>OW284520.1:2731526-5187712 GCA_935413205.1 Polydrusus cervinus
TATTGAAAAATTGATCGAAAACCAATGTTTATCCATTATTTCTTTAATTCGAACTGGTTTTTAGGTAAATCGTGGGTTTGTATGCTTCTAAATGTGTATTTGGCTGATATTTCTACAATATTCAAAATAGTATTGAAAAATTAATCGAAACCAAAGTTTATCCATTATTTCTTTAATTCGAACTGGTTTTTAGGTAAATCGTGGGGTTTGTATGCTTCTAAATGTGTATTTGGCTGATATTTCTACAATATTCCAAATAGTATTGAAAAATTGATCGAAAACCAAAGTTTATCCATTATTTCTTTAATTCGAACTGGTTTTTAGGTAAATCGTGGGTTTGTATGCTTCTAAATGTGTATTTGGCTGATATTTCTACAATATTCAAATAGTATTGAAAAATTGATCGAAAACCAAAGTTTATCCATTATTTCTTTAATTCGAACTGGTTTTTAGGTAAATCGTGGGTTTGTATGCTTCTAAATGTGTATTTGGCTGATATTTCTACAATATTCAAATAGTATTGAAAACATTGATCGAAAACCAATGTTTAATCCATTATTTCTTTAATTCGAACTGGTTTTTAGGTAAATCGTGGGTTTGTATGCTTCTAAATGTGTATTTGGCTGATATTTCTACAATATTCAAAATAGTATTGAAAAATTAATCGAAAACCAAAGTTTATCCATTATTTCTTTAATTCGAACTGGTTTTTAGGTAAATCGTGGGTTTGTATGCTTCTAAATGTGTATTTGGCTGATATTTCTACAATATTCAAAATAGTATTGAAAAATTGATCGAAAACCAAAGTTTATCCATTATTTCTTTAATTCGAACTGGTTTTTAGGTAAATCGTGGGTTTGTATGCTTCTAAATGTGTATTTGGCTGATATTTCTACAATATTCAAATAGTATTGAAAAATTGATCGAAAACCAAAGTTTATCCATTATTTCTTTAATTCGAACTGGTTTTTAGGTAAATCGTGGGTTTGTATGCTTCTAAATGTGTATTTGGCTGATATTTCTAGAATATTCAAATAGTATTGAAAAATTGATCGAAAACCAAAGTTTATCCATTATTTCTTTAATTCGAACTGGTTTTTAGGTAAATCGTGGGTTTGTATGCTTCTAAATGTGTATTTGGCTGATATTTCTACAATATTCAAAATAGTATTGAAAAATTGATCGAAAACCAAAGTTTATCCATTATTTCTTTAATTCGAACTGGTTTTTAGGTAAATCGTGGGTTTGTATGCTTCTAAATGTGTATTTGGCTGATATTTCTACAATATTCAAAATAGTATTGAAAAAATGATCGAAAACCAAAGTTTATCCATTATTTCTTTAATTCGAACTGGTTTTTAGGTAAATCGTGGGTTTGTATGCTTCTAAATGTGTATTTGGCTGATATTTCTACAATATTCAAAATAGTATTGAAAAATTGATCGAAAACCAAGTTTATCCATTATTTCTTTAATTCGAACTGGTTTTTAGGTAAATCGTGGGTTTGTATGCTTCTAAATGTGTATTTGGCTGATATTTCTAGAATATTCCAAATAGTATTGAAAAATTGATCGAAAACCAAAGTTTATCCATTATTTCTTTAATTCGAACTGGTTTTTAGGTAAATCGTGGGTTTGTATGCTTCTAAATGTGTATTTGGCTGATATTTCTACAATATTCAAAATAGTATTGAAAAATTGATCGAAAACCAAAGTTTATCCATTATTTCTTTAATTCGAACTGGTTTTTAGGTAAATCGTGGGTTTGTATGCTTCTAAATGTGTATTTGGCTGATATTTCTACAATATTCAAATAGTATTGAAAAATTGATCGAAAACCGAAGTTTATCCATTATTTCTTTAATTCGAACTGGTTTTTAGGTAAATCGTGGGTTTGTATGCTTCTAAATGTGTATTTGGCTGATATTTCTACAATATTCAAAATAGTATTGAAAAATTGATCGAAAACCAAAGTTTATCCATTATTTCTTTAATTCGAACTGGTTTTTAGGTAAATCGTGGGTTTGTATGCTTCTAAATGTGTATTTGGCTGATATTTCTACAATATTCAAAATAGTATTGAAAAATTGATCGAAAACCAAAGTTTATCCATTATTTCTTTAATTCGAACTTGTTTTTAGGTAAATCGTGGGTTTGTATGCTTCTAAATGTGTATTTGGCTGATATTTCTAGAATATTCCAAATAGTATTGAAAAATTGATCGAAAACCAAAGTTTATCCATTATTTCTTTAATTCGAACTTGTTTTTAGGTAAATCGTGGGTTTGTATGCTTCTAAATGTGTATTTGGCCTGATATTTCTAGAATATTCCAAATAGTATTGAAAAATTGATCGAAAACCAAAGTTTATCCATTATTTCTTTAATTCGAACTGGTTTTTAGGTAAATCGTGGGTTTGTATGCTTCTAAATGTGTATTTGGCTGATATTTCTACAATATTCAAAATAGTATTGAAAAATTGATCGAAAACCAAAGTTTATCCATTATTTCTTTAATTCGAACTGGTTTTTAGGTAAATCGTGGGTTTGTATGCTTCTAAATGTGTATTGGCTGATATTTCTAGAATATTCCAAATAGTATTGAAAAATTGATCGAAAACCAAAGTTTATCCATTATTTCTTTAATTCGAACTGGTTTTTAGGTAAATCGTGGGTTTGTATGCTTCTAAATGTGTATTTGGCTGATATTTCTACAATATTCAAAATAGTATTGAAAAATTGATCGAAAACCAAAGTTTATCCATTATTTCTTTAATTCGAACTGGTTTTTAGGTAAATCGTGGGTTTGTATGCTTCTAAATGTGTATTTGGCTGATATTTCTAGAATATTCCAAATAGTATTGAAAAATTGATCGAAAACCAAAGTTTATCCATTATTTCTTTAATTCGAACTGGTTTTTAGGTAAATCGTGGGTTTGTATGCTTCTAATGTGTATTTGGCTGATATTTCTACAATATTCAAAATAGTATTGAAAAATTGATCGAAAACCAAAGTTTATCCATTATTTCTTTAATTCGAACTGGTTTTTAGGTAAATCGTGGGTTTGTATGCTTCTTAATGTGTATTTGGCTGATATTTCTACAATATTCAAAATAGTATTGAAAAATTGATCGAAAACCAAAGTTTATCCATTATTTCTTTAATTCGAACTGGTTTTTAGGTAAATCGTGGGTTTGTATGCTTCTAAATGTGTATTTGGCTGATATTTCTAGAATATTCCAAATAGTATTGAAAAATTGATCGAAAACCAAAGTTTATCCATTATTTCTTTAATTCGAACTGGTTTTTAGGTAAATCGTGGGTTTGTATGCTTCTAAATGTGTATTTGGCTGATATTTCTACAATATTCAAAATAGTATTGAAAAATTGATCGAAAACCAAAGTTTATCCATTATTTCTTTAATTCGAACTGGTTTTTAGGTAAATCGTGGGTTTGTATGCTTCTAAATGTGTATTTGGCTGATATTTCTAGAATATTCCAAATAGTATTGAAAAATTGATCGAAAACCAAAGTTTATCCATTATTTCTTTAATGCGAACTGGTTTTTAGGTAAATCGTGGGTTTGTATGCTTCTAAATGTGTATTTGGCTGATATTCTAGAATATTCCAAATAGTATTGAAAAATTGATCGAAACCCAAAGTTTATCCATTATTTCTTTAATTCGAACTGGTTTTTAGGTAAATCGTGGGTTTGTATGCTTCTAAATGTGTATTTGGCTGATATTTCTAGAATATTCCAAATAGTATTGAAAAATTGATCGAAAACCAAAGTTTATCCATTATTTCTTTAATTCGAACTGGTTTTTAGGTAAATCGTGGGTTTGTATGCTTCTAAATGTGTATTTGGCTGATATTTCTACAATATTCAAAATTAGTATTGAAAAATTGATCGAAAACCAAAGTTTATCCATTATTTCTTTAATTCGAACTGGTTTTTAGGTAAATCGTGGGTTTGTATGCTTCTAAATGTGTATTTGGCTGATATTTCTACAATATTCAAAATAGTATTGAAAAATTGATCGAAAACCAAAGTTTATCCATTATTTCTTTAATTCGAACTGGTTTTTAGGTAAATCGTGGGTTTGTATGCTTCTAAATGTGTATTTGGCTGATATTTCTAGAATATTCCAAATAGTATTGAAAAATTGATCGAAAACCAAAGTTTATCCATTATTTCTTTAATTCGAACTGGTTTTTAGGTAAATCGTGGGTTTGTATGCTTCTAAATGTGTATTTGGCTGATATTTCTACAATATTCAAAATAGTATTGAAAAATTGATCGAAAACCAAAGTTTATCCATTATTTCTTTAATTCGAACTGGTTTTTAGGTAAATCGTGGGTTTGTATGCTTCTAAATGTGTATTTGGCTGATATTTCTAGAATATTCCAAATAGTAATGAAAAATTGATCGAAAACCAAAGTTTATCCATTATTTCTTTAATTCGAACTAGTTTTTAGGTAAATCGTGGGTTTGTATGCTTCTAAATGTGTATTTGGCTGATATTTCTACAATATTCAAAATAGTATTAAAAAATTGATCGAAAACCATAGTTTATCCATTATTTCTTTAATTCGAACTGGTTTTTAGGTAAATCGTGGGTTTGTATGCTTCTAAATGTGTATTTGGCTGATATATTTCTACAATATTCAAAATAGTATTAAAAAATTGATCGAAAACCAAAGTTTATCCATTATTTCTTTAATTCGAACTGGTTTTTAGGTAAATCGTGGGTTTGTATGCTTCTAAATGTGTATTTGGCTGATATTTCTACAATATTCAAAATAGTATTAAAAAATTGATCGAAAACCAAAGTTTATCCATTATTTCTTTAATTCGAACTAGTTTTTAGGTAAATCGTGGGTTTGTATGCTTCTAAATGTGTATTTGGCTGATATTTCTAGAATATTCCAAATAGTATTGAAAAATTGATCGAAAACCAAAGTTTATCCATTATTTCTTTAATTCGAACTGGTTTTTAGGTAAATCGTGGGTTTGTATGCTTCTAAATGTGTATTTGGCTGATATTTCTACAATATTCAAAATAGTATTGAAAAATTGATCGAAAACCATAGTTTATCCATTATTTCTTTAATTCGAACTGGTTTTTAGGTAAATCGTGGGTTTGTATGCTTCTAAATGTGTATTTGGCTGATATTTCTACAATATTCAAAATAGTATTAAAAAATTGATCGAAAACCATAGTTTATCCATTATTTCTTTAATTCGAACTGGTTTTTAGGTAAATCGTGGGTTTGTATGCTTCTAAATGTGTATTTGGCTGATATTTCTACAATATTCAAAATAGTATTAAAAAATTGATCGAAAACCAAAGTTTATCCATTATTTCTTTAATTCGAACTGGTTTTTAGGTAAATCGTGGGTTTGTATGCTTCTAAATGTGTATTTGGCTGATATTTCTACAATATTCAAAATAGTATTAAAAAATTGATCGAAAACCAAAGTTTATCCATTATTTCTTTAATTCGAACTAGTTTTTAGGTAAATCGTGGGTTTGTATGCTTCTAAATGTGTATTTGGCTGATATTTCTAGAATATTCCAAATAGTATTGAAAAATTGATCGAAAACCAAAGTTTATCCATTATTTCTTTAATTCGAACTGGTTTTTAGGTAAATCGTGGGTTTGTATGCTTCTAAATGTGTATTTGGCTGATATTTCTACAATATTCAAAATAGTATTGAAAAATTGATCGAAAACCAAAGTTTATCCATTATTTCTTTAATTCGAACTGGTTTTTAGGTAAATCGTGGGTTTGTATGCTTCTAAATGTGTATTTGGCTGATATTTCTACAATATTCAAAATAGTATTAAAAAATTGATCGAAAACCAAAGTTTATCCATTATTTCTTTAATTCGAACTGGTTTTTAGGTAAATCGTGGGTTTGTATGCTTCTAAATGTGTATTTGGCTGATATTTCTACAATATTCAAAATAGTATTAAAAAATTGATCGAAAACCAAAGTTTATCCATTATTTCTTTAATTCGAACTAGTTTTTAGGTAAATCGTGGGTTTGTATGCTTCTAAATGTGTATTTGGCTGATATTTCTACAATATTCAAAATAGTATTAAAAAATTGATCGAAAACCAAAGTTTATCCATTATTTCTTTAATTCGAACTGGTTTTTAGGTAAATCGTGGGTTTGTATGCTTCTAAATGTGTATTTGGCTGATATTTCTACAATATTCAAAATAGTATTAAAAAATTGATTGAAAACCAAAGTTTATCCATTATTTCTTTAATTCGAACTAGTTTTTAGGTAAATCGTGGGTTTGTATGCTTCTAAATGTGTATTTGGCTGATATTTCTAGAATATTCCAAATAGTATTGAAAAATTGATCGAAAACCAAAGTTTATCCATTATTTCTTTAATTCGAACTGGTTTTTAGGTAAATCGTGGGTTTGTATGCTTCTAAATGTGTATTTGGCTGATATTTCTACAATATTCAAAATAGTATTAAAAAATTGATCGAAAACCAAAGTTTATCCATTATTTCTTTAATTCGAACTGGTTTTTAGGTAATTCGTGGGTTTGTATGCTTCTAAATGTGTATTTGGCTGATATTTCTACAATATTCAAAATAGTATTAAAAAATTGATCGAAAACCAAAGTTTATCCATTATTTCTTTAATTCGAACTGGTTTTCAGGTAAATCGTGGGTTTGTATGCTTCTAAATGTGTATTTGGCTGATATTTCTAGAATATTCCAAATAGTATTAAAAAATTGATCGAAAACCAAAGTTTATCCATTATTTCTTTAATTCGAACTGGTTTTCAGGTAAATCGTGGGTTTGTATGCTTCTAAATGTGTATTTGGCTGATATTTCTAGAATATTCCAAATAGTATTGAAAAATTGATCGAAAACCAAAGTTTATCCATTATTTCTTTAATTCGAACTGGTTTTTAGGTAAATCGTGGGTTTGTATGCTTCTAAATGTGTATTTGGCTGATATTTCTACAATATTCAAAATAGTATTAAAAAATTGATCGAAAACCAAAGTTTATCCATTATTTCTTTAATTCGAACTGGTTTTTAGGTAATTCGTGGGTTTGTATGCTTCTAAATGTGTATTTGGCTGATATTTCTACAATATTCAAAATAGTATTAAAAAATTGATCGAAAACCAAAGTTTATCCATTATTTCTTTAATTCGAACTGGTTTTCAGGTAAATCGTGGGTTTGTATGCTTCTAAATGTGTATTTGGCTGATATTTCTACAATATTCAAAATAGTATTAAAAAATTGATCGAAAACCAAAGTTTATCCATTATTTCTTTAATTCGAACTAGTTTTTAGGTAAATCGTGGGTTTGTATGCTTCTAAATGTGTATTTGGCTGATATTTCTAGAATATTCCAAATAGTATTGAAAAATTGATCGAAAACCAAAGTTTATCCATTATTTCTTTAATTCGAACTGGTTTTTAGGTAAATCGTGGGTTTGTATGCTTCTAAATGTGTATTTGGCTGATATTTCTACAATATTCAAAATAGTATTGAAAAATTGATCGAAAACCAAAGTTTATCCATTATTTCTTTAATTCGAACTGGTTTTTAGGTAAATCGTGGGTTTGTATGCTTCTAAATGTGTATTTGGCTGATATTTCTAGAATATTCCAAATAGTATTGAAAAATTGATCGAAAACCAAAGTTTATCCATTATTTCTTTAATTCGAACTGGTTTTTAGGTAAATCGTGGGTTTGTATGCTTCTAAATGTGTATTTGGCTGATATTTCTACAATATTCAAAATAGTATTGAAAAATTGATCGAAAACCAAAGTTTATCCATTATTTCTTTAATTCGAACTGGTTTTTAGGTAAATCGTGGGTTTGTATGCTTCTAAATGTGTATTTGGCTGATATTTCTACAATATTCAAAATAGTATTGAAAAATTGATCGAAAACCAAAGTTTATCCATTATTTCTTTAATTCGAACTGGTTTTTAGGTAAATCGTGGGTTTGTATGCTTCTAAATGTGTATTTTGCTGATATTTCTACAATATTCAAAATAGTATTGAAAAATTGATCGAAAACCAAAGTTTATCCATTATTTCTTTAATTCGAACTGGTTTTTAGGTAAATCGTGGGTTTGTATGCTTCTAAATGTGTATTTGGCTGATATTTCTAGAATATTCCAAATAGTATTGAAAAATTGATCGAAAACCAAAGTTTATCCATTATTTCTTTAATTCGAACTGGTTTTCAGGTAAATCGTGGGTTTGTATGCTTCTAAATGTGTATTTGGCTGATATTTCTACAATATTCAAAATAGTATTAAAAAATTGATCGAAAACCAAAGTTTATCCATTATTTCTTTAATTCGAACTAGTTTTTAGGTAAATCGTGGGTTTGTATGCTTCTAAATGTGTATTTGGCTGATATTTCTAGAATATTCCAAATAGTATTGAAAAATTGATCGAAAACCAAAGTTTATCCATTATTTCTTTAATTCGAACTGGTTTTTAGGTAAATCGTGGGTTTGTATGCTTCTAAATGTGTATTTGGCTGATATTTCTACAATATTCAAAATAGTATTGAAAAATTGATCGAAAACCAAAGTTTATCCATTATTTCTTTAATTCGAACTGGTTTTTAGGTAAATCGTGGGTTTTTATGCTTCTAAATGTGTATTTGGCTGATATTTCTAGAATATTCCAAATAGTATTGAAAAATTGATCGAAAACCAAAGTTTATCCATTATTTCTTTAATTCGAACTGGTTTTTAGGTAAATCGTGGGTTTGTATGCTTCTAAATGTGTATTTGGCTGATATTTCTACAATATTCAAAATAGTATTGAAAAATTGATCGAAAACCAAAGTTTATCCATTATTTCTTTAATTCGAACTGGTTTTTAGGTAAATCGTGGGTTTGTATGCTTCTAAATGTGTATTTGGCTGATATTTCTACAATATTCAAAATAGTATTGAAAAATTGATCGAAAACCAAAGTTTATCCATTAT
Source organism: Polydrusus cervinus (assembly GCA_935413205.1). Taxonomy (NCBI): domain Eukaryota; kingdom Metazoa; phylum Arthropoda; class Insecta; order Coleoptera; family Curculionidae; genus Polydrusus; species Polydrusus cervinus. The sequence goes on from OW284520.1 coordinate 2,740,533, forward strand.
TTTTTTAATTCGAACTGGTTTTTAGGTAAATCGTGGGTTTGTATGCTTCTAAATGTGTATTTTGCTGATATTTCTACAATATTCAAAATAGTATTGAAAAATTGATCGAAAACCAAAGTTTATCCATTATTTCTTTAATTCGAACTGGTTTTTAGGTAAATCGTGGGTTTGTATGCTTCTAAATGTGTATTTGGCTGATATTTCTAGAATATTCCAAATAGTATTGAAAAATTGATCGAAAACCAAAGTTTATCCATTATTTCTTTAATTCGAACTGGTTTTTAGATAAATCGTGGGTTTGTATGCTTCTAAATGTGTATTTGGCTGATATTTCTACAATATTCAAAATAGTATTAAAAAAATGATCGAAAACCAAAGTTTATCCATTATTTCTTTAATTCGAACTGGTTTTTAGGTAAATCGTGGGTTTGTATGCTTCTAAATGTGTATTTGGCTGATATTTCTACAATATTCAAAATAGTATTGAAAAATTGATCGAAAACCAAAGTTTATCCATTATTTCTTTAATTCGAACTGGTTTTTAGGTAAATCGTGGGTTTGTATGCTTCTAAATGTGTATTTGGCTGATATTTCTAGAATATTCCAAATAGTATTGAAAAATTGATCGAAAACCAAAGTTTATCCATTATTTCTTTAATTCGAACTGGTTTTTAGGTAAATCGTGGGTTTGTATGCTTCTAAATGTGTATTTGGCTGATATTTCTACGATATTCCAAATAGTATTGAAAAATTGATCGAAAACCAAAGTTTATCCATTATTTCTTTAATTCGAACTGGTTTTTAGGTAAATCGTGGGTTTGTATGCTTCTAAATGTGTATTTGGCTGATTTTTCTTTCTACAAAATCCAAAATAGTATTGAAAAATTGATCGAAAACCAAAGTTTATCCATTATTTCTTTAATTCGAACTGGTTTTTAAGTAAATCGTGGGTTTGTATGCTTCTAAATGTGTATTTGGCTGTAATTTCTAGAATATTCCAAATAGTATTAAAAAATTGATCGAAAACAAAAGTTTATCCATTATTTCTTTAATTCGAACTGGTTTTTAGGTAAATCGTGGGTTTGTATGCTTTTAAATATGTATTTGGCTGATATTTCTAGAATATTCCAAATAGTATTGAAAAATTGATCGAAAACCAAAGTTTATCCATTATTTCTTTAATTCGAACTGGTTTTTAGGTAAATTGTGGGTTTGTATGCTTCTAAATGTGTATTTGGCTGATATTTCTAGAATATTCCAAATAGTATTGAAAAATTGATCGAAAACCAAAGTTTATCCATTATTTCTTTAATTTGAACTGGTTTTTAGGTAAATTGTGGGTTTGTATGCTTCTAAATGTGTATTTGGCTGATATTTCTACAATATTCAAAATAGTATTGAAAAATTGATCGAAAACCAAAGTTTATCCATTATTTCTTTAATTCGAACTGTTTTTTAGTTAAATCGTGGGTTTGTATGCTTCTAAATGTGTATTTGGCTGATTTTTCTTTCTACAAAATCCAAAATAGTATTGAAAAATTGATCGAAAACCAAAGTTTATCCATTATTTCTTTAATTCGAACTGGTTTTTAGGTAAATCGTGGGTTTGTATGCTTCTAAATGTGTATTTGGCTGTAATTTCTAGAATATTCCAAATAGTATTGAAAAATTGATCAAAAACCAAAGTTTATCCATTATTTCTTTAATTCGAACTGGTTTTTAGGTAAATCGTGGGTTTGTATGCTTCTAAATGTGTATTTGGCTGATATTTCTAGAATATTCCAAATAGTATTGAAAAATTGATCGAAAACCAAAGTTTATTCATTATTTCTTTAATTCGAACTGGTTTTTAGGTAAATCGTGGGTTTGTATGCTTCTAAATGTGTATTTGGCTGATATTTCTAGAATATTCCAAATAGTATTGAAAAATTGATCGAAAACCAAAGTTTATCCATTATTTCTTTAATTTGAACTGGTTTTTAGGTAAATTGTGGGTTTGTATGCTTCTAAATGTGTATTTGGCTGATATTTCTACAATATTCAAAATAGTATTGAAAAATTGATCGAAAACCAAAGTTTATCCATTATTTTTTTAATTCGAACTGGTTTTTAGGTAAATCGTGGGTTTGTATGCTTCTAAATGTGTATTTGGCTGATTTTTCTTTCTACAAAATCCAAAATAGTATTGAAAAATTGATCGAAAACCAAAGTTTATCCATTATTTCTTTAATTCGAACTGGTTTTAGGTAAATCGTGGGTTTGTATGCTTCTAAATGTGTATTTGGCTGATATTTCTAGAATATTCCAAATAGTATTGAAAAATTGATCAAAAACCAAAGTTTATCCATTATTTCTTTAATTCGAACTGGTTTTAGGTAAATCGTGGGTTTGTATGCTTCTAAATGTGTATTTGGCTGATATTTCTAGAATATTCCAAATAGTATTGAAAAATTGATCGAAAACCAAAGTTTATCCATTATTTCTTTTATTCGAACTGGTTTTTAGGTAAATCGTGGGTTTGTATGCTTCTAAATGTGTATTTGGCTGATATTTCTAGAATATTCCAAATAGTATTGAAAAATTGATCGAAAACCAAAGTTTATCCATTATTTCTTTTATTCGAACTGGTTTTTAGGTAAATCGTGGGTTTGTATGCTTCTAAATGTGTATTTGGCTGATATTTCTAGAATATTCCAAATAGTATTGAAAAATTGATCGAAAACCAACGTTTATCCATTATTTCTTTTATTCGAACTGGTTTTTAGGTAAATCGTGGGTTTGTATGCTTCTAAATGTGTATTTGGCTGATATTTCTAGAATATTCCAAATAGTATTGAAAAATTGATCGAAAACCAAAGTTTATCCATTATTTCTTTAATTCGAACTGGTTTTTAGGTAAATCGTGGGTTTGTATGCTTCTAAATGTGTATTTGGCTGATATTTCTAGAATATTCCAAATAGTATTGAAAAATTGATCGAAAACCAAAGTTTATCCATTATTTCTTTTATTCGAACTGGTTTTTAGGTAAATCGTGGGTTTGTATGCTTCTCAATGTGTATTTGGCTGATATTTCTAGAATATTCCAAATAGTATTGAAAAATTGATCAAAAACCAAAGTTTATCCATTATTTCTTTAATTCGAATTGGTTTTTAGGTAAATCGTGGGTTTGTATGCTTCTCAATGTGTATTTGGCTGATATTTCTAGAATATTCCAAATAGTATTGAAAAATTGATCGAAAACCAAAGTTTATCCATTATTTCTTTAATTCGAACTGGTTTTTAGGTAAATCGTGGGTTTGTATGCTTCTAAATGTGTATTTGGCTGATATTTCTACAATATTCAAAATAGTATTGAAAAATTGATCGAAAAACGAAATTTGTCCATTATTTCTGTTTCTTCTCTGATTATTTCGTCAACGTACAAACTGTTAAAGTTGGTTAACAACCCGTTAACTGTCACACAACGCGTTAACTGCCACAGCTAGTTTCCTACCCCCGTTTAGTTAGCTGTATCATCTAGTTAACTGCCACACAAACCAGTTAACTGTTACATTCACAAATTTAGTTAACCGCCACATTTAGTAACGGTCACAATTAGTAACTGGTTTATCGGTTAAGAAAGCCTTCCAGACATCCTAGATTACAGTCTTTAAGGCGTCTTTGAGCGTCTCTGCAAATTTCAGTATTTATAATATTGTCTATTCTAATTTTATGTTTTATTTCAGGATGAGTTAGTTTCAAATTGCGACCGCCATATTGCCCTGTTGAATCACATAACGGAATCATCGGACGAGTACAAGATGTCCGCTGGCGACAAAGCAGTCACGACAGGTAGGACATGGTTTCCTATATTTTTCTCCTGCACTTGGACCTCTTTACTTTCTTTTTTATTAAAGAAAGTCATAGGAATGGTTGTGTATTTTTTACGAAAGTTTAAGCGAATACGAAAGTTAAAATTAACGTAGGCTAGTTCTTTTTCTTTTCTTTAATTTCATAATTGTGATATTAATACATATTATTTAAGCGCATGAAATCTATTTATTATGTTACATTTTGTATGCTATTTTCTGGCTTATAACAGCATGGTTGCTATTAAATGTTTACTGCTTTACATTTTGCTTTTTATAGTCTTTTACCTCCCTCTCCTCTTCATGAAACTTCCTCATAGGCGTCCGAGGGGGCAAGGGTTGGGGGAGGGGAGGTTTTTACCGAATTTTAAATATTACGGTTACAATTTTCTTTATATTAATTTTTAAATCATTATTAAATCTGTAAATTGTCGCGACATTTTTTATTTTAAATGTTAAAGAAAGGATTCCCCTCCACCAATATCAATTTACCTTTGGATAGATTGATTTTTCCCCTAAAACATTTTCTCGGTCGCCCATGCACTTTTTTGTAGATATTTTACATAAAAGAGAACTCTATTGGCCAATACGATGACTTGACTATTTAAAGGTTGGAGAGAATGACGTTTCTTGAACGGCAGTAGAGTTTTGGACTTGCATTGCCTTTATTTGTTTTGAATCACTACGTTTTAACGGGTCCGCATCTCCAGTATTTACCTGAAGACGACTGGAGTTGCTTACCAGTTGAAACGTAGTGATTCTAAACAAATAAAGACAATGCAAGTCCAAAACTCGACTGCCGTTCATGACTTGACTAGTTATGGACTGTTCATTTAATTCTATTGTGATAGTTTCCTATGTGCAGTCTTGTACTACAAAGAGTTTCATCCAAACCGTATAGAAGCCGATTAATATAAATTTACACTACAAGTTAAAATAATCCTCTTTTGCAGACTGTACATACTACATCACTGAAAGACATGGAATAAAATGAACATGTTCTATCGTAAGAGCGTTTTCACACGGCACGCGACAAATGGTCGCAATATTGTTTTACACCAAATTATGTGTTCTCTAATATCTCTTGTGTGTGAAAATGGCTTATTAGAAAACACATAATTTGGTGTAAAAGCAATATTGCGACCATTTATCGCGCGCGATATATGGTGCCGTGTGAAAACGCTTTAACAGTACAAAACGCGCCTTTAAGGATATTATTAGTGTGTCTGGCTGTCGGCCTAGAACATGCTACAAGGTGTTCCAATATTTATTTTTAAATCTAAAGGAACAACTGTTAAGGTACCCAAACTTAAAATTTCGCGGTTTTTGCGGTCAAATACCAATTAAGAAAACTTAAACTAATATTTTGACATAAAATGCCAAACATTTCATTTATTTGCTTCTGTAATTCGACGCTATGGGTATCTTTTGTACGTTGGGTATTCAATGTTCATAAGCTGTATATTTTGCTAAGGGTTTGTATTATTTTATAAGGACTGATTAATTGACGCGCGGTGAGCTGAACCAAAAAATTAGCCGTGATGTATATGGTAAAGGCTTTATGATAATTCCGCTTATACTGTGAGTTAGTTGTTATTATTTATTGGCCACGGAACACATTAACGGGACCAGTAATATAGAAATTGAAAAAAATCTAAACCTTCCATCTGGAATCGTTTTTTAACATCACTATAAGTAAGCGCAGAAAGAATAAATGTAAATACCAATTCTAGTTATAAAAATAAAAACTGAAATGTCAAACCGAAATATTAAAGAAATAACATTAAATGTTCTGAACATAAAATTTTCAATATAAATATTTATAGGTGCGTTGTTCTTTGGACCAAAAGGAGCCTTCATCATTGACTTCTTTCTGTTTGCAACATTTAGTAGTTTAGTTATTTTTAGTGCAACTGTCAGTTCTTTTAGCCTATTTAGTGCTGATAGCCAGCATCAAAAACATTGCGGTACATTGACCTGAAGAAATTTAAAAAACATACCTTAATGCCCTTTTGCGCACCACAAACAACAATCGCTTTAAAGAGAAAATTGAATATCAAATTGTTTTTAATTGAAATTTGGTGGTGGGGACTTTCAGTGGAACAAACTTGCTAGAATGTTGGAAAAATATTTGTAAAAAATGCAAAAACACGATGATTTGTGGGCTTCATTACTCATAACAAATGGATGTTTGTCCTAGCTTAACTTTTTTACAATAAAAAATAAAACTTAATTGAAATTTAAAACCACGGAAATTCAAACTTCTCTTTAAAGTAGCTTTCCAAAAAGGTATCATAAGTGGTATTTTCTCTTTAAAAAAAAATTAGGTTGGGTTATATTACAGGAGGTAAAAAAAACCCAAAATATAGCACATACAAGATCTTAATCGACGTGTTTTTCCATTTTATAAAAATATTTTTCCTAAACCTCTATTATCATATATGACATATCAAAATTCGAATTTTGTCTTGGCGTCGTCCCGCGGTGCGGCAGTACCCTTAACAAAGATAGATTTGGTATCAAAGAAGTGAAGTGTTACGAGTAGCGACATCTAGTCAATGTTCGACAAAGATAGATTTGGTATGTTGTGGACATTTCCAACATCGACACTAGATGTCGCCCTACTTTTACTTTCTTTCATTGGATCCTAGCCTCACCATTGATAAGCCATAATATGTAAAACGCGTCTGAGGATGGATCTGACGAAATTAAAGGAAACTATTTTTCTAAAGATATATCTGTTCGCTTGTACACTATAAACAACACTTATTGTTCATATCCAAAAAGGAGAAAACACAGCAAAGAACTTCACTGTATATACACCTGTCAAATCGAAATCTAGGGAGTAGATTAGTTTTCCTCTTTATATACCCTTCAATGTGATCCCTTCTTTTAAGTTTGCCAGAAAAGTATATAAGACATAATAAATTACAAGTTAGTGTACCTAGTTTTGTGGCACACAAAAATGAATACGCCCGTAGCTAGTTTGGTAGTTGGACCATAAAATAATAAAACTGTCTTTATTTTACGCTTGTCGTGGGTATGCCAAGCCTCGAAGTACCATACATATTGTTTCTTATACACTTTCCTATTATTTGACGACACAACTCTTTCATCTTGTGTCTCATATCTTCAACTTCCTATGGCCTTCTTTTGGTCATTTGCTCGACAAATCATTTTTTGAAGAAAAAGTTATTTTAGCCCTTACCAGTAGCGGTGTCAGCAATATTATAGTGGGTGGACACAACAAAACCCGATATTTTAAGGATGGACACACTTTTTTTCAAAAGTTACTTATAATAAATAAAAACCTATTCTCCCTTTCTAAACTTCTCTCTCGATTCAAAGATTACTTCCAAAAAGAGCTGAACAATTTTGGGTGGGCCAATGCCAACCCTGACGCCGCCTCTGGCCACTACAAAAAAGTTAATGTTGATATTTAGCTACTTTCCGTATGACATTATTGCATTCAAGAGTTCACGGTCCATCGCTAACTAGGATTCAGGTAGCCATAAAAATAGAAAAACCTTGAACTTGGATGCTTAAATTGGGTTAACAATTTTTCGTCCCAAGTTCTAGAATAAACAATATTCCTACCTTTAAATTTAAGGTTAGACACCCTAATAAATAGACAGTTCTTGCAAAGACCGTAATGAAATCTTGAAACCGAATAATATGCAATTTTTAAGTCTTTTCTGCAAACTGAAAATTTTGTTTCAGTAGCCAGCGATTTTCGAAAATTGGCGTTAAAAAATATCGATTATTGTATTTAGGTAAAGTGTATAAAACAATAAAGACTATTATTATTATTATTACTTGAAAAAACTGTCTATTATCCGTCCTACCCTTAACATAATCCCCCTGTATATAAAAATTACCTTAACCCATGTGACGTGCTACCATCATAAAGTGGTCATTTCTTGAACAGCAGTTACTTCAAAATTACCAATAAAAAATATTGATGATGACATATAAATGTGAGCGGCAGCTTACAACCTCAAAACCAAAGTGACAGAAACATTATCCCTTTACTGACGTCATGAATACCAAACTGTAATTACCGCGAAAGCTTCTTTTAATAAAATAACCCCAAAGTTAACGTCTTAATGACAACATCTTACCTCACTTCGGTAAAACGGTAAAAGTAACGTTACCGTTATTTTTTACGGTAGTGCTAGCCATAACTGTCGATTATGGCATCGATCAAAATAATAACCTTGCATCCCAGAGCAACATTGGTTGTATAATGAGTAGAAATCGCACGCAATAGCGCAATCTATTTTGAGCCATGCTCCCCTTGTAGATATTTTAAATAGTTAATCAGCTAGCTAGTTGTGCTTTTATTTTTTTTGCGTAATAATAATTTTGAAGCAACATAACGTCAATAAGCAAAGCCAAATGGACATTTGAGCGGTAAGTACGATACCATATAAGATATATAATATGATACGAACGATTTTTTTTTAAATTTAAAACTCGCACGGTTTGCTTATTTAAATAACGAAAGAACTTTTTTTAAAGGACGTTGGAAATTTTGATCACCGAATGAATTAACCGTAGATCAGGAGTAACTAAAGTTCGCTTGGCAACGGCAATTTTGTACTGACACCACATAGAAAACTAAAACCCATAAAGCTTTATTGTCTAAGATACAGTCTCATTGAAAAAGCGTATCCTGATAAAAATAAAGGGCAGATTTTACTAACAACTCAAAAAAAAATTAAAATTAGAGTAAGCCAGACACAGCAAGGAACTGGGATCACGGAGTGGTTATAAAAACCAAACAGGTTGAGCACAATGAGCCAAACCTGGCCTAAGTACATCCGGCGCACGGACGGGCTCTCGTAAAAAAAAGCCAGACACAGTAAGAAAAGTTTTTTATTCAAAATTGAAAATTGTATTTACTTAAAAAAAAAGAAAAGTTTCAACTATTAATTAAAATTGTACAAATTACACAAAAGTTTTTTATTAAAGGAACAATAATACTTTTTTACTGAAGCTGTTCTTAACAAACCTGTAACGCCCAGTGTGACGTGAAGATGTTATATTCTAGTTCATAAAAGAATTTCACTGTTCTTATTTGCCGAAATGCCAGAACGAAAAGATTGTTACTTTTTCAGCAGCTTCAGCCTTCTTATAAATATTGTCCTTAAAAGATCATATCTTACAATAAAATTTTTCCATTTTTCCATAACATGTACCTAGATTTGTCTTACTTTTGAGACATCAATATGGCATTTCTTCAACGGGTTGTGCCTAGAAAAAAAGAATTAGTATATTTTAACAGGTTTTTTAACACAGTAACCTAAAGAAACGTACAAGTATACTCTACAAAGAAAGGAGGCATGTTGTAAATATATAAAATTAGCCCACCCATATCTGTAGAACAATAACCTAGCAAATAGGAAAGACAACTCGTTTTTTTTTATAAATATCAAACTGACTGCATTTACACCAAATCTACATTAACCTTTTCATCGCCACAAATGAAATGTCTCTCAACCTTCATTCATGTACATCCATTTCGAAAAAAACAACTTTTAACTGTATTGTTAACCTTGCGGTCATCCTACATTGCCTTGTGTGGGTTACAATGTGTTTTTATAAAGATATTTCATCTTAAATTAAAATCGGCGTAGGCAGTTTCACTTTTAAATCGGAAGAAGCCGCGGCAAGTTTTTACAATAAGAAAGTGGTTATGAATTTTTATATCGCGATTTAAGACAACCGGCTAGAAAAGTCGTATCTAGTGCATCATTTTAGTTGAACGTGTATGGATGTTTGTTTAATTAGGTTCGTAGATAAAAATTAAATCACAATCAATATTAATTATTCAATTAATTTTTTACGCATTTGAAATGCAAAATGCGGATCCATTTTTTGATGGCAACAATATTCCGGCAAAACCAGTTTTATTATTTTACATTTTAGTTACTTGGCATTTTTTTTTATTGAAGCCCAGCGGCAAAATATTTTGATTTTCTTCATTTACCTGATGAATATCATACCGACAATATTTTTTTCTGATTGTAAAAACAAATACACAAAAGTGCATGACCCCAGCTGTTTTTAGAACATAAACTAATTATCTCACCATTATGTCAGGTCTAAAAATATTCATTTAAATATAAAAACACGGAAAAGGATGCCGAGTACATTGTCACAATTTTGTTGCAGGTTTGCTTAGTCAATGGAGAAGTCTTAAAATACGCGGCATGAAAATGCAGGAATACAGGAGACTACAGAGGGAGATAGGGGAACTTAAGAATTTTATTACTACATTAGAAGTACCTGATAGACGCGAGTTTCAAGTTGGTGACCACCCTTCCGAGGATATTAACAATGAAATTGAAGCTTGTAATGTAAGTACCCTTTAGAGAATAAAAATGTAAATTTAAATCGTCTTTTGGTCGGGGATTTTTTTAACTGTATGTAATTCTAATCTTCATCTTATTCATTATTATATCTAAAATAAAAAACTTAATACCCCAGCTGTTAAGTTCAAAAGCTCCGCGCACTAGCGACGACAGCCGCAGCGACCAATACAGGACATGGTGTTAAATATAATATGGGGCCAGGTGACCACTGTGGCCGTTAAGATCTCGACTGCCACGCAAACGTATTGGTACGTGGGGCTTTTAGAACTGTGAAAAAATATATTTTTTTCATATATTAATTTACTCCGAAAGCATCTATGTAAATAATTTGTTGACTAAAGGATCAGGTAAAAAGATTACATATTTTAAAATGAAACATAAAATATTCAAAAATAACCTTACAGTAAATGCTAATTATAGTACTTGTTACTTATCTATTGTATTTTTAATTTCTCTTTTCATCATTATAAATTATAATACAAGTTATTTTAATAATACTCATCAGCACACAAGTTATTATATCTAAGATGGTAAAAGTATAATTTTTTTATATTGCTAAATGAGTGTAATTTTTACATTCTAAATTTAATATTTATTAAATATATCAATAAATAGCTATAATAGTTTTTTTTTGAGTACTCTTGCAATATGGAGTCAATGACACGTAAATTCTGGTATATTTATTTACTTTTTATAACACAATTCACAACGTGACCTGTGGGCCAATAATTAAGATTCACTAAAAATCTGGGGAAATTATGTAGTAGCTTATCGATGACAAATTATAATATAAGATTCAATAAAATGCTTGTCGAGGTCTAAATTAGCTTTTGGTGAATGCGCAGGAATTTACCAGGAGAATCGTTTTCTGCTATCAAGAGCTAATGCTGGTAACGTGTTCGCCATTTCATTTTGGATTAATATTTCATTTAATTCTCGTTTTTCCAAAAATTTTCCAATCTTGTGAGCACCTAATAAAAGCAGAAAAATAAATACCGACAAATTGGTACTTTTAGGTTATTGAATTAGGTATCGTAGTTATTTATTTGATTTTTTTAAGTTTATAATTTTTTATAAAAATAGGAATTACAAATAACAAACACGAACGGTTCAACCAAAAAAAAAATAACTTAACTTTTAGTACTTTAATAAAGAGTATTAAAAGTTATAGTAGACTTATCACACGAGCAAATGCACAGCCAAAGAATCGCCTGTCAAACGTTTACTTAGGCAACGCCATAAATACGCACATTGTGTACACTTTACAGACTGTATTCTGTACTAAAACAGCCATTTAAAGACATCATTTACCTTATAAAACATTTGAGAAAATGTGAAAAAATAAAATTCTAGGAATTTCGAAGGGCGATGTAAGACGGAAAAGCCGAAATTCTGATCGATATCGATTCGTGTACGTGAACTGAACACAAATTAATAAAATGGGTCCGTTTTTCGATTGTGAACTATGACAAAAGATATCATATATTTATTTGGTCGCTTTATATTATAAATCTACTGAAAGATTTTAAAGGTACAAAGAGGACGTTATTTTGAACAAGTTGCACGGAAATTTTAAAACGTTAGTTTGTTTTATGAAATTTTGATGTTTTTTTAACTTTGGTCTCCGCAAATTATAACTAGACTTAAAAACGACTGAAGCTTTCAAAATGTATCTTGTTAAGTAATCTAAACAACTTTAAGAATTTGAGGAGTAATGCCCATACTTATTGAGAAAAAAATGGGAGCTTTACTTTAACCTTTCCGAAGATAAATTAGATAGAATAACTTATCTAATTGCGACCCTTTGAAAATAAACAAAAATGGAGTTAAACGAATTGTGGCTGTGATTTGGGGTTGGCAAAGGGGGATTCTTTAAAATAAGCCCAGGGCTGTTCGTGAGTGCATCAATACAGAATTTGATTTAGTTGGGAATTGCGGAGCCACAAAGTTACGCTTTAGTTTATATTCGGGTTTGTGAACGTTTTAGGATGAATTGGTATGCAGGCCTCGCCTGCTGCAGACACGCATTTTGATCTAATTCGATTTGCAATCAACAGCGAATCAATTGATCGGGATTCGGTGTAGTCTTATATGAACGATCAACAGGATAAGAGAAAGTGGTTTGATCATTAGAATCGCAAAAAATCCGTTTGATCTTAAATAATTCTAAGACGTTTAACGCGATAGAGCAGCTTCGTAAGGCAGTGGCGGAGAGCATTTACTTGCACAAGGCTGCTTCGCGAAGCTGCTCGGCCAGTCTGGACCCGACTAATTAATAATTAAAAATAGTTGTAAATTTTTGAGAGAAATTACGCATGCAAGAGACAACTTAATATATCTTATACAATGTTTTTTGACAAAATAAAATAATTTTCTTGTTTTCTAAGTTTATTTATAAAAATAAGAAATTATTAATTTATAATTCGGTTGAAACAGGGCGTATGGCATATTTGCCTTCTTCCTTTCGGACGAATTCGGCGCGTCCCTGGATCCAGGGGTAAAAGCAGAGTTGTGTCGGGCGCTGGCATGGCACGCTGCGACGTGACGGGACTCCAAATCGCGGACACGTCCGAGTCCTAATCTTGCATCGCGAGTGCGGGGTACAAATGTTGTCCGCGTATTTTCAGGACCGTATTTCCTCCCTACACCCCGTTTCTAAGAAAAAAATCAATTGGCCAAGGGCAATGCACAGGCGAGATGAATTATTCGTAAAAAGTCGTCTGGAGACAAGAAAAAACTACCTAATTCTGGTAGTCAAATAAAATACTATTCAGGGTAGAAAAGGGAGCAAATATTGACTTTAAAACTAGTTCAAGCTAGAAAACTTAAAATAAATAAATAATCATGCAGTCGAGAGTAGCCAATTTTAAAACTACCAATCATTGAAATGAAACCCCGAATTTTCGGCGTAGTTCTTGGTTTTTTAATTTCAACAATTTTTTTTTCGAGCAGATTATTTCATTTCTCCTTCATTCTTAGCCTGGTGAGATATAAACTAGTTTTATTACTGTCAAGGCGGCAATTAACCTTTTTTTTTAAACTGTAGACAGGATACTTATTTTAAAACAGACTCGAACATTACCCCTGTTTAATATTAAATTAGCTCTGATAGGCTATTCTTAATTTATTAACATCAAAATCATACTATACTTTGTCCTTTAAACGCGCCAATAAAATTTAGCATTTTTATGTGGACTAAAAATTCAAAGAAAAAGATATTTAAAGCCAATGCAAACTCTAAAAATAATTACTAAAGTTCATTGTATTGTAAAAAATATTAAAAATTATTTTTTTAAATTAAAATAATTTTCAGATACTCGCCAATATATGTAGAGTTTTAAAAAAATACAATAATAAACATGGCCAGGATTCGGGCCAAGAGAACGCAATGTTTTTGATATATAATATGGATATAATTGCGCATAGAGCTTATAACTCTTAAGATGAAGAATTTAGAAACATTTTTTCTTAAACGAGATAATGGACCACATGGAACATCTATTACGTAATTCAGTCGTGAATATTTGCCCAGGAAGGCAGAAATTTACATTGAAAGTTGGTATTATATTTAGTCCAAATTATAGACCGAACGAAGATATCCTATGAATAAAAAATCGCATTTTTAGTACGTTTCCACACATGTCCATCTGATGAAAGTAATTTCAAAGTTTATTGCAGCCCAGGGAAAGTTTTTAAATTCATTTGATAAAAGTGGTCCAACGAAATGGGGTGTAGGCATATCGGAGCGAGTGTTGTTGATAAATCAGTGCACCTGCTCTGGGTTAGCCTAAATAAAATCCGATTATGTTTCTTTGTAATAAACTGTGCAGGCAAGATTTGGCCCGCACAGAGAGCTGAAATTTGGCATATTGATAGGTTACGACTAGGACAGTATATCAAATACAGAAAATAGCATACATAAAAGTAGAGTTTGTAATTTGTTAGGATTCTTAAGAATAAAACAGCGCTCATAGATATACAGGGTGACAATTTGAAAACGAACAGCATTTAATATTGCCTCTACCAATGATAGTATGAAAATTTGGCGAACACACGTCAATTGATATATCGAGGGGGACATTTTTTAAGATATTTGTTGTCGTGTTACTTTCAACCCCCTGACCCCCAGGGCACCTACCCCTAAAATTTTAAATGGCAACCCCTATTTATTTTGCCATTTTTGTGTTCCTTATAAAATTCTACATAAACTGTATCATTTTATTTTTTCTAGTGGCGATATCAAAGACGAAATGTAAATAAATAAAGGAATTTGAAATGTATTTTGGTAGGTACAAATAGTTTTAAACGAAGTGCTATGAGGCGGTGAATGCAATTCGTTTTAAAATTCGATATTAAATACATTTCATTAATTTGTGAGGTTAATAATCACAATTTTGAAAAAAAAATGATACAGTTTATGTAGAATTTGATAAGGAACACAAAAATGGCAAAATAAATAGGGGTTGCCATTTAAAATTTTAGGGGTAGGTGCCCTGGGGGTTAGGGGGTTGAAAGTAACACGACAACAAATGTCTTAAAAAATGTTCCCCTCGATATATCAATTGACGTGTTTCGCCAAATTTTCATACTATCATTGGTAGAGGGTAGAGGCAATATTAAATGCTGTTCGTTTTCAAATTGTCACCCTGTATATTATAAATTCGGTTGTTGTTTAATAAACGCTTGTTGTGCAATAAAATGATCTCAACAAAATTGTTTATCGTCTAAATATACTTTTTAATATTACCTTTTCATAGGAGAAGTAAAGAAGCCGTCGGATTATTTTAAAAACTTACCCAGTAGGTACTCTATAAAAAATGCAAAGGGATTTAAAATATTCGTAGACATTTTGACGAGTCGAGGTGCATTGATCGTTGGGTCAGTCTATGGGGGGTCCCTTGGGACTATTCCTGCCGAAGAAGTAGCAGTAAGCAAGACGGTCATCCGGAGCACTTGCCTGTTCCGGACGACTTATATGGCCGCATGTTTATAAATTACTAAACTTTATGACCGAGGCTTCTATCAAGTTAAACCCTCCAAATGTTTAGTTTTTGCTTACAGGGCGAAGCAATATTTCACTGCCAAGCACTATAATAAATAAATTATTAGAATTATCAAGAATAAAAACACTTTTCCGCTTTTTAATGTTTAAAAATTATGTAACATTAAACAGTTTTATATTAGGTAGTAGGTTATTCATTGGGAAGTGCTTCCAACCAGGACAAATTTTCACGCTTGCGTTCTATAATTAGGTAAAATAATTTAAAAAGTACTAATTTAATTGCTATAAAGATTTGACTAAATGTATTGGAAAAAAAACAAATAAAAACGTTAAAATCGTGTCAAATATTACTGTCTTTTGTTCGGTGTGAAACGCATATAATCTCGGCGAGCACCTAAAGAATTTTAATCAGATTCTATAGGTTCTGAATGTATGCGTTCTATTGATCAAATCGGCAATAAAGGAACTTCAGGCACAAAAGAAAATAAAAAAGGCAAAGCAACCGAATAAAACGAAAAAAAAACTGACGTCACTGAACGAATTCTAATGAGCGCACGACACATCTAGGACTGCAGCCAACTGGATGTTTCCTTTTAACTAAACGGCGTTTTTGCAAAAATATTTTGAGTGGCTCAGCTGTATAAGGCAACTGGCATGAGTTGTAAAAAGCTACTAATAAAGTGGATGCCTGGAAGTTTTTACCGATAATAACAATGCCGATTTTCGAGTTTTATGGTAGACCGGTACGTTCTTTCGAAATAGCTTTAATTATTTGCCGAAAACAACTAAAGGAATGGGCGATTACAATAAAAAAAAATACATGGTAGCTTTTGGTACATGTTCAAGGCGATTTAAATTATAAATTTTTACTCGCCTAATCTCCAAATCAACCGTTTTCCTATTTTGTGTTTGTTTAAAGCATTTTTAGTCCTAAATATTTTTTCATCAGTAATTTATTTATTTTTACTTAAATCGTTTCTCTTGTTACAGAATATATTGGAAGTTATCAAAAATCACTCTGCAAAATTAGCTTCTCTGAACGCAGTTGTTCACAGATTCACGTTAGAAAACCAAGATTTTGACGACTTTAGCAAGTGCACCCTAAAAGCTGAAGTGTCTGAGCTTTATGAACTTTTTGACAATGCCAGATCAAGGTAAGATTGTTTATTAATTATTACAAATTATTTTAAAAAATATGGCACGATAGGTAGCAGAATGGGATGATATGTTGTGGATTTTACCCCTCCGAAAAAAAAAATATTATCTACATTTTGGATTGTTAATTCTAACTTAAGTACCTACTTTCTTGGTAGAGAAAGCTATTTTCAACAAAGGAAATATCGCCAATAACATATTTGCAGCATGGTCCCGTGAAAAAGCCTTCATCTTGAATACTAATTGTCGTTTACGCATAGTACCTACATATCACGCGCGTACTATCTGGCCAACGTACTTTGAATGTCTTACTTTACTAAACACGTCCGAATTCGTGAGAGAACTTAATTGACGGCCCCATCGGAAAATGATTCCAGATTGCCGTTATATTCATTCATACGTTCGTTTTTAGCATGTCAAAAAGGTAGTCACGAACGTGAAATATTTTTTTTAATGTCCACCCAAATGTAGACTTTAAAAATGTGTTTTTCAAACTGACAAACAAATATTTGATTCAATTTTTCTATATGTATCGAATTAATCCCAGTTATTATAAATACTCTCGAAAACTGGCTATATTTGTATATAAAAGCAGGAAAATTAAATCCAAGTGGGGTGACGTGACGATGATGAGAAAAATCTATGCCATGGTGCTGATCATTTTTAGAAAGGATATTTGAGCTTTGAAATAAATGACGACTTTTAAACTAGAAGCCGGTGAGATGGGAAAAAAGAGCCGCAGGCAAAAATTTTTGATAAATTAAGAAAACTGACTAAAAACCGGTAACATATCAGATTAATTTATCCTGCTATTTTGAATAGATACTTTAAAAAACTACGAATAATTATTAGTACACACAATATCTTTATTAATACACATATTTTCTAGCTTTTTAATGCAAATTTCCTTATTTACGAATAACGTAGTATATAAAACATATTTTTTGTACAACTTCATCAGTTGTTAAAAATATTTATTACAACGCAAAAGGCGTACATCTAATACATAGAAAAATTGACCAATCCCCTTTCGTGATGCTATATAACGTCGACAAGTAATAAAACCTTTACTGAAATAAGGGCAGTAAGGAATGATTATTTTCCTTATTGTGTAGAAGTAGAAAGGCAAAATACAAAGCACGATCTAATATGTATTTTTCAAAAATTCCCAACTGACATTGAAATATCTAGCTGTATCCATTTTCCAAAGTATCGCCCCGGCCCCCTTCATATTCAAATACAAAAAATCTAAATAAACGAATTAGTGCAAATGCGTAAATGCCTATTTTTATTTAATAATGCTATATAAATGTGTGACGTGAGAAGCAACCGTATTCAACGAAATTTCCAAACTGAAAATATTATAGGTCTGTTTTATGTAAATAAGAAGGCACAGACAGACATATACACAAAGCAATAAAACAATTTAACAATTAGTATTCTGTGGGGCCATCTTTCCATTACTCCGACTATATGACGGCAGCTGCACCCAAAAGTGACGTGTTTTGACTTTTAAAACTTCTCAAATCTATTTTACAATGTAATTTTATGTAATGTTTATTCCAAATGTAACCACAATGAAAATAATACCATCGTATAGTGTACATTAATAAAATGTTTGTCTATTATTCCTCTCACATAATGCTACTGCTACAAAGGAGTCGGGCACTAAAAAAAATTCTCAAACGTTTGAAAATAATTTAATTATTTTTGTTTACCCCACCGCTGCTATTTATAACGGCATGCACAATGAAAACCATTATCGCTCTCCACGTTTACCGAATTTCTTACATACGATTAACTTCAATTAAGAACTCATAAACTACCACTGTCATTATTGGATTTTTAAATGTAACTTTCGAAACACATATAAATTTATTAGTGGTACATATTCATATGGTTCCATCTTTACAACAAATCACGTTTGAACATTTAAATTTCCCAGTGATATCAAATTTATCTTGTTTTATCTCTACGTTCATTAGTTAACACTTTATTTTACTGTACTAACCTGAAACATCTTTGTTCCAGGACATCAACGAAATTAAGTGAAATAGAAAACCTCCTTCCAGCATGGAAGATGTTAGAGAGCCGACTTGAACAACTGCAGAAAGACCTTCTGGAAGATGGAAAAACTATTAATCTTCTTGATACAGTATTAACCAACGGGCAGTTTACAGATCAAACTGCCACTTGTGTCCGCGACGTTGCCAAGTTGCTTTCGGAATCAACTTCATATCAGGTAAGTTTACTTTTAAAATTTGGTACCGTTATTACTGTCAGTTTAAGTATACTAGATATAGAACATTTTTAACAGGTTGTTTCCCACAAAAAAAAATATATTTATTATTGTCTCGGAATTATCTCTGCATATACTTAATAAGTTGCGACAACAATCATTTGATCCAAAACGTAAACTCAATATTTACCTCGTGATGTGTAGCGATTCGTCTGGCAACGAAAACGAAGTTACACATTACGTGACCTCTTAGACGAGATAGGCGCAAAAATTTTATTGTGAACGCCGTGTAGAACAAGCAGGAAGCAACGGCAGCTAGACGGGTAGCTGAAGCTTTTGCCAATCAGGCTGAAGCTGTTTAGTATGCGTCACGATGCTTTTCATTACCGTAGCTCCGGCGTCGAACACTTCATTCCAGTGAATTCCGCTTCCAAAATGCCATGCCGCCGCGTTGCGTCTCGCTCGTATACAGAGTTGATTGAAAATATTCGGGGAAAAACGGTGGTACATTTAATGCAAGGACGGTTAAAAAACCATTGGTTACCCACCCACACACACAAATAAAATGCTGTTGTAGGTAAAATCATCCAGGTTTACTTAAACGGTTTGAATGAAATGACTGGATAGATAGTTGCACAATGCCTGTCTATTATATTCTGAGATTTAGGTTCTATAGTTAAACATTCAACTTTTGTAATACAGGGTGTTCTTGCGTTTTTATTTTCGTATAGAAATTTTGTGTTCTGGGTCATACAAACCCTAATGCTGATAACAAATTTTCAAAACATTAACTCATGAAAAAGTTTCCATATGGTGCAAACTTTTTAGCAAACACTGTATATTCTCAGTAAAATAATATTTCTTCAGTTTTGTCCTGCCGAAGGAGTTGGTCGTTTGACCTCTAACCAAGGATTTTATGAACTTATATAAAGAAGTGATCGTAAATTCCAGTAATAAGTACTTTTTCTTTATGTTAACCTACGAAATAAAAATAAAAACCCTAAAAACAATAAGCGAAGCGAGGTTTTGTCCCGTTTCCCCGGAGTCACTATATAGCACACACACAGTGTAGCACAGACCCTAAACTGGGGCGAAAAAATGGAAAGAATATATTTTCCAATCGGCGAAATTTTGAAGAATATGTAACATTTTAATTTTCAACCCCTAATTTGAAGTGACCTACTTTTCCTAATATTCTTCAATACCTATGTATATGCTAGATACATTCTAGCCGTAAATTTGAGGTATTTAACATTTGTTTCTCAAATAATTTGATAATAAAATCCCAAGACTATCAGTAAAGGGCTTTTCCTATTAACTAGGGACTTTTCCCTTTTTATCCACAGGTCTCTGCACTGGACGCCGGTGTTATTTTATTCATCGTTGTCCTTCGACCTACATATCGATATGTATATCCCGGAGGGTTTACAGAGAGTACATAAATATTAGTTTTCCACCGGGCCTGGGTGAAAATAGCTGGTAATAATCTGACTATGCTCCTCCGGAGTGACCCGGAGGCAGAACGAGCGCTACGATCTGATATTAAATTTGTATTTTTACGCTGATTCCGGAGAACATTCCTTGGCACGTGACCTGAAAGCCAAAGTCCGGTTGCGATTAACGATCCGGAAATGGCGGCCGGCATTACGTTGGCAGATACCGGACCCGACTGGCGAGTTTAATTTTCTCTTTTCAAAGTTTAACTATCAACCACGGTTTTTATATTTTATATTACCTATTCGGAATTTAAGTTACTTTCCAGGGGCTTCAATTAAACAGTACTGATCAAAAGTATAGTACCTTTTTCACGAAAAACGAGGACGAATACAAGTTAATTCCCTGATAATTTTTGCAAAATTTTATTTTTTAGTATTCCTGGAATAACATAATTAATATTTTTTACTTGTAGGGTGATATTTTTTTCATTTTGCTGGCCTCGGTCAATTATAATTAATAAAGCATTAATCCAACAAAGATAAACCATTATTTCGAGCTGCGTTCATGTGGCTATTATTTATATTTCTTATTAAGACTTTTCGATAAAAAGTTTTTTCCCTTGTTACAGGGATACCCACTACCAGAATTCTTTACCGAAGGCTCTTTCTCAGACAGTGGAATATCAGACGAAGGGTCAGAACATGAAATAGGGGAAAGACAAGGTCGCCTAGCTGCAATCAGAAGACTCGTCAGACAACTAGAGGTGGGTCTAAGCCCTAATTCCAAGGCAAGATTGGTAATGAGGGAAAAATTAGCGTCGGCAGAGGAGGAATTAAAAGCTCTTCAGCAGAGGTGTCGAAGTTTGATTGTCAGGACCGCAGCATGTTCGCATCCAGTATTAGAGCGTTTAAGGTAAGTTATTTTAAAAATTTATTTCCTCAGCTTTTTTCTAACATTGTAACAATATTTAATAGATTATGATTAAAAATTACTGTAGACGATTTTGCTGATGATTTCACAAATATCATTTACATACTGCTGGATAAAACAGTAATATTTTTAATGCGATTGTAAAAGACATCCGGTAATAATCGCTACGCCGACGGAATTATAAACAATTACATAACGATTGCCTTTTGTTCGGACATTTCAAAATTTACAAATGAAATAAATATAAGAATTCCGTCATGACATTTACATTTAAATTCTTATTATAAAAGTTATTGGTAGACATGCATTAAAGGTTATAAGAATAGTATTTTATTTATACAATTTTCGAACGTGTTACTATTTTAAACATTATATTTTTGTTTCATAACTTTTGTCATTTGGATTAAAGTTGTTTTATGTAATTATTTTTTTTATAAATTGGAGATTATTCGGACTGATAGTCCTGAATGATATTTCCTTCGTTATTTTCGTCACAGTCTTGTTTAGAATGAAATTTTACATTAGTCGGGCCATCAATCTTTGAAATTTGTCGATCAAGACTGTCAGTCTAAATGATCGTGTAGGTTCTGCGTAAAGTACATTAAATTTCATGTTAAATTTCTTTCGGTGTGACGCAATAAAAGTAAACCGAAGAAAAAAGGGCTTATTTTCGGGATTTTAGCGCATCTTGGCTTATGATGCCCGAATACGTTAAATAGTCGGGGTAAAGAGAGAAGTGATGCTCAGACCGCGCGGTCTCTTGCGGAATAGGAATTGCCTAATTTTCGTACCGTTCGATCTGACGCGTTCTGTGGGAAGCTTATTAAAACTTTGCACATCTTGCTGGCACAACACTAAATGCACGCGAAATTGTTAGTATACAGAGTGATATACACTGTCTTTTAGAAAATCCAAGAAATATCGTACATCGAACCGAGAATATATCCTTTTTCATGCAGGGTTAATCCCTAATCCACGTAAACAATTTCGTCTTTCCCCGTCAAGTAGTTTTGAGCTCTCAGACCAAGCGACTGACCAGCGGAAAACATGTTTTTTTATTAGGTAAAGACCCTATTTTTCTGCTTTAAGGAAAACTAAAACACAACTTGTCAAATGTGACACGTTTCACGCCAACCAACAAAATTTCCCTACATAAATAAGCTCCTGAGAAATTTAATATTTAAAATTTAAAGTTTTACCCGTAAACAGACAGGAGGTTTTTCTTCTACCCTGCTAGTTTTATGGACCGACAATTTATTCACTATGTAACAATATTTACATAAAAAAGTTTTAATGTCGGGTCTTTTCAATGAAACCAATCAATTTATATAGTAGTTATTTGAAGCTTCCAGCACTGTCGACTAAATCGCTCTTAAAAACAGGGTATTAGCTGATTAAACCTAAATTTTTATGGATGCTTCTTATTGCCATTGCCTTCTTCGGTTTGATTGCAACTTTGTTGCAAAGTGCATATTTATTTTAATGGGTTTTATAAACTCAATGTTGGGGTAATCGAGCATAAAAATAATATTACCAATAAATTGAAGTAATCGCATGTAAAAGTTATAGGATTACTACGTATGAACGTTTATTAATTTGTAAAGTAATGAACATTTTTAAATTACAAAATCCTGGGATCAAATTCATACATTTTTTAGGTATAAAACCAAAGCTAAAAATAGTTCGCAGTGCCGCTGTATATTTTAAAATTTCTGCTATACGGTAGATACGAAATCAAAATTTGGTACCTTAATATTTTGTGATATTTGTGTAGACTTATCCCAACGAGATGTTGTAAATTTATTTTTATTACCAACCATTTTTTATTGTCACTAGACCAATATTTTCAGAAAACCACAATTAATAAAAGTAAACATTAAACAAGAAGTTATTTTCCCGCATCGCACTGTGATTTTGCCTAATGAAAAATGATTAGAGAACAGCGTGCCGGCAAATTTGTAGCGAATGATCGCAGCAATCTCTCAGCGGGCACGCTGTGCGACCCCGGCAACCTCTCCAAATTAATTAATCCTTACTGACTGGTAGTTATTTATTATTTTATTTAAAAAATTTCATATAAAAATCATCTTTACAAATTTTCTACCACTGTACAAAATGTAATTAAATATTTATAATTTACAATCACGTAAACGACAGTCTTTATATTGATAATTATTTTAGACCTTTTCCTCTCCTAATAATTTAAGAATTGTGAACATTTTTTTCGCAGTAAATAAACGCGAATTATACATTTATATGTTGTGAAAGTTTTACTCGTAGTAAATAAATGCGAGTTTTACTCTTAAAAGTTGTGAAGAATGTCCCTCACATTAAAAAATTCAAAGAATTGAGAACATTTCATAAAATTGAAATGTAAATCTAATTAGATCTACTTTTTCTACCACGTGTCAACGTCTGTATTCTTTTAACACCTCTTGTTTATAAATTACTGTTAAATATGGGCGACTGGTCACAAAGGCAGTTACTTTTTTCTCTTAATTCTGTCCTCACCTCGATCATCGCGCGTTGCATCTTAAAATAAAAATCGTCATGATTTACTTTTTATTTTGTATGCCATTAATTAAAACAAATTACATACGGTTAACTGTGTTTTATGGTATGTTTACATTACAAATTCTTGCTGCAAATATATTTTTTTTGAGCCGCAAGGTAAAAAAACAAAAACTTATAGTTTACACTAGCAAGCTCAGAGTTTGTGAACATTCGTATACATATTGATGGGTAAAACTAACATGAAATCTCACCGCAGCTTTTCTTTGTTGCAGCCAAAAAGAAAAATCACTTGAGGACAAGTCTGTAAAACCGAATGACGATGATGATGATCCAGGTAATGATCGAGAAAAAACAAGGTGGTTTAAACGCCTGTTTAAAGCATCTTTAGCGTTTCAACTTGTCATTTTGACATTTGTATGCCTGAGTTGTTTATATGAGCCGCAGTGCTGCGATTATATGAACAACTATTCTTGGTCTATAAGTCCCAAGTTGCATTACGAGGGTCGGCCACCTATATAATTACTTTCTGTGTAACAAATAAATATTTTTGTTTATAAGAAGTACTTAAATGAATCCCGCTTAATATTTAGTATTTTTTTTAGTCGTTTACTGTTTATTCTCTAAATTTTTCAAGAAAAATAGGCTTAAAATAAATTTCGCAACTGTGTGAACTACTCATGCTTAATATGCTCTCTTCTGATTAAAAAAAATATATTTTAAGAAGCCAAAATACAACTAATGGAAAAAAGTGGATGTACCTACCTACATTTTTCTGTTGCATTTTTTACTCTTATTTAAACGTTACAAGGAAAAGAAGGGAGTAAGATTCGTCGTGCACCTACAACTTTTAGTTGTTGCAAGTGCGCGCGGGGTTTAATACACAATAATTTTATTGTCTAATTTATTCAGTAAGTAGTACACGACGGCATACATATTATTAGGTGGAAAATGGTAACAAAAATAATAAAATACAAACCGTACACTAGAAATTCCAAAAAATGTATATATCTACCAAAACGTCACAATTATTAATGACAAGCACAAAAGCAGATTATGTATTTGTAATTAAATCATTTTAGTTAATCCTTTTCCACCTGTCTAGTTTGCCAATCATATTAAGTATTTTTCATAGTTACTATTTTTTATATAGAGTGAGATAGGTTATAGATTGTTAGGTCAAATTTTATTATAAAATTAATTATTTTAAACAAAGGAAATGTTGGAATTTAACTTGATGCCATAGACACAAATATTTTCGCCCGACTTGCTGTTATTTATTACATTTCAAGCATTTACGTTTTAATTTATTCAAAATTTTTGCATTTAATTATTGATTTTTATAAATGCATCTTAGCCATCTGTCTATTTTTTTTAACGTTTCGATGGTAATATTTTATTTTTCAGACGCTTAAGACATATTCCAGAAAATACGGAGCTTATATTTAAAAAAATATGTTTCTATTCATAAGAAAAGGTTGATTACATTTTTTTGAATATATTTTTTTAAATATTCGGCAAACTGATTTTGTACATTAAATTAATAATTATTTTCTGCGAGAATTGATTCAGCATTTAGAAGCATATTTTTCTATTTTGTAATAAGCTTGCTCCGTGTGGAATGGTCTACTCTAGTATTTTTTAGAACATTAAAAAATATATACAAATAAAAATGTAGCATATTGCTACACTCTGTAAATAATTATATTATAATGTTTTTTAGAAAAAAAGTAAGTAAAATAAATATTTGTAAGTTCCTCAAATATTTCTAACAGTACAAGTACGGTTGTTATAACCACAAATAGTATTTATCTAAAGTCCAGTAGTATTTTTTTAAATGGACCAATAATTTTGTTGGTAACATTCCGGAAATGTTACACGCAATCTAACCAGTTAATTTATTAATATTATTATTGTTTTATTTTGTTTGTTATTTTATAGTGTTTATATATCTTTACATTATTGACGCATAATACATACACATGCCTCCTTTGGTAACAACTACATAAGTTCAGTTGCCAGGGAAAAAATCTACTTAAAATGAAAGTGTGGAAGCATTAAAAATTATTCCAACGTTTCTAACGTCTATAAGATATACAGGGACAAATAAGACTTACTCTAAAAATGTGTTTTTAAAACAAAAAATATTTATTTAAACAAATTTATTTTTAGTTTTAAAATCATTATCTTTTCAGTTTATTATCATTGTGCCCTGCAGAGAATAACGAGCACAAATTACTGAAGACTTAAGTGTTGTGCTCAGATTTTGATTTTTAGTCCTTAAAGCTGGCTCTATCATAGAGTTATGCCGTGCTACAGACTGATTTAAAAGATAACTTAAAGCACTTATCTTACCTTGTAATATGTCAACTTGGGAATGATAACATGACAGAATGACAATGACAGGTCTCCTTAATGGATTAGCCTCTAGCGCACCAGTTGAGACCTGCAAAAGAAACATGACTTAATGAGTTTGACAGAGTTTTTACTCGTTTAAACTATAGTCCGTTTACAATAAAAGAAGTAGAGGCTCGTTTCTATCGACGACAAAAGTTTCTTAAGCGTTTTTTTTTTTGTTCTAAACGGACTATACATATTCGTTAATATAAGTTTTTTCGTAATTATAAGGTATTTGCCAAGATGCAATAGTGGAACTTAAGCTAAGTGCCTAATATTAACTTTAATCTTATCCTATAATCAGTCAGTATGATTTTATCCCTAAAGTTTTAATTTCAAACCTGCATGTTTAGAGGTTTGAGTTTTTTTTAATAACGTCGATTCAATTTTTATCATATGTTAATCTTATACACTGCGTCATTTTTTTTTACAAAAGTTATATTATTGTGTTGATCGACGTTATTGATAAGAAATGATAATACTAAAGATACGCGGAACGACAGTTTTTAAACCATTAAAATAATGTCAAAAAAATATTCAGGAGCTTAAGAAAAAAACGTTTTTCAAAACTTGTAACAAAGGTTTATTTAGGTGAAAATGGTTTAATTTGTAAAAAAAATTATATTATTTATATTAACTTCAACAAAGTTCTAAAAAAATTCAAGCAGTTATATTGATTTAAAATTTTATTTATTCGGTGATTATTTTAATTAATACGATTTTTCTTTAAATTGTGCTTCTTTGAAATTGTTTAGGAATAGTTACCAATACTCCAAATTTTAGGCAAACAAATATAAAAAAGTTAGACCACGGCAGTGGCTCAGAGGTGAGTTACGTGAGTGGGCATACGTACAATAAAAAAAAGTATGTCCGAAATTTAGTGGATTTAAGAATGCAGGAAAGAGTGTAAAATGTATTATCTCCTAACCCACCCCATTCACGCCAGTAACCAGGCCGGATGAGATCGGATATCTCGTGGGGTGCGGAAGAAGATACACACTCCCTAATCGGTAGGTCATGCAATGGCAAGAAACTAAGGGTTGATAGCCCTTGGGGGGTGTCGCATGACCGAGGATCGTGGTTCGGAACCCACGTTAAGCTGTACCTAGGTCACCTCGGGAATGGCCCTGGCAGCGAACGAAGAGGAAAAAAGCCTCATTTGAAAGAATGGCAAGAAATGTCACATAAAAAAGTTATATCTTATCTTATTTTAGAGATCTATTCCTTAAAAAAATATTAAAAATAATATTTTTTTTATTTTACTACTTGTTATTTGAGTCCTAAAAGCTGTCGCTAAACGTATCTTAAGTAGTGAGTGAGTGAGTAATATATTTTTATTACAGCAAAGCGGGTTAAAGTAATAGACTTAACTTTAATATATTTTTAAAGGCAGAAGCCGGGGTACAAGTCCTTTTTAATATTCCTTAAGCAATGTGTTCGCAAATTACTTTAACTTGCAGTGAGGAATTTAATTAATATAATAATTATCATTTCAGTTTTTTTTACAACGAAACTAGATGTTTAAGTAACTAAGCATCTACTATTGTTCTTCTTTTATATTTTTATTTACAACACAAGAATTTGCGTGCCTTGTTGGAGAAATAATTTATTCAGTTTTAGCTCAAAAAATTGAGGGACTAAATATGAGATGGTTATAAAAAAAATATACTAAATATATATTTTTGTTCCGAATTTTAAAGAAGTATTTAACTTTATAATATAATTTTGAAACAAACACAAAAATGAAAACTTTAAATTTTTATGTTCCCTCTCTTAAGGGCAGCTTATATTACCTTCAGATTTCCTGTAGGGGCATTATTTTCATTTACTATTCATTTATTTTAGCCCAGTGTAGTACGTCATTTTCATATTAATGTAATGTCTTACTATACTGTGTTTATATTCACATATCTATCAGTTATAGTGCATTCATTTTGTACTTTTATAGATTAGAACTCTAACAGAAATCGAGAAAAAAATCAAAAAAATTTAAGTGTGAGTTTGTTGTCTAATAACAATGGCATATACATAAAGGGGACTGCTCTGCAAAGGGCCTAGTTCCTTTTGGTTTATTACGAATGAGTTTATAGTTTGCTAAACATATGTGGAGTAAATAAATTAATAAAGGATTTTGGTTTTTCAAATGTGTGTTTTATTTTTATACCTATCCCAATTTTCATATATTTAAGGACATCGGCTACATTGTGTGTGGTTCTTTTTGGCCCGAATTGAAAAAAAATAAGCAAATTATTAAGTATTTTTTTAACCAATAAAAAGGTGGTATCTACAGTGTGTCCGCGGAAGAAGCGTTTGGAAGAGGAAAAACTTTTTTATTAATAGGTGTAGAAGAAAAAATCATTCTTTATAAAAAACGTCTGCTTGTGCTGAAACTGCAATTTCGAATAACAGATTTGCGATTACTATACGGGATTTTTTTTCAATTCTAATTTTTAATTCCTCGATTATTAAATCAATTTTGCTTGTTCTGAAACTACAATTTCAAATATCAGATTTGCGATAACTATACAGGGTTGGACAGATTTTTTTATAATTTATGATTGAATAAATTTAAAAAATTGATATGTATTAATAAAAATACTTCAAAAGTAGACAAAGAAAAATAGCTTTCTTACAACTAAATCGTTATTCGGCCAGATATAAAATCATATTCTAAATAAGAAGGGAACAAAAGCTGTTTGTTTTTACGTAAATTTATTTTAAACAAAATCCAAAAAACTAAAAAAAAGTGTGCTAATTAGTTATTACAAATTACAATATTTATTATACATACTTAGGAATTGAACCTATATAAAATAATATTAATAAAATGGCATATCATCTGACTTATTCATCATTGTCACTATCGCGTCTATGCTAGCTCAATACATTCTATCTGCATTTTTACTGGTATTATATAGGACAATTTGTTTAAGTACCTATATGTTCCATAGGACAATTTATATTAGCAATCATAGTAGTTTATTCACATGGGGCAAAAGTCTTAGATGTATAACACATCTTTTGCGATGCTCATGGGACATTTTAACTTTGCACACTGGTAAAAAAAACGCGAGCGAATACTTAGCGCTAAAAAAAGAAATTTATGAAATTTTGCAGATAGGACCTTTTGTTTTAGAAGGGCAGTACTGGCAAAATACTTTTACAACCATGCGCCTAACGGGCAGACAAGAGAACGTGAGAACGTAAGATACTAGATATAAATTAAATGAAGAGAAACATCCTATTGTAAAAAAACACTTAATAATTCGCTTAATTTTTTTGTAATTCAGGCCCAGAAAAACCGAAATTTTACATAACAAATAATAGCTCGACCGGATCCACTTAAAAGGTATCAAAAAAAGGTCGCAAAAATATTACCAAGCAGTCATACTTTTGACTTTACCTTAAATTCGATAACAGCCTATTTAACTTCAATAAAAAAGGCGTTAAATATAAAATCAAGATAATCAGCAAAATCGCCAACAATTGGTAAACACCCTTAGGTTGTGTCAATGAACATGCGTCACGCATACCACTGCAACAAGTGGACAAAGGATTTGCGTGCATAAATCGAATAAATTAATGGAGATAAATCCACCAGCGCAAAAGAAAAGTTTAAGAAATTTAAAAAATTATTTAAACGATAAACATTGTTACTCTGATTATAGAATATAAAACTTTGGGTCCATTTATTAATTAACTGTTTGTTGCGTATTGATTTAGAATAGTGACATTTTGCCATCCAACAAAATCCCTCTAAACGCTATGTCAAACGTAATTTTCTCGGAATCCACACAAACAATTTTGTAAAAACCTGTTTCATATTCCTGTTTCATTTCCAGCGAATCGAAAATTCGGTTTCAGGTTATCAGCCAGTGCGGAGATTTTAACGCCTGAAAAATCGATTAGCGGGATTTTGTTGGTTGGCAAAATATCACCCATAATTCATTTATTTTTGCGAATTTTTAGCTTTAAATATATCTTCCTGAAAAAAAATACCAAACAATTTTACTCTCAATTTAATACTATATACTAGTTTCTCCGTACCCCCGCCGAGCAAAGGCACATAAAGCAGGCGTGGGAGGCATCGGGGAACTTTGGGACACGAAATACGTCACTTGAATACTAAAACGGAGTTGTACGTGCTTCTAGGTACCCATACACACCACCAGCCTGGGTTCTTTAGTTCTTGGTACCCATGTTCATCGTCCTTTGGAATTATTACCATCTTGTGTCACTGCCACCGGAAGTCTAATCTAACGATGGCCTCACGAATTTACATTTTTATGCTTGCGACCATTTTGTTTTTTTAAGTGACAACGCGGCTTAAGGAACAACAGAAATTTTGAGGTCTCCTCAAAAATCGAGAATGTACTGATCGACATGGTCAAGAAAGTAAGTATAAGGAAGTTCATGCGGGCTAAGGGAGCTTACCCCCCCCCCCCCTAGAATCGAGATTAGCCCCTCTAGACCAATTTGTATTTTTACATCCTTTTCTATATAGGACGACTTTTTTTTAGAAGAGAACTTTTCGATAGGACAATTTTTTTTAGAAGGTGTAATCTTACTACGTATAGGATTTCTACACGAAGCGTAATCCCCCCCTCCAAACATAAGTGTCTAGTTGCGCCACTAAGGGGGCGGCAATAGGCCCTTAAAGCAAGCAAGAAAAAAGTTAGTAGGTAATTTTATTTAAAAAAATGTTGTATAAATTTTTTCTTATACGTTATTCTTACGAACATAAACTATAACTTTTTAAGAAGGCCGCAAATAATTTTCAAATAATATACTTTGTATATACCGGGTGTCCACTTAGTGTGTCGGTGAACGATATCTCGTTACCGGTCACCTGTATAAGCCTATGTTCCTTGTTTATTATATAGAAAAAAATCATTAAAAAAATGGCTAGCTATAAATTATTTATAGCAGTTAAATATTTTAAAAAATCTCCTGCAATGTGGTAAATTGCTCCATCTGACCTCAAAAGTTCTGCCACGTATTAGCAAATACAAAAAAAAATCATGTTAGAAAGTATCTTTTTTTTTTAATCTGTTTAATTTTCTGCCTGGGACATATCTAGGTTTGTAGAATGACTGCAAGTCATCCCAGGGGAAATCTATTATTCAAGCGGGGTTATCTCACGTTACCCACCCCACACACTAATCTAGTGACCTATATTTAGGGGGGTTGCTTTTCTCGGATGCAGGGTGATTCATTTGCAGGTCGTGCCAGTGCAATTTTATCACCCCTTAAGTTAAACTACCACAAAACACACTATCCTTAAATCATATTTTCGAAAGCGAGGAAAAGTGAATTGCTTTAAATAAACTCGACCGCGCAAAATTTTATCGTGTTAAAATGCAGTGCTTGGACAGAATTACAAAAAAACTAAGAAAATTGGTGAGTTTTTTTCACCCATGGAAAAGTAGCATCGATGTGGGAAAGTTATTTTCATGCAGAAAAAAAATGGAAGAAAAAGGTATAAGACAATTTTCATTGTAAAATTTTTCCTAAACTTTTCGCCTGTGGCGCATGTTTTCTAAAGCATCATTTCATTTATTCCATCTTTTTATATTATTAGTAACAAATGTGTTTAAGGAAGTCTGATTATCCTCTAGAAAGGGGTGCTGTTAAGGAAAGGGACAGGGAGTTTAGCCCCCAAATCATGCTCTACAAGCAAAAAATTGTGAAAAATTAAAAACTTTTGGGTAAACTCAAGGGTGGATTTATGGGGTAATTTCTCCCCATGAATGACCAAAGGTGCCCTAAATTTTCTTAATCTTTTTTAGTTGCATTAAAAAATTTCGCCTTGATTCGCAATCGATTTCCTGATGAAAAAAGTTTGCAGCCCCCTGAATATGTTTTTGCGGACGCCCATGCAAAGCACGTCTTTTTATTCTACCAACTTTTTAAAATTCTGTTAAAGACTATTATTATAAAAATCACATTCATTTTAAAAAAATACGTATTGTACGTATAAAAATATAACGGTGCTTGAACTGTTTTTATTGTAACAATTAAAACTCCACACTAATTTCTTATTACGTTACTGACTGCCTGAATACTAAACACTTTTTAAACAAGTCCATCTTACTACGAAATGAATGTACTTTATAAAAGGAGCAGCACAAAAAAAAAACAATTGTAAAGTAGCATCCAGTCAAGCGTTAAATTAACTTTGTAAAATATCGCTCTTTCTGTGATATAGGTATCTGATTTCTTTCTTGATAACTTTCAACTTAAGACCGTATTGAGACAAGGAAAGAAAAGATCTATCAGTAGGGTTTCAGAAAAAAAAAATGTTATTACCATTGTCTTTTAGATACCGCATAATTGTGAAATATAATAATATATTTACAGTGGCGTAAGTTTAGGCGTTTCTGGTGGTTCTGTGCATCTGGACTACAGCTACGACGCAAAAAACAATTTTAGGATAATCATAATCTTAAAATAAATAAAGGAAATGTTGGCTGACTTTATCTTTCAGAAGATCCATAAACATTTCAGTTAATAATAAGGAACTAGAGGGTTACCTATAATAAGACCATTTTTATTTAAATTTTTTTTCATTGAACGCGAAATAAATCTGTTCCAAGCACACTGTCGTGATTATTTCTTGTTTTTTAAAAAAAAGTAACGTTTTTTAAGGTAAGAAGTTGATTAACCAAAGTAATAGTTTCATCCGTATAGGTTTACTGGGAAATTAATTAGGTATGTCAAAAAAGAAATTAAGTTAGCAAATTTAAAAAAAAGGCTACGGGCATAATAAGGCCATGTGCCTATTCTGAGGATACGCTTAGCATGACGTCAAAAGTGTATTGATATTTTAAATAGTTCAGGAATATATGCCTCAACACATGATTTGTAGAATGATAGATGAGTTTTGGACTTGCATTGTCTTTATTTGTTTTACATCACAACGTTTCAACTGGTAAGTATCTCCAGTCGTCTTCAGGTGAATACATGATTTGTAGTTTCAAAGTCCTACGCATGATGACGCTAGAATCAGATGATCCACGCGGAACTCCGCGGTATAATTTTTAACCGATTTAAAATTAACAATTTTTCCCTGAAAAATTAATTATTTTAAACAGTCTATGGTACAAAAAGTTAGTGAAAGCTGTTCAGAAAACAGTGTGATTAAGTAGAGATCCAATTATTTGGATAATTTCTGGAAATAGCTTCTTCTATATTTGAAGTTATGTCTTCATAATAAGGCCACAAGCAAAAATTATGAAATGCCCACATTTTGAACGCTGGCCTTATTAGGAACACATAACAAAAATATTAAATAATTAAAAAAATACATATTTTCAATAGATGCACATCCATATTATTATTTCCCTATTAAGGTTCAGTTCATTTAAAAACAATATAGAGAATGAAATACAAACATTTATTTCTCACATTTGGTCTATGGCCTTATTAGGAGCTGGTTTTCCTAATGAAGCCATTTGACATTTTTTTGTTGTTTCCCAAAAATACCAAGGACCAAAAATTACCACTTAGTCACGAATCTCTAAAATCACTCTTATAAAGCCAAACTTTACGTATGCAAATTTTTATAAATTATTTTACATAGTTTTTTTTTTTTTTTTTATGATAAAACACCTGCACTGTAGGAAAAATCCTTTAAGGCGCTCTGGGAGCGGTGCGAGTGCGAAAAAAGCGATTAACGTTGGTCTTGAAACGTTGAAGATTGTATTCATTGGGAAACACGACCTCAGGAAGATCATTCCACAAAGATGACGTTCTCCAGATGAAAGAATTCTTGAACAATGAAGTTCGAGGAGTACTAAGCTGAACAACATATGGATGAGCGGCAGTGGTTTGCCGTGTATTTCTGTTTTAAATTGCTCTAGGTGGAATCAAGTGGGCAATGTCAGTCGAACACCTGCCATGGAAATATCTGTAAAAGAGAGCCAAATCACCAACCTGTCTTCGATGCTCCAGGCTATCGAGGGTCTTGGTCAGCTCGGTCAGACGAATGGCTCTCCTTTGAATGGAATCCAGTAGCCGAAGGGTGTGCTTGGGTGCAGAGCTCCAGACATGAGAGCAATATTCTAATGATGGTCGAATCTGGGCTTTGTAGAGTGTCAAAAGTTGATGAGGTGTGTACAACCTTTTGGTGCGGAAAAGTACACCAAGTTTCTGTGCAGCTGCCCTGGCAATTGCGGCAACGTGATCATGCCAAGACATATTACCTCCCAGATTGACCCCCAGCAAATTAATAGACGGTGCCAGGGGAATTGCGTGTCCTGCCATGACTATATCCGGTTCTGCAATGTTAACCTTTTTGGAGAAGACTGCTGCCTGTGTTTTCTTAGCATTAAATTCGACTTGGTTACTGTCACCCCAAGCCAAAATTTCTTCCAGGTCCTTGTTGAGGCGCAATACTTCATGCTGCCTGCGAAGATGTGCGTCGGCAGCGGATGTTTGGGGAGTCAAGGTAAAAGATGAGACAAGTGTGCTGTCATCAGCAAAGCTATAAATTGGATTTTGGGTTTTCACTAGAAGGTCGTTAATATACAGTAAAAAGAGGGTAGGCGACAATATGGACCCTTGAGGAACACCGGCATTGATGGTGAAGGTGTCTGAGAGAAACCCGTCAATCGCCACTTGCAGAGAACGGTTCTTAAGGAAGCTGGTTAACCATAAACAGAATCCTTTAGGCATACCGTAGGATCGCAATTTACTTAGAAGCCCATCGTGCCAAACACGATCAAAAGCCCAAGAGATGTCCAGTGCAACAGCCCGGGATTCTCCATGATGTTCGATGGTGTTGCTCCAAAGATGGGTGACATATGCCAGAAGGTCACCTGTTGATCTGGACTTACGAAAACCGTATTGATGGTCGCTGATAATGTTAAGCCCTTCCAGGTACTTTAGGAGTTGTTGGTTAATAGCTTTCTCCATTACTTTTGAAATTACTGAAAGCAATGCGACGGGTCGGTAGTTGCTTGGCAGGGTCTTTTTACCTTTCTTTGGAATGGGCTGGACACGCGCCGACTTCCAGCAGGATGGAAATATTCCTTTTTTGTAGGATAAGTTGAAAAGTCTACAAAATACTGGTGTTACTAGTTACTAGGATAGTCAGTTAAAGCTTAAGGTGGCATTATTTGGTACATGTACCTTATTCTTAATTCTTTTTATTAAATCAAGCTTTTTTATTGCAAATCTTGCTGAAAAGTCGGTGTTGCTTTTTCCTATGTCGATAAGGTAACTACTGGTCTGATAGGAGTATCCTCTTTGTGAAGCTTTATTAAAAAGTACAATTTAGGAGGTAGACTTTTACAATTCTTACTAATAGTTTTTATAGATATAAAATCATGTGTCTGCAATATGTTTTTACATCAGGATTTAAGGGTTTAAATATGGTAAGTTATTTCCACAACACCCTGTAAATTTCGAAAATGAAAGCTAAATCGGAACATTAAATAAGTAATTCTAGTATTTCCTATCTCAATTTTTTTTGGCATTGACATCTGTCATACAACCATTATTATTTATTATTATTACTTTAAAAAAATGCTGAAGCTGAAGTATGATAATTTTGCTATATAGTCACAGAAAAACCACTTTATTCAAGGCTTGTTACCCACTTCTTATGAATGAAACATTTTACTAACAACCCACACGATTCTAGGTAAAATATATCTGTCTAGGATAAAACAGTCCACTCGTTCTTAGACTTCTGTGTGCGTTTTACAACATTTTTATCGTGTCATCTCGGGAAGGAAAATAACGAGCACGCTGAGCTCTTGTTTACAATCATAAAATAAGTCATGACTCTCTAAAATGGCTAATTTAATTAGAAGAGTACGCAAAATTAAATTATTGTCGGACTGTGGGAGAGTTTTTAAAGGATTCCTTTTGTAATAATAAATTTTTCCCTGAGAGTGGGTAATTAATTTGAGAAAAACTAGGCAAGTACGGCAGCCTGATAGTAACTATGCCATAATATATGTATCTGTAAAGAAATAAAGGATAAAACAGACAAAATTAGGGATTTAAAAATATTGATCAAAACCTAGACGCTATAACTATAAAGTATGTATACAGTAAGTAAACTGGGTGTGATTTTCTAAAAACCAGTTAAGATTTTTCCTATGGTCAGTACCTGTAGTTTTGTCTGTTAATCTGACCATTTAAAGAAAACGTAGCTTCATCTGAAAAACAATTTCTCTGAAAAATTCGTGAGTGATTATCATTATTTCAAAAAAATTTCTCTCGCCTATCAGGATCATCGTCGAATAATATAATTCTTGTACAATTACTGGTTTATAGGGATGAAACTTCTTTAAAAAAAAGATACGGGGTTTGGTAAGAACTGTAGTCAGCCCAAGTTGTTTGTTTGAACCATGAGAATCTTCCTGTAGTGATATTAATACGTTTATTTTTTCTCGTCACGTATTCCAGGACGACCACTTTTAACACTTAACAGTACGGGAAGTTCTCCATTTAATTGCTACCCTAGACACTGTCAATCAGTGGCGTACAATGCTGTTTTATTCAGGGTAGACAAAAATTCACGGGCAATTTGGTTATTGGTGCATACAAGCATTAACGTATTGGATAAGGCATAATTTATAAAAAAATGTCTAGAATCGATTGTAGAATGTAACAATATATAATATGGTGGTTCGAAATCCACGTTAAACTGAATGGCTCTGGCAGCGAACGAAGGGGTAAAAAGCCTAATGACAAGAAATCACAATAAAATTTTGTTAGGTAATCAATAATTTTTAAATGACAGTTTGGGGGGGGGGGGCAGCTAGTAGTACCCAAGGTTCTTTACTTGGACCGTTGCTATTTTGTTAAAACAATTCAGGAAATCTACTTAAAACTTGTGTAAATAATAACACGTTCTACCGTCATTCATACAATCCTTCTTACAGACAAAAGGGTATATACTATATATATATATCTACAAATATTACATATTATCTCCCTTCTGCCGACATAAAAAAAGAGTTATGAATGAACTCCAAAACAGTATCTCGCCAGGCCCACCTTGTTATATAAAAATAATGTTGGCTACGGCATGGAAATGATACCTCTGTCTCAGGTATACGATGATATTTTTGTTGTTTGTGGAATACTCGACATCAAGATAACAGTAGCTTGTCTTTTGTTTCCCGTCGTTGTGTCTTCCGCTATAAAAGCCTTTTTTAAATCATTATGTCGTTGTTTTATAAAATTAAGAAAGAGTCAGGTAAAAACAAGAAGAATTATTTTTATATACCTCTCATTAAATAGTTTGTATGCGCATCTCCTAATAAAACATGCATTTCAAATTTTGATGGATGAAAATTAAATATCTGATTTTACGTTTAGGTACCTGTCTTTTATGTTATTATTATAATTGATAATTTATCACAATATAGCAAAATATGATTCTCATCTTATTAGATTACAAATTTCTATGTGTCAACCATCAATATACACTTATGTCGAAGTCAAAATATGCGTTAATAATTAACTTACAATAAGATATAATATCGTAAAAAGGCAAATATTAGATTCAAAATTGCAAATAAATATTTATTTACGGTATAACAAGCTTATTATATTATTATTATGTCTTCAATCTTCATACAGACACAATTAAAATTTAATATATTTTTTTGTAAACTCTTACGCGTTAAATATTATTACAATACATAATATTTATAACTTCCAACAACATCATAATATATGATGCCCAACTTATAATATATTTATCAACAATTATTATTGGCATATAATCTGTTCAAAAATTTAAGAAATGATATATGCATATGTTTTCATGCATCTGTTATAATTTTACATGTTACATAAATTAAAACAATACATATTTTAAATATTTAGTCACAATATATTAAAATATGATTCACATCTTATTAAGCATAACATATTTGTTAATCTTTATTATATTTATTGATTCAGAAACGAAGTATAGGTAAAATACATAGTTACATCCTGTACTGCATTATTTAAAAAATAGTTTATGGTATATAAATCTATTAAAAATGATTTCTGCTTTCTGTAGGAGCCCGTATTGTGGGCGTATGACATTTTGACGCGTTAAAAATAACCGAGTCAAAAATATATATATATATATATATTATATGCGTTAACTTTCTTCGGCGAAGCGTGCTCGCGTGCGCGAGCTTGTCCCGCCTGAAGGCGGCAAACAATGGGCGGGCTTGTCACGTGACCCGCAAGCCGCCGTTCGCCCCGCCTACCGTGGACGGCTCATTGAGTGCGGCCGCGCTGCCCATCAATGGCCGTGAGTTCGCGCTCGCCGCCACACGAGCCGTTTAACACTCGAGTGCCCAAACGCGCAACCAGTGAGTGATGACCGTCATGTCGCGGTTTCTGAACTAGTGACCACGCGAGTGCAAGTGCGAGTGCCCAGTGGCCCTCTATGCACCCTAGTGCTTCTGTGACTGTGAGTTCCCGCATGGATCATCCAGGAGGTTTCGGTGCGTCGCCCTGGGCGGCTGTCCTTGGTCACCATGCGGCCGCCGCCGCTTCTATTATGCAAACTGGGGAACCCCATGGCTATGGCACCGCTCATCATCCAGCTGCACCTATGGATCTTCATATGCCACAAGCATTTCCCTACTATAGGTGAGTAAAACCTTTAAATTTTCTAATAAATAAATAATTTCAGAAATACTTTTAGAACTAATAATTATCATCACGACAATCCGTTTTATATCAATATCAAAGAGAATCATCATCAATACACCAAAAAAATCAACAACGATAGTCTTCCTAAATGTCTTCATGATCATACCATACATCGATGATCATACGTATTTTTGAGGATGGTCGTAGTTTGATAGAGATATAGTGATAGAAGGATCAATAATTCTCAACAAAAACAGCGAATGCTTATTTTCTTTTTTATATATATAAAAAAAAACCATATAACAGATTTGTCAAACTGACCAATAAATGATTTGTTAAAAAAAAAAGTGGCAGATCCTTGTTTTCAACTTAACCTTTTCCCATATTTAGTTATACCATTAGTTAATTTATGCAAATCTCCAGAGCCAATAAAACTATTTTATTTTTTATTTCATTAAATTTTCTTGAATTCCTTAACAATCTAGAAACAAGTTCAATTTAACATCCATATTCCATATTCACTTAATGAACTATTAGCATATATCACTAATATTCGTTCATAAATAGAATAGCCATTACATTTCATCAAATTCATTAATCAAAATATCTTCGAAATACTTGTTCATCGACAAAATCACGAATTCAAATGTTAATTCATCTAATTTTATTCATATTAATCATTGCATGCCTACTGTAAAATTAGCAGAGTGACTGACGCTGCCAGGCGTTAAGGCCACTTGTTGCTCATTTACATTTTCGTGCATTCTGCTTCACGTGATATATGGACCTTTGGCACGTGGAACATTTAAAATTTCTGTTTTTCAATCACCATTTTTTTTTAAGGAGGGAAAATGATATTTTATCATTGGTTTCAGCTTAAGGTAGCGAAATTGAGAAATATTATTTCTCTAAGACTGCCTAAATTTTTTTTTGAGCCGTGATTAGGATTTTATAACCCTTTAACAAGGGACAATTTTCACTCCATCATATAACAACAACTAGCCGAAGGTTGGGGACAATGATGTTTCTTAAATGATAGACTGGAGATAATTACCAGTTGAAACGTTGTGATGTAAAGCAAATAAAGCCAATGCAAGTCCAAAACTCTTCTATCATTCAACAACTAACTATTAAGGTATTATGATATCTTTTTTGTTCAGGTTACTATTATACCTAAAAGCATTTTCAAACTTTCATCAAATTTCATTATCAGTTTTATTTTTTAAATTTTTATTTTATCGTGGGAAAATTTGGGTATAAAAAATACTATAAAAGGGTTTTAATTATACTAACATTGCTAAGGCTTTCTTAATGTATCTAACCCAATGATCTATCCTACCGAATGGTTTATTAGATATTGATTATTTAAAATATTTATAAATTAACTTTATTTGTAAATTTTTAAAGAAATGAGAATCATATCTGATTAAAATGTGATAAGATATTATTAAGATGCCATTTAAAAAAACCTACATTGTTTTTCTTTATAGACAAGCGTTTGTCTAATAAACGAGCTTATTAAATGTTGCAGTTTTGTCTTTTAAGGTATCTCGTCGGTTTTTGTCAAGCTGTGTTAATCAGCTAGAAAGAATAAAGCAACAAAAATTGAGAAAACCAGAAAAGTTTTTATTCGAAAAACGGACTCGGATCGTCAGAATGAGTAGCTGTTTTCTCCTTATACGTCCTCTAACCAACTGTTCTTTTAAAACAGCCGATTTGTGTAAAAAAACTTAAAGAAAAATATATTAAATCACGAAATTACGCCGCAGTACCATAAAATGTAATGTTCAGTTTGGCCAGAATCGTCTTTTTACGCCACATAATATAAATATCCCCAATTGGGATATTTTTTCTTCCGTTCAAAGCCAAGAAAGACGCATTTCTAATAAAAAGATAGTAGGGTTTTTAGTCCATATTACGCTAGTATAAATAGACCAACTTTCAAATTTTTTCTAAATCCATTTCAGCAACTAATTTTATGACAAATAACGTTTGAAAGTTTAGCGATCCAGTGATACAAAATTGTTTAAACAAGTATTACCGGTGATATGTAACAGTATGCAAGTATTTTTTGTTTCTTAATAGTACAAAACACACATGTAAAAAAAAACTTCCGTATATATGCTGGTTAGATGAGTATCCATGCTAGATCTCGCCACCTATGTGAAATTGTTTTTTTGTATGATGTTTTCATTATAAAAATAAAAGCTATTTATTATTATATATAATTCACAAATATGTTTCTACATATTTGTTTGTTGTTTGTTTGTTGTATTATTTTAAATATAGAGGGAGAAAATTTTAAGCTTAATCCGGCCCTGAGAGCGACTTGTGAATGAATGTCATTTATCACTTGTTTGTCTATCAACTAGTATTTATTATTATAGAATCATATTAAATCAACAACATTTTTTCAGTAGGTTACTAACTAGGTTATAAAATCGAAGTAATATATGTAATTATTGCCGTGTATCATCATAAGCTACAGTTTGTCTAGAAAATAACAATTATGAGGAGTAACCTCGAAGGCCAATAGGGTAACCAATAAAGAACTTTTTTAATAATTAAAAGTATTAACTTTTATAGGTTAAAAAATAAAATAAAAATTATAAAATTGAAACACAAATGGCGATGAAATGAACATGAAAAAAATATTTTTGTAAATGTTTCGAAAGTCGATTTGTCAATTATTGTCTTTTTCTTTTTTATTTGTTCATCTTCCAATGTTTAATGGGTCGAACAAATACCAATTGTCAAGATATTTAAAATTTATTGTCAGCGAACGTCAGAGCGAAGAAAAAATGCGAAAAAATTACAGGACCTTAAGAGTAAAGGCTTGCAAACGGGCCGTTCCCTGTAATTTTCTTTTAAAATAATTCCGTGCGACGAATTTTTATTTGCAGGGGTCGAGTTTTTAAGTTCAAGGGGTGTAAATGTAAGAGGCTAATGTCTTTACGGACTGCGAAGGGCCCGATCAAAAATTTGCAAGTATGATTTTTTTCACAGCATGTTGATT
Source organism: Polydrusus cervinus (assembly GCA_935413205.1). Classification (NCBI taxonomy): domain Eukaryota; kingdom Metazoa; phylum Arthropoda; class Insecta; order Coleoptera; family Curculionidae; genus Polydrusus; species Polydrusus cervinus. The sequence continues at coordinate 2,782,065 of OW284520.1, forward strand.
ATACTTTAAAACAGTGGATCTCTCCCCTTTATATTGCACGCGCCACACAGAGGGTCCAGTCTTATTTTCGACTCGACAAAATTGACAAGAGGAACATTCAGAACATTTTCAATGGTCAATTTCAACCTGAATTCAATAATTCGACCCGTCATGAATGCTAGAAAATATTAGCTTTTTCACTAAATTTTGATTTTGATAATACCACATAAATCAGGAAAAATAAAATGTTCAATTATATAAAATTTAAAAATCCATTAATAAACATGGACATGATGCGTTTCAAGAGAACGCAATGTTTTTAATATATATACAGTGTGTCTTTTTAAGTTGGCAACCAATAGAGAACTTTTTTATTATTAACTTTACGAAAAAAGTTATTCTTCATAAAAAGTTCTGCATAGTCCAAAACCTAAAATGCAACCATCAGATGTTAAATTTTTTTCAGTCGTATACGATGTTTGTAAAAACTATGAATTTTGCCCAAGAGTAAAGTACCTTGATGATTCTTAACAATATCGAAAACTGTAATTATGAAAAGTTGTTCGGAATGTAAAACTATATTTTAATATGCGATTACATACTTCTACTTATTTTTTTTTTTTATAAATTTTTCTCAAATTACTGATAACGGATACGGATTTGTTTTTTTTTTATTTATTAAAAAAAAATTAAGTAGAAGGATGTAATTACATATTAAAATATAGTTTTACATTCCGTACAACTTTTCGTAATTATAGTTTTCGATATTGTCAACAATAAAGGTACTTTTACTCTTGGTCAAAATTCATATTTTTTGACCAAACTCTAACATCTGATGCTTGCATTTTAGGTTTTGGACCAGGCAGCACTTTTTATGAAGAATAACTTTTTTTCGTAAAGTTAATAATAAAAAAGTTTCCTATTAGTTGCCAACTTAAGTAGACACACTGTATATATGTATATAGATATAATTTCTCATGAAGCTGGTAACTTTGGAGAAAAATTTAGAAATATTGTTCAGATGCCTTTAATAGGATGACGTACATCTTTTCTCATCTTATGTTTTAAAACTTTCTGCTGTTGCGGCGTCTTTTTAGCTTGTTTACGAGCAACTTTGCAGCAAGGTGCGTTCCAAGATTGCTTAGGCCCGAACAAAAACTGTTTATGTAAAAATCATATAAACTCCTTGATGCAGACGTTTCCTAAGATGACAGGCGATGAGACTTGGGTACCTACATAAAGAATCTCTACCTTCAAAACTAGAAACCAATGCCGAGTCTGAATTTCTTAATCCAACCAAATTTTTTAATCGGTCGCCCCCGTTCGAAAATATGAAAAATTGATAACATAACTTTGTCGCACTAAACTCGAAATCTGCCCCACTGTGCGCCACTTTGTTAAATCCATCGAGTCAAAAGTAGTAGCATTAATTTGTGTGCCCGTCGCAACAGCTTGTTCTATTATGAATTTGATTTTTTTTCTTTAACTCCCCCAACTTTATAATATTCTTGTCGACGTTTTTTTAATAGTTATTTATGAGGTTTTCCAAGCTGCGATAAAAATTATTGGGACGTTTTATTAGAAATGAAGAAACAATCGCAGATAAAAACAAAATTAATTGTAGAAATAAATTATTTCGTATTTTTGCCAATCTCCAATCAGTAAGTATGGGATTATCCATGGGAACCATTAAAATTATTATTTGACGGGGTCAGAATAAATTAAAGTAAACACTGAAAAATGTAGATATCTTCTACCCAGAAAAATTGTATACTTCGAACCACTTTATTTTTTTTATTTTGGTCGGCTAGATCTATCTATCGTACCCCTTAAGAAATTTTAGTGAGTGAGGCAAAAACTGCTTAGGTGGATCTGAACGCGCTAAAATTTCCCATGTTAAATTGAGGTTTTTTTAAACCGAATTACAAAAAAAACTAAGCAAGATTTTCAATTTCTATTTTCACCAATGGAAAGGTTGCGTCTATGCGAGCGTGACAAAATTATTTTTCATACAGAAAAAAATCGAGGAAAAAGATATAAGCCAATGAAAATCCTAAAAAAAATTACTAAAGTAATGTAAAAGTTATTGGAAATTATTTTAATAAAAATAACTTTCTCAAATTCTCCAATATCTGTAGAGTCCAAATTTAAAAAGTTTTTTAAAAATTCGTCAATAAACATGGACCGGATTTGGTTCAAGAGAATGCAATATTTTTAATATATACAGGGTCCGGCACCTCACCTCCCGTCTTCTATAGCTAACTTATTAATTAAGTTAGGATTTTGATATTTTTCAGACTTTCCCTGTATCCTAGGGCGCATTTCAGGAAAATATTTTTGTTTATACAGGGTGTTCCAAAAAAGTTTGTATAAGGATCTATTTTTTTAGATTACATGCCATAAATATGTTTACTTATTTGGATGCCTCTTATAGTTGCCTACATCCCTCCAAAATTTTAATGAAATCGGTTCAGTATTATAGGCGAAAGAAAAATAACTAAGAAAATCAGTTTTGCACGACGAAATTAATATGATAATGATGATAAAATAAGTTTTCTGCAAATAAGTCTTGATGCGTTAGAAATTGCAATAGGGTTCTAATTAGAACAAATGTTTGATATTTAATTCTGCATCGAATGACATAATATAGAGAGGTTCCAATTTGAAATAAAAAAAATAAATTGCTTTAAAGTTTGCAAAGTTTGACACTAAACTTTGGACACCTTGTACAATTCGTATTAATCAAACTTGGTTAACGAGACTGTTCGACCTTATTTATTAAGTACCCTTGTATAATTTTATTTACAAGGCATTACTTTTATTTTTTATTAATTTTTAAAACCACTGGTGCAAAACTGATTTTTCTTGGTTTTTATATAAGAATATATAAAACATGTTATCTAAAAAAATAGATCCTTAGGACGTCACACTTTTGTTGGAAGACCCTGTATAAACAAAAATATTTTCCTGAAATGCGCCCTGCCTGCAAAATATCCAAATCCTAAATGAATTAATAATTGAGCTATAGAAGACGGGAGGTGAGGTGCAGGACCCTGTTTATACCTAGATATAATTTCGTTCGATTCCACTCAATATTGTTACCTTTCTATTTGGAATATTTTAATCGGTAACAAAATTTCAGTGTCGTAAATTGGCAAATCAAACAAAACACCTAAAAAATATCTTTATACTACACATTAAAGGTAATCCTCACGGGAGGGTAAAAAATGTTTTATACAGATGCTAAGATTAAAAATTTATAGCCCTGTCTCATTTTTTACAATCGCGATATACCTCGGCATATGCAAAAAATTTCCCAAAAGGAATTTGCATTCAAAGCTTATCTGAAATCCTATTTTCGCGTTGCGGTAAGGAAAAAACACCGAAAAGTATGATTTATGCATAACAAGTCCCTTTGACAGTCGCCGGCGTCTTTAAAGGCATTATAAAGTAGTGTTCATGATCTGAATCGCGAACACTTTGATTTTTACTCGGGGAACACGAATACATAGTTATATAGGCGCCAAGATGGGGTGACAACCTAATCAAAATGCATAGCTTATAGAGATACTTATTGGTTAAGCCAAAATAAAAAAGTATAAAGCTGTTAACGGCTTTTTCTTTTCCTGTGGCACATTCAGCTTGACAATCTCAAAATTATTTTCTAATAATAAATTTAGTTAGTTACTTTTTTTTTATACTTCTTCATTTCATACAAAAAAATGAAAAATTTTTATCCCTCAAAATTAATTTCTTCGGATGGAAGAGCAAAAAACTTGTTCCAACAAGAAAAATTCTTCATTGTATTTGAGCCGCAGTAAAAAAATGTCATTAAGGCAAAAAAAATTTCAACATTTTTCCACAAAAGTAAAATTTTTTCATTTGTCAAAATTGTTTGAAAATATGGTCACCTATTAAGTCGAGGTAGAAAAAAAACAATGACGGTTTATACCTATTTCGACAAATAGTATTTTTTTTTGCATGTATGGACCGATTAGCTATTTGCAGATACTCGGGAAAAAATTCAGGATATCTTTCCTGGACCACCCAATAAACTGCGGTGTTCATAAGTCGATAGAGAAAAGACCAATTTATTAAACATACAAAAATTAATATAAAAACTAAATAATAAGCAAGTTATCAGCTGATAAAGGATTTTTTAATTTCCAATCGAGAAATTTGATTCCCTCAATCCGTTTGCCCCACACAAGAAAACAAACTTAATCTTACTATCACTCTACGAAGTAAACGATCTCGAGGATTATAATCCAATACCACAATGGTTAATCCCATTATGCAATAAACTAAATCCTGATTAGCACTTCCTTGATGTTTGTGTTTCATTTCTCCCCTCTTAACTGTACAAACAGATTTCTTAAACGAAGTTTAGAAGTTATGGTTTAACTAGGGAATAATATTTGTTTGCCAATAATATTTGCTTAGGTTTGTTTTCGAAAATGTTGATTACTGAGACAAGAAATATAAATCTATATTAAAGCCTATGAACAAAAGATTTTCGTCCCCTAGGATCACCAGGTTTCTGTCCTAGGACATACTATATAGAAGATATTTGACAACACACAGAACACAAAACTTTTACAACGAACCCAAAATTAAAAGAAAAATAACAGGTAACTTAAAAACCTAAAATTAAAACAAAATTTATTACAAAGTTAAAGAAATAATTTCACAGATCATCGATTGCCTAACTGCCTATATCGTCATCAGTCCTCTTCTTTACACCTTATTCGGCGACAGTACGTATTGGTACCTTTAAAGGTACCATTATTCAACGGACCGGTTACTGATCATAAAGAATAAAACTTTGTTGGTCATGATTCGCTTAAAATAGCAGTAAATACACCTATAAAAGGTTATTTAAAAGATTAGAAAGTGGAGGTCCAAATAATGCCAAAAAACGAAAAACTGTATTATATTTTGACAGCCAGGCAAACAATCTTAAAGATTTTTGGGTTTTTGTTATCATTTTTCAAGAACTTGTTGTTTATGTTCTACGAGTCTTAGCTCTCCAAATAGCTTGCCAACTGTCGCATAAAAAATATATCTTGTCAAATCATTATAATATCTGTACCCTCTTCACATACGCAGCGAGATGCGTTCGTGCAAAACTTTACAATGAAATTGCGGCAATTTACAACAGCTGTTAGTATTTTCACTAGCACCTAATATTCGACATAACATAAAACAGCCCTGTTATGGCCAACTTTTAACATCCTTATTACGCATAAAGCGCGGCGTAATTTTGATATGTACGTAAGGGGAATGATATTTATATACGCAGGGATCCATACCCCATATTTAGTTTATAGATTGTACCTGACCAAAATTAATAAAGGAAGTTTTTTTAAAGGTGTGTTTGGCAGTCGATTTCAGGGAAAAATTAGGGTTTAATTAAAATTTATCATGTACAAGTTTTCTATTTTATTAGTTATTTTCCTATTGTTTAACTGAGTTAAACTTAAAGGTTAGAAATAAATACTAATTAACCAAAATGTTTTGTTTAGCAATAAACTAATAAAGATAAGTAAGGTAAATTCAACAAAATCATAGTTTAAATAATACAAAACTGTCTATGAGTTTTAAAGAAACTTACTATAGAAGTCCGTCGGAATTGTTTCGAGAACCCTCCAAAAAAAAAAAAATTATGGAAATTTTTTTGATGAAAAACATAATCTTATATTTTTGTAAAAGCACCATTTAAAAAGTATTTTGGTACAAGTTTAAAATGACATTTTAACTGTACGCCTTCATTTTTTTTTAATCCAGGTCACCAGACCCTGAGAATTCACGATAAAGCCAATTTCCAAAAAATAGCGAATTTCGGTGAACACCAAAAGCAAATTAACGAAAATAACATTACTAATTACAAGCTAAATTAATGTTTAAACATGCCGGCAGGGTCATTTATAGTGGAAAATGACATAAGATGTCATGAGAACCCGCGTATATGCTCTGTACATGTTCACGTCACCTTTGACTCTTAGATAGTGGGTTCCATGTGAGAGAAGCGGTTCTTGGAAGTACCTTTATAAGATTCTTAATAAATTTCGTCGTTTTTGGGATGCTGATGCATACAACGACTTCCTCTTTTTATTTTTAGGTAATTACTTTAAAATAACGGAATTCTATGAGATACTCGTTCGTTGTCAGTACTTTCTATGATGTACGAGGTGTAATGTGGTCCACTGGTGATCTACCTTGCTTCTGCTTGGTCAAAAAAAACTTTGATATTTATTCTTTAACATTAATTGTATACGGGAAAAGAACTATACTATGAATTCATTCTATTTACCTGTAAGACAAAGGTGAGCAAATACAAATAGATTTGTGAATTTCCTTTATAAACTTGGGTTTCTCACTTTATCGCCTGTTAGTATCTTTCTTTCCGATCAGCGTGTGTTCTTTCTATCTTTATCTGAAAAGAAAAAATATGCTAAATTTATGTCAAATACGTGATTTCAAAAGGTTACCAGTTTATTAGAGCCACCGACGCAAACAGAGTCGGAACTACAGGGCTACGACCCTCCCTGAATCCAACCTGAACTTCTTACTTAAAAACTTATTTCCTTAGTAGTTAAATTTAATTTAATTAAACTATTAATTTTGTCTTTCTCCTTACAAAAATTAAAATTTGCAAAATTTGTCAGTCTCCTTGTTGAATGAATGAAATATGCCGGGTAGCTTTTATGTATGCAAACGGTCCATTATTTCTTAAAGTAAGATAGCGAGCGAGAAATGTTAAATAGAAAACTTTTGGGGTTTTTAAAAATTCATTATACTATAAAAAATTAAGTATACAGAATCAGTTAAAAAATCATGGAATAAAAAAGTTACTTTATTTTAATTGGATATAACTGAATGACCAACTACGTCTCCCGATATGGCCCCTCTTGATTTTTCCTGTGGGAGTCATATAACATATTTACTGTACAAAAATAAATCACAAATAATCGAATAGTTTTAGGAAAGGAAATATTCATTACTGTCAGGAGGTAAACCATGGACACTTTGAGTACCTTATAAAATAGTATTCGAAGTTGTTGTTTATTAAAACTTATTTTCTTTCTTTCCTGATTTATTAACAAATGATATTTAAAACTGGATATCTCGAAAAAGATTAAGTTTGAGTATGTGCTTTTTTTAGAATTTTGCAAATAATTGAAAAATACAATAATATACAGGTTTTTACATGTAAAATAAGGTTGTTCTTCCATGACTTTTTGACTGAACATTTATACTTATTTTTTTGCAGTACAATAGATTTTTAAAAACCTTAAATCTTATCTATTAACATTTTTCGCTAGCTTCTTTATTTTAAGAAATATTTATTCCAAACATAAAAGCGACCCTGTATACTAACTAAATCAAGCTCTTTAATTGACATCTCAATTTTAAACTTCCATCTGACGGGTCGTCAGTCAGCTTAAAGAAAGCCCAAGGTGAACACTGTTCAAACTATAATGTTATTTGTCTACTCCAAACATCAATCGCTATACTAATAAAATAAAACATATAGCACCTGTTTTTGTCGGGGTCATTCCTTTTTACATCTTTATTTGGCCGCCTGTGTTTACTTTGTACAGGGTGGAGAAAACTAGCCAAGATATTCTAAAGAAAACTCGATGATAATATTAATTATTTGTAATATCATTATAGTGGGGTTGAGGATTATTTTAGTTAGCTTGACAATTTAGAATTGTAGATTACTAAATTTTCTATATAAACGGTTAATTATAACCTTAATTAGTCGCCAAAATGTCATTATTATCCTAATTATTAGTGAAAATACCGAGAACAATAAATTGCAATAAATTAATTTTTTTTTCTTTGTGGTTTATTTAGACAAAAAAATAAGGACATTTTTTAGCTTTTTATTTTAAATATACAAAGTTAGATAGGGAGCGTGTAGGGAATGTTACTTACTTATCTAACTTTGCTGAGAAAATATATGTTGCCATATTCGGGTATCTATTCCCTGTACAAAATGTTAAAATTCACGATTCAACGAATACGAAGTGGTTGAAATATTATTAAGAAAATTAAATTAATATAAAATGAGTTTGCCCCATACTTACTGGACACTCTGTATACATAAGCAAATTAGCGATCTGAATTAACCTTTAAGGATTGCCTTAAAAGATATGGTCTCTTCCCATATGAACAAATCGACAGGGTGGAATGCAAAATAGCCCGGATGTCATGTAGAGGACATAAAGCTCGTCCTGAAAGTGTAACATGTGTTTGAAAGTAGCGTTCGTCGCAAACTTGTCGCGGGCATGTGCCTGTAACGGCCTGTACCCGACTGGAATTACTGACGACCGTGCTCTCGATCTTTCCTAATCACAGGATGATGAACCTTTTCCTATTTCCCATGTCTTGATTAAGTATCGATCAGGATCATTTTAAATGCAATCATGATCCATCTTAAATTGGAAAACTTATATTTTTTAGTGGAATTAGGGACGAAATTTTGATTAAAAAATGATAGCAGGTCTTTTGCAAGCAATTTTTATAATTTTTTAACGAAAAAATCTCGGAAGAGCGTAGCCGAAAAACAATATTTGTATTAAATATATGGATCTGTTTAAAAAAAATTAATGTGTAAAGGACCCTTCACACGTTATTATTGTAACATTTTTGTAACGAGTTGATATCATATTACTAATCGTGTAGGTGTTTCCCTTATTATGTGATTTCTTTTACTCCTGCTAAACTCACTTATAAAGTGGCCGACAAAAAAAATAGGAAAACATTTTATTGGCGTAGCCAGAAAATATGCTCGGAGGGGGCTGAGTGAGTGTAAATAGGACATTTTTTTTCTGGAGAGAGAGGCAGTCGGGATCACATGTATTGTACCTAGTGAAGAAGGCGGAAAAGCGCCGCAGGCGTAAAATTTTCGGGGCCACGCTCAAAGTTCGTTTAGAATTCACCTAACTTTACTTTTTTTTTGATATTCCTAGCTGGCTCTTTATTAAAAAAAAAACATTTTTTTTATTTGTGAAAAATATGAATATTGGTGTCCATCCAAAATTTTAACATAAGAGTATGTATGACTCTAACCAGCGTTTTTCGGGCTCGGTTTTTTATGAATAAAAATAAAGTAAATATCGCTCACCACGCCGAAAGTGATGATTTTTTCAGAAATTTTAGTAGCGTAGATCTAAGAGCAGTTTTTGGTGCAAATGCTTAGGTTTTGAAATACTCCTTAAGTGTCGTTTTGTATATTCATAATAAAACATTTTCGTTTCTTCCCGCACTATTTTTTTTTATTATAAATTATCTTCTTCCATAAAAAATGTTTTAATTACAGTTTTTACTTAAACTTTAACTAATTGTTTTTTGTTTTTGTTGTAAAAATATTTTATTGCCTTGGGTTATATTTTTGTTGATTTAATATAGCTCTAAAAAGGGAAAACAGAACAGACAATTATATAATAGAAAAATACTATAAACTATTATTCTTTTTACTCATTTTCCTTAAAAATTCCATCAAAAATCAATAACTAAAACGATATGCGTCTGAAACCTTAATCTCTATATAAAACAGGTCTTTTAGAAGGAAAAATTTAAAAACTAAATGTTTTCTATAGGACCTTTATAATCTAAGCCAAGAATACATTATTTAAAGATTTAAATTAAGAGTCCAAGCTTGAGACGAAAAATTAGGTTGCAATTAGACTTTTAGACCAGAACTCCTAGGCTTAGGGGAGCCCCCTTAAATACGCCACTATTGGCGGCGTACGGAAGAAACTTTTCGGGTGGATCGGTTAAGTATGACCGATAACCTAAAAATCGATTTTGACTTCACATAACCTAACTTTCTGAAAATTCACATTTTTTAAAAATGTCCGCTATACCAATAATAGTCACGTGACGCATTTCAAAATCGATACCCCGGTGCTCTGCTAATAAAATCTATTCCCATAAGCTGCGAACTTTTTGCAGGTCACTATATAAAAATATATGGTTTTTATAGGATGAATAGTTTTTTAACATGTCAATTTAAACACAATTTGACGGTTGAATAAACGAAATATAAAAATAAATCCATTGGTTTATGGATGACTAAAATCCAAGCGAATTGTTTAACCACATCATGGTAATGTTTGTGTGGGAAAAAGTCTCATTTACAATTATATTTAATTTGCTTACTCGTAAAAAAATAACATTCCATTTTCAGCATTGTTACCTTTAGAAATTGATGAAAATAAAAGACAACCGAAAATATGCTAAGACACGTCTATCATAAAGTTAATTTAGTTGTTCGAAACTTGGTCAGATGTGACTGTTCGTTTTTGCCAATAGATACATTTTAATAAATTTGGAATTTTAATTAATATCAAATCTCATCCGTCCTGGTTACCGGGGTCAATGGGGTGGGTTGGGAGATAATATACAGGGTGATTCTTAAGTTGATACTTCTTTTTTAGCTGCGTATAGAAGGCATTAAAATAAACATTTTCAAATACCTTTTTTCAAAAAATCCAAAAGTAAAGTACTTACATTCATTTATTACACTACAAATCAAATACGGTTGTGCCTAACTTGCCCGTTGAATAATATTAGGAAAACTTCTGGGTGTAGAAAAAAACATCCGCACCTTTAAGACACTCACAATAAATAAGCACCATAAATTGTTTTCAAATTTTACCATTTTCACCAATTTCTTAAAAGAAAACCACACCGCGCCGCGAATTGACAAAACTAATAACTGAACACCGATCCGTAAAATGCATGACTCATATACAAAAAACGGACAAAAACAATATAAAGTAAAGGGCTACGTTTTGATTACCAGGCCCGCACTTTGATTTTTTATTTCTCTATCTCGCCTATTTTTGAGTTTTTTGAAAAAAGAAATTAGAAAAAGTTGTTTATTTTAATGCCTTCTATACACAGCTAAAAAATAAGTATCAACTTAGGAATCACCCTGTATACACCCTTCCCTGCATTCTTAAACTTACTAAAATTCGGAAATACTTTTTATTGTGCATATGCCTACTCCGAGGATCGAACTCGGAACGCCACGGTCGAATGCCAGTGACTCACCGCTGAGGCACCGCCATACTACGTTCTTAAATATTTCAAAAAGATTTTTTTAGCTTGTACATTATTATATTGTATATTTACTATTACATTATACATAGAAACTAAGTAAATTTATATCAAAGTAAACATTTTGTAACAAAATTAACTTAAGATGTTAACAAGTTTTATGAAAGCTGTAAAAATTGGCTTTAATTTTACTGGTTTGTCATTACGTTTCCCATTTTATATCTTTTCCTTCGCCAGAAACGACCGTGGTGTAAAAATAAAAAAACTTTACAAAGGAATTAACTTTTTTTATTGGGTGGTAAATGACCGGAACGCATAGGGATTTGTAATAAGGGCCCCGTATCGGCGCGAGCCCCTTTTTCTTCTTCCGAGCCCTATTGTCAAGTGCCTTAAACATAATACTTTTCGAAGGGAAAAATAGGCCCTTTCAAGGCGCGTTCCCCCGGAACGAGCATGTAAAGTAGGCTTTATTATAAGAAAATTCACATTTAGAGCCAAATGACGGAAAATTTAAAGCGTTACACCGGCTGCTACGCGCCAATAACTCAATTGCCTAATATCCCGATATTGCATTTTTAAATTAGAAAACTGCATTCTCTTATTTTCACAATTTTGCCATTTAATTTCAAGAACATATTTAGAGGAGGGTGGGGTAAGATGGAGACAATTTATTATGTTATTTCTTAACCAATCATAAAGTGAAACCACGCACGCTCTTATTTCAATGACCTGCTACTTTTGTCGCGCTCTTAACAACATACAAAAATATTAACTTAATCGCGAAAAACAATACCTACTTTTCTCTTCAGTGTCATAAACTCCTGTTGCTTTGACTATAGTCGTTGACTCTTAGTGCGGTTTAATCAGGGCCGTAGCTAGACGTTATTTATGGGGGGGGGGGGGTTGGTTAGGTTATTAAGTTAAAAAAAGTTGCATTTTTTGGGTGCCATGCCCTGTTAAATTCGAAAATAGCGCCGCAGACGAAAAATTTTCGGGGCCACGCCCAAAGTTCGTTTAAAATTCACCTAACTACTATCAAATTTCGAAAATAAAATTATTACCTCTCCCACTCTGCATGGTTGGATTAAATTTGTTTTGGTAAATGTTATTTTTTACTTTTTTTTTTGATATTACTTGCTGGTTTTTTATTAAAAAAAACCATTTTTTATATTTGTGAAAATATGAATATTGATAACAAACCAAAATTTTAACATAAGACATATGCATTAGAGCGTTTTCACACGGCACCATATATCGCGCGCGACAAATGGTCGCAATATTGCTTTTACACCAAATTATGTGTTTTCTAATGAGCCATTTTCACACACAAGCAATATTAGAGAACACATAATTTGGTGTAAAGCAATATTGCGACCATTTATCGCGCGCGATATATGGTGCCGTGTGAAAACGCTCTTACTGTAACTAGCGTTTTTGGGCTCGGTTTTCCATGATTAAAAATTAAGTAAATATCGCTTATCACGCCAAAATTGATGATTTTTTCAGAAATCATGTTTTCATTTTAGGAGCATAGATCTAACAGCAGTTTTTGGTGCAAATGCTTATAGGTTTTGAAATACTCCTTGTTAAGTGCCGTTTTGTATATTCAACCCCCTTACCTACGGCCCTGGGTTTAATCACGTTATCTAAAAGGTCTTGCCCCCCCTAACCGATCATTCCTACACAGGAAACCCATCAATGATTTGATCGAAATTTAAAAAATATTTCTCTACAATATATGCCGGCTTTTCATGAAATAATGAATTTCACAATACGACTACGAGATATATAACATATAGCGTAGAAAAATAGGTAGCGCTAAATAAACCTTAACCATGACAATATTTAATTTTCACTGAAACGTCTCATTAGTTACATCCACGTATTTTTTCCAAAGAAGAGTAGCAGTCCAACTAGTCCACTTAAAATATAGTCATAATAAATCACTCTGAATCGTCTCACGCGATGAGTAGCAGGTAGTACTAAAAACCAAGACTACTGGTCGGTTCGGTACGCGCCGCGAAAGCGAGAACCCTCACGCAAGCTGATTGTGCAGAAAATATTATCGTCCAACACCAATTAGTACTAATGGACGTTATCTAGGTACGTATATCGTACTACCTTGGCTACTGGTTTCCCGGTACTATTGATAATTTACTTTAACAGCGCGAGATTCTCGAGTACTTAGTTTAAAGCGTTAAGAAAGGTATACTTATTAATAAATGTTTTCTCTGCACCTTTTGAGGAAACGTGACATTAATAACATAAACGAAAATGTTAAAAAGTAATGACCATTATGTCTGGAATAAAAAACTATAAAATTCTTATATGGACAACAAAAAAATGTGTATGATGGAGATATTTTATTTAAGACCATGAGACCATCATGTTTTTGATATATTTTTAAAAACCTTTGAATTTGGATTCTACATGATATTAAATATGTCAGAAGGTTATTTTGATTAAAAAAAAATGTCAATATTTTTTACAATGCAATGAACTTTAGTGATTATTTTTAGAGTTTTCATTGGCTAATATCTTTTTCTTTAAATTATTTTCCTGCTACAAGATAATTTTCCCACACCCACCTCGATACCACTTTTCATTAGTGAAAAAAAAACACTTTAACGTATTAACTATTCTTACAGATTAAAATTAATTTCAAACTTTAAAAAAAACATTTTCGGACTAAAGTTGTTCGACTAGCTTTGAATGATCTAATAAATTGATATCTCTGCTCGCCCCGAAGAACCACGGGAGTGAAGTAATATCCAAAACTGGGCAAATAAGCGCTTGAGTGATTGGGAAATAATCGCCGATTGTTTGCATTGCACAATTTCCCATAAAGTGACGTGTATGCGGAAATTGGTGCCAATCTCGGGGGAAACGGGCCATAGAGGGCGCGATTAGATATCTATGGCACAAAAGAAAGTCCCGGACAGATTTAATAAAGTAGGTGCCGTCTTCGATGCCGATGGTCTGATATGTACCTACTTCTTGATCTCCGATTGCTCTTTATTTGCTCTTTTTATACAGGGATGGAATGGATCTGTTTTTATTTGCTTGACATAACGTATACCATGAAAATAGAAGGCGAACTTTTTTTCGGAACCTCAAAATTGCTTTTAAAGTTAAAAGTAAATCATAGGGTTCGCGCCCCTATTTCAACCATAAAGCTTATTGTTGCTAGTACCCCAATAATAGATCTTTTATCTATGTTATAAAGCTGAAACCTTGAAGGATGTCAAAAAACTAATTTGTTAAGTAGAATTACTTAACGTGACAAGCTTTCATCAGTAAGTATTGTCAAACTCACAAGTAACGACAACATAATTCCATAGATGATGTAATATTTTATTTTTAAGTCAGTTTTCGGTTCGGACTTTTGTTCAATCATATTTTAAGTTTAAACAAAACACACATGCCCATTAAGATAGCTGTTTTAGGGCTCTCGCATTCAGTCGCGGCGACCCGGATTGGATTCCTGGACATGCTCAATAAAAAAGTACACCCAAGATTTTAGTGGTAAGAATACGGTATGACACTAGTCGACTCCCGAAGCGGCATCTTTAGAACCGATAAATCGGCATTTAGGGAAACCCCTTTGGAATATGGATGGGTGGCCCTTAGGGGGTTGATGGATAAATCAGGGCATTTGCGTGGTTCAGATCCCATGTAAAAAACTGTAGGCTGACTGGGTTACCTAGATATTAAACAAAATAAGCCGTTCGACTGCAGTGTATGGCAATATGCCAACCCGTCTACAAACAACAACAAAACAGGCCTATCATCAGCTAAAGAAAACCTATAATAGGGATACTTATGTATATCGGCGCCAAAATGATTGCTTAATTTGAATTACAGAACCGTAAAAAAAATTTACCGGAACTATTAAAAAATAATAAAATTTTCGATGTTCTCCTTGGCTAATACGGCCCTAACAGCACAAATACACTCCATTGTTATGCATAGTCTAACACTGAATTTCTCCTGAGTTTCTACGAGCATCGTTCCTGTTGCGCGCTTTTAGTTCGCTTTTCCTATTTCTTATATCCCGATACTCCATTTAAAAAAACATTTTGACTTACGCAATGTTGCCATATTTAAAAAAATACTACTTGTATGCTAAACTTTCGCACCTCTTCTCTCGGTAAAACCATAATCTTATATTATTGTTTCGGTACCTTTTTTTCAGATCTTACTTTATACTGGGTGGCAAAAGATATTTCAAGCGATCCTTGAGTCAAAATAATTTTTTAGAAGTTATTGTGCTAGCAGGATAAAACGACACTTTAGCTGACGATGCAAAAAATATTTTACCGTTTTTAGCTTTGCCAAGAAAAATATCCTGCTGACATCTTTTGTTAAAACTCACACTGCCTAAGGGACAATATATTTCTATTTTTTACAAGCTCAAGATTTCTCGTATTCTACCGTTTAATATTGATTTAAACTAAGTTTTAGAGTTTTATGCTAGGGCTAGGGTTGGTAACTTTGCCCCTAAATGACTGGTATGCCTGATAATGCTTACTTAAGCAATAACATGGACTGTGGGATGAAAGCCTGGCAACCATTTTTAACAGTTTTTAAAGGACCACCAGGTCGCCCTGGGGCCTTTCCCCTGCTGTCCACCCTCGTAACGACGACACTGCAAATTTTACAAAAATCAAGGAAGATCCATTCTATCAGTATTCTTATAATTAAATACTATATTTCAAAAGTATTTTGTGGATATTAAAAGCATGTAAATATTTTTGGTGAAAAAAAGTTGTTTTTTTGAAATTTTATTTTACAAATACTTATCTAGATGACCACAAAAGTCAGTGCGTCTTCCACGAATTTGGCAACATTGCCTGCTAAAGTTTCAGCATTATTAACCACGGTCCGATGACCATATTCACTTCAACTATCGGTTGGTTAACTTTGGCCCCTTTGGGCTATATGCAATAGCCTAAACATTACTTTTGCACTTTATCACACCTCTTCGGGGACAGGAATATCGGTATATGGGGACATCGAACTGCTTTTACGTATTTTTTGACATATTATATTTAAATATATTAGTAGTTTGTACAACAAGAGTGGATATGATGCCCATGTCGCACGAGGAAGTAAATTAAGCAAAAAGCGTAGGCGGAGTTCTCAAAATTCCGAGTGCAATATGGACAATCCACTCGAGTTGTACAGTATATTTTTTCTACGACTTAACAAGTGCATCTGTGTATAAATATTTAGTTCGGTCAGAAATTACACTTCTTCAAGTGTAAATTTGGTTTCTTTGTAATAAAAAGATAACTGTGATTGGTCAATTTCATATCCTAAATAGGATGGATATGAAATCATATCCGTTCAGTAAACTGGAATAGCCCACTTTTCCAAATATTTTAATGTAAAGGAAACAGCAAATTTCCATGTGGGAGTAGAAAAAATATTTTATGTTATAGGCTAATCATTTAAACCCCATACATTTTTATTTAATACTATAAATAACTAGGGAAATAAAAAATGTTGACTTATAAAGATCAGCAGGTTGGAGCAAGATTTCCGCTGCTCTCTTCGCAAATTTAAAAAGTCAAAAGATTGCAATTTGTATACAAAAGCAGTCATACCCAGGGTAATAAACTTCATGTACATATTACCGGCTATTTGTAGTATAAATTGGATATTACGTTTAGATTTGCCGAGTGCCTATTATAAATCATGTCGAACTGTCTCCGAAGTTGACATTGATGGACTGTACCCGGGCTCGGTTGCTTTTAAATTTCGTATTCAGCGTCTGTCCTGTGCTCTGCGCCGTTTTTGTGTGTTTTAGGGTGCTTTAAAAGGACATACAATTTTTCATCTCGAACAATTAGATTAAAAGTAAGTTGCTTGCAAAGCCTCCGTCACATATAGCATATTATTCAGTGGCGTGCCTAGCGATCACACCGTAGCGACATATTTCACCAATTTGGTTTTCTCATTTTTGGTCCAGGGGTGCAACTATGTTCATCTTCCAGGGCGATGTTGATTCGAATTTATCGCAGAGCTTTATGTTCATTGAAATTCTCGCTTCTAAGCGATATTTTAAGCGCCACCTATGTCGATTTCTCTCGACACCACCATAGGTGTCGATTTCAAAGTCGCTTATGTGAGTGTGATAAAGATATATACAGGGTGGCGCATCGAAAACGAAACGGAATCATTTACTGGCAGCTCAGTTATTTTTTGAAAAAACGCTCAGACCCGTCGATTTTGTTTTCGAGGGGGACCCAAAATTGGCAAAAAAATCACGTTAACAGTGCAGCCCCAAGGGCGGTGAAAGCACCACCCCTAATATCTTAAATGGAAAGGGGGTCGAGTGATACCTTATTTTAAAGGTCTTTCAATTCTCTTTATAATGATCATCAGTTCAGTAGTAAAGGGAATTGAAATACCTTTAAAATAAGATATCACTCGACCACCCCTTTCCATTTAAGATTTTAGGGGTGGTGCCACCCCTGCCTAGGGGGCTGCGCGTGTTAACGTGATTTTTTGCCACTTTTGTGTCCCCTCGAAAACAAAATCGACGGGTCTGAGCGTTTTTCCAAAAAAGAACTGAGCTGCCAGTAAATGTCTCTGTTTCGTTTTCGATGCGCCACCCTGTATAATTTGAACCGATCCTATCACTCACTTCTTTAACCCAACTTTTTTAACAACGTTTTGTTGTTGTACCACAATAAATAAAATTTATGAATAGTAAACCTTTTCTACAAAAGTTTAAGAACGAGAATAATGTTGTCCAATATTATTTATAATCAAATATTACCGAGGGAGGAGGAGAGAATAAAAATTATGAAGGCACCAAGAAAGGCAAATGGTGCGAACTGGGTGTTTCTAAAATACAAAAAATATTAAAAACCAGCTAAATTTTAAAAATGTTTTAGGTTATAACCAAAAAAAAATTCATAACTATCGATAGCGCTAGAAATCGATCGCTTTTTTGTTGAACATAGTTGTGCCCCAGAGTAGACATGTATCGACTTAAAAAACTGAGCTTATACCCCCGGAAATTGAACCTACATATTTTTAATTCCTAAAACAATTACTATGTTAAACCGGAAGTTACTTCTTTTATATAGAGAATAAAAAACTAAGATAATGAGGTGTCAAAGTTTGAAAATGCCATATTTTAAACGTCAATATCTCAAAAACAATTAAATTTATACATATGACATTTTATACCAAATATACGTGGAATTTTATAGGGAATTCGAAAATAATATAATATTTAGGGTGTTCCATTTAAAAAATTGCAAGTTTAGTCCGCCACACTTTTCTGAGCCACCCTGTATAATGTGAAATATTTTTAAAGTATGCCGCTTTTACGTCCATACCTCATGCTGGTTTAGTATTTTTGATAAGTTCCTCGATAATGATTTAAACTTCCGTCCCCGCTTCGTTGGCGGACCCGGTATATGCTGCCCTCAGATACGCCTCTGTAATCATTCACCAGAAACAACCGAGTAGCCTATTTTCCATGCCGGCTAAGATCTATAATGTATTCCGACACAAAAGTACAATTTATGTAATGGAAAAAGCTCGTTACTTTGGCTTTACAACACAAAGGCCAATTTTCTTTATTATTTAGGTATTTAAGTAAAAAAAAAACAATTTAATATTTTTATAGTTAACGAATTTCTATTTTTTTAAAATTATTTTCCGATTCATCTCATTCAGCCGCAATAACTATTATTATAAAAAGTCTGTCAATTGACTCTCAGTCAATCATCGTCTTGACAAGAATTTCCGTTGTATGTACATCCCTACTTAGGCCGTACATTATCGGAAGTTTTTTATATCTCTGCTAATGTACCTGGCAAAATAAAACAAACAAAGCTATGTTTCTTGACTGAATGTCTTGTTAATCGCCTTGATCCAAAGATGGTCAAGCCGGGTAGCAGTTACTGCAGTTAGTGACAGCAAGTCTCTATGAACTAACCCCTGATTGCCGACGGCCTAAGTTTCGAAACTTTTTCCGCAGGTGCATTCTCGTTTTAGTGGTTATCGAATAAAAAGCCGTTTCTCCAAGTTGAAGGAATAAGTTGACCATTGCCACATTACATTTCATTGTTCTAAAGGTAGAAAGGAATATATTATGTTGTAAAAGTAAAACCAAAGCGATTTTAATTAGTGAAGTTTTAGTTATACACTGAAAAAACGTATCTATTGGAAGAAATGCATACTAATTCAAAATATTCGAGCTTTGAATTAGGTTTAAACCCGTAATTCCTTTACCATAAATGTCCTAGAAGAGTCTGAAATACATACAATTTTTATTCGTTGTAAGTCATTATATCTTGATCTAGAAGTGATTGTTATTGGCCCAAGAGTTTTTGTTCTTGATCCAAAAGACTTTGTTCTCGACTTAAAACTGGATTTCCCAAATAAAGTACACCTCATTGGTAATTTCGCTATTATTAAAGATGCAGAATTGGTTAAATTATCAATCCAGGAGACCGATTGGTTGGTTGGGCTATATTTGGGGAAAGACCCAGAATGGAAATCAGCATTCCCCTGGGAAACTACGCCACAGTACACCAAGCGGAAATACGTGCTATACAAGCATGTGTACAGAAAAATATTGAAAAGGGCGACCAGGAGATATATATTCTGTCAGAGAGTCAAACTGCCCTCAAGGACCTAAACTCCAACCGATTCAATCAGGAACCAAAGGATCACAATGGAATGCCTAAACAACCTAGCAGTAAGGAACCAGAACTCCTATGGGTTCCTAATCACTTGGGGATAGCGGGCAACGAAATAGCCGATAAACTGGCTCTAGCGGGATCATCTCAAAAACGCCCTGAACCCGCCCTTGGCAGCCGTACTGCGTCTGTATCCCGTCTGCGATTGGGTCGTCCTTGCTTTTAAGATAAGTCCTTAAAATAAAAAAATTGAAGAGATATTTCCCTTACGCGGAGAGAAATTATCTTACACTATTGTTAACGAGCCTAAATTTGATACATATCAAAAAATTTAGCGTGTATTTTCCTAAAAAGAAATTAGTTAACAGGCGGATGACTTGCTCATGCAAAAATTGCAATATCAGGAATACATTTTCTATGTAAAACAAGCCTAGCACTAAAGAGCGGCCTGAGGGACATACACAAAAGAGGCCTTAACTTGTTGAATCGAATTGACGGCGTATTGACGGACAACGTACAGCGGGTCGGCCTTGGCACAATGTAATTTTTATACCGGTCGTCTCGTTTATTCAAACCATGCGATAAATAAATTTGGTCCACAATGCGCTGGCCGGGGCATTTCTTTCAATTTCAACGTCGATCTTTGTCCGTTTTAACTTAAGATGGTTAAATGAGGGAATAATATACCCATATAAGAAATGAATCATTCATGCATCTGTTTAATTGTCTTTTCCTTATAATTTATATCATTATTTTATATGAAGGATTAATAATAGTTGTATAGTCTATTTCAGAAAGGCGTAGAGTAATATAATGGGAAATTCCGTCCAGTTCGTCTCAATTTTGGTGTCGGCCATAGGCGCGCGCGAAGAAAATCTTTTATCCTATTTTTGAGGACTATTTTGGTGAAATGATAAAATATCTTCCAGCTGATTCAGTATTAGTTATGGATAACGCAAGCTATCATTCACGACACACAGAGAAGACTCCAACTTCATCTTGGAGAAAACAAGAAATTATCAACTGGTTAACCACCAAAAGTATTAAATTTGCAGATAATTTGATGAAGAAGGAATTATTAGCTATAGCAAATTTACACAATCATAGTTTTATGAAATATGCCGTGAAAGATATAGCTGAAAAACAGTGTAACTGTGCTGCGCACACCGCCATATCTTTGCGAATTAAATCCTATAGAACTTATATGGGCGCAAATATAGGATTTCTAGCAAGACACAACATGACATTCAAAATGAAAGACGTTAAGAGTTTGATCAAGCCATTAAGGAAGTGACACCAGAGAACTGGCGAAAAGCAGTCCATCATGTCATTAAAGACGAGGAGAAAATGTGGAATCTTGACTACCTGATCGATCGGACCGTCGACCTGTTAATTATAACGTCAAACGGAGAGAGATGACAGTTCCTTGGATGACAAAGAATATTATGATTGAATTTCTGTAAAATATATTTTTTGTATTTTGTATTTTTTTTATAATGTTTAATAAAAAAATAAGTGTACCCTAATACTATGTATATAATGCACGCCTTTGTTACACAATTTTCAGTGTTTGTGAATGGATAACAATAGTTAAGATTCATCACAAACACACACTGCATTTTCACCACATCGCGCATATTGTACCTGCGTCAGGCGATGGCAATAAAAAAATGGAATACAAAATATTATAAAAATGAATTTCACGAGAATTAAGTGGCGCGGCGTCAGTGGAGATTTTTAAGATAATTTCGGGGCATCGTTTGTTATCTTAATGGAAACTAAGAAACTAGCATAAATAGCCGTAATATTTCAATTTTTATGCTCTGCATGGCGGATTTATTTTTTGAAAAAAAAATTAAGGTGTCGAAAACTCGAAGTTCTTGTGAAATAAAGTTTTTGTATTAAATTTTCAATTAGGCAAGCCAGGAAACGCAAAATGTCATCATGCAGTAAAGAAAATACGAAAAATAAAACATTTTCGTGTATTTTACGACTTTCTTTCATGGTTGTTACTTTGGGTTACTTTTACAAGACCATTGGGCGTCTATTAAAAAATCATTTATGTAAATGCTAACATATTTATTCGAAATCGAGGCATTCAAATTATATTTTATAGGGTAATTATTTAATTAATTAAAAGAAGTGAACAAGGGCCTTAGAGGCGGCGTGCCTGGCAAAACATGAGATTTCAATTAAAGGACAACTAAATAATGGGGCCTGTGCCACATTTATAAAGTGTACAGATTACTTCTTTCGAGAGGCATCCACATAAGCACGCAAGCGCTTATATATATTTTTTTTAATTTTCAACATATTTTACTTTGTTGACCGTTTATTTATATACATCTACGTTGACACAATAAAATATATTTTTTGGGCATATGCAGAAATTTTGTAGGGTCCATCACTCGCGTCAGGGAATTTAACAGACGCAAAAATCTGCACAAAGTTACAGACTGTTACACAATCTCACCAGTAATACGACATTCAACAAGTAGTATAGATTCCATGCTGGTTCTGCAATCACTTTTCCAGTAAACACCAAGCACAAAATTTTAGTAAAATGGCAATCGTGTACCCAATAATTTTAAAAGCGAAAACTAAAATAAACTCTTTCATGGCAGTCTAAGGGGTTACCGGAACTGACCGATTGTAGAACAATAAAAGGCAGTTTTTTCTTCTACCACAAGGGTTAACACCAACCCCACCGGGGCGTTTGCCTAGGTGCATGTCCTGGTCAAGCTGTGACAATAGGCGCAAACAAAATACTATTTTTTATGTACATTTGTATACAGTGATGGGCTAAAATATAGAACAAATCCATTTAAAAATCAGGTATTAATTTTTTGAAAAAACGCTCGGACACGTCGATTATAATTTTTTCTTCCGGATTTTTTGCCTTAACAAGAAATTATACAGGGTGTGTCAAAAAGTAAATGTAGCAAAAATTTTTGGTATTTTACAAAGAACCGTATATTGCTATCGTAGTGACAATTCATTTAAATTTACCTGTTTACCTTTAAGTAGGTACATTTATAGGTACTTTTTTTTAAAGAAAAATTTCATTTTATAATGTAATTTTTCTCTAAAATTGTTAGAGATAAGGATATGGTATGCTACATGAATTATGCGCAGAATTTGACGTAGAATTCAAAATTCGACTGAAAAAATAGGGTTCTATTTAAAATACGAAAAATTTTTGCTACATCTACTTTTTGACACACCCTGTATAATTTCTTTATGAGACAAAAAATCCGAAAGAAAAAATTATAAACGACGTGTCCGAGCGTTTTTTCAAAAAATTAATACCTGATTTTCAAATGAATTTGTTTCATATTTTAGCCTATTATATTTTTAGTATAAAGTAGTATGAATTGTCGGCAAATAATTATGAAACAAATAATGACGTTTTGAAAGGAAAGTAACAAGTATAGATACATTAAGTGGGTATTCGTGGATGCTACAGGTATAAGCGATGTATAGACATTTTTAATTTAAAAGAAAATAGTTACTCATTCTGCTACCTAATTAACTGAAAACTGAACTCCTAATTAAAGCTAGACTACAATAATTATATTAAAATGTTTTGTTTCAGATACCGGGACGACACGTTATGCTGGACAGATAGGTAAGTAAAAGTTAAAGAAAAAACTCTCAATAACAATCACCACTAGTTTATAACTTAATTTAAAATATAACTATCATAATTTTTCAGTTGCTTATACCAAATATGTTTTTTGTGCTCATTTATAATTTAATCAAAAATGTCATACTTCCCAGCTTACCAAGAAAATAACTACAGAGAACGAGAATACTTCTTACTAACGAATTACTGAATAATATCGATTTCTTATTGATTTTGTTGTAATCTTGGCTTCAAGACCGCGAGTCTCGATCGATTTGGGCTACCGACAAGCCACTGGTCAGTCAAGTTTTTATTTTGGTCACACTGTGACTCCGCCAGACAGACAAGAGATTTTTGACTTAAACAGGGTGTTCCTTAATGACGTGCTAATATTTTAGGGTGTGATTCCTTAAGTCATTTTATGAAAAAAAATATATATAAATATATAAAAATATGTCCTAAACGGCCTAAATTTTTTGCTACAGGGTGTTGAATTATTTTTTTTTATGCTTTTTTTGTAATATCTCCGAATCTTTTAGTAATAAAAGTTATGTTTTTGTGCCACCAGTGGCGTCCCTGCAAACATTTCCTCTGATATTTTTTAGAAAAAAAGTGGTACGCCACTAACATTTTTCCATGTGGATATCATTTCTGATTAGCCTGGTCAATTCTGCATAAAAATGGTATCTTGCGTTTTTCTTCTCAGGCACACCGTTCTTAATTAAAATAATTAAATTAGCTCTACTGTTTTTATTATTATTAACATTGATAATGAAAAACTTTGTTTTATAAAAATTGTTGGAAATGACCACCTTCACTTAATAGGAAAGCTTCCGCCCGTCTAATTTAATTTAAATTCCGATCCCTTTGGTGTGACACCAAAGGGATCCTCGAGACCACATCCATTAAAAAATACTACACCACCGTGGCTACCGTGTCAGCAAAACACCGGCAACGTAACTACTAGCCACACTGTTAAAATCAAACGATCCCACGACATATAATAACCGCGAACATCGGCATCCTTTCGTCCCCGGCTGACAAAATAACTTCAACGATAAAATACCGTCAACCACGAAACTGTTACTGTTCTCCAAATACCGTTTGCCCTTGCGCGCTCCACAACGAACGGCTGAAGAGGCCGGCCGTTGTAGCTTTTTTTCGGTTCGCATGACAGCGTGTAGAGGCGAAGGACAAAATCTTAATAGTTCCAGAGTTTCAAAGTATCAGTTACACAGATACCTACCCACCGATAAGCCATGATATGGCGAAACAAAAGTATTTTCATTTTATATTTAGAAGTTTTTGAAATTATTTTTTGACACCCTATATTTTTCTTTGAATGGCAATCTAATGAGGGTGGCAAAATAAAACTAGTCGGTTATAAATTACCTCGAAAGTCGATTAGCTGAGCTATCGCGGAGAGATTCTATCAACATTAAATCCAAACCTGTTATAAAATTACACGACATGATTGCAGATCGTCCGAGGGTAATTTGCTTGAAACAGGGGGACCACGATTTCGACAAAAAAAGAGAAAAACGCGATGAACAGACAGCGGCGCTTTTGTTTTTATGATTAGAATTAGCGGTTTGGTTTTGTTTATTTAGGTTAATGTTGCCTAAGGTTCAAAATATTGGCAATTTTTTTAATCAATGGTAAAGTTGTTAATTCTGATGAGATGAGAGACACCTGACTGAAACTCGAAATGCTAAGAAAAATATTCATCCCTATGATTTTGATTTGATTTAATTTTTTACTTATTGCGATGACTAAAAAACATCTACCTACAACTTTTAAAGTCGTAAGATTCTTCGGTAGTCGATCGGCCGCATTGGTAATACTTTTTTGTGGTCATCGGTGGTATTGTCGACTAGATGGACGAGCAATATTTATTGTGTCCAGCAGGTTG
This sequence comes from Polydrusus cervinus, assembly GCA_935413205.1. Classification (NCBI taxonomy): domain Eukaryota; kingdom Metazoa; phylum Arthropoda; class Insecta; order Coleoptera; family Curculionidae; genus Polydrusus; species Polydrusus cervinus. Next base: position 2,807,323 of record OW284520.1, read on the forward strand.
GCAGAATGTGACGGGCGCAGGCCGCGGGTCGACCAGAGTTTCCACATTCTCGACATACATGCTGGATTTCAGGGAGTGACTTGGATACGAGACATATTAATAAGTGATTTTTTAATATTATTTTTCTTGGTTGTAAAAATATTCATTTTTTGTTTGTTGGAATATTACAAATGACAAGAATGAGTTGTGCAAGTACATTTCAAATAATTAAATAATTATCCCAAAAATATTAACCATTCCTCGTTTGTGTCAAATCTTGAAAAAATATTCACTTTTTTTGAAATGATCAGTTAAATAAAAAGGCTTTTTTGAGACTTTTTCAAATCTTTCCTTGACTTTGCAATAATAAAAATAATAAAAGAAATATTTTTCTGGTATTTTCGACTGCATTAAAATAATGGTACGAGGGGGGGGGGGCGAAATTAATCAGCAAAATGTAGCATGTAGGGCCATCTAGTGCCGTTCTTATATACATAAAAGATGTAATTTTCAATACTTTTAGAAACTTTTGGATTTAGTCCACTCCTGTTAGTATTTAATGAGCAAATGTTAGCAGAAGGGCCGCCGCATGCGACCGAAGCCGCCGTCCATCGAAAATCTTTTCGGACTTTTTGTATGAATGGGCCGCGCGAGTTCAGACGTCGAAAAACGTACTCATACCACGGATTTTTGACTGAATAGTTAAGCTTGTAAAATATTTGCCGATAGAAAAAAATTAAGGACTTCAACACTTTATCATTTTGTAAGAAATTTATAATTTGTTTCAGAACTTAAAAAGTTATCTACCAAACTTTTAGTTTCATACTGAAGTTAGCAGATTTTCTAGAAAAATTGAGGTTGAGACTCTTGAAAGTAAAGTATCAGTCATCCTTATATATTTCGATGTACCAAATACACCACAGCAGGATTTACATCGATCATTGAATGTTTAATATTTATTTAGTATATGACCATCGACAATAGATTTTTTTTATGTGAGCTGGTCCATTTAAATTTAAAATAATGTAAATTTGTTCCACACATCACTGTCAACAAGTAGTGTGATAAATTTTATCTTTTAACAGACGAGGGTCAACCTGGCGCTACTGCTGAAATTGCCTCAAAATAGCCAAATCATTCCTGCTAGTTTTCGCAATACTTAACAACAACAACGAAGATTTTGTTAAATTAAAAAAATAATAATGAAAAGTGTGTTTTCTTATTATTGTTAATTTATAAAAATTTATTATAATTTGCAATTTTTAGACGGCCAATACAATATCTATTTAACACTTTTTTTTTTCAAGAATAAGTTATGTAACAAAGGTACAATTCTACATTAGGCTTGAAAATGCGATATTTTAAACGTCAATATCTCAAAAACGATTGAATTTATCACAAAATATACGTAGAATTGTATAGAAAATTAGAAAATAATATAATATATAGGCTGTTCCATTTAAAAAATATAATGTTGGATATGCCCTGCCTATTTGGGACACCCTGTATAATTTAAAACAATTTTAAATTGTAGATCTAATGCCTTCTTATAACTTTGTTTTTGAAAAATATTATATAAGTTGTGTAGTTTAGATGCTATGGAATCCGGCGTTGAGACCTATTGGTCACATGCTAACTCCCTTATTTCAGATACATATTAAGTCCTTGGTAAAAATGAATGTGAACTCAAGGAACTGTAGAAAAATCCCAAGTAGGTACCAAAGTTAAGCACGTGCGAATAAAAAAGATTAAAAAAATATTGTCAATAAAAAACTGGTAGGGGACCCGAGGTGAGGTCCTCGCGACATACCATCGGCAGACTTGAAAAAAGAACTGACTTGCCGGCGATGCCGGATTGTTCGGCCGCCTCGGCAGATAATATCATATGGACCACCGTTCGATCGATTCTCGAAACAAATACAAGTCCATATATGTCACTAACCTTCAGCAATCTGCAACTACCAATTATGGTCTAATTGGTTTTGAGAAACAACATTGATTTTCTGAACTCTTATTTATTGCTTTTAATAAATGGTTTTAATTGGGCGAGGCGGCATCAGCCACGATAGGCGATTTACTAGAGCGTTCTAATGCCTTTCTGACAAGTGACAGCGACTCACTCCTCCCATCTATCATATTTAAAATCTATTATAATTTTTGCTTGCGCATGAAGCAAGACGTCTTTAGTGAAAACAGGACGCGTGGTTCCTATACCATTCCTATCTAAGTCCAAAACTACTCTCAGTGACTAGTTTTGAAATCGTGAGCAGCGCAGCGGGTTGTGCTCTATTAGAATTTCAAAAATACACTAGAATTGTATCCTCTAACTTCGTACAACCCACTGCACCTCATATAAAAGTAATGAATCACTAACAATAATTTTTTGGACTTAATTTTTATGATCTGTACTTTTGACGAAAGGGCTAAAATTTACCGTCCTAAATTGCAAAATAAAAAATTCTATATAGAAAGAATACTGAGCCAGAAGAACAAACAAAAATTTTTATCTGTAAAGAACTTCTTACGAGCATGCAGTTCCTCTGACGAACAGCGGTGTTGAGTCTGGTTAATTTATGTCTCTTCCTAAAATGGAACTAAATATATAAACTTCGAAACAATGGTCGCTTTTTTCTTAAGACTTTTCTTCTTCTGTCAGCAGAGAAGAAACACCGACTTAAGAATCTTCGTCTACTCTCTTATAACATTACTTTAGAAATAAACCTATGCTATAAGATATTTTGCGAAACATATTATTCTCTATCTATCTAGTAGTAAAAAGTGTGTAGCCATTTTTCCTTAATAGATATTTTCCTGATTTAAGACGCGGTGGGCGCTCTCCAAATAGAGCGGTAGGCAACATTTATTACTGAAACAAATTATTTTTAAAGTAGTTATGTTAGCGTCTGTAAATAATTTTTAAATTGAAAAATGTTTTAGCCGGCTTACAGACTCGATTAAAATTGAAAAAGTTTTATGCCTCCGCTGGGAATCGAACCCAGAACCTCTCGATTACATGCCGGAGGCATAAAACTTTTTCAATTTTAATCGAGTCTGTACGCCGGCTAAAACATTATTCAATTTACAAATTATCTTTCTAGACTGATATTTTGGATGATTTATCGACCCCCCCCCCTTCCCCTTTCGACCCCCCTCGTTGAATACAAGTACACTTGTATGTGCAACTATTTAGTTGTTGTATCATAAAACATTAACAGTATTAAAATACATAATTACTTGACGGTGTGTTCTTCTAAAGCCCCAAAAAGTTTACGGCGCTGTCTTACAATAATGTAATGATAATCTCTTTCATACATGTCTCCATAAAAGTTGGGGCACATATAATCCGACATTAGACGCTTAATTGGCTCAAGATTACACGGGAGCCATTCGAGCCCTAAATTTGGACACAACAGAGTTGCCATGTTGACTACTAAAAATGGGCTTTTCCCTTCAACAAATTTAATTCATAATCAAGATAAATGTGTTAAATAGGGAAGAATGAAAAGTAACAAATACGTCCAATACTTGCCATAATCTCTTGTCACCGCAAGTAAGGTAATTTTGGTAACATAATCTCGCGCTAAATTGCATTATTGCCTCACTTCTACAACGCTTGCTAGGAAAGGAAAAAATTTAAAACAACAAATTAAACAGGTCAGTAATTTTTTCAACAAAAATTTTCTAATTTTTAGTCAAAATGGCGCCTAACTTATGTCAATATAAAGGTCGTGTAAAACATTTAAAAATTCATTCAGTTATTAGTTATTTGGAAAAAAATGCATATTTCATTTTATTAAAAATATAATTTTAATAAAATAGGTGTTTTCTCTTTAAAAAGACGAATAAAAAAATAGTGGCAACGCGGCAATTGATCTCTTGCGGTGGTAAATTGACTGCGCCCTTAATTACACGCGTTTTCGCTGGGGTGTTGATTTATAGAGCAGTTAAATATCTCATAAACAGGACACAAGCAGCGCGGAATGCCCGATGTCATATTTGATGGCATTCCGACGGGCACTTGTATCTTAGCCTTGGCGCCTAGAAATTGGCAAAAAATTCCAATTTTTTCTAATCTTGTATTTTATGGGTATATGAGAGAAAAAACTCACAAAAAGTACAATATTATTCGATGTGGCTCATAATTTCAAAATAATTTTGATTCCTTGAAAAATGTTGCACAAATTTCAATAACAAAGTAAGTAAAATAGAATACCTACTAATTTTAGAAAAGTGTACTTTAATGCATTCCTGGAACAGTGGCGGATCCAGGATTTTGTTGAGGGGGGGAGGCAACTAAAAAAATAATTCTAAAAAAAAAGAGCGTATCCCGGCTTTAACCATATTCCCTACTCTCAAAAGTAACTTCTAAAAAAACTTCTGACCTAGAATATTCAAGACTCAAAAAACACCCATTTTCTAAGGCTCAGGGGGATTTGCGCCTGTCCTGAAATCAATTGACACTGTTTCTTCTAATCTATATTATTATGTAGGTACATAAATCTGTAAAATTTTGTGAAACGAATCTGTATCTTTACAAGAAAAGATATCAATACCATATTCACGACAAAAAGTAAAAACTAAGACTTTAACAAAAACCGCATTTTACTTTTAAAACTACCTCCGTCCATCAGAAAAAAGCCATATTTTGCGAGAGTCCATGATGGGCAAAAGCACCAATCTTCATGGCAATACCAGACGAACGCAAGGCCCATTAATCGATTGATCCCTGAATAATGTATGTCGCTATGCCAATACCGTATGGCAAGATTGAACTAGCTCAGCTGAGTTATTTCACGAGATAACAATACACGCGCGCGTGCTGAATTAATACCATTATTCCTTTAAAGAGGTAAAGTTGCGCTATTGTCCAGTAGATATAATTAAATCAAATATTAATTGGCTAAAAAACAAAATGATTGGCACAATTATTTTTTTTAGACGAGTTTTTGCCGTTTAATATATTATTATACCGGGTTAGTAGAAAGTAACGGAACGCTTAAATAACTTCAAAATCGCTAAAGCTGCGATTACAAAATTCGGTATATGGGGGTTTCTGGGCATGCGGAATTGAATAATAATATCGGCACTGTTGCCAGAATTCCCTGTTTTGCGCTACACGTAGTCATTTTGTTATCTTAAATAGAATGTCCCTTATATTTTAACTGCGATGAATTGGGCGTCTCAACAAGCTTAGTAAGTTCCCCAATTTTTAATATTTTATGTCTACTAGTTAATGAGATATGACAGCACAGTATTGTCAATTTTTTTTTATTAAGGTGAAGTGGGGATTAAAAATATAAAAGGTTGCCTTTGAAACTACATAACTTTTTTAAAAATCAAGTTACAGAGATGCGCTTTAGACAGGAAGTAATTAGTGATATTAACAATTACAACCAAAATTTGTTTAATTATTTACCCAAGAAATGTATTTAAAGAAAAAATTGTTATGAAAATGTGCCCATAGAACGCACTTGCCCTAGGTACTGGGGTAAGTCGGTTTTCAACTTATAAATCGCGTTTGAGTAATGTTATATTCAACTGGAGCAAGTAGGTTAATCTATTGCGACTTCATCAACAACAGGCTTTTTTCAGATTTAAAAAAATTCCTAAAAATAAAGAAGTTTATATGTTAGAGATTTCTTCTTCTATAACTTTTTTTAAAACTACGTAATATGGTTTTTAAGTTTTTATTTACTTTATAGTTTTTGCAGATAACGCACAATTTCATTTTTCAACTTCTTAAAACTTATCACTTTGAATTTTATTAATAAAAAAAATTTAAATGGTGGGAACTAATCCCCACTTACCCCACTAACAAAAAAAGCGGGGCAAGTAGGAACTATGGACCTAAAACTCAAAACCTAAACAATTGAAATGTTAAAAAAATACAAGAGATAACCTTAGTGATTACAACTTTGAGGATGTAAAAAACTTTGAACCTAAGTTTTAAATTAGTACAGATAAAAAAATTTAAATATTTTTGCTTGTAACTTGTAACTATAGCCGAAGTTTAGATACATTTGACATAAGCTGCGTTACTTTAAAAAAATATATTAAAATTTTTTTAACAATATGTTGGGGTCTATAAGAGTACAAAAAACCATTTTATTTTAATTTTAGTTTTTAAAAGTATTTTTTTTACAATGATTACAAAAAAAAACCCACTTGCCCGATATCTCCACTTACCCCACTTCACCTTATATTATTTTAATATTTTAGAATCTGAAACACCCGAAAATATGTAGCAGCGCCTACTGTTCATAAGGTATTCATATTTTCGGGCGCTTCCGACAAGTTTAATGCTCATTCTAAAATAATAAAATAATTTAATTTTTTTAAAAATACCGTGTTGTCATATCTCAGCAACTAGTAGAGATAACATTTTGAAAATTTGGAAACTTGCTTAGTTTGTGACACCCAACTCATTGCAGTAAAAAATATAAATAGCATTTCATTTAAAAGAACAAAACGACTACGTGTAGCGCAAAACTGGAAAATCTGGCAACAGTGCCGATATTACTGTTCAATTCCGCATGCCCAGAAACCCCCAAATACCTAATTTTGTAAGCGTAGCTTTGACGATGAAAATATTTAAGCGTTCCGGTACTTTTTACTAACCCGGTATACAACAATATTGTTAATTATGTCCCATTGTGGGCATCCGATTGGGGCCCGTCGAGATTGCGCAGTTCGGTAATTACCTTGTTCATGTCATGTTGAGGAAAAAAATGTACAAGCTTTTCTTTAAATTCACCTAGTTTGGGTATAGTATTGCAATCAAAATGCGATTATGGAAATAACAACCACAATCCTTGCCACGATCACACGGAATGAAATAAAAACCACCACAACGACGACGAGTATTTAAAAAATTTTTAATAAAGGTACTAATTTGTCCGGCAAAATATGTTTTATCCGCGTCAACAATGGCAGTGGTTGACTAAATTTTTTTTGCGGATTTCTCACCCTTCCCTCCTGCCAACATTTTTTAACCAAGACCTTCGTTTTATTGCTTTTTTTACAAAGAGCAATAAGTTATCATTCCAACAAATGAACTACGGGGACACGAGGTATTGAATCGGACATATTAAGTCTTATTTAGGGGTGGCATTTTCGCCATTAACAGTGTGGGGGTTGAAAATTTTGTCTTTAGGCCTTAGTTGCACTTGCACGAGCCCTTCGACCAGAGGGTTGTGTCGGGAGTTATTTTATTTTGATTTTTTAAGCATTAATTCGTATATCGAAAAAGGTTTTTTGATAAGTTTTTAAAATTAAATTAAACATACCATGTTATGTGGACTTAAAGGAATTAGTTATGCTGATTTTTTGTTTACCTTTTCCAGAAAACCTACGGTTGATGATGTGGGAAATTCCTCGTCAGTAAATGCCCGGTAAGTACAATTTTTTTTCTTTACTATTGCAAAAAGTGTATTCATCCAATTAATACAATAATAATTTAAAGAATTCATTTTATTTACTTATTACAGAAATATTAACTTTAATTATTATTGGGGGTGTAATTAGTAAAATTGGCATATTTTTCTTAATCTCGTTAAAAATCATCGGAATTTATGAAAGAATATGTACCTACATTTTTTTTTAAATTTCCTTCAAACAAAAATATTTAAATTTCTATAACGCCAATGGTTTTTATTTAAAAGAGTTACTACAGAAACAACGTAATTATTTGATTAGGTTTTAAATATTACCCAGAATAAAAATAATCCAGGTAGGTAGGTATTTGTGGGTTTAGGACAATAAAAAACAATTCCTCTTAATTAAAAAAATTGCCGACGTTTCGAACTTTATTGGGTCTTTCTCAAGGGTATTTCGAAAGTCTTGAGAAAGACCCAGTAAAGGTCGAAACGTCGGAAATTTTTTGAATTAAGAGGAATTGTTTTTTATTGTCCTAAACCCACAAATAACTACCTACCTGGATTTTGAATAAGGACGCTAATTTCATAAAATAAAAATAATAATTAATTTTGGTCACGTCACCATTCAATCGAAATGTTAGGAATTGACGTATCCTAGAATTTTTAAAAATCTCGACCATCGTTACGTAACAATTTAGAATTCACTGTGCAATGTTAAAAATGTCTAATTTATGCCATCAAAGTGCTATAATAGACATTTTGCACAAAATACCTACATAAAATAAAATTCTTTATTACCGACCGTGAAGAAATTATACGATAAAGACACCTGTTGTAAACGTTGCGTTGTTTATGTACGATCTTACGAATTATTTGCACGTAAACATGCACGTTGCATAGCGCCGTATAATTTATTTTACAACAAATTGTCTTTAAATTATTATGGTTACGCACTATACACAGTGATGTGATCTCTATCACTTACACATATTTAAAAAAAAAAACAAGTAAAAGTTTTTGCATTCAATTATTTGCTTCAATTAAGAAATAAAGGGCAAAATCTGAAATTTTTAGCATAATATATCTCCATAAACCTAAGCCACAAATATTTCCGAAAAAATTAGAACCTTGTATTTCTTGTATATTTTGTTACTATTATTAAAAAACTATAATAGCATTATTTTGGTACTTTAATGCCAAGAATCTAAAAAATAAATTGCTATGATCAATCGTTATTCGTTTAACACCCAAAAACGTCCTTAGAAATTTCCAATGTTTTAGTGGTTCACCTTTAATTACAACTCTCTCAAATTTCTTAAGTACATTTTTTAAAAGTAGAACCTAAAATTTTTTTTTACTTTTTAGTCACCCTATAAAGATCCAACTCTGTACGTTGCATTATTTATAAATTACGACAATTCCGCTCATCGGACAAAGCACTTTAAATTAATTTGTTTTCTTGATTGGTATCATTATTAAGTCACGAAATTTGCAATTTAAACGGCTACCGTATTATTTACATCTCAATCAATTTAGTCATAATACCTCATATTTTATATTCATCTGCATATTAAGTGGGTACATTAACTTACAAAAACACATTTTTCATCCTGTTTTACTACTACTTTAATTCGGTATATTTTTGTCACCTATTGCGAACATATATCATGTACTTGCAACTACGAGGGGAATATACAAGCTTAAAAAATCCCTAAAATTAATATTTAACAACATTTTAAAAGCCTGACACACAACTTTCAACAAGAGGCGTAAGCAACAATATAATAAGGAAAATACGGGGATTAAAGTGATATAGAGAATTAAAAGAACACGCGTCGCGACGCGTGGCATTTTCTAGAGGGAATTATAAAGGGCCACCCTGTTTTAAATCCAATTTGAGGTCCAGTTAGGGTCAGTTTTCTTCACAAACCCTAACCGTGCGGCAAAGATTCAAGATTATTGGGGTCAGAGGTCAGAGGCGTAACCATTAAAAAAAAAGGCGGATAAGGGTAGATCATAAGTCGCAATAAAAATAGAAGGAATTAAATTCTAGACAGTTGCGGCCTGCTAGTAGAGTATTTAAAAAGAACGGTAATGTTTTTTAGTTAATATTTGGCATTTTTAGAATAAGGACAATTTTTTATTTGCGAAAAGTAATGTCTCGTCACCCAACATGTCTCTTTGTTCGTCAGACAGGACAGCGAGCTTACAGAACGCTCTATATAAAAGTCTCTTTGGATGGCGTAATATTTGGTCATGATTCATGAATGTCATCATACAAAGAATTAAAGATATGATATTCAGGGACTGTGATGTCACATTGTAAGTAAGTAACCTAAAACACATATTACGAATAGATAATTCTCTCACAACATGACGTCACAGCCTCCATATCATATCTTTAATTCTTTTTATAATGATTATGTGGTTAGGCCATTTGGGTGATCTTTGGGATTAAAGAACTGATTAGGGGGTGCTCAAATAACCCCACAAGGTATTATCGATAGTTTTTATATTGGAGTTTATATACGTAAAGGTTTCACCTCACGAGTCGCTACTGATAGGGGTGCTCTTTGAGTCAATCATAAAATATTGCTAGTTTTTGTATCGATGACATTTCCATGCATTTTAAATTCGTGTGAGTTTTTCGTTTCGCTCGATCCCTCGACCCCAAATCACCCAATGCACGTCCATTTATAAAGATTGATCTTCGCTCATAAACATAACCATTTGTCAGATTCTTACGTGAAATGCCACGCGCTTGTTTTTACCATTCCATTTTTTTTAATTTTAAATTACTCAACCGCGTAACAATATCTCAAGTGAGGTATGTTTTTGACGTTTCGCCATCGTTACCACGTACACATCTTTAATCGTTCTTGGCGATTTTAAAAGGTTAAGTGGATCCGGGCCATATTTCTAAATTCGGCTACACTATGATTATTTAGTATGATCAAATCAAATCAAAATTTATTTATTCTCAAAACAACAATAATTAGGTACATAGTTAGGAAAAAAAATTACTGTTATGGAGAAATAAATAAAATCTAAACCCACTAAGGACTACGCTGTGCGTGGGTATGCTTTTATTTATTAATATAATTAAATTAAATTTAATATCAATAACATTATTATTAAAAAAAAATTACAAATTTTAAAGTTATTCTACATGGAACCCATCCCTGGAATGATGCATATTCCACGATCCCAAAATATATACATTACTTACACACGTACCTATACACACATCACACCCCATAATATATCAGTCCAATATTCAACGATAATTTAAGTTCACAATGGACATGGATAGGCATAAAACTACATTCACACATCCGCAATCCTCATTACTCAGGTATTTATACGGTATATGTTTTTAAAATCAACGTATTGGTGTATCTGATATCTAGGCAATGAATATATCCATTTTTTAATTCTATTTTTAAAAAGAGGGAAACTAGTTAAATTTCTCACTTCCGGAGGTATAATATTAAAAAGCCCAAGTAATGAAAGTTTCTCTGTAAGATTGATTTTTCTGCCCAAGGTACAACATTTGACCAGTTACTATATCTTGTATTATAATCATGTTCTATCTTACCTAACTCAGTTTTTCAAAATAAATTGTCTAGAGACGCACGCTAAGAAGTAGAGTTGTCTAATGTCAAATAATCCACTCTCTGAATAAAGCAGGCTAGTAGGATATGCGAAAGGCTTCTTAAAAATTACTTTGAGAACCAATTTTTGAATAATTTCCAAGTTATGTACATGGATTTATGATGGACGAAAACAGAGCAAATCACGACAGCCACCAGACTGCAGTGTACAGATGGTCAGTTGCCTGTACATCAGCGATGCAATGAAAAGTATCCCTCTCGCAGTACTGAATGTCACACTAAGACTCTTATTAATATACACATCAGTGCATTTAGGACAACACCTTGAGAAAATAGGGCACACAAGAGCCAGGTATCTTATCAACGATGGAGCTGCAAAACAATCACATGGAAGTGTTCAGTACCAGTTCTGATTCGTGGATAAAAGGAATACGTCCGCTAAAAAAATTACTAAAATACTTATAATTTGAAAAACTGTAAATAATATTATCGGTAACAGTGTCTGTGGAAACGTTCAAAGGTTCATAATAATTAATACAATTCACGTATCATTTTTAATTTAATAAAACCTTAAAAGATATGTTAGCTTTAATATAAAGTATTATAATGGTATCAGAGACTTCATAAAATAACAATACACGCAAGTTTATGAATAATATTTATCACATGCATCAGTGGGAAAACTATGGCAAAGAAAAAGTGTATAAAACAAAAAGAAAAAATACGAGGAAAAAACCCGTTTGATACATACCTCAGCATCTCGGAGGGAATTGAGGAAAAACATTCACCAGAACGGCGAAAATCTTCTGAATAATTGATAAATATCGTGATTCGATATTCCGGACATAATGGGATTCACCGTGAGCTTCGTTCCAAAATCCGAGAATATTCCTGCAAAAAAATTAGAAAGATAAGCTTCTGTTAATTAATTTAAATCTGTAGTATGTTAAAATTAATAGCAAAAGCACGTCATTAAGGAACACCCTGTATATAAATTGCTTATGTTATTAGCTGGCATTTGATAACTTACAAAGTGGCACTGGCCAATGCAGGGGGATGATACTTACCAGTGGCGTAGCCAGAAAATATGCTCGGGGGGCTCAGTGAGCGCAAGTAGGACAATTTTTTTTCTGGAGAGAGGGACAGTCAGGACTACATCTATTTCATGATATTGTAGCTAGTGAAGAAGGCGGAAAAGAAAAATTTTCGGGGCCACGCCCAAAGTTCGATTAAAATTCACCTAACTACTATTAAATTTGGAAAATTAAATTATTACCTCTTCCCCTCTGCATGGTTGGATTAAATTTGTTTTTGTAAATGTTTTTTTTACTTTATCATATTCCTAGCTGGCTCTTTATTTAAAAAAAACATTTTTTATATTTGTGAAAAATATTGGAGTCAATCCAAAATTTTAACATAAGACGTACGTATGACTCTAACCAGCGTTTTTCGGGCTCGGTGTTTCATGATTATAAATACAGTAAATATCGCTGACCACGCCAAAATTGATGATTTTTTAAGAAATCATGTATTTTAGAGCAGTTTTTGGTGCAAATACTTAGGTTTTGAAATACTCCTTCTTAAGTTCCGTTTTGTATATTTAGAGATGACCTGCAACCCAGCAGCCACCCCCCCCCCCCTTAATACTTAACCACTGAGTAATATCTTACGAGTTATTATTATCGAGGTATTTAATAAAATCAGCGTCGCTATTTATTCTGTAATAAAATTTTTGAACGTATTCAATGTACCGTAGACAGAAACATACATCTTTGGAAGTTCTTTTTCATATGCCAGCATTTGCGAATGTTGCATCGACTCTTTGATTTATGCCTTCTTCACAGCAACTATCAATTTCTTTGGCGCTCGTCTCGATGCGATTTTAAAATTGGCGTCACATACAAATCGTAGACAATATTCCGATTTGTTTCGCAAATGTCGCAATTTCAATAAGTCATATTCATTCAATTTTCGTCAAAATAAAAGAAAAGGAAAAATAAATTTCAATAGTTATTTTAAATTCAAAATTTTACACCAAGTAGATTTGTTTTGAAGGTTAAATTTTTACAAATTCCATTATATACTGGGTCCTACACATTTTACCTGTATTCTAAGGCGCATTTCATGAAAAGATTTTTGTTTATACAGGGTGTTACAAAAAAAGTGTGATGTCATAAGGATCTATTTTTTTAGAATACATGCCATAAATATTCTTTACTTATTTGGATGACTCTTATAGTTGCCTACATACCCCCAAAAATTTAATGAAATCGGTTCAGTATTATAGGCGAAAAAAAAATAAACACTAAGAAAAATCAGTTTTGCACCACTGGTTTTAAAAATTAATAAAAAATAAAAATAATGCCTCGTTATTAAAATTAAAAAGGGACTTAATAAATAAGGTTGAACAGTCTCGTTAACCAAGTGTGATTAATACGAATTGTACAGGGTGTCCAAAGTTTAGTGTCAAACTTTGCAAACTTTAAATAAATTTATTTTTCTTATTTCAAACTGGAACCCCGGTATATTATTATGTCAGTCGATGCAGAATTTAAAATCAAACATTTGTTTTAATTACAACTTTATCGTAATTTGTAACGCATCAAGACTTATTTGCAGAGAACTCATTTTATCAACTATTCCAACAGTCATTATTATGAATAAATATCAAAGGTGGCTTTAAAATACAATTTATTGATATTAAAGTTTATTAAAGTAACTTTGTAAAATTTTATTAACGAGCCATTATTTTTGTTTTTTAATAAATTTAAAACCAGTGGTGCAAAACTGATTTTTCTTAGTTGTTATTTTTTTTTCGCCTATAATACTGAACCGATTTCATTAAAATTTTGGGGGTATGTAGGCAACTATAAGAGGCATCCAACTAAGTAAGAATATTTATGGCATGTAATCTAAAAAAATAGATCCTTATAACGTCACACTTTTTTGGACCACCCTGTATAAACAAAAAATATTTTCTTGAAATGCGCCCTAGGATACAGGTAAAGTCTGGAAAATATCAAAATCCTAACTTAACTAATAAATGAGCTATAGAAGGCGGGAGGTGAGGTGGAGGACCCAGTATAAAAAAAATTAAATATACAAAAAAAAACTATTTTGTAAAAAAACTTATTGGATTAATACATCAAGGCCAGTCAGTAATTGCAGTGGATAAGGCCCCATGTGTGACCGCTGACACGCTGTACATAAAAATGATTTGTTGTGGACACAAAACAGAACAACATGTGCTACAAATTATCTTATATGAAACTGGACGTTGCCGGACCCCGGCCAAGTTTTGTATATTTTGAACTTTAATAACGAAACTATGAGTTGGAACGAACAAAGTTTTTCATAATGTGCCTCATTTATCATTTTTTTACTGAGCGATATTGTTTTTCTTTAAAAAAAACATAAGGAGGGGTTCGAGAAGATTGTCATTTGTCACTTACATGCAGAAAAACGAACATACATGGTATTTCAGTTAAAAGTGGCAATGCTGAATTCGTATAATTAATTTTTGTAAAAAGGTAATAAATTCGATTAAAATTTAAACCGACGCCGACGCGTCGTTAGAGATTGCTCAGATGTCGCGACGTCATAAAAATGGTAGTGCAAGTACCTTAAAAGTAGTATATTCGTAGTATTCGTTTTTTAAAATTCTATTGTAATTCAATTTGGGAAAATTTTTTATAACATATTTCTATCTATTAGGGAAATTTGTAATATTCCACTTTTAAAACTTTAATTAGACGTTTCGTCTAGAAGAAATCATCATCAGGTCAATTTTGCTAAATTATTTATTAAATTATTAATTCAAAAATAACACATCGGTTTTCTTAACAATTTTCTGGTTGTACTCAGTTGTAGCGTCTAAAAGGGTTCTTCTTGAAGAGCGCAAGATCTGTAAATTTTGTCTACGAGATATTTTATCTTGTATAAAACATATTTTAAATATGCCTAAAGGAAATAATCCGATGGGGGTCAAGTCCGGTGATCTTGCCGGCCACTGTTTCAAAATACTGTTTTCGTCATCACAACAGTGACAGTGGCGGATCAAGAATTTTGCTGAGGGGGGGGACTAAAAAAAAAGTGACATAAAAAAGAGCGTATCCCGGCTCTAAAAACCTTCCGACTCTCAAAAGTGACTTGACTTAGTTGCAGTTTTTCGTATTTTGGATGATATCTCTTCAAATTATGGATATCCCTCCTGCTTTTCTGTACCCTTCAAGTAATTCCCATAATAACATAAATCTATGCGATCCTAAATCTTCCCAAAGGCGAACCGAGGCATTATTTCGCGTTAATCCCGGCATTGGTCACGGGGTCTTACGAGATCAACTTTTTAATGTTCCATTGTGGTTTCCAATCATAACGGGCTTACCGCTCTATTTTACCACTAAAATGGACATAAACCATTTCGAAAGCTGATATCTTTGGTTTTTTTTAAATTAAAATATAGACCGTAATCCTGGAAAATTCACAAAAACTGAAAAATAATAATTGTTTAGTTATAGTAATATTTTTCAAATTATTTAACTGAATCATTTGCGAATGAATACTTTGAACTGAATGAATTGTACCCCCTCTAATAAATGTAACTGCAATTTTCAAAACAAAGAATACTATATATACAAATCATGTCAGTCATCAGTCTTTAAAAATGATTTTTTCATTGTCTCTCGCACAGGTGGTACTTTTATCGAAAAAAGCAAATTACAAATTAGGATGGTCCACGATCGCGATCTGGGCGATCAACCGGACAACCGGGTACTTCTTTATATTAAAACAACTATTTATTTCGGGTCGGCAGCATTAAAATGTATAGATAGACATTGATTGGGTCAGTAATCGTACCGCGGTGAGTGATGTTCCCGGTACGACAAGCGACCGATTCTTCGCATCGGCGAGATCCAAGACATGGGCACCACTCTATGACGTAGTACCGGTAACAGTGAAGATACTTTTGAAAAGCCAGTTTTCTATAGGGTTCCTACTTATAATATAGTACTACAAACGAATGACTAGTAAAAGAAAGAAAATTGTTTAACAATACGCCGTTTATCAATAATTTATATTTTTATTTTTTGATACATGATTAGATGATGACTACTTATTCTTACAATTGACTAGGAAGAAACGACACGTCGAATGCGAGAACTAAAAGAATCACTCCGTGCTTAAAATAATACAAAACCATTAAATAACCTTGCTGATTAAAAAAAAATTAACATTGTAGAAAGCATTAAGGCATCTCCTGCTGGTTACTGTACAGATTTAAAAAAAAACTGTTTAATGTTTTGTCGAATTCATTATCCATCACCTCGAAACGTATCACTGCGTCTACAGTCAGCAATTTTTTTATGATTACTTTGTGGCTGATCAACCTCAAATGAAATTCAATTAATTTAAAAAAAGCTCGTTAGTAAGTCTGGAATTAACAATGCAAAAAAGTATTTAATTTATCGTAAAATTAACCCAATACAAGAAATAAATATTTTGTGAAAAAATATCGTGGCGGAAAAAAAAATTGTGACCACAAAACATTCTTCTTCAGACGTCAAGAAACTAAGGGTAATCACTAGAGTTCGCAAATTGCACTGCTCGACAGCGCGTAGCTTAAGAGTTAAAACTTTTTGTTACCACTTTCACCGAATCTTACACGTAAATGATTAATGAATCATAGGTGTGCATTCAAAAAGGCACAATAACGGAGCATTTTTTATTTCAAGTTATTTAATTAAATCACTTGCGAACAAATCTTTTGAACTGAAACCCTTTTGCGATATTTATGTTTTGGCAAAAAAACAAAGGTCTCATTGTCGTTTTTCTGACCTTCGGAGTAAGTGCAAGCAATCGGCTATTCCAGACGGGTCACGTTACAAGCTACGTGCCGACGATGCTCTTCAGTTCTACGTGGGGGCGTCGGCAGCGTCGCTTCAACCACGAAGCCGTCGTCATGGGCCCATGCTAAGCACGCACCAGGTTCCACGTCTTTGGGTCATCAGATATTGCGGTACACAGCTGGATCACGTCGCCATACGTGTTCGGGGTTCTACTGGTCTCATATTGGGCACTTGGCCTTTCTTCGCACGCCAGTCGGCTTCTCTATATGGGTCATTCTACGTAAAAGATGTAGTTTGGGAAATATTGTCGGAATTCAATAAGGGTTACAACTTTTTAGAGGGACTTAAGGCCGGGTTTTATAGGGTTAAGGTGTTCATAACTTTTTTAATAACGACAACAAGATCCTAAAATGCTTGAAAGTTGCAATATTGAATATTAGTACTTTCTATACTTCCTTGCTGAAGTATTTCGCTTGTGAGGTAATTTTACTTGACGCTACTGGTGTGGGTAATTGCATAATTTAAACAAAAAAATTGACTGCATTTTTATTTGGCTAAGTAATATTTCAACTTGCTTATTTAATAAATATTACATTCATAAGCGAGCGTTTTAAAAAAATCTCATTTTCCTGCACAAGCTCTAATTCCATAATTACAAGATCAAAAAAATGGCTATTTTACATTAACCCCTTTTTATACTAAGAAAAATAGAACGAATTTTGATATTTTTCTCAGAATTACCCATACTTGGCGCACAAACTGCTCTCATTGATAAATTCTGAGGGAAATGCTATCTTATTTACATATTGATTTTCGTAAGACGAGTTTTCCGGGAAACATGCACAGCATTTATTGCATTTGTTCCGACTCTTATATCAAAAAAAAATAAAATATCTTACCTTATCGCCTCTTGATTTATTATTGATAAACTCTACCAATGAAATTTTAAAAAATTTAAAGAAAAGTTTAGTTGAATACTTTTTATTTTTGAACACAGACATAGAACAGAAAAGTTTTTAAATAGCATTTTTCAAAAAATACCACTTCATAGCCAGTAGTTTACACTAATAGAAGAACAGGAAACCATTTTATTGAGCACAACTTTGTTTATTTGCTGTATCACCATGGCATTCAAAGAACAATCCGTAATTATTGGTAAAGAGATAATTCTTCGAAATAGTTATTTTAACAAAAATGTAGCTGCTGCCATTTTTAATTACACATCTTTCAGCGTCAACTCTTAATTTTAAAAAAAGATATAGAAAATCCATGTTTACACATTCATTACAGCGTCCTTAAAAGGCCTGCCATAAATATAGTGCCATTTCTTAAGGCATGCAATGTGGCACAATATAAAATATAAAATGAAATAATATTATGATGGTCATATTCATATATGTCCGGTAGAATTTATAATGTGTAATTTATCAGTTTCTATTATTGGTTTAGGTATCTGCAAACTGTTAACATTCCGACAAGTCGAACTCTCGGGCCGCAGTTCGGACAGACATATAAAAAGTAATTTGTAATGAAAAAATTCCAGATAATGGTTGTCTGGTTATTTTGCCCTGGCCAGTTTATACCGCTCACCGATCGGAAGTTGACATTGGCCACGAGTTTCGTATCAGTTTATGGTTTTCGAAATACGATTCTCACTGTTTCTTTAAGGTAAGAACATCTTTCTAAAAACAAGTATATTTTGAATCTTCATGTGACGTCTTTACGAAACAAAACTTTGGACGCCAGACCAGTGGCGTATTTAGGAGAGGGGCTGCCGGCAGTCCCCCCCCCCCCCGAGCCTAGGAGCTCGGGGTCTAAAAGTCTAATTGTAACCTAATTTTTCGTCTCACGCTTGGACTCTTATTTTAAATAATGTATTCTTGGTTACGATTACAAAGGTCTTGTAGGAAACGTTTAATTTTTAAACTCTTCCTTCTAAAAGTCATGTTTTGTTTGTCATTGATATATGATGCAATTTTATAGGAAAATGAGTAAAAAGAATAATATTTTATAGTATTTTTCTATTATGATGTCTATTCCGTTGTCCCTTTTTTAGAGCTATTTTAAATCAACAAAAATTTAACCCAATGCAATAAAATATTTTTACAACGAAAACAAAAAACTATTAGGTATTTATTTTTAAAGAGAAAAATTAAAGAAATATTTTTTATTGAAACATTTTTTATTGAAGAAATGTGATAATTTATAATAAAAAAAAAATAGTGCGGGAAGAAACGAGAATGCTTTATTATGAATATACAAAACGGGACTTAAGAAGGGGTATTTCAAAACCTAAGCATTTGCACCAAAAACTGCTCTTAGATCTTCGCTCCTAAAATATCAAATTTTGGCGTAGTGAGCGATATTTATTTTATTTTTAATCATGAAAAACCGAGCCCGAAAAACACGGGTTATACGTCTTATGTTAAAAAAAAATATAAAACATTTACAAAAACAAATTTTAATAGAGCTTATTTTCTGGCTACCCTAGACATCCAAAAATATTTTGGTTTCAATTAAAGCCAAAATATTAAATTATTTTTCAAAATTCCCTGATAATTTTTCAATTACTCTTTTGTTTAAAGTCAGCAATAAACGTGTAAAAAAATCGTAAATGACATGGCAACACCGTTTCACACCTCTCACTTTGTATCGCTGAGTGGCAATAAGGTTCCCTGCTTGACAGCGCATTTGTCTTAATACGAGTTAATATGTCAATAGTTTCAATAAAGTCTACCTATTGATTTATAGTGTTTTTCGGCAGCTTTTCTCAACGTGCAACTTTTTTTTATTAAAAGCCGTTGATAGGCTTGCTGAAAAACTCGGATATTAACTCTGTCTCATGTCGAGATGTTTACAAATTGCCTGGATACGGTTAAATTCTGGAGCAAATGAAACTAAAAAGAGTACTCGTAGATTACAAGTTGGTGATGATCAGTGGAAATAAATATATTGTGGTTTGTTAGTAGTCAGGTCAACATAGCTTCGGGAGAACTATTTTTCATCATTTCGGGACCCATCTGAGCTAGGAAATTATTCGAGAATAAAATTTAGTAATTATTTTCAGTTATAAATAAAATAAGAAGAAAAATTCCGTTTAAATAGAAAAGGGTCTTTAAACAAATTGCCCAAACTGCAGGCAGTAAAAAAACCATAAGTTCTCTTAATTGGTGAAGCAAGACAGTCGTCAAATGGGGAGAGAATGAATTCCTTCTGCCATTTACATACTACTTTAATAGAAGTCAGGCCGGGAACAGCACAAGAAAAAAAAACGATTTCATTAATAAAATTTACAGATGATAAAGCATGGTAACATCGCATCGGTGCTAGATAATTAAAAATGGCGAAAGGAAAGCCGTAACTTTCGCGCCCCGTGTACCTCTGTTCCCAGGGGTGCTTTTTTATTACCGAATTTAACTTAGACCTGTAAAAATATACAATCGGGTTTTTTTACGACTTTTCATTATACTTTTCTTTCGTTACTTAGTAAATCCAAATAAATAAACACACCCCAATTTAAAATAAAATGTACAGGGTCATCTGCAAATAGAAAAGGGCAAGCCAAATGAGCGAAAAATTTTCGGGGTCACACACAAAAATCGACTAAAATTCACCTAATTAAATATCAAATTTCGAAAATTAAATTATTACCTCTCCCCCTCTGCATGGTTGGAAATTTGTTTTTGTAAATTTAAAATTTGTCAATCCCAAATTTTAACATAAGACGTATGTATGACTCTAACCAGCGTTTTTCGGGCTCGGTTTTTCATGATTAAAAATAAACTAAATATCGCTCACCACGCCAAAATTGATGATTTTTCAGAAATCATGTATTTTAGGAACGTAGATCTAAGAGCAGTATTTGGTGCAAATGCTTAGGTTTTTAAATACTCCGTCTTACGTGCCGTTTTGTATTCTCGTTTCTTTCCGCACTTAAAAATCATCACACTTCTTCAATAAAAAATGTTTCAATTAAAATTTTTACTTTAATTTGTTTTAAATACATAGGTACCTAATTGTTTTCTGTTGTAAAAATATTTTATTGCATTGGGTTATATTTTTGTTGATTTAAAATAACCCTTAAAAAGGGAACACGGAACAGACAAGTATATAAGAGAAACAAGCTATAAAATATTATTCTTTTTACTCGTTTTCCTTTAAAATTGCATCATAAATCAATAATAAACAAAACAGGACTTTTAGAAGGGGGAGTTTGAAAACTAAACATTTTCTACAAGACCTTTGTAATTTAAATTAAGAGTCCAAACTTGAGACGAAAAATTAGGTTGCAATTAGACTTTTAGACCCGAGCTCCGAGGCTCGGGGGGGGGGGGGGCATACCCCTTCCCCCCTTAAATACGCCACTATGTTCTAGAAAATCTTTTAAATTTTTTATAACAGGGTAAAATTCTTGAACATATAATTATTGCGGTATGCCACAGGTGGCATAGAAGGACAACGGCAAGGGTGTATAGGTCGCGTGCTCTGCTTCTTCAGAATGCATGCTCACGATCACCCGGGGACCAAAACTGACACGAGCAGGATTTATTATGGCATTCGGACTATTTATGAATACTCGTAAAGAATTGCTCGGTTAGATATGATTCGGAAAACATTTCTAACAGTTTTCTAGATTTATGTATTGTTTTTGGCCTATAGATGAATATCAACGAGCAATATATTTTATTTGTTTGATAAAAATAACAATACTTTCTTGAATGAGAATTAGCTGAAAAATTGGCATTGTTACCAAACTATTTAGAAGAAAAGTGGTTCATAAATGTTTTATTTGCCTATTGTAAAATCATCAAAACATAAAGTTATATATATACTATATATCTAAAATCCCGATCTATCTCCACTTCTTTACCTTGTTTAATTTGTATTTATTAATTCTTTTTTTAAACGTCTGAAAGAGCTATAGATCCTCATCAATACAAAAGGGGGCCTAAACACAATTAGAACAGTAGCGCGTGTCGAATTCTTTCATTCCGTTTTGTGCAACTCATTGTGGTCATCTAAATTCTTACACTCGCAGGCTTTTAAAACCTTCTCCGAAATGTTTTTAGTGTTTCTCTTGCGACAGTTGAATTTTTGTTTAGCAATAAAGTGTTCAGTAATAAAACTAGAAAAATAGAGTCCGAAAGTCCAAAAATTTTTTAAATCAAATAAAAAATTATGACATAAAAGGTGGCATATACAATAAAGGACAGTTTGTTTTCTAAACTTTCTGATTGTCTAATAAAGTAATGGAATCAATATAATTGTCATACGTATTCAATTGTATTGTTGGGCACAAAAATGTAGTCGTGGACCCAATTTAATTTATGGTTCTAAATTATACGGTGTGAGGATCACTGTAATTGGTCAACTGAGAAGGTAAGCTGCGGTTTTGACTTGATTACACGGCGTACATCCAGCGAAAAATTGGCAAAGGATATTCAATAATAAGCATTTTACATTTATATTAGTCATTTTTAAAAATTATGGTAATATTCTCTGGCAGGTCATTCCAAATTGTTTAGTTTTTAATGAAAAAGAAGGCACATACTCTCAATCTTACAATCACTTATAATTAAATATGTATAGATATGTAAGTAAGATTATTAAGAATAGTGTGATGCACTTATTTTGTTGGCTTAACCATATAATTAAAAGTCTATAGCGAAGAAAAAGCTTTAATTTCATATTTAATCAAAACTTCAAAAAAGAAAGACCCAGGTTTTTTTGTTGGGGGATGGACTTCTAATAAAGTCTTCCTCTTGATCAATACTTCTTCGATCCAAATAGAGTTCTAAAAAAATACTAAAATTTCCGATCAAATGTGACTTCTAAAAAACTCTTCCTCTCTATCAATACTTCTTTTAGGGTCAAAAGTGACTTCTAAAAAAAAGTGTCTCCCCTTTTAATCAAAACTTCTCATCCAAACAAAAGTGACTTCTGGCCGGGTTAAAGAGGGGGGGAGGGGGCATATGGTGCGCCACTGAGCATGACCCTAAATACATTCCAACTTCCTCAAAGTATAGGGCTTAAAATAAGCTTCCAAAATATTACTTTAAGAGGGCTAACAAGGATTTTCACTTAGCACCCTCTACTCTAAAGGACTGCCACCATAATATCTATACATACAATTATCTTAAATATTGTGAAAGGTACTCTATACCCTACAAGGTAAATTGTTTTACATACGTCAATCAAACAAACCTTTGGTACGTATCAATATAACAAAACAAAAGCCTTGGTTACCAAAATAAAAGTACTTTAATTCCTGGTGTAAGTAACTAAAGAAATAAGAAGTCCCTAATATACCAAGATAAAATAAAAGAAAAAAAAGTGTTAAGTACAGCTTTTGTGGATACGAATTTATTTGTCGGCAACTGTAACTTTTGAATTAAAACAATTCTTCCTACTCCCAATTTTCTGTTGATAATTGACCTAATTTATAATAGTTTCTCTTTTATATCCATTGGCACAAACGGGATAAACAAAAACGTCAAGTGTATACAAAATCGAATTCAATGTACTGAATCAAGTATCTATGGACACACTAATTTTTCGAAGTATCTTTTATATCTAAATATCCATGAAATGAAGTCTTTTATTAGAGATTCTCCTGATGAGCCAGTATTAGGTCGTCACCCTTTTTTTACTTATCTTCACCCAAAACCAAATTTCTTGATTGTTTAGTTCATGAGTCAGCTTTTATTATATTAATCTTGCAGTTGTTTTAAAAGATCAACACTGTTATTATAATTCTTTTAGATACATAGAGTATAATTAAAAATAGACGAATGTGAACAAAAACACGAAAATAAACAAACAAATAAAAAAATAAAATAGTTAACTAATAAATATAGTATAAAATCAGTATCTACTTAAAATTTTAATTGGGCAAAGTTTAAATTGACTCGAAATTGTCGTCGAATTTTCAATAGGAAGCTTCGGGATTGGTTCTCTGATGAGATGCAGAGTATCGGGGCCCTCGGGGACAAGGTTTAATGACTAACTTGTCTTGGTGCACGCTAATAATTAAGACAAACACTCGTGGGATATAACCTCACTTCAGACGTTTTCTGCCGAAATAGGTCTTACACCTAATATATCAGGACAGGATTTATCAATTTATCATAGGCTTTATTACAAGAAAAAGTGATTTATAACAGGTAAGTGGATAAAGGTGTTAATTGACTAATTTTTAATTCATATTTTTAGGGGATAAAGGTGTTAGAACTGACCTTTATTGATTACGAATCTGTGAATTATAATTATTATTCACAGATTTGTAGTGAATAAAGGTCCGAAGTTGGAAACTAATTCTAGAACCTTATTCACTAAAATATGAATGTTTAACAATTAGTCAGTTAACAACTTTATCCTGTTACCCCTTTAATTATGACATAACCAATAATAAGAAGGTGGTAGATAGTGATGTATTATTAAAATAATGATTTTTGTTGGACTTCCATTATCTTTATTTCGTCACTG
Organism: Polydrusus cervinus; assembly: GCA_935413205.1. Taxonomy (NCBI): domain Eukaryota; kingdom Metazoa; phylum Arthropoda; class Insecta; order Coleoptera; family Curculionidae; genus Polydrusus; species Polydrusus cervinus. The sequence goes on from OW284520.1 coordinate 2,831,623, forward strand.
AATACAACGTTTCAATTAGTTAGTATCTCTAATCGTTTTCAAGTGCAAACTTATAAACAGTTTACACTTAAAAACAGTTAGAGATACGTACTAACCGAAACGTTGTGTTCAGTAACAAAATAAAGACAATGGAAGTATCGAAAAATTATTTTTTTTAACAATAATATTCCTCTTTTCTTTAACATATTAGAATTTAGGTAAAATGTTTTGTATAACTGATAAGTATATAATTCGAAAAGGGCACAAATAAAACAAAAAAAAAATTCCACTCTGGGCCTTTCTTTCTTTGGCGCAATACAATTCCTTTACATAAAAGTATAGCTTTTTTTGCGAGAATCTGCAAAGCATTAAAATCGATTAGTTTCGGTCCTGCACCTCTTATAAATTAATTCCTGTTACTTAAAGACAGTGACACCGAGCGCGTCGCTTATTAATCAACTTTTACACTTCTTTGAACTTGTAGGCATTTAAAATTTAATGAATATTTATTGGAAATTAGGCTCTTTAGCAATTAACACGAATATAAATGTTTTTTTTTTTACTTTTAGATAAAACAATATACTATATATAGGGGATATAGGGATCACACACGTTACGTAAGGGTTGATGGTGGCTGTTTTCAAATTTATGGCACACTGGTGGATTTATAAACATACGGGTATGGGTGACATGACAAGTAATCACTTGGTTATGTAGAAGTAAATAAAAAATCCAAGATTGGCACAAAATGTACCATCCTATGTCATCCTCAAGTTTCCTTGTGCTGATCTTCCCATCATTTTCTTCTACGCACAATAAAACTTGCAAGTCCCTATCATTTCTTACATCTCTTCTTTGTTCCTGCCTTTGCAAGTCCCTATCATTTATTGCATCTCTTCTTTGTTCCTGCCTTTCTTCACATCTGCAGTTATTTATTACAGTGCCTTTTGTCTCAAATTTCTTGATAGTCCTTTCGACTGTAGATTTTGCAGGTATCGGTCTATTCGGATACAGAGCAGCAAACATGTCTGACACATTTTGATAACTATTTCCTTGATTTTTAATCATCAATATTTTTTCTTCAGAAGTGTAATTCATGGCTAATATTTTCGATGTACGAGTTTTTATAACAATAAAGCACACATTTCAAAATGACAACTTTATTTGACAGTCATCTTTTACCTTGACTGGTGCCCGCAAATACGGGGCCATAAAAAGGAGAAATAGTTAAAAAGAAATCGGCGATAACCCGTAAACGGGCTCATCAAAAATATCTAAAGTTATTCTTTTAAATGTGTTTAGTGCTCTTTAATAAACCTAAATAGAATTTTTCTCTAAAATAATTAGGGAAGCCAATAATTGACCCCATTTAAAATTACATGGGATTTCCTATGTCCCGCTCGACGATGCAACACCCGGTATATTATTGTGTAATTAACATTACAAATAGGCCGTCAAATCAAAAATGCGAACAAATCCGAACAAATATAAAAATACCTGGCTATAAAAAAAATAAACCAGAAGAAATAAGAATTATTGTCATACAATTATTATCAACTCCCCTTAAGCACAAAAATAAATGGACCAGTGTGACTAAATATGTCACATGTCATTAAATCCAAAATGTAACCATTTATTACCGGCAGGCAGCCCAAAATTACATTATATTTCGTCCTTGCCTCTAAATTGATGCATATGAAAATATTTAGTTAGCTTGATTTACATTTAGCAGGGGGATAAGTTGATGTCTTCTCAGCTTTTGTCATTCTATAGTATTTAGCTTCGAGTTCCACTCTCTATTCACTGAATGCATGTTATTAAATTGAGCAATAGAGCCCTAATATGTTGGCAATTATTTATTATGTCCTCCTCCCTCGCACATAAAATGTATACTCTTAGTATAGGTATACATATAGTTATTTTGTAGATGGCTAAATAAAACGACTGAACAAAAATAATAGTGATTAATAAATTTCTTATATTATAAGAAAATATGCTTGGGGGGACTCAGTGGGCGTAAGTAGGACACTTTTTTTCTGGAGAAAGGGACAGTCGGAACTACATGTATTTCATAATATTGTACCTAGTGAAGAAGGTGAAAAAGCGCGGCAGGCAAAAAACTTTCGGGGCCACGCCCAAAGTTCGTTTAAAATTCATCTAACTACTATCAAATTTCTAACCCAAGAATACATTATTAAAAAATTTAAATAAGAGTCCAAGCGTGAGACGAAAAATTAGGTTGCAATTATTAGACTTTTAGACCCAAGCTACTGCCGGCCTGCAGCCCCCCCCCCCCCTAAATACCCCGCTGACGAGGTTGACCTTTTTTTTTGTTGTTGTGTTAAAAAGAAGCATGGTTGTGCTATTTTCTTAACATTCCCTTTAAAAATTATTAAAATCAAATAGAAGTCATTATTAGTGAACCCCAATTTGACACGTATTATTTAATAACGGATAATTAGAGCGAATTTAGGTAACCGGTCAACCATAAAAGAAAATTGTGAGAGAATACCGTTTTTTTATATTCCTATTTATACAAAAATTAAATAAGGCTTAACGGTATTTCATTCTTAAAAATAAATCGATTTCTTCCATAATTCATTCCCTTTTATGACAGTCAGATCATGGCAAAAGCCAGAAATAAATTAAGATAAAAAGCTTGATACATCGGGTGAATCCACCCCGAAAACTTTTTCAGATTCCTATCTGGCAAATATTCTCCACGGTTCACATATGGAATTGACTTTTTATACGAGTTAATACCCTCCTTCAGTGGATAATCTAAAACATTGACTTTTGAAAGCAATAGATGAAACTTTAGACTGCTGAAACGAGTAGCTACATTTAGAAAGATGACAGCGATGGAATGAAATTTAGCTTGGACTTGGAATTGTTACTACAGATCAGAGTTTTTATTTATAATGACTTTTATTTATAATGACTTTTATTTGTATTGGCTGACAGAAATAACCCACTTTAGCGTAAAGGAATAATTTCCATGTGGGAGTAGAAAAAATTATTTTCTAAAAAATATAAACTGGCGTTCGCTGTGCAATCTTTGCATACGAAATTATGCAAATTTATTTGCTCCAATATACCTACATTGGCATCGCAGTGACGAGGCGATTATATCGATAGGAACTCAGTGACATCGGCAATTTGTTTTGGAAGACTTTAATAAAAGTCCCAACCTATCATTTCCTTAATATACGAGCCACCACCGAAAAGTTCAAACAATTCTACTAAGGTAAATTTATTTAATTATAGTCTATTTCAGAAAGGCGTAGAGTAATAAAATGGGAAATTCCGTCCAGTTTGGCTCAATATTTAAAGAAGGAATTATTAGCTATAGCAAATTTACACAAACATCGTTTTATGAAATATGCCGTGGAAGATATAGCTGAAAAACATAGTGTAACTGTGCTGCGCACATCGCCATATTATTGCGAACTAAATCCTATAGAACTTATATGAGCGCAAGTGAAAGGATTCAAAGCAAGAGACAACACGACATTCAAAAGGAAAGACGTTAAGCTACTGTTTGATCAAGCCATTAAGGAAGTGACACCAGAGAACTGGCGAAAAGCAGTCTATCGTCATGTCATTAAAGAAGTGGAGAAAATGTGGTATCTTGACCACCTGATCGATCGGACCGTCGAACTGTTAATTATAACAGATGACAGTTCCTCAGATGTCAAAGAATATTACGAATTTTTATAATTTAATTTCTGTGTAATGTATTTTTTGACTTTTGTATTTTTTTATAATGTTTAATAAAAAATAAGTGTACATATTACACGCCTTTGTCACATCATTTTCAGTGTTTGTAAATGAATAACAATAGGTAAAACCCATAAATTGACCCAAACTCGGGTGGTACTACCTGCACTTGATGAAAATAAAGAATTTTGCAATGAAATCAATGCCAAATTATGAAAGTGGCTTAAATATTCGTTGGGTCACTCTGTAGTCCCTTTGCATACCTAATGAGCTTTTATTACTCTACACCTTTCTGAAATAGACTATAATAGTAATACCTTGAAATGGGTTCTCTTGCTATTCTCAAATTTAATCTTTTTGACACTCAAATTGTTAATTTGGTGCTATAATAAGCGGTTTTTACCAATAAAACTGTTGCCAAGTCATACCATTATTTTTTTAGCTTATTGAAAACCTGTTCAAATTGTGACTTAAAAATATCGACCTTTTTTTTTGGAAAAATTATGTTTCTAATTAACCCAGAAGTTAGTGTCATATTGTAGCTCCTAAAAAACTAAGCTGAAAAAATACAAAAATATTTTGGTGATTGGATAAAACAGTTATATGAAAGTTAAATAAGTCAATTATGAACAATTATTGAATGAGTCTAGAAAAACAAACGATCATTTTTGGACCTATTTTGTACAACCAAAATCAAAATTTAGCGAAAAAACTGGTTATTAAAATATTATTTATTTTTAAAAACACTTTCTATAAAATTACCGACAAGAAATACGTAAAAACCGCAGGCGAAAGTGAAGTATTAAATAACAAATAAAACAATAGATACGGAGGGCTATCTACGTCAAGGTCCATCTGGAGATGACCATCAAAGTGTAAATGCGCCATTACCCGGCCCTAAGTCTACGACTTACGACGTCATTTCAATTTCCAATTGTAATGCCCTTTGGACCTTCGGCGAGCGAGCTCAAGGAAAATGCGTTTTTTACGGTTAACTTTAAACCACTTTTCGATAGGGCGCTTTTCTTTCCTTATTTTATTATTATTTTTATTGGATCGTAACAGTTTCGCCTGATCCCGACAAAAAGGTTAATTATTCGGGTATCGTATAAAAAAATAATCCGAATTATACCAACGACTTTTTGGGAACCTATCAAGTGTTTATTTTTGATTCCCAAATGATTTCGTGAGGATATTATGAAAATTTTTACACGAGAAACTCTGCGATCACCGCTTAGAATGTTCTTTAAATGACCGTTAGTTTTACCGTAACTGTAAAAAAAACTAAGAACTTGCCTAATAGATTTTTCGTATTTAAAAGTGAGAGAAAGATTTCTTCAACGATGTGAATAGTTCGCTATATCTGTTTATCAAACTTCATTATGGTATGTCGCTTAAACTTTTCTTTAGTTATACTTTATTTTCCTGGAACTATAGAGTTAAAGAAGCTATTCGACCTTTTGTTATAAATGTTAGAGGAGGGAGGGATTTATTTTTTGTTAGCATTCATTTAATATCGTACAGAATGGGCCAGAAAGAAGAAATTTACTCCCCATAATTAATAATACCACACACCAAAATCAATATCTAAATCGTGATTTAAAAAATACACTTTGGAATCCATTAACAGGCTTCAAGAGCATTGACCTTTACACGTGGAAAAAAAACTATAATCTAAAACTAAGATACCCAAGATTTCTGATTGAGAATACTAGTTTTAAACAATCCTATATACGTATCGTTAGTAATGCAACACTAAGAAACTCGTAAGCGACACAAGCATCGGCAGTTTTGATCCCCTACCGCATTAGATGTTCAATTATGTCCAATTACGGTCAAAGATCGCACTCTACTAATCCCCAAGATGTTGTAAAAGAACAACCGACAGCTAAGGTGGATTCGGGGAAACTACACATCCAGAATCCTGCGAGTTCTTTTGAAATCTTCAGGGGCGCGCCAAAAACATAATTATTTACCTCAAAATAAGCACTCCTACAAATATGTTAGACGCGTTTGTTGAGGTGTAATTTGATATCACATAAAATAAGGCAAAAAATACAAAATATTTTACATCGTTCAGTTGATCCCCAAATACCTAAAAGCTTTTATTTATGAATATTTCTTTTTGTACTTGACGTTTCCCTGCGGTCATGTCATGTCACCAATGCAAAGGTGGTATCTATGTGCGTGTAAGAAAGATATTTTTATGCATAAAAAAATGGGGGAAGAATATATAAGCCAATTAAAATCTTTAAAAAAATTAATAAAGCTCATTGTATTATTGGGAAATATTTTTTTTAATAAAAAGAAACTTCAAGTCCAAATTTAAAAAGTTTTTAAAAATCTGTCTATAAACATGGCCGGTTCAAGAGAATGCAATGTTTTTAATATTTATTTATAGATTTAATTGCGCATGGAGCCGCTAACTTTGGAGGAGAATTTTGAAATATTGTTCGAATCCACTTAGAAATATAAAACTATATTCATATAAATATTTTTAAAAGCACAAACTTATACAGAAAACATCTCCGTACGGCCATGTGCTGATTATGACGTCTTGGGGCCCAAGGGGCACAGCCCGGCAGTTTCCAAAGGTTATGGGCCAGTAATGGGCCCCGAGATGTGCCGTAAATGTAGCGGACTTTTAGACACCGACCCGTGAACGCAATCAAGTGATGAATCTTTTATCAGTGACTACCCATCGGTCAGGGACATCCCATCAGTTAATCGAATCATTATCTTCGAAGGATTAATTTTTTTTAATCAGTCAAAACTTTTTATTCTATAACGCGCTACTCGTACTGTAAAACAGGACATACTTTCTCACCGTCCAATTTTTAAATACATATGATTTATGTGATTCATTAATAAATAAATAACTTATAATAAGAGTACCTGGCCCTTTGGTTCCAGGCCGTGCATTGGGTTCTGTGCTGCGAAGCACAGAACCTTTAATACCTTACAAATCAACAAAATAAAGCGGATACGTGCTAGATAGGCGGTTCTACTCATTCGCAAAGTTTCTCAATTACTCATAACACACAATCCGAAACAGAGATATGGAACCTACTTTACATCAGAACCTTTTGATCTGACGGAAACCTAAAAATACGGAGTTCCCGCCGGTCGGCGATGTACAGAGATAACTTTGATTAGTTCACTCCGTCTAGAGATGACATCAAGGTGGGTACCACACTGCGGTAATAAGGAAGGAGTTTGTTAAGATTCAGTGGCGGTACCAACTTTACAATATTCTACTTAGAACTGTATAAAAAATTGCACGATTTTATAAGTTGTTGATATAATATAATATTACGTTATTATCTGTTGTTAAAGTATTTGTTAACATTGTTTTTACATATTATGTATTTTAGGTACGCCAGCGGTAATTAGGCGCTCCAGCAAAAATGTTCTTCTAGGACGTAGATGAGTTATATTTATTAGAAATTATGCCTGGTTCCGAAATGTCAATTACCGCTGGACGTACTGAAAGTAAGATATGCGTATTAATAAACATACTAGAAAATGATTGGTTTAACATTGCTGAGACGTTACCTATAGTAATTCACGAAGGTGTATAGTACTTAACAACTACGTAAATAGAACATTATTTAATATACACTCATAATGTTACCAATATTACAACTAGGTTGCTGTGCTAGCTTGGTATAAGGCCACCATGTAAAATAAAGGCTTTTTTGACCCTAATTACACAATAACTATGCAAGATGTTAAAATTCTACTTTTACCAATAAAAAGGTGGTATCTATGCGGGCATGAGAATGTTATTTTCATGCAAAAAATGCCAGGAAAAAATCTACTCCAATGAAAACCATTAAAATTATAATTTGATATCCTGTCTATATTGTTAAAAAAAATATTTAAATTTTTTTTTTTTAATAAATATAACTTTTTCACACTCCTCAATATCTTCAGAGTTCAAGTTTTAAAAAGTTCTTGAAAATCCAATAATAAACATCGGAAAAATAAAAAAAATAAAAAATTTAAAAAAAACATGGTCAAAATTCGGGTCAAGAGAACGCAATGTTTTTAATATATGTATATCGATATAATTTCGCAGGGAGCTTGTAACTTTGAAGTAAAATTTAAAAATATTTTTCGAATGCCCTTAATGAAAATATAATTGATTACAAACATATGACCAACTTTTTATTTGTACGTCCATGTCTTCCAACTAAACTAAGTAATTTTTAACTAAAATCTTCAAAAATGACAAAGCATAATTGTGAATTTAAAGTTAAATGTCGCGAATGCTGCGGTCTGGAGACCATTTCTTTCTCGTTTTTGTGGAATAATCGTTTTCTTCCCACAATAAATTATCTTGCATGATGCTCATTCAGTATGACCTCGTCTACTTACACTGCCATTGTCAACATTAACATTAGAAGTAAATTGCCATCTATAATAATTTTTAAAATAAAAATACAGTCGGTAATTTTTTTTTAAATTAATTTTTGTTTTACTTTCTATAACGGTGCAGTAGTACAGAATTTAACTGTGGATACAATTTTAGAAAAAAACTTGGCATGTAGTTGATAGAAAACTGTTTTTAAGTGGATTCGATCTCGTTAAAATTTGCCATGTAACATTACGAATCGTTTTAACCCGAATTATAAAAAAAAACGAAGTCAAATATTAAATTTCTGTTATCACCCATGGAAAGGTGGTATCTATGAGAGTGTGCCATCGTTATTTTCTTAGCTCGAAGAAAAAAATATAAGTTAGTGAAAACCATCAAAATTATTATTTAATTTCGTCGTAGGGTTATAAATATTTAAAATTATTTTTTCTAATGAAAATAATTTTCACACACTACTCAATATTTATAGAACACAAATTTAAAAAATTTTTAAAAACCCTCTTCTTTCGAATTAGGCTTCTTTCTTACCTCTTCGTTTGCTTCCAGGGCCATTCCCGAGGGGACCTACAGCTTAACGTGGGTTCCGAACCACGATCCTCAGTCATGCGACACCCCCCAAGAGCTATGAACCCTCGGTTTCTTTGCATTGCATGACCTATCGATTGGGGAGTGTGTACCTTCTTCCGCACCCCACGAGATGTCCGATCTCATCTGGCCTGGTTACCGGCGTAAATGGAGTGAGTTGGGAGATGATACATTTTACACTCTTCCCTGCATTCCTAAACCTACAAATTTCGGACATACATTTTTTTATTGTGCGTATGCTCCGGGGATCGAACCTGGATCGCCAAGGTCGAATGCCAGTAACTCACCTCTGAGCCACTGCCGCGGTCTTTTAAATATTATAATACTAATAAAAAAAATGTTACTGTTCGGAAACCAATGATAATGAATTTACTAAATAATGGTGTTCAGAAAACCATTATGGACTGCTGCGGTTTTTATTGCTTACTGTAAAAAATAAATAAATAATTTATAACTCCTTATATGTTATCAACAGTGCATAAAATAAAAATATAATTTTTATTGTAAAGAGTGTGAGTCATTCTCATGTTTTATTTCGGCTATAAAATTATTTAATAAAATGGTAATAATAAGAAAATTATCTCATCATAAGCATAAGTATCGGGCATTGTTTAAGGGGCAAATTCACCACACAAGTATGCGAATGTTTACGTATATAAAACCCAGTTCATTAACATTTGGGTTTTATTTTATTGTTGCAATGCGATGTATGTAGGTGTTCCGTAACGACGCCTATATAATTTTATTTTTATGAAAATGAGCTTATTATTTTTAAAAAGGCCATTTACGCCTTACATTACAATGTCAGTGTAGAAAAGTAGAATCTATAAAAGAGTCGCAGATTTAAAAACCTGCTGAATTTTTTTTAACTTTAAATTTTATTTTTTAGTGATTATTTTTTTTTATAATCAAGCCTAAATTCTCTCTTGTAAAAAAAATTATCGTCAAAACAATTAAATTGACAAGAAATTCTTTTTTCTTCATTTTTCAGTAATATAAAATATTAAAACACAAATAAAATTAACTGAGGCAGTGGCTCAGCGGTGAGCCACTGGCATTCGACCGTCGCGGTCCGAGTTCGATCCTGGGAGTAGACATACGCACAATAAAAAAAAATATGTCCGAATTTTAGTAAGTTTAAGAATGCAGGAAAGAGTGTAAAATATATTATCTCCCAACCCACCCCATTCACGCCGGTAACCAGGCCGGATAAGATCGGATATCTCGTGGGGTGCGGAAGAAGATACACACTCCTCAATTGGTAAGTCATGCAATGGCACAAGAAACCGGGGGTTAGCCCTTGGGGGGAGTGTCGCATGACTAAGGATCGTGGTTCGAAACCCACGTTAAGCCTGCCAGGTGACCTACATCCCCTCGGGAATGGCCCTGGCGAAGAGGTAAAAAACCTAATTCGAAAGAATCGCAAGAAATTATACAAATAAAATTATTTAAAAAGTATTTTACAATAATTAGGTTATTTAAAATTAATCAATTGGTCTATCTACTAAGAAAGCTATAATATTCGAGTGATTGTGTCATTCGACGACTATAGAATAATGCATTAATTACAATGTTAGTATCCATGTCAAAACTTTACACTCAGATCTAACCAACAATGTTATTTAAGTTAAGAATTAAAACCCCCGTTTTGCTAACAACTTCCTTAAAACCATTAAGACTAATCTGAAATCTAAGAAAAGCGTGTATAACTCGGCACCTTAGCGGATAATTACGTAGTTTTAACAACGTTAACGGCTTAATGTGGGCATTACGACTTTACAACTTGTACAAAGTAAAGATGTTAAACGGCTGTCTCGGGATAAAGAAGTCTCGTGAAGACTTCACAACTTTAAAAGGTTTGGCAACACCGAATTATCTACCATATAAAGGGTACAATACCAAATTGTATTAAGAGTGAGGTCTAGTCAGGCATTCGCCATTTCGCTGTTTGATCAATATTTCGTTACTTTTTTCTTTTATCCAAAAATCGGCCAGAAGAAAAAAAAGAAAAATTGACAAATTTCACAAATTTTCGTTTTTTGCTTTTATTAATTCATTAATCAAAATTTCTTTAGTTCAAAACTGTAGATAATTGCTACTCAAGGACGGGTCTTTAGCCCCTTTTTAAATAAAGCGAAAAGGATAAGAAATATTGATCAAAAAATTAAATGACCAATGCATCACTAGACTTCACTCTTAAAATTAAAATAAATATTTAAATATACTATTCCCAGCCATCTATAAATCATATTTTAACCAAAACAACTCTATAATAAGAGTGAATATAAAGTCCATATCGCACGAGGAAGTAAATTGAGCACGACGCCGTAGGCGGAGTGCTCCAAGCTCGTGCGATATGGACATCATATCCACTCTTGTTATACAAACTACTATTTCAGTGGATAATAGATATTTAATATTAATTTTTTTAAATTAATTATTGGTTATTAATTCAAAAAATTAAAAAGGCATACATTTACCATGTGTTGCCACAATCAACGTTTAAAGATTGATATGGAGTTAAAAGTTAATACAAAGAAAAAACAGCCGTAGGCGGAGTGCTCAAAATTTCCGAACTTTAAGATGCTTCAATGCTAATACAGCCTGTCAAAGTCAAAAACAATTAAATTAAGACATATGACATATTATAAAAAAATACTTTGAATTTTATAGGAAGTTAGAAAATAATATAATATATAGAGGGTTCCATTTAAAAAAAAAAGTATGTTGGATATGCGTTGAATATTTGCGACACCCTGTATAATATAGGATAATTTTAAATTGTAGATTTGTAAATCTAGTGCCCCCTTATAACTCTGTTTTTGAAACAATAATTTTGTAGAAATACGAATATGAATTTATGCTTGTATTTCTGTTATTATGAATATTTTCGAATATTAGGTATAAGGTAATTTTTTGTACATGAATTAGAAAAAAAAACTTTTTTAAAATTAAAAAGCAAATGATTTCTAAGATATTAATCCAAAGGTCGTACGCGGTACCACTATATATGCATTAAAATTGGCCTCTGAAAGCCGAGAGAGAGCCTTCAGTTCAATTTGAGCCACGAATTAAGAAAATTACTACGTTGTTGCCATATTCTCGATTAACTTTTTTTTATTTCTGCCCATTAAAATAATCTGCTTAATTATATATTAAATTTAAATTAAGTTTTCGATTTTTATGCGCGCCCGCAATTTACTTTGCGTTTATTAGCTATAATGTGTGGACAGCCGCAAATATTGAAAGATAACTGCATAATAAATTTAATTTTTACTGTCTTGACTTCTTTACATCACTTATCCTAAAATAGGTCTAGCAATAAAGATAAAATTTAAATATTCCATTACATCATATATGATCCCAGAAAGATTTAAAAATATATTAAAGATCAGTACATATTAAATTAGACCCTAAACAATGCGTTCTCTGGCCCTAATCCTGTCTATCTTTGGCAATTGATTTAAAAAAAAATTTAATTTGGACTCTACAGAATGTCAAAAAGTTATTTTTATTTAAAAAATAATTTTCAATGTTTTTTACAATACAACGAACTTTTGTAATTATTGTTATGGTTTTCATTTGCTTTTATCTTTTTCTTCGATATTTTTTTTAGGATTTATTTTTTCAGTGTGTGTTATTGTTATCAGTGATTTGTTGTTAGATTATCTCATTATTTACATGCTGCCTTATAATAATTTATCATTTCTATAATATTTGGACACAAATAAATATCTATTGTTATTAATAGTAATAAAATAAAGTCCAATAATAAAAAAGCTGTCTATACTGGTGGGCGCAAATTTTTCATTCATATCTCTAAATGACAAAGATTCCGATGCATTTTCATATAAATTACATCATATTTCTGAAAAGAAGGGCGAGGAAGCCTGGTTTAGTTGCCCGTCTTCGGAGGCTGTTAGTCATCCTAAACCATGATTTATGGACACTAACATATTGCCGGCCCTGTGTTCACCCCCCAAATACAAGGGTTGTTCTGGCCTCGAACACTTTTAACATCCCCACAAATTGAACACCGATCTTTAATTTTCTAAATTTATTTGATATTAACTCCAGATGATATGTTATGAAGGTTAAGAAAATAGAGTTTTAATGACCTAAGCTAATTTAATTAATACGAATTCTAATAATAGATTGATAAAAATAAATAAGTAAAAAAAACTATTAGAACAAAAACAAGGACTTTATCGAATATATGTCATCAAAACGGTCGCTTGACAATCTTGCCAATGTTCCCTAAAATGTTTATATTATAATACAATCACAAAGTTTGAAAAGTAATCAAACATAAATATTTGTCCAAAAGGGACTTATGCGGAAAAATAAAAAATCATCTGATTATTTCCAAGCATAAAAGGTTTTACATGTGGCAACACCGATATTATTGACAGAAGATCAAGCTAATAAAAAGTCTAACCTGAGTTATTTGTCGATCTTTCTGCTCTATGAGCAAATAAGTAAAAAGGACAGCTATTTTCCACAATAATTCGGATGTAAACAAAAACAGCGAAGTGACAAGTGAAAGATCGGTAACGATGATCACTGTAAATTTTTATCGGATCGACATCATCGAGTAATCGCACCAGTTTTGCGTTTTTAAAATTTGTAGAAATTGTGCATATTTTCAATGAGCTGCAACAAATTGATAGTATGACCTTGCAATAGTTTTATGATGATAAACTCCTCTGATAGCACCGACTTAACAATTTAATTACCACAACTATTAAGTATGAGAATAATGAAAGAGCCCATTGTCGATACTATCCATAGTTTTTTTTAACGAAGAAGCAAACATTCAAGAAATTTTACAGGGCTGGATAAGATCCCTGAATACTTGACGGTCCTGCGCAATACAAGACATTGGAAAACAAAGTACATTAAATTATAGAAAAATATAGTTAAACAATTTTTTTACTGGGTATAATACGACCGCAAAATTAGGGTCAACTTGCTTTGCTCTCCCCAGCTGATTCAATAAATTTACCTTTATAGCCACTTTCTGGCCTTCGGTCATTTGCTTGTTTACATAATGACATCGTTTAAACCAAAGGGGAAAACTACCCTAAGGCATCCTTTTTATGTGATATTATTTTTACTCGCAGGAATTGAATATTTCTTTGTATCATAGTATTTTGATTAATTATTTTATAGAGAATATTTTTTCCATAAAAAATTATCATAGAAAAATAAGGCCCCATATTATTAATATTTCTAATAAAAAATGTAAGTTTTTTCTTTATTTAAATCAATATATTAATAAAACTACTTATAGTACTTATTTCAACATTTACAAAAATAATTAAAGTAAAATATAAAATATTTTTTCAGTAAAGAATGCAAAATAATTTTGGTTTATCCCTCGTACAAAATGAGTTTTAAAAGAGCATCGACAGACTTGTCGCATCACAATTTGCATGTTAACTAGATACCATCTTGAAATATTGACAGTTTCCGTACGCACGGATGGTGAGATAGCCTGTCTTTCCTGTCAAATTTCTGTGCCACGATTATTTAGTCTGAAGAGACGGTCTAATCGTATGCATGGGTTTGAGAACCCCCGTGTTTGATGTAATATGCATACTTATGTACGTAATACATTATTATCTTGGCAAGATATTCATTATCTGTGCCGAATTTTTTGCTCGGATTTTGACAAATGAAGATGTCTTCTTTCCTTTACATGACTTATTTTACTTTTCTTTAATAAGTACGTTATAAGGTATTTTTATATTAGGATTGTGTTGGCCCTTTTGTCGCAGAGACCGTTTGACCTAGAAAAGTGAAATTTGGTATTTTAACACAGGGTATTTCACTTAAAACTTACTGTGCTTATATCTTTAAAACGAATTGAGACAATTAATTTCTGTCAAAAAGGTTTGGTACTTAGTCAGTCTCTATAAATCAGAGTAAAAATTAGATCGACGCCAGTAACTGTCTAAGCATCGCGACGCCATAAATATGCCAATCCATGGCAGCTCTTTAAATTCCAAGAGATTTTTGTTCTTTGCACAAAATAAAAATTGATGTTCCACAGGTCCCACATCCTTTACTTTATCACAAGATTTTGAAATGAAATTCATGGATTTTAAATATACCAGATACCAGGTCCGCCAACGAAGCGGGGACGGAAGATTAAATCATTATCGAGGGACTTATCAAAACTACTAAAGCAGCATGAGGTATGGACTTTAAAGCGGTATATTTTTAAAATATTTTACCCCCGAAGTCCATGGCGCCCTTCTCTGTTCCGTTATTAGGAATCACTAGTAAGATACTGCATTCTTCCACTGAATTTCGGACATACTTTTTTTTTATTGTACGTATGCCCACTCCGGGAATCGAACCCGGGTCGCCACGGTCGAATGCCAGTAACTCACCTCTGAGCTACTACCACGGTATTTTACAGTAAACAGGGTGGCTCAAAAAAGTGTGGCGGAGTAAACTTGCATTTTTTTTAAATGGAACACCCTATATATTATATTATTTTCTAATTCCTTATAAAATTTCACGTATATTTTGTATAAAATGTCATGTCTAAATTCCATTGTTTTTGAAATATTTACGTTTAAAATATGTAATTTTCAGACTTTAGGCTGTAGCATTGGACTGGCGCATCTTAGAGAAAAATAATTTTCATCTCCCTATCTTCGTTTTTCATTCTTTATCCAAAGATACCAACTTAAGGTTTAAAATGTTAAAACGTAATTTTTTTTTATGCCGCTTTCAAGTCCATACCTCATGTTGCTTTAGTTCCTCGATAATGATTAATCTTCCGTCCCCGCTTCGTTGGCGGACCCGGTATATACATATGAAAAAAACAATAATACCAAAATTACACAACTCGCATCAAGGTTCAAAAATGCGAGCCAAAAATAAACTACAAAGAGCGAAAGATAAAATGAAAAGACACGGAAATTGTTAAATTTAAATATTCTAATGCCTAATTTTCCGGAATGAGGAAAAATGTTCGGTCGGCATTTTGCATTGGAATGCCATCAAACCATCGAAATAAGAAGAAGGAAGGCGATTGTGGAGACTTGCACTCTTTCATTATCTTGTGCGGTTCTTCCTTCTCATTATACTTCAGCAAAATCGCGCCGACTTGTATGCTTCACTGCTTGTCCGCGGCGACTCCCAATGGAAAAATATATATTTTTGATTATTACTTTGAAAGTAATAATAGCATTTTTCACGGTAATTTTAAAACAAAAAATGTTTTCATCTTTGCGCCATTCAACGAGATTATATTACTTGCTTCCTCGCCTCAGTGAACCTCTTGAGTACCATAATATCACTGGTTCTTGCTTTAGATGCGTATTCCTAACCATGTAATATCGGAAATATTTTACAGTAATGCTTTTGTTTACATTTTCTTAAGCCTTTTTATAATAATTCAAAAAATATATATTAACAAAAAAAGTATTTGGTTCAAATAATGTAAAGATGAAGAAATAATTGAAAATTCTCCTTAAAAAAATCTACCAGTGGACTTGCATTTGTATCACCAGAAAAGTTTTGGAATATTTGTTGTTTTTTCAAAACGATTTCCACCAGATCAGTTAATTTACTTTCTCATACATACATACAAACTAGTCATTAAAAATGCTTAAGGATGTATTACATTAGGTGCAAGTGCAAATAAAGGGTCGTTGTAAATAAGAAAAACTGTTGATTAAAAAGTTATCAAAGCGTATGCTTTCAGGCAATTTTACTTGAAATTGAACCGAATGTAAAAAGGCCTTTAAACAAAATCACAATGCGCAAGAACGAAAGGTAAGTACAGGTGGAATTGCCATATTCAGATTTAATCATCCAGAATTGTTTCTACACTTATTTATTTCCTCAATTTTCTTCATAAAAATATATTAAATGATTACATTTATTTTCAGCATTTACACTCCAAAAATTATATTAGCTACCAAAAACTTATAACTTTCAAACCACTTGGCAATACTGGCTAGCAGAAATTCTACTGCAGGCATTTAACCGCGAGCGCCGCCTCATAGCGAGCTTTGGAATCTCTACTTTTAAAAGCTCTCGTACAGGTGGCGTAGACACAATCGATTTGCAGGAAAAAGTAGATATCTGTCTGGGTTAGGAGCATGTTCAATACCTGCTTTGAGTAAGCTTTGTGGCAGAAACACGACCTATGTTACTGAGAGTTCCTTTTTCATTGCATTGTTTTCTGTCTAACGTACGTCGGCTATGTGGACCATATTCAATTGGAATTTAAATAAGCATAAGATAATCATAATACAGCTATAACATTAAGTGAATTTGTACTAAACACAATTTTAATACCAGAAATTTTTTTTCTATATTTATTCGGTTGCCTTTCTGTTTGTCAGGGTCCATGCATGTAAGTCATGAAAATAAATACTGTAGGCGGTAGTAACAATTAATAATGATGCAGTTTTGAAGCCACCAATTTGCTCAACGTAAACTTTTTTAAAGATAAGAATTAAATAAAAGGTATAATCAGAGCATACTCTTGCTATGAAACTAAACACAAAACTCATAAGATAAGATAGAACCAGAAATGTTTGCTGCAATTTGCATTTTAAGAGCGATGTAGATACATGTAGCGGTGCAAAGATAACAGGGTGTTTTGCGAATTTAAATTATATCCTTAGGGCCATAAGTGTAACGAGATAAGGTTAACAATCGTACAATTTTATGACCAACCTGCTTTGTTTTAATTCAAAATTTGAATTCAAATTAATTTTGGATTTTGGAAACAAAAATCTTAGAAAAATGTTTAATAATCGTGAAAATGAATAGTTATATAACTTTAGTTGCTAAGTAGTCATTATTCCACCCCAACAAGGTGTTGCAAACTAATATTAATACCTTTTTAAGAACCGATGGTTTTCAAACTTGAATAACCCAAGATATTTCTCATCGCTAGCAATATTTTGAGCTATATATCATTTAATTATAAGTGGGTAAATCGTAATAATTTACAGGCAAAATAATATATCAGATTGCATCTTGCCTTCTACCACCAACTGGGCTTAATAAATAAATAATAAATCATTTTTACACTTGGTGACTCTAGAGTTTGTATCCGTCAATTTTTATACCCACTGACTACCACCCCACCCCATCCCACCAAACGATAATAACTTATTTTTAAGTATTCATTACTAATATTGGACAAACGAATAAGTACCTTATTTTTTTGTTGTTGCTGGGGTTCGCGGAAGAGCCAGTATACTTAGGCCTGCCTATATAACTCCCATTGTATCCTCTATCGTCTGGGTAATGTCAGCCAGACGGGATCTACAGCTTAGCGTGGAATCCGAACCACGTGTAGGTATGCACTAGTTTATCCTTTTTACTAACCCAGAGGTCCTCGGTCCTCGGCGCCCCTCTCTCTAGGTTACGATATTAGGATTTACTGCATTCTTTTATCCACTTAAGTTCCAAGCATACTTTTTTTTATTAAGCGTATGCCCATTCCGGGGATCAAACCCGGACTCCGGACCACCAAGGTCAAATATCAGTAATTCACCTGGAATTACTTCTAGGTACGTATGTCTGTCTATTTGTCCATGTCAGAGCTTTTATTCCCAAAGACATAAAAAATATATGTTGACGTGTATATAAATTAGCAGCAGAAGGTAGGAAACCTATTTTTTCATAGAAATTAACAAGGAAGTAAGTATAAAAATTAATCCTGTATTTATAACAAAAAGATGTAATAAAATATGGGTCCGAACAACAAAACCACTGATGAAATTAAGACATAAGTTATCTCGATGTCCACGTGACACATATATATCACCAAAAAAACTTTCTTTTTACTCCGCTTTTACCTGACTTGATTCATATGGGCATTAAACTGTCAAAAGACGTGCTATCGGCACATCGCGCGCTTTACACCCTTCAAAATATAATATTTCTGTCCCTTATGTTGAGGTCCTTCCGTGAAAAAAAGTTATAAAAGTGTTTGGTCAGCCCAATAATTAGAAATTATGCTTCTGAATTACACGAAATGTGACATCTAACGGTAAACGGGTATCCATTCTTTCGAAGAAATTTATGGAAAACACTTTCCTAGTTTCTTATCATTTTGTGATTTATTAAAGGTTAATTTTTTAGTGTTTTGTAAAGATTTTATCTTATATTTATGGCGCAAAGGTTTTATTATTGACAGAAGAAATCACTGCATTTTTTACAATGAGTGGAAAATTATTTAAAAAAACAGGGATTTTCCTTAAGACAATTTTTATATTTACACAACTTTGGTCGGATATTATGCCAGACCCCAAGTAACTTTGGTTATTGTAATTTTAGCGTTTAACCCTAAATATTGTTCCTACATATACAGGGTGGCGCATTGAAAACGAAACAGATACATTTACTGGCAGTTCAGTTCTTTTTTGGAAAAACGCTCAGACCCGTCGATTTTGTTTTCGAGGGGGACACAAAATTGGCAGAAAATCACGTTAACACGTGCAGCCCCCTGGGCGGAGGTGGCACCACCCCTAAAATCTTAAATGGAAAGGGAGGTCCTTATTTTAAAGGTCTTTTATGTAAAATTCATGTATATACTTCAGTTCAGTAGTAAAGGGAATTGAAAGACCTTTAAAATAAGGTATCACTCGACCCCCCTTTCCATTTAAGATGTTAGGGGTGGTGCCATTCCCGCCCAGGGGGCTGCACGTGTTAACGTGATTTTTTGTCAGTTTTGTGTCCCCCTCGAAAACAAAATCGACGGGTCTGAGCGTTTTTCCAAAAAAGAACTGAACTGGCAGTAAATGTCTCTGTTTCATTTTCGATCCGCCACCCTGTATTTACTCATATAGCAATAAATTATTAAAAAATAAATTTCTTAAAAATCCCAAACCCCTGTTAAAAGAAAAATATTTAACACAGAAAAGATCATTTTAATTCTACATACATTTAAAACTCTCTACTAGGCTCGTCTTTCAAAAACGATTTAAAGCTCCCAAGGGCCTACCGATAATTTATCCCAAGTATAATTTAAATATGAAATTTTACAGTACATATTCCCTGTCACATGTCTTTTGTCTTTTATTGTTACAAATTGGCCACTAAAAAAGGGACCGTTCCGATGAAAATATTAAGTTAGAAATATTAACATTGATTATTATTTATTTTATATTAATTACAAAATAACATTTAAAAAAAATTAAAATATGTTGTCGTTGCTTTTGAACTTTTCTTCATAAGGAACACCCTGTATAAATAGCGTTGCAATTTTTATAAAAGTTCATGACATTAGTATTAAAATATTGAATTTATGACAGGGACCACTAAAAAATCAAACGAAGTCCAAGATTTTAAATTTCAAACTTAAATTCAATATTAAGGTATACACAATAAATTTAGAGATAGCTAATATAATATACATACGAAATTAGGGGAGGGCGAATTGTCCTTTTATCTAAAGTTGTAACCCCAACATAAGGTTTGTTCGAGATGGTAATTTAAAGCCTTAGAATGTTTAGTGGTTGAATTTAGGGGTATATTTAAGTAAATTATGGTATATTGTGTTTTGATTTACATATTATAAAGTTTATATTATTTTCTGAATTGTGTTACGTCAGTGTATAATTTTCATTACAAAAACTTTAAAATTGGAACGCAGGCACTGGCTTAGCGGGAGAGGAGGTAGGGATTTGCCCCCCTCCCTTCCTTAGACAAAATTCTAGCTACGCCAGTGAACACAGGCAAAAAATCTTTTTTGATATTCTGTTAGCCTTTTTATAAAACAATTGTTTTTGAAAAATAGCTGCTAAATTTCAGCTCTCTCTGTTAAATAGTCTGAGAAAATGGGAGAGATCCATGTTCATTCACATAAAACAGGTCAACTTCATGCTACTCACAGAATCCCGAAGCAATACTTTAGATTTCTATTCCATAATATACCTTTTTGAACCATAGGCGTTCTTTAATAAGAACCACAAACAAATAAAACCTGATCTAACCGAAGAAATATCATTTTCCGACCAAAAATTAAAGGAAAACTTTTTACTCGACAGAAAGGAAATAAAATAAACAAACGGGAACAAAATGAATGAGCCAAATATCCACTAAATTAAATTTCTGTCTGTTTTATCGTAGATGGCTGTGGCAGTGGCACTCCAAGTTCCAGTAAAGTCTTCCTTTTATTTGTATCATTTTACATCTTGAACATTTTTCACTGGGATCCTTAATTAAAAAATCATTATGAATTATTATCTGGAATTGCAACGGAGAATTTTTTGATAAATGGTTTAAGCGACACAGCAAGCTTGTTTATCACCTCTGCATATATTCAGTGTCCCCCAGTGACGTGGTAACAACCTTTCTTTAGGGCGTCGGATTTTTTCATCTCGTGGTAACGTAAGTAATTTTTGTTTAATTGAATTATTCAATATGTAATCCAAGGGCGCGATAATAATTTTTGTGATGAAAGAATAAATGGCTTTTTAGTTTTATATAGCCAAAACATTAAAAATGTATTTGTTTATTGATTGCTGAGGTATTATTATACTTTTATATGTTTTTTAAAGTACGTATACACAGTGGCGTAGCCAGAAAATATGCTCGGGGGGGGGCTTAGTGGGCATAAGTAGTACATTTTTTTTGGAGAAAGGGATAGTCGGGACTACATGTATTTCATGATATTGTACCTATTGAAGAAGACGGAAAAACGGCGCAGGCGAAAAATTTTTGGGGCCACGCCCAAAGTTTCTTTAAAATTGACCTAACTACTCTCAAATTTCGAAAATTAATTTATTACCTCTCCCCCTGTGAATGGTTGGATTAAATTTGTTTTTGTAAATGTTTTTTTTTTAAATATTCCTAGCTGGCTTTTTATTAAATAAAAACATTTTTTGTATACATAATATGTGAAAAATATGAATATTGGTATCAATCCAAAATTTTAACATAAGACGTATGTATGTATGACTCTAACCAGCATTTTTCGGGCTCGGTTTTTCATATATCGATCACCACGCCAAAATTGATGATTTTTTTAGAAATCATGTATTTTAGGAGCGTAGATCTAAGCGCAGTTTTTGATGCAAATGCTTAGGTTTTGAAATACTCCTTCTTAAGTGCCGGTTTGTATATTCATAATAAAGCATTCTCGTTTCTTTTTGCACTATTTTTTTAATTATAAATTCACACTTCTTCCATAAAAAATGTTTCAATTAAAATTGTTACTTAAATTTTTCTCTTTAAAAATAAATACCTAATTGTTTTATGTTTTTATTGTAAAAATATTTTATTACATTGGGTTATATTTTTGTTGATTTAAAATAGCTCTAAAAGAAGGGAAAACGGAACATACAAGTATATAATAGAAAAATACTATAAAATATTATTCTTTTTACTCGTTTTTCTATAAAATTCCATCATAAATCACTAACTAAAACGATATGCGTATGAACCCTTAATATCTATATAAAACAGGACTTTTAGAGGGAAAAGTTTAAAAACCAAACGTATTCTACAATACCTTTGTAATCTAAGCCAAGAATACATTACTTAAAAATTTAAATTAAGAGTCCAAGCGTGAGACGAAAAATTAGGTTGCAATTAGACTTTTAGACCCGAGCTTCTAGGCTCTAAATACGCCACTGCGTATACACCTTTTTCTATAATACCCCCTTGAAAATGTCACATAAGCCTATTCAAAAACAAACATCTTAGCTCCCTAAACGCCTTCAAAGGGTCCTAATTCCGAATTTATGATCTATAGTGTCAACGATCCCTTTGGCGCAGTTACCCTGACTATTTTTACCCCAAATCCTATAAAATGTAAATACAATGATAAAGGTAAATCTCTGTCTCCGCATTTGATCTTTGAAATGTCAAAACTAAGCTGACAAGTGTAGGTGGATAAAAATGATATTGCGAAAGGATCCGGAAAGATGGTATATACACTTTATCGATTCATATACATAATATCACATAACTCAAGTAGATGTATATATTTTAAAAATAGCTTTAAAAGTTGCTCCCAACTGATTAAGCTGAATTTTAAAGGGCCCTAGGCAGATGACTAGGAGCTACTTTGGTTACCGATAGTGAAGGTATACACCTATATATTCTGCATAAAAATGGTATTTTGCGCTTTTCTCCTCAGGCACACCGTTCTTAATTAAAATAATAACATTAAATTAGCTCTATTTATTATTATTAACATTGGTAATGCAAGATTTTGTTTTATGAAAAATGTTGGAAATGACCACCTTTTTTTACGATTTTCTCTTGAGAGCCCGCACACGCACTCATTTCGCGAAAAGTGACAAGAAAAAATATTTATGAACAAAAAGAACGATCAAAACAAAAGTCATACCTCTCAAGACTGCTACTTGCATTTTACATAAGATATGCTTATGGATGTCGTTACTTTTTTACTACCAAGAAGAGACACTCAAAAAGACAAGGAGTTGTATTAAGGGGCAATAAAATGTTTAGACGCACCTCTGCAGGGATGAACTACCCTTAATTCGAAAGGTCGACAGGGTCGTAACAATGAAATTTTATAGAATTTAAATGTATTACAAATAAACGATCGATCATTTTATCATGTAACCGAAATGTAAATTATAAAAAGAAATGTTTTGTCTGACACTTCCATTGTCTTTATTTTGCTGAATACCACGTATCGGTTAGTTAGTATCTCTAACCATTTTCAAATGTTAACCGAAACGTTGTGTTCAGAAACAAAATAAAGATAATGGAAGTCCGACAAAACCTTTTTTTTTACTTTTAAAATACCTTTTTTTCATACTGACTGTTCTAATTCATTACATGGAAAATGACAATATAATAATATAGAAAACAATAAAACATAGAAAAAAAATTAAATAAAGTTAATCCAATTTAACTAATTATTAAACATAATAAAGAAAATTATAAATAATTTATAAATTATTCTTAATTTTTTTTAAAAAGTTATCAATTTTTGAATTCCCCTAATTACTAGACAACTTTGTCAAAATTTGGGCATGGTCCTAAAAAATTACGCCTGTGGTGCCCATACAGCCCCCCTCCCCTCCGCCCTAGCTCAATTCCTATATTCGTTACTACTCCTGCTCTGTTACGGACCTGCCATAGAATGACAATAAAATGTTTAGAATCACCTCAGCTAGGGTAAAATTCCTAAAATATGCATTGTAAATCCATTCTTTTCGACTTCTTCTCTTGAATATAAAGGGCAATCCAGGGTTGTTCCAACTCTCCGGCGACTAATAACTATACATATTTTAAGGAAAACCACGCGGTTTAAAACTGCTGGTAATTTGAAATTACCGGTAAAAATTGCACGGTGGAGACGAATAAAAGTCTTTCTTCTTTAACCCTTTTGTCTTTTCTAATATCGCGCGTTATTGTGTGTGAAATTAAAACCCCTTATTTAACCCTTTTAAATAAACCCACTCTACTTACCAAACTAATCTGCATTAAGGGCTCATTTTTGCCGACGTTTATTTCAGAGAGACATCTGAGAGAAAACATAATGGGGTGGAAAAATGGAATTATCAAAAAAAATTTAGATAAAATACTCCTACTTAGTATTTTAAATCTACTACTACTGAAATATATATAAGTACCCATATTTGTTATAGAGTGATAAAAACACTTTATAACCGCGTCAAACTCTGCCTTAGTAGCGAAATGGTCGTGTCCGGTCTCACAGACCGACTTAATGCATATTTACGCCTAAAATTGGTTGTAGAAGGGATAGGGTTTAATTGTTTCGTTTAGCTTCCTGTTTTTCATTATATCGGTAGTCTAACATGAACCGGCGTTCTTAGTGTTAGTAGCTTATTACAGTATATTTCGGTGTGGGAGACCGATCTTTGTCGAAAAATGGTAAATCATTTATTTCAAAAATGTCGTTCCATTATTCGCACATCCCTCTAAATGTACAACATTTGAACAAATCCCGAACAAATGACTTGATTGGCATTTTGTAGCAGTCAAAATCATAGCCTGGGAGCAAGCAGTCCTTTGGGCGGATTCGCTCGAATGAATACCTAATGATATTCACATTTGTTTCTGGCGCCCCCTTTATTTTCTTCCGTGCATTATCTCGTAAAATTGCATTTTAAAAGATGCCACGACATGTGTTTTTGATAAAAATAATATTACTTTCTTACATATTTCCCGGTCTTTTTTACTTCCCGTTGATAAATTTGACATGATTTATATCGAAATCGAATTTAAAAAAAAAGCCTTGTTAAATTATTTCAAGATTAAAATGGGTTTAAATCGATGGTATGCGTACCACTGTCATTATACAGGGACATTATCCTTAAGTTCATAAAGAAAATCTAAGGTATGATTCCTAACATCATTTTAAGACGAAAAAAAGATCTGGACATATGCCGTAAAATGCTTACCCTCTAAGATACAGGGTGTTAAAATAATTTTTAAAAATAATTGTTATTTACGCTATTGAAAATTGGTGTCAACTGATATTGCATTAAACTGCACTTTTTTGTTAAAAAAAGATGTTGCTTACTTCCACCAGTGGCGTGCGTGAAGATACTATTAATATGTTTTTGTGAAAATATTTTTTTTAACTCTGATGCATTATTGATACAAGCTCAACAAAAGTTGTCTCTATGAAAAAAACGGTAGTTTAAAGAAAAATTGTTAAAAAAACTATGTTAAGACATCGCTGAATCAACTTTTCAAAGTAGGCTAAGGGCATATATATGTCCATATCTACTTCAAAATGATGTCAGGAATTACATCATAGACTTTCTTTATGTACTTAAGGATCACCCTGTATATTGTATTTAGTGTGTAAAAAAGGTCTCTAACGGAAACGTACCTTTATTAAAACGTATACAATCATTTTAGCAATTTTCAAAAATATCCCATTTTATAAGATTTCTATCAACCCAACCCCTTAGAAAATGTAATTTCCTCCACTAGTGGAAAAATTATCGTAAGGGGCGGTATCCCAATTCCTTTGATGATAATAAAAATGAATTAACGAAAGTCTAGATATTAATGTCGCACCGTCATAATGAATTTCTTTGCTCGTTTACGCCACCCCGGGGACTGGTGATAAATAACACTGCAAATTACATTTTGTGCAGAAGTTTTTACTGATATGATATACAAGACGTAGTAATATTACTTAAGACACTTGAAGATATAAAAATAGGCGTAGACATTTTTAATGTTTTAAATATTACAAAGGGTGTTCTGTACCCCCATTTTTATAATATATTTATTAGATATTTCACCAGCATGTAGAACACAGTGAAGAACTTAAATTTACAGTAAAAAATAGGTTTTTACGAAAATGTTTGAATTTCAATAATATGGGGCACCTCTAACCGTAAAATTTTCCTGGGTAGTCCATCTCATTTTAGAAAACTTTAAATTTTTACTTCACAATAATATACACGGTGTCCAGAAATTCCGAAATTTGACCGATGCGCTTAATATAATACAGCTCCTTGTATTCCTCCAAATAATAATCGACTCAATATATTTTATATTAGTAATACTAACCCTTTCTTAGGGATGCAGTCACCCTTTCTTTAATCAAAAGGTTCTATAAGTTAAGCCGAGGGCTCGTGGCCCAGGAAATTGTAAGGAAGTATTATCATCAGAATTAAGACACTCTGATACACAGTGCACCCTCTTTGTCAGTTATTAAATTATTCGCGACTCACAACTTTCATATTAGGTATTACTGCTTTTAATTGACTTTATAGTTTTCTTGTATGTTTTCTTTTAGATCGAGACACCAGCACAAATGAAATGGGAGGTTATTTAACCTCTACAGTCGTCTTTTAATACCACACTAGGTTATATTGTTCGGTACTCTGTATAATTACTGACATTTTGCCAAACAACAAAATCCCGCTAAACGATGTTTCAAAAGTGATTTTCTTTGAATCCACGCAAACAATTTTGTAAAAACCTATTTCATATTCAGCGGCAAGCATAATTCTTTCCAGTAAATCAAAAATCCTGTTTCAAGCATCAACCACTGCCGAGATCTTAGCGCCTGAAAATCGATTAGCGGGATTTTGTAGGTTTGCAAAATATCACCATTATTTATCTTCAGAATTGCGTTATCTAAATATATTTTATGCCATACAGTAATATGAGTATTGTTCCTAATAACATGATCTTAAATCGACTACGATATAACAGAAAATTAATTTTTATGGGTGGAAAAAATAATTTTTATTAGTATAGGGCTGATTGGGTTTCTTGAGCAGTGCGTATTGAATATCTGGCCCCATGGGATAGTTCACGTAAGGCCAAAAGAAGCGAGGGTCACATTTAACATAACAAATAGCATTGGACCTTATCTATAGAAAACAGGCCGACATCTAGATTTTTCGGTAATTTTACTCACTATTTTATTTCGCCTTACAGAATACAGGCTATTTTAATTGACATTTTGCGCCTTTCTAGGTTTGGCCTTACTAAAATCCAGGCCGGATGGAATCGGACATCTCGTGGGGTGCGGAAGAAGGTACACACTCCCCAATCGGTAGGTCGTGCAATGGCAAGAAAAGAAACAAAAGAATGATACCCCTTGGGGGGTGTCGCATGACTGAGCATCGTGGTTCGAAACCCACGTTTAGCTGTAGGTCCCCTCGGAAATGGCCCTGGCAGCGAACGAAGAAGAAATTTATTAATAGCAGCGGCACTAAGGGGGGGGGGGGGGGCTGATGAGGCACTAACCCACCGTGAAACTTAGGGTGCCCACCCAATTATGTATAGGGGATTAATTTACGTATTATGTCCAGCACTTGGGTGACTTTTTTTTAGAAGTCACTTTTTTTTAGAAAACACTTTTATCGAGAGAGAAGTTTTGAGACGGAGATTACTTTTTCTTAGAAGTTACTTTTGGTCGGAGGGAAGTATTTCCAGTGGCCATCCACAAAAATCGGATCCGCTTGAGTCCACTCATTATAATTTTTCTGGAGCGGCCACTGTCTAGTAGGTGTATTAGGTAAAGCTCAGCTGACCATGCTAGTGAGCTTTAAGCACCCCCGAAAATTTGACGCTCCCTGTATGCGTTTAGGGTGTGAACAAAGTAAGTGGCATTCCTTTAGGGAATTACTTCAATCTACATTACAAACGCTAAAGATGACCGGGGTAGTTTTAAATGGAGTTATGTAGGCGCGATTTTTTTTCCTTTGTATTTTCGATTAGTTTCGTAAAGAACTTTTTTTCGGATCTCTACGAAGACTATAGTCTATTTTAGAAAAGTGTAGAGTAATAAAATAGAAAACTTTAGTCCAGTTCGGCTCAATTTCGGTGTCGGCCATAGGCGCAGGTAAATTTTGTGCATTAAATTATTTATGATAACTAAAAAAAAAAGATAATTTGATAAAGAAGGAACTATTAGCTATAACAACTTTACACAAACATCGTTTTATGAAATATGGCGTGGAAGATATAGCTGAAAAATATAATGTAACCGTGCTGCGCACACCGCCATATCATTGCGAAGTAAATCCTATAGAACTTATATATGGGCGCAAGTGAAAGGATTTGTAGCAAGAGACAACACGACATTCAAAATGAAAGACGTTAAGCTACTGTTTGATCAAGCCATTAAGGAAGTGACACCAGAGAACTGGCGAAAAGCACTTCATCATGCCATTAAAGAAGAGCAGAAAATGTGGGATCTTGACCACCTGATCGATCGGACCGTCGACCCGTTAATTATAACGTCAAGCGGAGATGACAGTTCCTCAGATGACGAAGAATATTATGATTTTTTATAATTTTTTGTCATCTTTGTGGAATGATCTTCCTGAGGTCGTGTTTCCCAATGAATACAATCTTCAACGTTTCAAGACCAACGTTAATCGCTTTTTTCGTACTCGCACTGCTCCCAAAGCGCCTTAAAGGATTTTTCCTACAGTGCAGGTATTTTATCATAAAAAAAAAATTTAATTTCTGCATAATGTATTTTTTGTATTTTGTATTTATTTTAAAATATTTAATAAAAAATAACTGTACCTAATTCTATGTACATAATGCACGCCTTTGTCACCCCATTTTCAGTGTTTGTAAATGGATAATAATAGGCAAAAACCATAAATTGACCCAAACCCGGGTGGTACTACCTGCACTTGATGAAAATAAAGAATTTTGCAATGAAATCAATGCCAAGTTATGAAAGTAGCTTAAATATTCGTTGGGTCACTCTGTAGCCTCTTTGCATACCTAATAAGCTTTTATTACTTCTCACCTTTCCGAAATAGACTATAGGGTTCTCACGATTTTCCGTTATTTTTTTTTATTTTTTTCCTGGAAAGATTACGCGGGAAGTTTTCGAGAGGGCAAAAATCGATCAAAGAAATTTTCTTTTCATTGTTTTTATACCTGAATTACCATAGAAACTTAAAAATGTTTCAAATAAAAATGAAAACCACATTTATTTCAAATTGAAAGAAATAGTATTCCTGGTATGTGCCTTTATAATTTAACGGCTCATTTATGCCGAATACAATAATTTCTTGAAATCAAATCCCGTTCAGTTCTGCAACCATCAATTTTCTGCCAAAGACATCGATTTAATTCGACAAAGGGGAGTGACATTTGCAATATGTTATTTAACAAAAATTTGCCGTTTTAACCGTAAATAGGTACTAAGACGTATTTATTTATTGTCATATCAGAACATATTTTTGTTCTTTTAATCTATATACACTTTTAGAAAATAGAAAATACTTGTGCTTGAACAAGCAACTATGTAAATGATGTATTTCATCATTTTATACGACTAGGGGCGAATATTATGTAGTAGCATCCAGTTCGAAGATATTGTACCTAGCGAAGAAGGCGGAAAGCGCCGCAGACGAAAAATTTTAGGGGCCACGCCCAAAGTTCGTTTAAAATTCACCTGACTACTATCAAATTTTGAAAATTAAATTATTACCTCTCCCCGTCTGCGTGGTTGTATTAAATTAAATTTGTTTTTGTAAATGTTTTTTTTACTTTTTTCTGATATTCCTATTCTTTATTTAAAAAAAAAAAACATTTTTTATATTTGTGAAAAATATGAATATTGGTGTCGATCCAAAATTTTAACATAGGAGGCATGTATGACTCTAAACAGCGTTTTTTGGGCTCGGTTTTTCATGATTAAAAATAAAGTAAATATCGCTCACCACGCCAAAATTTGATTTTTTCAGAAATCATGTGTTTTAGGAGCGTAGATCTAAGAACAGTGTTTGGTGCAAATACTTAGGTTTTGAAATACTCCCTCTTAAGTGTCGTTTTGTATATTCATAATAAAGCATTTTCATTTCTTCCCCCACTATTTTTTTTATTATAAATTATCACACTTATTCCATAAACAATTTTTAATTAAGATTTTTACTTTAGTTTTTCTCTTTAAAAATAAATAGGTACCTAATTGTTTTTGTTATAAAAATATTTTATTGCATTGGGTATATTTTTGTTGATTTAAATTAGCTCTAACAAATGGAAAACGGAACAGACAAGTATATAATAGAAAAATACTATAAAATACTATTCGTTTTGCTCGGTTTCCTTTAAAATTGCATCATAAATCAATAACTAAAACGATATGCGTCCGAAACCTTAATCTCTATATGAAACAGGAATTTCAAAAGGAAAAGTTTAAAAACTAAACGTTTCCTACAAGACCTTCGGAATCTAAGCCAAGAATACATTATTTAAAAATTTAAATTAAGAGTCCAAGCGTGAGACAAAAAATTAGGTTGCAATTAGACTTTAAGACCCGAGCTCCTAGGCTCGGGGAGGGCTGCAGCTTGAACAAAGCTGCATCATTTAGATGCTCAATAGCTTATTCTAAGTATTTTCTTATTAGAAAGTTCGGGTTTGTTAAGTTGTAAATTTACAAAATTATTACCGAAGATTTTTTTTTATTTAAAAAAATTTTGAACTTTTCCTTCACGTGGAAGCTTCACACCACAATTTAACAGGTACTTTATAATATTAAGCGTTTAAATTAAGCCATTCTTTATAAAGTTCTTAGCAAAATCTTAGCATCTTTACTACAAAAGAAATAGATGCATATCGCCTGTGGTTACATCTTTATGGTTCTCTGTCATGGCAAATGTAAGAAGCAGAGATTCGGTGGGCGATACGAAATATTTGTTGCTGGTACTGCTAATTTATTACATTTTATTGCTTTGCTACCTACAAGTCTTTAAATGTGTAAGAATTAAAAATTATGTATGGTAATTTTCAGGGGTTATATTTACTTATCTTTTATATTATCTTATAAGAATAGAATAACCACAAAATGATAATTTATCAAAAATAAATAAATCTAATATATAGTTTAGTTCAAACTTACCATAAAGCAACGGTTTAACAAACTCCAAAATTAGCATGTTCTTCTTTACCTGAGAATAATGAGATGAATGATCTGAAAAAGAAAAAAATATATACAAGGTGGAATTTTTAACTGGAATAAATTCAGTATTAGAAAGCCTCTTTATTTGCGGAGAAAATAGGGAAATACGGCTGTCTTTATTTTTAGTTTCGTACACTTTTTTCGTCCCGTCATAAAATGTACCCCTCTTTTGGGGGTAGAAACCGCCCCTAACTTTTTTTTCTCAAATGTAAAGGTATGTATTGCGACTTCTAATTGGAAACGGCATAAAAAAAGGAATACGACCCACTGTCTACTTTTGCATTTCGGTAATCTAGACGCAATTTTTTTATTGTAAAAATTGTTGAAAATGTTGCCCATTTTTTTCTTGACAAAACCCTAATCTTAAGTAAAATTCATTCTTGACATTATGTACCATTTCCGGGGTTCCGGGGTTATTTGGCGAATTTCGTGTATATGTCGTTGCCTAAGTTCCTCTACATTTTCTGGTTTTGTTAAGTAAAACTTATTTTTCCTGGCTTTCTACATTAACAAAATGCAAAAGTAAATAGTGAGTAGTATTCCTTTTTTATGCCCTTTTCAACGAGCTATCGCAATACATACCTTTACATTTAAAAAAAAAATTGGGGGCGGTTTCTACCCCCAAAAGAGGGGTAAATTTCATGTCGGGACGAAAAAAATGTACCAAACTAAAAATAAAGGCACCCGTATTTCCGTATTTTCTCCGCAAATAAAGAGGCTTTCTAAAACTAAATTTATTCCATTTAAAAATTCCCCCCTGTATAGTAACCCTAAAACTCAATAATAGTTCCTGTCAGTTTTGTTGTTGGCATTAAAAAAAACTCAAGAACGTTTAAAACATTTTTTTTTGTAAAATAATTTCAGTTCGAAGTTAAGACGTTTAAAAATTGCCAACACTATAAAATATACCGTGAAATCTTTCTAAAACATGAAAGTAACTACCGGTAAATTTACCTTTCCTGCAAAATTCTTATCTCACGTATTTCCGTTATGATCACTCTCCTAATCAGGACAAACAATAAGAATTTACTGAAAGCACAACACCCTTGTTGCATACAAACATGCAAAATGTAGTTTTAAGATAAAATAAAAGATCAGAATTATCTCTACTCTAAAAGGTATTTCGGATAAATAATCACAGTTTATTTTATCTTAAATACTTTGTTACTAAATTCATTTACCTTCATTACTTTTATGAGCAAGCGTAGAAAAAAAAATATATATAACTTACTTTGTTTTCGTAATTCAATCAAAAAATACATACACTCAACACCTTTGCACTACCTATACTAAATGAAATAGCTCGAAAATCGTGTTTTTACCCATTGTTTGGACGGATGTTGGTTAGAATTTTTTTTTTAAGTCGGGGAACGCCAGCAAGTTTTGAACACTTTTAGTGGTTGTTTTTTAAATAAATATTGCATGCATGGGTAAGAGTACGCATTTTAACTGAATATCAGTATAGGTGCTTTATGGGATGTTATTTCATATTTTTACTTACGTAACATAAAAACGAGGCGTATATTCCCTTAAGCATTCAGGGTCCCAGTAGAAGCAGATTTATGACCGGACAGTGCCGTGCGGGGCCAAGGGGTCTCTACGTTATAGGGGGTCCCCCTCCTCCAGACATAAAGGCAACATCGCTGCCGCTACAGGATATTTTAAATTACGATAATGGTGGTGTTAACCACCTAAACACCTAACTTATCTATTTATTTGTTATGGATGACATGGTTTTTCTTATACAACGGAATTTATGAAAGTCCTTGGTCATTAAAACATAATTTTGTGTTAATATAAAGAGAACATTTTAAATTTATTATTGAAAATTACACATTTACCAAAAAAACTGAAAATTTATAAATTGAAAAAAAAAATGGGTTTCCCATTATAGTATATCTCGTCACCTTTTTTCGGTTCGCTGCTATTAAAATTTTTTCCCGGTCACTATCTCCGAGGCAAAATGTTGCACCCTCTTTAAAACCGAATTAAAAAATATCAAACCACAATCATGCTTGAATTGGCTTTTCATCGTGCAGTTTTCCCCTCGTCTAATTAAAACGATCCGATTTTGACTTCCCAATTATGACAGCTCTCTGTCATCGCCGATTTTTGTAACAAGGGTGAAAAAATTAGTCAACGATCCCTACTTTAAGATACATTATTTTGAAACCCTTATTGATGAGGCTTCAATTGTGTTTTTTTATAAGGTGAATAGAGACTTTTGAAAACTATTTCCTCCCTCTAGCCCCCCCCCCTAGTTGCAAAAATCACAAAGTTTTTACCTACCGACTGGGGGGGGGGGGGGCTTAATGGGCGTAATTAGGACATTTTTTTTCTGGAGAAGGGGACAGTCGGGACTACATGTACTTTATGATATTGCACCTAGTGGAGAAGGCAGAAAAGCGCCGCAGGCGAAACATTTTTCTGGGCCACGCCCGAAGTTCGTTTAAAATTCACCTAACTACTATCAAATTTCGAAAATTAAATTATTACCTCTCACCCGCTGTATGGTTAGATTAAATTTGTTTTTGTAAATGTTTTTTTTTCACTTGTTTTTTGATATCCCTAGCTGGCTCTTTATTAAAAAAAAACATTTTTTATATTTGTGAAAAATATGAATATTGGTATCAATACAAAATTTTAACATAAGACGTATGTATGACTCTAACCAGCTTTTTTCGGGCTCGGTCTTTCATGATTAAAAATAAAGTAAATATAGGGAATACGGAACAGACAAGTATATAATAGAAAAATACTATAAAATATTATTCTTTTTACTCGTTTTCCTTTAAAACTGCATCATAAATCAATAACTAAAACGATATGTGTCCGAAACCTTAATCTCTATAGAAAATAGGACTTTTAGACGGAAAAGTTAAAAAAACTAAACGATTCCTACAAGTCCTTTATAATCTAAGCCAAGAATACATTATTTGAAAATTTAAATTAAGAGTCCAAGCGTGAGATGAAAAATTAGGTTGCAATTAGACTTTTAGACCCGCGCTCCTAGTCTCGGGAGGGGGGAGCTGCAGCCCGGCACCACCCCCCCTCCATAAATACGTCACTGATACCGATTGTCAACAGAAAAAAAATTAAATAAAGAACGCCATCTATAGGCAATCCCGAAAGCTATTTCATCCAGCCTTGTATCCTAAATCTAAAGAAATATTCCCATCGCAATAATAAGACAATTAACCATAAATGTTTAATCCGATAGAGACAATTTGTAACGCAATCAAGCAAATAGATAGCGCTATCTCCTTTTAACTAATTGAAAGGTAATCGCAGAATAACACCGTTAAGGGTCCGGACTCGCGGACTAATTCAGATTTGTGCCCCAGGCGATTGATAAAAGCCCACTTGTAAGACACTAACTGCTTTTGCAAATTACCCTGTTTGTTTCACTTCGACCAATTTAGTACACCCCTGGTGCCACTTTACGTATGCTTCCATTGTGAACGTGATCATTTAATATTGTCTGATTCAGATTTTAAATTATTTATTGGCTATATGAGTTTTGCTGTAAGATTATAGTTATAGTAGATACTGAAATTAGTACATTTTTATAGCTTTAGTACATTACAATATTATGTAAAGATAAAG
Source organism: Polydrusus cervinus (assembly GCA_935413205.1). Classification (NCBI taxonomy): domain Eukaryota; kingdom Metazoa; phylum Arthropoda; class Insecta; order Coleoptera; family Curculionidae; genus Polydrusus; species Polydrusus cervinus. Next base: position 2,866,287 of record OW284520.1, read on the forward strand.
ATACTATTTACATGATTAGGTTAGAATAATGGGATATAAGTATGCAGTGGCGTAACCAGAAAATATGCTCGAGGGGAGGGGGGGCTCAGTGGGCGTAAGTAAGACATTTTTTTTTCTGGAGAGAGAGGGACAGCCGGGACTACATGTATTTCATAATATTGTATCCAGTGAAGAAGGCGAAAAGTGCCGCAGAAATCATGTATTTTAGGAGCGTAGATCTAAGAGCAGCTTTGGTGCAAATGCTTAGGTTTTGAAATACTTCTTCTTAAGTGCCGTTTTGTATATTCATAATAAAGCTTTCTCATTTCTTCCCGCACTATTTTATTTTATTGTAAATTATCACACTTCTTCCATAAAAAATGTTTCAATTAAAATTTTTACTTTAATTTTGCTCTTTAAAAATAAATACCTAATTGTTTTTTGTTTCTGTTATAATAATATTTTATTGCATTGGGTTATATTTTTGTTGATTTAAAATAGCTCTAAAAAAGGGAAAACGGAACAGACAAGTAGATATATAATAGAAAAATACTATAAACTATTATTCTTTTTGCTCGGTTTCCTTTAAAATTGCATCACCAATCAATAACTAAAACAATATGCATCTGAAACGTTAATCTCTATATAAAACAGATCTTTAGTAGGAAAAGTTAAAAAACTAAACGTTTCCTACAAGACCTCTGTAATCTAAGCCAAGAATACATTAGTTAAAGATTTAAATTAAAAGTCCAAGCGTAAGACGAAAAATTAGGTTGCAATTAGACTTTTAGACCAGATCTCCTTGGCTAGGGGGGGCTGCCGGGCTGCTACGCCACTGTAAGCATGAATGAGTTTGGTTGCAGTTTACTCATAAAGGAGCTATTTTCTGATCGATATCAGGTTTGTTCCCAAAGCAGTCCGACAATCAGGATTTTGCGAAATAGACTCGAACGCGTTCCTAAAAATTTCTTACTATTTTTTTTTTTTTTTTTTTTTTTACGGTTCGCCGACTACGTAGGCCATCTTGAACCGGTCATCGACCACAAATGTGATCTACCGACTGGGGAGTGTGAAACGGCACCTTCATCCTACGAGATATCCGATCTCATCCGGCCTGTCCGGCGTGAATAGGATGGCTAGGTGTCGATTCATTTTACACTCTTCCCTGAGGCAAGAGCACGCCGTGTTCCCAAGCGGTCACCCGCCCAAGTACTAACCGCGCTCGACACCGCTTAACTTCGGTGATTTGCGGGAACCGGTGCTTAATATGTCGACAGGCCCTTGCCCGTTCTTACTTTTTGGATTGGTTAGAAAACTGACAAACTATCACTAACTTGAGATCTAGCAACAGTTTTAATGATGAGAAACACTTGGGTATTATAGCACAGACTGAAAAATTTAGATACCAATAAATCAGATCCATTAAAATGGAAAAATTTCTGATTTATTTCCACCCAGCTGTAAGTAATTCAAATTCCTAAAGAAGGTGTCACTTTTCGATCCATCTTTTTCATAACATACTGTATATAAACTGTAAAATATATCGTGAAAGTGTTAAGACCCATTTAAGCTTACAAAAACTTTTTCTTTGCCAACTAAACAAACCAAAAGTACGTGAAAAGGAAATAAAGTTGACACAAAAAGGGACTCCAAATAATACCGATACAGTTGGGGTTCAAATCTAGACAGGGTAGTGTCTAATGAACTTTATGATTACCCTGTATTTACCTTCTTGGAATACATGTTGGGGGGATAAATAAATAGTGCATGTGAGGGGTTAGAGTAATCTTAACTGTCTCATTTGACATTTCTTTTGGGTAAATGTCTGATTGAAAACGGAGTTTCGAGATTAGTTCTCTTATGCACGCCAAAAAAAAAAATAGGACTGTTATAAAAAAATTACGCTGTGCTATAGTAAGTATCAAGTGAATGTGACCTTTGATTATCAATACAAACTTCAGGATACGTTGTCTAAATTGACTATATACAGGGTGATTCACGTTGAGTGGCCTATTAGAATACAAGATTTTTTATTTAAATTGCTCATAATTCCAAAACCACTAAAAATGTGGATTGTAACATATTAGGCATTTAGATAGGAAATTTAATTCTCTACGCGTTAGTAAGCTAAAAAATAGGGTGTTTCATTTGCAAAAATTGACTTATGCACTTTTATTTAAATGGAAACATTTGCACAATATTAAGAACTCCCTGTATAAAAAACGTAAAATCTAAGTAATTTAAACTAAAGATCTATGTATTACTTGAAAGCTTAGAAAATTTTAAATGTTTACCTTTATTAATTTAAAAGTTACTAAACTTTCTTCTCGGAGCGTTTTTACACAAAAAAATCCTTTTATAATTCATATCTCAAAAACGGTTAGAGATAGGAATAGATTATTATTAACAAAAGTTATTTAGATTTTAAGAAGGTAATCAAAAATGCTAAAATATACAGGGTGTTCCATTAGAAATAGCAAAGTTGGCATTTACTTCCGGTATAACCGGAAGTAATAAAAACGTCAAAATATAATGCTTTAAAAGCCCAAAACCAATTATGCCTGCTATCAATTTTTTTAAAAGATAGGGTTACTCGTTTCCGAGATCTTCTAATAGGCCACTCAACGTGAATCACCCTGTATTTTTGCCTCGAACTTTACTATTCAGCTAAAACAATTTAATTAACGACCAAAAATAGAATAGAAATATAAATGTTGCCGCATTCCATTCTAGCAATACTCTGGAGAGAATAATTAAGTAATGGTCAAGCGATAGAGAGATACAAATTAAGATATTCTAATGTGCTACTCTGACAATACCCCAGTGTCTGTTCTTCATTTGTTTTCCAGTCTGGAAACTGCGGAAACGTTGTGCTTGCCAAAATATTCTTCTGTGTTGCCAAATGTCTTACCTCTAAGAAATTTGAAAAAATTGTTTGTTGAATTGTGTATAGGAAAATTTGTTTTTGGGAAGGGAAGGAAGAAGAAAAGAAGGAGGAAGCATAGATATAAATTAAAAATTTTAGATTGATCTATATTATAGGACCACTATTGATTACCAGCAAACAGATAATATTGTATTTTTACCAGTGTCGCAACTAGATACTTATATTTGGAAGGGCTTAAGCCTCGTGTATAGAAATCTTACACAATTCCACTAGATCTCTTGAATATGTTTTCTAAACAAAACAATTGGCCTAGAGAGGCTAATCTTGATTCAGGGGGGGCTAAGCCCCCACTACTTGCGGCTATGATTTTTACTGGATCTGATACTTATATAATAAATTAACTATTAATTTGCAAAATTTGACAGTAAATTTCTTAAATAAATAAACCATGTGGATTAATATTTCTAAAATATTTGAATTTGTATCTAAACTATAGCCGTCGAAGCTGAATTTTATAAATTGGAAAAAATAAAAACAGAAATTAGAACTAAATAGCACCGAGACACAAACAAAGCGCTAAAGAACTCTTCTTGGTTCATAAAAAAACACGTAGAATATAATATAAAGCAATGCAGGCCCAGTGGAGGCTCGTGAGCGGAGCTTTGGCACCGTGACCCAACCTCATGAGCCGCCACTTTAAAGGCCGCACTGTAACAAAATAGTAAGTAAAGAATGGCGCCGTTCAACAGACGATGATGCCAAGATGCATGGAAGAGTTGAAGTTGCCAAACTCGCAATCTATACTTGTAATTATACATTTTTTTACAATATAGGAAATCGTAAAAAAAATATTCCATTTTTTTACTGTATATTTTGTAAATAGATGTAAAATAAAGGAAAATTATTGATTTTTAAATTTGTTCACATATTTTGCTTGTGCTTTTCTATGTAGTAAATTACAACTAATAGAATGTTTTTAAAATATAGTATTGTTTCGGAAAAAGCTTTGAATCCACCAATTTGTGTCGTATGACTCTTACTACTTACAAAAATATCAATTAATGAGTTCAGAACTCATAATAATATAGATCAAAAAAGAAAAACAAATTTTGGCAACGTTGCCGTTGTCTAAAATTTAAGGAAAGACATCACAATGATCAAAGAGATATGTACCGTGTATACTGTGCATCGCGACAAATTAAGCTGATATTCCTGGAAAGGGGTAACAATTCCATTATATTATTAAAATATAACCATATCAGGGTAGCCGATCTTAACGGCCTGAGCACAAGCAAGAGGGTAGAAGTTACACTTTGCCGCTATTAATTCTTGAATAAACTGTTTTAAATGGAAATTATATGGTGCTTTTATTTGGGTCGGTTTTTTTAAATCGTTACTTAGAAACATACGAAAGATTTTTCAATTGCCATAGCCACTTTGCTTTCAAATTGGTTTTACGAAAAAATCACTAAGTTTTTATGACAAACCGCTCAATTTATACGACCATAAAATATTTTGCATAATACCTATACACAATTGAAATTGAATAATTTTAATAATAATTATTCTTTGAAAAAAAAATGGGAACACAACTTAGCATTACGATGAATATGATATACACTATTTATTTTATTCTGATTTATAAATAAGCCTTAAATAGGCCTTGTCTAGTTCAAATACAATAAGAAAAAGTTCCCTGAAAGAGTAAATTCCCCCAATTGACTGACCAATCATTACTATGGGGTATTATGTTTGCCCAGAGCAAAGGAAAATACTACGGCTATCTTAAATTGGTCCTAACGAATCCTATTGAATAAATTGCACATCAGATCGGGCTAATCAATAATGGGGTTCCAATAGATCATTTTTCCAGGGCTGGAATAACCAAATAATCAGTAATTTTTTTAATAAAATGCATTAACCTTAATGATAATAAACCTGAAATTGTATTTCTTAAGTTTTTAACATATTAGTCATACAGGGTGTTTCATAATTGAATGCTAATCCGAAAGGGCGATAGTACTTGGACAATTTTAAGAATAATTCTTCATATGAATATAGATCCACCGCTTTAGGTTTGAGATACAGAGTGTTTAAATTTAAAAAAAAATACCAATATTTCTAAAACCGCTTTGTATTTTTTTTAACTTTAATGCCAAGTGCGTATGAAAATACATTTTTTCCAGGATAAAGGTTTTCTAAATTTTCATCAGTGGTGTCCCTGGTAACATTCCCTAAAATACCTTTAATCAAAAATATGATAAGCCACTGATTTTTTTAAAAATAAATATTATATTTATAATTAGCCTTTATTTTCTCATAAAAATGGTCTCCTTATTTTTTTCCGTCGGCTGACAGTTTTCTATTTATTTTTAAAAACTGAACTATTTTGAACAAAAACAAATTAAATTAACTACTTACATACTTACAGGAGGCGGATATTTCCAACAGTTAATTTAATGTAGTTGTCCGCTTGCCGCTAATTTTTATCTAGTTAATTTAATTTTTTTTTTTAAATAGTTATGTTTATAAAAATAAAAAATGTATTTTATGCGTATTTATTAATTTATTTTTTAAATCGAAAACCGTCCGTCTGACGAAAACAAGTCAAGAGATCATTTTTATAAGAAGATAGAGACTAATAAAAAATATAATATTTTTTTTAATATCAGTGGCGTATCATTTTTTTGATTAAAAGTATTCCAGGGAATGTTAACAGGGACGCCACTGAAGAAAATTTGGAAAACCTTTATCCTGGAAAAATGTATGTTCATACGTATCTACCTACTTGGCATGTACCAAAATTGGAAAAAAAAATACAAAGCGGTTTTGAAGATATTTGGAAAAAAAAAATATTTTTTTTTTTAAATTTAAACGCCCTGTATCTCAAAAATAAAGCGGTTGCGGACCTATGTTCATATGAAGAATTATTCCTAAAATCGTCCAAGTATTACCGCTCCTTCGGATTAGCATTTAATTATAAAACACCCTGTATATACCATTTTTTAACGTATTTTTAATTTTGGAAACTGCATTATCTAAAATTATGGAGCTTATTCACTATTTATTTTTAATTTCAGAGGATATTTCTATAGAGACGTATTTTCTAAGAACATTCTTAATGAAAAAAAGTGCCCTAAATTTTTCCACATATGTATATATTATGTACATGTCAATTTCAGACCATGTTCTATGTAGTATACTAATAACAAAATTTTGTAATATTGTCAATTTTTTTAAATTTTGTTTAAAGTAAGTATACTTACCAACCATTGCAAAATTTTGTAACTATAATTAATTTAGATTAAACAAATGATTTCCTTGTTTTCTCCTTGGGTAGAAATTTCAGAAAAAGCAAATTCTTGAGTGAATGTCTTGAACTTGAAGTTTCTTTTACTAATCCTTAAAAATTACTGTCACATGTTTTCCCCCTTTATTTAATATAATCAAATGTAAAGATTGAATTTTATAAGTTTATTTCTATTTCTTTCAGATACCTTCCTTTTGCCGAACCGTGAGTATTTAAGTATATTAATATATTTTACAAAAATGTTTTAACCCAGTAACTAACACATTAAAAATGCATATATACAGTGTGTCCACGGATTGACTATCGAAGAGGAAAAACTTTTTTATTTGTGGGTTTATGAAAAAAAGTTATTTTTCATAAAAACTCCTGCTGGTTCTCAAACAACCAAGAAGCATATTATTTTTTTTAAAATTTATATAAAAAAAATATAAAATAAGCTAAGAACAAAGTACCCTTATGTGTAAAGATGCGATAAAAAGTAGGTAATTAGTAAAAGTTGTTGTGGTTGAAAACCTACATCTCATTACCAAGTTTTGACTTATTAGCTAAATGTACAGAGACCGGCAAAAAGTTCCAACTCCTAAAATATTATTTGCTTTAAATTAACGCGTTTTGCAAATTAGTTAGTCTTTAGAAGGTATTTCTTTGTAAAAGCTTTATAGTATACGTTTCCTTGTATAAAGATAAAGATTTTACAGAATAATACCTTCTAAAGACTAACTAATTTGCAAAATGCGTCAATTTATTGCAAATCATATTTTATGAGTTGGAACTTTTTGCCGGTCTCTGTACATTTAGCTAATAAGTCAAAACTTGGTAATGAGATGTAGGTTTTCAACCACATTTCTTTTACTAATTACTTTTTATCCTGTCTTTACACATAAGGGTGCTTTGTTCTTAGCTTTTTTTTATATTTTTCTTAATTCTGAACACCCGGTATTTAAATTTGAAAAAATAATATGATTTTTGGTCATTTCAAAACAAGCAGGAGTTTTTATGAAAAATAACTTTTTTTCTTAAATCTGTGGACACACTGTATGTTAAAAATTTGTTCATGCAGCATATCGTAAACCCATGGCGTTGTTTTAATTTCAAGAATATTTTTTAATGTACTAAATTTAATAGAAGGTACTTTAATTAAATAATAAATAATATAGAAATTTTATTACAGTATATTCTAGATGCATTAGCAATATCTACTAAAAAAAATTCTTGCATTAAACAAACCATTTCATGTTTAGCTTAAGAATACATACTAAATAATTATTAATTTAAAAGAAATGTTCCTAGTTTAAATATTTTTCCATCTTATATTAAAAAAGTTTATATTTCAAAAATAAAATTAAAATATCTCGATTTAAATATAAAAAATAAACAATGTGGTGGCTCCCGTACAAGTGACACGATTTATAGCAAAGGCAAAAAATTGAAAAGACATTTATTTATTTTGTTAATACACAGTAAATAATCTTGATTTCAATGAAAAATATTGAACATAAAATGAACTTCTGTATATTTTATTTGCTTCCTAAATGCAGTATTTTTAGTACTAATAAATTGAAACGCAAGATTACCTTAAATCAAAGAATTAATTAAATATTATAAATATTGCAATATACTAAGAATTCTGGTATATTTCTTATGAGTGAGCTTTGACAATTACGTATTTCTGGTATAAACGGGGTGGTTTTTGTTAAAATCTCCAAAGTTTTAAACGAAACGTTTTTTTTTTAAGCACCAAATTATCTAATTAATAGGTATATAATTCCACAGATTTTTGGTATAATTAATATAAACATATGATAATTTTGGACGAAGAAAATTTGAAAACCGGCTTTATTTCAGCATACTGGACTATGATTGACTCAATTCTAGCTATTTATGCCAAGATTTACCTAGAAATGTAGGAGTTTGCTATCGATTGGCTATTTTTGGAGCAAAACAAACATAAATTCAGAAATCCGCGGGTCAGTACCGTTCGTGAACGTCAACTTCGTGACGGACAAAAATTTCGCCGATGCATATTGGCTACTTGTTGATAATTTCACGATGTTACGTGGGCGTCAGAAACAGCGAATAGCCACAGAGGAATTATCGGCGCTAACTCGGGTGCGTGATTCCGAGCCAACCCGAGTAAAGGAATCCGAGACCGTTCCGCCCGCCTACGCCCCGCCGCTGTTGGGAAATCCAAAGGTTTCTTTTTGATTATTAGTCACTCTTTGTGAACGGCAAAAGAGAGTAGCTCCGTCAGACGGTCCTTTAGCCACTCGCGAAATACGCGGCTTTTTTTGCGATGTATTTGCGACGGAATTTGATTTATTTGCTAAATTTTTAAGGTTTGTGTGCAGTTTTTGGGATTTGTTAGTTTAATAAGAAACTGGGGTACTTAGAAATATTTTCCAATCTCAATTTTACAAAAAAAATTTTCAAAAATATTTTTTTTTTTATTGTAGGTATATTACTACATTATTTTACAAATATGTTCAATATACTGAAATGACCAATGTTTTGGCACACGATTGATATTCTCACATTAGGAGGTGATTATTTTACCAGTGGTGGGTAGAACTTTTTACCAAAAAAGTTTTAGGTGCGTTATCTACAATTTCATTTAATAAATATGTGTAATAATTAATATAATGCAGTTAACAACTTGATAAATAATACATATAATCTTGCATGATGTGCAAGCAATTAATATGATGTCATAACTTTTTAATTTATTTATAATGAATGAGTAACTGAGAATGTTAATGTGAAACCTAATAAATTTGTATTCTGTTCAAATGTGCATACGTCAATTCCTCAATAAACATGCCATAAGCGTCAAAATACCGCAAAATTAGGTTTTTATTATTTTGTTTTTTTCTCCTAAATTGCCTACATAAATAATTCAAGAATAGTATCTATTACATATAAGAAACATTGGGGGGGGGGGCACTTGTCGTCAAACAGTCAAATGCTAAAGAAAGCGAAATATGAATACAATGAGCCGCAGGCGAATATTTTAAAATAATTTGTGATGTTAAAATAATGTTTAATACATCAAAATCCCCTTTATTTCAAAATTTTTTTTTTTAAATTTGAAGCCAGTTTTATTTTTCCAAAATTTTCGGTAGTAATTAGGTAATTTTTATAATTTTCCTTCTCTTTCCACAAGTTTCTAAACTCACGTCGCATTGAATTTATAAAATACACAAACAATTATCTCAATTGCTCACAGTTCTAGACCACCCCCAGCTGAAGAGCGGTTGGGTTTTGGGGTATACCTATATATTTTTCTAAAAATTTTAAAAACTTCTTCAAAAAAGACAAATTCCAAAAATCTATCACAACCCAACAATTTCGTGTTTTTTCATAGTACCTAAGTGCCGGCACCATTAGGGTACCACTAGAATCAAAATGCTACCGTACCAGGCGGTAGCGATGGACTACGCAGTAACGTCGGGGTTCCAGAGGCACCCAACGGCACACCAAACACCCATTGGATTGGGGGTGAACATCAACCCAGCCTTCACTCACTCTTGGTTCGTACCGGCGGATCTCTGTGTTCCCTACAAACAGACTCCTCTCCTCGAAACAGGGCATGTCGAATTATATTATATGTTTTTTTTTCTATTTTTATATTCTTTTTAAACAGAGCACAAACCCATGCGGTTCTAAATTGTTTTTTTTTATATATTCTTTGATGAATTAAATGATAATATCTTAATGTAAAGACAATATTCTTTCACCAAGTAAATATTTTCTTAGATTAAGAACAAGTTTATTTTGGAGCAACATAGGTATAAGGTGTTGTCTTTAAAAGATTTTTTCTTTAATTTTGTCTGGTGGTAATTATCGTCTAAAATTTGGAACCGCTTGGAAACATTATACGATATGGCAGGGTAGAACTTACATAATTATTTTTTTCCTAGTGGACAAGTATACAGCCGAAATACAGCTTAGGCCAGCTGTAATTCCTTCCACCGTATTATTTTTATCGCTAAAAAATTAATAAACAAATTTTCAGTCTAGAAAAAGCAACAAAAATAAATGTTGGTTAGCCTGATATAAACACATAAAACCAGCAAATAAAAAAACTCATCAATAAATAAATTACAGTAAAGAGAGAAAATTGAAGGTAATAAAAAATATGTGCTGAAATCGAAATAATGATTCATATCAACATTTCCAGAAAGTAGGATGCTAGATTGAAAAGGACGCTTGGGGCCAAGCATATATTTCTTTCATAAGCAGAATAGCCCTTGTGTTTGTCCAGTTTCTGGATCTTACATTGGCGTGCCTTACATTTTTTTTTAATTTACGACAAAGCACAAAAGTAAGTAGTCTGGCGGTTTTTGAAACAATATTTTAAATTAAAAAGATCGTATACAATTTACAAAATCAGGGATATTTAACATTAAGAGCAAAGAGTAGTCGATGAATCATTACGAACAAATAGAGCATTTCCACCACATCGCGCATATTGTACCCGTATCTGAAAATGGCAATAAAATGTCTTGTTTTATATACAAAATAATATAAAAACTATTTTCACGAGAATTAAGCGGCGCGGCGTCATTGGAAATTTTTAAGATAATATCGGGGCATCGTTTGTAATTTTAATGGAAAATAAGAAATTAACATGAATAGCCGCAATATTTCTATTTTTATATTCTGCATGACGGATGATATAATTTAAACCTGTATAATTGAAACTTTGAAAGAATTTTTTTTTTAATAAGGTATCATCCGCCAAACTAGAAATTCTTGTAAACCCCTAAGTAAAGTTTTTGTATTAAATTTTCAATTAGACAAGGAAGCGATAACGCGTTTTACGCTTGTATGGAAGGCTTTTAAATGGCCAGAATTACAAAAAAACTAAGCAAACTTTTGAGTTGGAATGGGAAGGTGGTTTCTATGTGGGTGCGGGAAAATTATTTTCATTTTTAAAAAATTCAAAGAAAATATTTTTTTTAATAAAAAGAGCTCGCAACGTATGGAAAAAAATAATACCTATTTTGTATATCTAATTTTTATTTTGTCGTTTAAGTGGTACACTTACAAAGTAAGAATTTAAAAAATCTACTTCCCTGCTTTTCAGAAAACTCGACAAATCCACGCCAACAGAAAAAATACATATTATTTCCCTGGACGCGACAATTGCGGGCTTGTTTTTTTTCATTTTATTTTATTGTCCCCTCACATGTGGATTTCGCCCTATATAATCACATTATCTTCCCTCGGGACTCCTATTTTCGGACGTTATAAAAATCTATCTGGGGTAAAAAGGTGTTAGAGATTGATTATTCTTTTAACACTTCCTATTTTTGTGACCGCATCGATAATTTGTATAGAATTGTTCAAGTGCGATTGGAGCTTACGTGATTAGTTTTTCGTACCGTACTCTGCGATAATTTTATTTTCATTGGTGGATATGGACATTAGTGGCGAATCTAGAAAGGTTGTAGGGCTGCAGTCTCCCTCTGACTCCCCAGAATAAGCAGTTGATGAATTTATGATAATTAGATAAAGTTCACTCTAGTAAAAATTTGGAGACATTACAACGAACAATACAAATTTTTAATGACCTCAGCAGTGCCGTTTCTAGGGTAGGTGACGCTCTGGGGCAAACAGTGACTATACCCTCCCCCACCTTCACTCCGCACCCAAATAAGAACAATTAGGTAAATTTTAAGAACTCATTGTGTTGCGGGGCGAAAAAAAATTACGGCTGATGGAGCAAAAAATGTTCAGAGTATTTTTTTAGCTATGCAAGAGTGTGCCATAAGTGACACTGGGATAACTAAATGATAACTTAGGCAATGTTATGAACCGTGGCAATCACAGTTTTTTTTTAATGCCACCAGACCGCTCTTCAGCGGTCTCTCGCTCTGCTGCTCACCCTCCAAAGACGACACTAGAACACCCCTCCCCCCCAGACCAAAATCCAGTCCTGGAATGTGCTTTAAATTTCGAAAGCTAGAAATGGAAGAGTATTAAAAACGACAGCAGGATTTACTCGGCAAAATGTAATGGAATGAAACACCAGTCACATCAATGCGTTCTGAATAGTTTCTGTCTGTTAAACAATGTTAAATACTAACCAAACTGATCTAAGCTATTTTAAAGAATCGCAGAACAGAAATTGTAAACCAAAATCATATTTTAATCATTCCATACAATGGTACGAAACAATAAAACTACCCTGCAAACTCGATCGCTTTTTCCAACTGAAACCGAACCTTTTATTTTTATCAAAACTAAAAGAATGATTATTTCTTTTCATCGAGAGACATTTGCCCAATTTAACACAGAAGGGCCAGCGTGTGAAAACAGAATTACACCGAGAACTTTTGCTCAAATTGGCAGAAATTGGTATGTGCTACTCGAAGTGGGGCCACTGGGCCCCCAGAGACTGCTGGCCCCTCAAAAGCCGTTATTAGGTTATCCTGACTAAAAGAAAGCGTTCTTGTCAGTCTCTGATGTCTCGGAATGCCCGTTGTGGAAACTTCTAGGAAGGTGTGAACATTTTTTTGTCGATTTTACTTACAAATATATGATGTTTTAAATTTAAAACGATAATTTATTTATTTTTTAAAATGCTGTTTCATGCTGCTTAAAGTGATGAAGTTCCTGCATAAATAGACTTTATGCTTAGACAGAAAATTCTTAGTTTATATTATTTGCATATGTAAGATACGTCGATCCTATAATTCCGACAAGAAAACTATTATGTTTAATTCAGTGGAAAAGACATAATGTAAGGGGCCCCACATCGTGTAAAAGGTTGTATTGAAATAGGCCTTACCCACGGGAAAACTTGGTGTTCGCGCGCCAAAGCAAAAAAGCGGAAATTACAATTCTACGTATATGGCACAAGAGCCCCAAAGGATGAATAAAGTCAAAAGTAACGGAGTGCGATCAAGAAAACTTGGGACCCCGATTGAAATTTTAAGATTTACCTTTATTTGTCGATAAAACGTGATTTTCTATTGGGGCATATTAGGGTAAAAACAGTTTTAAAAGCGTGTGTCAAGAAGGGAATAGCATACATTTAAAACGCGTAAATCAGGGGGAAGAGATTAACAATTTTATTACTTCGCAGCTCTCAACCAAGAAACATGTTTAAAATGTTAAATACGAAAAAATAGTAAAAAGAACTCGAAAGTGATCCTTATACAGGGTGTCGCTAAAAGGTGAAGAAAAAGAGCTACCACAAGTTCCTGAGACGTAAATATGACGATCTAACCCAACTTACCTCCAAACCATCCAAAAGTGGATGATTTCGGAGATACAGAGTGTCAAAAGTTCAATTTGGTTTTCATTTTTTATAAATATTTTTTTTAATAATTGGTGTATTGTCACAATATTCGGCTTGTAGGGTTTTGCGAGGTGAGAAATTAGAATCTGCTCTCATTTTTATTGTAAAGTTTAGAGGGCGCCACCTGCGGTACCTTGCACACATTTAAAACGAAATAACTTTTTTCAGCCACCCTAACTTTTAAATAAAAATTCGAATTCTTCATCGTCTTTTACCTAAAAAAGGTATACGTGGTAAGAGTTGATTTGAGCAGCTGTTTTTGAGATATCTGGATTTAAAAAATTCACTTCGTGTGACCAAGTCTAAATTATTGTAATAATTAAACACATTTGAAGCGTAGGCGGTAAATTAAAATAACGTCCCTAAAAATTAACAACACATTTATGTACCTAATTGTTTTTTTTAGTTTTTAGTGACGTTATTTTAGTTTACCGCCTACGCTTAAAATGTGTTTAATTATTACAATAATTTAGACCTGGCCATACACGAAGTAAACTTTTTAAATCCAGATATCTCAAAAACAGCTGCTCAAATCAACTCTTACCAAGTATACCTTTTTTAGGTAAAAGACGATGAAGAATCCGAATTTTTATTTAAAAGTTAAATATAGGGTTGCTCAAAAAAGTTATTTCGTTTAAAATGTGTGCAAGGTACCGCAGGTGGCGCCCTCTAAACTTTACAATAAAAATTTAATCTAATTTCTCACCTCGCAAAACCCCCCAAGCCGAATATTGTGACAATACACTAATTATTAAAAAAATTATTTATAAAAAATGAAAACCAAATTGAACTTTTGATACTCTGTATCTCCGAAATCATCCACTTTTGGACTAAGGCAAGTTGGGTTAGATCGTCATATTTACGTCTCAGGAACTGGTGGTAGCTTTTTTTCCGCACCTTTTAGAGACACTCTGTATAGGGCGTAATAATAAGTCCCTTGACACGAGCAGTTACACTTTCCCAATTCCATCGCAAAAGGTAAATTGTGTCAATACTAAGTAATGCCAACCCTAAAAGATGAGTTACCGTAAAATCTAGAGAGCCACGTAAGAAAAAACAACCCAGTTTTATTACAGGGGACGTAAATAAACGACAAGACGGTCAAGCAAATACGGAACAATACAGGACCGGATTGGGACAGACGAGCTATCGAACACAACACGGTATGTCGCCGCTAAGGTCAGGCCGGAGGCCTATGCCATGAAAAGTAACAGTGAAGTATTGGGAATTATTTCATTAAGTACACATTTTTTTTATTGGGCTTTGAGCATAAAGTGATGAGGCAAAAGATACAAAATCATATACCAATACTTCCGAATATTTTTTAGCATAACCTCTATTGACTCAGTCAAATCCTAACTAGATAATGGCCCAGCTCAAAAAAGTTCCCTTATTGGACTGTATAGAAGATACAACTAATCTAGGGTAGAGGGTAAAGGCCTTCAAAGTAATAAAAAACAGCCAATCCGGCCCTGTTAGAGTCCCGGTTCCCGGAAGCTTTTCGATGTCCCCGGATTTGAAGTGCCCCACGGGACATCCGACTCATTAGTTGGACGGAGATAGCACGTTCGGTAACCGTAAAGTCCGGCCATTCGCGGCCACTAAGTCAGCATTCTGTCGAAATTCAACCATCAACTGTGCGACGTGGACCATTTTCTCTGTCACGTTTGATTTCTGTCATTTCTTTTATTTAGATTGGATTTTGTTTATTGACATGAACCCACGGTATCATTGGCGCAACTAGAGGGAGCCCTACTCAATCTTCACATTAGCCCCCCTCAAACAAAACTAAGTCATTAATTTTTCATTCTTAAGACATGTTAAAAATATTTTGGAGATATTTTTTTTATATTATCTTATTTTTGATGACATTGATATTTAATTTAAGAACCTAAGAAGTGCCCTGGTTTTTAATAACTACTTTATTAAATCTAGCGGTATTATGATATTAAAAAAAAATATTTTCAATTATACAGGGTGTCCAAAATAGTCAGGCATTATTTAACATACTTTTTTTTAAATGGAACACCCTATATATTATTTTTTAATTCCCTATAA
This sequence comes from Polydrusus cervinus, assembly GCA_935413205.1. NCBI lineage: Eukaryota > Metazoa > Arthropoda > Insecta > Coleoptera > Curculionidae > Polydrusus > Polydrusus cervinus. The sequence goes on from OW284520.1 coordinate 2,881,827, forward strand.
AATTTCACGTACCTACATTTTGAATAATATGTCATATGTCTAAAATCAAATGTTTTTGAGATATTGACGTTTAAAATATGTTTTTGTTTTAACATTTTAACAGGCTGTAGCATTGGAACGGCTTATTTTAGATAAAAATGGTTTTTATCTCTCTGTTTTAGTTTGTTATGGTCTATCCAAAGAAACCAACTTCTGGTTTAACAAGTTAAACCAAAATAATTGTTTTACGGTTTAACATGTTAAACCGGACGTTCTAACTTGTAGATAAAAAATAAAAAATTAAGATAGCGAGGTGAAAACCACTTTTCTCTAAGACGAACCGTTTCATGTCAAAGTCTGAAAATGCTATATTTTAAACGTCAAATCTCAAAAATAATTGAATTTAGACATATGACCTTGTATACAAAATATGCATGAGAGTCAATAGGGAATTAGAAAAAATAATAATATATAGGGTCTTCCATTAAAAAAAAAAGGCATGTTTGATATGTCCTATTTGGCACACCCTGTATAATTTAAAATAATTTTAAATTGTAGACCTTATGCTTCCTTATAACTGGAAATTATAACACAGTTGAATAGTTTAGATACTATGTATCCTCTACGGTGAGGCCACTCTTCTTACATCTCAATCAAATTTTTTGTAAAAGTATAAGAATCATTTAGACATAAAAAAAAGTAAGTTTAAACAATTTGCAAAGAGTTTACAACATTTCTCTAATACATATCTAAACTTCAATAAATCATGGGGTATAAGTAACTTGACATTTTTAAAGAGCTGAATATACCTAGGTACCTACACATACGAGTAGTATAGTCAAGTAGGTAGAGCAATTCTAACATAAGATTTAAAAAATGTATTGAAATCGAAATTATTGTCAAGTATTCCTAATTTCAAACTTTATATTTTTTTTTTAAATGGGTAACACTAGTTACTATGGATCATATGCAGTATCAAACAAAGAGGCTTCCTCATACTATATTTTTTTTAAAAGCACCCTTCCTTGGAAATTGAAAAAAAAACAAATAAGTAACTTTTATTCGACTAAATAAAATAGAACACATGCACTAGCCAATACTGATACCTACTTGTTAGATTTTGGGGTTTTCAATGATTTAATGTTGGCCCTATCCCTATTTAATTTAAATGCAAAAATTATTCAGTTTGTAGTACTTACTAGGAAAAAAATTCTTTGTCCTACAATCATTGTGTTGAAACCTTCTGCTATTGTTCTTCAATGTGATGTGCATGTAGGTAACTTTTTTGAATTAACTTCACCTAAAATTAATAATATGGTTATGGATTAAGTTTTTAGGAAGGATTTTTAACTTATGTAGGTACTTATAAAATCCTTGATACTGATATGTACTGGCTAAGTAACTTATTCTGTATAGATATTAACTTTATTTCCTTGTTTAGGTTTGTATGGCTACAAAAGTATACAAATTGTGCATGAATGTGGCAGGTAATACCGACTTCTTTAGGTGTGGGGTACAAAAAATAGCATAAAAAGTAGCATATGAATGTTTTTGATGACAGTAATTTGAGAAATAAACTTTTCGTTCACATCAACAGAAGAAATTTTAAAATATACGTAAAACACCCAATACCTTCTCCAGCTATAGTTAACTTCCATTATAGGAACGTCGATTTTGAGCGAAATCAGATTCTAATTTTGCTAGTCAACCCTGTGAAATTTCTTTAGGACCGCACCTCCAAAATATTAACTTGATTTATTAATTAAAACACCATGAAATTATCAAAAAATCTCAACAAAACACAAAAATGATCAAAACAGGTGGCCATTTTGAAACTTGACAGTTCAGAATTTCAGATTTCTGCTCGTAAAATTCTGAAGAAGCGCCATCAAGCGGCCCTTTCTTTAACCCCTTCATTAATTATCTGTCATCGCTGCATCTTCCTTTAACATATGTAGTTAAAAAAAGATAGCTACACATGTTGGGAAAGCCGTTCCCGACATTCTTATTATTTATGAATAGGATTTTTACAATTTGGCCTTGTTTGGAATGTGTAGTACTATGATAGTGACCTACATTTGAATTTTGAGTTTTATTAATGAAATAGGTATTTTGGGAGTTGTACGAATGAAAAGGGGACAGACATAATGATTCGAGGTTAAAATACGTTAATTTGATTCAAATTAAAATGAAATGTTTCCTTGGAAGAACAGGAACGTATAAAAAATGTATAATTATAGAAATATATTTACTTTTATATCTTTTTTAGCAGCATTTAAAAATATAGGGTGACGAATTTTGGTTATATTCATTACACACCTGCTACTACTGCCAGTCGTTTATTATTTTTATTTTGTACATTCATATTATCACATCATTATTACATCTAACCTAACTAGGAGGAGGCCTCAGTTACTAAAACCTTTTGTCTTTCAAAAAACACACTGGACTAACCGTATTTTCTTTCTTTCCAGTATTTTGGAACTTCGGAAAGAAAAAAGCAGAGATGCCGCCCGTTCAAGAAGGGGAAAGGAAAATTTTGAGTTCTATGAACTCGCGAAAATGTTGCCCCTCCCCGCCGCTATCACCTCACAGTTAGATAAAGCTAGTATAATTAGACTTACGATCTCATATCTAAAATTAAGGGACTTTTCGGGTCATGGCGACCCACCATGGAGTAGAGATGGACCACCCCCCTCCAAGACTTTAAAAGGTAAGCATTTACCTTGTTTTTATATATTAGATATTGTTACGGCCTTCATTGGCGACTCGCGGTCTTAAAAAATGGTGAAGAGCTAGGTATAGTGCGGGTACTTAAACAAACATTGACTAAAAACCCGTGTAACAAAACGTCTCTCTTAACCTCATATGTCTAACGACTGAATGGAGTTTCCTACAAATTACAAACTATGTCATTAATTGCGTTCATTTTTAAAACACACAACTAAGTAGGTACGTACACTACTGAATTAACTGAAAAATAAAAACAAAATTTTTTAATCACACAGTAAATCAGGTAAAAACTATATCTATAACCGTAAGTTTCGCGAAGCCTCAAAATAAATACCTTAAGGTTAGGCGAACCAATGCTAAAACAATGGTGCATACGACTGATCTATGTTTAAATTACCCTTCATCATAATGCAAATTGTTACATGCTGTTTGCGTGACTGACGTCACGTAACCATAGCAACGGTGAATATCAAAGCCATGTTAGGCGTTGGGTCTTCACTTGCTTTGAGCTAACGGACACGGTCGGCTGGGGCCGCTAAAATGGACGGCTATTTATAACTATTGTCCATCGGAGTTAACCGTGGCCCTACTAACTACATTCGGTTTAAATTAATATTATTAATTCGAACATAATTATTTTTTAAGGGCTAAAATGGTATTGTACATTAATGTTTAATATTGTCAAAAAACTTTCCTCCTGTTTTTATTTTTTTTTTGGTGAAGTGCCCCTTCACCTACTTCACCTGACGAGCCGCCACTGACGGCTTTACTTTTTAATCAAAATCATCTAAAATCCTAAATTATTGATCTCCTAAGACGAATTGTACTGGCCCCCTTCCCCTGGCATGCACATTTGGAACAAATCAAAAGTTATTTGTAAGTCTGTTACTTAAAATCAAATATTGTCAGTCAAGTAGATAGATACATGAAAAAAAAAAATTAAACCTTCATTGATCGTAAATTAAGTTGGTGAAGAAACGTAAATCCACGGCCATCTGCGACCGATAAAGGGTCCAGGATAATTCGATTACCTTTGGAACAAAAGAAATACTGACCGCTGACTGAAGGCAATTGTTTGGAGAACTTGTGGTTGACTTGATTTCTGTTTGGCCCTTCCGGTGAAGTAATAACTTGAAATGCACAGAGAAAACAGTTTATTTGCTTTAAATAATTTTAAAGTTTGAATTAAATGTACAATGACCTTACAGCACCTGTATGAAAATGAGCACACGACACCCAGTGAACAGATTATAGATATATTAGACAGTTTTTGCCAACAGGCAAAATCTCTGTTGGTTGTTATATTATTTTAATTTAAAAAATGTACTGAAATACTACACAACAGAAATATTAGAAAGTTTTTGACTGTCCTAAATCAATTCAATATTTTTTTACAAAGCACGTATGACACGACGAAGTTTTATGGCTGATTCTTGCGGAACCCAGTTGGTGAATACCAAATGTTTCATGTATACTTACAGTAGCCAATGAGGTTAAATGGAATGCCATTGTCCCAATCTTAATTAATTGGTTACTCATTTGGAATTTTAATTAGCGTTAGATCCATATAAATTGTTTTAAAAATCTAAGGTACATCCTTACAGACAGGGTGTTTTACTGGAAACTTGCAATATATTTTTTTTTAATGAATTATTGAGATAATTAATATCTGTAATAAGGTTTTGGCAGGGTTAGTCAGTCTCCATAAATTAGAGTAAAAAATAGACCCCAGGCGTCACGGCGCCATAAAAATGTCAATCGATGGCAGATACCTTGAAAGTATTATATTTCAAAGGTTTGTTAAATTTTAGGAGTTTTTGGTACTCTGCTGAAATGTGATAAATATCTCCACTCGCTTTTGAGATACAATCGTTTAAACAGTAATTTTTTTATAATTCTATTAAGCCAAATATCAAAAAATAAATAGAAACTTTATTATAATTTACTTTTGAAACTTTAATTCGACGTCTTGTCTGCAAAACATCATCATCAAGTAAAGTTTGTTAATAATTTATTAAATTATTACTTTAAAAATAACTTACATCGGACACTGATAACAAAAATAGTATTACCAAACAATGGCCGGCAAGATCACCGGACTTTGGTCATGTTTAAAAGATGTTGTGCACGAGGACCTCATAGAAGACATGTAGTAATCAAACTTTTAGCATAGTGCGTTTTTCCAGAAAAACTCTTTTAAACTCTACAACCAGAAATGTGTTCATCTAAAAACGAGTGAAGTTATCAAATTTGAGTAAAGAACAAAAATCTCTTAGGAGTTAAACAGCATTGGAAATATAATATTTTCAAGGTACCTGCCATCGATTGGCTTATTTATGGCGTCGCGACGCTCTGGCAGTCACTAACGTCAGGCTTACTCTAACTTATAGAGACCAACCACACCCACCAAAACCATTTTACAGAAATCGATGATTTCAATTCGTTTTAATGATATAAGCATTGCAAGTTTAAAGTGAATGAGTATATTATTTATTTTCTATTGTATCCATTTAAAGAAAACTTAAAAAATCACAGGTTATAAATTTCAGTATTTTTTACCATCCCGTATAAATTGGTTCAAATACTATGTGGATTTAAACTATATAACAAAACAGGCCACATGTCACCGAAAGTGTGTACTGATTGAAAATGTGTCATCCAGGATGGGACAAACGAAACCCTTACATTCAACTATACAGCACAGCGTCCCATGTTGAACTACATGTAAATCTAATCACGACCCTCGCTGTTAAACTTGTAAATCTAATTCTCCACTCCCCGACAGAGGAATGATAAAATTAGCCAATGCTTATTGTAAACCAAACTTGGAAAATTTTCGGCCGTAATTCGTGTACTTGTGGCAAAAGCCTAAACGGGGGCTCCCTGGAAAAGAGAGCGCGCCTGTTAAGTAAAATAATTATGTAAAATTAGGCTGGGACTGTGTAAACCTGGGCGTAATGAATTGACATTGATCTGAGGGCTTAGAAGCGGTTTTGTTTCAATATATAAATGAAAATTGGGACCGCGGGAAACCTAATCCACTTTTAAACTTGGGAATATCTGATTGGCGCTTATTTAAAACTCTTTAGTCGGAAGGGGGATATTAATACAGATTCTTAATTTTATTTCATTTTGATGAATTCTAATTTGTTGTTTATTGGTACAGCAGTTTTTCTTCATTATCTACCTACTTTTTCTATAGCTTTTTTTCTATCTACACTTTCATTAGGATATAAACAGACCATGGGATATATAATTAAAAAATAGGTCAATATCTTTACTCGGTCCTTCCTCACTATTTTTTTTATTATTAATTTTACAAAAAAAAGTTACTCTTTATAAAAATATTTTGCTTCTGAGAAAATAGTATTAAACTATTTAAACTTGAGATAGTATGTACAGGATAGTCAAAAAAATTCAAAAGTCAAAATTTACCCAAGAGGGAAATTCTTAATGGCATGTCCAGTATGACATTTTTTGAAATATTAAATTTATTTTTAATAAGAGTATTTCCATTGTGCTCTAAAAGTAACATTAAGGGTAGTTTTCTCTTAAGTCATTTTTTTTTATTTTTGACTATCCTGTACAATGTACATACTATCTCAAGTTTGAATAGTTTAATATTATTTTTTCTGGAAACAGAACTTTTTAATAATAGTAACTTGTTTTCGTAAAATTAATAATAATAGAAGCTATATATAACTTTTATAAGCAGCTATTTTTAAATATAGATAAAAATTACATGTTAAGTAATTAATCTTTATTTCATCATTTTTTGTATGACCTCCTAAAATTTTGGATATCAGTTTTTAGCATTACGGAATTTTTTCGCTCAGGCATTTGCGTCGGTCCTTCTGTTACACATGAATATTTCCTGGTAATATGACTGTAAAGCGTCAACAGAGAAATTGATACAAAACGCACACACGCTAAAAAAGAGTCACAACTCAAAAAACATAAAACAAATGAAGATTTCCCTTTCATTTCGTCAGATCCATCCCTAGACGCGTTTCGCCATATTATGGCTATCCTAGGCTCTAATGATGAGCCATGACATGGTAAAACGCGTCTAGGGATGGATCTGACGAAATAAAAGAAAAATCTTTATTTGTTTTATGTTTTTTGAGTTGTGACTCTTTTTTAGAGAGTGTGCGAAAAATTAAAAAAAAATGTTTGAAGTGGTCTGTTCGTGGGGTTAAATAAAAATTTTTAAAAAATTAATAGACCTACCGTGGCAAGTAGATTCCCAAATAAAAGAGCTTATTTTAATAGAATATACGTTTTTCTTTTAATTTTTAGTTCCAAAATAGCCCTCCGTGAGCCTTCAAAGGAGGAGGTTCGCGAACTTTAAAAGTATTATGTTTTGAAGAAGTAGTCCATTCTTAAAGTGGAGTTAATTTATAGGAATAAATGAAAACATGAAGTCTTTCTCCACTGGTTTATTAAGCAGAAAAGTTAAAAAGTGGTAGATATTCTACATGTTTCGGGTGTAGTAACACCATTCACCATTTAACTTTGTTCCTCTCACTTATAACTATTTTCTCTTTATTTTTTATTTCTGATGATAGGTGTTACTACACCCGAAACATGTAGAATATCTACCACTTTTTAACTTTTCTACTTAATAAACCAGTGGAGAAAGACTATTTTAGTTGCAAAAATTCGAAAAATTTATTGTTGTACTCCTTTATAAGCTCATTAAAAAAACATCCATAGTTTTGGGAAATATATTTTTTTAGGCCATAAACCAGAATTTAAGTGTAGATTTTTTTAATGGCATTTAAATAATAGAGCTTGTCAAATGCTATAGAATCCCATTGTCATAAACTATGTCTATATCTTGACCGATTTTTTCTACTTACACTCTATATGTTTGGTTCATTTCTAATTACTTAAGGCTATGCCATATTTCCGTTCTTTAATCCTCTAAAATACCATTAATCTATATTACACGTGTCATAATAATATTAAAAACGTTTTTATGGTGGTTATATTAATAATGGACTAAATAGACCGGCATGCTCCCCTTGACATATATTGACGATGATCAAATTATGTCAAAGCAGGGAGAAATAACTAACTGTTAATAAACGTCTAGTATGTCAAAATTATTACGCTACAAAAATAATATCAGAAAATGGCAGATAAAATAAATTATTCTGAAATTGGTAAAGTATTTTATAAGGAAATGACTATAAAATAGTTTTAGTTTTAATGTTATTTTTAATTACTTCTAATCAAATTCGTTGTAAACTATTGATTAAAATAAAATAAATTTCTTTTTACTAAAGGAAAAAGAAAATTATGGGTAAACCAAATTTATTACTTAAAATACGAGAATATAAACCTGCTGTAACATATGGAGAGATCTTCGTGATAAAAAATAGAGGGGACTAAATTCGTTTTGTACATCGGTATCTATAACCGCCGATATCAAGCAGCAATATTTTAAAGATGACATTCCCGCCAATTTGTTACAGGTTCAAGCAGTTCTGTTCATGGGGAATGTTCTTTAGACTCATATGTTACATGTTTTCCTTCTGCCTGTGTATATGGATTCAGGAAGTTCAATAAATACCAGCGATTTATCTTCCACCGGTTAAATTAATAGGTTGGGGAAACATTTTTCAATTTGGGATTGAGACATACAACTTACGGTTTAGGCCAGGGCATAAAATTTTGTAAATAACATTTAGAAGTAGTACTTTACCTTAATTATAGGTACCTGTACCCTTTGTTTATTTTATTTTTCAGGAAGGAGATCGACTGTAGCTATAGATCTATTTGAGCAACACCAAGGAACGCATATTTTGCAGGTAATATTTCCTCTCAGTTAATTTTAAGAACTATGGAATACAAGACACCTCCTCACTGATTTTGCATATGGCAGAGGCGGCCCTGAAAATATATTTAAATCTAAAGTTAGCCACGTATTCAAAATTATATATTTTTTTAATTATTCGGTATCAATGCTAGAAATTGTACCTATATATTTTTTAAATAACTTTTTCTGTTTTAGTCTTTGGATGGATTTGCTCTAGCTATTGCTGCTGATGGTAGATTTTTGTACATTTCAGAGACTGTTTCAATATATTTAGGACTATCACAGGTGAGTATTTTTTTTTTGTTACCAAACGATGGCCAAGGGTCAAACTGACTGATTCAAAAAACGCAGTGGTATTTACCCTTGGTAGTGGCTAAATATAATATGTCTAAGATTGAATTCGACACACAACATTATTGCAAACCTCTTTAAAAAAATAAAAACCCATGGAGATAACGCGTCTGGGACAAATTCCCATAATTTAGGGATCTGAATTCGATGTTGTAATGTTAATGCCTTTAGTTAATTTTCAGAACAGAATGTTAAAAATGCTCTAAAAGTAGAAAACATCTGTAAAAAGTCAATTGAACACGATTAATGTCAAAATAGAGTGACTGTAAACAAAACTTTTAAAGTTGCACCTGTTTTTGCGTCTTAGTACCCTAGAGCAGGGCTGAAGGTGATAACACGTAGAAGTACGTGTCTTTTGGGCCTGTCGGTTCAGGCCAACGCTGGCTGGCATTTTCCCGCAGTTGCAAATACCCTATTGATTACCGCCCGGCCGGCAGCAGCATTATAAATGGCAGGCACGCTGCTGCAGAGCACTACGTGAGTGGCATTCCATTCCTCGTGCTCCTGCTGGGGGCGGCTTCAAGCCCTGGGAGGCCCTGGACACGTACGCCGGCGCCATGGCCCACGGTCGCGCTCCAGACACCAGCACTGCATCTGGAGGTTACGGAAGATATTTCTTTTTTATGTTTTAACATTTTCGTTCAAAATAATATGTTCTTACATAGCCGTATCCAGACCGACCAAACAGCCTTGAGAGGTCTTTCCACGCCGCATAAAGCTACTCGGAAGATCTAAACCCACCTATTAAGCCTGAATACCGATGCAAAAGTTACTTAAGTGATTTAATTTCTAGGTATTCTAGGAGGTTAAAAATTTGGAGTGTTTACGTTTAAATTAATCATATGATTTTATTTTTCCAGGTTGAAATGACTGGTAGTAGTATATTTGACTACATACATCATCAAGACCACTCAGAAATAGCTGAGCAATTAGGTTTAGGTTTATCCCAGGGCCAAAATCTGGCTTCCCCAGGTAGTGGATCAGAGGAAGGCAGTTCATCGGCAGGGACTAATAATCCTGATGGTGAGTGTCAAACAAACATTATCTTCCGTATTGTTTTAATTTTGATCGGAGCATTACTTTTTTCTGCTCTTCGCTACAAATACAAAAGGCATAATTGATTATTACCATTGCCACATTTGCAAGAATAAGTTTCAAAGTTTGTTATCTCGCCCCTGTATCAAATAAAGTATTCTTAAAAAGTTCAAACCAAAATTATTAATTTTTGAAAATATGTTTAATGTTGTAAAAAACCCCTTGAATTATTTTTTTTTTAAATTATACAACTTAAAAAACCATACAGGTAAAAATTAGAGACAAAACAGTTATAATAAACGATTTAATTTTCTTGTAAGCGAGCAACAATTTTGGAACTGGCGTCTTTATCTGTAGAATTTTAATACAGTAACTTAATGACGTATGTTTACTTGTAGTAATAAAACAGATAGGTCTGAATGGTTATACCAAAGAGAATATAAACCCATACAGTCGGTCCGACAGGAAGTGGTATTTAAGCATTCACGGGACGCAGCTACTACGTGTCCAATTGTTATTCTGTGCTGGTAATACAACTGTCACGCTACGGAATGCCACAATGGCGAATATAATATACAGAGTTGTTCGAACTGTTATTTTTTAAAATTTATTTAACATTTTGTTTGTAAACGGTTTCGTAAAGGTCAGAATTATTGAAAATGATTATTTAAGATTAAAAAGCCAAAATCATTCCATTTGTTGAACTACAGTGTGTCCACGGATTGACTATCGAAAAGGAAATTTTTTTTATTTGTGGGTTTATGAAAAAAAGTTATTTTTCATAAAAACTACTGCTTGTTCTTAAACGACCAAAAAGCCTATTATTTTTTCAAATTTATATACCGGGTGTTCAGAATTTAGAAAAATATAAAAAAAGCTAAGAACAAAGTAGATACCCTTATGTGTAAAGATAGGATAAAAAGTAATTAGTAAAAGTTGTTGTGGTTGAAAACCTCCGTCTCATTACCAAGTTTTGACTTATTATCTAAATGTACAGACATCGGCAAAAAGTTCCACCTCATAAAATATGATTTGCATTAAATTGACGCATTTTGAAAATTAGTTAGGCTTTAGAAGGTATTATTTTGTAAAATATTTATCTATATACGAGGAAACGTATACTATAAAGCTTTTACAAAGAAATATCTTCTAAAAACTAACTAATTTGCAAAATGCGTTAATTTAAAGCAAATCATATTTTATAAGTTGGAACATTTTGGCGGTCTCTGTACATTTAGCTAATAAGTCAAAGCTTGGTAATGAGACGTAGGTTTTCAACCACAACAACTTTTACTAATTACTTTTTATCCTATCTTTACACATAAGGGTATCTACTTTGTTCTTAACTCTTTTTATATTATTCTAAATTTTAAACACCCGGTACTTGAAAAAAAAATATGCTTCTTGGTCGTTTGAGAACAAGCAGGAGTTTTTATGAAAATAACTTTTTCATAAACCCACAAATAAAAAAGTGTTTCCTCTTCGATAGTCAATGCGTGGACACACTATATTCGCATTGTATTTTCCGGAGAGAGACTGTCTATTCTTGGCGGATGAGCAAAAAATGATCTAAATTACATTTTTTACGAGAACTTTGATTTCACTTGTTTCGATTTATTTTTTTAGAAAATCAGAATTTTGAATACAATTTATACCTGCGCCTGCGGTCTGCGGTGCTGTTATTTGACTTGCTAACTTTTCAACCTTATATAGGCATTCGACCGTAGCGGTCCGAGTTCGATCCCCGGAGTGGGCATACACATAATAAAAAAAAGTATGTCCGAAATTTAGTAGGTTTAAGAATGCAGGGAAGAGTGTAAAATGCATCATCTCCCAACCCACCCCATTCACGCCAGTAACCAGGCCGGATGAGACCGGACATCTCGTGGGATGCGGAGGAAGGTACACACTTCCCAATCGGTAAGTCATGCAATGGCAAAACACCAAGGGTTGATAGCCCTTGGGGGGAGTCGCATGACCGACGATCGTGGTTCGGAACCCACGTTAAGCTGTAGGTCCCCTCGGTAATTTCGCAGAAAATGTTATTCTTAATAAAAGCTTCTGTTGCTCACAAATAAAATACTCTTATTGTTTTTAGATGCAATTTTCATTTATAAAAGTTGTTTAGAGTTGAAAATTATGTCCGAATACGAAGTTCTATTTAAAAAACGAAAAGATATTTTTTTTGTCTTACCCTGTATAGAGACTAGATTTTTTTACTTAAATCCATTTTTATAATTGGGAATTTTTTTATTAATTTAAGAAGATCCTAAACATATTGGCTAAAATTAATTTTGGTTTAAACCGAATTGCTCCAAACATAAACGAATTTTGACATAATTTTTTTAAAGGTTTCAAAAAATTAGAAATACGTAGAAATTTAAAATTTGACTTCTGCCGGTCACTGCAATGTGTAACGAAATATTTTTTCTTTCTTTTAGTGTCAACAGTTATGTCAATAACCAATAATCCGCCTTACAAAGGTTTAGATAGAGCATTTTGTATTAGAATGAAATCCACGTTAACGAAGCGGGGATGTCATTTTAAATCTTCAGGGTATAGAGTAAGTATATTAACTTTTTTTTTAAATCATCTTTAAAGAAATACATAAAGCACCAGATTATACAGGCTGTTCCTTAATTCACTTTTTCACGCCCACCTTTCTTATGGAGTCATTTTGTGGGGAAACTCATCCAATTCCTTACGTATTTTTAGATTACAGAAAAGATCTGTAAGAGTTATTGCGGGTGTTGGTGTGCTGGACCACTGCAGGCCCCATTTTATTAATTTGAGAATTTTGACGCTTCCATCATTATTTATTTTGCACCAATTAATTGAAATTCATAAAAATAATTTTCAGCTAAATTCAGATATTCACCACTATGGTACCAGGTCGGCTCATTTCATTAGACCAAACAGGTATAGACTTACTAAATCTGTTAATAATTCGCTCAAAATAGAACTCTACAATGTGCTTCCTGCAACGGTTAAAAACTACACTGAAAAAAAATTTAAAATTGTGGTTAAGAAATTTCTTGAATCACATGCTTTTTACTCAGTAAAAGAATACCTTGATGTTGTTAATTTAAGAACTTCAACTTTTGATTTTTAATTTGTGTTTGTTAATAATGTGTAATTATAAAGTTTGTTTACTTTTTCTTATACAAGAATATGTGTTTAAAAATACACTTTTATATAGTTAGAAGCATTTCTTAACGATGCTTCATATTTTATTTTATGTGACTTGCTACAATTTGTAATTTGCAAAAATGTGGTCAAATAAAAATATGTATATGTCTAATGACGTGCTAATATTTTAAGGTGTGATTCCTTAAGTCATTTTATGAAGAAAAGTTCATATAAACATATGTCCTAAACGGCTTAAATTTTTTGCTACAGGGTGTTGAATCTTTTTTTCTTTAATTTGTTTTTTGTAATATCTCCGAAAGTACTTTAGATAATATTTTCAATATTGGCATATGCTAATCGGACATAAAATCATATGTTTTAGTTATAAAAGTTATTTTTTTGTCCCACCAGTGGCGTCCCTGCAAACATGTCCTCTGATATTTTTTAGAAAAAAAGTGGTACGTCACTGACATTTTACTATGTGGATATTATTTCTGATTAGCCTGGTCAATTCTGCATAAAAATGGTCTCTTGCGTTTTTCTGCTCAGGCTTACCGTTCTTAATTAAAATAATTAATGCAAAATTTTGTTTTATAAAAATTATAGGAAATGACCACCTACTTAATAGGTATGCAAAATGAAACTAATTTAATTTAATTACTTTAATTAAGAACGGCGTGCCAAAGGATAAAAACCCAAGAGACAATTTTTATGCTGAATTGACTAGGCTAATCAGAAATAATATTCACATGGAAAAATGCCAGTGTCGTACCACTTTTTTTCTAAAAAATATCAGAGGACATATTTGCAGGGACGCCACTGGTGGGACAAAAAAATAAATTTTATAACTAAAACATGTGATTTCATGTCCGATTAGCATATGCCAATATTGAAAATATTATCTAAAGTACTTTAGGAGATATTACAAAAAACGAATTAAAGAAAAAAAAATTCAACACCCTGTAGCAAAAATTTTAAGCCGTTTAGGACATATGTTTATATGAACTTTTCTTCATAAAATGAATTGAGAAATCACACCCTAAAATATTATTACGTCATTAAGGAACTCCCTGTATATGCTCATTTTTTTATAGTCCTTTTTATTACAATAACAAAAAAATAGAGGTACCTGGGTACCCATCATCTTAACGTTTTTAAAATACTTTCATAATAATATATAATAAAAAATAATTGTACCTTCATCAAGGTGTTATGGAATAGACCATTATATAAACCAGAAGGTGAATTTTCTCGCTTATTAATTCCTGTTAACACCCTGTATAGGTTAGTATATAATTATTACAATATCATAAATCAAAGTGTTTTTTGTTGTAGGTTGTATTATTGGTATGTAGACTAAGGCCTCAATACATTTTCGCACATTCGCGTAAATCACAGCAACCCCCTATCATGGGAATGGTGGCACTAGCAATAGCGTTACCCCCTCCCAGTGTTCACGAGATACGCCTCGAATCTGACATGTTCGTCACTAGAATAAATTTTGACTTTAAAATAGCTCACTGCGAACCCAAAGTCATAGATCTATTAGATTATACAGCCGAAGAATTTACTGGAAAAAATTTATATGCTTTGTGTCATGGGGAAGATGCCAATAAGCTGAGGAAAAGTCATATAGATTGTAAGTAGAGAGTCTACAAATTGGTACTACAATTTGGACATCACCTTATCCATATTAAACACGATCAAAAGCAATACTTGGCCTTAGCACAACTGTCTATTAAGAAAGTTATAGTGCTTTGTACCAATAAGCTGATAGGGTTGTCTAATTATTTATTTATTTTTTAGTAATTAATAAGGGTCAAGTCCTTACTCATTACTACAGGATAATGAACAAAAATGGCGGCTATACATGGATTCAAACCTGTGCTACTGTAGTCTGTAACTCTAAAAATGCCGAAGAACAAAATATTATTTGCGTAAATTACGTTATCAGGTAATTACTAAAAAATTCACTAGATTACAAGTATGGCCAATTAACTATTATAATTTTTTTAAATGGCTTAATCACCAAAAATTATAAAAGTTCATATTTATTTTTAGTCGTCGAGAATACGAAAATTTAATAATGGATTGTTGCCAAATGGAGGAAAATTCACATCTAGTCAAGAGGGAAGAGGCTAGCAGTAACGACCCTGAAAATGGTTCTCCTGATGCTGATCGAGGAGGTACGTTAACGTACCACCAGAAGGTGCCTTTTTACGCCACACATCTCACCTTTTTTAACCCCCTCATTATTTGTGCATGTTATATGAAGCCTGTTTTATAAATAAATATATTTTTAGATGACAGAAACAGCGGGGGACCACCAAACCCTCCTTCAGACCCATCCCAAGACCTGGAAGACACTACTGGCCACGCTGCCGACCCAGGAACAATTACCAAAGATACTAGCGACCTAAGAACTCGTAGGTTAGATCCGGTGGCCTCTGTGGCACAGTTAAAGACCACAGTTACACCGGTTGACCAAAAAAAGACTGCTACACCTGTCAGACGAGGACAAAAAAGAAAAAACACCTCGTCTGATGAGAATGAAGATGAGGAAGCTGCGAATCAAAGTCGAAACACTGTAATGAGTCCTGCGAGTTCTTGTCATTCTGTTGCAGCAACTCATCCGATTGTGTCTGCACCGGAATCGACGGGAAATAGTCCTAAAAAATTGGATGACGCAGGTAAGGTCATTTTACACTCTGGACAGATAATATTAAACTGACGAAACGGAAAAAGCTGATTGATCTTCATCCAATAATTATTACAGTTCATACAATATAGAGCTAAGTCAAACAGTTGATTATATTTTATATTTATATGTGCTATTCGTTTATTTTTGCAAAGAAATAACTAATTATGTTTCTTCTTTCTAGGAAGTAGTACAGGTGGTACATCAGTTAAAGACCTCGAAAACGCAATGTCAAAACATCTTCCAGCCTGCAAGTCGCCCACGCACCAACCAACAGACTTCAGTACGGATGCCTTGTTGAAGCAGCAACAAAGGACTACTATTCAATGGATAGGAGCTCATCAACAGCTTCAGCAACAAGGCCCTTTACCAGCCTCGGCACTTCTAAGACAGCTCTATGCCAACAGGGAGAGTGTGATAAGGGCTAATGTTCATGGAATTACTAGCGCTGGGAGTCGGTCTAGTAGTGCCACTGGTAAGAATCTAAATAGCACTAATGCCTAATGGTTTTCTTGTATAGAATTAACCATTCTTATTTATTTATTTCAGGATATTACCCTAGTGACAGTCAAGTGGGCGTAGGGCCTCTACCAACACCTCCCGGAAGCGAGGGTTCCTCCTCGTACAGCGAGCACCAGTTTCTCTTGTCACAACACCAAAACTACCCCACAGGGTATTCCATGGATTACCATTCCGCCATGACCCCTCCGTCCAGTGTCTCGCCAAGAGACAAACACCAGCAACTTCATACAGGGGTTACCTTTGATTCTCCGTACCAAGATGTGCTGCGACAGTATCCTGACAGTCCTCTACCGTTAAAGCCTCAAGTTTATTCGTATGTTGACCAGCCTCAGTTTTACCACCATGGGACTACTGGGGCAGGGTTCCATTTGTACCATCCTAGCAAAGGGACGGGGGCGCCATCTAATTGGTACTCTCCTTCATAGTAATACAGTTAGTGACGTGGCACTTCTCGCTTGTTAGAGTATGTAGACTTTTCGTTAGTTTTTTTTTGTTTGTTGTTAGAGAACCTAGAAGGTATACTATACAATTAATTGGAGAAAAACCTAATGATACATTATAAACCATTAATACTTCTCTTCGAACATTTAACTAATAGATAGTGTTCCAACGTCTGTCGCATAAGTGAAATAAACATGTTTTTCTTAACGTTTATTTATTTTCAATTGTATTTATGTATGTATTGTATACAAACTAATTTTATGACAGAACACTGATTAAATCAATTTTTCCAGGGCTAAAAAATATCAAAATAAAATACAAGCTACGTGGGTATATGGTATACCTACAATGGTGTTCACTAGACTATCTTTAAACCAAAGAAGCTAACACGAAATAACGTGAGGGTGTATCATTTCAACGTTGTAAGATATCAAACTAACAAATCGGGTACATATTGCTCACGTTATTTTGTGTTAAATCATTTCAGTGTCATTTTTGCCATTGGCAAACTGTGAATATATATTCATTAAACCATCTCGTGCAGTAGGAATCAATCTAAATTTTTTTTAATGCTATTTATTGGACAGTATAATCAGTTTCGATATTATTGACAGTGGAAGGAAGTCGCTTTAAAAAAAAACAGAACGGCGGGAAAAAAAGTTACAAAATTATTTTAAAAAATTAAAAAACTTTAAATGTAGATAATGAAGCAAAATAACACTCCTACTGCGGATATTACGGCCTATTTTAGAATAATCCTGTACAGATTCTTCCATTCGTTTCTAAAGTGGGCCAACGATTTTAAATTATAAAGAAAATGCAAACATATTTTTTGTTTGCGAAACCCAGCGCTAAGCCAATGCATATATAGGCTTAAAAATTGAATATATATACTGTGTAAATAATATAATTAGGTACTTTTATCTATAGATAGTTGTATGTATGTTATTTTTTGTTGGGCATTGATGGAAGTTAAATTATAAAACTTTTTATACGTACTGGCATTCATAAAACATTATTATAAGTACACGATTGTTTTTTTAATTTCGATTAATGATTTTTTTAAATTTTAATTATCATATTTACAATGGACATATTTCTTTTCTTTTCTCTCGGGAATTTTGAAAGCGATCAAAAAAGGTGCTGACAAAGTAATAATGTGATATTCTTCTTATATAATTTTGTTAATTTACTTGTTTCATATGTTCTATTAACTTTGTTTGTCACGTATCGTTCAGTACAAAATTTCTGTCGCTAGTAAAATACGAAAATGTGCAATATAAACTTTTGTGAAATTTAAATTTAGTTTTTTTTATGCATCTACTTACATAATCTTTACTACAAGGGTTTACGAATACGTTTTGCTAATTTAAATTGTTTTAAGTTTAAATAATTTAGATTTTACCTCACCATAAATATTGTAACCCAAAAATTTGAAAAATGATTTAAAATTTATCATTCGCAAAACGGAAGTAGTCACTGTTTATTTATATTGTTCAATAAATTATTTACAATTTTTTTTCCTTTTTTCATTAAACCCCTTCCTTTTCTTTAAAAGAAGATAATAAAAAACAACATAAGGCCAGAAATGATCAAATAAATAGGGCTACGCACCGCGCAGTAGATAACTGCTGATGTAGATTAATGAGTAAACTTTAAGAGTAAAGTCTAGTGATGCAATCGCCATTTAATTTTTTAACCAATATTTCTTATCTTTTTCGGTTTATTTAAAAAGGAACCAAATACCCGTTCTTGAGTAGCAATTACCTACAGGTTTGAACTAAATAAATTTTGATTATTGAATTAATAAAAGCAAGAAACGAAAATTTGTGCAATTTTACCATTTTTCTTCTTCTGCTTTTATTACTTTATAAATTCAAACTTGTTTAACTTTAAATTGTAGGTAATTATGCTTCAGATGTCGGTATTTAGCCGATTTTTACATAAAAGGAAAAAGTAACGAAATATTGATCAAAATAACGAAAAAACCGAATACGTCACTCTTAATGAACCTTGCTGCGCAGAAAATATCCAGAGATGATCAGACCCGCTAGGGCTGCGCAGTAGGTGTCTGCTAATATCGTTTTGACGAGTAGATTTTATTGAACTTTAATGCGCAAGAACTATTTTCCAACGCGTACTGACGAGTAAATTCCAATGAACCGCAAAAATTAAGGGGATATGTCGCGCTAAAGTTTGCTATGTTAAATTTCTGTTTTTCCTGGCCCGAATTACAAGAGAGTTTTCACCACTGAAAAGGTAAAGATGGTGTATCTAAGTGAGTGTGGGAAATTTATTTTCATGCAAAAAAAAATCGAAGAAAAACCTATAAGCCAATGAAAACCCTAAAAATAATTATTGAAGTTGTAAAAAATATTGAAAATTATTCTTTTATTAATAAAATTAAATTTCTAATCAATTAAATTTAATATAGATACAGCTTCGCATGGAGCTGGTAACTTTGAAGAATTTGGAAATATTGTTAAGCCAAAATTATTGTGAAAATAACATTGTAAATTCTTTAAAACTAGGTACACCCAGTAGATATCCCCTGGCAGTGGCGCACCCGAGGGGGGGGGGGTATAAATAACAAATAATTTTCCGATCGTTTTGTAACTTTGGTTATTACCTAAAACTTTTCATTACACAAAAACGATGTAAAAAAACACCCACCCAAATTTTTCCTGGGTGCGCCCCTGTCCCCTGGTTATATAATTCTCCAGGATTTTTGAAGCGACAACCTGAGGGAGGCTACCGCGCAGACGACATCGAATATATCCGGGAACGTCTCTGCTATGTCTTGTCGAATATCCAGATCATGAGGATATATGCTCTTGGGATAGATTATGCGTTCCATCAGGAATATCACAATTATTACTGGGATTTGTAAATCACTTATAGGCAACCAACATTTCACTCAGTCATATAGGCGTGCAATGTAGAATGCAACGTTATTTTTACCAAGCTTATCTGTTATCGTTAGAGGTCTGGTCCTTGAACCTTGTTATTAAAAAAATAAGTTTATTATTGATAATATAATAGATATAAGATCTGTCTTTATATGAATTCATTTAATTTACTTACATAATATCGATAGGAAAAGTGAAAAACTATCGATAGCACTATCGATAGTTTTTGGCTCCATTAATTGGCTTTATTAGAAGAAAACACCCTTTTCTAGGTAAACATTTTTTTGCCCTCACATCAAAAGTGACTTTAAAAAAACGGGTGCCTATACAGTCAAAGTATCTATTCATGTCTCAAAATACCGTTCCTGCCCCTCAAAATCTTTTACAACTGAGTACTACCTTACTATCGCTAGTAAAGTCCCAACTATCAATATTTCAATAACGATAGTTTTTATAACACTATCGATAGTTCTTCAATACTAAATGTAATAGTGGGTACAGATAGGTGCTAATCAGAAGTATTTATCTATGCTAGTTAGTTTATTCATTTTAAATTAACGCGGCAAATTCCTCAATCTACAGTACAGTTACCCAATTGTATAAAAATATGACAGGTTCAAGGGTTGCAATTTTATAAATCTACGTGTATCTTATGATATGATATTGCTTTAAATTGCGTGCAATACAACAATGACAAAATTAGTATTAGTTATTATTAGTAATTAAAATGACACTTAACAAGAAATAAAATGCTGATGACATATGAGGTCGCAAAAGGCCTGCAGGGTGCAGGCCGTGCAGGCAGGGCAAGTCATAGAACAATTGCATAGTAGGAGAAATAGAATGAGTAACATTATATTTCTAACTTAAGGTTTGCCACCTTTTTATTGTTGTTGACCTGGAGTCTATGCTGTGACTTTTATATTTCCCCCAATCAAAAGTGATTTCTAAAAAAAAAGGTCGCCCTCCTGCATTCTCGTTGTACTTCCCAATGAAAGGTGACTTTAAAAAAAATGATCTACATAGTGTAACCCTTCTCCCCGATCTCAAGTGTCTTCTATAAATCTACCAATAACCAGGAGCTCCTCCATGCAAAACCAAAAAAGGTTCCTGGTTACACAATACTCAACTGCTGTATAACAGAGTATACCTAACCAGTAACCTGGAGTCAGAGGGTTTCAACCTGGAGACTTCAAACCAAATCTGGAGACTCCAGGTCAGACGTGGAAACCCTATCTAACCACAGTAGCTGCTAGAGAAAAATAGATTTGTGTAAAATCATTAGTTGTCATTTCAAAAGGTACTGAGAGAACGAACTATAAGCAGTTTTAACGACTGCGCAGAAAAATCCGACAGAAAATTGGCAGGGAATTTCGTTATTCGTTATTTGACATCTGATTTCCGCTATAAGTCCCTCCCTTAATCCGATACAGACTGACAGAAAATAGAAAGCAGCGTTTTTGTAGGTTCTTCGACTTGTCGAATTGACCGTTTCGCACGTCCCATTGAAAGTTTATAATTCGTATGTTGTAAAGAAAAGGTATATCGTCAAGACTAACGAGATGAAAATGGAGTGGACGCCACAAGAGGAAGGATTGCGAGAAATCCTTACCCTTTTGAGAGAATCTCAATCACCGGACACTGCTACTCAAAGGGCTGTACAACAAGTATCCTTTTTCATTTAATTTCGTAAATAATATTTCACCCTGATGTAAGTACTCTATGGTTTGTTAATTACATAACTAGGACAAACCTGGACTAGACCAAAACTTATATTAAAGCATACTGGGGGACATTTATTGTTTACAAATGTTTTGCTGTATCATCTGATTGCAGATTAATGAGTCTATTAAAAAAACCATGCAGGTGATTTTTCAGATATAACCTTTATTCAGTAGTGAAAATAAACTTTATGCCTCATGTTTATAACTTATCACCTTGCATTTATCAGTGTCCCTTGAAAAAGCAAATAAAATACTAATAATCTTTTGATTAAATCTGGAACCTTTTCATTATACCTGTCTAATCTAATAACATAATGGTATTTTACTGAATAAATGCTTTTCTTTTCATAAATAAATCTGTAAAGTTTTTCAATGTGTAATAAATAGTATAGTATAGATCAGTCTACCCCAAAAATATCCTGTTGATTACACTTTCTACTTACACTATTGAAATTCACATTGAAAACTGTTTTTTAATAAAGGAATACTAAAATTCTGACATGTTTAGTTCAGAATCAAATTTATTTTGACAAGTCCGGTTGGCAACTGTTTTTCCAAGGCTTGCTGGTTCATTTTAATAAACAATGTTGTACCAAGAGTTTTGGAGAATAGACAATTATTAATCTTAAAGCCATTTAAGTTTTACTTTTGATTTATTTTATCTTGAAATGACCTTAAATTTCCCTTAACTCAACCATCCCAGAAATTGGAAGAACTAAACAAGTTTCCAGATTTTAATAACTACCTTATGTTTGTTCTAACCAAACTTACCACAGAAGACGAACCCACCAGGTCACTAAGTGGTTTAATTTTGAAAAACAATGTAAAAACTCACTATAGCAATCTACAAACAAATGTAACGAGCTATATTAAGACTGAATGCTTACAAGCAGTTGGGGACCCAAGTCCCCTTATTCGAGCTACAGTCGGTATACTTATAACTACAGTAGCAAGTAAAGGAGACCTTGCTTCATGGCCCGAACTCTTACCTGCTCTTTGCAACATGTTAGATTCCACTGATTATAATGTATGTGAGGGGGCCTTTGGTGCTCTACAAAAAATCTGTGAAGATTCTGCTGAAGCACTGGATGCTGATACAACAAATAGACCACTTGATATTTTGATTCCAAAATTCTTGCAATTTTTTAACCATTCTAGCTCTAAAATACGATCATATGCCATAGGCTGCGTGAATCATTTTATTATTCAGAGGTCTCAAGCACTAATGTTTCATATTGACTCTTTTTTACAAGTAAGTTTGACTCTAAAATAGATTAGTATGCTCAGAATAAAAATTTAAATTACATTATGATTTCTATAGTTCTGATTTCAATTTTTAACATTTTACAAAGTTTCATTTCTTAAAAATTACACACTTTTTAAGAATTTATTCCACGTTGCCACTGATGATGATGCAGAGGTTCGTAAAAATGTCTGCCGAGCTCTAGTAATGCTTCTAGAAGTAAGAATGGACAGGCTTATAAGCCAAATAGACAACATTATTGAATACATGCTTGTCAGGACCCAAGATTCTGATGAAGGAGTCGCATTGGAGGCCTGTGAATTTTGGCTGTCTCTAGCTGAGCAACCTATTTGTAAAAGTGTTCTTGCTAATCACTTAAGCCGACTTATACCAGTTTTAGTCAGGGGAATGAAGTATTCAGAGATTGATATTATATTGCTAAAGGTATGAATACATTTACTAGCAAAATTAGTCTTATAAAATATATAACTTGTTTAACCTTATGAGAATCTGGGAATAGAATATAAGAATTAAATAGTTAAAAATATTATTATTTATAAATTGTTGAAAATATTTCTAAAGAGCTTATGAGTTATGACTTACCAGGAACATCTACAATATATGTTATATTAATGTCTTTATCTGCTATCAATTTTGCTAGGTATTATTTAAATTATGAAACAGTGTTCTTAAAATGTTCTTGCTTTTTTTTACCCAATAAATAGTACTTTTATGTGCTACCAATTAGAAGATAAGGCGCACGGCTCAAATTCACTACTTTAAAACTATTTTTCACTAAAGAATTAAAATAACTAGATCAATTAAAAAATCTTGAATCACAATTAAGTACGCCATCATGAAACTAACGATTTTGACAAGATTATTTGGCAATTGTTTTTCCAAGGCCTGCTTGAAAATTTCAAAAGTTTCTTATTGTTTGACCGGCGGGAATATTAAATATATTGTGTTGTGATTGGTGACCATCATTGGGTCATAAATTATTAAATTCTGGGTAATAGGTAATATTATTAAAATAAATTTGCTTTATTATATGATGATAGAAATGGGCTAACTTAAGGTTGAATCTGTTTTTGTATTCCTAATTATTAGAGGGATAAAAAACAAATTGTTTTCTTATATTTATAAAGGGTGATGTAGAAGAAGATGACAATGTTCCAGACAAGGAGGAAGATATACGACCAAGGTTCCACAAATCGAAAACCCACACAATAAAGGCCACCCAAAATGGTATGGAAAATGGTTTAGACAAAGGTACGCATGACTTATTAGCATTATTAGACAAGCCTTATTGAAATTGAATTTTTATTTTGTAGAAGATGACGAAGATTTTGAAGATGCTGATGATGATGGTTCATTATCAGATTGGAATTTGAGGAAATGCAGTGCTGCAGCTCTAGATGTTCTTGCCAATGTTTTCAGAGATGATCTTTTACCTATTTTGATTCCCATTTTAAAAGAAACTTTGTTCCATCAGGACTGGGACATAAAGGAGTCTGGAATATTGGCCCTTGGTAAGTGTAATTTAAAATTCTTAAGTGAATAAGTCGTATTTTTATTGTTTTTGGGGAATACTTTTTAATGATTTATATCTACCATTGTCATCTTTTAAGACTAATAATTTTAGACATGCGGGATCGATTTCACAACATGTTTTAGGAACGTTTTTGTTTTATATTAGGTTAGTAATGAACTAAACATAGAAAAGATTGTGTTTTTTTCTAAACCTATTTTGTGTGAAGGCTAAATATATCCTTTTTTGTAGCTGCGCTACAACCTAGTTTTTCTTTCAAGTAAAATGAGAATATTTATCATCATCAACATAACTTCTTAAATATTAATGTACGCTTGATAATATTTTACAGCTGGGAAGTATTAAAATTGCATAATCATTTTCATTGTTCTTTGTCCATCTGAATTGTGAACTTTTATCGCCAGAAAATTTTTCGATATGTACATATTTTAACTGATAGTTATCTTAATACACTTGTTATGCATTTTAAATGTCGCTTTTATTATAGATGATAAGATAACATTTTTTTTTTCAATTTACAAGTTCTAGTATCGAAATGAAATGATAAGTTTAAATACAAGGTTTTTAAAAATTGCAACTTTGTTGAATTGAATTTTTATTTTCTTTGAAAATAATTACGAAGTTTTTGAATTATATCTACAGCGTGTTCCTTCATGACTTGTATTAACTAGTAGTTAATAAATAATGAATATTAAAAATTTTTTTAAAAAAAACTTGAGGAATCAATCCTAACCTAAAATATTACCAGATGATTAAGGAAGGTTTGCATCATGCAGAAAATATATTTGAATTTTTTATTTTTCCTAAAAATAACTTAGTTTTCTAATTTAATAATTGAGGGGGTAAAATTTCATCCCTATTTTAGGCGCTATCGCAGAAGGTTGTATGACAGGAATGATAAACCATTTACCAGAGCTAATTCCTTATTTAATAAACTCTTTAAACGACAAAAAGGCTTTAGTAAGAGCCATTACATGTTGGACTCTAAGTCGGTATTCTCATTGGGTTGTAGCACAACCTCATGAGACCCACTTAAAACCGTTAATGACGGAACTTTTAAAAAGGATACTTGACAGTAACAAACGCGTTCAAGAGGCAGCTTGCTCTGCATTCGCTACCCTTGAAGAAGAGGCATGTACAGAACTAGTCCCGTATTTGGGTTTTATTCTCGAAACTTTGGTTTTTGCGTTTTCAAAGTATCAACATAAAAATTTATTGATATTGTATGATGCGATTGGGACTCTGGCAGATTCTGTCGGCAGCCATTTAAACAAACCTGAATACATTAACTTGTTGATGCCTCCCTTAATACACAAATGGAATGTGTTAAAAGATGAAGACAAGGATTTATTTCCTTTGTTAGAGGTAGGTTTGTACTGTAGAATATTTTAACAAGATTAGTCGCCTAGTATAAGCCATGGAACTCTTTCATCCTTACCGTTGACAACTTGTCATAATTAATTTCATATTGTTAAAAAATGCATATATTCTATAATAATAGATACTTTTACAAGATATTCTAAACATAGACCCAAACAGCATAAATTGTTTTAACCTCGGTGAGTGATCATTGAATCAAATACATTTACTACTTAAAAAATTAATTAATACATTAAAAGTTTTTGAATATTATCTGATGTTTTTCGGTATATCTAATATTATTAATTAATAGTACAAATTTCGAAAATCCCGAGATTAAGAAAGCCTTTCGAGATTGACATCCCTAATGCAGACCCTGCACGATAATCCAGACTGAGGGTCCTAATAAGGGAATGACAGTAATACTGAACGTGTACGGGCAAATTTCCAGTTTTGATGGCCACACTGATGTAAATTCTCATTTTCACACCCTACACGGTTAATCTTATGAAAATCTGGGAATAGAATATAATAAATTTTTTTAAATATTATTTATAAAGTTTTGAAAATATTTCTAAAGAGCTTATGAGTTATAACTTACCAGGAACATCTAAATTATGTTATATTAAAGTCTTAATCTACTATCAATGAAGGTAGATATTCTTAAAATTCTGGAACGGTGTTCCTAAAATGTTCTTGCTTTTTTACCCAATAAACAGTACTTTTATGTGCCACCAATCAGAAGGTAAGGCGCACAGCTCAAATTCACTACTTTAAAACTATTTTTCACTAAATAAGAATTAAAATAACTAAATCAATTAAAAAATCTTGATTCACAATTAAGTACGCCATCATGAAACTAACGATTTTGACAAGATTATTTGGCAATTGTTTTTCCAAGGCCTGCTCGAAAATTTCAAAAGTTCCTTGTACGTGTACGGGAAAATTTCCAGATTTGATGACCGGACTGATGTAAATTCTCTTTCAGACTCTGCTCGATCATTTAGACTGACAGTCTTAGTAAGAGAATGACAATATTGATCGTGTAAGGGCAAGTTTTATGGTTTGATGGCCGGACTGATGTAAATTATCATTAGAAACAAGATTGATGTGAGAATACCTAAACAAGAATTGATATTATTTAGGACTGTCGGTCCGGATTATTCGTGTAAGGTCTGCAATAGAGAATTTGAAATTTCAGTGTGGTGTTTCTTGGTTATTTGTGACGGTCGGTTTAAGAGTTTTATGGCTTAGTACAGCTTTATCTTAAGCGAATGGACTCTAATTGATGTATTTTTTAAACTGTTGTTGGTTTTTAGTGCTTGTCGAGTGTAGCCACAGCACTACAATCAGGATTTTTGCCATATTGTGAGCCAGTTTATTGTCGGTGTGTTTCGCTTGTGCAACATACACTTTGTCTTCACATGGTACTTACATTCTTATTTATTTATTTTTAAGCACCTACTTATAACTATTATACAGTGCTAGTATAAAGTTTCCCCCCTTCCCTTGCTTAATCGGAAATGGTGTGATATATATTATTCAAATTCGGTTTCGTAAATGATAAGTAAAATACTTAACATTAAACAAAATATAATTGTTTTGTTATTCAAGATAGGGGAGATCCTCTAAAAAATGTTTTTGAATATTTTCCAATTGGACATTTTGAATCGGTACATTTTGGAGTTTTAAATGGCAGAGTTAAATTCAGCGTAAAAAGACCTTTAAAATGAGGTATTACACGACCTCTCTTTTTCATTTAAAAATATTTTACAAAACAATACTATTTTGTTTAATAGTAAGTAT
This sequence comes from Polydrusus cervinus, assembly GCA_935413205.1. Taxonomy (NCBI): domain Eukaryota; kingdom Metazoa; phylum Arthropoda; class Insecta; order Coleoptera; family Curculionidae; genus Polydrusus; species Polydrusus cervinus. The sequence continues at coordinate 2,909,132 of OW284520.1, forward strand.
TTTATTTATCATATATCTATGTTATTCCTGAATTAGGAAGGGGGAAGGTAAATTTATGCAAGAACCGTATATTAATCCTACGTTACAGCTACATTTATTTTTGCAGTTAATATAAACTAACTTGTTTGTTTTAAAAATAATGTTATCCCAATACCTAGTTAGTTTTAATAGCTATGTAAATCCAGGGATTAATATTAACTAAATTCCAGGCCAATATTCAAAATCCAGATCAATTCGAAGCTCCAGATAAAGACTTCATGATAGTAGCTCTAGATTTGCTCTCTGGATTAGCAGAAGGTTTAAACGGCCACATAGAAAAACTAGTAGAAAGTAGTACAATTATGCAACTTTTACACGTTTGTATGCAAGACGCCATGCCTGAAGTGAGGCAGTCGTCTTTTGCCTTACTCGGAGACCTCACTAAAGCATGTTTCCAACATGTCCGACCGCACATATCAAGCTTCGTTCCCATTTTAGGGCAAAATTTGAATCCAGAGCACATTTCTGTTTGTAATAATGCTACGTGGGCAATAGGTGAAATTAGTATTAAATTAGGTAAGTAACTATTTAACAAAATAATATAATAATATTGAATAAGCATTATTACTAAAAAAAATCGTTTTTAGGTGCAGACACAAGACCTTTTATTCCATTGGTTTTAAATCAATTAATAGAAATAATAAATCGACCGGATACACCCAAAACGCTTCTTGAGAACACAGGTAGGATTGTTTTTTTTATTTTTTGGCATGGTATTAACATTTTTAAAGACTTAATTTTTGGCATGCTGCATAAAATGCTGTTCTTTACCTGATTTTTTTTAAGAACAGCTAAAATATTAATTTCAGGGTTTTATTAATTTTGTACTGGTAGAAGTACCAGAGAATTTGTAGCAAGCTTTTGAGGGCGTCGGTGCAATTTTTCTATATATTTGGTATATGTCTTCTTGTTTTGAATATTTTCGGAAATTGGCTGTAAAAAGGTAATTATTTGTACACAAAATGTTTCGTACACACACTTAGAGCGTTTTCACACGGCACCATATATCGCGCGCGACAAATGGTCGCAATATTGCTGTTACACTAAATTATGTGTTTTCTAATGAGCCATTTTCACACACAAGCGATATTAGAGAACACATAATTTGGTGTAAAGCAATATTGCGACCATTTATCGCGCGCGATATATGGTGCCGTGTGAAAACGCTCTGAAGGATCGGTTATTTGGAATAGTTATTGAAAAGATAATAGAATTAAAGTTAATCCAATTTTTGGAAAAAACTATGAAATTTAGAAAAAAACGTCATAGTTAGATAAAAACATCAGGCATAACTTCTAGAAATTTTAACTGTTCCTTAACTGATACTTCTTTTTTAGCTGTGTATAGAAGGCATTAAAATGAACAATATTTTCAAATACCTTTTTTCAAAAAACTTAAAAATAGGCGAGATACAGAAGTAAAAATCTAAGTGCTGGCCTGGTCATCAAAGCCTGCTATACTTTATGTTGTTGGTCTTATAAGTCATACAATTTACGGGTCGGTGGTCAGCTATTTGGCAATCCGCTGCGGTGTGTTTGTCTGAATCAAGTTCATTTTAAATTAGTGCACGTGAAAATGGTAAAATTTAAAAACAATGAACTAGTAGATATGGTGCTTATTTACGGCGAGTGTCGTGAAAGTGCGGCTGCTGCTTCGAGATTATGTTTAAGTTAGGCAGGACAGTATTTGATACATAGTGTAACAAATGAATGTACCTTAATTTAAAGTTTTTTGAAAAAAAGTATTTGAAAATGTTTATTTTAATGCCTTCTATACACAGCTAAAAAAGAAGTATCAACTTAGGAATCACCCTGTATAATATAGTAAAAATTAACATATGGGAATAAAAAAATATAAATACATAATAATGACAGATTGTAATTATTTATTTACGGTATAATATGCTCTTTCCAATAATCAGAATACCCTACACGATCATTCGGACTAATTTTTTATCCATTCGTACGGCCGCCTCCACCATCCAAATCAGCAGATTAAAGTACCTCCGTCATCAGGGACATTTACAATATCAATATCTGAGGCGCTCGATTATTTTCATGTTAATGGTTTTTTTTACATTTTTGAAGGCCTGGAGTCACTCCCCCTACCGGTGAAAGGGTACACATGATATAACCTTTTTTTCTTTCTATCATCTAATCTTCAAAATCCAATAAGTCCCCGCGACGCTGGAGTAAATCCCCATTTAGTATCCTGGGCCCCCCTACTATTATGGAGAAATATATTTTATGTACAAATAACTACCTTGTATCCAGTTATTAAAAATCCTCATATTTACAACAAAACAGTCATAAATCAGATACATGGAAAAGGTGGCCGGTACCCTTAATTCAAAAATTCCCGTTATATTTCTGCTTTTTAAAAACCAAAAATAATAAAAATATGTTTACCAAGTACACTAATGAAATTACTGTTATACTACATACAAGGGAATATGGGCCCCCAATAACATTGGTTTTTATTGTTTTTCAAAAATTTTGTTGAAGTTGGAAAATGTTAAAGAATAAAATTTCCCAAAAGCCAAAACAAACGTTTTTATGCTTAGAAATGATATAAATCATCATCATCATTATTGTACTTAAGTATTATAACCTGATAACCCTAAACAGTGTTGATAAAATAAAAGAACTTTCTTGTGATGGCAGTGTATCCTTTTTGTAATATTTTCAAAAACCACCTAGTTTTTTCTTAATTTGCAGCCATGTTTTGTGTTTTTTTAGATGTATGTTGTGACAAGTTTAAATACGCTATATCTAGTTTAAATGTTATAGACTATGTGTTGCAAAAACTATCACTTACATAACCAAACCACGAAATTTTTTGACCACTAGAAAAAAGGACTCGCAAAGGCAAAACATATATGGGATCCACTGCGTTTTCTACCCTGATTTTATTAATCCTAAATCAGTCATGTTTTGTGAGTAAAAAACAAATGGGTTGTTTTTGTTTTGAATTTTTAAATTTTTCTTCAAACTACCTTTGTTTGTTGCAGTTTCAATTTGGTTCAGTATAATTTTACATTAATGTATTTGTCAATATTTTTTCTTAGTTTTGATTGGTGTGACTTATTTCAATTTGGTTAATTTTGAAGTTCTTTTTTTATCAAGCACTGATTTATTTTTTTTAACTTCTGCCAAACATTGTCTGTCGCATTATTCAACAATGTTCCGCAAAAGTTAAATTAGTATTTAAAGTTTTTTGATTTTTATATTTCATATATTTAAAAAGAATAACCAATAACAACATCTCTTGACTGTCATCATACTCTTGAAAAAGCCCTAATAAAAAATATTTTATAACAAATCTACTGCAGAATCAACACAGTGAATTTTGTATATGGATAATAAGTATAATTTACTTATTCATTCAAGTTTATTCAAAAATATTAGCAAATTTATGTTATATTGGTTGTTCTATTATATATTTAACATTTTTTCTACGCAATTTAATATTAATTATTTATTAAATAACTCGAATGATTTCTTTGTAATTAAGTTGTTTTTTGTTTTGTTTCTGTTCTCGGTATAGCCATAACAATTGGTCGACTAGGTTTTGTCTGCCCCCATGATGTCGCCCCAATGTTACAACAGTTTGTCCGACAGTGGTCTGTAGCCCTTTTTTATTATTTCTTTATTTTTAAGTTAATATTTTTTTAATTCTAATTTTTGTTTATTAAATTTTTGTTTAAACAAATAAAAAGGAAGCTAACCCAAAGGCTATATCCCAAAATGCTTCCTCCTAACTACTACTACTAAGACTTAGTAAGCCCCTCCTCAATTTTATGAATTTCTTTTACTAACCTATTGGTAAGTATTTTAGTAAGCGCATGCGTGTGTCCGTTTTTCTTGTTCAGTGTCAAAAAACAATTTCTTCATTCAATATTTTTCGGTCATAAAATTGAGGAGAAGACACTCTGTGATAGGTTGTTTTGTGAATTAAACATTGCAAGAATATTTTTTGAGTTAAAAATTTAAAAAAATATTATTGGTCTTCTAGAAGGGTTTTTAACTATTTTTTCATGGTTGTGTGACTAAGCGACAAAGTAAACTACTACTGCTTGGGTAGAGGGTAGAGCTACAAAAAATGTATTATGTTTCAAAATTAAATTGTCCAACAATATGTTTACACCTTTAAATGAGGCCTATTTTACAAAGTAGGTAAGTTGGCAACCACGGAGACCTTATTTAATGTACTTACTTACCAAGAGGTAGACACACTGTATAGTAAATATTCGAAAACTCTGAAAGATGTATCATATACAAAAATTTGTTGTAGCTTTGACCGCTTTGTCGCACGTATACACAATAAAACCAAGTTTAATATTAAAAATATATAAGTTCTTGCAATGTTGCCAAAACAAGAACTAACATATGGAAAATACCTTTGTAGGTGCATATCCTTACGAAATATCCGCGACAATGAGGAAAAAGACAGCGCGTTCCGTGGAATGTGCCAAATGATTCAGGTAAATCCTGCAGGAGTTATTGCTGACTTTATATTTTTTTGTGATGCTGTTGCATCATGGATAACGCCGAAAGAAGATTTAAAAGAGGTGTTTGTTAAGGTGTGTATAGCGACCAGTTCAATATTTCGTTACATTATTGCATTTTAAGAAAACGCAATTTTAATGTTTTTTATTCTTAACAGATTTTACACACATTTAAAGCACAAGTTGGTGAAGAAAATTGGAAAAGGTTTAGCGACCAGTTTCCACCGCAATTACGAGATAGACTGTCAACGCTATATGGTATATGAGCCCTGTCAAAGGTAAGTTGGGGACATAAACAAAAAAAAAGTGTTCGATTTCGTAATTAATTTAGACTTCTGTATATGTACGAATTTTTCGGCTAGTGGTCGTCGCTGTTGAAAAGCGCCTACTTTTGACTAATTCAATTTTATTTTAGTAATTATACTACAGTCAGTAATAACAAAGATAATCAATTTAATTATACAGATAATTTATAACTTGGCTGATTTTAGCTTAGCCTAGTTAAGAGTTGAAAAATATAAGGTAAGGTGAAGTGGGGTAAGTAGGGATCTGGGGCAAGTGTTTTTTTGTAATAATTGTAAAAAAAATTACTTTTAAAAACTAAAACTACAATAAAATGGTTTTTTGGACTCTTGTAGACCGCAACATATAGTTAAAAAAAATTTAATATTTTATTTTAAAGTAACACAGCTTATGTCAAATGTATCTAATCTTCGTCTATAGTTACAAGTTACGGCAAAAATGTTTAAAATATTTTATCTGTACTAATTTAAAACTTAGGTTCAAAGTTTTTACATCCTCAAAATTGTAATCACTAACGTTATCTCTTGTATTTTTTTAACACTTCAATTTTTCAGTATTAGGTTCATAGTTCCCACTTGCCCCGTTTTTTTTTGTTAGTGGGGTAAGTGGAGATTAGTTCCCACTTGACCTATTTAAATTTTTTATATTAATAAAATTCAAAGTAAAAAGTTTTAAGAAGTTGAAAAGTGAGATTGTAACTATAAAGTAAATAAAAAACTTAAAAACCGTATTACGTAGTTTTAAAGAAAGTTATAGAAGAAGAAATCTCTAACATATAAACTTCTTTATATTTAAGAATTTCTTAAATCTGAAAAAGCCTGTTGTTGGTGAAGTCGCAATAGATTAACCCACTTGCTCCAGTTGAACATAACATTACTCAAACGCGATTTATAAGTTGAAAACTCACTTACCCCAGTACCTGGGGCAAGTGCTTTCTACGGGTACATTTTCATAACGATTTTTTGTTTAATTGAAATTCTTGGGTATAAATAAACAAATTTTGTTGTAATTGTAAATATCACTAATTACTTCCTGTCTACAGCGCATCTCTGTAACTTAATTTTTTTAAAAGTTATGTAGTTTCAAAGGCGACCTTTTATATTTTTAATCCCCACTTCACCTTATATATCTAGTTTAAATGTTATAGACTATGTGTTGCAAAAACTATCACTTACATAACCAAACCACGAAATTTTTTGACCACTAGAAAAAAGAACTCGCAAAGGCAAAACATATATGGGATCCACTGCGTTTTCTACCCTGATTTTATTAATCCTAAATCAGTCATGTTTTGTGAGTAAAAACAAATGGGTTGTTTTTGTTTTGAATTTTTAAATTTTTCTTCAAACTACCTTTGTTTGTTATAGCAGAAATATCTTGGTATCCAGGTTACATCGTTTTTTTTTTTAATTTTTAGGGCATAAATGGGGAAATAAAAAATAAATTAAAGAAACCGGGGTGGGACTACCTGGGTAAAATACCAGCGTGAAGCGCGTGAAGACATTCAAAAACCAAATAAAGAAGAGGGTGGGCTCAACAAATAAAATCACATCTACAAGAGGAATATCCCTTTTTATAGGTACTCAATATAAACTAGGTATTACATTTTTTTTTGTATTACTTTACTAGGTACATACATTCACAGAATTATTGCAATTAAATCGACAATTCGACGTTTTTAGTCGTCTCACTCACTAGTACTAGTAGAGTAAGTTTTAATTTTGGGTTTAAAATAAACAAGAAAGTAACTATTTTTAATATAAAGAGAAAACAAGTGTTTCCTAAATACACTAGTATTGTCGTGTATACTGGGATTTTTGCATGAATATTATTTGTAGGTAACCTTTAACAACATAAATGTGCACTTAGTTAAAATCAGCAGAATTTACTTTTGATGTTGTTGAAAGTTATTTACATAAATTAACAACTCAGAAGAATTAAAACTATCATCAAATATAAAAGTAGCGAGAATTGATACAAAATTATCGTTACCTTTAAAAAACGACATATACAAAGTATGTTATGACATATCACGTGGCCTGAGTTTAGATTCCTTTTAAAAAAATATTTAAAAAATCTGTCATACTAATGACATGTTTTGCATTAATATTACAATACTTTGCTTTCTAATACTCATATATTTTTTGATAGTTTTGTTATTTTTTGAGTCTAATATACATGGAAGTTTTAAATAAAAACTGCTGTGCAACACCGGTGTTTAAAGAATTTTGTAAACAACGGACTTAAAAAAAAACGAAAACATTAGTAACCCTCTTTGATACCTTTTCAAAGAGCCTTGGCCCGTTCAATTTATTTCCATTAACCAATTTACTCTAAAAAAGAAGTTTTCAATTTATCTTCAGAACTACCATAAAGAAATCGTTTATAAGAAGTTTAGGCTGTGAGTTACTAGAACTTTTTTTTCATGGCGCTACGTCATACGTTGGTGTTATCAAGGCCTAGATTCTCGAACCGGAGAATTAATTTTAGGATAGCAACATCATCTCTACTTCGCAAATCGACCCTCCATAGAGAAATTTAGGGCATAGTTGTTTTTATTTAAAATATCAATGGTCTACTATTTAGGCGTAGTTATGCATGCAGTGGTTTGGTATCTAGTAAACTTAATAATTTTGTACAAAAGAACTTTTTTACTCTCTTACATTTTACATAGATTTTTACTTTTTATGGGTGCTTATTCTTTATACATTTATTTTATTATGCAAAGCAGTACGTTACTTTTTTGCTGCTTAGGTGTTTAGGTTTTTAAAAGATACATCGTATCTTATGCTAACCCTACACGATTATTCAGATTGACATTCTCGATAATGGAATAACAGTAATACTAATCGTGTAGAGTCTGCATTTGTTGATTGTTTTTGTATATGTTAGGTAGTTTAAAAGCGGTACGATCTGTATCAGTCACAAGACAATCTTTATCTAAGCAAGCAAATGAATTAGGCAGTAGATGAGTAAAATAGTTCTTACCCAATACCCAATAGTTATATTTGTTGTAATATTTTCAAAAGGCTTGTTACTACTGGGTATCTTACTCTTTTGCTCTATCTTATCTACTGTGCTTATTAACAGTGTGCTTGAGATTAAAAAAAATTAAACATAGCTTCATTGTCTTAATACTAGTCAAAGCAATTCTCTAACCCTCTTATTTCTCCTACTGGCATATCGCCACCCCTACTGCCTTTTATTCATTTGCAAACTTTTCAAAATAAACTCAGTTTATTAATATTTATAATAGACACCTTTTGAAAATATTACTAAAAGCCTTGTAAATAGTAGAAAAAAATCTGCAAATCCTTTATCCTTTTGAGGACTTCTGGATCCTGTACCTGGTCCTGTTCCTAGTTATCCTTAAGTCCATTTAAATGGTCCTTTTTTTGAATGATTGTTTTTTTTTGCTGAATTTATTTTAGTTTCCTTATTGTGACCACGTACATTTTTTAGGATTTTTTGGGGGTATCCAAGTTACTTTTTCGTAGATTATAGGAGATACTACAGGGTTAAAGTCCGAATAACAACAAACATTAATGCAGTACTAAGTATGCTGTTGTCTTAATTTAGGTTCAGTACTTATTCTTTATTTTTCTCTTAAAACAAGATTAGTCGATGGGTGGTAGGCAGAGTTGTCTGCAGATGGCTTGAAGCCTTCCTTGGCCTATACACAAAAGCATAGTACAAGGAAGTGTTTACGGGCGTCTTCGAGCATAACTGCATACCACACTCTCTACATGGTCTCTACTTAACTCATTTAGTTTATAATAACAACTTGTAATAAAATAGGTTGTTGAATTTGAGTTGATTACTTTCAATGCAAAAAATAATTAAGTTTTATTTATTCAAATTAGTTTTAGGGTTTCCATTGTTTTAGTAAGCAAAATGACTGATTTTAATTAAATGTCATCACTAAAAAATGTACGTGGTCTTTTAATCATGGATTGGTTAAATTCATCGTGGAATTATATTCCAGAATTTTTTTAAGTTAAATTTTAAATATTAAAAACCAATCCATTTGACCTCGACGTGTATTGTGATAATAATTTAGTGATCATAAAGCATAAATGTTTTTTGTGATACAATTGTAATTAATAAGTAGAAATTGGGGTTGACCACACATTCCAGGCGCAGAATTTAACATGAAAAAAATATTCGTAAATACAGTGGCTAAGTACATACAGGGTGGGGACTTTAACTGGAATAAATTTGCTAAAAGGTTAGGAAAAAATATTGTCGAAAAATTCAAAAACACCTGGATTAAGATTTTTTCTGGGCTTCATACTCATAACACAAATTTATTTTTTCAGACTTCATAAAGGGATGAAACATAACCTAACCTTAAGTAATAAAATATCACTTGTGGTACCTTTGACTGGCCTATTTTTAATTTTAATATTCGTTTATATATTATTTTTAAAAAAAATTGGTTACGTTGTTATGAGTATAAAACCAGGGTGGCAATAAATCACGATTTTTTTGAAAAAATCAGTAAATCTGATTTTTTCGATTAAATCGTGATTTTTATCAATTTATACTGATTCTTTCCTTAAATATGGTAATAATGAACTTTAAAATCACTTATTTTCATTATTTTGTCTATTCGCCCAAAAATATTTGTTGTCTAGATTTACAGCTAGAAAATCTCCTCGGCGTCTTACAAAATAATTGTATTGACATGAAAATTTTTGCCAGCGTGCAGCGTAATTCAATTGAGGTGTTTTTACATTTTCCACAAATATTTTTATGTTTTTTTGTTGTATCATTCTAGCGAACTTATACAAATTAAAGCTTCCTCCTCTGGAACAATAAAAATTAAATATTCAACAAAGTTTTGTATGTAACTTATACCAATCAGGGACAAAATTATAATGGGATAAAGATGGCAGAAGTTTTTCAATGTTTTTTTTAAGAAAGTTCATTTATCAAATATTATCTTGTCATATGTACATTTTTTTTGTAATAGAATCTGTTCCTGGGATGTATGTCCTGTCAATTCCAGACACTAATAATAAGACTTAATAGTATTTCAACATTTTTAATTCAAATTAGCATGTTGACGCTGGAAAAATAATTGAAAATTTAAACTACTTTTAGTGACATTTAAGTGAGATTGTTATTATTTTTTATCGCGTGTTCTCAACTTTTATTTTAATTATTTTTTGACGTTGTTTTTTCTTTATATTTATATTCATTTAGGTTTTTTCTACGTGTATATTTTGTTTTCTTTGATAATTTATACTCACTGTGGTGCTTTCGCCATGTAAGGTATTTATGCCCTAAATTTAACTGGGCAAATTTTCTTTTTTTACGAGGGTATTAAAAAACATTAAAAATATGTATCAATGCTATCGACATCAAGTGGACTCATTTTGAAAATAAAATTCTATGACCATTCTTAGGCTACTGGGTAGTCGTCCATCTTTGAAAATCAGAAACTTTTTAAATCCCCTGGAAAAATTGTGGGAATTTATAAATTTGATGGTTTGAAAAAAATCTTTTTTATCTACGAAGATGGACAATTTATACCCACAGATATGTGGTCGAATTTTAAATTTTAGAACTTCCTAAATTGGATTTTTATGCCCCAAGGTCCTACCAGTAATAGATAACCCTTGATATTTCTTGCGTTTTGCATACTAATCGTAGTTTTTCTAACATAACTTTATCGGGTACCTCCACTATCACTTCAAAATTTCTGTCAGTGACTAATCTCTGTCATATATACAGCAGCGTGTTATACAAAGTGAAAACAATTTCATGAAATGTTATGTTCTAATTAGAATTTTAAAACTACACGTCACAGGAATTTGTTTTCTCTAACGTCACACAACCCTCTGCTCTCTAAATAAAAACAATTAATCAACGTCAGAAATTTTGGAATTAAAGTATACCTAGTTTAGTTTATAAAAATAATTTCCAAAATGAGTCCATCGCGAGAATATAACCAAATCTCATTTTAATTAATATAAGCTTTTTATCCATTCTGCAATAAAACTTAATTTGAACATGATGATTTACTTTTCGTTAAATATTAGGCGTATTTTATTTAGGTTCCGTGTGTGAATGTGTCCTTTTTGTTACAGAAGTCTTCGTTCCTTCTACACTCCATTATCCATTCCTTTTTTGCGTTCTAAGCGCAGTTCCTTTTTTCATTTTAGGTTTTAAATTATGCGAGTACTTCATGTACCAGTTTAGTTTCAGCAGTAGACTTTTTTCTAACGAAATTTAAATTTTATTATACTCAGAGCCCTCATGCACTTTGTCTCATATTGATCATCGCTATAAGCAATCTGCGTGGTCTCATGTCATTCAATACGTCAAAGATTATAATAATTGTAAGACATTTGCTGCACATAAAAACTTGCTAGTGCGTGAGTGGTTTTAGCTTACCTAAAAGAATATAAAATATGCTTAAACCCTGTACGTAATTGTCTTATTTTTAAATTTCTAATTTAGTTAATTAATTTTTAAATTCCGGTTTTGATTCAAAGAAAAAAGTTGTTTTTGCCGTTCTTTTTCTATAGAAAGATTCTAATCTTTTGGTACATGTGGTATGAACAACTAGTTACCCAAAGCTCAATACTTTTTTACCCTTTTGTTAACACAAAACAAACAGAAACATTAACAAATTATTATTATTATTGCTATAAATTTTTTTTATGTGCAAAGTTGTTTAAGCAGTTTTAACAGTTGTTTTCTGCACTAAAGTCGCTATAAAACATGTGGCTTAGAAAAAGTTACAAATTGATAAATGTTGCTAAAGTGTCGAAAATAACGTTAAAATTGTTAATTAGCGAGAGGCTCAAATTTTTGTTGATTAATAAGTAATGAAGTTCAACTCCTAAAACGTAATATTTGCAGTGCCATTTTTTTTTCTGTTTTCTCCCAAATAAAGAAGGCTTATTTTGGAGTTGAATTAACTTTGTATTGCCTTATTGTTGAAATTAATGCCTTAATGTTGTTTGTCAATGTTAATTTTTTTCAGATTTAAGTTAATTTAAATGTCAAAATTTGTAACCCAAATTACAATAGCTAATAGAAAAAAAATCATTATAAAATTAGTTTTATTTTTTTTTCTTAAGAGGGAAGTCCAGTGATGCACAGATTTGAACTAAAGAAATTTCTATTAATAAAAGAAAATAACGAAAATTTGTGAAATTTGTTCATTTTTCTTTGCCTGCTTTTATTGTTTTATAAATTCAAATTTGTTTAACTTTAAATTGTAGATAATGCTTAAATATGTTGGTATTTGGCCGATTTTTGGATAAAAGGAAAGAGTAACCAAATATTGATCAAAAAACGAAATGGTGAATGCGTCACTAGACTTCACTCTTAAGCATTGGATCCTTAGATAAATTTACACTTAGATTTAAAAATCAAAAAATGCGTTAGTACGCTTAGCAAACAAATTCTTAAAGAGTCCCCTTGGAAATACACAGGCAACCGAAATTCCTTAGAAAGCGTCATCTGTCAGGGTTTTGAATCGGCATCATATTTCTTTGACTATTAAATATAGTGGAAATGACTTTTATGCATTTAAAGTGCAAAGTTTTTTATTTATGAAGAGCAGAGCGCTTTCGGCCTCAGAAGGTCATCATCCAAAAATGGTTTTCACCACAAACATTGTAACGAGTGTGGTTATTATGGCGTTCTTGATGTTTAAAGGGTAGAAAAGTGTTTTCCTTGTCCATGTTTATCCAGGACATGATCAAGCGTTTCTTGTGCCGTGTAACGAAATAATTTAAAAAGAGCACATTTTAGGTTAACCAAAGGTATACCCCGCAGTAATTACCGGTCCATCGCTTCATGATACCTTAGGTTAAATCAGTGGAGACTCGCGGTCTTAAAAAATGGTGAAGAGCTAGGTATAGTGCGGATTACGTACAAACACAAAATAAAAATTAAACTAAGTAGGTACATACACTACTGAATTAACTGAAAAATAAAAACAACACTTTCGCACAGTAAATCACGTAAAAACGATATCTATAACCGTAAGTTTCGCGAAGCCTCAAAAATCGCCCTTCATCACCATATGCAAGTTGCGTCGCGTGACTAACGTCACGTAACCATAGCAACGGTGAAAAGCCACTTGGATGTTGGGTCTTCATCTTTAATTATTGTCCATCGGAGTTAACCGTGGCCCTATTATGCATAGCTACATTTGGATTAAACTAATATTAATTCGAACATAATAATTTTTTAAGGGCTAAAATGGTAGCTGTATTGGTACATTAATATTGTCGAAAAAATGTCCTGGTTTTATTTTTTTTGGGGTGAAGAGCCCCTTCACCTGACGAGCCGCAACTGGGTTAAATAGGAAACAACATCGTACGGGATAATTACACATTTTATTATTAAAAATAATAAATAAGATTTCTATAATATAAGAACAGTATACTATCAGTTTTCTATAAATAAAAAAAAGGCTAACTTATAAAAATGGACATCCGAATTGACAATTTGTGTGATGAAAATTCTTCCCTTACAAATATAGAGACTAGTATGTAATATACAGATTGAGGAATACATAGAAACGTCAAAATATTTTTTAACATTGGCTAAGGTTATGTTAAAAAAACAGACACTGAAGGAATCCTGATATTAATTAGGATACATGTTAGAAGTGCGCTAATGCATTGTTATTTGGCTAAATGACAAAAATACATCGATAGTATTACGATCATATGTTGCACAAAGACATAGTTTGAAGAAAATAGATTTATCACAAGGCACACAGTGCTAAAAAATATATAGAAAAATATCAGAAGTTATATAATTCGGCCTAAGTAAAAATTATCACAATATTATTTTAACAAATAAAGTGCGATATGAGCTAATTAATTAAAATCGTTAAAATCAGAAAAACGACATGAAGTGGCGCGAACTTAGTGTTTTTTTAACCTCTATTTTTTTCTGATTTTACCGATTGCATTAACCAGATTGGACTATGCAATTCTACAATAATAATTATAAAAAGGTCGTTTTTAATCCGATCTTCAACTGATTTGTTAACTTCCTGTTGGGTAAAAATAGCGAAAGACAACCGATGTTCTGGGGCGCAACTATGTTCAACAAAAAAGCGATCGATTTCTAGCGCTATCGATAGTTATGAATTTTTTTTTTGGTTATAACCTAAAACATTTTTAAAATTCAGCTGGTTTTTAACATTTTTTGTATTTTAGAAACACCCAGTTCGCACCATTCGCCTTTCTTGGTGCCTTCATAATTTTTCTTCTCTCCTCCTCCCACGGTAATATTTGATTATAAATAATATTGGACAACACTCTCGTTCTTAAAACTTTTGTAGAAAAGGTTTACTATTCATAAATTTTATTTATTGTGGTACAACAACAAAACATTTTAAAAGTTGGGTTAAAGAAGTGAGTGATAGGATCGGTTTAAATTATACAGGGTGGCGCAACGAAACGGAGACATTTACTGGCAGCTCAGTTCTTTTTTGGAAAAACCCTCATACCCGTCAATTTTGTTTTCGAGGGGACACAAAATTGGCAAAAAATCACGTTAACACGTGCAGCCCCCTGGGCAGGGGTGACACCACCCCTAAAATCTTAAATGGAAAGGGGTGGTCGAGTGATACCTTATTTTAAAGGTATTTCAATTCCCTTTAAAATGATGCAAAATTCATGTAAGTACTTCAATTCAGTAGTGAAGGGAATTGAAATACCTTTAAAATAAGGTATCACTCGACCCCCTTTCCATTTAAGATAATAGGGGTGGTGCTACCCCCGCCCATGGGGCTGCACGTGTTAACGTGATTTTTTACCAATTTTGTGTCCCCCTCGAAAACAAAATCGACGGGTCTGAGCGTTTTTCCAAAAAATAACTGAGCTGCCAGTAAATGATTCCGTTTCGTTTTCGATGCGCCACCCTGTATATATCTTTATCGCACTCACATAAGCGACTTTGAAATCGACACCTTTGGTGGTGGCGAAAGAAATCGACATAGGTGGCGCTTAAAATATCGCTTAGAAGCGAGAATTTCAATGAACTTAAAGCTTTCTGCGATAAATTCGAATCAACATCGCCCTGGAAGATGAACATAGTTGCACCCCTGGTTAGGAAAATGTCTATTTATAGTACCATAGTACTACAAACAATGATACGGAAAAAGTACTTCAATTATTTAAAATCAATGAAAAAAATAAATACATGCTGATAACCTGAAATAAAAAATTATATCATTTTAGAAAAACTATCACAAATTATTTAATCGTTCACTAGCTTGAAGCCAGTGTTAGCTAATCTCTTAGTAAGGCTTGAAATTATTTTTATTATCAAGAAGCAAAAGAATTGGTATAACTACTTCGACCGAGCTATCGACCATTGCAATTAGCTTTAATCATCGCATTAGTAGTAAATAAAATACAATAATTAAAGCTCTTCCATTTACAAAAAAAATACCAATTTATTTTTATTGCACAGCCCAACTAAAACCTTTAAACAATGTAGTAAAACTTAATAAGCGTAATTCTTGCTTGGTGATAAATATTTTCTCCAGATCCCATATTACGGAAGCATTATGGGATACTGTGGAGCAAAAATGCATAGCCTAAATGACAGGCGTATAGTTTTAAAAGCATCACACGTATTTTTTAAAAACCCTTGCGGCTTTTTTTACCTTAGAAACAAACCATACTTTCCCCCCGGCTCTAAAAGACTCTGGCCATGTAAAATGCCGATATGCCTTAGACAAAGGTCACCTTAATGTTTCAATTTTTATAGATAATTCTAACCCGGTAAGGAAAACCGCCTAAGCAGCCCGACCGTTGTAAAGCCTTAACGGCTGTGCCCAGCTTTAAGTCCAACACAAGCTACGCAGCCATAAAGAAGCGTATTGATAAATCGATTCACCTGCACCCCTAGGCTGAATAATGTTGCCCCGTACAAAAAAAACCTGAGCGTGTGTCCAGCTTTAATCCCCCAACACGCTCAGGCTTTTAAAATAACCAGGCTGTGCTAATTTGGTTTGTACAAGCATCTCGAAGCGTGCGTTGATAACTTTGTCCACTGCATGGGATCTTAGACTGAAAAACAATCAAATGACATATTAACTTAGGCTTGGTCTGTACAAACTGCCTGGTGGTAGTTAAAGCCTGTGCGTGTGTTAAGGGACTTTGGGTGGGAGATATTAAAACACAACTTATGTTGGCTGGAGTACATCGGCACGATACAAGGCCTTGCGAGTGTTAAAATACAATTCAATCTTTTATTCTCGCTCTACCTATTAAAATCTAAAAAACATTTATGAAAGTTACTGCTTACAACAGTGGTCTCTGTTGAGTATAAAAGTGCCTTTAAAAAAGTAATAAAAAACACTTGTAAAAAAATTCAGTACAAACTTTTAAACTCACATACAAAAAGCAGTATTTGTTTGAATTAAGACTTCATAACAATTCTGTACATTTAATATAATATATTTTTACTTCTCAAAAGATTTATAGAAATCGATATCCTATAAGGGCAGAACACTATACTGTCATTTTAAAATGTTGAAAACATAGTATTTATTTTTATTAATACAGTTTGACATTAGGCTTCTCAATTTCTAATTTTTAAAATATTATTTCATATACATATACTTATTATTGTGAATATATACACTCCTTCTATAAGCTATTTATTTAAAATAGCCCAATAATCAACATTAAAAAATAACCATCTTGTGTTTTGTGTTATAAAGTCTTGTGATATAATATATTCGTAAAGACAATGTGGCCAAAAAGTTAGTAAATACAGAAGATATTTTGTTTCTAGTTCAGATCAAAGCACCTTTTTCAAATTCAT
Source organism: Polydrusus cervinus (assembly GCA_935413205.1). Lineage (NCBI taxonomy): Eukaryota > Metazoa > Arthropoda > Insecta > Coleoptera > Curculionidae > Polydrusus > Polydrusus cervinus. The sequence goes on from OW284520.1 coordinate 2,925,801, forward strand.
AAGAATCCCTATACTTAGCTACATAAACTACATATAGCATGAATATTTTTATTTAATGAAAAAACTCTCAATTGAAGTTCTGTTCATATTACTAAAAAAAATTACGGCCTTTAAAAAAATAATACAGCAGAGAAGTTCTGGCAGTAATGAAAAACATAAAATATATTGTGAATACTTACAATATATCATGGGCGTGCAAAAATAGTTTGGCGTATCATCCTTTTAAATCCATGTTTTGTACTGTTTTATATTTTTTTATGTTTTATATTTTTAGCAAAAATATGGACAGATATTTTCAGTTTTGTAGTGACAATTAAAATTTATTTCTAGCAGCATGAGTCCTAAGCCCACATAGTCATATTTATCAGACGTAAGTTGTAGAAAAATTAATTTTCATTTACCATGATACTGATTTTCAATAACTCCTAACACTATTTTTGAATAACAAATACTTAAGACTACAAAAATATATAGAACACTGACACGGCTATACAAAAACTTTCCTATAACTGCCTTATCTTTCCCGGTATCTTTATAAACAAATTCGTTGATTAAAATTAGGAAACGATCTCTTTAGTTGGAAAACCGATAAGTTCTCTTGTTAGCTTCGATATCTTGGTACAAACATATTTTTTCTTAATAATTCAAATTATTTAATGTTAATATGCAATGATCGTATCGCCCAACCAGGAGGAGGGCAAAGGCCGTCCCCTAAGCTAACCTCTCCAAACAAAAAATAACGAAAAACTAAAAATCACTTAGGTACCCGAAAACCTAAGATTGTATCGAAAATCTTTTAGAAGTTAACCTTTTTATCTAACATGAGACCTTATCGATTACTTTGGTAAAGCTATAGCTATGGCCAATAGAAACTCTCAAAAAATCCACGCTCAATTTTAAAAACGTTTACCTGGAGCCTTGAACATACCTATAGCTAGAATTTCTTTCAGAAACCTTCATTTATATCACTCAGTTTTCTTATATATATTACGTAAAACAAACAGTTGAAGAGGGTGCTTTGACTTTAAAGTAGAATCACTAGAAAACACGGTTATACATATGTATATAAAAATTTGAAGTGAATAATTTTTACCTAAATAGTTCTCACTTGGTATGAGATTGGTAGGTTTATTTGTAAACGGTTTTCTAAAGAGTTTGAAAATAAAAACACGTTTATAACAAACCTAGTTACCTCCTAACATACATATGAAATTTTGTCACCAAGTATATTTCATAACCAAAAATGTTGTTTTGGAAGTTGGTAGTATTTAAATTGGCATTTATAAAATCGACTTTAAAGTCTTAATTGTCTATTATACAAAAATATGGAACTTGTTATATTATTGATGTAACCGGAAAATCCAAATCAAATATACAGGGTGATTCCTAAGTTGATACTTCTTTTTTAGCTGTGTATAGATAGAAGGCATTAAAATAAACAAAATTTTCAAAAACCTAAAAATAGCCGAGATACAGAAGTAAAAATCTAAGGGCGGGCCTGGTCATCAAAACTTAGCCTGCTATACCTTATGTTGTTTGTCTTATCTCTTATTAGTCATGCAATTTACGGGTCGGTGGCCAGTTTGTTATTTGGCAATCCGGTGCGGTCTGTTTTTCTGAAGTTCATTTTAAACTGGTGACACGTGAAAATGGTAAAATTTGAAAACAATGAACTAGAGATATGGTGCTAATTTACGGTGAGTGTCGTCAAAGTGCGGCTGCTGCTTCGAGATTATACGCAAAACGCTTTCCCTTGCGGGCTCATCCTACACCCAGAAGTTTTCTTAATGTTATTTAACGGGCAAGTTAGGTAGAACCGTATTTAATCCACAGTGTAATAAAAGAATGTGAGTACCTTATTTTTGAGCTTTTTGAAAAAAGGTATTTGAAAATGTTTATTTTGAGGCCTTCTATACACAGCTAAAAAAGAAGTATCAACTTAGAAATCACCCTGTATTTTGCAGATTTTAAAACCGATTATCCTACCATTGGTAGTTTTAGCCAACAAAGATCTACTTAGGTCAAATTATTTAAAAATTCTCAAAATATAAATATGATTCGTTCTCCAAAATAGCTTTAAACTGATATATGCTCGAAACTGAATGTCCCAAATTTACCTATAACGTTACTATACACAAGGAGATATTTAATTTTTTTTTTAATACAAATCTTAGTTTGTACTCGCGTCATTTTATCAAAACACCACTTAAAATTACTTAATCATGACATAAATATGGGACACTCTGTACAAAGCGCATACAGACATGTCTCAACATTACAATAAGTGCTTTTTTTTGGTTGTGACTGAATAACAGCCAATGACTAGGGTACACATACTGGGATGACAAAATTTTCAAAAATTTCTGCCTATTCGCAGGTTACATACACGTCAGTACGTATAGGTATGAATGGACGGTTAGCCCGTGCCTGCAATAGTCCTCATGCATCTGTTTCTCCTCCTTTTAACCTCAACCTGGCGAAATCCTCAAAAATGATGTCATCATCATGATCTTGTAAGTTATTCTCATCTCTGAAAGAATAAATATTCTTTATCTATGCCATTTACGTTATGAGTACCATCATGTGATAATAATAAAATTTCTCATAGAATGACAGCTAAGAGAGATTCTGTGACTGCCACCAGAGGTGGTATTCCTAATAATTTACCTCATTTTCATGAAGTACCTATTTACATAAATGGACCTGAATCTACGTAGCGAATTAAAAATTTCACCAACACAGGTATTGACTTAAGTATCCGTATCGAGATTTAAATGAAAACCGCAACAGAATCGAACTTGGAACGTGATTGTCAGTTTGACATAACTTAACCTAACTTTTGAGATGAACTACTGTAGAAATTAATTATAAAATTTTATGAATGACATACGGGGGTCTATCTTTGCTTTCTCGTCGTTGTTTATAACAGTATGGAAAAAGATAACAATGGGCTTTTTCACTACCTATAATCGAATTTATCATATTAAGCACTAACATTCTCCCTAGAACATCACAAAGCGTTTCTAGAAACAGTTTAAAACACGTTGCGAAACCTGGAAATTTAAAAACATAAGACGAGAGGAGATGTACGTCATCCTATTAATCGCACAATTATTTTATTTGCTAATCGTGCGACGGATTATATTGTTATCTTCGTTTCGACAACTTAAATAAAAAGAAAATATTAGAAACAGAACAACAGCCTCAAGAGATCAGTCAGGCCGGAGCGTGTCGAATGAAGGCTGACCCAGGCTGTTCATTTGCTGGTTTGTTGTGACTTCACGTCGGTCGCTCCGCGTGTTTTTATTAGACAGCGTATTTTGTTTAATTATTTTCTTAGTAAATAATTAAAGCACTAAAAAATTGAAACTAAAGAAAATTTTATTTTTTCTTGCTCTATATGAAAGAGTAAAAAAAAATGCCTTGTGTGTGAAATGTGAAAAAGTTGATTTTATATGAAATATAAATACTAAAACCACTTTTACTGAAAACGCTATGGTGTTTTAGCTATTGCTTTCAATCTCTGGATGACCCAAATATATTAATTTCCAGGGGAACAAACCCTTTTCCGTGTTTTATTTTTGTCTAAAATACACATCATGCGGGTAGCAAATGCTACTTTACCTGGTCGGTTAACTAAAACACATTTAAAAGGGACCAGGTAAACATCGGATTAGAATTATTTATTTTCTTTACGTTACCAGGATGGATAAAATAACCCTTTAACAAATCAGTGGCGCTTTGCTAGCTAAGTACTTGGTCGAAAATATCGGTAAAAATGTTTAAGCTAAAAAAAAAAGTTTATACATTTTTAGTGGAATTTAATAAGGTGAAGTGGGGATTAAAAATATAAAAGGTCGCCTTTGAAACTACATAACTTTTTTAAAAATCGAGTTACAGAGATACGCTTTAGACAGGAAGTAAGTAATAATAATAATAATTAATTAAATGATAGAATAGTTTTGGACTTGCATTGTCTTTAATTTGTTTTACATCACAACGTTTCAACTGGTAAGTATCTCCAGTCGTCTTCAGGTGAATCAGTATTCACTGAAAAAGGGGCCACATAATTAATATAACAGAAAATATTGGGCCACTTTTCAGCGCCGCCACTGGGAAAAAAACAAAACAAAATTAATTTTTGATACGGGTTTCTGTCCATAACAGATCCTAAATTTAATTACCAGCTACAGTATATAATGCCATGAAAATGCTTTTAAGTTGTTTGACAAAGTTTTTTATTTTAAAATTTTAACGTTGAAAATTATTAAGTTTCGGAAACTTTTATACAGAGCTTTGAAACATAAACACCTTGAAATATAAGTAAGCGCGAGAAATTGCAGGTGTTTTTGAAAACTTTCGATAGAAATGCCAAAGTTTTGTTTGTTTATTTGACGCATGGCGCATAAAAAAAAACACGATAAAATATGTGCAAAGTTTTGTTCGTATGTACATAACTTCACTTTATACTGACTTATAAATTAAATAATTGGAAAAATAAAAATTACCCAAAAATTACATTTTAAATTTGTTTTAAACTTACGCGTCAAGCTGAATCAAATTAGTATCAACTGGCACATCGTTCTCTCCATCTTTGCTTACTCTCCGCGAAGGGGTAACACTTGGAGGTATAATCTCCTCCTCTGGCTTGGGGTGCATTAAAATAAAAGGCAATTCTGCTACCAAATCCCTATAAAAAATGTTAGAATGCTCTGTATTTTATTGTTAAATTATGTATGTTAAATTTAACTGGACATTAACTTACCCACCAAGAGCCCCAAGGCATAACTTAACCTTTACTTTATATTGGACAATGATTCCCAAATTTTCACGTTGTGATGGATCAGCCACTCTAAAAATTCGTCCACGTTAAAAAAACTACTTTCTAAAGTCTAGTTTTACAATAAAGATCTTGGTAAATATTACAGCTGAATAAAAATAAAAACATGCTTGGTACTTTTCATGCTGTTTTATGCAACAACTGGGGAACAGAAAATTTAATAAAAAATAATAAAACAATTTATCTGAACAATATAAAATAAGATAACTAATCATGCTGAATCACAAAATGAAACATTAATAATAAGGCCTAAGTAGTCGAAATAAAAATGTCCAACAATATTAATTTCAAAAGTTATAACGTTATCCAAATAAATAACTGTCAAATATGTATGTATAGTCAAACGAAACTGTCAAAAAAATACATAATGTATAACTAAAAGTTTAAATGTTTGCTTCGAAACCTAGTACATCAATTTAACAGGTTAAAATACAAGGTGATTCCCAAGTTGATACTTCTTTTTTAGCTGTGTATAAAAGGCATTAAAATAAACAACATTTTCAAATACTTACCTTTTTTCAAAAAACTTAAAAATAGGCGAGATACAGAAGTAAAAAATCTAAGTGCGGGCCTGGTCATCAAAACTTAGCCTGCTATACCTTATGTTGTTTGTCTTATCTCTTATTAGTCATGCAATTGGGTCGGTGGTCAGTTTGTTATTTGGCAATCCGCTGCGGTGTGTTTTTCTGAAGCAAGTTAATTTTTAAATTGGTGACACGTGAAAATGGTAAAATTTGAAAACAATGAACTAGAGACATGGTGCTAATTTACGGTGAGTGTTGTCAAAGTGCGGCTGCTGCTTCGAGATTATACGCAGAACGCTTTCCCTTACGGGCTCATCCTACACCCAGAAGTTTTCTTAATGTTATTCAACAGGCAAGTTAGGCAGAACCGTATTTAATCCATAGTGTAATAAATGGATGTAAGTACTTTATTTTTGAGTTTTTTGAAAAAGGTATTTGAAAATGTTGTTTATTTTAATGCCTTCTATACACAGCCTAAAAAGAAGTATCAACTTAGGAATCACCCTGTATATAGAAAAGGGAGTAGAACGGATGCAGTTTAAACAGAAGCTCTTTTGGCATCGAGTGTACATAGAGAATGTTGGGGGGTAAGTACAAAATTTAACACCAGAAAGTAAAGCAAAAAAAATGAATAATATTCATCGCTTTATTATGAAAAAACATACCTATAAAATGAGTTGTATGCCCTATAAAAGAGTAGGTATTATAAAAAAGTTTCAGTTACTTTCTTTATCAGATAATATTAAATTGCTATTCTGTTCCCCATAAAAATTAAATAAGGATAAGGCCAGCCTAAAGGTTTTTGTTTGCTCCATACGCAGTTAAATTATTAAGTAAATTTAATAATTCAGTTTTTTCGCCATGTCTGTTATCTTCAAGTACGTTTTAAATTAATTACTTTAATGGAATTCAGTTGATGCTTTAATATTTGCCAAGATACTAACTAAATTCTTATATTAATAATGTTAATTCTCTGTTTATAATAGTGATGTAGGTACAACGAATATTTTTGTTTTTAATCTAATCTCAGCAAAAAATCTGTCGAACACATACCTTACTTCCATAACACCCTGTATATCGTCTACTTGGAACCCATTTTATAATGTCGATTTAAACCGTGAGGTCCAGTTTAAATAATAGATTGTCAGAAATAATCGTTTAATAATTTGGGATTGACAGCAGTTTGATTTAAGAGTGATCAACCTAGACATAACTTAATAGTATACAGGGTGTTCTTTAATGACGTGCTAATATTTTAGGGTGTGATTTCTTAAGTAATTTTATGAAGAAAAGTTCATATAAACATATGTCCTAAACGGCTTAAATTTTTTGCTACAGGGTGTTGAATTTTATTTTTTTAATGCGTTTTTTGTACCTAATATCTCCGAAAGTACTTTAGATAATATTTTCAATTTTGGCATGTACTAATATGGCATAAAACCACATGTTTTAGTTATAAAAGTTTTTTTTTGTCCCACCAGTGGCGTCCCTGCAAACATGCCCTCTGATATTTTTTAGAAAAAGTGGTACGCCACAGACATTTTTCCATGTGGATATTATTTCTGATTAGCCTGGTTAATTCTGCCTAAAAATGGTCTCATGTGTTTTTCTCCTCAAGCACACCGTTCTTAATTAAATTAAATTAGCTCTACTATTTATTATTATTAACAATGATAATGCAAAATTTTGTTTTATAAAAATTGTTGGAACCACCTTCATTTAATAGGCATGCATGCCTATATAACATAACACAAGTTATGACCAGATTGATCGAACTTTGCTGTCAATCCCAAATTATACAACGACCATTTCCAACAATCTATGATATAAATTGAACCTTTCAGTTTATAAAATTGGCTCTTAGTGATGACATTAGCGAATAACTGATAACATCACTAAAATAACATGAGAACTAACAATACGTCGTGTGTAAGCAGATGACATACAGTCAACACTTTTCTTTTGTATTTTGACACAACTGTTATTTTTTCTATTTTAAAAACAGCGTTTTAATTTATAAATCTACAGCGTGAATGTAAATATTGACACCTTAGACCATTTACCCTAGACAAAACTATTTACATTTGGCCATGAGGTAGTCCAATGTTCACATAATAAGAATTTACGCACTGTAATAATAAAAAGGTTGTGATAGCAACACTATTTTTCCAACTTGCAGGAAATATATAAGCAGTAAGGAAACGAGAACGCACGCACGCAAAAATATAATAAAAAAATATTCATCTGTAAAAATAATAAATATTTATGCAACACGTGTCAGACGCGTACATTGTTTTCAGCATTCATTATTTAAAATTTTTATTTTGTATATTTGAAGTATTTTTTGATAAATGTGCAAGAAAGTAGGCCATTTAAACCCGGAACATTTCACAGGTGACACTTTACAAGTAGTATCCCTTCCATAACCTCCATTGCATCCAGTTGTCCGGGCATGTCGATTGATCCCCCTTTTAAGGGTGGGAGACTTACTTGTATCGTAAATTGCCTTTAACTATATACATACAACAATAACTTCTGTGCATAAATGAAATACGTCTAGGGCAATTGGTCTGAGCGAAAAAGCGGATGGAAAATAACGATGATAGCCCCTTAAAAATGAGTAATAAAAGACAGGTAATATCATCTCAAAAAAAATCCAGTGGGTCAAAATACAATATGTTAGAGGCAAAACAGTTAAAGCTAAATAAAAAAAAACTTACAAAGTGCTTGACGCAAGATTAGTGTCTTCATGTTTAAGCTGGCCATCGAGGGCCAAGCCCCACTTATCCTTATTGTTGGCCAACAATGGCGTCAGTGTGAACACTTTGCTCAAGGTGAAACCGGGGCCAATAGGGCAACCCTCTCTACGCAAAAAGCAAAAACACACAAAAAACACACTTTAGTTTTACTAGCTAAGTAATGATTGCATGACATGTCAGTTAGTCGGTGTTTAGTGATTTTATTCCAAACTTAAACCTCATTTGGAATTAACTAAAGCATTGTTTACTGGCATGAGGTTTAAAATTCGGCAGTCAATCACCAAACTGCTGCTGGCATGAGATGCCATAATTTTTCTAGCGTTATTTAAATCTTAATAAATAACAATTGAAAAATATGTTGTGAATTAGGTAATTTAAAATAACCCGCATGTAAAAGTAATTGATTTATTGTTACAAGGTCCCCCAATATAATGGTACGTCTTCGGTGTATAGTCGAGGCCTTTGAAAAAGATAATTTGTCTCGACACCTATAGGATATCTGGGATTCCTTTTATAAAATAAATAGGTACTACTTTGGGGCTTCAGAGAGGCCATATCTCTTCAATTTTCCAATTTCAAAGCAAACTATTTTTTGAATAAGCAAATTATAGTCCAGGAAGGAATGATTTTTTTTAAGTAATTTACCTAGTCAGCAATAGGATTGTTCAGTGAGTAATTCTAAGCAAAAAATCGTATATATTATGGGGTGTTTTCGATGGGTTGATGCAGAAAGTGCCTTGGAACTTAGATTTAATTGAGTTTGAATTTTGTTTTGTACTAATAAAAATGGTTTGACTATTAAATTATATACTGCAAATATATATTATATATGGCAAATATGTCTAGTTCAAATTAGACTCAAGAGCCTTCCATATCAGCGAGATACGCGGCATCGTTTCCAGGCTTGTCTAATTAAAAATTTAATACAAAAATTTTACTAAGGGGGTTCACAAGAACGTCTAGTTTGGCGGATGATACTTTTTTTTTAATAAAAAAATTGAAAATTTATTGTAAAGTTTCAATTATGTAGGTTTAAATTGTATCATCCGCCATGCAGAACATATAAATAAAAATATAGCGGCTATTCATTATTTTCCATTAAAATTACGAACGATGCCCCGATATTATCTTAAAAATCTCCACGACTCCGCGCCACTTAATTTTCGTGAAATTCGTTTTTATATTTTGTATATAAAAAAATAAATTTTATTGCCATCACCAGACGCAGGTACAATATGCGCGATGTGTGTTCATGATGACTCATCGACTACTGTTTAATTTTTAATATAAGGTAATAAGGAAACAATTTTCTTTAGTGCAAAAAAGTGGAACTTAATTAGATTTTTTAAGTCTCAGGAAATTTCCGTCTCAATCCATCGGGAACCCCCACGGTATAGTATACGATTTTTTGCTTAGAATTACTAAATGAACAATCCTATTGATGGACTGGGTAAATTAATACCAAAAAACATGCACTACCACCTGAATTATTTATTAGGTATATTTAAATTCCTTATATTAATTGGAAGTAGTTATTTAATACGCCACAAGAGCTACAAAAAAAATGTGGACGCTCTTGTGGCCCCCAACGAATACCTCAAAATCCCAAAGTGGACTGTTTTAATTCTTGGCCTGTGTTTGGCTCATTAATGTACCGGAAAATATGATTTTTTTAAATTCCAGCTCTTGAATAAACGATTGACTCCCAAAAGTCTGTAGGTGCCTTTTCGAAAAAAAAATAAAAATTGAAAAATAAAAATTAACATGCAAAATATCACACGTGGTTACCAACTTCTAGCCACAAAAATACACTAAAAACAAACATTTTAAACTCAAATTCAAACTGGATTTGTTCAAATTTCAACTCACATCGTCGATGAGGCTAGATTGGTATCTTCGTGTTTTAACTGGCCATCGAGGGCCAGACCTCTTTTATCCTTATTATTGGCCAAAAGTGGCCTTACTGAGAACACTTTGTTCAATGTGTAACCTTGAGGTATTGGGCAACCTGTACTATAAAACTTTTTGGTTTTATTTACAGTATAACATTTGAGGAGAGTTTCAAATATTAAAATGATTAAGGAGGAGTAGGTACTTACTAAGTAGTTCATTAAAAATAACAACAGGTCTCTTTAAGAAATGGATTACTTCTTTTAAGTAGATAATTCAGTTTCAACTTCTCAAAGAAAAAAAAAACAGGAATTCAAGTCGAGTAAAATATTCCAAATAATTCGTCACGTGTAACAGAATCTGACCATTTTACCAGTGAAGCACTCCTCATTTAAATGTTTATTTTCTAATTAAAATAAGTAATGACTTAAATTAACATTGAAAATTAAATTCAAAGGATAATTTAGGAGTTCTAGACTTAGATAAAACACAAAACATTGTAATTTTATCATTATTTCTTAAAATGCGGAGAAACTTAAAAGTACAAAAAAAATATAATCAATAAAGGAAAGAAGAGAATTCAATGATGTGGTTATAATTCCTGAAAATAGCATTGTATGTTACATAAATACATATACCGGTGTCCAGAAACTCCTTTCGTATATTTCAAGAGGAAATTCTACATATGAAAACATGACATTTTTTTATAAAAATGTAGGTCCCTCAATGTTTTATAAGGTTATAAGGACGCTGTGGCCCAAAAGTGTCATCCAAAGACTAGTTTGGATGCCAACTAATGTTCATGAATGCTAATTTTTGATATTGAGAGTCAAATTAAGTCAGGGGCATTCCTAGAAGGTAGAAGGGATCTCTTAGTTTATTAATTCATAATTTCTTTAAATTATACATTCTTAAAATTTTACCGAAAAGCTATGATACAAAGGTTTTTTAAACAAAAAGTTACTGTAAGTTATAAACAATTATTGGGTTGATAGCTTAGATGAAAAAAAGATTTATTTAAATCATTACATAAAACTATTGTCGACTTAAAGACAATTTGAAGATGAACTTTTTTTCAAGTTTTCATAATATGTAGAATCTCCCCTTGAAATATACAAACACGGACCCCTGTATAACTTTAAAGTTATAAAAAAAGGAGTTGCACATAACATTGTTGAATTTATTTTCCATTGTAAAGTTTTATTTAAATAAAAAAAACTATTAAAATTAACCACCTGGTGTGGCATATTTTTGCTCTCAATACGTACGATTTGTGGAAACAAAGAAAATCAAATGTAATAAGGCCTTTAGCTGGAAAAATCCGAATGTGGAAAAAATATAATTAAAGGCTTGATTTAGTAAACATGTTTTTGTAGGTATCACGGCGTAAGCATTACGTATTACGAATTGGTCTATTCCAAACATTACGTAATACAATGACAGATTTTTTTTAAATGCTCTAAATATAAATGAATTGTTGAAGGCTCTTTTAAAAGAGACAATATCTATTAATATTTATTATTACCCTAAAGTATACAGGGTGTTACAAATTCGTGTGCGTACAAGGGAATCTCGAAAACGGTAAGAGATACGAAGATGGTTAAATTGAGGCAAAGTTGCGTATTTTGGGGCTTAAGAATTTGGTGAAAATTTTTTTTTATTATTCCGAGTGCAACGTCCAATTTGAAAACTAAAAACGCCATCTTCTAGAACGGCAATGAGAAAGTGTTTCTTGTTTTCAGTCAAAAATGAAGGAATTTAGGAAATCTTCGAAGTTATTGGGAATATTTAGAATTTTCTTTCAACAAATTATTAAGCCCAAAAATACGCAACTTTGCCTCAATTTAGCCGTCTTCGTATCTCTCACCGTTTTCGAGATCCCCTTGTACGCACACGAATTTGTAGCGCCCTGTATACTTAAAATCCTTAGATATAGTTTTCTAAATTTTTTTCATAAAACTCAGGGGCGCAGATCCCTGGATACCCTCGCTACGCTAGAATTATTAAAATGTTTATCGCTACAGTTTTTAAAAGATACTTACTCGCTTTCAGTTTCGGCAACAGTGCATTTGTATTGAGCAGTAGAAAACAAGCAAATATCAGCAAATTGTCTGACGGAGACTTTGATTTTTTTGACAGTGCGGTTTGAGTTGTTCGCTATATGCACATTAACAGCTATGTTCTCCCCATGGTGATATAGTTCCTTGTCTAAGGAGGCCTCAAGATAAAGTTTATTAGGACTCATCATGAATTCTTTGCTTACTTCTACTGATGGTTGTTCGCCTTGTTTACTGGGGGCATACATTATTTTGCGGATTGCTAGTCTGCAACACAAATATTACCTGTTTGATTATACACCATAAGATCTGAAAACGTAATATTTGACATCCATTTATTTTATCACGTTTGTGTCTGATTTACCTCAAATTTCCTGTTTCTATACCAATATGAGAATGAATTGAGGTTGCAAGATAGTTTATTTGACAAAACCAGTTTTATTATAAGGCAACTGATACAATCACACTTGAAAGTTTGCAAAATACGTTTTAACTGTTACTAAAGCAAAAATTTAAAACACAAAAACAACAAGCTGTTTCGAACTCAGTTTAAAAACAAAGTTAACTTCTAGTTTTGTTGTAATGGCCCTTTCATAACTTTTAATTAGATATAGGTACCTAAATGAATAACTAAATTTGGTTACCAAAATAATAAAATAATTTGTTCACTAAAAGCTTTGTTCACTTTTGTTGGTCGATGCCTCAGGCAAATATAATCTCGAGTAGGAGTGTTGTTCTCGATAACAATAGAAAAAGGTTCATTTACCCTCCCACCAACCCTGTAACAAAATAAATGGAAATCGAGAATAGGGCTCCTGTATAGCAATAGGAGTTTCTCCGGAGAACAAATCAACAAGCGAAAAATGTTAGTTGTCAACTATATTATAGTCTGGTGTCTGTTTAAAGGTTGGAGACAATGACGTTTCTTGAACGGCAGTAGAGTTTTGGACTTGCATTGTCTTTATTTGTTTAGAATCACTACGTTTCAACTGGTAAGCATCTCCAGTCGTCTTCAGGTAAATACTATATTATAGTCTATTCCAGAAACGTGTAGAGTAATAAAAAGAGAAATTCCGTCCAGTTCGGCTTAATTTCGGTGTCGGTCATAGACGCACGTAAATTTTGTGCATTAAATTATTTATGATAACTAACTAAAGAAAAAAAAAAGATAATTTGATAAAGAATAAACTATTAGCTATAGCAAATTTAATAAAAAATCGTTTTATGAAATATGCCGTGGAAGATATAGCTGAAAAGCATAGTGTAACTATGCTGCGAACACCACCGTATCATTGCGAACTAAATTCTATAGAACTTTATGAGCGCAAGGAGCAAGCGTTCGACATTCAAAATGAAAGACGTTAAGCTACTGTTTGATCAAGCCATTAAGGAAATGACACCAGAGAACTGGCTAAAATCAGTCCATCATGTCATTAAAGAAGAGGAGAAAATGTGGGATCTTTACCACCTGATCGATCGGACCGTCGACCCGTTAATTATAACGTCAAGAGGAGATGACAGTTCGTCAGATGACGAAGAATATTAAGATTTTTTATAATTTAATTTTTGTTTACCTAATGTATTTTTGTATTTTGTATTTTTTTATGTTTAATAAAAAATAAGTGTACCTAATACTATGTACATAATGCACGCCTTTGTCACACCATTTTCAGTATTTGTGAAGGGATAATAATAGGCAAAACCCATAAATTGACCCAAACCCGGGTGGTACTACCTGCACTTGATGAAAATAAAGAATTTTGCAATGAAATAAATGCCAAATTATAAAAAAGACTTAAATATTCGTTGGATTACTCTGTAGTCCCTTTGCATACCTAATGAGCTTTTATTACTCTACACCTTTCGGAAATAGACTGTAGTATAGTTAGTACCACAAAGGTGGATATGAGGTCCATATCGCGCTGGGAAGTAAATTATTTAAAAACGTGTTCATTTTGTTCTATCAATACATCGAATCTTTTTTTAAAGGTTGCAACACTGTTCATACGGATATGGATCAGTTAACTGATATAAGTCCAATTATCCAGTCACTTGAGTGTAAATGACACAGCAAATGGTCATGTGGGAGTAGAAAAATCATTTTATTGAAACCATAACTAAATCAAATAATATGCAAAGTGGACCTTATTTAGATTTTCCAGGGGCAGATTGTCACCATGGCTACCGTTAACTCGATAGAGAATCGAATAAAGAGTAATAGGATTTGTCATTTTATTCTATTTAACTGTGCACAATTAAAGGACCTGCAATTTAACTATAGTTTGGTAAAATATAGATATATTTATTTTACAAAATAAACCATATTTGTTATAATATAAGTATGTAATTAGCGCAATTTTATATTTTACCAAACTATAGTTAAATTGCAGGTCCTTTAATTGTGCACAGTTAAATCGAATAAAATAACAAATCCTATTACTCTGTATTCGATTCTCTATCGAGTTAACTGTAGCCATGGCGACAGTCTGCCCCCGGAAAATCTAAATAAGGTCCAATTTGCATAATATTTGATTTAGAAATAATAACTTAATAAAATAAAAAGCACAAGTTTATAAATATATTGATATTAACAGTGGAGAATTTCCGCATAGGCAAAGAAGGCAGCTGTCTAGAACCTCAAGCTCGGAGGGGGCCCCTGAGCTTGGGTCGGCCTAACGAAAGAGAAAATAATTCACCGAAAGTGACGGAAAAATAAAATATTTTTACCGCCCCTGACTCTATCACTGCCTCAGGGCCCTGGATCTCTAAGTTTGGGCCTGGATATTAATGAAAACAGTTAATATATATAAATATTCAGAAAAAAAATTAATTTTCCAACATAATTCCCTCCTGTCCTCCCCTTCCCGCTGAGCATGTAATAAAAATAGGAATATGATCACTAAACGCTAGCGACTAACACCCAAAAGGGATGATTACCTTAAAAATATTGCAACATGTAGAAGACAGCAACTCCTAAAACCAGACGACCAATACGAAATGTAAATAATTTAAAATCAACTCAAAATTAAATATTATAATTACCTATTTAAAAAAAACTAATTTTAAATTAGATGGCTCTAAAAAATATAAATATTCAGCTGTAATTGCCAATTAGATATAAAAATAAGTAAGAAATATATAAAACTCAAATAGCTATTTACCTAATAAAAAATTGTACCTACATACTAAAACGCTCTTTTAATCATAAATTTCTCAAAACATGTATAACTGAAATATTTTAATAAGGTTATTCGGAAAACTTTACAAAACAAAAAATATTTGCCGCACTGTATTTCCGTATTTAAAATCTCATCCGTAACGAAAACACCTTGCGCATCCACTAGCACATCTAGACGTAAACAAAGATACCTACATCCTTTACATAACATTGCCTGACGATAATTATTTAAAGAAAAGAAATACCCCTAACTGCGACCTCTTTACATTCTCCTTACCTGACTGAATTTCTTTTGTGAGGCTTATCATCTTGAGATTCCCCTACGAAAGCCTTCAGTTCATAGTCGACGCCACATGGCTTCCCTGTGTCTCCAGGGGCAGGTTGGAGGGTTACTGAAGCAGGACAGTGAGGTGGTAACTCGAAGTAAAATGGAAAAGCATGTGAGCCTAATTTTTTTATAAGTCGTTCCTGAAAAAGATAAATTATGTTGGATACCATCAAGGTCTATTGTCTTCTTCCCAACATTGTTTTAGATAGTTTTAGCCGAATATAAAACATACGGTTTTTAGTAATAAGGTAACTAACAATAGGTCTTTTCGTGGAGTCGATCCCGAACATATTTAAGGTTTGTGACAATCAGGAATCTGCGCAATAGACTCGAACGCGGATTTCTGGGTGTTTGGATTGGTTAGAGAATTGTCAAACTGTCGGTAACTTGTCCGTGATTGCTTGTGGGAACAAACCCTCAGAGTATTATCGCCAACTCGTCAATTTTAAAATGGGCATACGATAACACTCTGATAGTGTTCGGGGATCAACTCAGTGAAAAGACCTATTATTTTCGTGTACGAGCACCTAATTACCTGCAGTCTTGTCAAGGGTCTCGAATTTTGTGTAGTGCCATCTTGGGGAAAAATTTGTTCAGAAGCTAAGTATAAGTCTTTTCTGAAAGTGAGGCCCAGGACGTCTAAATCTTCCCTTCCATATCTAAAAGCAGCCAAAACATGTCCGAAAACTTTTCTGTCCTTAACATAATCGGGATCAATTAAAACTACTCCATCTGAAATTGAAAATATTTTGAAACCATCAGCACACATACAGGGTGTCCAACTTATAATGGAAACAACGGTATAGATTAGTACAGATAAAAAATGTAAACATTTGTGCCGTAACTTGTAACTATAGATGAAGTTTAGATACATTTGACATAAGCCGTGTGTTTAAAAAAAACTATTAAAATTTTTTTAACAATGTTGGGGTCTATAAGAGTCGAAAAAACCACTTTATCGTAGTTTTAGTTTTTAAGAGTATTTTTTTTTATAATTATTACAAAAAAAAACACTTGCCCCAGATCCCCACTTACTCCACTTCACCTTAGTATATTTTTGGTAATTATCTTGTTCATTGTGGTGCATATTTTAGATGTAGATATTTTTAAAAGGAAATAAAAATAAATTTGGTTATACGCACGCCACTGGTTGGGTCAGTTTATTAAAACTTTGTATTTGGTCATTTTGAGGAATGCCAAATTGACTTCTGATATTAGTTTTAAAATAAAATAATTGCTAAAGGCACTTTATTCTTTAAATTTTAGTGCGCCTTAGGATCATAAATAAGGACACCAAAATTCAAAACAATCAATTCAGAAAAACCTAAAATATAGGCTTGTTTCCATTATAAGTGGGACACCCTGTATATTTAGCACCCCCTACATAAATATATTCTTACTTAAAATATGAATGTACAATAATTTTAAAGTACTTTACATAGTCCTCAATAAACACCCAAACTCAAATTCAAAACAATCTTAATTCACATAACATTACAAATTTACATTGTTTGGAAACTGAATAAGTGCGTATTACATAAAGTTATCCATTAACATTTGTATAAATTACACTGTTTACTACATACTACAATTTTCATTATTTTTCTCCGTACTTACCTATCGGATCCACATGCGATATATGATCCACAAAATCCCGCTTTCCTAAGTATACTGTTATCTGCAAAAAAAAAATAACGTCAAGTGTTTTTGGAATACGGAAATAAATCCGCGAAAATTTAAATAAGTTTCTGTTTACCAAAGAATTTGTACAAAGCATGTTATTTTCAAACAGAGGCTAATTGGTCCGATTTTTATGGAGAATCCTCGATTTTTTTCAAATTTATCCATTATGTATGTTCTCTTATTTATACAACTTGGTTAGGCGACCTTGTGTTCGAATATTTGAAAGAATTCTTTCTCTCTGGTCAAAACAAAAAACAGAAAATTCTTTTGATTAACATAAATGGAGAAAAGCCCAAAGAACTCCGAATACAGAAGAACATTTTGTAAACAAGAAAACTTACTTGAAAAAAGGGAGAAAGGACATTATGAAAAATCTTGTTCTTAAAAACTGAATATGCATAAAGAATAAGAAAGAAAAACCACTCATTCGTTATACAGCGTTCAAGAGAATTTATTTTACCTTGATTAAAAAACCTTTTAAATAAAATCAAAATTTTTTAAAGTAAATTAGACTGTATTAAATAAACTTCTAAACAAGATTCCTAATTTTGTTATAAATTGGGTACAAGGGTATTTAATCGTAACGTAATTAGAAAAAAAGTGCCTAAGAGGTCCTTGATTTTTCGGAAACCTTGCAAGGTCGGCCGATACCGCGGAATTAATCCTGAAGGAAAATTAAAACTTTTTCAATTTTTTTCAGCTAATCCAACACCCGATTTTAGATATAAAAATTGTTTTTCATCGATTTTGTATTATAAAAAACGAAAAATGCTATTAGGACCATGCTGTTTTGAGTTTGACGGTATTGTCTTAGTATATAAAATTTCGAACTTTTTGCAAGACCATAATAACGTGATTATGATGATCAGGGGCGGTTCTAGACCCAAAATATTGGGGGGGCACCACATTGGCGTAGCCAGAAAATATGCTCGGTGGGGGGGGGGGGGGCGTAAGTAGAACATTTTTTTTTCTGAAGAGAGATAGTCGGGACTATATGTAATCCATGGTATTGTACCTAGCGAAGAAGGCGGAAAAGCGCCGCAGGCGAAAAATTTTCGGGGCCACGCCCAAAGTTCGTTTAAAATTCACCTAACTACTATCAAATTTCGAAAATTAAATTATTACCTCTCCCCCTTTGCATGGTTGGATTAAATTTTAATGTGTTTTTTTGATATTCCTAGCTGGCTCTTTATTTAAAAAAAAACATTTTTTATAATTGTGAAAAATATGAATGTTGGTGTCAATCCAAAATTTTAACATAAGGCGTATGTATGACTCTAACCAGCGTTTTCCGGGCTCGGTTTTTCATGATTAAAAAAAAAGTAAATATCGCTCACCACGCCAAAATTGATGATTTTTTCAGAAATCATGTATTTTAGGAGCGTAGATCTAAAAGCAGTTTTTGGTGCAAATGCTTAGATTTGGAAATACTCCTTCTTAAGTGCCGTATATTTATATTCCTAATAAAGCATTCTCATTTCATCCCGCACTATTTTTTTTATTATAAATTATCACACTTCTTCCCTAAAAAATGTTTCAATTGAAATGTTTACCTTAATTTTCCTCTTAAGAAAAAAAAAACCTTATTGTTTTTGTTGTAAAAATATTTTATTGCATTGGGTTATATTTTTGTTGATTTAAAATAGCTCTAAAAAAGGGAAAACCGAACAGATAAGTATATAATTCTATAAATTCTATAAAATATTATTCTTTTTACTCGTTTTCCTTTAAAATTGCATCAAAAATCAATAACTAAAACGATATGCGTGTGAAACCTTAATCTCTATATAAAACAGGACTTTTAGTAGGAAAAGTTTAAAAGCTTAACGTTTCCTACAAGACCTTTGTAATCTAAGCCAAGAATACATTATTTAAAGATTTAAATTAAGAGTCCATGCGTGAGATGAAAATGCAGCCCGGCAGCCCCCCCCCCCCCCCCTTATATACCCACTGGGCGCAGCCACAATTTTTGGTAGCCTTCGCAAGCAAATAACGCCACAGCCCAAAATTTTGTAGGATCATGCTCAAATTGTATCAAATTATGTAAAAATAATAAAGGACCCGAAATTTTTTTATCAGTGGCATGAATTTTATAGTTTTTTTTCAGAAATGTTGGGGAGTCCTGCCCCCCCCCCCCCCCCCGCAGAACCGCCCCTGATGGTCATGATGATGAATGAACCTATGAATTTTAATATTTGATCTTGAAAAAATGTCATGCTTTTAATTAGAGAAATATAGTTTGACTATCCCTTTTAATCGATCTAAGGCTTAGGTAAATAAATGACTACGAGTCTAGAATTAATCCAAACGTTTTAAATATTATCCTGGCCTATACAAATAGCTTTGGGGTAAAAACTTTGTTTTATTGACAAGATTGGTGACATGCGTCACTTTTAAATATCGAAAAATTTAACGGTTTTATTTGGCTTGCGGTCTGGACCCTGTATTCTCTCTTTAATTACTTTGAAATTTCTCGTTGACATAATGTAATGGATTGGGATTTTCTTAAATACACAGACAAAAATTGAGATGAAAAATAAGATTTTTACGTCATCACGACTTATTTAGTACCTATTTAGGAAGTTTATCTACTAAGCAACAAATTTTAAAAATGAACTGAACTTATTATTTAACAATAATACCACACAAAATTAATATAAAATATCTAGGAATACTTTTTTTAAGTGATTGCAAATCAGACATTTATTTTTTAAACGTAAAAACAATAATTTCGTTACCTCAACAAGAAAAATGATTTAAAATCTATTTCAGTTTTCTGTATATAAACCAATTTTTTTATATAAACAGAAAATGTAGGTATATAAAGTCTGTGTAATTTTTGTCGGTTGTGTAAAATAAATAAAGCTCCGAATGTTTGATATATTATATTTTATATTGGTCCATGGCCCAGCTTGACCCTAAAGAATTAGGTCAATCGACTTTGCCAAATTTTCAACAGGTAAAGTAATATCGTAAGTTAATCAAATCCTCCAACCAATGTTTTAAATTGCCCTATTAAGGTTGGTCCACATTTTGTTGGCAATTGTATTAACCAAATGATCTAAATACGTAAAACAATTTAAAACAGTGCCGCTAGTTATATACTTCTAAAACAATTGACAGCGTTTTGCATAATATGTAAATTCCAGGGACACAAGTGAACATCAATTTAAGCATATTAGAATAATTAGTGGGGATCGAATAAAATGAAGAAGCAGCAGCAAGCGAGAGCAATGGGGAGTAGTCTCATGCCTCATGGAACTTGCGTATATTTTTTATTGCATAAAAATGTCCAGTTACATAAAAAATAACATATATGCAAATAATTATGTCCTGAATATCATTCCCTTATTTTTTATAAATAATTAAAGTTCGCCTTGTGACCTCAAGTGGTATGAACAGCCCGCTCTAGTGCCATGTATTGAAGTACGCTTTGCGTCACAAACTTTAAAAAATATTTTTTTTGTGAACTACGGGCCTTTGATGATATTAGCTTACGTTTAGGAATATATTGTTTTTTAAATTTAATTTTCATGCAAATTCCCTATTGCTTCACATTTCATTAAAACAGCACAAAGCAACATATTTCCCTGGAATTATTCACAAATTTATCCAATAAACGGGTCGTGACATTTAGTTTTCGATATTTCGAATAAAATAGCGATAAAAAAATGTAAATCTTGCGTGTTGAGAATAGAATTAAATGTTATTATATTCCATTGGATGCAATATTGACAAATTTATTAAATATTTACAAGAAATAAGACCGACAGACGACACTAGTCATTCCTAGTATCGAGACCGAAAGGGGCGCCGCGGACCTCTTACTAGTCATTCCTAATATCGAGACCGAAAGGGGCGCCGCGGACCTCTTACTAGTCATTCCTAATCACGAGATCGAAAGGGGTGCCGCGGACCTCTTACTAGTCATTCCTAATCACGAGATCGAAAGGAGCGCCGCGGACCTCTTACCAGTCATTCTAAATCACGAGATCGAAAGGGGCGCCGCGGACCTCTTACCAGTCATTCCTAATCACGAGATCGAAAGGAGCGCCGCGGACCTCTGACCAGTCATTCCTAATCACGAGATCGAAAGGGGCGCCGCGGACCTCTTACTAGTCATTCCTAGTATCGAGACCGAAAGGGGCGCCGCGGACCTCTTAGGTCTTTCCTACCCACTCCCTAGCTGAACCACACAACTTAGGGTTTGTTAGGAAGGAGGCTGGAATAGGGTAGATGTAATTTTACTATAAAAAAAATATTATGAAACATTAATTTTCATGATTTATTCAAAAATATTATATTTTATATGAAATTTAGAATTGAAACCTTGGAAAACTAATTTCAAAGAAAATGTTAATTTTTACTGTAAACTTTTCGTTCTCTCCAGAGAAAAAAGTTCTTTTATTACAACCAAAGAAAAACAAAAGGAAAACACTCGGCTATTGAATGACAAATCCTATCAGGCATGGGTTCGGTGATTTTTTGCAAAAGAATTGGGCCCCAATAAAAGAAATTAGATATGACTATACCTATATAGGAAAAGTGTTAAATAAAGTTTTATCTTATTTTGATCGGATATGGAACAAGGGTACACTTTTCTATACAGGGTGTTCTAGCCGTGAGACAAGGTTAAATAGCTTTAAGAGATCCACAGAGTTTCTATTTGAAAACGTTTACGTTTGAAACAATAATTATTATTTCATCCCTTCTACAAAATATGGGAATCTGCAAAAAAAGAAGTACATTTTTCAAGGTAGTTTTAATTATATTTACGTGTTTTGCAGACCAGTATTCTTGTTAGCGGATAACAAAATAAATTCCATGTTCATTTAAAATTTAAGTATTGATTTACAATTTAAAGATTCATTTGGCGCTGGACCAACTTTTTGTTTTTCCGATTGAATTATATATTGCACTTTAGTAGTACGCTATATATCATATACGGTGGCACACCCAAAATATTCAACTCCTTCATACCACTTAGCCGCCTATTTATACCTATAGGCTAAATGGTCTGCCATCAGGCCACCCTGCATAGAGTAGTAGTATCCGAAACTATTCAAAAGGCAAGTTTTTAAAAGTTATTTAATATAAATATCTGCACTGCCGGGGATAATTTTAATTAAATTTTTTAATCCGCGTGATAGATACAAGGAAATTATTTATGGTTGGTTAGGTACAAATCAATGTACATAAATATGTTGGTTTGTATTAATCTATTGTCATACAAATATTGTGTGCTACGCACACGGTAGAAAGGGGTACATATATGTATAAGGTGACCGAAATAAACAAACGACTAGTATTGTAAATATTAAATTTATACATAGTTGTACAACATTTCTTGCAATTCTTTTGAGTTACGCTTTTTACCTCTATGTTCGCTGCTAGGGCCATTCCCGAGGGGACCTCCTACAGCTTAACATGGATTCCGAACCACGACCCTTGGTTATTCGACCCCCCCCCCCCCCCCCCCCCGGATGCGCACTTTAAAATTGGCTATGCTAGGTAAAATTCAGTGAAAAATAGTAAGCAAAACAAGTTGAATTGATTTGACAGTAATATAATTAATTGAGGTCACATCCCGACCTGGCTGGATTTTTTTTAAAGTTCTGAAGTGAAATTAATTTGTAAGCGTTACACTTTTTCATCAAATTTAAACATACAAAATGAATCCGACATTCAACGTTTATATTAAAAATATCTAAACTTGTTTTTTGTTTCAATGTAATTCTCTGTATATTCATTAAGGGAGATAAAAAAATATTAAAGATAATAAATAACAATATCAAATAAATCAGTTCTAGCCAGAGAATATGAAAATCATTTCTTGCGGTCGCTTTGTTGTTAATTTGATGAAATTTGCATAGCTGTAATAAATAATATACATATCGTAAAAAGGGAATAGTGTGTACCTTAATACATGGTGTTATTTAATAATATGTACCTACTTATTTTAATGGGTGATTTTTGGACCGATTTTAAGTCGTCACATATGTCGTAAAATGCTTTGTTTTTGATATACCTACAGAGGGTGTTCAAGTTTTAATTTCTTTGAGTTTTATCAAAAATCTCGGAAACAGCTTGAGATATTACAATCAATTTTGGTATAGACTATTACGACACAAAAACACTTTTTTTAAATTTTGAACCCAAAAAGTTTTTCTTTCTCAAAGCAGTGGTACAATTTTACCCAAAACATAGAGGACGATACTGATATTTTCGAAACAATTGCTTGATTATTATTTAGAATTTATTTTTTAAACAAAAAAGGTATTTTTCATTCTTCTCTTAAACTTTACCGTTTGGAAGAAACTAATTAAAAAAATAATTATTACAGAGTCGACAACATTACTAACTTGATTTTAGTTAAACGATTTTTGCTTACTAAAGATTTCCATAAATTATTATGTCAATAAGGGATGCTTAATTATTATTTTAATTATTTTCTTCCAAACGATAAATTTTAAAAGAAAGACGAAAGAGACCTTTTTTGTTTAAAATTGAACGATAAGTGATAAAACAATTGTTTCGAAAATAATAGTGGCGCAACATATTTTTTTGTTAAAATAATAAGGCGCAGCTGTACCTACACCACTGCTTTAAGAAAAAAAAACAATTTTGGGGTTAAAATATGTGTTTTATATTATAATAGTCTATAAAAAAAGTTATCGTAATACAAGCGGATATTTTTGATAAAAACACAGAAAAAATAAAACTTTAACACCCTGTATATGGAAAACAAAGCATTTTAAGACATATGCGTATCAGAAGTTTTCGACTTATAATTGGTCCAGCAATATCACTCATTAAAAAAAGTACGTATCATTAAGTAACATCCTGTATAATGTACCCAATTATTCCCTACAAAATCCAACCAAAAACTGGTTTGTGACTGACTGTGACAGATTAACCAGATTCAAAATTTTTACCTATTAAAGTAACAACATATCCTTTTCGACAATTAAGATTTTCCGTAAAAAAATATTTTGCACCCGGATAAAATAATTTGATTAAAAAATTAGATTAATTAAAAAAAATACATATTAACCATTGAAATCACAAGATCGATCTAATCAATAACTGTCCGAAACAAATTAACAATAACTAACAGATTTCAAGAAAAAATTATATTCAACATTTTTCTAACGATTGCATTAAATCAAACGCTATTTATTATTCCAATAAATTTTTTATTTTAATTTAAGACGTAACACTTCTTTAAAGTGTTTCGAGAATAAATTAATTAAAAGTAAATTGGCCTAATGAATATCAAATTAAGCTTGGCAAATTGAAAATAACAAAAAATGGAAAAAGATGTTGATAGAGATTTAGAAAAGGAAAAATAAATCTCCAAACAACTTTAATTAAGAATTGGGATATCTTACCTTTCCATTAGGGGAACTTTTCTTGAAAACCCTGCAACAATAAAAAATCCAATGGTTAACAAAACAATCAATCTTTTCTGAATTTTTTTGTTAGTGGTTTAGATGTTAAAACAGTTTATCAAAAGTATCAAAATGCCGGATAGGAAAATAATAATGGTTCATACAAGACGAGTAGATCCAAATGTTTCTAATATCTATATATAATTCTCAATATTTTTTAGAATACAATGAATTTTAGTATTTTTTTTAGGGTTTTCATTGGCTTATAATTTTAAGCGCGATCAGATTTACTTAAGTCAACAAATGATGTTGGTTCCAAGAAGATTACGTCTCACCAGGTAAATAAATTAGAAACAAGAATGTTTTTAAATTTTATGAATCAAAACTACTTTTGGAAATTTTTCATTACCAGATTTTTTTTAAAAATTATTAGATACTGTAATACTATCATTATTGGCAATACTACAAACTATTTTAAAATTACTGTTCTATTCTGTAATTTAATTTTTATTAATCTATCAATAAAAACTATTTTAAATTTCGTGTTATTGTGTAGTAATCTGATGTCTACCAATCATTAAAAATTAATTATTAGTTATGACGTCACAAATATTTTAAATTTGTGAAATATCAAGGGCAACATTAAAGAATAATTAAAATAAAGATAAACCAGGTTTTTATTGTATTTTAAACTGATTTAAAATGCAACAAACTAAAAAAGATTTTAAGGATGTAGTTATTATACGTAAATACAATACAGGATTATTAAAAAAGTATATCAAATAAACGAATACTATTTTATAATAACAAAAGATAGAAATATTGTAGACATTAAAAAAAATTATACAACCCTATTATAAAAAGCATTATTAAACGGCTTAGAATTAGATATTATTTACTGTGGTTTAACATAAAATTCCCTATAATAAATTCTATCCTGTCAAATAGAAAATAATAAGAAGTGGAGATTGGAATCAGAAAAATATTCCATTGACTTATAACAAACGTTAAGTGACAGACAGCAAACAGTAAATACATATTGCACTCGGTGAAACCTTTATATTATGCCAAAGGTTTTCGAGAAAATAACATAAAGAAGCTTTATAGAAAGAATACTCTCTGTACTAAACTATTTCAACACGGAAAGTGGAAAATAAAAGATGTGGAAATACAATTTGACAAAGTTTTTTCATCAAATAGAAAAGTGAGACCCTTACCTTACGGAAGGGGCTTAAGAAATCTGTGAGGTAATTCAATACCCAAAAACCAAATGGACAAAATTGCTTAGAAAAATATAGTAAACAAAATACTATTCAAAATTTTATTTGTTTCTCTGCGTTTCAACTGACGCAAGTAGTAAAAATTGGTTTATTGTAAAACTTGAAAAAATAAATCGTGTTAAATGAAAGCTTGTACTTGAATAGTTGGTTTTAGAACATGTTCTTTTATGTGGTAAACAGACTTTAAAATAAAAACAGGCTTTTTCAAGAGTTTTGCTGCAACAAATACCTAAAAATAGAGTTTTATAAAAAAATTTAAAGAAATCATTCCATGTTTCTCAATAATAAAATTCAATTAGATTGAAATGTGAAAAGGCACGGATAACAAAAAAGTTCTTAAATAATAAAAGCAACATGTAATGTAGAAATAAAGGTATTGGTAAGAGTCCTTGTACATATATTTATTGCATAAAAATGTTTAGTTATGTAAAAAAATACGATATTCAAAATTTGGCGTCTTAAATATTATTAATTAATTTTTAATGAATTATTTAAGTTTCGCTCTTCGGCCAACCAATTTAAATAATATCAAAAGATCAAGACAAATCGTGACGTCATTTTCCTCGTCGCTACAGTAGGGTTTACGGCGCTCTGTGTCGTGCCCTATTTTATAGTTATTATAAATAATAAAATTGTCTTGTAAATTTTGCATACAGCTTTAGTTTACACTTCAGACATCCACTAAGATAGGGTTTTGCAAAACTTACCCTCTAAAGGGGTCCCACCCCCAAAAGTAAATACATTTTTTATGCCAAAAATCACTGGGTTTTATGAAAAAATGCCGAAATATAGATTTTATTTAATTTTAGAGATCTGGTGAAGGGGTGTTTTTTCCAACAACGCAGTGGTTCTTGGAATAAAAAGTTATTGAATTTTTAGCGGTGTGTTTTACCCTTTAGGGCTAAAATAATTTTAAGTTTAGAATTATTCCAAAACGAAAAAAAAATGTTTTATTTAAATAATAAAATAAAAATAACGTATTTTGGCGTTTTCCGTAGAAGTTAGTAGGTACTTTTTAATATAAAAAATAATTTAATTTTTAGGGGTTGCTTTTACACCCTTAAAGGGCGAGTTTTGCAATATTTTTGTGTGTGAATGAAGTGAATGTCCGGGGCCTAAACTAAAGAAGTATGAAAAATTGCATCTTTCTATGTTTAGTAGCTAGAGCTATGCGTTGATAAATCAGTGGCAGGGGTGTTTGTAGCCCTAGGGGTAAAATTACGATACGAAAAAAGGGTATTATAAAAAATAATAAAATAAAGTCAAAGTGTTTTGGCATTTTTCTTAGAACTAAGTCGTTTTCAATATAAAAGTTCCCTATTTTGTATGATCACTTTGGGTCCCTTAAAATTTACCAACTGAAAGATCGAAAATTATGTTAAAGGAACATATACGCAGAGGGGATATACAGGGTGATTCCTAAGTTGATACTTCTGTTCTAGCTGTATATAGAAGGCATTAAAATAAACAACATTTTCAAATACCTTTTTTCAAAAGACCTAAAAATAGGCGAGATACAGATATAAAAAATCTAAGTGCGGGCCTGGTCATCAAAACGTAGCCTGATATACTTTGTTATTTTTGCCTTATTAGTCATGCAATTTACTGGGGTCGGTGCCGGTGGTTTATTGGGCGATCTGCTGCGGTGTGTTTTTCTAAAGCAAGTTAATTTTAAATTGGTGACACGTGAAAATGGTAAAATTTAAAAACAATGAACTAGTAGATATGGTGCTAATTTACTATGAGTGTCGTCAAAGTAGGGCTGCTGCTTCGAGATTATAGGCAGAACGCTTTCCCTTGCGGGCTCATCCTACACCCAGAAGTTTTCTTAATGTTATTCAACGGGCAAGTCAGGCAGGACCGTATTTGATCCCCAGAGTCTAATAAATGAATGTAAGTAGGTACCTTATTTTTAAGTTTTTTGAAAAAAGGTATTTGAAAATGTTTATTTTAATGCCTTCTATACACAGCTAAAACAGAAGTATCAACTCAGGAATCACCCTGTATAATTATGTCAATAGTATTGTAACTAGTGACGAAAAGTTAAAACAAAGTATTTATATGATATAACCTTTACCCATTTAAATTTCGTATATGCTAAATATTTTCAGGCTTTTGATACAATTCAGCGGATAAAATAGCTGTAAACCTATTAACACTGACACGAACTGTAAAAAGAATAGCTAATTAACAATAAATACATTCTAAGAGAAGATATATTAAATCACAATAAACCGTAATTGAGAATGTCATATATTTTATGACGTCAATGATTGTTAATTCAATAAAAATTCCTTGCTTTGTAATTTACAACGGATGACAACATTAAAAAGCTGTATATTAGCTATAATACAATAAAGTACATCAAATGGATTTTGTTGTAAATTTTGCGTCTGCTAGACTTAATACACTAATCATAATATTACACTTTACAATAATTATTAAAACTTTTTTTGATGAATGATGAACAAAAAAAAATAGGACGTCCCCACATTGAAAACACAATCATAAATAGATATATGATTTTTAAAGAAATTTATATTTTTAACCTGATTTTATTAATTTTAATACAAGCAACAAACCTAAAACCCAATTTTCTTTACAAATCTGCTTCGAAATCGGAAAAAAGATCTTTAAAGCTTTTAGAAATAACAGCAATCATAAAAATACATTAATTGGGTGAAATCTTGAAAATTGATTTATAAGTATCCAGAATAAATATACCTTTAACGAATAATAAAAATATTCCGGGTTCGAATAAGGATCTGTCAAAAGCGCTTTCGACATTCAAGAAAAATTTATATTGAATATTTCTATTCTTCGATTTTTATGAAATTTTCTAGTGTCATTGTTAAAAAAAACAATTCTTATTTCTAAAGTGTAGAAAGAACATGGTATTGGTTTTAAGTATTAAATGTATACAGGAAGGGTTTAAACAACCTAATTCACATTCAAGAAGACAACAAAGACTTCAGCAGAAACTTTGGTACCGATAAGTGCTGACGGGTGCCTAAAAAATATTTAGAGCGTTCGGTTTCTGTAATATTTCTATTAGTAACGCATAAGTTATTTACAGCAGAGCGCAATCTCCACTAATTACAATATTATCAATGATCATTGAAATATATCCAGAGGATTTTGTATTTAATATACTTTTGTCGATATGGAAGAGAAAGCGGAAAGGGAATAGTGTCACATACGACGATAAATACGTGATTTTTGAATAGCTCATCTTCCATTAGAAGTATAGGAATCGCTAAGAAATGAAATATGGAAAGTTGTATAAGAGCTACTGAAAGAATATTTCATCAATTCATAAAATGTATTCAATTTATCATGAAAAATATAAAACGAAAATTAGTTATATATCATTGAACTTCAATTCTATAGAAGTACCGATAGATTTGATCTATTCACAGGTATGTCTGAAATAGATGCAGGCGTTCGTGTCCAAAGGTAGTTAATTTTTCACACTACTCCATTGTTCTTGAGCTTTCGAAATTTGAAAGTTATATGATTTTTTTCATATTGAATTTGAATATTTTTTTTTTGGATTTACATAGATATAGTAACATAGATTCAGGCGTTCGTCTCCAAAGGTGGTTAATTTTTAAAACTATTCCGTTGTTCTTGAGCTTTCGAAATTTGAAAGTTATATGATTTTTTTCATTTTGAATTTGAATATTTTTTTTTTTGGATTTACATAGATATAGTAACATAGATTCAGGCGTTCGTCTCCAAAGGTGGTTAATTTTTAAAACTATTCCGTTGTTCTTGAGCTTTCGAAATTTGAAAGTTATATGATTTTTTTCATTTTGAATTTGAATATTTTTTTTTGGATTTACATAGATATAGTAACATAGATTCAGGCGTTCGTCTCCAAAGGTGGTTAATTTTTAAAACTATTCCGTTGTTCTTGAGCTTTCGAAATTTGGAAGTTATATAAAGTTCTAATTTTTTTTATTTTGAATTTGAATATTTTTTTTTGGATTTACATAGATATAGTAACATAGATTCAGGCGTTCGTCTCCAAAGATGCTTAATTTTTTAAACTATTCCGTTGTTCTTGAGCTTTCGAAATTTGGAAGTTATATAAAGTTCTAATTTTTTTTATTTTGAATTTGAATATTTTTTTTTGGATTTACATAGATATAGTAACATAGATTCAGGCGTTCGTCTCCAAAGGTGGTTAATTTTTAAAACTATTCCGTTGTTCTTGAGCTTTCGAAATTTGAAAGTTATATGATTTTTTTCATTTTGAATTTGAATATTTTTTTTTTGGATTTACATAGATATAGTACTTGGGTCGACAACACATATTAAGTACTTACACAGATTATGGGGCTTAAATATTTACACGATTATTCTTATCAGAAAAATGTTGGTAAAATTGGTTCAGTTCATTTTGCATAATTTAATAAAAAAAGATATGAACAATTTTTTTATTTTAACAACAAAATTAAATTTTAAAAACTGCAGTATAGGCAAATTATAATGAAGCTCAAATAAACATACTGTAAAATAAACATTGTTCATTGTAACAGGTTTTAATCGAAGAAAAATAAAAGGCATTATTAATTTAAATAGTAATGACACATATACTGCAACAAATTTGATAAATCTGAAAAGAAGTCAAAATCCTACAAAAATATTAGGCAAAAATGTTCATTGTTTTATTATTTTAAATCCCGAGATCTTTTAATAAGCCTGTCACTGTGAATTAGACCGGGTTTCCACAGGTGCAAATTTGACTCTAAGACTTGATTGATCAAAGTATCCGCTATTTTAAAATCGCCGCTTCTTCGACTAATTACATCCATAAGTACGCTGTCACGCCACTTACCCCCGTGGAAACCCGGTCTCAACCTGTATAACAATATACTAAGGGTTTTACAACTTAGGGCCTTATCATTACAACTTTAAACATAAGAAAAAAAACAACATTAGTTGTTTTCAAGTGTTAGCCAGAGACAAAGAGTTTATTTCATGAATTTGGAAAACCTTGTATAAATTTAAACTTGCAGGAGGCTTACCTCGTAGCTTGTCGCTTACTACTGACGTCATCCATATCTGGGCTAGAACTACTAGGAGCCAGTGTACCGGTTCCTGTGTCTGACGGGGAAGCTGTCGAAGGCACTTGGTGCCCCTCCAGTCTGGCGAACTATAAAAAAAATTAATATTATGTAACAAATACATATACAGCATTCGTGCAAAAAGAAAAAATATAAAAAAAAACAACAGGAAAAAAAAGCATGGAAAAGAAAATTTGAATTTTTGTCTCGGAGGAAATATCTTTCACGAATATTTAATATTTTGATTTGGAAGAATTCAGTGACAGTCAAAAGGAATCATTTTTTAAGCGATAAAACACCCTTGCAAATTACATTTGTTACTTTTTTATCCCAGTGGGCACAGCAATTAACTTAATTATTTATTACTTGCAAAGTTAACAATACGAATCCGTGATGCAAAGAAAGCAGTCAGAAGTTGAACCGCAATTAAATAATATTATCTACCATCAACTTATTTTAGCTATTTGCTGTAGCAATTAGCCATTGTTAGTTTACAGTTAACCACAAAGATAAATCCATTAATTCTTACAACTAAAAATCAGTGATTTTTTTACGGTTAATTCATCATTTTGTCTGCACGTCCCTTTGTATATAGCAAAATTGCACATTAAAAATACCGTAATTGGTCTTGGTTTTTTGCAAATATAGTTAAACAAATTATTTATTAAACAAACTAGGAATAATTTTAAAAGTCCTCATCTTGGTCCATCAAAAACTATTGCTAATTAGAGAAAAAATACTGTTATAGACAGACACCAGCGTGAGTCCTACTTTGTTGTTTTTCCAACATTAAAAAACACTAAAACAATAAAAACTCTTTGGTACAAATTGTTTCAAAATTAATAATTTTTCAAAAATTAATAATTTTTCAAAAATTGATCAATTTTTTAACACTTGACCGACTTCCTGACCCAACAATTGTAAATAAAAATCATCAAACCCCAAAAAAATAATACAGAATCAGTACCGTGCTATCTCGGTCTCTACTCTTCATCGAAGGCAAAATCTTAATTTTCTTTAAAACTTTTTTCATCGAGAGTGAAACTGTTTGTTATCAGGCAAGTAATATATTGTGACAAATACCGAAACCGGAAGCACACGAAAACAATGACAACAGAATGTCTTCGGTGATCGGTAAGAACCGAACGAAACTCGGGGATGCAACAAGTCCCGATGCAATGGACTGTGCATTAAAAGGTATTGCAAGACCATCATTCTCGGATATCCTTCTGAAAATCAGTTTTGGCGCAAGCTTAATACTTCATTGTTTAGTACAAGAGCTCGTCATAAAATACTGCTGAACATCAGGAGGTTAAAAATTCGTACAGTAATTTTCATAGAATGACAATATTATTCAAAGAAAATTGTAATGATTATCTTACATTTTGACCACCTGATTTTCGAGCTAATGGCTTTACCTTTTTTTTAAAGTTTTATTTAAAAATGTGTCTTCTTTTTCTGCTTTAATTACTTTGTAAATAGGATTTTTTTTTACTGCGTCGGTGAGTCACTGGCATTCGACCGTGGCGTTCCGAGTTCGATCCTCGGAGTGGGCATACGCACAATAAAAAAAGTATGTCAAAATTTTAGTAGATTTAAGAATGCCGGAAGGAGTGTAAATTGTATCATCTCCCGATCCACTCCATTCACGCCGGTAACCAGGCCGGATGAGATCGGATATCTCGTTGGGTGCGGAAGAAGGTACCTACACACTTCCCAATCGGTAGGTCATGCAATGACGTATAAACCGAGGGTTAGCGCTTGGGGGAGAGTGTCGCATGTCAGGATCGTGGTTCGGAACCCACGTTAAGCTGTAGGTCCCCACGGGAAGGTAGCGAACAAAGAGGTAAAAAGCCGAATTCGAAAGGATTTTTTTTTGAAACTGTAGGGAATTTGCGAATAAAATGTCATTAAGGGCACAATTTTTTATTAAATTAGTAGGGTGTGTAGGGGGTAAAAAAACAGCGACCTACGGTTTTTTTTATCACTTAAAAGGTTCTGTTCTAAAATAAAAAGTTGGTAATCATTAACCTGGGTGAAAATCAGAAAAAAAGGAGCCCTAACTTGTCTAGGCGAATTTGGAGTTTTTTTTTTAATTTAATACATTGATATTGTTGTATTATATCTACAAATAAGTGAGGGAAATTTTTCAATTAAAATATTTTTTTTTGTTGTGTAATTTTTTCCTTTTCGTTCGCTGCCAGCGCCATTCCCAAGGGGACCTACAACTCAACGTGGGTTCCGAACCACGATCCTCAGTCATGCGACACCCCCAAAGGCTATCAACCCTTGATTTCTTGACATTGTATGAATATTATTTTTTAAATGTAGCATTGTCTAAAATTCCTGCTTTTTTCCCGATTGGTTGACAACATGGGGTTACTTCTGCTGGTCTAAATTATTGACATAATCCCTGGTATCAAACCAAAAATCCAGCCAATTTTTATTTCGTTCTATGGTTCAGATGAAAATAACCCAAGTCACGTGATATATATCAGTCAATTACATTTGCTCCTGTGTTTTAATATCCGTTGCTTGGGGTGATTTCTATCACGAATCCTCGGAAATCCCAATCGTAATTCGTCGCGGCAGAAAGAGCTTTTTAATGCTTCATGTTGGTTCAATTCGCTGCAAATTTCATTAGAGATTTCATAGAAAAATGTGTGGTCTTGTTATGGTCAAAAATCAATAATTATGTATTTATTAATATCAAAAATAATGATATCAATTCAACCGAGTAGGACAGATTCATCATAATATTATGCTGATAAGTTTCATGCTTAGAAAACAAAATTCCTAGCTGAATTTTTAAAATTTCGATATGTATCATTATGTAACTATACCCATAAGAAATTTCAGCTCTCTATGTCTAACGGTTCATCGAAAAAAGGACAGTATGTCTTTTAACGTTTAAGAATATTCAAAAACACATACAGGGTGGAGCATCGAAAATGAAACAGAGACATTTGCCGGCAGCTCAGTTTTTTTTGGAAAAACGCTCAGTCCCATAGATTTTGTTTTCGAGGGGGACACAAAATTGACAAAAAATTATGTTAACACGTGCAGCCCCCTGGGCGAAGGTGGCAATACCCCTTAAATCCTAAATGGAAAGTAGGGTCGAGTGATACCTTATTTTAAAGGTCTTCAATTCTCTTTATAATGATGTAAAATTCATGTACTTCAGTTCAGTAGTAAAGGGAATTGAAAGACCTTTAAAATAAGGTATCACTCGACCCCCCTTTCCAATTAAGATTTTAGGGGTGGAGCCACCCCCGCCCAGTGGCCTGCACGTGTTAACGTGATTTTTTGCCAATTTTGTGTCCCCCTCGAAAACAAAATCGACGGGTCTGAGAGTTTTTCCAAAAAAGAATTGAGCTGCCAGTAAATGTCTCTGTTTCGTTTTCGATGAGCCACCCTGTATAAAGACGCTTAAGGTGAATCTTTATGAGTGTGGAAAATCACCGAGGGTAATTTTTCTTTTTAAATTTGCCTTTTAGACACTTGGATAACTTTTATTAACTTATTAGAAGTAAATTAAGATAGACCTACCAAGACGTTGTCGTTTGAAGTAAACAAAATTTTTATAAATTTCAGCTACAGAATTGACATATCAATCAGATCAAGAACAAAAAAAAACGGAAAGAAAAGCAGTCAACGGTCCAACGTCAAAAATAATTAAATACATTATTTATCTTTGCCTTCCTTTTAAGGTTTATATTTTGTTAAGCCTATACTGAATCTCTGACGCAGGGCGGTTGGGTTTTTCTTCGTACCGCGATGATGGATGCCAGGCAAATATGTAAATACATTTTATACGAATGCGTATTTTAAAATATATATAAAAGAAAAAATAACTAAGATTTAAAACATGAAAGCAAACACGTTCTGGTACACTGACAAAGCCATATAGATCTTTAACTAAAAAATAACTAGGCTCGTTGATTTTTGTCCAAATTGACGTATTCGCTAAATAACTTTTAACCAATTTACGGATTTTTCAATTGACCTAAGTTCAGTTGACGTATTGACTAATTGACCTTAGACTAGTTGACGTACTTAGTTCACCTATTCGAGCAATTGACTTCAGTAAAATCGATTTATTTGGTCAAATTTGGGTAAAGTAATTCGACAAATTGGATTCTTTAATCAAAAAATAATTAGACTCGTTGGTATTTGGACAGTTAACGTATTCCCCAATTGACCTTCCTAAAATCGACATATTAGCTAATTGATCTTTAGTCAGCTGATGTATTTGCCAATTGACCTCATGACAGTTGACGTATTCGCCAATTATTATCCG
This sequence comes from Polydrusus cervinus, assembly GCA_935413205.1. NCBI lineage: Eukaryota > Metazoa > Arthropoda > Insecta > Coleoptera > Curculionidae > Polydrusus > Polydrusus cervinus. The sequence continues at coordinate 2,961,103 of OW284520.1, forward strand.
ATTAGTTAATAGTCGTTAATTGTCCACCGGTCGGTTGACTTGTTTGTCAACTGACCTTAGACTAGTTGACGTATTCATCAATTGTCCTATTCGATCAATTGACTCATTTAGATAGTCGCGTATCACAAGCGAATTGTGGGCCGGGAAACCGTCCATTTTGAACCAAATCTCCTGATTTTCATCAGCGACTTCCTCCAGTGCGGGTCTAATTTGATTTTGAAGAAGATCTAAATATGTTGGACCCGTAAGATTTCCGTCAATAAAAAATGGTCCAATGATGCGATGTTCAAAAATTCCTGCCCAAACATTCACTTTCTGAGAGTGTTGGGTTCGAGTGCATGCAAGACGATGTTCATTTTGTAGGCTCCAGTACCAATAATTTTGTATATAAGTACATTATTTAATGTTAACGTGCATTCGTCTGAGAAGCTAGCCTACCATTTTTATGCTCCGTTATGGTGATATCTTATCTTCTTTTTTATTTATTCTCCTGAAGATGAATGCTTCTGCATTCTAAACATGTAGAGAAGTTTTCTAAATCATAAGAATTTCATTAATATAAAAGTGAGGGAAGACATTGTGTTATATATTTCTTACCTTCTGAATTTCCACTCCACTTTAAGTATGGACTATTTCTTCAAGTTATATATGAATCATATGTATGCGTTTTGAAAGTTTGCACTACTGTGGTGTGATGTTTTTATACCCCTTGCCCGAGAGTTTTAGTGTTGATATTTTTATTTGCTTCGACGTAGTAATATTATTTAGTCAATTGACGTCACTTATGTTAAGGTAATTCGACGAAATACGTTCCGCCAAGTTGATTCGGCGAATTGACTTTCGGTAAGGTGAGGTGATCTCCACTATAATTTATGTACTATTGATTATTTATCTTAAAAGGACGAATTAAAAAATATATTTCTTAGAGAAGCAAAAAGGTAACTTTATTTCCTTGGAACAAAATAAATCTTAAAATAAACATGTTTTTCTCTAGCTGAATCTGTTATCAATCAAAAGTCTGAGCAGAACAAATGTTATTCAGGGACGAAAAGCAATCAGTTTATCAAGTAACCTGGCGTATCCATGACGATGACAAACATTTGCGTCGCGATTTGTTTGTTTTAAGCCACAATGACGTCAGTGACACTGACCACATAAACGCCCGCCGGTTTTCATTTTCAAGTTTTTTATATTGATAGTAATCCTGAGATTAATTAACATTTTATATTTACCATAAACTGGTATTCCCAATGGTCCACCTTAGATATTGATATTTATATGATCACTGCACTATACTTTGCTTTACGTTAATTATTGCACTTTTCACGCCAGCTCAATTGGTTTGATGCGATTGAGTCTACTGGCTTGATCTCGATTGTCTAGAAATTGGAGTATCTTCTTCTCTTAATCGCAGTTGTTAATATAGCAGTATCATCTGTAAACGTAGCTAATTTTACATTTTCTGTAAACGAGATATCGCAAGTTTACAATAAGTTTAATACTGAAGATTTGCGTTACGTCACGATTTTAGAACTTTCTCAAATAACTAAATAGAGGTCAATAGGATTGTACTTCATTCACTGTGTTTTTTGGCTTGGGAATAATTACACAGATTTCACTAATTTAATTATTTGTAAGTATTAACAATTCATCTAAATCACATATACGGAAAAACAAGGGGACTCTCACCTAGGCTGGTGCACTGGCTGTAAACCAGAGTGGTAAGACCCGCAATTACATAAATGCAGTCTTGGTATGGTGGCCAAAGTTACAGCAAAGAACCACAATATCAAAGCTAGGAAGCCGGCTTGAACATCACGGGGGCGATGAAATCAACCTCAAGACTGGTATGGAAATGTCAAGAGAAACTGGAGGACCTGGCAAAAGTAAACAAAGTAATACTGCAGTGGGTACCCGGACACGAAGGTATTACAGAAAACGAAAAAGCCGATAAACTTGCAAGAAAAGGCTCCGAAAATACATTCTTTCAGGACCAGGAATCAACACAAATTCCACTGTCCTGGTAAATAAATATCATTAAATTGATATCCATTACAAAATTTCTACTTATTCATTTAAATAAATGCATAATAATGTGTCTCAACTTTTATTTTAAAAGTTTCAGCGATGGGCTACCGGTTATTTTGAAATTTAGTTTATATTTACTGAATTTATAATCTTTAGTTATCAAATAGCAACCTAGTAAGTCCATTTAAAAGAAATGCCAATCGAAACAGAAATAGTAAGAAAAAATTTAATTTAATAAGAATAAAAACAATTTCGCACCTCTTAAAATAGACATGAAAATTCTGTTAACCGATTTAATTTACTCATAATGAAATTTACCTAGAAAGAGCTTTCCAGTTTCCGAAGTTCCAAGCCTCGAGGTTGAAAATAGACCTTAATTTTCAGCCTCATTTCATGCTTTAAGGAAAACTAAAGTTCTCAAACATTAACAGTCATTAAGGAAGTTAATAGGTAAAGGTAGACTAGACATTATCTTGAATTTCTCTATTATGGTTTTCGTTTAAGATCAAAGTGTATCGATTAATAATTTAATTAAGGCTTATTTGTTAGGACAACACAGCTTCTTGCATAATAATCAACATTGATCACAGTACCAGGCACGTCGGTAAAGTACTTTGCTTGAAATGTATAATGGATGATTGGAACCATCCATCAAAAAAATATATTTTTAAATATCTGCTGAAAAATTACAACAGCGCTATAAGGATATCGTCTTAAAAAATTAAATACTTAATTTATGAGGACTATCGCCCTTTCCTTTTATATCTGTTGCTTCCTAACCCTTCTCACCATAAGTGACGTTGATGTAATCAATTTTGAAGCCGCCTCATTCCTCAATTTATGAAAGTTTTAACGGGTTTAAAAATTATTTTATATACCTTATTGAAACGGATGAGTTTTTGCTGACTTGTTACTGCAAATGAAATAAAGGTAGAGGGATACTCTCTTTTACTGGCTTTTGAGTATTTTGGTTTACTCAAATATGAAAGCCATGACATTTTTTGTTGAGAAATACTGAAGACATTTGACTTGTGTGCTATTAATGAATGCCAAAATAAGAACCTGTAACGTCGGGTGGTAAGTAGACTCTCTATTTTTAACCATGGAAACACAATGAAAATTACCATCTGTTTCTAGGGCTTAGGTACTTATTCACCAACATCACAATCTCTGAATATCATATCTTAGTAATCTTTGTATCGTGACACTAATTAAATTATTGGTTAGTTCTTTTTCTCTCTTGTCTATATTACCTCTCTCCCGAACAAAGACAGATCACGAAAAAAATTAATTCGTAATTTTTTAGTGGTACTCGTTGGGGTCAAACGAGTTACATTATTTTTTTATTTTCGAATCCGTTGCGTGGGGATCTCAGATGAAAGCTAACCATCCGATTGCCTCAAGATAAATTTGGGAAATACCAATTAATTACGTTAGTTAAACAAAAATATTGACAGAGATCTACACAACTCAACATTTTTATTTATCAAATAAAAATAAGCAAGTATTTCAATATTTTTGTCGAATAATATTTTTTTAGAGTTTTCCCGAATATTTTTTTGTGGCCATTTTTGCTACGCCTCGACCCCCAAACACAAAGCTCACTTAACAAAAATAGATTTCCTTTTTTGAAACATGCTCCTAACAAACAAGACAACAATAATCTCCTTAGGCTATGATAATGACAGGTGAGTATTAAAAAATCCTTATGGCTTATTCAGCAATACAATGGAACTCCAAGGCACCGAGACATAAAAAGACAGGACAATTACTTTGGCCATCTCCCCGTCTTGTCTAGTAATAAAATCTAACTTTTTGTTATTAATTTGATGCTTTCTTCATGTCTCGACGCATCTTTTAAAGCCCGGCGTGACACACCGCCAGGGAAGTGGTTGTTTGGAGTTTCTTGTATGTCCAAACTGCTAAGACTTGGCTCCAAAGTAGTTTAAAGAGCTGAATTACTTATATGCCTTTGGTAACCGAACTAACTTACATAGAAAAACTTGGAAATCCTTAGTTTCTGTAGGTGGTTAGAAAATAAACGTTTTTTATATATACTAAGATGGACAACTACTTAGTAGAAATATCGTTAATTTCTATGCCCTCCGGGCATGTAAATGATAGGAATGATACGTCCTTAAACATACCTATAAAAAACAGACCTGTGGAATCTGTTGAGTAGAACTTTAGCTGTAGAGATAGTGGTAAATCAAGATCAACATGTTTAAAAGCAAAAATACATTATTAGGACCTGATAAAGTGATAAGCGGAATTGAAATAAAGGGATTTTTAAGTATGATACCAAAAAAATTGAATTCACTTATCTGTAAGTAGTAATAAACAGAAATATTTAAAAACACCCAATGATAACTGACTCACATAAATTTTACCTGTTCAACTGAAATAAGGAGTGCCATCACCGGAAACGCCATTTGTATTTATTAATATAGAAATGAAGTTACCTCTCTTGGGATGACAATGGAGAATTAAGTAGACATGAAATACTGAATTCGTAATATCGATATCAATTTAAAAAGCTCGAACTATTAGCTAGAAAGGGTAATAGGTACAACAAATTTAAATATCAAATTATTGGTGAATATATTTAACTCAATCACACGATGCGACATCCGCTATTAACATCGATATGTTAATGAATATATTATGTACCTAATTACACATTATAATGGAGAAATATGAAGGTATCGACAGTTTATTACCATCCCTAATAATGTTTTCATTAGATGATAAGGCCTACCTATAACAACAAAGCGGGTGTGCTACCGGGGGTAAATACATTTTATTATTAAACTCTATAAAGGGAAAAATACACCACAAAGGACCAGCGTTTTTCGTAATGTATAAAATAAAGTTTCCAAAAAGTCCAAATTTAAAAAAGTTTTTTAAAATCCAATAATAAACAAAGTTGGGATTCAGGTCAAGAGAACGCAATGTTTTTGGTCTTATAATATATATATACAGAATGGGGATTTTAAATGAAACGCTGCTTATAGCGGCTCTGGGAATACGATTTCTCCAAAATCCAAAAATACCTCAAAGATATTTTATGGGCCTCGTTTTTGTCGTATAAAAAAAAATTGGGTTGTTGAATGCCACTCTCAACGCCAAGGGAAAGTGAATGTTTGGACTATAATAATAGGCGACAGAATAATTGGTCCATTCTTTTTTGAAGGCAATTTAAATGGAGAACTGTATTTACATTTTCTTTAAACATTTTTAATACCAGAACTCCAAAGAATATTCTCTAATTATGGAAATCTAGATCAAAGGATTTATTTCCAACAGAAATGTAACAGAATTTTTAAATATGATATTTCCAAATAGATTGATAAGACAGCGAGATTCTATGGAGTGGCCGCCCCGGATATCACACTCTTAGATTTTTATTCATGGGGCGATGTAAAAAGCAGGGTCTATGTCACCAGAGATAAAAATCTGGAAGAGTTGAAGGCAAGGATTCGGGCAGAGATAAGTTTAATCACTCCAGAAGTTTCGGAAAGAGTTAGGAAACGTTTTCATCAATTTAAGTTTTAAAGTTATTTTTAATGTAATTATTCGTAAAAAATTTGTTTTTATTAAATTTCTGATACATGGTTTGACAGATGGAAAATAAAATTCCTTTTTCAATAAGCTTTCCAAAAAAGTGCCACAAGTGGTATCGTTTCATTTGGAAAAAAAGACGGTTGGGGCTGCTCTTAAAGGATAAAAAAACTAGTAAGTATAAGATTTAAAAAAAAATCGTATATTAAAGAAATGGGCGCGTAGGTGTATTAAAGGATATACAGTATACACTGATAAGTGATAACAGTTACAGATTGCCCTTAGGTACACATGAGAGGAAACCCATATTATTTTTTTGTTAGCTTTTCATATCCGATTTTTATTACTTGCGAACTTCATTATTAACTTTGACCTCTTTCCGAAGAGCCTTTCTATACGTCTTCCCTATCTCCTTATGTCAATACAGTGTATTTTAGGGACATGTCCGATGTAAAGGCAGCAGGCATTTTTGGTGATTATTGTTATTAAAAGTTCTGATTAACTGAATTAGTTCCAAAAATAAAAATATATTTTTTGTGTACTACAGAGAAAAAAATGAAGTGATTGGCAGTTTTTATTACCTTTCTTTTATTTTATATCAGTGCTCGATCTTTTATTACTCCCTACTACAGTTCACTACTGACAGATATCTATTTCAGACTCTACACGATCATTCCTGAGTGATATCAGTATGTTCGTCATTCTTGCTTAATTTAAATCTGACAGTCTTGACAGTAATACTGATCGTGTAAGCGCAAGTTTCAAGAATGTTTGGTTAAATTCTCATAAGAAGAACACTGTGAATCAGCAAGGATTGATATCACTCAGAACTGTCAGTCTGAACGATCGTAAAATGGCTTCATATTTCAGGCCCAACACGATCATTTGAACTGACAGTCCTGAATCAGTCTTGCTTTTAATGATAATTTACCTACATCAGTCTTTAAAAGTTGCCCTTACTGGTGTAAACCACATTGTTTCTACTGCTATTCCTTTATCAAGACTATCAGTATGAATGATCATGTAGGGTCTGCATTTTATCGTGTTGCTATCGGAGGTAAACTAAAAGCTCAAATTTATTAAATAGTCACATGGATTTTTTGGTAAAGATTAAAATTTGTGAAATGTTTTGACTGTACCTACACTAATTCGCCCGCAAATAAAGAATTAAAATTATAACGTATGTAGGTAATTTACTATCATACGTAGATTTTGTACGTCACAGTTTAAATATATTTAATTTTTCGTCATGACAGCAAGTGCTGTAAATTTGTTATCACAAACAATTTTGTTTATCCCTTTTTAATTCAAACAATTAAAATTAAATGACGACTTTGTGGAACACAAAAAAACTGTAAAATAAATTGTTTTAAATATACAGGCCCTCTAAGAAGCTTCAAGGGACAAATCAATAATTTTAATTAGGACTTAGGGGCATCAATTCATAAATTATAAAAAAAAACTAAAAAACAAGATAAAGGGAATTAATTATAGGTACTTATATAAAGTCAAATCATAAAATGGGCTTTTATAGTAGTCAGTTAAATAGAATCTTTTGTCTTGCAAAAAAAAAATACTTAAAGCAAATATAATAAAGATCCTCTAAGAGGGCCATTTCTTAAATTTTCCTGAAAATTTCCGTAGGTAGGTCCGATAACAATTTGCTAGTATACACTAGGAATGCACTTGACTTGTTATCGATCGAAAAGCTGCAGCTTGTCATTCTTACAGTGTGGGTGTTTTTGTTTACATCTGGATTGAATGAGAATTGGGCCAGTTTTCAACAATACTTTATAACAAAAATATAAATTATTTTAAATAAATTAAAATAAAATACGCTCAAATGACACATCGACGTTCGTTGATTTAAATTATGGATTATTTCACGGGCTTAGTCTATAAGCCCGTATAGACAGTATTACCATAAACGTATTTAAAACACATTTTATATGCATGTAGGATCACGCTATATCACATTGTTTTGAATCTCATTTTCAATTCAGTCGATTGATTAACCAAATTAAAATGCTACTGTGCTATAGAAACAAATACGCATTAGTTAATAAAAAATAGTTTTACCTTTATAAATGTCACCCAAAAACTCATCAATACCTTTTAAGTAATAACATTATACCAAATAAAATACCTGAAGTACTTCATCCAAAATAAAGCCGGACGAATAAAACTTTTTACTTGCGCCTGCTGGTATATTTCTTATTCAATCAATATAACAAATGGAAACTTCGAATAACTTTATTTGCTGAACTGTTTTCCAAATTAAGGGTTTTTTTATCATCTACTATATGCCTTTAGGTAAAAGAAATTCCTAACAATATTTTTGTTCTAAAATAAAAATTTAATATTTGGCCACCATTTTATCATTGGAAGAAACTGATTTCTTAGGATGGAAAGTTAAGACTATCACGAAAATACGAACGTATTTTAATCAGATTCAGATTCCTGCAGATGGCGCAAAATGTTGACGACGTATATGGATAAATAGACCTTAACCAGTGGTCGTGAATGTGTTCACCTTCCCCTAACAACACCCTCGCTGGCTTCGAATCGCAGAAGATTCCAAACTGTATAAAGTTAACACAAAATTAAATAAGTTATATAACCGAAGTTGGTGAGACAATCTCTCGAAGTCTCCGTAGCGCAATTGATAGAGCGCTTGACTGTATAATCGGGAGGTTCGATTCCCAGCGAAGGCATACAACTTTTTTACGCCGCTAAACATTTTCAGTTCACTTTTAATATAGACATCTACGTTCTATTTACTACTCATTTTTGATCATTACATTTTTAAGGTAATACATGATGAACAGTTATAAAGCAAAAGTTTAATCTTTAAAAAACAGGGGAAAAGAATCTGAGGGAGACCTTGCTCTTGATTTTCGAGAATCCATCAAAACAGATACCTATCTTTCAATCTCATAAAATCTTTTAACTGACATTCTTACACAAAAGAAAGAAAACCCAATATTTCCAGAGGTTTTAGCAGAGAGAAATATTTATATGAATGTCATTATGCTCATTATAAAAACGATGTGATTGATAACGACCGCTGGAGTTTTGTGAGTTATATTTAATTAGGTATAAAGCATTCCACGGGCAACATGTTTCCCCAAAAAAAGGAAAAGCATTAAATGTATTATTTCACCATGATGGATAGGTGCTCAATTTAATAGGACTAAAGATAATGACTTATTTATCACCAACAAAGTAATTATACCAACCTATAGTCATGTGATAAGGTAATGATTTTGTTTTCTTCAAAAATAAAGTGCTTTAGTTAAAACTAGATTAAAATAGGAGCGGTACATGGGTTTTTAAAGGTTTCTAGATAATTAGAAGAAATATATTCAGTCTAGGTAGCAATGACGATCAATGTAGATATACCTTTTTTGTTACAAAGATGGCAATACTGATTCGTTTTCAATACTATGTGTGCTTACAGGTTTTTGGGCTCAATCACTTCCTTAAACAGGTATAAAAAGGATTGTCAGTCTGCTTCTGTCGAACAATTAATTATTTACAAATAGGTAGGTACCTAACCATGCACAAATAATATTTAATTAATTTAATTTAATTCTAGGGGGATTTAAGTAAAAAATATTTCGAAGAACAAGAGTACCGAAACACACTTACAAAGACCAAACTTTACTATATTTAAAATTGACACTAAATGCAGCACTTACTGAATTGTTTGATAAACACTTTATATAAAATAGTTTTATGTAGATTTTACCTAAATAATTTTTTTATTTCATATCAATGTCAACCTTATATCTTTCTCTGATACTACATACCTATTTACATTTTTAATTACCATAATATTTAGGCTGAGGTGTAAGAACTAATGAACATAAATAATAACATAACAAAACAATGACAATCAATTATTTAATTTCACAGTGATACATATAAATCATTAGTAGATTCTCTTTTATCCAAGAAATGAGAGTAAATAAAATAAAAAATATGTTAAGCCTCTGAGCACCTCAAAAGTAATCAACATGTAAGATTTTGGTTGACATGACTTGACCCAGTGCTTAGTCAACATAGATGATATTATGGGCACCACCCTTGGTATGAGTTAACTTATTTTAAAAAAGTAGTGTCGGAAATACTATGCCCTACATTTTCCTATTTAGAGGCAAACTTCCTTGGTAATACAGTTAATTTTATTTATAACGAGTATACTTACTTTTTCATTAAATAAGAAAGGTAACGTTGGGAGTACTCTGCCGTACACTTCCATGTTTCAGAAGAGCCTCCTTGGTAAATACAGGTAATATTATTTATAACTCGGCAAATACACTGATAAAAAGTGTTTATTAAGCTAGAATTAGAATGTAGCAGTGAAAAATATGTACATGTGTGTTGATAGGTACAAATTATGAATACTAACAAGTGAGATCTACATATAAAAATTATATCTAACCTTGTATGTCATAAAAATAGTGTTAATGGGATTAAGAGTGAGATTGAACAAAACAGGCAGTGCACAGTTTTATGTTACTTATTATTATTAGGATCTTTAAAAACATATTGTAGGTATCTTTTTCTTCATACAGAAAAAAAATCTTCTTGTAAAATATATTTTTTGGGATTGGCACTATTGGAAGATTATTTTATAACATTTTTGTTGATGTTGAATGAATATCTACTTCTATATTGAGCAGATTGATGTAAATAAAACGTTGAAGCATTTAGTTACTTCAAATAAACATTGATATTAAATATTTATAAATATTCTAAGTGGATAGTATCTACTTAAGGCCACAAGCATGTGTGTGAACTTCTATTTATAAAAACTCAGCATTTACGAAAAATTCGATATTTGTTTATGTTAATGTAACAAATCTTTCACAGATTGAAGACAGAATTGGTGATTTTTTATATATTTAGGGGATATATTAGATTTAATTAATTAACGATTGGTGATTTAATTAGCAACTTACGTGTGCAGTATTTTCCTAGAAATCCCGAAATCGACGGTCCACACGTTCTGGCCGAAAAACCGCTGTTTTTGGGAGTTTAATTCTGATTAGGTTAGATCTAATGAATTTCCCTCTCTCCAGCAAGCTACTAACAATTTTCTCTGTGAATAGCGCACTAAATTTTTGGATGAAAATTTATACAAATGACGTTTAAGTCGGACCCACGACGGTCCGCCAACTCAAATGGGAGGAAAGCACGAATACACTAGCCTGTGGTTTCATTAGGTAAGTTACATCGCTCTGATAACAGTCTATCTTTCTTCAACTCATGTAAACATTACAGGAAAGTTCAATTGATCGATACCTCTGGGTAGATTTCGAAGAAAGCGCTAACTGAAAAACAAGGAGTAGGGCGGTATATAATTCAATTTCAAATATTAAACTATGACATCGTCAAAAAATTTCTTACGCACTTTTTGTTATATAGACAGCATTTCGCCGCTTTATACGGCTAATTCGTTGAAACAAAACTAAAAATCCTTATCAGATAAGGCAGCAAATCACCTTTAAACACGGGACTGTTTGTCAATAGATTACCAACAACATGGCTGCTTAGGGAATTTTAGCCCATAGGCGTAGTAAAAAAAGGTTGTAATCACCCCTGTTATCATTTTATTATCAAGCATTATCGTCAAAGGTTTTTAATATGTAACCACTTAAATCTATTACCATTACATTCAATAATTTAAAAAATATTATTTCACAATATGGATGGATCAAATTAGCTTTATGGGTGACATCTCGTAATATACTATGTTACGCCACTGAAAAATTTCAATTTCTGGTCACTGATGGCCCCATCTCTTAGAATATAGGATAATAGGATTATATCGGGGGATGAGGCGAAGCACCGGCTATAAGAAATCTGTCCAATTTGTAGAGGTTGTTAAGTAGCAAGCTTTTGAATTCATGAAATAGTAAAGGTGGGTTTATCAATGCATTCTAACGTTTCGGTTTCATAGCTGCCAACCAACTATAAGTGCATTTAGATTACCATCAGCTAACCACTTACCACTTGACCAACAGAAGTCAGCTAAAGTACATAGCTATACACTGATAAACCGGCTTTTACGTTGTCATATTTACGATTGTTGCGCCCCATGGGGACTCGGTCTTAAACTTACTAGATAAGCCGAGGTTGTCGTCACTTTAATTTATAAAGTTCACGTATACAGATCTGTCAGGGAGCTGTCAAATGTGGCAGAGACACGACGGATATTGCAATTGCACGGATATATTTCTAGTAAGAGTAGGGGGTAGTGAGTGTTCTGTGATAATTACTGTGAAAAATCCGAATTGCAGAGTAAAGAATTAAAATAATAAACCAATATTAGAGACTACAATGTCGACATCCGGAGATTTTGGAAATCCGTTGCGGAAATTTAAGTTAGTTTTTCTAGGAGAACAAAGTGGTAAGTTTTTGACGTTTCTTGATGAGTTGTAAACTTTCATAGCAGGCGTAGTCGAAATGATCAATAAAGTGATCCCCTTTTTATGATGTTGTACCTGTTTTTATGGGAATTTCCGTGAATTCATATTATTTATTTTAAGGAATTACTGTCTTGCCGTATTTACACCCCTTTAAGTACTTATAAGACTTAATAGCTAGGTTATGTCCCTTCAATTCTTAAGAATTTTCTCATACTACCTACATAGTTACCATTTAAATCATAACTGTACCATAAGGTCATTAGTATGTATTTAAATATTTATGGGTATGTAATTTTCTTAGATATTAGATTGGGACAAGATCATACAAGCCTTTATTTTATTTTAAATAATTATTTCTACTTTTACCTACTTGTCTGTTGTTACATAAAAGTAGGTTCCAGATAGGTAGTTCTTAAAAACCTTAATTGTTTCTATCTTGTATATATCTATAAATAATTATTGTTATTTTACCAGATAGGTACATACACCAAGTAAGTCTTCACTAAGTTCTTGTAAATCTCGTTTACATATAGTCTCATTTCTTCTTTAAATACATATTTTATAATTTTACCCGGTACATTACAAAATAATAGGGTCCTAAAGCCTGTGTTTCATTCTTCCCACTCAATTAAAATAATTATTATTTTACCAGATGTATAACAATATATTAATGGTTTACAAAGTCCCTATTGTTTCTACAAGAAGGTATTTTTTTTTTCAGTGGGAAAAACCTCTCTTATAACAAGGTTTATGTATGATAGTTTTGATAATACCTACCAGGTAAGTGCTCAAATTTTAGAAAACTATTTTAAAATTTGTTTGGGTTTTTTCCATTAGTGTTTATTTTCTAACTATTAAGTGAAAATTAAAGCAAACATTCTGGTTAGGTACTATATTATGTCCATTAACAATACTCCAAGAATTTCTTTTTCTTTCATAAAATTGCTGACTTTGGAAAAAATATGTTATTTGGCATAATTATGGTATAAGTGATGATAAATCATTTTAAGTACTTAATAATTATATTAATTAAATATTTTAAAATAAATTATGCAAAAGTTCATTTTGGCGTTACCAATAATATTGTTCATGTGACAAATTAAAAAATTATAGGAAATGTTAGATTGATATCTAATATCGAGTAATTTTAGCTGCTATGATTAATAGCAAACCTCAATAATAGATTAGATTTCTGGTATAAAAATAGATGTATTAATTATCTCAATCTTAAGATTTTAATTATATCTGTAATGACAAATGTTTAGAGAAATATATATTGTAGGTCTAGAAACACAAATATGATTTAAAAAGGTTTGAATCAAGGAATTTATAGTTATTGTTAATTATCTAAACAATATTTTACTTATTACAAAAAGGCTTTGAAACAAAAACCTTAAAAGCTGAGGAAAACAATTAAAACCCTTTACTCATAGAACTAGTTTATAAATATCAGAACAGAAACATTTATAATAGAGTTTTTAAAAAATTCTAAATGAATGAATATATGAAAATAATATTTTTTCTTGGATCTCTGGCTTAAATTAAGATTGCGACGGCGAAGGATATAAAATAAATAGTTATAACAAATTTTAAATGTTACTATAGGATAAGCTCTATCAAACAAAATCAAGTTTGTTAAATTTAGTTTACGCGGAGTTATGAGATGAGTATTTCATTCAAAAGAGATTCCCCCTCCTTCCCTCGAATTATTTTGCAAGTTAGAAAAAAATACATTTTACTTTTTAAAGCCAAGTTAAACTGCATGTTCCAAAGAATAAAATACTTAATTTTTGATATGTTCTTAGTCAGAGGTTGAACGCCTTCGAGCTTGAACTTAAAAATAATTTCCAGGGATTGTTTGATTGGTTGATTGTGTAATAGATTTTATTATATTTAAAAACTTGACGACAAACAGTTCCTGAGATATGGCTGGTGTCCATTCTTATTTGGCCACTCGGCACCCGGTACAGATTCTAATTGGTTGCTTGCCCTAAAAAAAACACAATTGCCAATATCTCAAAAACTGGATGAATTATTAAAAAGAAAAGAGCACATTTTAATGAAGAGTATATATAATATGTTGATACATGTTATGTAAATTAATAAATCTATTTTTTATAACTTAGGCGACAATAGGAATTGACTTTCTGTCAAAAACAATGTACTTGGAGGATCGAACAGTAAGGCTACAACTATGGGACACAGCGGGACAAGAAAGATTTAGGTCCCTAATACCATCCTATATTCGAGACTCAACAGTGGCTGTAGTAGTATATGACATAACTAGTAAGTGTTATGATGTTCGTTCGATAAAATAACTTGCAGAAATCAATAATTTGCAGAGTAAAAAATTCCAAATTTTACAAAATAAAGTTGAATATTTCACCACTGCGAAATGGTTTAGACTTTAGATTGATGTCCACATTGAAAAAAACTATCATAAGCTCCTCACATTTATGCCGCGAGGTTGCCTGGCAACTTTATTTTGGTTCCATCATATATCTTTTTTTTTGTTAGATGCAAATTCTTTTCACCAAACTTCAAAGTGGATTGACGATGTAAGAACTGAAAGGGGTAGTGATGTTATTATAATGCTTGTCGGTAATAAAACGGATCTCTCAGATAAACGACAAGTTAGTACAGAAGAAGGTGAACGGAAGGCAAAAGAACTGAATGTTATGTTTATTGAAACTAGCGCCAAGGCTGGATATAATGTTAAGCAGGTACTTATACTTAGGTTTAAGTTATGTTTCCCGCTAAAAATATTTTTTATGAATTGATTAAAGAGCTCCCTAGCTAGGTTGGCTTGCGTCCAGCGGCGACGTATACTTATTATATTTACATCAATATTGACAATAATTTGTAAATAAGTATTTAACGTTGGGGGGTTTACAAGCATTAAAGCAATTACTTTCATCAGTGGATCTACCTATGAGAATAATTCCTTTCTTTTAACTTTGACTTAAAATATTTCAATTCAAAAAAAAATATTTTGGGAAAGTCTTAATAAATTCATTGTTATTTTTTTAGTTATTTAGACGTGTAGCCGCAGCCCTTCCAGGAATGGACTCAACGGAAAATAAACCCCCAGAAGACAGTATCCTTTTTTTAAAAAATATTTTTTTGCATGTTTTACATTACAAAGTGTTATTATATATGCCGCATGTAAGTTGATGATATATTTTTTGCATTTTTCACCATTTATTTCATTTTTCTTTTATTTTCCTTAATGATAACTTTCAGTGCAAGAAGTGGTGTTAAAAGACACACCCAACGAAGTGAAAGATCCAGATGGAGGCTGTGCATGCTGATTTTAGTGTAGACCTTATATTATGTTACCTACGTTTCTGCTTCGATTTGTAAATGTTTTTTTTTTGTAAAAATGTTCATTATTATTTTTTTAACATTGTTGCCTTAAATTTTAGGTATTTTAGGTTACTTATTTGTAGGTAGTATTGGTTTATTTTAAAAATGTTATTTGGTATAGTGCTGACCCAGCACCATTAAATTGCATTTTTAAGCGTTCTGATGAATTCGCGTCTACTGTTTTTTGCAAAGTAGCTGAACAGAGCAATAATAAAAACGTGACATTTTGTGCAATATATTCTAGAACTTAAATGCAAATTTTAAATAATAATTGAAGTGGTCAAAATATGAAATTAAACTTCAACACCCCCTTTTTTTTTAAATAGAAACGCGTTGATATGAGAAATTTAAATGTCACTTTGTATAGGATAACAACAATTTTTGTACATATACTCTCCTACAATAATAAAGGAAGAAAAATGAAATGAAAATAAACTTGTTTTGAAAAAATAAATATAATATTTTTCAATTTTTGATCACAGATGTAAAAAGTTTTGTTGTCTTATTGATTCCTTAATTTATTCACCTATAGCAGCTTCTAAGATTTATATATTAAAATATCTATAGTCTGCTTTTATGTCTAGTGTAACATACTACCTTACAATGCCCAGTGTATAATTATTGCTCAAAATTCAAGCCTTCATCTCGTACATAAGTATTATATTTATTTCGATGTGCATTTATATATTTTAGTAACTTATTTGCATATAATTTAAACTATTCCTTAAAAACTACGTTTTATTTTTTTTAATAAAAAAATATTTTTATATATTATAGGCACTTAGCCTATTTTTCGGGTTTTTAAAATGTATATAATAGGGTCCAAGATTTTCTGACTTTTACCTGTCCAGGCTATATGTCCATAATAATCCTTAAGGTCTGAATTTTTCTACTTTCTTACCACTGTACCTAGCGATAGGTATATTATAAATTAATTTTATCATTTTCTTTGGCCTAACATTTAACTAAAATTTTTGCTAAAGTGCTCTTATAGATAATATATTAATAAATATATCCGTCTTAAGCAGCTTATATGGAAACCATACTTTTTCCCATATGTTAAGACGCCATGTATTGACTTTCCCCTCACAGATATTGCATAAGCACTTACATAGTTTATTACAGCCTAGATAATTACAATTTAAATGGTAAAAGTGCTGAGTGAAAAGATATTCGACGAGTAGAGGAAACAAACATTTTTTTTCGTATTGTAAAGATTCAAATTCAACATTAGATACTATTGTCATTTACCATCAAATTTTAATTATCTGGGCTGTCAATTTGCCACTCTTATTCGTCATTCTTTATGTAAGGTTTATTGGTTTCTGTTATAGATTTGGGTTATCAAATGAACTTTTTAAAATATACAGGGTGATTCCTCAGTTGATACTTATTTTTGAACTAGGTATATTATATTGAAATTAAAAACTCAAAACTAAGAACCTTATATTTTTACAAAAAGTATCAAATACTTTCCAGTCTAACTGAAATATTTCTCCAACACAACGTTCTGCACGACATGACCACTGTACCGGGACTTACCATAAATAAACAACATATCCGCTAGTATATTACTCTCATAATTAATAAATTTAAAGTAACAAAATATTCCTATACCACACGCGACCAGTTGACAACTAACAGACTGGTATACTGCGTCATTCATTAGAAAATAAATAAGCATACACCGACTTTATCAGCGAGCATATTTTTCGGATTATTTGAAAATTTTAATTATTTTAATGACTTCTTCTACACCCAATTAAGAAAAATATGAACTTAGGAATTACCTTGTATATAAAGAATCTTCAATGAAATTCAATAAAAAATATTAGATGGCGAATAAATAGAGGTATATGTGTCATTGTCTTAGTAATAGAAAGCATGAAGTTCTACAGGAGGTTGCAGAAAAACTCAGGAATATAATAATAGGTAAGTCTGGGCAATTTTAAAGGTGCTTTCATACTATGCCTTTAACAACGCTTGTTGCGGGCAGGCTTCGTACGGAAGCACCTTAATGAGATACATTTTTTTTGCTGTCAGACTACGACTAGATCACGGACGTTCTGCAACTTTCTGTATTTTTTGTAAAAATTTTGTAACCAGAAACTTTTCACCAAATAAATTTAATATTGAAAAACAACCAGCGTTTTAATTTGTGTGTTTTTTTCTTTGAGCTTGCTCGTCTGCTTGATTTTTAAACGCTTGCTAACATCGCAAAATATTAAATTTTCCTTAATGAATGTTTTTTCAGCTGTTGATCTACAAACTCAACCGCAACTACAAAATGATCAACAAGACTCGGAAGGAGGCTGCATGTGCTAAAATGTGGTATCATCGAATAAAATTTTCAAAATCGTTTTTTTAGTTTTGAAGGGAAATGTAGTCTCTGCCTATGTTTAATGTTAAAATAAGGCTCTTACACTAGATAATAATACTATACATAGGTAGATATAATAAAGCACATATTAATGTCACCACTTAAGTCCAACTTTTTATATATCTACGTAAAAACATCTTTTATTTAACATAATATAATCGTGTAAAATGGAGACTCCGTCAAGAGCGGATTTAGCTTTTTCCCAAGGGGGGGGGGGGGGGAGGCGAATATGTTTCTACAAAAGGAGGTGTTTGACAATATCCATATAGGAACAGCGAGGTATATTGAACATATTCGTGTTGTTAGGAAAGGCAACAATGAATAAAGTGTTAATGCAATTGGAGAAGATTTTGGGCACCTTTTGGTTGTTCCTAGGAGATTAATTACCTACACCCGTAAATCCGCCCTTGCTTTCCATGACACTATAAAAGGAGGGTGTAGACTAGAACTTTTTTGTCATAGATGGACTTTGTTAAAATGTAAAATTTTATGGAAAATAAATCAAAAATTGTTGTAGTAGAGGTTTAGACAGTGAATTTGTAATCGATATTCTATGGGATGACTAAAAATTTACTCGATTCATTTTAATTCCTTACTATAACTTATTAAGAACCTACAGGGAAATACTCGGCGGAATCTGCTAAATATTTCCACTATAACAATTTTTTTATTTCATTTTTAAAATTTAAAAAAAAAATTGCAAACGAATATCTCCTCCCCTGAAAATGTGTCTAGTGTAAGATGGCCTTTCAATTGCTAATAAGTGTGATATTCTAAGTATTGCAATTTTGCACGTAATATGTATGTGGCAAAGGGACAACCACAAACCGCAATCATAAATGTATAATCTTAGATATTTTATACTTAAGTGATCGATTTGTCCGACGTACTTAATTCGGTTGCAGCTGTAGCTTTTTAAAAATAATTTGTGCCCTTATATATTAAACCATATAGGAGGGAATATTTTTTAAAGGGTCTCAATATATACCATTGAAATAAGGCCAGGTTAAACTTTGAGTATAATTTCACTTTATTGGACTTAGTATCTCTATTTGTAAATAAATAAGTTGAATTAAATCCTTTATTTATGGGGTTTCATATATTGCCCTAAATATTATGTTTTTCTACACGGGCATGGTGGAAAGCTTGTTCCTGATACAGAAATAGTCGAAATGTTTTGCAGCAAATAAAGCACATTAATTAAAATAACCCTATTGAGGACGTCGAAAATTATCAGCCTTATTTACTTTTCTATATCGCTCTATTTTGGTTGATCACTGTACAGCTGTCAATTTTTTACATCACTCCTATGCTTGTTATTACCATTTTTAGATAATGTGAATAAATTTGTTTCTGGTTGTTTAGTTCGTTTATAGTTTTTTTGACCTTTTTTTCTATGTATGTCTATTTTCACAACCAACTTCCAGGAGCAATCAACCAATTGTCATTATTTGTAATTTTGTACTGTACCTGGAAGATGGTCGTAAAACTGGGTGTAACTATAGTGAAACTCGCAACCGAAGCCCCTACCTAACGTAAAATTAAAAAAAAAACTCTCAAAGTCTCAGTGGGGTCGATCGATCCCTCTCTTAAATTATTACTCTTGAAATGTAATAACCTTTTTTTACTGAGAAGGCATTGTTTTACATCTCTGGGTATGTAATATCTCAATAAATGAGAATATGGAGCCCTGAAAAATCACATTTCTCTTTAGAGAAATTTCTGCATTGTCAGAAAGTTGATGGATGGGCGTCCACATCGAAAAGGACCGATTTTTCTTAAGGGACAGTCACACATTAAAAATTCGGTTTTCAAAACCTCGTGCGAAAATGTAGAAGACACTTATATACGGACTAGAATTACAAATACATTTCAGCGTTATTATGACAACTCTCCTCAAGGTTTTTGATACTGTAAAAACAAGTTTGGAAACGTGATTCGAAGTAGAAGGTGAACATATGTTTCTCGTTTAGTTTAAATTTATAGTTTTTGGGTTCCCTGTTGTACATATTACAAATATATTTTTTAAATCTTGTACAGTAAAATGGCAGCATAATGTAATGCAGTAAGACTCGAGCTGTTCGATTTTGTTCTGCAACTGTATCTGATTCGTATGGTCGATTGCACCATTTGTTAGGTCATACTTAGTTATTGTTTTCTTTTGTCCAAAATAACTTAAGCCTGACTTAAATCGATCTCAACCAATAGTGCAATCCACCCTTAATATTTCTAATCCTGAAAACCTACTTTGAAGATTAAAAATGAGTGTCCTTGCCGAAGAGTGGCGTTATCATATTATTGTAGGGAAGGTATACTAGAGGGAAAAAGGAGTAAGGTAAATTGAGAAAAACAACTAGTTTAAAAAACAATACTTTGTCATATATTTCTTCGGCGTAAGAAGACCCATCAATTTTTACAAAAATATCAAAACCACTCTCAAAATCTGGGTTACGGACGCGCAGCGCCGCCACCCAGAAAACGGATTGCAGTAAATTTATACAATATATTTTTAGATAGGTATTTTACTGTAATGATCTCTATTTTGCTTATGGTTTAAGTATATTCAAATTATTCAACAAATACATCAGAGTCTATTCAGTCGTCCTAGGAGAGGTCTAATTCTTACAACAATTTAAAGAGATATACACTTATAAAATCATTATTAGACTACATATATGTTAAATTTGCTACACCCTAATTTTCACAAGAAATTTTAGACCAATTTGAAATCTTGAAATCCGACTAACGTAAGTATTTTAATATGGAGAAACTTTACTAAACATAGTTTTCCGGCAGTTGCGACAAGAACCCGAAACCACTTTTTTTAGTTGGTTGAAATAGGAAAATGATTTAGCGCATGCGACACCATTTTCCTATCTGAACCGTGTATATAAAAAATGGTCTCAGTCCCTTGTCGCAACTGACGCAAATCTATCTCAGGATAACTGTCGAGCGCCGCAACAGAAGCTAGTTTTTATAGACAAGTTGAATAAGAAAATGCTGTCGCGATTGGGACACCGCCTTCCTATATAACTCCGTGTTTAAAAACTAGTATGTCGTTTGTCGAAACATATTTACAGACTTTGTGTAAATTTCCTACACCTGTTGATTAGTGTTTAAAATTTGGCGATGTTCAAAATGAATAAAAGTACCTATGTAAAAATATTAGAATTTGGCAAGTTTAAAGTTGTTTCTATAAAATTTAAAGATTTCTGTTTTGGCTTTAAAGCCACCAAGGGTTTGTTGTAAAAAACCAGTTTATGACAAATTTGTCTATGGGTAGAATTGATATAATTTTATAAGCATAAGAGCAATCTTAGAACGACAGTATAGAGTGCTCTTTAGAACCTATATCGAAAAATTTTATGCATTGTATAATTATTATATATAATTGTAGTATTATACAATATAAGTACTATATTAAAGAATTTTTAAGTATATATCATATGTATACTATAACTATGAGAACCACTATAAGCTAAGCATATTTTGCAGTTTTTTGGGGATAGATAAAATTACATAGAGGCTAGGTAGTTAAATAAAATTCAGTTATATATGCGTGATTATATTAGATTTAACGTTTATTTTTATGAAAATATTTGTAGCATTTTGTAATATTCTTAAATTATATTACAATAATTAATGTGGTAATTTCAGGGAAAATTTAACAAACGTAACAAGGAATAAAAAAGCATTTTTCACAAAAATATTATACTATTTGATCCTGAAATGGAACATTAACACCTTAAACATTAGATTTATTATTCACCCCTCTTTAATTTAAAGCTCAAGACCTTTTATTTTATAAATAAAAGCACATCGTAATAATAAGACAGACAATAAAAGTTTATTATTATTAATATTATATATAGTAGGTAGACGAGTCGCACACTCACGACTATATCCGAACATGTCCGAGTTAACCCGTTAAGTCCGCAATGACCGACGGCCTATTTGGACACGGGCTTGTTGCTTTATACATCAGTTTATATTATAAAATAACAATTAGAACAAATTAACGATTCAATATTTTACCATTAAAATTACAAATAACAACATTTAACTGAAATGCCACTTCACAAATATTTGGCATTAATAAATAGATTTGTATTTTTTATTTTATTTGCAAATCGCACCAGAGGGGCTGAGCTTATATGGAAAATCTGCGTGCACAGAAGTACGACCCGGACCACCGGCACTTTAGTTCACTATACAATCATAATATGCCATACTGCTCAGTATACGTTACTAACACCCCATTAATAATTATTCTATTTCCTAGTAAAATGTGAGGTCAGGAAAATAAATCTTGGAATAATTGTACTATATTATCTTATCCAATGCGAAGTTCGTCCTGTTAAATCTAGCGCGTAAAACACTGCAGCTCAGTCACCGAAAACCTGCGCCAAATACTAACGGTCCACGATCGACGGTTTTGGATTTTGGTCTCGGTTGTCCGAAGTCACTAACGACTGAATCGATAATAACTTAGAGACTAGTAGTACGAGTCAAAACTGGTTATTAATTAATAAAAAAATTAAACCTCATTTGACGCAAACTTTTACAAAAACTTTATTAATGAAGCGCATACCTCTACTAGGTAGCAGCAGGAACCAAAAATAACCTACCCAGAGGGTAAGTCATTTATCCTTTTCTCCTCCGTACCAAAAGTTAAGGGCATGCAATATCTGTTTATTACTGAACACAACAAAAATGCTTAGAATACTTCCAAAAAGCCCAGAGACTTACTTAGTTATTCGAGAGAGAAACCAATGATTGGTATTTTATTAATATTAAAACATTCAAGAATCTGGTAGCAGAACTACTACCTACGATTAATGCAACAAAAGAATTGGAATTTCTTGGTCAAAAAGTATACAATAAGCGTATTATCTATTTCTACAGATGAAACAATTTCCAAAGGACCAAAACTGATACTTCAGTATTGCTGTAATGCCAAAATTTAAATCCGTTGTACCATAACAGGGTAGTCGTCAGTATAAGCTTTTTAAGTTACACACTCACATGTCCATTTACAAAGGTTCATGTGGTTCCCATTAAAAAATTACAAGTATTTGTAGGTTTGCGACAAACAGTGTTTTCTCTTTTTAATCGTACTACCACCACTATACTGTTTGGCAAAGATGGAAATTTAATCATCAAAGGGTGAGTGGACGAGTAAATTTCCACCAATAAGTGATCAGTATGGGTGCCGATTCGCTGCGTGGTGAGTAGCCTTACGGCAACGCGGCGAAGCGAACGGTCTTCATGGTAAAAACTTTGCCATTACTAGGCCGTTAAAGAGATATCTAAGATGTTTTTGCCATGAAAACAAAGACAATTACTGATCACTGCCTTGAAGAAAATAGAAGCTTATTCCGATACGGAGTGTATGTACAAGTATGACAAACGATCCCTTGGGTGGACATTTCCTTGTGTACAAGTGAATAAGAGTCTTGATAACATTAATGTTGTCGTTTACGTCGGGTGACAAGACCGGTTCGGTCAGAACTAGTTCTAGTCAACGATAATCGGCTACATGTTGTCGTCATTCTTGCTTCTTCAACTTCATTCCATACTCACTTCGCATAAAAACTTGCACCCAAAAGATCTTTTGTCGAACCTGTATAAATATGTGCGTGTGACAAGCCGCGGATGTTCAGGTTGCTCCGTCATACACGAATATACTTGAAATCGCAATTATCACTCTATATCTATCACATATCTACCTCAAAACTGCGACAATACACATAGGTAGGATACTCTGTACAGGGCGTCTACAGAACGAAGATATTCGATAAGGCTGAAAGAATTATGTTCTGAGCCGCGACTACAATTCTCGAAAAACAGCTACTAGTTCTTAAACCATCATGACTCTCATGAAATCTGGTTGTTTTAAAAATATTCTTTTTTTAAAGTAGGTATAGATTTAATTTTGCAAAAATAGTTAGTAGTTTCTCTATTAAATAACATGACAAGGACCTTGCTATCTTTAGAAACTTATAATTTCGTAAAACAGATATCCAATATGAGTAAGAGTTTGGTCTAGATCCGAAATGATATAAGGATAGTTCTTGAAGGATGATATGCAGTTACTCCAGGACTTCATAAAAGCTTTCTTAGCCTATACGTCTGTATCAGTCAAGGGAATCTTTAAGGCGTCCCAGACATCTTTGCAATACCATCCCCTCATCATAGACAAATTTTTAGAAGCTATCAGAATCTACTCATAACGGATCTAGCTAGTGGGTAACTCAAGATATTTTTACCAGAGTAAACAATGGTAATGGATTACCCAGCCAAGGTATCTTGTGCATTGATGATATACGGCAGAGGTCTCCTGATTGTGTTTTTAATTTTGATGGAGATGTTTGGTTTTAGAAATATAAGCTTTATAATGTGAATATCACCGTTCTGCTGTTGCGTCGCTACCTGTCGCGTGGCGGGCTTGCCAGTAGACACAGCTTTATTACGTTAAGTCATACGTATATTACAAATAAAACGGAGTACTACAAATAAAATAAACGAGTTAGTATAAAATACAAAACCATTAGGTTTAAGCATCAGCAGCAGCGCCTAGGCGGCCCGCGCTATGTTTTTTTATGGGACACCACGCGGGTCGCAATTTCTTAAAATCTCAATTTCAATAATTTCATCTAATCTATCTACATAACTGTATAATATAATTTAGACCTAGGTAATAATAGATTTCAACCGGGGAGAGACTATAACGTGGTGCTTAACAAACAACTGCCGCTAGGTAGGTATAATTACATATTTTAGAGATCGATCGACAATCTCGCCATTTGACTTCACTACTAAACACGCCAGTTATCAACAAGTTAAAATTTTACAAAAAGTATGATGTTAATGCTTCCTACAACACTTTATTCTATTTTATAAATTAGCTCCAATTTTTCACCCCATTAAGGAGAGTCCTTAAACGTGATATGCTGGAGCATAAGGCTCCCTGCCTTATACACCAGAACATATTAATTGTACAACAGTTAAAAGCCAAATATTTCGTTTTGGTAATGGCTTGCCATTTTTTGTGTGGTGCAAGTGACGTGAAAGAGTAGGAAGCGTAAGACGGGATTCAAAAAAGATCGTAGTCAAACGGGAACGATCTAGGTGCGCTAAAATTACCGCCTCTCTCCGTGTTTGGCAGATTGGTAGGGCGGGCGAACCCAGCGCACCGATGGATAAGAGCCCCGAGAACGCCCGCCTAAGAGGACGACCAAATGCTTCGTTTGGGTAAGAAAAAGAGTTCCCGCGAAAGGCTGCGAGTTGGTGCGGGGTGCGGGTCCCCGTCCCGCCGCATAGGCACCTGGCTGGGGCGGCCTGGCCCCTTTTATTGCTTTTAGCTCGGTGGCGACTGCTTTAAAAGTAGTCTCCTTCTGAGACAGCCCGGTACCAGAGTACAAGCGTGTAAATTCTACACCATACTTTACTGCAGCTGACTACGTTAATAGCTGTAGCACCTAATGGTCAAAATTGTGAGGGGAAACTCTTAAAGTTACGTAACAATAAACAGGGGGATTGGAATGACGTATTTTTTATAGGATTGTACTCGGGTAGCGGGATTTGAAATGTTAGCCGGCCACCGCCGAACTATGTCCCGGCCCGGCACGGCAGGTACGGCAGCTCAGAGTTGGCGAGGAGATGACGGTGCGACCGGCACGGCGGACGCATCGCGCGCTACTTAACGTCGAACTTTAGCAGCTTACTAAACGACGGCTAGACCGCCGTCTCCGTGTGGCTGTGGGATGACAGTCGTTCCACATCGATCTCCGGAATAGTCAATTCGTCGGGGATGTTGTCCGCATACTCTATGGAAGAAGTTTGCGACAACCTCTTAGAGAGGGAAGTTTGTTTTCGGAGCACCTCGGCTAGGGAAGCATTGCTGTGCTCGCCGTATCGAGCGTCTAGGCCCTGTCGGAAAGCATTAACTACTCGGATCTGAAATTAACAGAAAACACCAAAACGAACAGAATTAAAAAAAGGAACATTCCCGGAAGAAAAGGTTAGCGAGCTGTTAGCACATTCGGGAAACAGATCGTGCAAGATAGTTACTCTCAAGCCCCATGACTGGTTTCTCCTGCGACATAGTTTTCTTTTTAAACCACATCGCAATCCCAAAAAAATTCTTAAGTATTATTTTTAGGCCACTCAGTAAAGATAAAAACTTAAAAGCTGCAATAAATTATTCACAAACAGCCTAACCAGGATTAAAAGAAGTTTTCTTTTTGCTAAAAACTGTTGCCAAAATATTTCTATTATTTCTGATAAACTATCAATACAATCCAAAAAAATGAATTAAACAACTTTATTCAGATAGCATAAATAAACCAAATAAATCATTAACAAATACAAACGGAGTTTGTAAATGATAATATTAGTTTAAATTAATAATTATGTTGACAATGACTATTACTATTCACCAAGTACCCAATTTTGTTTGGCTTAAATACTACACATTTAAATTTATTTGGTTTATTATAACTCTTGCAGCTAATTCTGTTACCTATAACTTCTAAATTAACTCTACAGACTGGCCTACGGAAAGATTGCAAGCATCAAAGCAAGCCGTCGAATTTTACATACAGCACCACCTCGAAGTGTAGCTTCAACTTTTACTCTACACACAAATTTAGCTAATACGACGAATATGCAAATTAAATTTATAAAATTAAACTTAAATTCAAAGTAAATTAAAATTAATGGCATAATGGTGTAGTAACATCAGTTGCGATTATTATTTACACTAACCTTATATATAATGCGTCTTGTCTATACTATATATAGGTATAGCGAGGCAACGCGCTATATCGACGGCTTGCCAAAAAGGCATTCTACTTTGAGCTAACATTTACTATGTAAGTGGTATCTACTGGGAAAAGAAACAACGCACGCACACATACTAATACCTAAGAATTTTTTTAGAATTAGAGAAAAGTTAGAATCGCCAAAGATATAGGACAGTTATCTAGAAATGAAGATTTTTCTAAATTAAAAATGTACTTACCGAAGAAAAACTCTTTCATTTAAATTTCTAGAAGTAATGCCTTAATGAAATGGAAATATTCTGAGCTTTGTAAAAACTGTATTTAATTTAATAGACACCAAACGTTTATACTAATAAGCAAACTATTTAAAACCATCCTTGTTGGCACAATAAATCAATTTTCAATCAAAAACCACCTTAAATAGGTGGGGGGAAACGTAACTGAACCTAAACCTACTAGCGCATATTTAGAATTTAAGTTCATATTACTTTTATTTACTCTAATCTATTATTTTTATTAGCACCATATTAGTAATGATAAATATGCTAATTGAAGGTTTAATATGAATATTGATTTAAATTATAATAAAGACAATTTTATGGACTAGTAGGTAAAAGTGCACTGGGGCGGCCCCCACGCAGTAACAGTAAAATTATTAAATGAATGGTATTAAGGAACTCCTTAACTTAAAATGATCTAGAATAAGTTTAACTTACTTAAAAATTCTAAGAACCTTCAATCATAGATTTTCAAGCTCCTTATTAACATTTCACTAAAAACCTAATGGTAGACTAAGAATACGTCGTGCTTTAAAAACCTATTTAATTTCAGGATAAGGATTTAGATTTGTATTTTTATGATCTGGTTATTAACAGTTTGATGGATGAATTAGGAAGTTATTTACATGACGTATTTTAAAAATCATAGAATTATGATTGTGATTTACAACATATTTTATAGGGGAGAATCCATTCTTGGAGCCAACTTAAGGTAGATTTTTTGTTTCAAATCATAGTTATCTTTAAATATTTATAATAAATAAATTCTATTCAAACTTTTTTGTAAGTTATACTAGTTTTTTGATATCTAAAAAGGCTAACGTACTTAGTTTTTACTAAAAATCTACCTTTAAAATAATGGTAAGAACAAACATGCAAACTTCATATATACATGCCACATGGCTAGCTGTGACTTGTATACATACACGTGTAAGAGGCAGTTTGAAGGGACAGTGTCTACCTGTCAATATACTTGTGTTAGTCTCATGCCGTGATTGGATCTCAGAGAGGCAGGATACAAAGCATTAGGAAACTAAAAAAGCTTATTGCCTCCAGTCAACTTCAACATATATATGGAAGGAAAAAGATGGAGGTTGTTGGGTTGTTAACATCGATGGGAATGTTGACACTTTTAACATATTATTCTGACCATGAAATATTTTCCCTTTTTTCGTAGCTCATGCAAATAGAAAATTATTAATGAGCCACAGAACGAATATTTAATGAATTTTTGCTAGAACTACTTTCTATTAATGAGCTATTTTAAACGAGAAAGAATCAGATGAATATGTTAGATCTTTTGAGGGATACATCGAGATTATTTTAGTAAATTTGAGTGTAGATTAGAGCTGTCGAGTCCCAAGAAACAAACAAGACAGCAGGCTATGGTAGATCGAACTGCCTTACACCGCAGCTGATCGATCGATATCGATGGGTAGCAAGCAGTCAAATTTTATCATACCGAGTGATAATTGAGGATAAAAAAAAACATTGAACTTGCAATTTCCACAAATAACACAATTTAAATTGTCTGAGCACCACTTAAACACACACGAATAACAATGTTTATACATACAGTTTTTACCAGATATTGCTTAGATTGCTTACTTGACTTTGCCCCACCTGTATGTATGTATATATGTGGGTATTAGTAAACACACCAAAACTTTTTGTAAAAATAAAACAATTATTAACAAATACACACATAAAAACAAAAAGGCCACTTAAAAACAACTTGGCATTTAGTCAAAAATAAAATGGGTCAATAGATTTATAAAGTTTTTATTTAAAAAAATTATCGCAACTGTGTTAGAACAAAAAAAAAACTAAGTACACTTTTCAATGAAATGGGATAGTATATGCTGCGTCACGAGTTGGATACACACATTGGCTTAAAATCAACCAAAAATATTGCAAAAATACCCATAAAGCCTTTTTAATTACCTACTTAATCACTGGTTCATATAATTTTTCATTTTTTTTTCTATTAATTCTTTAATAATTATATTCCCGTTCCTCAGTTATTGTTACCACTTAACAGTTTAAAAAATCCAAATGCTATATCAATACTAACTTTTACTGTTGCCCCAAATTTATGTGTAACTTAATAACCACAGCACTGGTCCCCGATTTAAAGAATACTGTATTTACGGCTTTAAAAAAATAACAAAAACTGGTTCTTGTCTAAAAATTATACACTAAATCAGCTTTAATCATAAAAAACGTTCTCCAAAATTCAATCTCAAAATTAAGAACTAATTCATTTGTTAGCTGACGTTTCTGATACGCTAAGTTAGGAACTCCCCACGCTCAAAGAAGTTTTATTTTCTTTCAGGCGAAGAGATGGTTAATTGCTAATCACTGCAAGCTCGCCAGAAACGTTAGTTTATTAAAAATCTATCTTAAGCGCATAAAAAAACTAAAAAATCCTTATAAAAACTTTTCGTTAACCTATATAACAAAATATTTCTTTAGAATCTTTTAACGGCCCCATGATTAATTATTTCACTTCCTCTTAACCCTTTTTAGTAGACCTTTCATGGCGGGTGGTCTTTAAAAACATTAAAAAAATATGTATTAAAAATTTTCAGCTAAAAGTGTGGTATCCATTTGTGCGCGCGCATACAAAATTATTATAAAAATTACACAATACCAAAAAACAATTTTATTGTAAATAATTTTATACAAATAAATAGAAGCCTCTACATTAATTTAACAAACAACACTAGACCTATGTGCAACGAGGCCGTTATAACCTATTAAGAAGCATCAGGCGCTAAAATATAAATTAATATTCGAGATATAATCATTAGATAAAATATTCGAGGCTATAAGAAAAATAGGTTTTCTTTGGTGACCAGGCAAGCGAAATATAATAATATGTATACTTATGTCTATGCTGTAACCGGGTTATAGTTATTAATATTAAAAACCTTTTCATAAACAACTTTAATTTGATAAGTTTTTTTCTAACAATTATTATCTCTATGTACACTAAAATCACTCAACAGTTAGAAGCAACGAGTATGCAAAAATTATAATTCTTAATTGTTTATAACGTTATACCTAGTTGTCCACTAGCATAAATCCAAAATTTGATTATTCTTTTAACATTTAAAAATGAAATATGTTATAAGAGTTAAAATGATTATTTTGTCCAATTTTTTACCTGGAAACGCTATTTAATTCAGCAATAAATTAATCCTTCCATTTATTAAAATAAGTGACTTTTAAAAAGCGAGTTAAAAATATAAGTACCTACTTTTTCACAATATAATTATAAATGGGCTTTGTCACTAAATTACGACTCCCATACCATAGCAAATAAAATTTCTACGGTTTTAGTTTTTCAATTCTTGAATCATTATTATACGGGGTGTCCGGTAACTTATGGGCCGTAGAGTAACTGGAGATACTAGACTTTAAACTAAGCCGATTATGTCATATAAGTTTTTTCGGATTGTCACTTTTGTTTTTTTTTTGTTAATTTAATGATTTACTATGTTTTTTTATGCTTTGGGATGTTTAAAGGGAAATATCTCGAAAACCGTTAAAGATATTAAGATCAATCAAGTACACATTTTTGACTCAGAAAATGCCCTTTTTAAGAAACTATAATTGAAAAACACCTGATATCACAGGTAAGAAAAAAAATCATAGATTTATGAAGCCCAGTGTATGTAACTAGCGCCCTCAAGTTTGAAACTTAAAAATTTCTACAAATTCTTATTTCTTGCTCATAAAAACATAATATTGCCAACTTTCAATTCGATTCATTAAACCGTTTTAAAATTATGACTTATTTTCGAGAATAAACTTTTACTTTCAACACCCTGTATCTCTAGAACGAGTAACAATCCGAAAAAAAGTATATGACATAATCGGCTTAGTTTGATGTCTAGTATCTCCAGTTACTCTACGGCCCATAAGTTACCGGACACCCTGTATTATGAGACAATAATTAAACAAAATGCGCTCTCCAATATGAAAAAAAAACATGACAAGTCATAGCAGCTTCAACTAGTCCATAGCATCTGACCTAAATGATGCATATGGTATTGTCTGGTTCTTTTCTATTAAACATTCTGTTTTTAAGATGTTCTATGGAAATTCTTATTGCGATTTATTTTAATAAGTTCTAATTCAGTACGTTGGTGCTAAATATAATATATTAAATTATAGTGAAAAAGCCCAATGTATAACAATGTAAATTACGTTTAAGACTAATTTTTCTGGTATAACGATCTTTCAATTTTCCTTAAAATACCAGCCTGTTTAAAGAAAAAGGCCTCGACTCTTAGAAATCTGTAAGTTATTAAGAAAATTAAAAATTTTAATTTCGGTGCGAAATAGCTCGATGCAATTGTATGTAACATCAAATATCCTGGCTTCTTACTTCATAGTTTTATATTTACATTATTTATATCATGAGTTTTTGGATATTGGCTATAAACAAATGGTTTTCCCTAGATAGTAGGTATGTCATAAGAAAATAAAGGGATATATAAGAGGTATTATCGGAATCAATGTAAACGCGATATTATATCACGAAGAAGAAAGAGATGCCTGGTAATATTAAAAAAAAAATATTTAAATTTGGAAGAAAAGAACTGTAAGATTCGGCCGAGCTTTAAATCGTTTTGAGCGATCTTATGCATCTGCGATCTACGTGTTGTAAACAAAAACGAAACCAAACAAAACGTTCATGCATCATGCTAAACAAAACTAAAAAACACAAATAAAATTGGAAAACATAACTACAAACGAAAAATAAAATAAAAGAAAACGTTACTTCACTGCTTCAACATTGGCAAAGGCTACACTGCTTTAAAAAGGTGTATGTAGGGGATGGAAGCTTAGAATAGTACCAAAAAATTGTTTCCAATGCCTTTTTAGCGCAATCTGAAGCAGTGGAAGCGATTGCGCGCCAAAAAATTACAAACAAGAGCGAATAGCGCATACGAATTACACAGCGGACAGAATAGATGTAGGAAAAGCAGCTTACAGCTTGGTCAGTTGAGCTCTTGCTGTATGGAACCGGAATCAAACGTTCTTGTAATTCACCACCTATCACCTTCAAGAGTAATAAAGGGCAACATTAAAGAGTGATTCGACAGACAGTGATAAGACACAAAACAATAAAAAGTGCACAGAATAATAGATACTACTAAGTAAACCTGAAAGAAGTTTGTAAAAAAAACAGCGCACTATCATATATACAGGTTCATAGTTTTGGTAAAGCCTATACATACTTGCCCTGAAAATCCATATAACTATCCAAATCTTCAGACCAATCTAAACTTTTTATTCGCAAAAAGACGGTGTTCTACTCTTTAAAATTTAAATGGATATTTTGAAAGGTTTGGTAACCTGTAAGGATATTATGCAAAAGAACACCTCTCTCTTTACACACCAATATGTATATTAACATGCAATAATAAAATAAGCAACATACCATAGGTATTTTGTCAAAGGTTTTGGAATATTTTTACAGGTTGAATGTACTATAGGATATATTTATTTTCGGGACAAAATGCATCTTACCAAATCTACGGGTCTTATTTCTTTATAATCCCACCACATTAATCACATTTACTCTAAAATGTTACACATTACTGACACCGGCCCACAACCAAATTATACACATAATACATTAACAATAATTGCCTCTTTCAGCTATGCATCGGGGCTACTTGGTCCTTGATGAGACAAACAACAGTGACGTCGCAAATCTAAAACAACATGGAACGGCTACTCGCTCCAAGTAACGTCTGACATCGTCTCCACTTGCCTGGTACGAGTAAAGTCTATACTTGCTTTGTCTTCTACAAGGTTTTCCATGCTTACGTATAATAAGGCTTTGATATGTTTTAAAAGCCTGTGGATTTGGAAAATCAATTTTTCCATGTTTAGCCTTTTAAATTATATAAATAATTACTACACCAAAAGTAAGCAAATCTAATTATCTGAAATTAAATTAGTTAGTTGACCAGTTGCTAGGCATTTAAACAACCAAAATGTTCTGTATCTGTAAAGGTTTAAATTTTAAATTACTAAAATCTATTGTTTCGTTTATACCTACTGCTAGAGCGGTAGAGTTACAAGTTAGTATTGAAATATCGCTGAGTTAGTAAGGTCTTGGGTTATAAAGAAATAAAACCAACTGAAGAAAACTTCATCCTGTATATTGAATAAAAAAATTAAAGAATAAGAAATCAACAAGCTGTCGCTGTATTTTTTGCATTAACACGACAACGTGGTAGCTAAAAATGCCCACACGTGATCTGTAAAAATGTGTATATAGAAAAAACAGACACACGATAGCTCAAACGTGTGTACTCTCGCCTTGGCTCAGTGCCGAATATAAAGAACAGAGCATTAAAAAATGTGTATTATATACGTATATTTTCAATATTTTAGTGTAAATAAGCACGTGACACTCTCGATACAGGTTATGTAAAAAGTCATCAGAAATTTAAAAAAAAAAACTCTTTCCAAGATAAAGTCCTCAAGTATCGAAAGGGTGAAGTGTATATTTACGTTATGGTGCATAATATGGTGTTAAATATGCTTTTAAAAATATGTAAATGATGAGTAACATGTATGCGTAACTAGAATGAAAACAAAATAAAATATTTAATGTAGTATGATTAAGGTCCTATTATTAACTATAATATCGAGAAATTAAGTAAATGTAGCCTGCTGACCCACAGCTCAGCGCAGCACATAAGTAACAACAATTTTATTTTATTTTTGGCAAAAAAACAAGATTATTAATCTCACAAGTTTGAAATAAATCTCCGCGGTTTCATATATATGTCGTTGGCCGTTATGACACACATACAGTTGACTCGCAAAAGTGTGCATGCGCTAAACAATTTAAAAAATAAAATATCATTTGTTTCCATTACCACTAACCTGAGAGTACTAACTCTAAAATGCTATACATACAGCTAGTCTACATTAATGACGTAATATTTATATGTACAAAATAATACAATGTATAGTAATGGTTTCGGTTAAGTTTTATGTCTACTTATAGTGCTAAGCTAATGACAGGTCCAGTTTGAACACCGAAAAATACCCAGGCAAGTTTAACATTACGACTTTCTAGATGTTTTCTTTTTAGGTTTCGAAAATACGTTTTTTTACCTTCACTCAAAAAGTCCAAAGCGAAATAAATGTCATCATCTTGTATGGTAAAACAGTAAGCAAAAAACGCAAAAATTACAGCGAAAAATGTACCTATATCTCTTAATGTTAAATATATAACTAACAAATCAACGTTCTAGGGCAACTATAGCCTACTTATACAGGGTGTTATGAAATTCCTGATATAAAAACACGATTCAATAAATATTATCTATTAAAATTCACCTTTTCGTTTTTGGTATTATGGTTCTAAAGAAAAAGTGACATGCCCATGTGGTTGTAATTATTTAAAATGTCAAGTAATAGAGGAGAGTGACCTCAACCTGAATCTCAAAAATCCAAGACTGGTACAAAATGTATAACGAATGGTTATAAATCCATTCTACAATTAAAACTTCTCCCGCATTTCACAACAAACAACATATTTCAATAGTGTTGGACAGAATCGGGTATTTTCAAGGATTTAATACTATGGAATCGAGTACTTTTATCAATTAGTTACTTTATTGAGTTGTTGCGAGTACCGAATAAGGTTGGGTATACAATCGACCTTCTTAAAAGTCATTACTTCCGTAAATTTGTTAATACTTTTAGGAATCGCTTCTCGAGTACTCCCATCGTTTGAATTCAGGGAGTCACCCATTTAAAAACAATGTGTTAATTCCAACACACCCTGTATAGGACAAGGACTATGGTAAAATATATCTCGTCTTATTTATATATTCTTCTGCCAGTTAACATTTTAGTTGGCTGAGAGTAGAGGCAATATTAAAATCTCAGTTGAACAAACTTTGACCAAGCTTGATTAAATGCACAAAAAGTTTTACTTGAAATGAGTTTAAGATGATCTTATAAACCGGCCTTGATGTACAAATAAAATAAAAACGTATATATAATAATAAATTAGTACGTATAGTAACCCTTATCAGTTGCAATGAATAAAAAGTGTAATTTTTACAGCCTCCTCGAATCAAAATATACAGCAGAAACTCTTGTAAATAAAGTTTATATATTTATATAAATATAAAGAAAGGCAGCAGATGATAACTTGGGTCACAATATAAATTCTAATAATTTCAAAAAATATATACAACGATAGAAAACTTAATAAGAACTGATCTGCAAAAGTAAATAACTTTTAGCAGAAAAAATAAAAAGTAATTAATAGTGTTTGTATTAAATTAACTAGAAACACGATTGCTTAACAACTTTTTAAAATAGGGTGTTAAAAACCTCGAAAATAGATAAAAACAATATTCAAATTAATCATTCTTTTTATTTGCATTGCGTAAATTATATTAGAAACTACCTAATTTAATATATAGAAAATTGCGTGTAAATGCCTATATCAACCTAATAAAAAAGCAAAGCCCCTGTACATCCCCAAAAAGCCTTGTAATCTTAATTAATTCAAACACCATTTTGGTGCATTGTGGAGAATCTGTAACTTTTTTACCTTTAAACTGTCACAATAACCCCCAAAATAACCAACCCTGCTTCAACCGATACAAAATTAACTGGTCCGCATATCTAAAAAAATCGTATGATTAAAACTTGACTGGGTCAGTGTGGCAATTGGTAAGGGATAGGTCAATAACGTTTAAGGGTGGGGATAAACGTTAGGGATGGGGAAAAGGAATTGCTAAAAACAAAAAACACACTAGTCCATTAGCTTGGAATGGTCCAGGCCGCAACGCTAGACGCCTATAATGGGAGTACGCACTAACACGGTCTCACATAACCTCGAGACTTAGTTATCTTAGGCTACCATGGCATCGGTTTTATTTGTGATGCTTGGCTACTTGTCTATGTGAAAAAGCGTAGCAAAAAGAGTAAAGAAACTAGCGGGCAACAAACAGTGTGGTAGGTGGAACTCGTTGCGGTAGCGATATGAAATACATCTTTGAAGTACTTTTAGCTACCACAACTTATTGTTCAGGCCACCACTGGGAATTTATAAAGCTTACAGTTTCAGTTCGTGTGTAGGTATATAATTTAAAATACATATGCATAGGTAATATTATGATGTGTCTAGGTAAAAAAGATAACCAAAAGTACTTGCCACGTGTTAATGTTGACTCTTGATTGTCACAGATAATAATCAGTGCAGGTGATATGTTAATAAGGGTAAATGTTTGTAATAAATATGTGTAAGATGACAAGAGCGCATCAGATTAATCGAACCGGTTTGCGGGAGAAGTGCGTTCACCATGTAGAGGCATCCAGCGAGCGTGCACGCACGCGCATGCGGCCATTGCCACGATGCGAATGCGCTTGTGCACGCTGCGGCCAGGACCGGCAGCACTAGATGCGCGTCTCATGCACGGGCTTAGGCAGGTCCGCGGGCGCGTACTGTGCATTGTGAGGAGGAAGGCGCAGGGTGTTGGGGGAAGGCGCGAATCGCTGGTCGTCCTTGGGGCGCTGAGCCGGATGCGCCGGATCTTCGTCAATGTAAGTGATGTCTGAGAGTGGCCGCGGGGGCCACGGGCCAGTGTGGCTGCGCGAGCTTCGCAAACTGTGTAAGCTGTGTAAACTATGTACCGAGCGCCGCTCCTCTAGGTCCTCCAGGTTGGACTTGAAAGCTCTGATAACTCGCAGCTGCAAACACAGGGAAGCAGGGTCTCATGAGGCGGGTCGGGAGTGCATGCTCGCGTTCGGCCGTCCCCGACATTTATCATCATTCAAACATTTATAAGCAATTAAAAAAAAAACGCCAAAATCTAGAGCATGATATTTTAGTACAAAATCTAAAACTTTATTAATTACTTATTAATGCAATGTTTAAACTTGATTTAAAGAAACCAAAACAGTAGCAACAAAATAGTTTAAACTTATGGCAAAATATCTGCAGCATTATGATTAGTTAAAGATAAAGGGATTCTGTGTAGATTGACGTAAAGCTTAGATACATTATATAATGATATCAGAATGGCAACAGGAAATTATGTTATGAATTTTGTATGGCTTCAGCTTTGATTATAATCAGCACAATAACTAGTTTGAAAAAATGTCATTATAAAAAATAAGAACTTTATAACAGGATTTAATAATATTCTATAGTAATAAAAGATTATGATTTTAACAACGTCAAAAGAAACGAAGCTTAAACTATAGCGTATAATAATTTATTATGTATTATATTAAATGTTGCGTTTCTCACAAAGCTGGTAACTAAATTATTTTGAATTGTTATGTAAGCCAATGAGTAAATTTCTAAAGGCTTACCGGGTACTTCCTTTGTGTTTCCAAAAGCTAGAAAAACTGCGCCTACTTACCAAAAGAATACTGTTTGTGAATTTAGAACATTGTTTTTAATGATAGGTGGAAAAGAAAATATGTTTTTGCCAATAGCCAGGTTCAAACCAGGCTGACAGCCTCGCGAGCCGGCGTAACATTTTATACGCCTCTTGGCTGGCTCGGACCCGCGTAGACGTATTTCAAATGTAAGTAAAATATGTGAACACATCATTGGCTTGAGTAACAATCAACGGTAAATTTTGAAAGATGATAAATGTCAGTAGCTTTAGTAAAATCACACTCAAAAAGTCACAAATATCTGAGCTAACTTGGCTTTCCTTTTTATGCTGCGTTCACTCTTCAATCACACATTAGTAAAAACCTTGATATTTTGACAGCAAGCAAACAAGAAAATTCTGTCAAATTTGAAATCTGTTAATCAAAACACCAAGGTTAGATAAAACACTACCACACAATTATTCACACTATCAATGTAGTACAGGGAGAATTTCGAAAAATGGATAACTCTGTCTCAAAAAGTAGTCCCAATTATTGTTGATAAGTCACGGCAGATATGTTGTCCCTTTTTATTTATAGCTGGTGATAGTTTAAACCCCTTTTCTAGGAAATATTAAGAGCTATTATCTAACCTAATATCAATGTGTACCTTCTGAAAACATAATTAGCTATATATTTAGGGGTGGAAATTGTTGTCGTGGTCACTAATTATACCAAGAATATTTAGCTATGGTAAATTTTTAATTGAAAAGTGTTAAAGTACTGTACAACTTTTATCTAAGACTATTTTTTACTCGTTCATTTAATTACATTGCCAATCATTCAAATATTTCTGTTGTCAAAAGATTTATTATCTGGACTTCATCTAGATTTCCTTTCAGAACAAATTTTGACTTTATAACCAGCTAAATAGTTTTCAGAAAATTTCCCCCAAAAATTAATTAGGTGTAATTTATGAACATAAATAATATCATACCCCATATTTTTTCTTAGTATTCAGACCTATTTTACTTTGTTAT
Organism: Polydrusus cervinus; assembly: GCA_935413205.1. Classification (NCBI taxonomy): domain Eukaryota; kingdom Metazoa; phylum Arthropoda; class Insecta; order Coleoptera; family Curculionidae; genus Polydrusus; species Polydrusus cervinus. The sequence goes on from OW284520.1 coordinate 2,999,365, forward strand.
ACTCAAACTTAAAAATATTAAGCTGCTATTTTAAATCACTCTCCACAAGTTTTTATAACTATATTCGCTGTTTAAATATTTTTAACAATAATATCAGAAATGTAAGTAGGCTTTAGAAAGGTTTAAAATATATTTTAACATACACTGATGAGAACCAAACAATGTTTTCCAAAGTTACGCTTCTATATTGCGAATTGACTATTTGTAAGGTACAGCTTTATTTTGTAAAATTAAAAATGAATGTAAGAAAAATATTTTCAACTTTTAAAGTTACAGTTGATAAAATTACCATTTTAACTATTAATATTAAGTTTATGTAACAGTACGCCTTCAGGTAGTAAGAAACAATAAAAATAAAAAGTAAACACTTTATGTATGTACAAAAAAAGATAAGTCAACTTAAAAGAAATGATAACAATGCCTAGCAGAATAAAAATGTGAGAAGGTAAAAATGCTGCTTGGTCAAAAAGTGCACAAAATTCAAAAAGAGTCAATTAAGGTTTCATCATTTTTTATTTTTGATGAATTTTACCTTTGGTACTAGAGCATTAATAAGCATAAGGCTCAATACCGGCCTCTATAATGGACCCGCCTAAAACTAATTTTGATTCAACAAATATTATTGAAAGAATATATTATTTGTTTCAATAAAATAGTTGTTAGGTCTTTAATTTTTATTTAAAACTACCTTTTTAGGTATTTTCTTTTCCTGCCTCCTCGGAGTATTGTAGCTCTAGAACCATATGGCGGACTTTACTTGCCCGACCTTATGTACAAATATCAAAGTGCTTAACTTCATAAAAGCATTGGTCATTATAGAAGCAAAGATTTAAAAAAAAAGTACTGAATGTAATAGTCCTCAAAAATAAAATGGCGAAGAAACCCTAATCATACCCCCTTAAGTGTGTTTACTTTCCTTGAGGTACATATTGAGTTAATATGGTATGTAAGTGTGATTTGTTAGAGAATGGTCAAGAAATTATATACAAATCCCAGGATCCTCTAGTAGAACGATGCGGAAGTATGAAGAAAACCAAAAGACAGAAAGAGACAGGTTAAAGAAAGAGCATTGAAGGGCCTAACATAGGTACGTTTTTAGAACACTAAAGACAAAGCGTTAATTTTTTTTGTTAAAACACATTCGTTCGTTAGTCATTAAAGCAGCTGTTAACAAGTCTATAAATATTTTCGACGTCCATCACCAACTCATACTTATTTACACAAGCTAACTTTCTCAAATCAAAGATACAAAGTCGGTCTAATAGGGTTGGGCCCCCTTTTACGTTAAAATTCAACCACTGAAAGTAATGAGTAACATACTCCTGCTATAGCTTATTTTTTTATAAAAATATATTTTTATCATTTAAATATATTTTTATACTTTAATGCTCATAGAAAGCATTCCAAGTGACTTACCTACCAGCTTTAACATTTTTCAAACTTTTGGCTGCATATTGAGTTTCACAAGTTCCCCAATTTACCAGAATGACATTACATACAAAGCTTTTAAATCGAAAAATGCAATGAAAAATTATATTTATAAGTTTGAATTTTTCTTTTTCGAAATGAAGAGTCAGCTAGAAAATGTCATTTTGTGTTTTTCTGAAGCAAACTTACTTCGTATACAATAGGGAACCTACAACACTTAATATTATATACCAAGTGGTGCGTCCGAACAGGACACATGGGATTTCCCATGTAAATCTCGAGGTGGTCAAATATTCGCTCCCGTATTTATTTTAGTCCAAAAATGTGTAACTTTTAAAAGAATACAATATGAAGAATTTATAGCGTATTTTCCTAGTAATTTAAAAGTTATTTAACATAATGTTTAAAATGATAAACAAACTAAACGATTATAAAACCCCCTTTTTACATTTTCGAGTAGGTAGGGCGAGATTCTATCACAAACTGCTGAAATTGAGTTTCTCAATTGGTACAAACTTTCTTGCCGAACATTTTTATAAATTTTATCTGTTAAGTGTCTCCATAGAAACAGTCGTTTAAAAAATCTCTGTAATTGTTACAGCGTTCTATAATTTGAAAACAAAAGTTTGATCTTTTGTCTTCAACTTCCCGCAATTCTTGGCGTTTCTCGTACGAATGGTATTGGTGTTTCTGTAAAACTCGTAATGCAGTACCGTGATATTTGCCTACGGATGTTCCTAGCGTCCTAGTATTAACTATACTTTTATTTTCTTATATTTAGGTCACTATCATTATCCTTGTCTTCGACCAGATTATTTTCATTTTTACTTCGTCATTTACGGTACCCTTAAATTCAAATTTCTTAATTATTTTTGTTGTCTTGTTGATAACATTTTTCGACATAGTACTATTTAATATCCTAAAAACGGTATATCTAAAAAAGGTCAAAAATGGCAGACTTTTACTCTCACTAAGCTTTTTTTAATATCAATACGGAAGCGAATATTTAACCACCTAGAAATTTACATGGAAAATCCCACGTATGATAAAAAAAATATAATTTCAAAGTATGCCGTAAATTGGATTCAGCATGTCCTAAATTACTTATGCAGTTGGCAGTTCTATGTTTCTTTTTTTAAATATATATGTCAGCCAAAAGCTTGGAAACGCAGGTGATAAAGAGGGTAAGTATCCAAACGATTTTTATCATTAATCCATAGTTACATTTGAAGGTAAATTATTTCCGCCTGTACAAGTTGTAAGAATGTATCTTTTACTTAGCACATTCACCCCCTTCTAACAAACACTAAAAATATTGGCTGTGTTGTCGGCAGCACGTTGTAAGGTATTGGTTTGGTATAATGGTATAAAAATGATAGAGAAAGAGATAAGAGAGCAATGGTTCTGGTTGCTGGTACCACTAAAAAACTAAACGAGGTACAGGGGAAGGGGCGACAAGACACATCCAGGAGGGTTTGCTCTAAGAACATCTAATATGGTATAGAGTGCAACAGAGCAGAGTATCAGTTCATCTAAAGAAGGCCTACTACAAACTACATACTTGTTTTGCGTGGCTGAATTTGCTTGAGGCACCCAACGGTTCCCTATACCTCAGTTTCTTTCATTGGTTCGGCTGGCTAATAAACGTATAAAAAAGTTTATTATTTTTTTTTTATTGTCAACTACTCTGACGACCCGAAGGGTTTCTTTTAACCATATTTAAACATAATAGTACCCTTATCGCGTAGTTTAACCTCCTGTGTTGATCCATCTGGTATTATTTTGATTATGTCTAAATAAGGATAAAAATCTGCAAAAAATGTTTTTTTAAGATGTTGGCTCGGCATAGAAGAAAGCATAGTATAATAAAGATATTTCAAAATGATTTATATAAAATAAGAAATTTTTAAGAAGGTATTAAAAGCAACGACTTTTTAATAAAAAACTGACAGTCTTGAGTTTTAAAAGGGCGAACACAACGGGTAAAATTAATTTTGGGGTTAAAAAATCGTAAAATGAGTTTAATGTACATTTCTTATACTTTTAAGTATTTTTAATATATTTTACATAGATAGACCGTGAAATATGACCTGGAATTTTTATTTGCCTTCAGTATTGTGCTTGCCTCACATATGTCGAGCCTTCATCGTTAAGTTTTGCTAAAAGACGCAACAGAAACTAAAATAGACTGTAGAAACCTTTAGATAGCCTTTTTATAATCCTGTATAAGATGACATACATGGAAAAAAAAGAAAAATTGACAAGTTTCACAAATTTTCGTTTTTTGCTTTTATTAATTCATTAATCAAAATTTCTTTAGTTCAAAACTGTAGGTAATTCTTCAATCTTAATTTAAAAAAGAAAAAATACGTTACTATTCATAAGCATTGTAAGAATTATGAATAATTATTGAAAACTTTACAGTACATACAATTATTTTAGTTTAGTAATTATATATTTATTTATGATTTAATTTTTATATATTATTTTTCTTACACTTAACATATCTTATGTCAATCTTGAGATGACGATAATTTACTGACGACTCATTTCGTGAAATTGGTTGGTAGATTCCACATAATACAGGGTGGAGACGTTAACTGGAATAAATTCGACTGAGGTTTTTTTGAAAAATGCTACATTTTCAATATTTTTTACAATAAATTTTCAGTCCGTCAGATGCACAAGACAGAATATAGAGATTAGTAAAAAATGAGATTAGGCCATTCATTAGGTATGTCTAATCCCTTAACTTGCATTTTTGTTAATCGTCCATAATTCCTAAAGTGCTTAGATTTTATGCATAACATAGATGGATTTAGAATTTATAAATTAAATAAGTAAAGAAAAGATTATTATACAAGGCATTAAACATTTCTACAGAAATCTATAAACACTCGATGGATTAAATTTGAATTCCGAGTCTCTAAGTTCGCTACTTGCACTACATTTTTATTTATCTTCATTCGTGTCGCTTTCTATACAAAAAAAAGGTACGGTTCACAGTACCCCTAACTTTAAGTAAGGTAATTGTGTATGACAGAACAAACGGATATAGTGAAATAGAAAAAAAAACGAAAGAGTGAGAACGAAAGACTTCTCGTCACTCGGTCAGACTCGTAAGAAAGGTGCAACCTCAGACAACACAGCCATAAGACTTTTTTTTCATTACGATCCTTAAGCTTTCGAAGACCTTTTTTATTCTGCTACTTTCATCTGACTAAAAAAACTTCGGTTACTGAGATTGCTCGTTATGTAATATAGCAGTGTCAAAAAAGGACTGTTTAACGTGAACTTTCAAACATGCACTTGTACTAGTAACACTAGATCCTAACATTTTGACAGCTGAGCTTTGTGTATGTCGGTATTTGACAGCTAGTTTTGTGAATGATTTCTACTACTACTCTTTCTACTACTACGCATGCAGGAAAACTGAACAAACCCAAATTACATAGTATCTTTAATATGATTGGTTTAAGGAAAGTTTTTAACTTTCTTTTAAATATACAATGTGTCCACGGATTGACTATTGAAGAGGAAAAACTTTTTTATTTATGGGTTTATAAAAAAAAGTTATTTTTCATAAAAACTCCTGCTTGTTCTCAAACGACCAAAAAGCATATTATTTTTTCAAATTTATATACCGGGTGTACAGAATTTAGAAAAATATAAAAAAGCTAAGAACAATGTACCCTTATGTGTAAAAATAGGATAAAAAGTAATTAGTAAAAGTTGTTGTGGTTGAAAACCTACGTCTCATTACCAAGTTTTGACTTATTAGCTAAATTTACAGAGAGCGGCAAAAAGTTCCAACTCATAAAATATGATTTGCTTTAAATTAACGCATTTTGCAAATTAGTTAGTTTTTAGAAGGTATTTCTTTGTAAAAGCTTTATAGTATACGTTTCCTCGTATAAAGATAAAGATTTTACAGAATAATACCTTCTAAAGACTAACTTATTTGCAAAATGCGTTAATTTCAAGCAAATCATATTTTATGAGTTGGAACTTTTTGCCAGTCTCTGTGTACATTTAGATAATAAGTCAAAACTTGGTAATGAGACGTAGGTTTTCAACCACAACAACTTTTACTAATTACTCTTTAACCTGTCTTTACACATAAGGGTGCTTTGTTCTTAGCTTTTTTTTATATTTTTCTAAATTCTGAACACCCGGTATAAATATTTAAAAAAATAATATGCTTTTTGGTCGTTTCAGAACAAGCAGGAGTTTTTATGAAAAATAACTTTTTTTCATAAACCCACAAATAAAAGAGTTTTTCCTCTTCGATAGTAAATTCGTGGACACACTGTATATATTTGCTATGGGTTCGGGTTTGCAGCAGTTGAAGAAGTTAGCAAAAAGAAACATCTTAAGCTAGAAAGAGAGTTAGAGAAAAAGCACTGTGACAAAATTTAAAATATCACCAACTCTCGAAATAAAAATAATAAAACACAAAAAATTTGCAAGGACGGGAGTCGTTTGTTTAATTGCACCTGCAAGGCATTAAAGTTATTCTATTTGACAAACATTAAAAAAGGAACGCTACAAAAAAATACATTGACAACTAGAAGCAAACATTTACTTCTTGGGTGGACAACAAATATATTTTTTGACATAATATTAAGCCCCCCCAACAAACAAACAGGTAAAAACCAATATTTATGATGGTTTTTCATTATACATACCCCAGAGCAGAAAACGGTGTTTGTAATTAAAAAAAAAAATAGTTGACCACCCAAAATGAGTGATTAATTTTGCGATACGCACTGTCAACTGTTAAGCAGCAATCATGCTGGTAAAAAAAGACTAAAAGAGAAAAGTGGTATAGGAAAACAAGGATGAGACAGATGGGGAGGGCCTTATCTGAATTTGGTCTGTATTTTGCCTATGGAAACCCTAAATAATGAGCTCTGTTCCAAAAATCAGTCACACATTCCATATCATTACACTAGTATTTGGGCCAGAGGCTTTCCGCACTTCATAGTCTATTGTTTTTTTGACAGCTGTCAGCTTCTGGCCCGTAAATTGATTGACCCCCTTACCTCCTACTCCAGCTCAGAGGTAAGACGGTCGATGCTCGATTTTCTTTTTACAATAACTGATTCAATTGTTTTACCGTTCTCAACAAAACTTACCTGGGTCTGTAACCTCGTAAGGCCTCTAATCCACAATATTTGTCCCGCACGTGGCTTCTTATCTGAATCTACATCGAACTTCTCTTCTCCAATGGTTATGGTTTCTGTATATTCTTCTGGATGACCACGACCCCATCTATCATATAAAAATTGTTTTATAAATTATTTCAATATTTAAACTGAATCGATACATAGACGTTGGCGTATTTAGGGGGGGGTTCCGGGCTGCAGCCCCCCCCCCCCTCCCCCTCGGAGCTTGGGTCTAAAAGTCCAATTGCAACCTAATTTTTCGTCTCACGCTTGGTCTCTTAATTTAAATCTTTAAATAATGTATTCTTGGCTTAGATTACAAAGGTCTTGTAGAAAATGTTTAGTTTTTAAACTTTTCCTTCTAAAAATCCTGTTTTATACAGAGATTAAGGTTTCGGACGCAGATTGTTTTAGTTATTGATTTATGATGCAATTTTAAAGGAAAATGAGTAAAAAAAATAATACTTTATAGTATTTTTCTATTATACTTGTCTGTTGCGTTTTCCCTTTCTTAGAGCTATTTTAAATCAAGAAAAATATAACCCAATGCAATAAAATTATGTATTTATTTTTAAAGAGAAAAATTAAAGTAAAAATTTTAATTGAAACATTTTTTATGGAAGAGTGTGTTAATTTATAATAAAAAAATATTGCGGGAAGAAACGAGAATGCTTTATTATGAATATACAAGACGGCACTTAAGAAGGAGTATTTCAAAACCTAAGCATTTGCACCAAAAACTGCTCCTAGATCTACGCTCCTAAAATACATGATTTCTGAAAAAAAACATCAATTTTGGGGTGGTGACCGATATTTACTTTATTTTTAATCATGAAAAACCGAGCACGAAAAACACTGGTTAGAGTCATACATACGTCTTGTTATGTTAAAATTTTGGATTGACACCAATATTCAAATTTTTCACAAATATAAAAAATGTTTTTTTTTTAAATAAAGAGCCAGCTAGGAATATCAAAAAAAAGTAAAAAAAACAAATTTAATCCAACCATGCAGAGGGGGAGAGGTAATAATTTAATTTCCGAAATTTGATAGTCAGGTGAATTTTAATCGAATTTTTTATCTGCGGCGCTTTTCCGACTGTTTACTAGGTGCGATATCATGAAATACGACTGTCCCTCTCTCCAGAAAAAAATGTCCCCCCGAGTATATTTTCTGGCTACGCCATAGTACATAGATAAAACTAAATTAGCTAGAATTAGTAAATATGTAATACGTTAGATTAAGAAAAAAAAAGTTCCTAGTGGCATAAAATTGAGCAAAACCGCACTTTTACATGTTGGTTCTCTCGCGCATTAAAACACTTCACGTCACGTTTCATACTTACGATAAAATCTTGGGAAGTTTACGTGTCGGGATGGTGGTAACAAGTTGACCCCATATTAGGGTTCCGAAGCCAAAGAATAGGCACCAACCCCATTGTTCTAAAGTGAGTGCTTGGGTTGAAAAGGCCATGCCACCATATTGGATAATTACTACCTGTAAAGCAAAGATTAGTTTTTAAAAAATTCAATTAAAGGGTTCTCTGAAAATAAAATGCTACACAAAAGTGAAGAAAAAAATGACCAACCAGTACCAGATTATTTGAACTAAAATAACTAATATTTTGTTTTTAAATTATGATATAATGCAAAACTTATCTTTCAGGTAATACTTGAAGCTGCAGTGAGATTTTGAAAAAGTATTTTAAATAAAGGAAAAGTCACATCCATTCTCCTAATTGGATTTCCACCAAATATGGCAGATTTAATTTTTTTTTTTAATGTAAAAATAAAACAAAAAAAATATATTCAAGGAAAAAAAATTATTATACTTATCTTTTTTTTGCACGTTCTACCTTAAAAATTAAACACAACGAAGACACGATGCGTTACATAAAACCAAAAAATGACAAAACGATAAGCGCACATAATACTCAAAAGGATTAAAATAAATACTGATCTCAACGTCCATTAGAATTTTTTTTCCTCAAAGATCTTTAATTATGTAATCAAAATGATATCATATTTTGCATCAGTGTTACAGATTAATTAAAAAATATATTACTTGGAACCCGAAAAACACTGGACAAATAGAACATAGTTGTTTCTGGACATTCTTACCTGTGAAGCAGTAGTACCTATCCAGATAGTATAGAAAATGGGATTGGTGAAAATTCCTTGAAAGATATTCCTTTGCCCGTGGATTTTTCTAGCGTTAAACTCATTAAACAGGGTCATCATGACAAAAGTATTAAAAATAACAGTAAAATGTTGAGTTGGTCCTGGCTTGGTTACTGCGCCCCGTCCCGATTCAATGTCTAACAATTTGTCACCTAAAATTCGTAAGCGTCAAAAAATAAGTCTTCTAAAACAAGCCTTACCAAGACTCGTCATTTCAATTTACCAATAAATAACAACGTAAATATAACAGTCAGTTGGTAGACAGCTTGACCAAGAATGTTTTTCATCATGGTTCTCGAGATCAACGGTTTTGTTCTTCCGTAAGGTTTCCTAAGTAACAAGTCGCTAGTGGGTAACTCTGTAGCTAACGCCAATGATGCTAAGGTGTCCATAATCAAGTTTACCCACAACATTTGCACAGCCTAACAAACAAAAAATTGATTGTGTGAATTTGTACAATTATTTATTCCAGTATAAAACAAACCTTACGCTAGAGAATGTTATTTACCTTGAGCGGACTGTCTTGAACAGCACAAGCACCAATGAATGCAACTATAACAGCAACAACGTTAACAGTAAGTTGAAACTGCAAGAACTTGGCTATACTGTCATACACATTTCTACCCCACATTACAGCTTTTACAATACTACTGAAGTTGTCGTCAGTCAAAATAATGTCCGAGGCTTCTTTAGCTACATCAGTACCGGCAATTCCCTAAAATACGTTTGGTTTATATTACTCCACCAATGTTTCGGCTGAACTTAGCCAAGGTCAGTTCTTTTAAGTTCCTTACCATAGCAAACCCAACATCAGCTTTTTTCAATGCGGGCCCGTCGTTGGTGCCATCACCAGTGACGGCTACTACTTCTCTGTTCTCACTGGCAGTACTGTCAATAATACCCTTTACAAGAATGTACTTATCAGTCGGAGACGATCGCGCTAACACTCGTAATTTAGGCCACACTTTGTCTAAGAGATTTTGCTGAACCTAACAAAGGGAGAAGAAAAAGAATTACTGATGATATGAGGGCAGAAGTATCGGCATATAACTACAAACCTAATGGTTGGTTTAGACCTTACCAAAAGAATTCGTTCAACCCCGACCCGTTCAACAGTTAATCTTAACGCAATGAATATGCACCTTTCAGTATGTATACCGACTTTTATACGTCCTATATTTAAATCAACGTCGAAGAGTGAAGCTGTCAAGTGATGCCTTCTAGATCTATGTTGAACAGACCTGGATATTTAATATTCTTTTGATTAAGCCGCTGAAAATACCTCTCCAGAACTATCCCTGATTCTTTGATTAAATTCTTTGCCCTCAAGAATGAGGAAGTCTTCATTGGGTCTAACAATGCCACACTTCATAGCAATGGATCGGGCGGTGTTAACGTTATCACCAGTGACCATTCTGACGGTGATACCAGCTTTTTGGCACCTTCTGATGGCGTCTGGTACCTCAGGTCGCACTGGATCTTCGATACCAACAACGCATAAGCAAGTAAGGTTACTGCAGATGTTCTCTTCATCGTCCCAGTTGGGATCGTGGTCAATATGCACTTGGTTGATATCAGCCTTTCCTGGTACGAAGTCTTTGTAGGCAACACATATTGTTCTAAGGGCATCGCAAGCCATCGGTTCGATAACTTGCTTCAACAATCTTTCCTGCATGTCGCGAGTGAATTTTTCCAAACGGCCATCATGACCATATATAAAGGCACACCTAAAAATAGCCTAAATAATATCAAATAAACATTGAAAGCAGGAAGGTCAAAAATAAGTAGGGAAAACTAAAAACTCTGTAAACAAAATAAAGAAGAAAGTAAAAGAATATCACTTAGGTCATGTAAAATACGTTTCTAATATTACAATTTGATACAAGACGGCAGTAGTTGTATACAGGGAAGTTAGCTAGTAAAACACTTCTTACCAACATCGGTTTTTAATACTTACTTGTTTAATATAATTTCAGAAGCACCCTTGGTAAATAACCTATATCCGCCTTCACGGCGAGGAATGACGGTACTCATTGATTTCCTAACTGAATTAAAAGTATAGACTCTCGTGAACGATTCTTCGGGATAATCATCACGAACATTCTGATAGTTCTTGTTTAGATTTAACGAAAAACCTAACAAAGAGCACTCAGTTTTGTTACCCACTTGCTTGGGCAGCTCAGATGGATCCTCGGAAGGCTAAAATTGGTTAAATATGGTTAAAATAACCTTAATTAACCAGCGGTTTCCAATGAGTTTGAGTTAACAATATGATTGCCAACAAAGTCGTGGCTGTTTCTTTATTTGGCCCTGGCTATATACTCAATTGACTCAAATCATCGACTTGAGAACTCAAACTCAACAGTCCGATTTAAGAAACTGCTGCTTACCATAACACGTGATGTATAAGCACAGTTGACAGCAATACCCTGTATAATAAGATTGCCGACATGAGCGGGTATATCGCTGAATTTCGGGATAGTCTTGCAAAGTTGCTCGCAAATATACGATTGGACAACAGTCATTCTATTTGTGGTCAAAGTACCCGTCTTATCCGAACAGATAGCTGTAGCATTGCCCATGGTTTCACACGCGTCTAAATGTCTCACTAAATTGTTATCTTTCATCATTTTCTACAAATAAAATTAAAGTAATTAAATCTTTCCGTGCAAGCCTATGGAGATTTTTAAAACCACCTTGCCCATGACTGTAAAAAATAATTTTTCCGAGTTATATTATTATAGATCCCAAATATAACATTGATAAGACGTTAACATACAGAACAAAAAATCTGTTTCAATAACCTAGAGAAATGTACCTACGACCCGAACACCGATTAGAGCTAGTATTGTAGGACTAAGAACTAAATAAGTCATTTACAGTGGCAGCTCTATAGGTAATAATTTATGTATTTAAGAATGATTATTATTGGACCGGTTCCTGTTGCCAACTCAAACTGGATATACAGTGTACGCGAATCGGCCATGCTGACATCGTCAATATCGTGAATCTTGTATTTGTAGGAAAGGTGGTTTCCCAGATCTCCATAGATTAAAAGTATTTTTTACTTCAAATTGTCTGTTGATTGGGCGCATAAAATAATGTGATTGTGACGTACCTTAACACTATAAGCTAAGGAAAGGGTTACAGCCAATGGTAGACCTTCAGGCACAGCAACGACAAGTACAGTCACACCGATAATTAAATGACGAACTAGCTGATTAGCATAAGAATTCACCCATGGTAGTTTCTTAATAATAAAAGTATCCACGCTGAACTGGATGATCAAAATAAGCACAGTAAGAACGGCTATGGTAGAACCAGCATACCCGATCTGTATTGCGAGTTTGGTCAATTTCGCTTGCAATACAGACTTTTCTTTCTTGTGACTCGTGTGTTCTGCGGGCGGGGCGTTATCAACATGGTTTTCTTTTCCGTCCTCGGTGTCGTGTTTATTCGCCACTGGAGCTGGTGAATTCATGTGGCTATTTCCAGTAACATTTTCTTCATCGCCTAATTTTTAAAAGTTGTCAGTTTTTGGAGGCTAGTATTTCGCTGGAGGCCAAAGTTTGGATTTAATAAGTTGTTCTATAATAACCTTGTAAAATAAAATGCCAATAAATAAAGCATCTTTTAAATACATTTTTTTGGAATACAATATTATTTATTATTAAAGATTCCCTTAACAAGGAAATATAATTTAACCACAATTATTGAAATTAATTATTAGTGATAGAGACACAATTAAGCGGTTTTACCAAGAAAACAGGCAACTGTGTATATAATTTTAAAAAGCAACTTCCTCTTACCGATTTCGACTTCTTCGGTCTCATCAGAGAAGTTACAGTTGGGGTTCCCATAATTTATAATTTGAAATTAAAAGGTTTTACTTAAATAATTTTTTATCTTAAATTTTAATTTACAATATACATTTATAAAAGAACAACTTATGAGAGAATTTTATCAAATAAATTAATAACAACATGAAGTACAAGAAAGTGCATTCATTTTGATAGTATATAGTTGAGCAAAATATTAATAAAATTCTCATCAAACTTGGCATCCAAACAAATGACAACATATAGTAAACTGAACAAAACAAAGTTTAAAATTGTAATTATACAGTGTGTCCACAGATTGACTATCGAAGAGGAAAAACTTTTTTATTTGTGGGTTTATGAAAAAAAGTTATTTTTCATAAAAACTCCTGCTTGTTCTCAAACGACCAAAAAGCATTTTATTTTTTCAAATTTATATACCGGGTGTTCAAAACTTAGAGTACCCTTATGTGTAAAGATAGGATGAAAAGTAATTAGTAAAAGTTGTTGTGGTTGAAAATCTACGTCTCATTACTAAGTTTTGACTTATTAGCTAAATGTACAGAGACCGGCAAAAAGTTTCAACTCATAAAATATGATTTGCTTTAAATTACATGCACGGTTTTATTTTAAATGATTTTTTAATAATATGGGTATAGTTACTTAGCCGTTTTCGACAATTCCTCGTATAAAGATAAATGATTTTACAGAATAATACCTTTTAAAGACTAACTAATTTGCAAAATGCGTTAATTTAACGCAAATCATATTTTATGAGTTGGAACATTTTGCCGGTCTCTGTACATTTAGCTAAGTCAAAACTTGGTAATAAGACGTAGGTTTTCCACCACAACAACTTTTACTAATTACTTTTTATCCTATCTTTACACATAAGGGTACTTTGTTCTTAGCTTTTTTTATATTTGTCTAAATTCTGAACACCTGGTATATAAATTTAAAAAAATAATATGCTTCTTGGTCGTTTGAGAACAAGCAGGAGTTTTTATGAAAAATAACTTTTTTTCATAAACCCACAAATAAAAAAGTTATTTCTCTTCGATAGTCAATCCGTGGACACACTGTAGAAATGTTATTATCGGCATGCAGGTAGAACTTTATTATAAAATATTTTTATTTTTCATTAGTTTAATTAATTACAATTACTTTAAATATTTATTTTAAATTTTAATATAATAGTAAAAATTATTCACCTGTTAAACTTTTCTTCTTCCGCTGCTTTTTAGCTTCTGTACAAAAACACATGCAAAAGGAGAACATTAGCAATCTCAAAAACACTCCCAAAGTCCTGATATGGGTAAAATATAAAAAATATATAATGGGTTCTTACAGTCTATGGTCAAATCATTTTTTTAAAAAGAAACCTGTAGAAAATTCTTAAAACTCCCATAAATCATAGTGTAGGAATTGCGTTGGCAGCTTTATTACCACTTAATAGCAATAGTAGTACTTTGAGAGATGAATACTAATAATAAAATCATTCAAAAAATATAAACTCCCAAAGCTTCAAGAACGTATTTTCAGTGGTTTTCCAAAAAGGTATAACGAAAGCTCGTCGTGAATCAACCTCTATATTAAAGATTACACATTTAATCAAACACATTTTTGAAAATGATTAGTTTAATTATTTTAGGTACTGCATCTGAAATTTTTTCGTTAATTCATTTTTAATAAAATTAGGCTATGTTTTCACCATACACTGTAAGTGGCTAATGTTAGCCAAGACTAGATGTAAAAATCATATTCTAAAAATATACATACATGTATATCTTAAATTTAAGAGAATTTTTTATGGACTCTACTGTAACGGTTTTCTAATCCATGAAACATTTAACCAGTTAGAGGTGATAATGTATCTAAGTTTTGCGAAAAATAGTATAAATTTCATGGAATTATATGATTTTTAGGTTTTGGGACTACCCAAGTGTTTTGAAAATAACATTCTATTTGAGCTAAAATAATCGCACATGCCTTCTTTTTAATCATTTATTATTTAAGCGAAAAAATACTTCCTAAAAAACCTTTTAAATAAAAAAAGGTAAATGGAACAAAATCCACGTTTGGGTAGAAACCGATTAAAATTCCCACAGCTTGATTAGAAAACCGCCTTAAAAATACAGTGAATATAAATAGGGTAAAATTAAACCTGCATATTTAAAATTTAATTTACTTACAGTAAGGTCAGGTTAAAATTTAAAATGTATACCATCTATAATTAATTTTTATAAATATATTGTTACTTTAAATATCGAAATCAGATTGCCAAAAATTCATAGCTCGTTAAATCAAATACACATGTATGTTTAAAATAGGGGGAAAAGGGGGGCTATAATAAAAATATTTCGCAGTGGCGGCTTGTTATCATTCAGAGACAGGGAATTACAACTAAATATAAAAGGTGGACAATGGAGATGGAGTTTTTTAATATAAGAAATAAATTTTATAATTTTGCAATTTTAATTTATCTGAACTTCAATCTATCACATACGCTCTAAAATTAAAATTTGGCCACCATCAATCTCTGGGGATACTAATTGTCCATCTTTAAAGATAATAAAGAATTATTTTAAAAATTATGGGTTCCTTGAAAACTTTAGCAGCTTCCCAAAGATGAGTAACTAGTAGCCACGTAGATTGATTGATGATTTTTAAATTTAAACTTTTTATTTTAGAATATAAATATCATTAAAATACATATTTTTGGAAATATTCTACTATTCGACTCTTTTTTTTTACATCTGTACTTTCTTCTAATTGTACTTTTAATACAACGCGTGATGGCAATAAGGATCCCCCTCCCCCTAGATTAAACGGTGGCCCCTTAAAAAAAGTTCTCATTACCGTCTGGCGTTTTTCAAATCCTACAAAAAGTGGGTTCTAAAAAAGGTCCTTATGAGGCCCCCTCGACGCTGGGGCCCATTATCACCTCCGGTCATTCCGAGTGAATCTCCAGCTCAAAAGAGCAAGTGTGTCTTGCACCATTTTATAATAACTCGGGATTAACATCAACACGGGCTATTCCCATAGAGAAATTAAAGCAAGATAAACGATGCAATGTAAAAATGTTACAGCTCATAATTTTGGACGACGTCACATCTATGCCAAACGTTGCCCGTAATAAACATTCAGCGATCGCGACTATCCGTCTAAAGCCACTTCGCTTCTCGGAATTTACGTCGCGACCCAGGGTCACGCTTTAACCCATGTAGGTCGGATGTCTAGGTTTACTTAATTTATGGTATTGCTAATTAGATAACAATATACAGGGTGATACTTCTTTCTTAGCTGTGTATAGAAGGCATTAAAATAAACAACATATTCAAATACCTTTTCTCAAAAAACTAAGTGCGGGCCTGGTCATCAAAACGTAACCTGCTATACTTTATGTTGTTTGTCTTATTAGTCATGCAATTTACGGGTCGGTGGTCAGTTATCTGGCAATTCGCTGCGGTGTGTTTTTCTGAAGCAAGTTAATTTTAAATTTGAAAACATTGTTTAAGTTAGGCAGGACCGTATTTGATCCATAGTGTAATTAATGAACGTAAGTACCTTATTTTTGAGTTTAAAAAAAAGGTTTTTGAAAATGTTGTTTATTTTAATGCCTTCTATACACAGCTAAAAAAGAGGTATGAACTTAGGAATCACCCTGTATAAATTATTTTAAAATAGTACTAGCCCCATTCTACAAGCCGCCACTGGTCATTCTATCTGATGATGTTACAGACATTTAGAAAATGTGCAACTAACAATAATACACTTAAATGTCGTTTAATGCTTCAACTGTAAGTTCTCTCACAACAGGGACAGTATAAAGTCTCTTAAAGGAAACATTTTACATACTCTTTCAATTGAATTTATTTCGAGAACGATTCCTGGGAAATTCTTTCATCTTTTAAATTTTGTATTGGTCATGAAAGTGGTCTGATAAAGAAAGTTTAAAAGATATAATTCTCTCACCGAAGTTTTGGTACTCCTTTTGGAGATATAGGCGAGGAGGCAGTACCCTGGGAATTGTATTTATTCGAATAACTTTAGGAATCATAGTTTGTCTATCTATGGCATAGTCGCAATTATTTTGAAAGGTAGGACCAGATCTGAAGTCAAATAATATACCGATCTGTTATTATTAACGAACGATATAACTTTTATTTTCACCTCTAAAAATTAATAATAAATATAACAACCCTTCTTAAAGAAAATATCAAAAATATGAAATCGCGAAAGTGCAGCCAACAGACCAGTCATCAACAGACTTTTTCTCGCAAAACTGGATTACCTTATATCTATTTTTAGATTTTATATTTATTAAGGTCAATATCACTAAGTGAAACATGAATGAAAATGGATAAAAAAGTTTGCAATGAGTTATTTCTTAATTACCATCTAATAAAAATAAAAACTAATTTTGTAATATTTAGAAATTTTAAAAGAGTACCTAACTAGAATAGTAAAGAATTGAAAATAAAAATTATCGACTGGTACTTGATCGCAATATTTAAGTATAACACATGTTAGAACCTAAATATTTATAATAAAAATAATTGCACACTACAGCAGTCATATGTAATGATATCAAAAAAAAATTACTATTTAGTATGTAATGCTTATTTTAAAGATACACCAACCGTTTACTTGATAATGAACTTTATATAAAACTTGGCAACGATAAACAAACCGAAAAAAATAATTTAAAAATTACAACCTTTTTAACTGCTATTCTCTTAAACAGTTTGAAATCCTAATAGCAATTCTGGACACTAACTGTCATGGGTCTTCTGTAAATAATTTCGGTGTTGCCACATGTAGAAATGTTTAAGTTAAAAAATTCATTAATAACTTATTTTAAGACAAAATATAGATGACTATTTTTTAGTTTTCTGACATTGTAAGTTTGTTTTCAGACCCTGTTATTCTTGGTATTATAATATAAAAATTTTAAAGAAAATTGGAAACATTGCAAGCAACCCTTTGGTGACGTAGATCTGATAAAGTCCGTGTTTTTGTTCCAATCCTTTTTTTTATTATTTATTTTCTGTGACTGTTGACTTAAAAATTTCAAAAAGTAAAAACAAAGAAAATGTAATTTTTTGTTCCTTGATACGTCCACAACCAAAATCAAAATTCAACGAAAAAATTCATTCTATAGTAAACAATTTAATTGTATTCTATTTTTATATGAAGTTATTCCCTTGTCGCCTAATTAGTTTCAATTAATTTTTCAACCTCACAGCACTTTCTGACTCTGCATAATTAATCATCATATTATGCACTTTGCAGAAAAATTAATATAGCGTTAAAATTTTTCACAATACCTAACCAAGAGTTTCCAATTATTATTTGTTTTTACCGGGGGAGCGGGGACTTTTAGTACTTCCCTGTGAGTCGAAAAGTCCTTACAGATGGGAAATTACGGGGGAAGGTCACGATTCAAACAGTACCACATGCGCATGGAGTGAGAAAGAACATACCTTTTTTCATTTTCTTAATTTCTTGTTCTTGTTGGTCCACCGCGGCACCCAGCAGCGTAAAGATGATTCCAGCTTGCGAGTTGACACCCACAGCGGTCACCAACATCTTACCGGAACCTTCCATCACATGAGTACCGGAGAGAACCATCGGATCGAAGTGTTCTCCCTTTTTTACATGATCTGATTCACCAGTTAGCGACGATTCATCCACCTAAAAAGGTCTACTTTTTAGTTGGTTAAGGTTATGAAGGTCCTTATAGGTTCCCAGAACATTCAAAGTTTATATAAGGTTATGAATACAGTTACAAATATTGTTTATTTATAATTCTAGGGGTTGAGAGATGTAATAAATACCTTAAGATCGTTGGATTGTATAAGAATACCATCAGCAGGCAAAAGATCACCATATTTAATTTGGCAAATATCCCCTACAACTATGTCACTGACAGAAACTTGATTGACTTCGCCATGCCTAATAACTGAAAATTTATGTTCGCCTTCTATTCGATTTTGTAAACCGCGGAACTGTCTTTCTTTAGTATAATCGTTAAACGCTGTCACTAATACTACTACTATAACTGAAATTAAAATGGCGAGACCTTCTATCCACCCATGACTAGTCTCATCGTCATCAAATCCACTGTCTAAAATTAAAAAAATAATCATTTACTATAAAAAAAAATATTATCAACTTTACTATTCTACCAAAAATATCTATGGACAAGTTAGTAGGTATGCGGGCTCCTAAGTCAGATATATA
This sequence comes from Polydrusus cervinus, assembly GCA_935413205.1. Taxonomy (NCBI): domain Eukaryota; kingdom Metazoa; phylum Arthropoda; class Insecta; order Coleoptera; family Curculionidae; genus Polydrusus; species Polydrusus cervinus. The sequence goes on from OW284520.1 coordinate 3,018,205, forward strand.
GTTTTGAGTAGGTATGGGGGCCCCTAAGCCAGACAGACAGATATCCCTCTCAACCAATCAAAAAGTGGAGGGGTGTGCAGTCTATGACCGTACTACCTTTTGATTGGTTGAGAAGGATGTCTGTCTGTCTGGCTTAGGAGCCCCCATACCTACTCAAGTCTATATATCCCACCATCAACGGAATTCCCAAATTACAGCAAACTAGACATACTATATTTCGCACAGTGTGATTTGTAATTTTTTTTAATCATACTTATTGCCTTATGATGGAGTACAACTTTAGATTATTTCAATAAAAATCCAAAAAGACCTGCTTACCATTTTCTTCTGCAGGTGGTTGGTAGAATGAAAGACCCAAAGAAACTATGGCTGCTACTTCTAAAATAATTAAAGTTATATCTTGTAAAGCTTCCCAAACTAACTGTAAAAAGGTTTTCGGAGGCTTCGGGGGTATTGAATTTGAACCAAATGTTTCTCTCCTATGTTCTAAATCTACTTGTGATCCACTAAGACCTGAAATTCAAAAAAATAATCAGTATTCGCGATGAAAAAGTAGACGCTCACATCACGTTCTCCGTGAACTTAAGTTCAAACACAATTACAAATACTAAATTCTTGAAGTTTTATTTAGGTAATAATATATATTTTCATATATATTATGTACATTTCTGGGTGGGATTTATAAATATTATTCTACACATTCATGAAAAGTTCCATATTCCCTTATAGCATAACTTCAATATGCGCAAGTAGGTTTGTATATGGGGCTCCGAGCATCAACAAAAACCTCTCTTTTACACACGGACGCATGGAGCCCAACCCCAACTCTCGAATTGCGCAGAACTATGTACTGCGTTTGTCGTTAACGTCAATAAAGTAAGATATTAGTATTTGCGGCGCTCATAATTCTTCTAATTGTTGGCCTGCGGTGCTGTTAAAATTTTTTTAGTTTGTGAATAGATTTATCCACTTACCTTTCAAATTTATACCTAACTAATGTCTGCAGTTTTTACTGATTCTGCTAAAGAATTACGCCCGCGGCACTATTTTTGTAGTAGTTTCACTTGCCTTTTTTTTTACTTAATAGAAAAAAATCACAATTTTTGATAGATACAAACATTTAAATAAAAATTAAGAATTGTATGAAAAATAAATTTCAAACCACCTGAAAGCTTTTTTTCAGGTGGTTTGAAATTTATTTTTCATGCATTTCTTAAATGGTTGCTACCATCTGATAAAGCCTATAGTCATAAGTTACCAAGAAAATATTTAACTGTATGACGGCTGTAGCAAAAATAATAAACCTACAAAAAAATAAAAGAAAAAGTCATATCCTAGAAAAGGGATGGCGAACTAATGGCACGCAATAAGATAATTTGGGCACGGCATTAATTAAGGAATTTTTGTGATAATACATATTTATTATACGCTTACCACTACAAAATTGATTATTTTTTTGGAAATTATATATTTTGAGGCGTAGATTACGAGAGATCTAAACCAAGTTTTTCTCAAAAACGCTTAGTTTTTAAAATATTTCTTACGGTACTTTTTGGATGCATAATGGCAGCAATTTGGTTCTTCTTGATCACTATAAATAATGACATTTACCTTTTTATTAAAAAAGCAGAATAAAACTAATTTTCCGTGTTTTTTTTTTATAAAAATTGTTACTTAAAATAATTAATTATCTAGCATTAAAAGAGGATAGTTGTCATCTACTTTTGAACTATCACGGTCTAAAGGGGGGGCACCCTAGCCAGATGAATAATTGTTTTGTTTTTTTACATACGAACCCCTTTATCTACTGAAAGTTATTGTTCATTGGTACTTGGCCCCCTAGCCTGGTATATAATAATTCTTGGTATGAAGATCCCAAAAAAAGTTAGTTGTTTTTTATTTAGAATTCACGGTGGAGAGAACACAAGAAACTTTTGTTCAAGTCACATCAGAAGTCACTAAAAAAAGAAGGAGGGGTTTTAGCACACCAATCTGTATAAGTATTTGCCCTCTTTACTTGTTCTTCCTTTAAAATTGTGTTACAAACAAGTAAATACGAAAGTACCAGTACCTATGTGTCCAAAACCTAACCTAAGCCTAAGACGTTTGTTAGCTGGTTAGAAAGTCTTACCTTCACTTGGGGACGTGTAAAGTTTTTTACAAATTTCTTGCACCCCACCTAAGTCATGAACTTTTTGGACTCCTTCGCGACCTCGGTGTTCCATGAGGTCGCGGAGCTGTTTTAGGGATATTCCATATTGTGCGGGACGGCCGTCTATCGTAGCCATTTCTTACTGCAGTTCTGAAACAAACAAAAAATAAATACACAATGGTTTTCTTTAGAACTAAATGTTTCAGATTTAAAAATAAAATAACGTAAATTAATAATAAAGTTCATCCCCTCTTTTTAAATAAACATAACAATTTTCTGTTGGGACACCATACCATTATTTTCCTAGTAAGAAAAAACGTAGTTTTTGTATTTTTCTTTTATTATACAACTAACCCTAGATTACAGCACAGAAACGCTACGAAGTTTGTACATGGTAACCATTTAAAATAAATTGAAAATTTGATTTGTTAAAAAATTGTTATCATGTTGATCTAGTGGAAAAATGACGTTATATGTAATCTAAAGTGGTTAATTGGTACTATCAGACCCTGGTTAATGACATCATTTCATGTCATACCTTCATCAAGAAATCGTGAAATTGTCATTAAAAGCTTTAAACGATAAACTTATATGAATACCATTGACGTTACAGATTTGAGAGTGTTTGAATAAAAAATGTTTAAAAAGGTATTGACGCACACACTATAGGACAAATATTAATAAATAATTGATTTTGAATAGTTACAATTAAGTTTTTATTTTGCTACAAAATTGCCGCTTTAAAATTACAGGGTGGCGCATCGAAAACGAAACAGAAACATTTACTGGCAGCATAGTTCTTTTTTGGAAAAACGCTCAGGCCCGTCGATTTTGCTTTCGAGGGGGACACAAAATTGCCAAAAAATCACGTTAATACGTGCAGCCCTCTGGGCGGGGGTAGCACCACCCCTAAAATATTATAATGGAAAGGATATTATAATGGAAAGGGGGGTCGAGTGATACCTTATTTTAAAGGTCTTTCAATTTCCTTTATTACTGACTGAAGTATATGAATTTTACATCATTATAAAGGGAATTGAAAGACCTTTAAAATAAGGTATCACTCGACCCCCCTTTCCATTTAAGATTTTAGGGGTGGTGCCACCCCCGCCTAGGGGGCTACACGACTTTTTGCCAATTTTGTGTCCCCCTCGAAAACAAAATCGACGGGTCTGAGCGTTTTTCCAAAATAGAACTGAGCTGCCAGTAAATTTAATGTCTCTGTTTCGTTTTCGATGCGCCACCCTGTATATATTGCAACATTAATAAAATTTTCAAAAAAAAAATTCTGTAACTTATCTAAAAGTTGGAAAATAGTGCATTTGTCAAAAATTATGATTTTTATTTAACCAGAGATATTTTAAGTAAACAATTATTTTTCGCTTTATCCATTAATACAATGTGTTTTGTGCATCATTAAGTAATTATTTGTGTACAAACTTCCTAATAGACATAGGTAGTCATATTTTTATTTGACCACATTTTTGTAAATTACAAATTGTAGCAAGTCACATAAAATATAAAGCACAGTTGAGGGAAAAATGTATATTTAAACACATTGTATAAGAAAAAATAATCAAACTTTGTAATTGCACATTAATAACAAACACAAGATATAAATCAAATGTTGAAGTTCGTGAATTAACAACATCAAAGTATTCTTTAATTCTTTAACCATAAATCGTAAGTAAAACCATGTTTAACGCACTATGGTAAAATTTAGAGTGAGCACAAATGGTCCTGTATTTTTGGGGTGACACTACCGTACGAAAAAGTTACTTTAAAAAAATGACAGCTATGCAAGGGATTAATTAACCTATAGTTTCAAATTAAAAGTGCCTTGGGAATTAATATAAATTTTTAAAAAGTTGGTTACAGGCGCGGATCCAGGGGGGTGTGAGCCTTACAAAATGGATGGTTTTTACTTTGAGCTTAGAAAATTCTACGGTGTGTGCAGGCTCAGAATTTTTTTTAAAAGTCACTTTTGAGAGGAAGAAGATTTTTAGAGCCGGGATACTCTCTTTTTTTTTAGAAGCCATTTTTTTGTAGTCTCCCCCCCCCCCCCCCCCTTGGGGCCGTAGCTAGAGGGGGGCTGGCCAGGGCGAAGCCCTGGTAAAAAAGATTTTGAAATAGAAGAAAATAAGTGTCAAAAATGTCTGGAAGTTATGGAGTAAGAATATCGAAATCGAATAGCCCTACCAAAAATTTGGTTCTAGCTACGGCCCTGCCCCCCCTCAAAAAAATCCTGGATCCGCCACTGGTGTATATAAATAGCACCTCTACCAACAGATGAAGAAACAGTAAAATTCATAAATACATTGTATAAAAACACAGTTATATTTAATAAAAACTGAAATTATGGATCAGGTGAAAGCAAAAAAGATGTTTGTAGAAAGTAATTTAAAAAATTTTTTTTTTTAATTTATGTCAATTTTAGGCATTTATTTTCTACACTTGCATTTCTAAAACCAATTAAAATTTATCGCACCAGACAACACGTTGTTCATTCAATAAATTCAAAACCATTCGATAATGAATGATCTTTGAGTGTCATCTCCATATGACCTAAAAACCATCAACACTGACCTTAAAACCACAGGTACTCCCAGACAAAAATAAATTATAAAAATATACCTGACAATTGGTAGGTAGAGTCCCAAAAATCCATAAAGGATGCAGAAGAATTACGGAAATTAATTTTCACTACTATGGAACATGAATCACGCTTCTATAAACAACAATGTAGGGTTATGTTTAAATTTAAAAACTTACTACTTTCTACAACACTACAACAAATAACCAAGCGACACCGGTGATGCCGCTTGTGAACTAACCAGTCTGGGTTAGGTCAACCTCCTCTATCACATTGGCATGCTGAATACTAAAGAGTATATCATTATCTTTTTCTATTCCACTTTAGAGAGAGGACATAGCCGAACTGCTCTAGGTCGATTTTTATTCGATAAAAACCGGTCAGCGGTAAATATAAGCGTATTATGTCACCGGCAAATTATTTAAACAATTGTAATTTCTTATACACTTTTCTCGTGGGTGTTTAATAGCAACTTAAAAATATACTGATGCATAGGGAATTACTGGTAAATTGATGACTTACTAAATGTGTCTCCGATTTTTACTTATTATTTTATGAGCAGGTGTTAATTTTTATTAAAGCAACTTGATAACAATGTCGACTAAAGAGACGTAAAAATAATTAACAAAAGCCTTGAATTTAATGAAAACAGAGTGATAAAACTTCGACTTAAAAACTTTAAATCCCTCTGATTACTCGAGTAAATAATTACTTTAAAATAACCTACGTAAAGTGATAAAACGCTTCCTAAAAGTTTTGTTCAGATTTTAAAATAGATATGAATTGGTAAGTAAACACAGAGGAGACATAATAATGATCAATAGTCAGGTAAATTTATAAAAATTATTTAAATAAATAAGCAGTGCTCTTGTATGAAAATTTATAAAGGATAGACAGGAACAGCGGCTCAGTGGCGCCGGATCGCTACCCATACGTCATTAATACAACAAACATCTTATGACGTTTTGTTGATTTAAAATCGGTGAACAGGGTTCATTAAATTCTGAAAATGGTTCAAAAATCCTTAATGACTGGAACTGTTAGAGATTGTCCTCGTTTTGAGGCATCGCCCTTCCGAAAACCATTAAGGCTCGTTTTCGACTTAGGCCGTTTCGAATATTTTAAAAACAGCAAACTTATAATCGTTGAAAGTAATTGTATTTTATAATAAAAAAACCGCTGCTTAAATTTTTATAGGATAATAAAAATATTACTATTCGTATGACATAATCTGTGGGCATTTTAGAAGAGTAAATACCTCTGTCATTAGGGCGTTAATCGAAAAACCCCAGCGCAGGCAAAGCAGTTTTTTCTATTTCTGCCTCTATAAATAGTTTATTATTTGGCTTCATTCTCAATGCCTGAACTTTGTAATAAACTATGGATGCACTGCAATTTTCAAATATAATTTATTTTTTAAAGGAGATTATTACTTTTAGTTAATTATGTTTCTTTATATAGTTTCAGTTTATTTTCACATAGGTATGAACCATACACGATAAGTTCCTATAACGTCAGTTAACTGTCAATACTAACAAATTAATAATCATAATTATACAGGGTGTCTCTAAAAGGTGCGGAAAAAAAGCTACCACAAGTTCCTGAGGCGTAAATATAACGATCTAACCCAACTTACCTTAGTTCAAAAGTGGATGATTTCGGAGATACAGAGTGTCAAAAGTTCAATTTGGTTTTCATTTTTTATAAATATTTTTTTTAATAATCACAATATTCGGCTTGGGGGAGTTTTGCGGTGTGAGAAATTAGAATCTGCTTTCATTTTTATTGTAAAATTTAGAGGGCGTCACCTGCGATACCTTGCACACTTTTAAAACGAAATAACTTTTTCGGGCCACCCTATATTTAACTTTTAAATAAAAATTAGGATTCTCCAACGTCTTTTACCTAAGAAAGGTATACGTGGTAAGAGTTAATTTGAGCAGCTGTTTTTGAGATATCTGGATTTAAAAAATTCACTCGGTGTATGGCCATTGGCCAGGTCTAAATTATTGTAAGAATTGAACACGTTTGAAGCGTAGGCGGTAAATTAAAATAACGTCATTAAAAACTTTAAAAAAACAATTAGGTACTTAAATGTGTTGTTAATTTTATTCTCTAGTAAAAATAGTCATTAGGAGTAGTAATTATTACAAAAATTTAGACTTGGCCATACCTACACGAAGTAAATTTTTTAATTCCAGATACCTATCTCAAAAACAGCTGCACAAATCAACTCTTACCACGTATACCTTTTTTAGGTAAAAGACGTTGAAGAAACCGAATTTGTATTTAAAAGTTAAATGTAGGGTGGCTAAAAAAAGTTATTTCGTTTTAAATGTGTGCAAGGTACCGCAGGTGGCGCCATCTAAACTTTACAATAAAAACGAGAGCAAATTCTAATTTCTCACCCCGCAAAACTCCCCCAATCCGAATATTGTGATTATACACTAATGAAAAAAATGAAAACCAAATTAAACTTTTGACACTCTGTATCTCCGAAATCATCCACTTTTGGACTAAGGTAAGTTGGGTTAGATCGTCATATTTATGTCTCAGGAATTTGTGTTAGCTTTTTTTCCACACCTTTCAGAGACACACTGTATAATTAAAATTAATTATAATCAATTTTAAAAATTATTTAACTTCCTCTAGACGAAGTGAATTTCCTAAATAAATCCTTTATTAATTAAGCTAATGAAAATAATTATTTTAGATAATTTTAGACATACCTTTCGCAGTCGTATATGATAAAATCAATAAAACCTTTTTATAGCACTCGCACAAAAATATCCCGGGAATCGTAAAATGGTGTATGTAATCCAGAGAAATGCGGTTTTAGCTAAACATTTTTTAAATAAACACGACCGCCACTAATTTTTTAACTTTAATTGTTCTGAAATTAGCGGATATGCGCTAGCACTTCCGTTAGCAAAATGAATGTTAAATAACCGATGTTGGTCTTTTTAATACTTAAGGAATAGTAAATTTTATGGATGTCGTTTTACTATTATTGGAGTACATACATACGTACATCAGATTTAAGAATTATGAAAATTAGGTTTACAAGATTTAGATAAGCAATGTTAGAATCTTTTTACTGCTTAAGTAAATAGTGCATCATTACTTAATAAACGTCCAGTAATAAGTGTTGATTTGCACGAAGGCTCTTTACTAATGACTAATGAAATAAGAACATATTTTTTGATAACTTTTTTTTTTCAACCTTAACTCTTTTGAAATCACTGTAAATCCCACGGGGTCTCAACGGAAGATTTCATAGCATCTAAACTACTTTTTATTATTTTTCAAAAACAGAATTATAATTATTTTAAATTATACAGGATGTCTCAAATAGTCATACACATATTTTATTTTTTTAAAGAACACCCTATACAGGGTGTTCCTTAATGATGTGCTAATATTTTAGGGTGTGATTCCTAAAGTCATTTTATGAAGAAAAGTTCATATAAATATATGTTCTAAACGGCTTAAATTTTTTGCTACAGGGTGTTGAATTATTTTTTTTAATGTGTTTGTTGTAATATCCCCGAAAGTACTTTAGATCATATTTTTAATTTTGGCATGTGTTAATAGGACATAAAACCCACATGTTTTATTATAAAGCATTATAAGCATGCCTATTAAATGAAGGTGGTCATTTCCAACAATCTTTATAAAACAAAATTTTGTATTATCAATGTTAATAATAATAAAAAATAGTAGAGCTAATTTAATTATTTTAATTAAGAACGGTGTGCCTGAGGAGAAAAACGCAAGAGACCATTTTTATGCAGAATTGACCAGGCTAATCAGAAGTGATATCCACATGGAGAATTGTCAGTGGCGTACCACTTTTTTCTAAATAATATCAGAGAAAATGTTTGCAGGGATGCCACTGGTGGGACAAAAAAATAACTCTTATTACTAAAAGATGTTGTTTTATGTCCTATTAGCACATGCCAAAATTGAAAATATTATCTAAAGTACTTTCGGAGATATTACAAAAAAAGCATTAAAAAAAATAAAATTCAACACCCTGTAGCAAAAAATTTAAGCCGTTTAGGACATATGTTTATATAAACTTCTCTTCATAAAATGACTTGATGAATGACACCCTAAAATATTAGCACGTCATTAAGAAACACCCTGTATATTATATTATTTTCTAATTTCCTATAAAATTCCGCGTATATTTTGTATAAAATGACATTTTTAGACTATGACAGACTGTAACACCTTAATATTAAAAGTTACAACTTCCGATTTAACATGTTAAACCGTCAAACCGTATTTTTGGTTTGACATGTTAAACAAGAAGTTGCTCTAGTCATATTTTAAACGTCAATATTTCAAAAACAATTAAATTTAGACATATGACATTTTCAACAAAATATACGTGAAATTTTATAGGGAATGAGAAAATAATATAATAGTGCCAGAAAGTTATTTTATTAAAAAAAAATTATTTTCAAAATTTTTTATAAAAAAATGAACTAGTAATTATTATTTTTAGAGTTTTATATCTTTTTATCCGATTTTTTTGTCTGCATGAAAATAACTTTCCCACAGTAGCGCGGTCGAATCCACTTAAAGTCAAAAAAGAAACTTCATAAATGGTTAATATTAGTTGATAAACTGCGCTAGTATGACACGTTTATCGACCTGCGACGATTGTTTTTACCACGAATAGAATGACAACAATTTTTCTACCTTTAATATTATATTCCAAGAACTAAGTCGATAATACTGAAACATTATTAATTTAGAATCAGAATGACAAAAAAATATTATGGAGTCATTTTATTAAATATTTTGTTCAGCAAATTGAGTTAAATTGAAATTTGAAAGCCCAATGGCCATATAGGACCTTCATATCCCAGAGCACAGACAACATTTTTGGAGAATGTAAAATAAACAAAATTTAGAGGCTCTAAACCCTTTATGTTAGAGCGCCCCTTTCAATATAGCTACTATATTTTTATATATCTACCCAAATTTGTTCTAGGCATTTTCTACCTGCTAGAAAACCGCAGATTACAAAAATTTTCGTGATTAAATGATTAAACTCAGTAAAATGTCATAAAATGTCAAGTACTAGGTTTTAAAATAATAATCACAATTAGTGAATTGCTCCTACACTATTTTAACGCAAATTAGAGTTATTAGTAATAAAAATGACGACAAATTTAGCCTGTTCAATTAGAAGTGAGATGAATACGTACCGGGTGTCCCACTAAGAATGGCTCTGGGCCGTATCTCGGAAACTACTGGACATAGAAATTATAACTAAAGTGGTCATGATAAAATCCTGGAAATAATTTTTAAGTTCCGCATTTTGCCGCAAGAGGACGTAATTGAAAAGTCAATTTTAAAAGTTTACATATCTCCACATTAAGGTATATCTTTGATAACACCATTGAAAAGCTGTAACTTATAAACGACTTATCCGATTTTAGCAAACTAAAGACTGTTTGGAAGAGAAACGTATGCACTTTCACCAATCGTATTTAGTTGTCCATAATAGTTCTCAAAAAAAAATGCTAGAGGGTACAATTTGTAATAATAACACATTTTTTAATTTTACTCCGAAAAAATAAATCATACGGTATAATTATGATACCATAATCGAAAAGTAGATGAAATTTGCTTGAAAAAATATTAAAACCGCAGCTCGATATCTCCGTGCGTTTCAGCGTTATCGCGAATAGAATAATTTTTAAAAGTAAGCGATTATATATTTTTTAGAAAAAAAGTGGAACGCCACTGATATTTTTTCATGTGGATATTATTTCTGATTAGCCTGGTCAATTCTGCATAAAAATGGTCTCTTGCGTTTTTCTCCTCAGGCACATCGTTCTTAATTAAAATAATTAAATTAAATTAGACAGGCGGAAGTGAAGGTGGTCATTTACAACAATTTTTATAAAACTAAATATTTCATTATCAATGTTAATAATGATAATAATAAATAGTAGAGCTAATTTATTTTAGTTAAGAACGGTGTGCCTGAGGAGAAAAACGCAAGAGACCATTTTTATTTAGATTTGACCAGGCTAATCAGAAATAATATCCACATGAAAAAATATCAGTAGCGTCCCACTTTTTTTCTAAAAAATATATAATCGCTTACTTTTAAAAATTATTCTATTGGCGATAACGCTGAAACGAACGGAGATATCGAGCTGCGGTTCCAATATTTGTTCTAGCAAATTTAATCTACTTTTCGATTATGGTATCATAATTATACCGTATGATTTATTTTTTCGGAGTAAAATCAAAAAATGTGTTATTATTACAAATTGCGCTCTCTAGCATTTTTTTTTAGAACTATTATGGACAACTAAATACGATTGGTGAAAGTACATACATTTCTCTTCCAAACAGTCTTTAGTTTGCTAAAATCGGATAAGTCGTTTATAAGTTACAGCGATTTAACTGATTACACATTCAACCGCTTCCCCCCCTTTTATTAAAGTCGGTACGCCAATGAGCATGAGACCAAAATGATGCATACTTGTCCAAGCTTTTCAATGGCGTTATCAAAGATATACCTTAATGTGGAATTTTCGGAGATATGTAAACTTTTAAAATTTACTTTTCAATTACGCCCTCTTGCGGCAAAATGCGGAACTTAAAAATTATTTCCAGGATTTTCTTATGACCCCTTTAGTTATAATTTTTTTTTTCTGAGTTTCTATGCCCAGTAGTTTCCGAGATACGGCCGAGAGCCATTCTTAGTGGGACACCCGGTACATAGGTAGGAAGGTATAGGTAATATAGGTTAAGTAATGAAGTCTAGCTTCAACTTCGCCTTTTGAAATGATTCTTTCCTAATTACAATAAAGACAATTATTATTATATTTTATATGCATACCCCTCTGTGAAAATTAGGTAGGTATGCAACAGAGAAAATTAAAAAATGAAAGTGCCCCTAAAATTAAGATTTGTTTAAATGTATCCTACTTTTCCACTTTTCCAATTAACTGTATTTTTTCATTATTGATGTAGGTATACCTATACATCTTACAATCAGTTTATTAGGTACCTAATACAGGGTGGCCCATCGTTATTTTCTGGTAAATGAATAAATTAAAATACGCTTGGAAATGTTAGTTCGCAGGGGGACATATCTTTCGGATATTTTCACCCCTTCTGCTTGAACCCCTACGACAAATAAAAAAGGGGGGTGAATTGTTTAAAAGGTTGTTTTCAGTAGTTTTCGAAAAATCAAGGAACATCCCTAAACAAGCTTGGATTTAGGTTTTGTCTAGATTTTTCAAAAACTACTAAATATAAAGGTCAAGTGAGATACGTTAAAAAGAAGAATTGAACTACCGTTTAAATTAAATGTATATCACTCAACCCCCCTTTTCGTTTAAGATTTTAAGGGCGAAAGCCACCTCGTGACAGGGGAAATTTAATTTCACTTAAAGCCCCTTGGAAGAGCCATTTTAAGGATAAAAATTAAATAAAAAAATAGCTATAAATTCCAAAATTGCCTAAAACCATGCTCGTTGATGAGTTTTTAATCAGTCGATACAATTACTTGCACTCAATGTAAATGGCCCATTATATTAACACATTGCTAAGGATCAAAACATCTTTGGTGAATATATTTCAAACTGCTTGCATTACAGGTGAGCTCTTCTCGTCACAGTCCGGCACTACAGGCCCTTCTTTATTTCGTTATGTACCCCATAGACCTTTATATTGTTAGGCCACGTTAATTTATTTATAACGTTGGAGACTATCGATTACCAATATTTATCAGGAAATAATAACTGACCTAATGTCAATGACATGGGAATATGTTAGTCATCAATCATTATAAAAAAAAGTCAAGTTCAACCCTTGTAAGGAAGAAATACACCGATTTCGAGGATTTTCTTGAAGTGCATTACAAAAAAAAATAAATGAATCCCCCCCCCCCTCAAATATCTGTAGAGCCCAAAATTAAAAAGATTTAAAAAATCCATTAATATACAAGGATAGGATTCACTTCAAGAGAATGCGTGCTGGTAACTGTGAAGAATTTAGAAAGATTGTTAGAATTCACTTAATATTTTTCCAGATTTTAGCTAGACAAGATATTTTATAAGCAACCCGCATTTTTGGAGTCCTCATGTTACCCTTTTGTTGTGGTGTTCATACAAATAAAACTTCATGACGCTTCATGACTACTATTTTTAGATAATTACTGTAGTATTTATCTACCATAATTAATGAAAATATCGTGACGAAGAATTATAATATTAATTAAAAATGATTCATGTTGTTAAAAACGAAACATTAATAAGTATAAATGTAAAACAATGTAATAAATGTATAACGCGTCTGAATGTAGAGCCCAGAGAATGATTTAGAAGTCTCAAACAAATTAAAACTGAAAATGTGCCAAACTAAACCCATAGTGTATATTTATGTTTAGTTCGGTAAAATTGGGAAATTAAACGAATTTTATTAGTATTTTGTTGCCTATTACCGTTTCGCATCATACATATCTTTAAACAAAATAGATAAACCGTGTTCCGCCTAAATAATTATATCGATTGAAATTCTTACTGAAATAGCTATTTTGTTTACATTGCTTAATAACGAAATTGTATGTTACCAAGATCATTTAAAAAAAGTCACTAGAACATAGGTTTGAAACAGTGGCGGCTCGCGGTCTTAAAAAATGGTGAAGAGCTAGGTATAGTGCGGGTACTTAAACAAACATTGACTAAAAACCCGTGTAACAAAACGTTTATCTTATCCTCATCTATCCAACGACTGAATGGAGTTTCCAACAAATTACAAACTATGTCATTAATTGGGTTTATTTTTAAAACACACAACTAAGTAGGTACGTACACTACTGAATTAACTGAAAAATAAAAACAAAACTTTTTAATCACACAGTAAATCACGTAAAAACGATATATATAATGGTACCTTAATATTTAATATTGTTGAAAAACTTTCCTACTGGTTTTATTTTTTGTTTTTGGTGAAGAGCCCCTTCACCTACTTCACCTGACGAGCCGCCACTGGTTTGAACAGGGGACTTTGGCGAGTAAATTAAATATTTGTACTCCGCGAATGATTTGGCCTCTTTAAATTATTAGTTTTAGAGTCAGAAACGATTAACGTTTAATTAAAGCCCTACAATTTATTATAATTTTTGTTAGTTTTATAATAAACCTTCGGCAACATGCCAAATTGAGCCTGGCAAACTTTATTCCCAGTACATTAATTATTTTACAAAAGTATTGTAAATTTATCGTATTCATTTTTTCGAGGATAAATTCCACTACGGCATTTAACGTTTGAAAATTTTTCTCGGATGATAAACTAAATTATAATCACTTTAATCTGCATGTAAAATTTCGTAGGGATCATTATACAAATCGATTTGTGGAAAATTTTACACTAATATTTTACTGTAGCGCTGTGTAGCTAAAATTTCCGCATTAAAATATTTGATATACTGTTGAGGACACTCATTTTATTCGTACAGTGGTATATTTTATAGTTAAACCTCTTGTGGTACTTAAACAGAGTCATATGTACAGTGCCCCCCCCCCCCCCCCCCCCCACCCCCCGAAACATATTTTCTGGTTAATCTACTGGATAAGTACTTACTGTTAACATAGATTGTGCTGCTTTTCTTCTCTATTTTGTATATTTTAAAACGTTTTTAGTGATTTGTTAAAATTTCATAAAAATTTTACCGCTATGAAGCAAAAAAAAGACTTAGTTTTTAGCGTGACTATGCACAAAAAAAGCCCTTAGCCTAGCCCACAGCATAATGACGACAGATTATCGATTAATAGGTACACAGAAATACCCAGAAAACAGTTTTATTTCTTTTGTATACCTAACCTCATTTCGTACTAAGCCATATTTAATTTTAAGGGTTGGGCCACATGCCTTAGGCTAAGGCAGCATAGAGTTATCATAGGTTAATTTAATAGAAAAACAACATACAGGTGTGTCAATGGAACGCCATTTCAAACAAATTACTTTGGATGGCTATCGACTATAATAATTCGCGTTGAGTAGAAATGTTTTGTTCTTGTATGGCAGTACATACCTACCAGCTTCTACATTGTGATGTTTGGTTTCATTGGCTTATGATAAAATGGTTAGATGTAAAAAAAACATTCTCACAGCGTAATCGATAGCAGCTATTATTTCTAATTGATATTCATAGCAAGTGTTTAAACGAAAGAGCATTACCTCACGTATAATATTTCTATTTTCAGTTCGTTGCAAACCACAGTATTAAAATACATTTCTTAATATACACGTCATTTCCTTTAATAATGGCCCAAGCAACCAATACACCGTATCTTTAGGCAAATCTGACAATGCACTTAAGAGTAGTAGTACTTATATACATACTTAATTATGTATATTTAAATATTCAAAAAGTATTCAAAAATCGTACCTAAATACTTTAAGAAGTAGGTACTTGTACCTGAGATACAGTTTACCAGCTTAGGCATTCAATGTCATACCTATGTCTTGCTTTAGTTTAGAAGCTAAATTCATTTGTAAGGGCACATTTTAAGGAATATTTTTAATTTTCTGTTTCAATTCAACAAAACCACGAGTTATGGCATCACATAATTTCCGATTTGTTGGCCAAACAGAGCTTAGCAAATTGCCATCAGAGGGCATTTCTCTTAGGGTAAATCCCCACTAGAAAATAAAATGTTATATCCTATCAACAAACGGCTAAAACTTAAACAAAGGATGAAACGGAATGAGTAAAGGATAAAGTAGGATAACTCCCACGAATTGCATAGAAATGTCTCCATGGTGGAGTTAAAATAATTACGTCAGGACTTATTGTCAGAAGGGGGATTTGTGACGACAAAAAGATAAGAAAGAACTTTTATTTAGAATTTTAATGCCAAATATGAAAACGAAGAATATTTATAAAATCAACTGGAAGCATTTCTCACAATGACATTAAGCTTTTTTTGTTAAACATCTTATTAACTTCGAAAGCTGAAAACTGCAAAGTATGGGGAGGGACTTCATGCCGTTACCCCCCTCCCCCCCCCCCCCCATCCCTTCGGTGTGTCGGTAAGTGTAATACAATGATTAAATTAGGATAATTCATTATTATTTATTGATTATATTTTTATTCGCTACCAGTGTTATGTAATATTGCATGAAGATTTTGATTAATGGAATGGTATCACTTTGAGTTGGACTAACTGACAATATTTTTTTTGTGGCGCATTACTATTAATTGAGGTCAGGCTGATCCCAAACATGTGAGAAGTTTTTCCGCTTCTCCGAGGTCAGATTAGGTTACTAAGAGAAATTCTACACTAACACAAACCTTTTCAGAGCAATTTATGTTCTTTAACCATATTTTTCGGCGTCCAAAAAAAAATCTCGCCGATTTTTACTAGTCGGTAATGAAAAAAAAAAAGTTTCTACATATCCTGACTTTCAGTTTGTCGCGATATTTCGAAAAACACTGTCACACTTCCTTGGGAAAAAAAATATGAAAAATACTGCATTTCTTAAGTCACTTTCTAAAATAACCAAAAAACACAAAATTTTTAAACATTTCATGACAATTTTGTAGTAAATTTTCTATTGTGATGTCAGTCTATATATATTTTTTAACAATACCAGGCTTATAGAAGAAATTGACGCCTGTCAATGTGGCGCTTTTAGTGGACAAAATATTTTAGCAACATTTCATCCTACAAAAAAAGTCAAAATATTCCAAAACATATTTTATTCATTTCCAAAATAATTTTTAGATCGGACAGTGAAAGTAAAATAGAAGCCAAAATTTTTTAATGAAAGTTATAAAAATAGAAAATGCATACAGCAACTATAATTACACATTAATTATGTTTTATTTAAAGAATGTTAAAAGTGCTTTATATAACAGATTATTCCGAGCAGGGAACACTACTAAATACTAGAAAAAATTGGATAAACTTTTTTGACGGAGTTTTGGAACGTAGCTTGAATATATAAATATAAGTTTTTTTTTAATGTCGGCCTAATGCTATTTTTAGGAAAATTAGGAAAAAATAGGAGATGGTAATGATAACTTAGGTCAGGGCCAGACAATATTAAATCTGTGAGGTGTTCGACTTTTCTTAGGTTTAGCAGTTTTGGGTGGTTAAAACTGAAAAGCAAACTCAAGTAAAAACTAGCTAGGAAAGTTATAAATAGAAAAATTATACGAACTTACTTCAGTCTATCGGTGCAGTAAAAATTCTTAATAAATTAGCTATGAGCTCAAACGAAACAACGTTGAGCTGCTCTTTATATAACTGTGCTCACACCTGCTCCTTAAAAGTTCGCAAAAAATTTGTTCCATCATTTTAACACCAGTTTAGGCACTTTAACTACTACGAAAATTGGAAATCCACATTATGTCACTTTTATTGAAGAAATGGTAAAAATGGTAGAAAAATTAGGTAAAAAAGACGTAGAACACCCGGTTCACGCACTGACACACACGCACCATGAGACGATGGTCTGGTGATGACGTAAGTAGTCCGCGGAGCCAAGCGATCGGATAAATTTGTAAATATCTGGGACTCGAGCCGCCGAATGTAGAGCCGGTCAAAGTGGAAAACTGGTATAGCAGGCTAACTGTTCGGCAGCGGTGTTGTCAGATCTCCGGAAAACTTGCGCGGAAAATTCAACACATGCCGAAAAGTTCATCCCCACCAACTGTGGGACATATAGCTCATAACGTGGCGGCCATAATTATAAAAAAATTGAACAGACTTTTTAATAAATTATGTACCTATGTAGTTTTAATTTTTAGGAATAGTAGGTTTTCAAACTATTTTTGAGTCTATTTCAGTTTAAAAAACCGAGAATATTTCTTTGCCTATAAATGTCTACACGGTGAACCGAATGACCACTTTTGGCCAAGTCTTTTAAATTTTGTCCCACCACCTGAATATTCCTTGTCATTTTCGTATTTTACGAAGCGACGGGTTAAAAGCCTACATCATAAGTGAACATTTAACCATTTGGACATGTTTCTATCAAAATCTAATTGACGTTATGGTAAACATGTATAGCTCGTAGGAAAAATTTAAAATTAAGGTGAAATTGGTATTTCACGGAGAAAATTGTCAATTTCATGAGAATATGTTACGCTAAGCTAGGAACATTTCATTTTATTGTTTTATTGAGCTTATATCGTTGACGAAATCAACTTTGTCGATCACATTCTCGTTTTTCAGACACCGATTGACAAAAAAAGCTAAAATTTCGTACGATTATAGTAAATTATATATCAAATGCAGACGAACATTTAAAAAAAGTTTTAGGAGTATTCGCTGGAGCTTAACAAAGTGACCAAATATCTTTGTTACAAGGACACGAGGAATCCAAAAATATTTGCCTATCAAAAAAAAAAAATAAGGCCAAGTGATACCTACTTTGAGTTCAAAACAAAGATACTAATATATATGTAAGTATTATTTTGTTTCAGAGATGACGTCATGTCTACTATACGGGTCACCATGCATCTTGTTTTATTTCATAATGACAAACATTGAGACTGACGCATCTCTCGATACATACAGACCAAAATTACGTTTATTTTATTTTTTTCAAATCTATTCCACATTCATTGCAGTAGTTATAAAAATGGAACAAAGAGAGAGAAAAACATAAAAGTGACAACATCGTCGATTGGCGGCTATATTGGTCCGAGTCTGGAAGATCGGGAATCGCCAGGCCGGCGCCGCAAGTTACCGCACAGCTCAAAAATAGGGATGGCAAGATAAATTTATATACCGATACAACGTATCGAACGATATATCGGTACTAGACCAATCAATATTAAAGTATATCGGACAATACTTTCTAAACACAAAACTTTTCCAAAATGTATTTTATGTGATTTTTGACTAATTATTGTGGTAGGCTAACCACTGTAAAAATGATGAAATGTTGAGGGAGTAATTTCATTACAAAGATGACAGCGTGAATTCACCGACTATCAAGTATCTTTAAATAAGATAATACTTAATAATAAAAGAAAGGTGATATATACATATCGCCCGAAAGGAGCGATATGTAAAAAGTAAAAACAAAAGTTCATGGTAGGTAGACTGCAAAATTTACTCCCGGATTTACTATATAGTATGGCCCTATAGTCTATACTGGACTAGTTAATATTTTATGGTTAACACACTTTTCAATTTACGTAGAAGCAATTAGTTAATTCGCTTAAAACAAATGAATACTTTTTATTTACACTGTGCATTCAACACGAACCACCACTCGTTTAGAACAGAAACTTGTGTGGTAGTTTCATCATATTTATCGATATATTTAAAACATCGATAAACCGTTGCCATTCCTATTCGCAAATTCGATAACTCTTGGAGATGCGAAACTTACTCTTGCCAACACTTTTTGTCTAAGCATTTACGGTATTTACTTTTGATTTATTTGAATCAGAAAACAATGCCACAAACGAAATGCCGAATGCTTCTCGAATTTCACCCTCTTTACCACCCTCAGATTTAAGAGCCTTTATACACTACAAAAAAAAATGAGGCAATCCAGTTAATCGAACTATATTGAAAAAAATTTTTTTGTACATTTTTAAATTTGGACATTTGGATACATTTTCTTGCTATTATTTTACAAGACAGATGGGTTAAAAAACAAAGCCGTGATTTTAGTGGAGAGTTCGCTGCGGTATTGGGTTGTTCGTATTGAACTTTCTAGTTTACGAGTTCAAAAACAATAATAATATAGTGCGTGCGTATGATTATGTTTTTGTGTATCGCAGACAATTATTAACTGTGTACTATGGAAGTGGTATTTAATTAATGTGAAGAGATTTCTTTAATATTCATACGAAGAAAAGATCGAATTAAAAGGAAAAGATAGACTATTATCAGATATTAATATTCAAAAATCTGGTGTAAGTAGTAAATGGATTGAAAAAATTTAATCTCCGAAATAGAAAATATTTATGACAAAGTGATTACAAAATTTACGAAGAGAAAATAAGAACGTAAGATTAAGAAATAAGAATTAATTTATAAAAAATAGATGCATAAATTGCATAACACCTTAAAATTTTCACCAAGAGCCGCCACTGTTAGATATAACATCAAGAGACGCTCACTGACATTTAAGAAGCGCTTGTTTTTGTCAAATATCGACAAAGATAAAAGACTCATAAAAACAAAATGCTTTTAAAAATGGCCTTCTTCTCTCTTCAGCAAACAAAACTTTAATGAATTAGGTTGTATTCGTAAATAAACTGCTCTTATATAATCAATATCAGTGAAATATTTTTAAAAAATAACTGGGAAATTTTAAGAGAGGTTTTTCTTCGGGGGGGAAGTTATGTTATTTATTTTATGTAAGACCCACACTATAATAAGCTTATTACGTAACCCATTTTAGCCTGTTAAAGTTACGTAATAAGTTGTATTATCGTACTAGTGATGTAATAAACTCATTACATAACTAATTTTCATTAAAAAACAGCAATTTTTTACAATTTATTTATTCAAAAAAATGCATCTTTATTATAAATATTAAAAGTAAAATTATTACCTGATGCTGATTACAGCACCTGGACTGTTTTGAACGCTTTGGAAAACCAAAAATCTGGGTCTTAGATAAAATATTGTATATCACACGTACGGTAAGGTTCATTACAGTACTCGTGTAGGTACCGACTCTAATACAAATACTTATTACAGGCATGAGCCATGAACTACATATATCAATTTTTTTTAATAATAGGCAATGTAGGCCCTTAATATCTAATGTGTATGCTGAGAAAGACAAAAAATATGATTTTAATGATAATGCAAATCGCGAGTGGAAAATGAAAATCCCCAAAAGCCAGTAGATCCCTAAATTTTAAAAAATACAGGGAACCTTATAACAAGGTCGTCTAAATTAAATGTGAATTTTATTTTTTTTTAAAGCCATCGGTGTCAATTTCTAAAACAGACAACAGCCATTTTTATAAACTTAAGTATAAAATATTCGAAATATGCGGTTTTATTATTATTTAAATTGGAAATATCCAGACCCCATAAATTTATACACGTAAAACGGGACAAACCACCAACTGGCAGATGAAAAAGGAAAATTTAAAAGAGGACAAAGTCTCGGTTCTAAAGTTAGAAAAATGTTGTATATTTTATTAGGATTTGTGATCTCCAGCGACGTCAATACTCTTATAATATGTAGTATATTTGGAAATTTACAAACATTTTCTTTTATGATCCCTACTCTTTAATAATTTGAAGAATAACTATTGAGTAATCCTGTTTTACATAAATCAAGAAGAAAAAAACAATAAACAGTTTAAACAAATCTTGCTAAATTTGGTACATTCACCCCCGTTTTAGTCGATTCATTTCGAACATACATCATTCGCTGTCATATAAATGGATTTTCAAAAGCATTTATAAATCTTTTTTCCCTATTTTTAAAGGCCACAATGTTTTGATTACTACATGTTATGGAATCGACGTACTCTGTAAGGATTTTTGCATATTTATTAAAAAATAAACCCGCTCAACTTTATCATTGTAGATCAAGTAAGTAGTAATAACGATTTTTTAATATTAGATAATAACAAGACATCGGTATTTTCATCTATTTTGAACAATTTATATATAATATTTAACATGCCAATTGGAATAAACTAAATAATGTATTTCGGATAAATATTTTATCAGAAAATTACTGCATTAATATTACTTTGATTTGTTTGTGTTAGACAGGTATGGTAATAATTAAAACGACTACCAGACATATTGTATATATTATTTAAACAATAATTTTAAATGCACAAAACAACCGAGTAGAAATATATAATTAAAATTATAGATTAATAAATTCTTTAACTTAAAATTTTATTTTATCTAATTTGCAATGTAGTAAACTGAATCAAACTTTATTAGTCAAGGTTCGTACATCATTGTTATTATGATTGAACTTCCGTTTGCGGCGAAAAATATTTAGGTACTGTATCAATATAAAAATATAATCAATTTTATACCAGTTATAAAACAACATAAATCCGTTGAAAATGTTACAATTTAAATAAAACAAAGTGAACAGTATTTTCATACAAGAACCCAAACTGGGGGGGGGGGGCGCTAAGCAGCATTAGAGGTGGCACGAGAGCTCTGAAAAACTGCAAAATTAATACAACTTGTATCTGTATAATAGAGGGGGAGCGAGGCGCGACCATTTCTTGATTCCCAAAAGGGGGCGCCATAGAAAAAACTTTGGGAACCCCTGCTCTAACACAAGTATGTTTTTCTATTATTCATTACTTTATAAACTTAACATTTTTTTTTAAAGAGAAGAGGTTTAAGCAAATGAAGAATTACATTTTGCGTCAGCTGGTTGGTTTAAGGCGGAGGTCGGGTGTTCGGCCCAAGCTTCCAGTACTGCAGCCTAGTAGCTTATTGTGCTTCCCTATCTTGCTAGAAAAAAATTGTTCCTTTTATAAGGTCTAGTAAATTCCTACCCAGTTTGTGATGCGGGAGGTTATCCCCACATTGGATTCCTCCGAAGATTTTGAATCTTCTTCGGGTCAGTGCTTCGCAGTTATATATGATATGTGATATTCAATATTTATATTATCCACAAAATGATTTTAAACTAGTCAAATTCTGTATCTCGTTTTGGTCATTAGCGTTACGAAACAAAGCGCTGCTTAAAAAAATGTTTTTAAAATACTTTCCACAATCTACAAAGAACCAAAGTATTGTTAAGGATTTCAACTGACAACATTGAATTAAATTTCGAACTATGAAGCGTAAACTATACATTACATTAACACAATAAGATACAATGGTATTTGCACCTGACGAGCTCCTACATAGAGAATGAAAACAATACTTCTATGCCTATGCAGAAATAAAGCATGGAGCATGCAGTGGAATTCGGCATTGTTGAAATAATCATGCCTACGCAGGGATTAGGAGTAACAAAATTTACAGCAAAAGTAAATCGATTCAGCATGGATTGAAATCGGTCTGTGTTTGGGTTATGCATATAAACTACAGCGTGTCCTACCTATCCCGATGGCACATGATGCCGAGGGCCACAATTGGGACACCCTCAAAAAAGCTATCACCTGGAATGTTGTTTTAACGCGTACCCAGTTAAAACAAGTGGTTGGCCTTCTAACTGGCCACTCCCACTTAAAAAACCACCTACGTCAACTAGAAATTTGCAACCCATTGTATGCAGACTTTGCGGCGAAGAGGACGAAACCGGCTCGCATATTATATGCGAAGCACTGACCCGAAGCAGATTGAAAATCTTCGAAGGAATTCAATGTGGTGACAACCTCCCGCATGACAAACTTGGTAGAAATCAACTGGGCCTTGTAAAAAAAAACAAATCTTTGCTAGTAAACCAGGGGCGGACAAAAGGTCACTAGGCTGCAGTGCAAAAAGCTTGGGCCGAACGCCCGACCCCCGCCTTAAACCAAACAAAGCGGCAAAGGTCTAGTGTTTTATGTAATTTTTATATATTGCCCCCTGGCGGAGATATCGGGCTTCAACAGGATGCCCGCAAATTTTTGTTTTACTTTTTAAATTACCCTGTATACAATTTTGGCCATTTTACCTTAAAATTAGTACATGCCCTTGACTATTTTTTATGCAACTTTCACTATAAATATTTCGAAACGAAAAGCTATTTGATTTTGTAATTTAAATAATCAAGAATTGAGTTTAAAAAAGGCCTCTTCACATTTTTACACAAAAGTTCGCTCCTTACATTTATTCGCGGTCCGCAATTAGCAGATTGCGAATTTTCATTCGTAGTGAATATATTGCAGTTCGCAATTTGCTGCTCAACTCTCAGCTCTATGCCAAACGAAGCGATTTGAAAAATGTTCCTTGTTCCATTTTAAGTATTAATGAAAGAAAGCCTAACAAATTTAAAGAGTTCTGTAAACTAAATTAAATTAATAATAAAAACAAAACAATGATTAATACTATAATGAACGACAAAAAAGACAGAACACAATCCTGCAAACACACTCATCGCTGGTAATAAAGTTAATGTCTGAAAATTCTGTACGGTCCCGCTCCATTTAACCACCTCATTAGCTTGTACCCCTTGTATGTTCTTCGCTCAGTCGAGCTTTCATAATTCGAAATACCTACGCGAATTTCGAATACATACCTTTTATCGTGTTATATTGTACATATTGTATGACCATCTGCATAAGTAATATCTTATAGTCGACAGTCAGTTAGAGAAAAAATGGCAACATTGTTCCCAGAAACTGGAAAGCGCTTTTAAAAGGCAATTAAGAAGGATTCAGTTTACATTTTGAGGTGTCATCTAACGTAATTAAAGGTTTCCTCAAAAGCAATAAAAATAGTCATTTGATCCCTTATAAACTCATGGTAAACTTGATTGCTATCCAATGCTAGTAACTTACTATTTCTTGGTCATTAACCCTTTAACTACAGAATAAAAACTTTAAGTTACGTTTGGTCAATTTCTGTGTCAGTGGTTAGACCCATTTTCTTGTTTGTTAAAACTAGGAAAAAGTATATCGGTAATGAACGAAATAATACGTTAATAAAATTTTCTCTGAGAAAAAGTTTGCGACAGAAAGGCAAACAGACTTATATACACGGAGTGATTGATTCCTTAGCTCATTTTATAAACAATAATGTATATGAACATGGGGGGCACTGGTATAGTTAGAATTTTATGTGGGGGGGGGGGGGGCAGACAATGTTGAACTCGCGACATGACAGTGGCGGCGGCTCGCGGTCTTAAAAAATGGCGAAGAGTTAGGTATAATGTGGGTACTTAAACAAACATTGACTAAAAACCGGTGTAACAAAACGTCTCTCTTATCCTCATCTGTCCAACGACTGAATGGAGTTTCCAACAAATTACAAACTATGTCATTAATTGGGTTCTTTTTTAAAACACACAACTAAGTAGGTAGGTACGTACACTACTGAATTAACTGAAAAATAAAAACAAAACTTTTTAATCGCACAGTAAATCACGTAAAAACGATATCTATAACCGTAAGTTTCGCGAAGCCTCAAAATAAATATCTTACGGTTAGGCGAACCAATGCTAAAACAATGGTGCATACGACTGATCTATTTTTAAATTGCCCTTTATCATAATGCAAATTATTACATGCTGTTTGTGTGACTGACATCACGTAACCATAGCAACGGTGAAAATCAAAGCCATGTTGGGCGTTGGGTCTTCACTTGCTTTGAGCTAACGGACACGGTCGCTGGGGCGCGCCAAAATGCACGATTGTTTATAATTATTGTCCATCGGAGATAACCGTGGCCCTATTATGTATAGCTACATTCGGATTAAATTAATATTATTAATTCAAACATAATTATTTTTTAAGGGCTGACATGGTATATTAATATTTAATATTTTATTTCCTCCTGATTTTATTTTTTTTTGGCGAAGAGCCCCTTCATCTACTTCACTTGACGAGCCGCCACTGCGACATAAATGCAAGATCAAAGGGCCATAGTCGAAAAAAATGTTGGGTGCTACGCCCAAAAATGCCTTTTTTCGCTTATCAACATTTTTTAGCGCTTTTACCAATTTCTAATAATTTACTAGAGAGAAGCAGATAAAAAAAATTTTAAACCGCATTTACAATGTTTTAACAAATGGATGAAGGCAATTTTTTAAGTTTTTGGTAAATAGTCATAAGATTGGAAAAAAAACTACCGATAGCCGCTTTAATTTTTTTACAGTATTATTTTTAATTATATTAATGGTTCTTGGGGGAAGGGGGCATTCGCCCCCCGCCCCGACTATCTACGCCAGTAATTGGTGGAACAATAGAATAACTTTTTCCAACTAAAATATTGAGTGTATAATTAGAAAAACATTTTGTACGCGTTGTCATTTCAATATTAGCCGCGAACGCGACCAAGTCGATTGATTCGAAAGCTCTTTATAATAGAATTAAAATAAAATTTTTATGACCCCAAAATTAAATCCACTCCTCAATTTTCATTTTATTAAACATTTAATTAGGCCCTCGGGTCCTTTTAACTTTTAATATTTTATGTTGGAGAGAATTTAATTTAATTTATATATTTATAAAACAAAACTTTCAAAGTGGTCTACTAAACAACAGTAAATGAAAAACAACTTCAGTTTATAAATTAAATGGAAATTAAGTTAATTAATAAGTATACAGGGTGGTCTTTTGGTGGAAAGCTAAATAATATTCACCTGTCGGGGACAAAATCTAAACAATTCTGAACTGTTCTTAAAATATTACCGGGCGTAGATTTTAAGAGACAAATGATGAATTTTCTAGATTACTGTAGCAGAGACATTTAAAAATATTTTACTGCAGTATATTTTTATAAGAGGATTAACAGGTTTAAGTATAATAAGTAATATCCATGACTCCTTGTATAGTACCAAAAAAAAACATAACAATATTTAAATTTTTGGCATAAAAACAAATTATGCCCAATTTTTTTTTTCTCCAGTATTTTCTTTTAAAAATGCGTGAAATTTTTTTAATTTTTCATTAGCATTTTGCTTGAGAAATGTTTGGTATGTTTTTTCTGCCTTTTTAAATGCTTAGTGCAACGGACGAGTGAAATAAATAGGTACCCTTAAAATATAAACTCGGCAAAAAACATTCCTTTCGACCGTACGCACTTTAAGACCGTGAAAACCCACACATGTTGCATAACTTCTGTTCTTGAATCCTGCATAGTTTTATTTATAGGGATCAGTGGTGTTTATTAAAACAGTGCCGTAGTCAATGGATTTCTAGGGTCCCAACAACAAAAAACCTCATCAGTACACTCGGATTCTTCTTTTCATATAACATAGACATTAATTACTCCTTTGATAAAAGTTTGAATGAAGATTAAAAAAAAGTGGGAGAGCCCGGGTATCGTGATAGCTCACTTAGACGGGGTTATGAGGCCCTTCCTCGCGGCCGATTAAAATAAGCAACTGATGGCTTTGCATTTTAACTACATATATTATATACAGGGTGGCGCATCGAAAACGAAACAGAGACATTTACTGGCAGCTCTATTCTTTTTTGGAAAAACGCTCAGAACCGTCGATTTTGTTTTTGAGGGCGACACAAAATTGGCAAAAAATCACGTTAACACGCGCAGCCCCATGGGCGGGGGTGGCACCACCCCTAAAATCTTAAATTAAAAGGGGGTCGAGTGATACCTTATTTTAAAGATCTTTTAATTTTCTTTATAATGATTTAAAATGCATGTACTTCAGTTCAGTAGTAAAGGGAATTGAAAGACTTTTAAAATAAGATATTACTCGACCCCCCTTTCCATTAAGATTTTAGGGGTGGTGCCAATCCCTCCCAGGGGGTTGCACGTGTTAACGGGATTTTTTGCCAATTTTGTGTCCCCCTCGAAAAATCGACGGGTCTGAGCGTATTTCCATAAAAGAACTGGGCTGCCAGTAAATGTCTCTATTTCGTTTTCGATGCGCCACCCTGTATATATAGATTAAATTTAATTAAATATTACACGTGGCATGACTAACCCCCAGATCTACATAACAAAAAGAAATTTTGTTAAAATAACTTGGAAACTTTAAAAAGTTATTTCGGAAAAGTCAAGTTCCTACAACTTTTAAAAGACTCTCTGGCCAAAAAGGTGCCGAGTAGTTTTTCCGAAGGTGAAACTGAAAAATTCCAAGTTTATAAAATAGTAGAATTTAAATATAAAATGTTTGGACTTCATCTCGAACATCAAAAGTATGAGTCAGGGGAAGGTTCACTCCACTAACGCGCAGAAGACCTTGAAAACACAATTAAGTTAAAAGTAGCCCTAAATATTATATAGTTAAATAGGCTATACTGTTTCTTACTTATTTCATCCATATTATAATCTTTGTAAGTATTATTTTGTTCAGGACAAAATATCTGTGTTGAAAATTAAAGAGTTTTAATTATATTCTATTTCAGAAAGGTGTAGAGTAATAAAATAGGAAATTCCGTCCACTTCGGCTCAATTTCGGTGTCAGCCATAGGCGCAGGTAAATTTTGTGCATTCAATTATTTATGATAACTAACCAAAGAAAAAAAAAGAAGATAATTTGATAAAGAAGGAATTATTAGCTATATCAAATTTTCACAAACATCGTTTTATAAAATATGCCGTGGAAGATATAGCTGAAAAACATAGTGTAACTGTGCTGCGCACACCGCCATATCATTGCGAACTAAATCCTATAGAACTTATATGGGCGCAAGTGAAAGGATTTGTAGCAAGACACAACACGACTTTCAAAATGAAAGACGTTAAGCTACTGTTTGATCAAGCCATTAAGGAAGTGACATCAGAGAACTGGCGAAAAGCAGTCCATCAAGTCATTAAAGAAGAGGAGAAAATGTGAGATCTTGACCACCTGATCGATCGGACCGTCAACCCGTTAATTGTAACGTCAAGAGAAGATGATAGTTCCTCAGATGACGAAAAATATTATGATTTATTATGATTTTTTATAATTTAATTTCTGAAAAATGTATTTTTTGTATTTTGTATTTTTTTTATAATTTTTAATAAAAAAATAAGTATACCTAATACTATACATATCTATCTAATGCACGCCTTTGTCGCACCATTTTCAGTACTTGTGAATGAATAACAATAGGCAAAACCCATAAATAGACCCAAACCAGGGTGGTACCACCTGCACTTGATGAAAATAAATAATTTTGCAATACAATCAATGCCAAATTATGAAAGTGGCTTAAGTATTCGTTGGGTCACTCTGTAGTAATTAGCTTTTATTACTCTACACCTTTCTGAAATAGACTATAAAAAGTATTCTTAATTTTAAGAAGTGCGAGAGTGAGCCGACAATTTCGCAATTCCCTCTATAAATAACGCCGTGGCGCAAGAGAACCTTTTGGTAATTAGACAATTATCTAATGATAAAAATACAGATACATTGGAACCTCATATTAGCCTGAATAACCCATAAACGTTGTCTAGTCAATCTAATATTAACTTGTTCTAGACAACGACAGGTCCTTAATTGGAAATTCCTTATGTATATAAGGACAAAGGGCCTGCGGAATTGATACACATTTAATTAGTTCCTGAGATGTTGACACTATCAAATGTTTCACGTTGGTCTTTTTGATGCCTCACAGAGACGTGCAACTAGAAACTTCTCAATTGTATGTTTTATAAAATAACTATAATTATATTATTTGTTCGATTGTTTAGAATGCTCTAAAACGACAGCGTGTCATTATCATTAACAAGTGGGTCTTTTCCCAAGTAATCATAGAATTTCCAAGTAAGTACTATAACATCAAAATATTAAAAACTCATTTAAACAGCTATAAAAAAATTGTTTTTATTTTATCGTCCTGAAGTTACTTTTATATACTTCATTTAAATACCAATCCGGTGCTATAGATTAAATATATTTATATTTTATTTTGAACTGTCAATCCCAAAAGGACAATTTAATTGGATATCGGGAAGGTGTAGACATGAGAGCTGTTGCACAACTGTCTAGTAAAGGGTAAATTTTAAAAATATATAAATCAAAAACACACTTTTATGTCTGTCAAATAATTGTGTTACAAAAATAAACGTCTATTATTAGTTAGTAATAATGATGGATGTATTAAATGTATTTTAATTATCGTAAATGCCAAATGTAGTGGCGCATTCAGGATTATTTGGTTGAAGGGCTGATACCAGTAGGGTAGCCAGAAAATATGCTCGGGGGGAGGGGGGGGGGGGGGCTCAATGGGCGTAAGTAGAATTTTTTTTATGGGGAGAGGGACAGTCGTACTACATGTATTTCATGATATTATACCTAGTGAAAAAGGCAGAAATGCACCGCAGGCGAAAACTTTTCGGGGCCACGCGCAATGTTCGATTAAAATTCACCTAACTACTATTAGGTTTCGAAAATTAAATTACTTTTTTTGATATTCCTAGCTGGCTCTTTATTTTTAAAAAATATTTTTTATATTTGTGAAAAATATAAATATTGTATTCACCTGAAGACGACTGGAGATACTTACCAGTTGAAACGTAGTGATTCTAAACAAATAAAGACAATGCAAGTCCAAAACTCTACTGCCGTTCATAAATATTGGTGTCAATCCAAAATTTTAACATAAGACGTATGTATGACTCTAACCAGCGTTTTTCGGGCTCGGTTTTTCATAATCAAAAATGAAGTAAATATCGCTCATCACGCTAAAATTGATGATTTTTTCAGAAATCATGTATTTTAGGAGCGTAGATTTAAGAGCAGCAGTTTTATATATTTATAATAAAGCAATCTTGTGTTTTCCTGCTTTTTTTTATTATAAATTTTCACACTTTTTCCATAAAAAAATATTTCAATTAAAATTTTTACTTTAATTTTCTCTTTAAAAATAAATACGTAATTGTTTTCTGTTTTTGTTGTAAAGATATTTTATTGCATTGGGTTCTATTTTTCTTAATTTAACATAGCTCTAAAAAAGGGAAAACGGAACAGACAAGCATATAATATAAAAATACTATAAAATATTATTCTTCTTACTCGTTTTCCTTTAAAATTGCATCATAAATCAATAACTAAAACAATATGCGTCTGAAACATTAATCTCTATATAAAACAGGACTTTAAGAAGGAAAAGTTTAAAAACTAAACATTTCCTACAAGACCTTTGTAATCTAAGCCAAATACATTATTTAACGATTTAAATTAGGACTTTTAGACTCGAGCTCCTAGGCTGCAAACCGCCATCCCCCCCCCCCCCCCCCCCCAAATACGCCACTGATTGATACGTAAAAAAAAACTGTTTTCTTCTCAAAAATACTTCAAGAAAAAGTCGTTCCTGGCCCCAAAAACGTCTGCACATTAACACACAACTAATGCACACACATGTTGAGAAACTGTGTGCAAAACAATAGACATTCAATCAAGAATTAAAATCAATAAATGGTTTATCTGTCTCGCGTATGTTTAAACTTTGGGTAAATAGATCTTTGAAAACATCGTCTGATCTGAATTTTGAATGCTGAATAATTTGAGGTGTAAGGTAAGTTTAACTTGTCGATAATTGAGGAGTTGAGTTAGTTGTAAACTATTAATTGCATTCAAGGAAACACTGCACTATTCGCTTATTAGGAAAGTGTCTTTGCGGTTTTTAATGAAAATCAAATATCAGAAGTTATTAATTAACTAGACAGTAATGTACTTGTTACTTTAAAAGATGAAAGATACTTTCAAAGAAATGCTATTTGAAATACTTTTCAGTTTCAAGCTTTACTTAAGCTATTCATTCATATTTTAATTTAAACCTTTGTGCTGATGTCCAATTAAAAAAGCAAACTCCGTTGCTGATTTTTAAATTTGTTTTTAACATTTTTCTATTTGAGAGCCATAAAAAGGATTTAATGGTAAAAATTATTTAAAAAATGCCTTCTATTTCTTTAGGTCCGAATCTTTAGGCATTATAAAATAATACATTACTTAACAATGATTAATAAATTATTAAACAGCAGGTATTATACTATTTAAGGCTTTGATTAGTCTTAAGACTATTAATTAATATCTCCATTACATCACATCGTTATTACTTAATTAAAAAAATAAAAATATATTACTGAACGACAGTAGTTTCTTTTTTAATTAGCAACAAAAACTTTGTATTCTCCAGATATTTTATTTATTTAGGCCTTTAATTTTCAATTCTGTTTAAATGCAAGAAAATGCAATTAACATAAAGTGAATAAACACCGTTAATTAAAAAATTGATCTTTAAAAGTAGTTTGCTTCTCGTGCATAGAACTTAAAATACGTAATAAATTTTCTCTATTGGAATTTTAATAAAGTTAATGGAAAAGTATTTAAACATCTAATAGGTTTTTCACAATTTATGTACCAATAAATGTTTTAAAAACCCTGGATTAATGTTTAGTAAATATTTATGCTTGTCGGACGGTGAAAATAAGAAAATACCAGTCAAATTAACTTTTTTTGACAAACTTATATTTCCGAATTTAATTTTAACACAGAGAAATCCTATTCAAGAAGATTGAAACTTTACAAAACATCATTGTAAATCAAAGTTAACTGGTTAAAATTAAAGGGTTTCCCAAAATTGGCTGGGAAGTTTCCCACGGTCTGGCAACATCGAATGAAAAATCGATGTGCTGAATTGTATTGGCTGGTCTGGTTATAAACAGTTTTAAATTGGTAAATGCTTACAGGGTGAATAAATAATATCCACTAGAAAAAATTCATGGTTTCCTAAACTGTTTTACCAGATCTGCCGCCTTAAAACGTCTGCATCTACATATTCTAACATTATTTCCAGACTTTATTAAAAATATAGTTACGATTATGATCAGTGATTACCGATGTTTTCATGGTTTCACATTTCACATATTTCAGTATGGTTAGTTTTATTTCATTATTTTTAAGTTTTCATAAAAGTGCCAATTGGTGCTCAACTTTTACCAGATCAATTTGTTTTTGTGTTAACTTTTACCTGGTACATTGAATTTCCTTAATTCCTCCGTTAATGCCAAGCGCATTAATCATGTATTTATTTTACCAAAGTTTTCAATTCTACTTGTTAACTAAACTGTCAAAATATCAAACTGACTCGATAATTATTTTTAAATATGCTACACATTTTGATCCCCGTAAACATTTACTTTAATAGCTCAGGTTTATTTACATTATTACTGTATAGACTTGAGACATTATAGGCCAAAAAATTTGTTAACATAATTGTTTCATCTTTTTACATATAGATTTTTTAACGGGTCCTTTTAAAATCATACTTAGATTTCTTGTTAAAATAATAAATCGCTATTATCCATCGCATCTTCGCAGATCCTCATCATTATAATCATGTAGGGTTTACAATAATGTTATATTTAAACGAAACAACTTTTTTTTGTAGGCTATTCCAGTTAACTGTACGGCAAATTTTCATATTCTTACTGTTCAGTGCTGCACAGTGTTGCGACCTTTAAAAATTAAATTTCTTTTAATTTTACCATAATTTCTAACATGATCCTTTGCCCGAGACGGTAAGCGTCGAACTTTGAATCCAATAGTGTTGAGTTCAAGCCCGGCAGCCTGTAAACTTTTTTTTAGCATAAGGTTCGTAAGTTTAGTCGTAGAAAAAATATACTGTTCAACTCGAGTGGATTGTCCATATCGCACTAGGAGGAAATTACCAATAGGCCAAGAACTATCGCTTTTAGACCTAATTAAAAGAGCGAATCTTTTGGATTAAAGATTCGTTTTTTTTTTCAGTGTACAGGTTCTCAATATAGCTGAAAATCCATTTATTTAGGTTTTACAACCGGCAAATATCATTATCAGTACAATAAAATTATTCGGGACCAGATTCGAAAAGGTCAGGTTTTATGATTTGTTCCTAATAGGACGCTCGTAAAAAATAAGAAAATTCAGCCAGACGTTTAGGGAAAATAAAATCTCCTTTTCTGTAGAAAGCAAAAATAGGGAAAAAGAGTCAATAATAGTTCTAATAAGGAAGAAAACTAGGCCAAGTTTACTGCGGATTTTTATTTAGTTGAAAATCCATAACCCGAAATAAAAGTAGCCCAAATAACGTCTAAAAATAACTTCTCCATTTGGTTTTTAAACGATCAATTTTGAAATGATTGGAACTGCATGAGAATCTATTTAAATTGCGAAAAAAATTGCTTTCTGATTAAGAGTAAAAAATACCTGAAAAAGAAACATTTTCATTCCTAGTTGGAAAAATACGATTTCCGAAAGAAGAAATTGATTTAGAATTTACTCACGCGTGACGGACACACTAAAATATGGGCGCCAACGAGCACGAAACGTCGATAAAAGCACCTAGTTTCTGTTAAAAAAGCTTTGGTACCCAAGAATTTTCCGAAATACATTCATACATACAAAAAAAGTTTGAGATATATGCAGTTTCTAAAATAGATTTCGGTACATTTTTCAGGAACAAGTAATCAATAACAAGACGAGAGCAATGCCTAATTTGGAAAATACAAACCCAGACGTTCGTCATTTTTAAAAGCTCTGAAAACAGGGAGTAGCTATTTTTAGATTCGTTTAGATCGTATCAAGACATTTCCATTTTTTGCTTTCCAGCCAAGTAATAATTTTTTTTTAAATGAATTCGGATAGGTATACATACTTGTATTAAAATTCCAGAGTAACATTTAGTCATCACTATCAATTTGTGATTGAAAAAAATGCTTGCGATAATACATTCTTCAATGCGTAAAAAGTATCTTACGATAGCAAATATTATTTTACTAACCGGTCCAGCCCGGTTCGTCTGGCGAATCTCTAACGCACAAGCTCAAAATCTTCTCCACTCTAATAATGGGAGGGGTGGGGGAGACATGTTAGGTGTACATGTTTCGGGGACAGTTGGTCTCATCATCATCATCATCACCAAATCAACTAAGCCAAAATTAGGTAGATATGTATGTATATGAAATGAGTTTCTGAATCGCGAAAAGAATTAATTCTCTTAAATTTTTGCGCAAGAACGCAGTTCTGCCTAGTTCACGAACTGTTGAAACCCAAATAAAGCTATTGTTTCAAGTTGAATAAAACTCTTACACATAGTAACAAAGGCTTCTAAAACAAAAGCTTTTAAGTTTTATTTACCAAATGCAACTTTGTTTATTTAATACAAACTTTAAAACTACCATAAAAGTTCTGAAAGTTTTCTGTTGTTATTTTTATATTTTCTATTCTTTTATGTTATAAAGGTTTTATAATTTTTCGCTTGAAACAGCTCGATTGAAATGGTTTTAAGGTTTTATTCTTATCCCTACACAATTTTATTCAGTAACATTTTTAACACCTTCAGTAAAAAAGGTAAATTTTCTAAATTGGTATGCGTTATTGTTTTCTAGGACTTTTATTTAAAAATAAATAGATTATTCTTCCTAACACCAGGAAATTCGTCTTTAATTAATTAATTTTCTATTTGATTAATTAATTCAAATTGTCTAACCAAAATATCAATAAAAGATAAAACGAGGTACAGGTAAAATTGTGTAGGCTGCCTTTTTAACAATATAAAAGATAACACATATTAGTTTTCCAATGCATTACGCCACAAAATTACGCAATACGGAGGTATAGGCTGTATTCATATAATAAATTGATAATAAAATAAATAACAAAAGTTATTTCAGTACAATATTAAAAATAGCAACATTTGTTATTGTATGTATACAGGAGAAATTACTGATTCGTCAATATACGCATTTACAGAGTAAATTTTGTTAATAATAAAAACTGGATTTGTTAAATTTACTGAATGGCTACTCATTTGGCCTAGGTATCCGATTTAATCTGATTGACGCTTTTGCATCAGAGAGCTTCTACAGAAGCTTTTTAATTGCAGCATAAGGGTTAACAGCCAATGGCCCTTATACCGCTAGCTGAAAATAAAAACAATGCTGCCGATTATGCACTTTTTCTTTGAAAACCAGTGGCGTTGTTTTTCACCCTAACGACTGGTGAGAGTAACTTGTTTAGAACTGAGGAACTTAGGTCTGGCCATGGCACTCTGGACCCACCCTACGAATTAACATAATATTTAAACTACAGGCTTTTTTACTCGCGTCTATTTCCCAACACTATTGCCGACACACTGCGCATGTCAGGCAAATAACCTGATGGCGGGATATTTAAAATACATGTAGAAATGAGTTTAATTATTTTTTTTACGTCACGGTGTGAGTTATAGTTTAGGTTCTAGTCTCTATTACATTATTTGCAAGAATATTGTTGTTATTCGTAGCTTGCCAGTTTGTTAATTTATGGGCCATAATTAAAATGGAGGGGCAGGCTATTCAATAAATTCTGTTATTGTTGAGGCCGTAAAGCACCTGTAAAGTAAAAACCTAACCTCCAATTTTTTAACTGTAAAAAAATTTATGTATGAGACTGTGAGATGAATTGTATGTAGTACAAAAATATATTTCCTCCATTGAAGAAAATAATGTAGAAATATGGACCAGCATAATAACCTCTATATTGCTTTCTTCAATGGAGAAATATATTTTTGTACTACATACAATTCGCCCCACAGTCTGTGCACAAATAAATTGTTCTACAAGGAGAGGTAAGCAGCAGCCTCGACGACAAAACTTACTGATTAATGATTATTTTATAATTATGGCCTATAAATTAACAAACTGGTAAACTGCGAATAACAAAAATATTCTTGTAAAAAAACCTAATTGGGACTAGAACCTCGACTATGACCCACACCGTGACTTAAAAAAATCACCAAAAAATAATTAAACTTGTTTCTACCTATATTTTAAATACCCGCCATCAAGTTATCCGCCTGGCATCCGCAGTGTGCATGCAATAGTGTTGGGAAATAGACGCGAGTATTTTTTTCATTTATCTATGTCGGGTGTTGAAGTAAAATCTAGCATTTTGGTTGTCAAGAAAAAATTTAGCACGTTGTCAGTTTTCCCATATTTATAGGCAGAATAAAAACATAAATTTTTCAAGGTAAAATTAACTACTGCATTTCCTGCAACAAAAACGATCATAAAAGCTTTTGTATTTAAAAAAATCTTATCAAAATTATTGAAGTAAGTCAATAAGTGATGGACATATGTATCATTATTTTACATTTTAACTAAAAAAATAAATAGTTGGATTACATTAGATTTATCACCATAAATTTGGCAATAGAATCGTTTTCCCTTAGACAGGTCAGGTAAACACGTTATGTGTTAACGATGCGTGTCATTCGACGTTGCCGATAAATCGTTGATGAAATTTTTAAAGAACTTGTACATTTTTTTCAAATTTATTATGACATTAAATGCTCAGGTCAGTAATCTTGCCAAACAATTGCAATACGATAAAAAAATAGTAATAGTAAAAAACGGTTTGTATACTATGCGAAAAAAATGGACGTTTTCAGTGTTATGTATCTGTCATCTGTCACAATAATTTTTCTTACCGCTTTACCTAAGCCATTTCTACCAATCCGCCTTGGACCTTGGAGCATTTCTAACTAAGAGGCTCTATTTCAGATGTTATTTTAAAAAGTTGGCCTATAATAACCTGGACAGATAGCGACCACCACACGTTCACTTTTGTAAATTAATATTGTCTTATCCTCGTTATTATAAATTCGGAGTTTTCTCGAAATCAGTACCTGAGTTATTGGAATGCTACGGTTCCACCAGAAAATATAATAAACTTATAAAAATGGATATTTTCACTTAACATTTGATCTCCCACCCATAAACAAAATCATCATCAAGATCTTGTGAATATGACTTTTTTTACAAAATTTAACAGACTGAAAACCTATAATTGTGACAGCATCTCTTGGTTCATACATATTTCTTCTTCTTGAGATTTAAAATCGAACATTTTCCATATTGAGATCTTACAAATTTCTCGTTAAATTATCTAGCGACATTAATATTTTAACAGTTATATTTTTTGTAAAAACACAGAATTTCTTACTTATGAGATGATATTTTAAAAACGCAGCTAACACTGTTAGATATCAAAATACAAATCAGATTGCATAGTGCTACCAAGAAGTGAATACTTTACTATTGGTAGATGGTGACATCCTTGAACACTTATTAAGTGCGTTCGGCTCATCCTCGACAGTATCTATCTGTAATTTTTCCAGCAAACACCAAGAAACAAATTTTAGTAAAACGGCAATCATGTCACTAAAAATTTTATAAGCTAATAATAAAATAAACTCTTACATGGCAATTTAAGGGTTTACCGGAACTGCCGATTGTAAAACAATAAAATTTTTATTTCTACCTTGTGGGTCAACACCAACCCCACCAGGGCGTTTGCCCTGGTGCATATCCTGGTTAGCTGCGACCAGCCGAACTTAATAAAATGCTGTTTTTATATACAATATATTATTGTCCCTTGTATATAGGGTCTCCCAAAAGTCCCTCATAAAATTAATATCAATTAAAGGAAAAAGATCTAGGAAAAACGGACCCGTAAATTTTTATTTTTAATTGTGCATTTTTTGACATAAAAAAAATATTATACATCTCATAGAACTGTCGTCACGTCTTTGACAATTTTTTTTAATGGAACACCCTATATATTGTATTATTTTCTGATTCCCCACAAAATTCTACGCTTATGTTGTAAATGTCATGTGTCTAAATTCAATAGTTTTTGAGATATTGACGTTTAAAATATGGCATTTTTTGACTTTGACAGGCTGTAACATTGGAACGGTTCATCTTAGAGAAAAATGGTTTTCACCTCCCTATCTTAGGTTTTTATTCTCTATCCAACCTCCGATTTACCATGTTAAACCAAAAAACCGGTTTTAACGGTTACAACATAAGCGTAGAATTTTGTGGGGAATCAGAAAATAATACAATATATAGGGTGTTCCATTAAAAAAAATTGTCAAAGACGTGACGACAGTTCTATGAGACACCCTGTATAATATTTTTTTATGTCAAAAAATGCACTATTAAAAATAAAAATTTACGGGTCCGAGCATTTTTCCTAGGTCTTTTTCCTTTAATTGATATTAATTTTATGCAGGACTTTTGGGAGACCCAGTATGTATTTATTGTAGATATTATATTATGTAAGGAATAAAGATGTTTATAAAGAAAGAAATATAGATATATAGATGTAAGAATGGGCGTGACAGAAAGTAGAGGATCATAAATCACGGTAGAAGAGCACTGAAAATCCGTATCAAAAACTGTGTAAGTACATTAAGTCGTATGCGTGAGGTAATTTAATGTAAACCTTAATAAAACAATATTCCAATTCCACGCCACTGCAAAATAGTTAAATTTAAAGTAATATTATAAATCGGCCGATATAAATCCATAAATTCAAAACATTTACTCAAAGTTATTTTAGGGAATACCCAATTAAACGTTCCCCGTGCTTTAAGCCTTTTAACCTCACGTTTCCCTACTAAAAATCCGGATAAAATCGCTCGGCAAAATGCCGGATTGGGCTTTCGTCCTGGCAACGATATGACGTCACCTTGACGTCATCATGGAGAATTCTGCACGGTCCAGCAACTGTGACGCACAAACATTATAATCGAAATTTTCTAAGATTTAGTTAAATTTAGCTTTTGTAATTCGGCTGTTGGAAACCGCTTCATACAGGTTTGTGCTCGTAATCATCTTATTAGTCTGGAACGTAACCTACGTAGAAATAAAAATCTAATCTGAAAAAACGATAATAAAATACATACTACCTTTTATTTTTAGATAGCAATAAAATCATTTCAGTAAGAGCTACTTTGAACCCGGCAGATAGATTAAAATATGTATTGTTTAGTAAAGACAGGTTCAGATTCCAGATGCATATTAAAACTCTTGGATGTACATTATTTTTAAAATGTATAGGTATGATCAATATTTCTAAATTCTTCTCCAATGTTATCACTCTTATCAGCTCCATGCGAGATTATATACCGGGTGGTGTATCCGAACGGGACACATGCGATATTCCATGCATGTAAATTTTGAGGAGGTCAAATATCCGCTCCCGTATTTAGTTTAGTCCAAAAATGTACTTATACAATAACAGAAATATCCTTGTCTAATTTAAAGTGTTTTTTTAGTAATTTAAGTTATTTAAATTATTTGTTTTAATGATAAATGGAGAAATACGGACTTGACAGACTTCTGTCAGTACACCAGCAAAAAAAAATAAAAAACCTGTCAAAGTCATTTTAGGTCAATGTTAAGGTTATAGGGACATTGTAACTTTTCTTCAACTGAATAGCTCTCATGGCGATTGAAAGCATTAAAAACGCTGTCAAATATTGAAGTATTAATCTAATTATAAAAAAATTACTGGTACTTTCATTTAAAATCGTACTCCAGATTTAAGCTAGTTTGAAGACAGAATTTTCTTAATATCTCAAAAACGGTATGTGTAAAATAGTTCAAAATTGGCAGACATTTTACTCTCACTAAGCTCATAAAAAATCTTTGAAAGTTTTTTTTTTAATTAATACGAGAGCGAATATTTTATCACCTCGAAATTTACATGAGAAATCCCGTATGTCCTGACGCACCATCCGGTATATTAAATTAGACCAAAATCATTGCGTTCTCTTGGCTCGAATCCTGGGCATGTTTTTAACGAATTAAAAAAAAATAATTTGGTTCCACTTACTTTTTTGATTATTTTTTTTTATTAAATTTTCTACTTTACCTACATATTAAATTATTCCTTAAAGCGAAGTTTATAGGAGATCGGTTAAACTAGCCGGAATAATTTATTTATCTTATAGCCGACTGGAAACCGTTTCTCTAAAATGGTTTACGAGAGCTCTATTAGTTTCAATTTGTTTGGAGCTACTTGATTCGCTCTGTTTTCGCTTTTACCAATTTGTTTTTTATTTTCGGAATATTATAAACTTTTAGTTGACGTCTAAGTAAAATTTCAATTTAGTGTTATATCAATAAATAAAATATTGGATAAACATAAAAAGCTCTTTCGACAGAACAAAAGCCCTTGCGAGATAAAAAAAATTGAAATTTACTTCACCATTTAAGTTAAATTATTATAAGAAATAGGCTTAACAAGTTTGAAACTGTAAATTTGATTAAACTCTGTTTTTGGTCTGGGATGAATATTATTAAGCGTTTTTGCCAGCGGGCTAGGGAGGTATTTCCCATATGTCCCATTCCCCTGAAACGCTACTGTCTTGGCGTAAAATTAACATATGAAAAATAAATAACTCATAATGAAGGACATAACAAGGCGTGAACTATAATTTGGAAGGACCACTCCTAACACAACGCGTCCTAGTCACGAGAAAATTTTAACTATAACCGCAAATTTCAGGAAAAACTACTCACCGAACAATAACAGGGACAATGGTTTTCATAAATTACAGACCCCAAATTTCTACGGAGGATTAGTTTTTTAAGTTGCCTCTTTTCTACTTTATTTGATACGCGTAGCGGAATTGGGACAATGCTAACCCAGAAAATTATTTCATATTTTAACAGGACATACTTGGTTGACTTTAAATTATTTTATAACCCTCAATTTTTTTAAAATATTGGATGAATCAGTTATTTCTGCAACATATTTTTTCAAATATTATCGGAACTGATCTAGCCAGTTACAATTCTTGTTCGAATATCATTTTTTTTGTTGTTGTTGTGTAATTTTTTACCTCTTCGTTTGCTGCCAGGGCCATTTCCGAGGGGACCTACAGCTTAACGTGGGTTCCGAACCACGATCCTCAGTCATGCGACTCCCCTAAGGGCTATCAATCCTTGATTTCTTGCCATTGCAGGACCTACCGATTGGGGAGTGTGTACCTTCTTCCACACCCCACGAGATGTCCGATCTCATCCGGCCTAGTTACCGGCGTGAATTTTACACTTTTTCCTGCATTCTTAAACCTACTAAATTTCGGACATACTTTTTTTTGTGCGTATGCCCACTCCGGGGATCGAACCTGGACCGCCACGGTCGAATGCCAGTAACTTACCTCTAAGCCAATGCCGCGGTTGAAGATCCTCTAAATTTATACCAATTTTTAAAAGTAAGAGGCTTTTTGGTTACCTTTCAGAATGACTAATAATTTTTTATCTTATAAAAGTTAAATAATTTAGGTATTGAAAACGTAAAATACAAAAAACGTATTTTTTAGCCTGTTCTTTTTGTCGGGTAAAATTTATCCAGCTTGTATGTGTAATTTCCAGATAAAACTCGATAATATAATCTAAAGATAGCAGGGTGTTTGTATTTATTAAGATGTTCAACTTAATTATCACTATACGCCATATACTATGCACTCACTACATCAAGCCCTACTAGTAGTATCTAATAATCATAATCAATCATCAAATAAATATACAGCAGTGGTGTTTTAGTTGATGAAGATTATAGGAATATTAACTTATATCGCTAGGTATTATGAACGGTAAAATGGTTCACTTACTCTAGATTCTAGATCCAAGACACGTGGTTAAGTGAATTAGAACAATGTTTCTAAATTCTTCACCAAAGTTACCAACTCCATGCGAAATTAAATCTATATACAGAGTTCTGTTATAGAAATAGAGTAAAAAAAAATAAAAACGAAATCGAGAAAATTTGATTTTGTCCAAATATTTTCGGAATGAGTTTTTTAAATTTGAAAAATCTTATATGGTTTTTACGAAATCCTTGTAGAGTGTATCCTTATCTGGGACACCATGTATTAAAAACATTGCATTCTCTTGAATTGAATTCTGTCCATGTTTTTTGACGGATTTTCAAAAACTTTTTAAATTAGGACTCTAGAGATATTGGAGAATGTGAAAAAGTAATATTTATTGAAAAAATAATTTTTAATGAACTTGAGTATTTTTATTTTAGGATTTTCATTGGTATATATATTTTTCCTGGATTTTCTTACAGAAATTCAAAATATTGCTTAGTTTTTTTGTAATTCGGTTTAAAAAAAACGCATTTTAACATGGGAATTTTTAGCGCGTTCGGATAAACTTTACACAAAAGACAATTTTTATTAAAATGGAAAAAAAGCACAAGCTTTTTTCCAGGAAAATTGCATCGTTTTATACCAGTACAGTACGCTTCAAGTGGAAAAAAATCTGTGTAAAAATTTTATAGGCAAGCTATTCATTTTATTGACAGATTTAATAGCCTGTTGTATCCCGAAAATTATTTCGATTTTAAGTAAACATTGTATTCCTTTACATTAACGATCGTTTAATAAAACTCTAATCGCCATATAGCCGATACTTCTCGCATTTTCATTATAATACTATTAACCTATTTATTTTTAATTGAGGATGCGAAAAATCATCCCAGTAATGGCGCCAACAGGATAATTTTTCTACACAAAAAATCCATTGACATTACAGATACATGATTGCTATAATAAAGGTGCGTCTACATTAGGCTGCCGACCTTCGCTCAAAATCGTTCAATATGGAGCAATGAGGTTCGAAAGAATGGCAAGAAATATTTTACAGAATTATTTTATAATTCGTAGCAGGATTGAAAATTTGCCAATATTAGAGACACCCTGTATACTTTCCCATAAAGTCAAACATTTTCATCGTTACTTTTTGATTGAGGGGTTTTTCTTATTGTTGTGTCTACACGAACACATTAAGAAATAACGGATGAATAGAATATCATAATGACTAATAAAATATATTAGCTCATCAGTTGATAATATCATCCAAAAACCTTAGTCTATTTTTATTTAAAACTAGAGTTATCTTTAGCAAAAGGTGTACCACCAAAAATATTCCTAGCTTGCCTGCCAGTTGTGGCATTCAATTTTTGGCCCAGACTAATTTATAGGCTCTTTGAAGACATCGCCTTTTGTCTAACAACATTGGATAATTATACTGTTAAATTAGCCACTTCATTCCTAATTAACAAAGTATGTATTGATTATTATAAAAATAAAAAATTCACTAACGTTTTGTTGAATTTTCGATTATTGATTAGGATGATTTTGTTTAAAGTAAAGCATTAAATGAAAACTGGGGTAGAATTTTCAAAAAAAAATTGCTTGTCAATGTGTATACAGAGTGCCCAATCTCACCGTAGTATTTCATAACATATAAACTTAACTTTTTAATAATTTTTCAAAAACAGAGTTATAGGGGCACATTATTTCTACAATCTGAAATTATTTTAAATTATACAGGGTATCCTAGATATCAAACATATTTTTTTTTTAATGGAACACCCTCTATATATATTATTTTCTAATTCCCCACAAATTCAATTGTTTTTGAGATTTTGACGTTTTAAATATGGCATTTTCAAATTTTGACAGAGGAAACTAATTTCTGTAAGGTGAACCGTTCAAATATAACCTGTCAAAGTTTGAAAATGCCATATTTTAAACGTCAAAATCTCAAAATAATTGATTTTATACAAAATAAGCGTAGAATTGTTAGGATTACCTAGGGTATTTCATTAAAAAAAAGTATGTTGTGTTTGATATGTCCTGACACCTTGTATAATTTAAAATAACGTTAGATTATAATACTAATGCCACCGTATAACTATGTTTTTAAAAAATATTAAAAATTTAAGTAGTTTAGATGCTATAAGATTCTGTTGAGTTTGGTACCTATAGAATATGTCTATGGTTCACTACGGCAAAATTTGCCGTGTTAAATAGAGGTTTTAGTTGGTCAGGATGCGGGCCAAGAGAACGCAATATTTTTAGTTGTTGACTGGTTCAATGTTAAAGATTTTATCGACAATTTCAATAAATTACAACGACTGTAAAGGAAACAAAGTAAGTGTAAAAATGATAAGAAATATAGTAACTCATGATATAACAGTAATAAAATGATATAAACGTGAATAATAATGGTATCTTCTTACCCAGATTGCGATAAAGCAAAAGACTTTGCAATATTGTTACCATTTTGCAATATCAAATAGGGTCGGTATAAAACTTGTGTATAATACCTAAAAAATCATATTTTCAACCCCCCAACATCGCCCAGTTTAGTACGTAAGTGTGAGCGCTATATTTAGGACAATAAAGACTTTGAATGACTAATTATGATTATGAACCAAATACAATAATTATAGTTGGTTTTATACTCCTAATAGATTATGTTTATTGACCATAAGAAAATGCTGAATTTGATTAATAATC
Source organism: Polydrusus cervinus (assembly GCA_935413205.1). NCBI lineage: Eukaryota > Metazoa > Arthropoda > Insecta > Coleoptera > Curculionidae > Polydrusus > Polydrusus cervinus. Next base: position 3,062,644 of record OW284520.1, read on the forward strand.
TTTTCATCGATTTATAGATCAGTTAAGATTAATGATCTATCACAGAATAATGGTTTTAGTCGTAAAAAGTAACAAATATGGCCATTTAGTTCACTTAATAGGGGAAAACATCCTTTATTTTTAAAGATATTAGAGCCCGTTATATTCTAGTACTTGTTAACAGTCTATAACCAAGGCAGTTTTATTACCATATTTTTCTTATTATTTAACGAACACAAATCAATAATCAATAACTTTTCTATAAAGATTATGATTATAATAGTTTTTAAGGCATCTATTCTTTAAAAGAACGCTCTGTTTACATTTTGTTTTATTTTTGGTAAATCTAGACACCGTAAATGAGGCAGTGGCGGCTCGCGGTCTTAAAAAATGGTGAAGAGCTAGATATACGTCTCTCTTATCCTCATCTGTCCAACGACTGAATGGAGTTTCCAACAAATTACAAACATTGGGTTCAATTTTAAAACACACAACTAAGTAGGTACGTACACTACTGAATTAACTGAAAAATAAAAACAAAACTTTTTAATCACACAGTAAATCAAGTAAAAAATATATCTATAACCGTAAATTTCGCAAAGCCTCAAAATAAATACCTTAAGGTTAGGCGAACCAATGCTAAAACAATGGTGCATAAGATTGATCTATTTTTAAATTGCCCTTCATCATAATGCAAATTGTTACATGCTGTTTGCGAGACTGACGTCACGTAACCATAGCAACGGTGAATATCAAAGCCATGTTGGACGTTGGGTCTTCACTTGCTTGGACCTAACGGACACGGTCTGCTGGGGCGCGCCAAAATGCACGAGTGTTTATAATTATTGTCCATCGGAGTTAACCGTGGCCCTATTATGCATAGCTACATTCGGATTAAATTAATATTAATAATTTAAACATAATTATTTTTTAAGGGCTAAAATGGCAGCTGTATAGGTACATTAATATTTAATATTGTCGAAAAACTTTTCTCCTGGTTTTATTTTTTTTTGGTGAACACCTACTTCACCTGACGAGGCGCCACTGAAATAGGGTGAATTTAGTTTCTTTTAATACTCATCATAGCCCCTTATTTGCACTGTAACTTTTTTCAACCCGACCGTCCACCTTATCGTCCGGATTTGGCATCATCTGACCTTTCTGTATTCGGACATGTGGAACCGAGGATCGAACTCAGACCGCCATCAACGGTCGAATGCCAGTAACTCACCACTGGAGTCACTGCCGCGGTTAAATATAATTTCGTTTGAAGCTGGTAACTTTGGAAAATAATTTAGAAATATTAGTAGGTTAGTCTTAATCGAAAAAGGTGCGTTGAACTTATGGAAGATAAAATCATAGTGTCCATGTAATGAAGATAGCAAACATCCTGGAATGGGTTTAAAAATGTAACTTATCTTTTTTTGTCGTGTTGCGTGCAAAAATCGTCTATATTATTTAACCGAAAACTTTTGTTGACAGTAACGTTAACTGATAAATATACAAAATTATAATATATTTATATTATAAACACAAATAAAACAAAAGCTTTGAAATAATATGAAAATATTGGTCTTGTATAAGGCTTACGCGTAAACTAAGTACATACTCTTATTTTTAGTATTTGTCAAAAACTTCAGGAATATTTTTATTTAATCATTAAGCACTTGTTATAAAAATAGAACCTGATAATTTTAATTAATAATTCGATAAGTACTTTATTAGATACATATCATCTCTGTCAGTTTTTATTTTATTTAAAAAATGTCGAAATCTGGGAAAACACTATACGGATTTTTATTTATTATAAAATATTATACTTCTTTAAACATCTTTCTAAAATTGTTTATTCTATTTTAAAGCTGTCGAAAAGGTTTCATGCTGATAGCTTAACCAAATCCTCACCTTAAAACCTAAACAACCTATCGAAAAATACGTATAACGAAAACAAAAGACGAAATCTTAAACCAGGGATATTTTTGCTTTTTAAAATTAACAAACTTTAATTCTGATTAACTTTTGCACAACCAAATTTCCAAAAATGGTAGTCTAAAAAATTAGTAAGGCGAATAAGACTACCCATATTATAACTTACACAAAAAATTCAGTTTAGTGACGATATTTATAAATTGGTCTTTATTACTCCCTAGGGCTACTTACGAGTTGCACATCTTGGAAAATTTCTAAACTCTTCTATGGACCCAAAGTTAATGGTCAAATTTTAAAACCTAATTTCAGAAAATAAATATCAAAATACTAAATCCTTACGCTCCAAGGGCATGTTAGAAGAATTGCCGATGCTTTTTCCTAAATAAATAGAAATAAATTCACATCACGCATCTGCCACTCGCACATGACAGATTTTGCGTCTTTTAGGGCTTATTCTTGACTTCAATTTTAGTTTTATGGTTTAAGTTAATATATTTCTGTTGACATACTTGGTTTTTGTTATCTTTTCAATCAGGTCGCAGCGATGTTTATAAGAAAGTTTGCAGTGTTTACTCTTCTTTTTGTAAATAATATTTCAAATAATCGTTTATTATTTCTTTATCTCTCTATTGGAAATTGGAAATGTTTTAATACTTTTTATTTATTGGAGATAAACAATTCAAAGTATTATTGGTTTTATTTTTAGCTTTTTAAGCTTATTTCATTTTATTGTATTTTCCTCTTATACATTTTTGATAGGAAAATTGAATGGAAAACTTTGAAAATAAATGCCAAGTTATGTACTTATTTGGTACAATGTAATCAATAAAAAAGTATAAATAAATGTAAATGAGTTAATTAGTAAATATTTATTTATTCAAAATGTCATAAATATGGTAAAGTATAATCAATTTTTTTTACTAGTCTGATTAAGGTGTATTTATATCTGCACCGTAACAAAAATCTGCACACATTTTTTGTTTGTCAAATAGACTTTAATATACAGATCAAACCAAAAATATCGGGTTCCGCTACTGCTACTCCAGATACAAAAATTCTGCCCGGCCAAGTAATGTTTGAGCGTTCAAACCGACAAAGTCAGAGATAGACGGATCAACGAAAATGAAACACATGCTTATAAGTGGTATCTTCTTGGTTTTAAAATATCTGGAGTCAAAATTTTAAAATTTTTTAAAATATTAAAAAATACCATTCTAGACGCAGTTACAAGGGGGCGTAACTTTAGTAAACAAAAATAAATACAGCAATACTCCAAGGTTGCCCCACATGCCTATTACCTTATCCATAAGCGGATAAAAGAGAATAATATAATATGTATATACTACAGGTATCTATACTAGCTTTGCCACCACGTCAATAAAACATGTTTCATCATTTCCGAATTAAAACAAAAAGCGTTTTTTTAAGATGATAGGTCACTTATTTTGGATGATATGACAAACAGGCAACAGTGGCGGTTCGTCAGGTGAAGGGGCTCTTTATCAAAAAAAAACAGGAAGAAAGTTTTTCGACAATATTAAATATTAATGTACCAATACAGCTACCATTTTAGCCCTTAAAAAATTATTATGTTTGCATTAATATTATTAATTTAATCCGAATGTAGCCATGCATAATAGGGCCACGGTTAACTCCGATGGACAATAATTATAAACACTCGTGCATTTTGGCACGCCCCAATCCACTGTGTTTGTTAGCTCAAAGCAAGTGAAGACCCAACGCCCAACATGGCTTTGATATTCACCGTTGCTATGGTTACGTGACGTCAGTCACGCAAACAGCATGTAACAATTTGCATTATGCTGAAGAGCAATTTAAAAATAGATCAGTCGTATGCACCATTGTTTTAGCATTGGTTCGCCTAACCTTAAGGTATTTATTTTGAGGCTTCGCGAAACTTACGGTTATAGATATCGTTTTTACGTGATTTACTGTGTGATTAAAAAGTTTGTTTTTATTTTTCAGTTGATTCAGTAGTGTACGTACCTACTTAGTTGTGTGTTTTAAAAATGAACCCAATTAATGACAGTTTGTAATTTGTAGGAAACTCCATTCAGTCGTTGGACAGATGAGAATAAGAGAGACGTTTTGTTACACGGGTTTTTAGTCAATGTTTGTTTAAGTACCCACATTATACCTAGCTCTCCACCATTTTTTAAGACCGCGAGCCGCCACTGACAGGCAAACATATTATACATATTATGAGTCACATGAATTGTTTCCTGTTAAAAACATAAGTAAAATGTATGAACAAACATTGTTGATCAAGATTAAATAAACTATTTTGTTGTGTTTACTTTAATTATCGTGTTGTTAGGATGGGCTTGACTTTAATGGAACTTATAATACGCTAGAGAAATGATCACATCGCATGCCAGGTGAAAGTGTTTAACTATCATATTTCGAATTATATATCTTATGCCACAGCACTCTGCGTGTCTCTTTGCACATTCGAGTCATGCCTAGGCGACGTAAGTAAACGTAATCGGCAGGGTAAAATATACTGAAAATAATTTTACCTTATTAAAACGTAACACCAAAAAAGCTGGAAGAATGAATATTAAATTTTATTTTTTCAAGGTAATAGTATAAAATGTAGTATATATTGCCTTGTCACATGATGGGTAGTTATTTGTACAAAAAATGTTTCATATCAATCTATGGATAAATCAAAAAATTTATATAAAAAGCCGGAAAATGGCAATGAAGTTTACTAAGTTATTCCAATTTTTATTAAATTTATAAACTTTTTTAAATAATCTCGATTTTAAAAAAGTTATTGTGGAAAATATTGTAAGAAATAAAACCTAACATTTTTATGAGAGCCAATTTAAAAAAAAAATCGCTTTTGAAACATAAATTAGTTATTTCGAACATTTTTGTAATTTGCATAGTTTTTTCCAAAAATTAGCATATTTTTTTTATTAACTTTATGGTCCTTTTTTGACTTTTTCTAGAAATTTTCCGAGTTTGGTAAGAAAAATATTTTGTGCACAAATAATTACTCTATAGTCAGTTATCGAAAATATTCATAACAGCAAAACTTCATACAATTTAATTTCGCAGCTTGATATTTAAATAGACCTTTGAAATTCGTTCTTTAAAGAAAGACGGATTCGTTCGTCTCCAAAAATCGTCAACTTTAACCACTATTTTGTTGTTCTAAACCTCCGAAATTCAAAGCATAGGCATACCTACACTACAGTATGGAACCCATATATTACTATTAGGTTTTTTATTTATTACTAATATACTAATTACTTATATTAAAATAGCATTACTCATACATAATCATTACAAGATTTCGCGGGATATTATTTATCATAAAGTTACGACATTGAAATAATTACAACAATAATGCAAGGTTATTGTAAGCGTATTTTTTAATAAAATGATGAGCAAGGCAACGTCATCCTGATGTAATAATGACGTTGATAATTTTAAAGACAATCTAAAGTATAGTACTTCAAGTCAGCAAGAAGCTTTAAGTACATTCTGCAACACAGTGTTTTCAAATTAAAAAAACTCCGAATCCTTCCGAAGATAATAGTAAAGAAACAAGTGAAAACTTCAGGCAATGCAGAAAATCTCAAAGTAAGAAATTGCCAACTTTAAAAGGTCATAACTCAAAAACTTGTCATAGGATTGTATTACGGCCAGGGACACTTTTATTCAGGACATTGAGAGCTGCGAAGTACTAAAAATTCGGAAGAATTAGCAGAGAGCCATTTTTCATAAGCGGTGTGAGGGATCCTTTGTATTGTATTTTTAAGTAATTTAAAATAATCATTTTTACATATACTTTGGAATTATCATTTAAAAACAAAAAAAACATGTATAGGTTAATCATTTTCGTAAATAATTTCTACACAATAAATTAGTAAGTAAGGCATTCCAAAATAGAAAATTAGTAGGAATTAATACAATATGTATGTGGAATAAAATTATGGTAAAAACCACATAGCCACAATTATTATTTTTTTTAAATTAAGAAATAAAACCTAACATTTTTATGAGAGCCAATTTAAAAAAAAAAATCACTTTTGAAACATAAATTACTTATTTCGAACATTTTTGTAATTTGCATAGTTTTTTCCAAAAATTAGCATATTTTTTTATTAACTTAAGAACAACATGTGCGTTGTGGGGTAACGTATGAGCTGTCCAGTCATGTTAATCAGTTTTTTAAAACGTAACTTTACTTTGTTTACGTATAAAATATGTATGTACAATAAAAAAAATACACATCACAAGCCCCATTCATTTTGGCTGAAATGTTGTCGTATATACCGATCTTCCTGATAATTTCGTTAATTCGGTTTATTTATAGATTTTATTAAATTTAGTATAGTCCAGTGACGTAACGCATAAAATGGCACGTGAATATTTTTGTCCACTCGCTAATGACAGAACTTTTATTGAAAGCCAGGGTCATGCGCTATTTTTTCTCTCAATTTTTATTATACACAAGCTTTACTTCATTGTTATCCACGGAACATCTGAATTTGTCGGTTCCATTTCAACTGCTTGCCAAAATATTAAATACCATCAAATTATAAAAATCGTCTCGGCTACAGTGGCGCCTCGTCTCTTCAAATAACTTTTAGGGGTAAGTCTACGGTAGAAGTCTGCACGGGCCGGGTTTTCATCTCGGGCCTTGACTCTCGAGCTCGGGTCGAGCCGGGCCACTTAATCAATAAAAGTTCAGATTTTCGGGGCTCTGAGAATTTTTGCTGGTCTTTCGGGTCGGCTTCGTGTGCTTTTTTTAAAGAAATATTTGTAAAATAATTTTCAAAAAAATCTTATAAAACACCGTACCATAATTGCTATCTAGGCCCTAATATTTTTTTTCGGGCCTTCTGGGCTTGTCGGTTATGGTAGAAGGGCCGGATCGGTCGCGAAATTCCCCCCACCCCCACCCGCTCCTTACGCCAGTGGTGTGCGGATGTCTAAACTTAATTTGTCTATGAGAATAACCCATATACACAAACTGGAAAAACATTAATTTTCCCAAATGGCGGAATTTTAAAAATCAACAAACTGTTATTACACAAATTCCTCTTTCAAAAATAATGAAGCAGCACCTAAAAATAATTCTACAATTTTATATTCTCCGAGTTAAATCGTTATATAAAAACTAATTTTTTACCATGGATAAATTGAAGATTTGACATGCAACAATATTATTTTAAAAGTTAGATACTATTTAGTTGAAATTTATTAACTTACTATTTTTAATTTTACAAAATACTTCTCCCACTTCTAATTAAATTAGCGCCGTCCGTAAAATTCCTACATAAATATGTATTAGTGAAAAATTCTCCGACAATTATGATGCTGCTTTTTTTATAGTGATATAGGCGATGTAAAGGCTCATCTACACTTGGAAAGTTTACTAGCGGAAAGTATTTGCCGCCAATAAACTTGCTATTAATTGTGTGTTTACATAGTTTAGTTGTCGACAGGGAGAAAAACAAAATGGCTCCCAATGCAGTAGCATATGTTAAAGTTATTGCCATTGGAACTGCAGAAAAATTAACTGAAATCCCGTATTCCATAATACATCCTATTTTTTCATAAAGTTTTCAAAGTATAATCACCACTTTATTTTATAAAATTTTAGTTTACTGGCGGCAAGCACTTTTCGCCACTAAACTTTTCAAGTGTAAATGAGCCTTAAGGAGTTTGTTTTCAACTTACATTGATGATAACACATAATTTGCAATTCTCTATCTTAAAATTCGACGTAAAATGGTTTTACATCCGCTGTAAGCTTGTGATGACAATTAATTCATCGGCGGAACGCTATATGTTTCCTACCTAATCCTTTTTCATACATTTACAAACATTTAATCATAAAATGTTAGTTACCATGCTGGCCCAGTGGTTGTTACTGTCGAATAAATATTCATACATAAAATAGACCATATTTAACATTTTAGAATTATATCCAGGCGACTCGGGTTCGATTCACACCATCATTTGTAGAGTCCAAATTTAAAATGTAATTAAAAAACATGGCTAGGATTCGGGCCAAGAGAACGCCAATTTATTATATAAAGATATAATTTCCATGGAGCTGGTAACATTCATTCTTTTTAGAAGGTTTTTTTGAATAAAATATAAGAAATATGCTGAATTAAATTGCAGATGCATCACGGATGACATCTAACTATTTTTCTGGCTTGTAGCTGTATATCATATTCATAACGGTCTAATTTAACATTGTCTATTTATATAGGACCATTCTAAGGCTTTTTTAGTAAAACGTATATTTTGTCTAGTCATTCAATCAATTATAAATCCGGTAAAAACCAAAACGGGCTAGAAAAAGCTACACAAATGGTAAACCCATAATTTCATTGACCTTCCCGAAGGGTTCGTTAACTTTCACAAAAATTATTACCCTTTTATGAATACGGAAAATATTGCTACTTTAGGTACAATTGGCAATAAAGGCACTCCTTAGTCATTTAGTGACGTAAACGACTAAGTCTGTAAATTTTGGAAAAAAATTGACAAATAATTGTAATTACGAGGGATATTATTTTTCGTAGAAATTGTTTTTCAACCGAAATAATTATAATAATAACAATATTAAGTATTAATGTACCAATACAGCTACCATTAAACTCCTTAAAAAATAATTATGTTCGAAATAATAATATTAATTTAATTCGAATGTAGCTATGCATAATAGGGCCACGGTTAACTCCGATGGACAATAAGTGCATTTTGATGCACCCCAGCGGACCGTGTCTGTTAGCTCAAAGCAAGTGAACCCCCAACGCCCAACATGGCTTTGATTTTCACCGTTGCTATGGTTACGTAATGTCAGTCACGCAAACAGCATGTAACAATTTGCATTATGATGAAGGGCAATTTAAAAATAGATCAGTCGTATGCACCATTGTTTTAGTATTGGTTCGCCTAACCTTAAGGTATTTATTTTGAGGTTTCGCGAGACTTACGGTTATAGATATTGTTTTTACGTGATTTACTGTGTGATTAAAAAGTTTTTATTTTTCAGTTAATTCAGTAGTGTACGTACCTATCTATAGTTGTGTGTTTTAAAAATGAACCCAATTAATGATAGTTTGTAATTTGTTGGAAACTCCATTCAGTTGTTGGACAGATGAGGATAAGAGAGAGAGAGACGTTTTGTTGCACGGGTTTTTAGTCAATGTTTGTTTAAGTACCCGCACTATACCTAGCTCTTCACCATTTTTAAGACCGCGAGCCGCTACTGTAAAAAGGTGCTATCTATGTACATATATGTAGGCGTGGGAAATTTATTTTCATGCAGAAAAAACCTTAAAAATAATTACATTAGTTCGTTGTATTGTAAAAAATATTGAAAGCTATATTTTTTAATAAAAATAACTTTCCCCCACGCTTTAATAAACATGGCCATGATTCGCAGCCAAAAGAACGCAATGTGTTTGGTCTAATACATTAGAGAAGAATTCAGAAATGATGGTCGGATGCGCTTAACAAGAAAGAGAGTTTTATTTTCCCAGAAAAACAGGAACATAATAAGCAAATTAACGTTATATTATCAACAATGGAAAAATCTTTTTCTTTTCAATATGAGACCATCCTACACTAAGCAAACTTTCTAATAAATTACAATTACCACGACTAGGGCACGCCTACCCTTAGTTTTATAATACAACCTTAAGGCTTGGTTTTGACACTTTCAAATAACATTTAAATTATTTAGTGGTGCACCCATAATTTTTTTTTTACGGATTTATGATCAATAATTTTGGATTCGGAGGACGAGACCGAAACATAGATACCAGTGGCGGCTCGTCAGGTAAAGTAGGGGAAGGGGCTCTTCACCAAAAAAAATAAAACCAGGAGGAAAGTTCTTCGACAATATTAAATATTAATGTACCAATACAGCTACCATTTTAGCCCTTAAAAAATTATTATGTTCGAATTAATAATATTAATTTAATCCTTATGTAGCTATGCATAATAGGGCCGGGTTAACTCCGATGGACATTAATTATAAACAATCGTGCATTTTGGCACGCCCCAACCCACCGTGTTTGTTAGCTCAAAGCAAGTGAAGACCCAACGTCCAACATGGCTTTGATATTCACCGTTCGCCTAACCTTAAGGTATTTATTTTGGAGCTTCGCAGAACTTATGGATATCGTTTTTACGTGATTTACTGTGTGATTAAAAAGTTTTGTTTTTATTTTTCAGGCAATTCAGTATTGTACGTACCTACTTAATTAATGACATACTTTGTAATTTGTTGGAAACTCCATTCAGTCGTTGGACAGATGAGGATAAGAGAGACGTTTTGTTACACGGGTCTGTTTTTCCAAAGGTCTAGAAAAATTATATAAATTATTGTTCTAAGAACCCTTATTTTTTGGGAGGTTTTGAGTGCTCCACGACAACTGTGCCATTCATAGAAAATGTCAAGTCCAGTCTTGTGGCTTAGACCTTTTAATTAACACCCTTTATTAAAGAACATACAGAAAGCTGTATGACTGTTACAGAGTTTTACTCAGAGTTTACTCGAGGGGACAGGCTGTGCATTATGCAAGATATCCTTAAAAGCTGTAGGTACTAATTAACCTAAAAATAATAAACCCTGTTTAAACAGAAAGAAGTAGATGTACAATTAACTGTTGCTTCAACAAAAGACAAATAAAACCTACCCTAAGGAAAAATGAAAACAAAAAGTAACGAAAATAATGGTAATTAAATCAATTATAGAAAAGAGTAGGCCGGTTTACTTAGTTAAAATCGCGGAAATATAACAATTAAGTCTCAAATTTAATTAGAAATTTGTCGATTTTCAAACGGAGAACCTTTACAAAGCCGTTAAAACATAATTCAATTTCTTGAGATATTAGAAAGCAAACTGAAAAACAACAAAGCGAATTTCGAAATAAACGTCGAGTGAATGAGAGAGAGAGAGATAGGGAAAATGCTTATGCCTGACGATCTGACTTAGTAGTGACGTCACATTAGACAAATTTCATCGATCTTCAAAACTGGGGTCACCATGAGATAATAAGGTCAAAACTTTGCTTTTAGAAATGTTTTGAATCTTATAAATACTGAATTGAGACCAGGAACTGAAAGATTTAACTAGGGATGTGTTAAAGAACCTAACATTATATTCTATATTCATTATTTTTTTCTGCTAGAATAAATTTTTTATAAAAAGGGGTTTTATAAGGAAAAGTTCGTTTTATTGCACCTCGTATTTTTATAACGTTCTGTGCTAATACCTATTAGAGGTGGGAAATATTGTTACCGATATGGAATGTTCCATTTCATACCGCGACTAAATAACCGTTCTTGGGAACGAACCAGAGTGCAAGGTTTGCAAAAAAAAGTTAAAAATGTATCGAAATAAAAAACAATCCATCATTCCTATCTGTGACCTTGAAATCTCAAATCAATAAATGATAAAATTCAAATCATCTGTCAATTTAGAGAGTAACTGCTTGGTTGTATGAGGTGGAGCGCGACACGACGGCATTACAAAATACCGTTTCAAAGTAACAGTTACACAGATACTGACTCACCAGTAATACCTACATATATCGGATGGTGCATCATGGTTGGAAACATCCCATGCAAGTTTTAGACAAATATTTGCTCCCCTGTTGACTTTAGGGCAGGGTTATAGGGAGACTTTTTAGGGTCCCTGTGTAGTGAGTACACATGCGAAGTTTCAACAATTTTGTACAACCCAATCTTAAACTATTGGAATAGGATTGCGTTTGGTTTTTCATTGGAATTCAGCAGGTGATGCTGCGGACACCAGCATTGACTGGACTTGTCAACCTGTGTCTTGTCATTGTCAAAAGTAATTTGAAAGTATTGGATTTTTTACTAGCAATAATTTTTATGGTTTTAATACTATTTAATAGGTTTTATTGTAAGTAAAATAACTAGTTTTCTATAAAAAGATCCGCTTTGAAAATAATGTTCATTTTATTTGAAAATATTAATTAAATCGAGTGTAAAATGTATCTGTAAAATATTTTTAAAAAGCCTACCGTTTGCAAATTACGTTTGACAATTACAATAATCACAGGTTAACAAGTCTAATCAATACTGGTGTCCGCAGCATTACCTGTTGAATTCCAATTAAAAACCAACCGCAATCATATTCAAATAAATAAGATAAGATTGTCCAAAATTGTTCAAACTTCGCATGTGCACTTACCACACAGAGAACCTAAAAAAGTCTCTTAACAACCCCGCTCTAAAGTCAACAGGAGATCAAATATTTGGACAGTAAAACTTGCATGGGATTTCCTGTTTCCAACCACGATGTATCACCCGGTATAGAGTAAATTGGTCTAACTATAGCGGGAATTAAACTGAACAACAATCTAGTTGATTTCGCAAATTAAATTATTTATAAAACTGACCATGGATAACATCTATTTTAAAACGAAAAATTATACAAATGTGCAATTGAGTTTTTTTATTCGAACTGTTGTAAATAAACACTTAACAGAAAATTCGTTGAAATGTTTTAAAACAATAGTAATTGTTTCGAGTGCACTTTCTCTTCATAATGTGTTAATTATAATAATGTTATTGTTTAAGAAAAATATTTGTAGTAACAATTTCCATTCTAGACTATTTCTAGAATCAAACTTGTTAGCATTAGCGGGGTCCAGGTTACCGTGGAACATTTGCTTCGCTTGTAATTAGAAAATTATTGAAAATCTGTTAAATATCCTTAAAAGTATCGTAAATGAATTATTATAACTACTACATTTAGTACAATGTACTGAACTTAATTAGATTATTTCTTTGTATCCAAGAAAAGAAAATCAGCCCTGGAATTCCGATGCTTTCCCTTTATAGCTTAAATTTAAAAAAACTGAAATAACTCTTTTACAATCCATAAAAATTTTATAGCGTATTGCGGCCACTTTGTTACAGTCCATTATTTTGTCACTTAGTATGTAGAGAAGAAGTTACTAGCCAATATTTAAAATACGTTCAATTCGTTAATGAATTTGTTATTTAAAAAAACATTGAGACTGCTGTCAATTTAAACTTTCCCAAACCAGACTTTTAATACCAGCTATTCTAGTTTGATTTTCATCCAGACTCTTTTTTTATTTATACAGCTATACTTAGTCGTTAAAAAAATATATATAACACGCCACTGTTGCAAATTTGATGAGAATGCAAGAAATTTTTGCAACATTAACCTAAGCATTATTTCCTTTGGACTGGAAACACAAAATCTATAATTAGTTTCTTCTCAGATTGGTTTCTCTTGCTTTACCTTAACTGTTATATTTTATTACAAACAAAATATCTATTTTCGGATAACAAGCCCAGGTGTATGTGGTATTTCATTTTTTCGGTTTATTTGAAAATTTACACAGGTTGAAGTAGTTGTAATTTTGTTGCAATAGCAGTTATTATCATAGGCGCCCATAAAAGCCATTTTAAGGGAAAACCAGCCAAAAAGAGTATCTTATAAATAAATACCAGAGCTGTGACATACTGTTACCAATATGAAACGTTCCGTTTCATACCGCGACAGGAAAAAACCTCGACTAGATAATCGTTACTTGGAAACAAACTAAAGTGCAAGGTTTGCAAAAAAAAGTAACAAAATTATCGAAATAAAAATAATCTATCATTCCTATCTGTGACCTTGAAATCTCAAACCAATTAATGATAAAATTCAAATCACCTGTCAATTTAATTAAATGATTTTTGAGAGTAACCGCTGTCGCTTTCTCTCGGTTTGCATCGCAGCGTGTAGCGCCCAAGGACGAAATCCTAATAGTTCCAAAGTAACTGATGCTTGTATGAGGTGAAGCGCGACATGACGGTATTAAAAAATACCGTTTCAAAGTAGCAGTTACACAGATACCGACCCACCACTAATAAATACTGACAGCCCGCAGTGTCAAAGCCTTCACCTCCTATTGAAAGTGACTTTAAAAAAAACTGGCCATGGTATCAAACACAAATTCCCAGAATCCAGGGGGACAACCATTGTACATGCGAATCGGTCGTGGCTACTGTACTAACGTACAAAACTGAAAATTTTATTTTCGATTCCCAAAACTTTTTGATAGAAAGGCAGGAACTTATTAAAAAAAATGTATACGGAACCCTTAGAACAAACAACTCATAGGCAATAATAAAAACAGGCAAATTTTAGAAATTTCAATTTACAAACGAACGAATTATTTGTTTAGCTGAGCTTCAACAGTTGTGGTCAGTGCAATGATGTTATTTATAGAAAAATAATGACAAAATAACGTTCAGTCTGAATAGAAAACAGTAAATCCCGGATCGGAGCTGGCCAAGGTTGGATTCCGACCTGTCTACATGATTATCGTCCCTATAAATACATCTCCCATTTTTTTAAATCCCACTTTGGCACATAAGGCACTTCATCAATTTCTGTTTGGTACTCGGTCCATATAACTAAAAATTAGACCGACACCAGTGATTGTTAAGGCGTCGCGACGCCATAAATATGGCGATCGATGGCAGGTACTTTAAAATTTTATTTAAATTCGAAGAGATTTTTGTTCTTTGGTCAAATTTGTTAACTCCGCTCGTTTTTGAGATACAAGCGGTCAAAAATCCAATTTATTTTATTTTTTAATGGTCCATTAAGAAAAATATAAAAAAAAATTAAGAAAACCTTATTACCATTTATTATATTACACTTTGTAAATTTCAATTACGACGTTTTGTTTGTGAGAGATCATCATCAGGGCAAGTGAATCCCACCGCGCTAAAATGTGACGTGTTAAATTGCGGTTCTTGTTGGCCTGAATCAGTGGCGGCTCGTCGCCAAAAAAAAAACAGGAGGAAAGTTTTTCGACATTATTAAATATTAATGTACGGATACAGGCTACCATTTTAGCCATTATTATTATGTTTGAATTAATAATATTAATTTAATCCGAATGTAGCTATGCATAATAGGGCCACGGTTAACTCCGATGGACAATAAGTATAAACACGCATTTAAGCGCGCCCCAGCCGACCGTGTCCGTTAGCTCAAAACAAGTGAAGACCCAACGTCCAACATGGCTTTGATATTCACCATTGCTATGGTTACGTGACGATAGTCACGCAAACAGCATGTAACAATTTGTATTATGATGAAGGGCAATTTAAAAACAGATCAGTCGTATGCACTATTGTTTTAGCATTGGTTCGCCTAACCTTAAGGTATTTATTTTGAGGCTTCGCGAAACTTACGGTTATAGATATCGCTTTTACGTGATTTACTGTGTGACTAAAATGTTTTGTTTTTATTTTTCAGTTAATTCAGTAGTGTACGTACCTACTTAGTTGTTTTTAAAAATGAACCCGTTCAGTCGTTGAACAGATGAGGATAAGGGAGACGTTTTGTTACACGGGTGTACAATGTGTGTTTTTGTTTAAGCACCCGCACTATACCTAGCTCTTCACCATTTTTTAAAACCGCGGCCGCCACTGGCCTGCATTACGAGAAAACTAAGCAAATTAGTGTTTTTTTTTC
Source organism: Polydrusus cervinus (assembly GCA_935413205.1). Lineage (NCBI taxonomy): Eukaryota > Metazoa > Arthropoda > Insecta > Coleoptera > Curculionidae > Polydrusus > Polydrusus cervinus. The sequence continues at coordinate 3,078,098 of OW284520.1, forward strand.
ACAAATGGAAAGATGGTGTCTTTGTGGGTATGGGAAAGTAATTTTCATGCAGACAAAAAAGATATAAGCCAATGAAAACCCTAAAAATAATTACTAAAGTTCATTGTATGGTAAAAAATATTGAAATTTTTAACAAAAATAACTTTCTGACACTCCAATATCTCCAAATTTTAAAAATGTTTTGAGGATCCTTTAATAAACATGGCCAGGATTCGGGACAAGAGAACGCTTGGTCTAATTTAATATATTATAGATATAATTTCGCTTAAAGCTGGTAACTTTGGAAAAATATTGATCGAATGGTCTTAAGTATACTTTTGCCACAGAAATAATATGAATAACAAAAAAGCAAATAATTTTTTTTTTAATGTGGGTTCAAATACAAAATTATCATGGATATATTTGTTTGGTCATAAAACATCGGGTTTTTTAGGGTTCGTCAAACAAAATACCAGGCGAGCCTCTTCGCATTTAGAAAAACTGCTCCCTGGAGATATTTTTCTACTTCCGCCGAAACGAAATGTATGATACTTTTCCTTTCGCTCAAACGGGGGATCGAGGCCCATTTTAGGTCATATATTTCAGCATTCTTCTATTATTAAGGCGTTAAAAATCTAAATTTAAGTAAAAACGAAATTTTTTTAATATTAAAAAATGCGTTAAAACTTTTGAAGGACTTTGTTGTATAAATATAGTTGGCAATTTATTTTCGCGAAGGTATAAACTCTCGGTTTTCAGTGCAACGTGCAAAATTTCCTTAACACCTCCTTAATTACGGGAAAATTTAAGAAAAATTCCAAATTATTTTAGTATTATTGATAGAAGGTAAAATACAACGTCTGCCTACACGCAAAAAATTATTATTATCCAGGCTTTAAATTTATAGTCAAAGCACGAATATAACTTTTATGTTTTTACTGTTCCGTATACGGAGTCGTATACCAAAATATCCAAAATTGAAAGAAGGGAACACTTTTTATAGTACCACTTCGGTATCGAGCAGATTTTACATGGGTGCTATTGAACTGGGCCTAGGGCGTACGCAAGGGGGTCTTGAAAATCGAGTTTCCTACGCAATCCCATGATGGTCAACAAACTGGCCGAATATAACTAATGATTCGGTCTCTCATTACAATGTTAAGTAAATATTGTTATCATCCGGAAAAGTTAGGCAGTGGTCATAATGAGAGGTAAGTACCCCACTGGGTGACAATAATCATTTTCTCGAGGATTCAAAAATAAACCTCGTTATTATAATTGTTAATTATAAAGATTGGAGTTTCTAACAAGTCCTATTTGAAATATGAAGGTTATTTAGAAGGGTTGAAACCGTTAAAACCTCAAAATCGATAAAGTTTGTGATAAGGCACATTTCCTCGGGCATGGGCAGGATAAAATATATGATACCAAAGGTCTCATTCCACACTAAGACACTCAGCTCTAGGTAATGGATATTTATGGATAAATTGGTAAATGAGCGTAATATTTGGGTAATAATAAATAAAATATATAAATAAATAAATAAAAATAAATTCTTCCAATATGAAACTCTGCCCTTTTATTAAGTATGTTTTAGTAATTAACCTCCCTCCCCTCTGTGGTTAAGTATATGAGCCTTATATAATTATATGAAATAATTTTTTATTCTTCCCAAAATATGCTTTCAAACACAAATTAATTTTACACTCACCGGTTTCCTAGAAGAAAGAAAACAAAACAATTCAAATGAGCTTTTCTTATTCCAGAAGAACATCGTTAATCATTTTTGAAATTTTTTGCTTTTATCCTTTGAGCGATTTTTCGAATATGAGATTCAGGTCGTTGGGTCATGCCACAGGCATTTGATTTGGGTTAATTTTTCAATGCCCATTTATTTTTCTATTAATCAAAATTAAATATATGAAATGTACGTAAATAATGAACGAACCGGTTCAGAACGGGAAAGCCGCATTAAATAGAGAAAATTTAACAAAAATATATTATTAATGAATATTGAATTAAAATTAAAATAACTTCGTCATTTATTTCCTAAAATACTATGATTTATGCTTGTAATTTTGGTCATTTTTGCATTGGTATCGTGTGGTTCTATTAGAAAAAAAAAACATAGATTCCATTTGCGTCTACTGTTATATTTTTCTGTTTGCATATTTTTTTAATCTTCACTGTTCTTATCCATCTTTCTGTCAGCAGATGATTGCTAAAATATTTTCTGTGTTGTGGACTCCGAATTAAAAAAAACACGGTGACATTTAACATGTTGTTATGCGCATATATATAGAAGGTCCACCTAAATCTCAATCCAGTGAACTTAATCAGCAAAAAAAAAACAACGTAATTTTGTATTATTATTTTATCAATATCTACCCTCATTCTATTTTTAGGTAGGCAGGTATTTTTCGCAAAATAAAATAAATTAGGTTGCCCCTTTATTAAAGATATTGCGGCTTATCCAGGACATCTCTTTCATGTGCTGTACTGACCTAGATCAGTGTTTTTTTAACTATGTATGTATTTCTTTTTTAAACAAAGTTTAATTCAAGTATGAAATAATGAAGTTAGGTAAAAACTAGGTTAGCATTTATATTTTTTTAACATTTAAAACTGATAAAAGTTGACATCAGTTTAGCGTTTTATCAAAGAGTATTGGTTCTGCATATTCTGTTGCAATTTCACATCAGTGATCTACATCATTGAGGTAGCTTACACCGATTTATTCTGTGAGAAAATTCTTGGGAAAGTGCGCTGGGTAAAAAAAAAATTGGTTGAGTATTCCTGAAATTTAATTTGTTCCACGTGGATTAACCTTGAATTTTCAGGGTATTTTAATACTGGGAGGTGAGTAATGATTATATTGTTTATCAGAGTTGTTGTTATTTTTAAATAATAGCTGTCGACACATGTAGGTAGCGATGATAAACTTGAAAAGTGACCTAGTTGTATTTAAAAGGATCCATAGTTTAAATCTTCGTAGATGGAGCGGTGGGTACTTACTTTTCAGCTTGGTCCAATATGTTCGGCTGCGGTAGCTGGTCGCCCCAGCCTGGTATGTCGGCTATGCACAGTCGCGGGGTCAGGTTAACATCGGACCAAAACGACGGGCACCCGTACACTTCGCGCACAACTGCTGCTCAATGCCAGGCCACTCGTTACCGCCGGCCGCTGTTTGATGCTCGCGCTCTGCCGCAGTTTAGCCGACGGCCGCTAGAGGGATCTGCCTGCATTGCAGCCGGCGCGCCGTGGCGGTGGCGGCGGCGCGACGCGCCTATTAGTCACCACGTTGCCACATTTTCGCAACACTAATATGAATTTTCCGATTTTTTGCTATGGATTCCTTTTAATTATGTAGACGAGCCCTAATAATCAATGTAGCCCAACAATGTTCCTTATATTTTTCGTTGGAAACCAATCTTTTATGCTAAGGGTTTGGGATAATAAAATAAAAGCATTTATTTAGATAATTAATTATAACAGGTAGCTCTCACGCGATTTCTGGGTCGAAGAAAAATTAAGAAATTAGTTAAATAAAATGTATAGGTATGTTGGTGTCTGTAAATAATTTTTAAAATAAAGTGTTTGCCGGCGTGCAGACAAGATTAAAATTGAAAACATGTTATGCCTCCGCTGGAAATCGAACCCAGAACTTCAGAGAGGTTGACCTATATGTCTATGATTAAAAAGTTAGAAATTAATAAATACATTTTTTCCAAAAATTAAATTAAAAAATTATCTTTGTTAAAATTTTGTACACATACTGTATAATATACCTGTAGTACGATATGAAACACTAAAAAATAAGAAAAATAAAAAATTTACCTAATCTAGGGGCGACTACAATTTTTGGAAAAAAATGTATTTATTAATTTCTAACTTTCTAACCATAGACATATAGGTGTTTATAAGTACGCCACTGTACATCATAACATTTAGGTACAAATATTGTTACTGAACATAATCAAGCTTTTCATAAGGTATAAGAATCACTCGCAAAGTTTGCACGATACAACGCACAGTGAGATCTCTAGCTACCAATAAGTTGAAATAAAGCAAGGTTTTCCAAAAATATCACTATTTCCTAAAATAAACCAGATATCAAAAATTTGACAAATTACTTTCTTTGCTATGAACGAGTGATTCAATTGACGTAGAGTGATAAAATTTAAAAATATTGTGAAAGTTACACGCCATTAAAATTGGAGCAAAAATCATCGTCTTCTTTAACACCCTGTATATAAAATTTTCTGACAGTTAAGGAAAATTCAACATAAACAATTGTTTCCCAAGGGATGAATCTATCAACCATTCAAAACCGTAGGTCGATATCATATCTGGTCCAGAAAATATTAACTGTTAAATTTAGGCGATATTTTTCTTCCTCGAAAGCAATTGTCCATCAGGTTAGTTGAAACGTTGTGATTTAAAAACAAATAAAGACACTGCTAGTCCAAAGTTTCATTCAATATTGTTCTTTATTATTAACATTTTGGCGTTTAAATATTTGCGGAAGCAATCGTCATTATACTTCGCGACCAAGACAAAGTTTGACGCGGTTACAAGAAGTTTTTGATCCCCTTAAAATTGCATCTTTGCTGAAATAAAATAGGCCGCCTATTTTTATTTTAGTGTTTCATTTTCAATGATCTAATCATGCAATATCTCTTTATTACTTATTTTACTGTGTAAAACTGTCGCGACATATTATGTATACCTATCTAGAGGCTTGTTTTCCGGAGTTTATTATAAAAATCAAGTAATAAAAGCTGCCATCATTAAAACCATTTTGATAAAGTACTGTCAAGGTAAAAGTAACAATAATAGTAATTAAAATTTCATTAGTCGTCATTCGTTAGCACTTTATCTTGTAACTCTTACTTTATTAAAGTGTACATGTAACTTTTATTAGAATTATACTTTTTAAAAGTGATATTATAACAAAGTAAAATTACACATATTGTCTTTTTGTTAATATGCAATATCACAAAGTAACGGACTACTCAATCCAATATTTGAATATACTTTTGCCTAAATATAAACATTACGAAAAAAAAAAGTTTAATTTATGCTCATACCTATACAGGGTGTCTGGTATCGGGCCCCAAGGAAAAACCAAAAAACGATAAATCTATTTCGTATTAATTTTTGAACCACCTCATACTTTGACATAACTTTGATATTTTGTACATTTCCTACACGCTCCCGTATTGAAAAATGTATTTTGTACATTCCCTACACGCTGATGACGCGGAAAATATACTCATTTAAAAAAAATACATCTATCATAATCTGCCTAAGTAAGCATATACACTAAGCAAACTCGAATCTGGGGTGCAAAATCTCTAATACAACTAAGAGAGAAGCCACATATGGGCAAAACCTTTAGTTAAAAAGAGACACCTAACCACTTCTACATTCCTACTAAAAGGGGGGATATGTATGTGGTGTGGCCGAGTCGACGTATCGATTGCTCCCGTGGCTGCTTCGACCGCGTGCTCTAAAAAATGGAAGGTGGGAGAGGTAGGTGATAGCGTGTTCTCTGTTTAACGTGTTAAACCCTACTAATAATCTCCGTCTGATGCGTTTATATCGGCACCCTAGATTCGAGAGATAGTGTATGTATCTTTAAATAAATACATTATTAGCTGACCCAAATATAAAAGCAAGTTTTCAGCTAAGTCCTGTAGGGAAACCAGGACGAAATAAAAAAAATCGATTATCTCTGGACGTCAATTAGTTAACTACAACGATTAAGAAAATCTAATTTGGTCAGGATTCAAATAAAATTACAAAGTGGGAAACCATTAAAAGTGGAAATTGCAATTTGTTGCTAAGAAAAAAAACGAGACTATTAGGCATGGAAATTATGTTTTCACTGCATATTTTTTACGATTAGTCAGGTCCATTTCGGCCTCGCAAGGCAGCCGCTGAACATTTTCTTGGCAGTTGCCACCCCAGAATTCCCAAACCCCTCGTTTTGCCTCCCCAAAAATCGGCAGTAAAAATATCAGTTATTTGCAAACAAGTGAAAAATTACAGTTTATAAACGTGGCACAAGATTTATTCTTTATTAAAGTTGTCTCAGAAACATTTTAATTAGAACACAATAATTATAGCTTCATGTTCAAAATGAAGGCGTAAAAAGTAAAAAAAATTATACGCCCCTTGGAAAGTGCGTTTTCTCCGCTTTTTGAACTGTTACGCTTGTATTTTACAATCCCTATGAACTCAGCATCTTGTGTTAAAATAGATATTTCCAAAGTTATTGATGTTTTTAACTCAAAACAAAAGACAAGGCCTCATTTTGTGTAAAATAGTTATTGTACTTGTAGTGGCAGTTATCAAAAGAGAAGATCTTAAAGATACGTATGCTTATTTAGATGATGCAACTGTTTGTGGAATAGATAAGGTACATACATCATGATAAAAATTTGCAACAATTTATGAACGCCGCCGCAAAATACAATTTAACACTAAACAGTGAAAAGTGTAGGTTTTCCTCGAACTACATTAATATTCTTGGGAATAGTATCACTGAAAAGAAAACATCAAGCCAGATCCAGAAAGAATTCGACCTCTCCTAGAATTGCCTGTTCCCATTATGGCTATGTTTGCTCATTATTCCAAATGGGTCGAAAAATTTTCCGAAAAGATCCAACCACTTGTTCATTATAAAGAATTTCCGCTGAAGGCCGTTTTGGCTTTTAAAAGGTTGAAAACTGATATTGCCAATGCTGTTGTAACATTAATAAATGATAATGCCATGTTCAGTGTAGAAACAGATGCTTCAAATTTTGCTATAGCTGTACAGCTCTCGCAACTGGAAACCAGTAGCATTTTTCAATCAGAACAAAAGCACTCTTCAGTAGAAAAAGAAGCATATATAAACGCTCAGTTGCCTTTATGCTTGACAATAAAAATCCTAGCAAAAGTTTTTAAAATGCTTAAACTACTAATCCCCAGACCCCCCGGCAGACCTTGCGACCTCAGTGAAAAAGCTGAAATTAAGCCCATGCCTAAGGATAAAATTTCTTTAAAAATTACACGACTTGTCAAAACCGAATTCATAGTATTTTCAAAGCTTTTTTAAAACTTTATATGCGCATATCATTTTAATTTAAACCATAATAAAGTCTCCCGTCTAGCCGAAGTGATTCAACATCTTTTATCCCTTTAAAACATTGGTAAGGTACAAACGTACAGTAGACACGCGATAGATTTGATTATAATATGGGGCGTACCGCTTATATATTTTTTTGTCTATTTTTAACTATTTTCCAACATAACTTTTGGCCTTGTCGCTATTATTTGTTGGCGGCAACAAAAAAAAGATTGATTACTACGTTTACGGCTATTTAGTGAGGTTGAGGTATTTTCAATTTATACAGATTCTAATAAAATTTTAATTAGATTGTTCACCGTTATAGTTTTCTTTGCTATTGAGGGGGAATTTCAACTGAAGTTACCAATGTAAAATCCCCTACAACTCTGGAAAAAGCTACTAATGCGGATAAACTAACGTAGGAACAAATGATATAATAAAAAATTCTTACCTCCTTCTTTGTTCAAGGAAAGAAATAGTGCTAGTAGAAATTGAGACCCCCAAGGGGCCCAGGGCGCTGCGGCGCTACTTTCGTGCTGCTGATCGCTGCTCTGCAGAACAGGGCCCCTGAGACCACGGTCGTCTCCATGCCCCTTGTCACTGATAACCTGCTAGAGTCTGCAACTAGCGCCAACGTCGATTGGCCCCTAGAAAATCAAAATTGTAAAAAAAATGTAAACAACCTATAATCAATGAAATAGACTACGAAAATGTTTTTTTGTCTATTTCATTGCCTATAATATATAAGTGGAACAAATGACAATTTTAAAAATATCTAAAGATAGATAATCAATTACTTTTAACCTCTATTTAAGGGTGAAAAATGCTATTTTTCATACATTTACAAAAATATCGCATGTTTATCTGTGATAATTCGTCTTGTCAGGTGATTCCAGAGTTATTTTATCATTAATTTGACCGTTTGTTGTTTAGGCCTTGCCCATACTGCGACTTATTCGGATGCTTATTATTCTGGAGGACATATACTTATAGTACGGGGTGACAATTTGAAAACAAACAGCATTTAATATTGCCTCTACCAATGAAAGTATGAAAATTTGGCGAAACACGTCAATTGATATATCGAGGGGGACATTTTTTAAGACATTTGTTGTCGTGTTACTTTCAACCCCCTAACCCCCAGGGCACCTACCCCTAAAATTTTAAATGGCAACCCCTATTTATTTTGCCATTTTTGTGTTCCTTATAAAATTCTACATAAAACTGTATCATTTTTTTTTTCAAAAAATGTAATTATTTTATTTTTTTACGAAATGTAGAAATACATTCCAAATTCCTTTATTTATTTACATTAATTCGTCTTCGATATCGCCACTAGAAAAAATAAAATAATTACATTTTTTGAAAAAAAAAATAGATACAGTTTATGTAGAATTTTATAAGGAACACACAATTGCAAAATAAATAGGGGTTGCCATTTAAAATTTTAGGGGTAGGTGCCCTGGGGGTTAGGGGGTTGAAAGTAACACAACAACAAATGTCTTAAAAAATGACCCCCTCGATATATCAATTGACGTGTTTAGCCAAATTTTCATACTATCATTGGTAGAGGCAATATTAAATGCTGTTCGTTTTCAAATTGTCACCCTGTATGTTACGGTTAAAACGAGAAGATATCTAATTCGCGAATTACCCGGCTAAACTGCGAATGAACGAGATACCTACAAATTACTACCGCAAAAAAGTCATTAAACAAAAATAAATATAATTTACCTGTCTATAGGACTCACCCTGTATACAGGGTGTTCCTTAATGACGTGCTAATATTTTAGGGTGTGATTTTTCAAGTCATTTTATGAAGAAAAGTTTATTTAAACATATGTCCTAAACGGCTTAAATTTTTGCTACAGGGTGTTGAATTTTTTAAAATTTTTAATGCGTTTTTTGTAATATCTCCGAAAGTACTTTAGATAATATTTTCAATTTTGGCATGTGCTAATATGGCATAAAACCACATGTTTTAGTTATAAAAGTTATTTTTTTGTCCCACCAGTGGCGTCCCTGCAAACATGTACTCTGATATTTTTTAGAAAAAAAGTGGTACGCCACTGACATTTTTTTATAAGGATATTATTTCTGATTAGACTGGTCAATTCAGCATAAAAATGGTCTCTTGCGTTTTTCTCCTCATGCACACCGTTCTTAATTAAAATAATTAAATTAGCTCTACTATTTATTGTTATTAATATTAATAATACAACATTTTGTTTTATAAATATTGTTGGAAATGACCACCTTCATTTAATAGGCATGCTTCCGCCCGTCTAATTTAATTTAATTATTTTAGTTAAGAACGGTGTGCCTGAGGAGAAAAACGTAAGAAATCATTTTCATGCAGAATTGACCAGGCTAATCAGAAATAATATCCACATGAAAAAATTTCAGTGGCGTACCACTTTTTTTCTAAAAAATATCAGAGGAAATGTTTGCAGGGACGCCACTGGTAGGACAAAAAAATTACTTTTATTACTAAAACATGTGGTTTTATGCCCTATTAGCACATGCCAAAATTAAAAATATTATCTAAAGTACTTTCGGAGATATTACAAAAAACACATTAAAAAAAAATTCACCCTGTAGCAAAAAATTTAAGCCATTTAGGACATAGTATGTTTATATGAACTTTTCTTCATAAAATGACTTGAAAAATCACACCCTAAAATATTAGCACGTCATTAAGGAACACCCTGTATATTGACCTGCGCACCGACGCCAATAAAAAGAGTTATTTTACTATACAGGGTGGCACGCCAAAATTTTCCACTCAGGGTAATTTTTTTTCGTAAATGAATAAATCAAAATAACCTCGGACGTGTAAAAGTTACCACTTCATGAGACATTTTTTTTTTTAAATTAGGGTTAGGAACAATTTATCATGTCCCTTCTGGAGAGTAGATTCGACTTCGTTATTTTTTTTTTTGTATTTTCACCTTCTCCCCTGATGCTTGAAACACTGATACTAATTATTTTAAAGGGAATTAAATTGATTTTCCATTTAAGATTTTATGGGTGAAAGCTACCTTGTCGTAGGTGTTCAAGATCTGAGAGCGAGCGGAAAGTATTTTTAAGTTACAGTACCTTGTTGGAAGTGTGGATTTAAACAAAAACACTTTAGGTTGTATGTCGGTAAATTTATATCAATAATTTTTAATTTCTGGGAACAAAATATCTATGTTTTAAGAGAATAAAACCTTTGTTAAACACTTCGCTTTGGAGTCGTGTAAACACATTTTTAGAAAAATATAGCAAAAACTTAATTTTAATACTTCTAACAATTTCAGCAAAAAAAAACGGTTTTACTAAAAATACAAAATTATGTGCAGAAAAAAGGGCATGCTTTGTCTACCTACATAACAAAAATTAGTAAAAAAAATTAAAAGAAAACCTAATCCTTGAAATAAACGATACCTCTAAAGAAAAATCGATTACTAAGCGCCACATACGTGAAAATAAGTTTCAATTACCGTAAATAATCGAGGAAAAGCACATGAACATTTTCATGTTTTCAGTTCAGCTAATCGTCCCTGGTTATCCTAGAAGCAAAAAGTCACTAGTATGAAAAGGTGGAACCAAAACTACTAGGTCGGTTACGAGATAAGGGAAAATAATTTTTATTCTGTTTTGGTTTTAAACTTAAATACGACTATTGATAAAGTGAAATACCTTCGTTCAAGTTCAGGGGTTGTCAGACGAACTGCCGGCTAGTTTTGTCAGAAAAACAAAAAAATTCCCGGTTAAATCGGTATACAGTCGGTATGGGTTCTCGATGATGTAATAAAGGATCGGAAATACGGCGTCGGCGTTCCGTGTTGCCACATTTCCCCGTAAGTCAATTTTAACCCTGACCTCTCCCCACCCCTCGATTAATCCTTGAGAGCGTCTATAAATCCATCTAAAGCCTTATTAAGTATTAACGAAACGTCTCTTTACAGATAGGGGAGAATAACGGATTTTTTACATAATTTTTACCAGAAACCTGATAATTTAATTAAGGATTTGACAACCTTGTATGGAATTAATTCTGATAAATTTAATTTTTGTTGTTCAGGTCCGTAGCAAGGGGATGTTCAGAATTTGACACCATTTTATTTCAGTTCAACTAAACCAAGTAATATTATGTTTACCTATACACGTACAAGAGGAACCAGAATAAAAAAGTATAGACATCCCCGTATGGTCTGCATACCTTTGAACTATTAAAGGCATTTTTTACATTAGGTGCAAACTGCAAGTAAATGGTCGTTTTAAATAAAGATAGGTACACAAGGAAGACGATTTTTTTGACTTCTTTGCCAATTATTTTTTGACCAAGCATATGTACCAAATTTCAGCTCCTTCAGTCAAATTTTTTGAATATTGATATGGAAGAATAAAAATAGGAATATAAAAATATTTATAATACTACAGTTAACGATGTGCTTTGCAATACTAACATAGAAAAACATACTTTTCGACCAATGGGAACCCCTCCATCCTACCTTGCCGGCCTTTCCTCGTCTAAGTTCCAGGTAAGCATCACTGCCTGTATTAAGCCACTGTAAATTAACACATTCTTAACACCACCTGTTGTCCGTAAGCCCAATCACTTTGTAAAGATACAAAATATAGAATTCTACATAGGAATGCCCAGAATGTGAATTTTCTGTATGTCGAATATTCTGAGAAAACTCTATAAACAAAATTGCCGTAAAGAAGCGGCATATTTAAAACAAACAGAAATACAACATAAAAGGGATAAAATGAAATATGAACCTTCTATCATGATCAGGGCCACAATTACCTGTAAAATTAACTATATTGCAGTACCATCTTTTGCTGGAAAGCTAAACTACCAAGTATCGGTAAAGTTACGATCATGCAATCCCCGAGGGAATGTTCAGTTGAAGTTAACCGTAAACGAGAGTGGTTGATTATACGTGACCATGTATGAGATTCTAATAGGATGTGCACGTGACACCTACTCTCACAGTAGAAAGTGCAGAAGAAAAGAACGTTTTGAGATCGGAAGTCCTGGATGCTGCTATATCAAAACAATAAAGGTTTTGTGACTAAAAAAAATTGAAGTAAAAATTTGGGCAACTAATTTTAAAATAAAATTAATTTAAATTTTGAGTCCAATATGGATTTCGACAGCCCGGAAGTGATGAAGGACTTCCCTGGATTATACTCGTTAGAAAAGAAAAAAGGGAATGATAGCGAGTGTAAGTGTTTCAGATAAGATTAGATCTTCTATTTACCTTTGTGTGTTTTATAGATAACGATGAAAACGAAAAAACGACGAAAAAAGACATGCTTATAGGCAAACGCAAGGACAAAAAAGACAAAAAGGATAAGGACAAGGGGTATGCAGCACTCGAAGGAGAAAGCTCAGACGAAGCGAGGTATAATCATTATAAACAATTGAATTTTACATAAAATAAAATACAAACTGTACTCTTGACCAGTATAATTTCTTTACAGTAACAGTAAAACGAAAAAGTCAAAGGCATTTATATTTACCAAATCCAAAGATAAGGAAAAGGATAAGGAAAAACACAAAGAAAAGGGAGAAAGCTCCAAGAAAATCCAATTTAAGAAAAATGAAAAACCTCTTAAGAGTAAAAAAGTATTTGGTCCTACAAAGCAATTTGTCACTGGGACTACTGACCTTGCAGGTGTGTTGGTTTATTTTAAATCTAGTTAAATACATACTTGATACTCTCTATCTCTAGATGCTCTGCCAATCTTTGGAGTGGATCTAGAAGATGCTTGTGAAAGGGGTAGATGCCATGATGGAATATCCATCCCATTACCAGTACGTGAGTGTGTGGACTATGTACAAGCCATAGGACTGAGTTATGAAGGAGTCTACAAAATTAGTGGACCTAAAGCTAAGGTTTCTCAAATAAGAAAAATGTATAATAACCGCCAGATGGTAAGATTTAGTGACTATGATGTCCCGACGGCAACAAGTGTTCTAAAAATGTTTTTACGGTAAAAGAAAAATGTTTTTTTATTAGTGCATGTAACTTTGAATATGTTATTTCTTGTAGAGATCTCCCAGAACCAATTTTTAGCAATGAACTACTGATAAGGTTTGAAGAGGCAGGGGCTATATTAAATTACAATACTAGGGAAAAACATCTTAGAACTTTAATCGAGTCTCTGCCTACCCTAAATAGACTTTTACTTGGATGGTTAATAGTTCACATGCATAATGTAACACTTAAAGTAAGTAGCTCAGGTAATCTAGAATAATTTTCTTTAATACTGAACTATTTTGATTCTACAGGAACAAATTAACAAAATGAACAAACAAGCATTAGCACAAGCATTAAATCATACATTCCACGTTTCTTCAAGATTGCTTCAAGCATTGATAACTCATAGAGAAGGGTTGTTTCCAGGGGTAAACATCATCAAATATTATCCACCATTAGAATCAGGAAGTCTATTACCAGACAACCCTGTCATTATTGAAAAAGAACTTGGGAAATTAGAGTCTCTTTTGAGTCAAATTCATTGGGAGATGCAAAATGGTCATTTCTCAAAAACTAGGGAGGAGCATTTGTGGGAAGTCCAAAGGGTGACAACTGAACTAAAGGTAATAAATATTAATTCAATGTTATTTTACCTGATTTCTGCAATCCATTGCATAATAAAATGATATATTTTTAGAGAAAGTTAAAGAAATTTGCAAAAATTGAGCACACAAACACACAAATCAAACCTGCAGCAACACAGCTGGAAGAAAAGTCCTATGAAGATCCCATACCTAAAGAATTAGAGTCAGAAGTAACTGCAGATGAAGCTGATTCTAGGACTAATGAGTTAGAGACTCCAAAAATTGAAGAAATAAGCTCTGAAGAACCAGATAGTCAAACAGAACCAAATAAAGAAGAAATTGAGGTTGCTCCTGTGGAAGATTCCAAGCCTCAGGAGCAAGTTGATGGTTTAAATTTATATAGAGATCCAAAATCTGATTCAGATGAGGAAGAAGACACATATTCTGGCTCCTCATCAACTGACAGTGAAATTTTAGAAGAATATTTGTACTTTGATGAGAAACTTATCACTTTAAGAGTAAAGAATAGTCTTCTAAAAGATCTTATTGACCACCTAACAGACGATATCAACAAAGAAAAAAAAGAAATTGAAGAATATCAAAGGAAAATTAATAGTTTAAAACTAGGAATGCCTCAAAATCCATCATACAGGCGATGTTTAAGAGATACAAATAGTTTTATTGAAGTTCAAACACTCTTAGCACGAGAAAATCATATGCTTCAAATTAAAAAGCTTCATTTAGTTAGGCAAATTATGGAACAAAGGGAGCAGTGTATTGATTTGACAGCCAAAGTACGATTTGCGATGAAAGACACTAAAGAACAAAAGTTTCTGCAATGCAAAGAAATTACTAATCAGACACCATAAGTAAATATGGCAAAAAATTTGTGAAGAAATTTTATTAATTATATTGTGTATAGGTACTCTGTATATATTTGGAACAGAGTTTTCTGTTTTTATTTATTTAATTATATTTATTTCCTTAAACATAACAAGATGTGTCCATATTTGTTCTGCTTTTACAATAGGTTACAGGACGCTATGCAAATTATGAAAAAATATACATTAACTCTGATAAATAGTAAATGTTTTTCATTTTAGATGATTAGGAACTCTGAAAATACGAACAAATAGATAAAAGGGTAGAGGCATTATAGACGCAAAGTGACGCGATGTAGCTATTACATGTAGGTCTATAGACCAGTAGAAATAACACCCGTTAAAAACAAGTTAGAGTTGATGGAATTTTGGCCTCTATTATGTCTCTACAATCCTGTATATAAATTTGCAGTGCGTCCGTACTTAAAACAGTGTATACCAGGTACATGATTCCTACCGAAACTGTATGTAAATCAAGAAATTACCTGAAATTACTTCACTAAATTAATTTTTCTTTTGGTGTAAGTGTAACGCTTAGCCATAGCACTAATCTTGGTCACTTTAATTTGCAAATCTCGCGTTATTTTACTAATTTACTAGCAAATTGTACAAAATCGGCGCGTTTTAGGCCGGCAACTTCCAAAATAATCAACTGTTTTCAACACCCTGTTGGTGACCAAGCAGCGACATCTGTATTTTGTGTTTGTGACTTAAAACACTGGTGTGTTCGTTTGTTATATCCCAACTACTACTTACTAGAAGAAATTGCCCCAACTGATAATACAAGAAGGATCATTTTGGATTTTAAATGTTATAAACATTCCCACAGAATATTCTCCAAATATCTGATAATGTTCTGTTCTACAGACATTCAGGGATTATTTTTTTTAAATGCAAGAAAAATAATTTTCAAACTACCTGTCGAACAGACCAGACCAATAAAGCCCAGACCAAAAAACCCTTTTTTCTTCTGTGTTTAAAGAGCTAAAGTAATTTTTGTTAAACATAACCCTACTTATAATTTCCTTATTTTGAAAATAAAAATTTCAGAAAAAAATTTATATTTAAAATAATGAGCGCCGACAAAAAAGACTTTATTTATATTAACGATAAACATGCCATTGAATACTCTGTTTTAATTCCTTATGATGATTCTGTAGAAGAATTAGCTCACATCCTAATAACCAAGAATAAATTACCCCTCTACATAGAAACAGGTAAATTAGTATTTGCTTATATTATCTTTAATGTATCAGTTATACACATTAATTAAATTTATCAATGCCATTCAGTTATTTCTTTTACGGTGCAAAAGCAACATAATAATAATTTTATATTTATTATTTAAGACTAAAACTAGTAGCCAAACCAACATTTTTCATTATTATTTAAATTTTTAATTTTAGAGCTAATAGAACACCTTAGAACATTTATAGATGATAGAACAAAGGACTATTATCATGAGTTGTCTAATAAAATAGTCACAAAAGCCAAAGAAAATGAAATTAATATTGATGAAATTACAAAAGAATGGGAAAAAGTCATGAGAGAGGTAAAGTGGACTTTTTTCTTAATACCTCATTTCAAAATATTATTTTTTTAAGGAAATGGTTGAATTTGGAGAAAAACGCTGTGCTTCAGACGAAGAACTATTTGCTACAGCATACCACAAGCTTGTACACTCCCCTGCTTTGGAAACTATGCTTCAGCTTGAGCATATGTATTCCAGAACTGTTCGGCAAAAGACTGAAGAGAAAAATAATCTTATAAAGAAGCTGTCAGAAAGGTAAATAAAAAGTACATATGTTTGAGAGAAAATATTTCTCATAAGAAAAAGAATTACAACATTAAATAAGCATTCATAGAATAATAATGTATTTTACAGACAGAGTGAAGAAATGAACAAAGCAGTAGATAGACTAGAACAAGACATGACTGAAACAAAAATCAATGAACTGGTTGCCAGACACTACGAAACTCATTCTTTATTACAAGGAAAATTAACCAGTGAACTTGACACAATGAAAGAGGCCCAAAGGCGAGAATACAGGGAGTGGATAATGCAAATGCTTGAACAAAATCAAGCAGATTCTTCATTGCCAACTCCCAGGTACTTATTTTTTATTTATCAACAAAAATTATTTTATGAAATTATTTCTGTGAATTTTTCAGCTCCCCGCTAAGTCCGGCACCACAGAAGGACTTTAGTAGTGGAGGAAGTAATACTAGTAGAGATCAAATCAATCCTCTTATATTGGAGGAAAGTTTCACTATCCATTTAGGGTCACAACTTAAACAAATGCATAATATTCGCATATTATCTACAAATGTTATGGACCTGTGTGCTGTTCAGGATGATGAACAATTATTGTTAGTACCTCTAAGTAATAGTTTAAATTTTAGAAGCTTTAATGCAATAACCTACATGGCAGTATAATTATTACTTTATTTTTAGCATATATAACTAGGATCCCTCCATGACTTTGCTTTTATTTTAGATCAGAACCTACACCCCAGTTGCTTCAAACAGCTTTAGGGCTTTACTCAAATGACTTATCAGGCCTTGTTTTAATGACTGATAACAAAATTGGGTCAAGGCTAACACAAGATTTTCAAGAGATCTGCCAAAGAACCACTGAGTTTAATTTTCCACATATTGAAGATCAACTTGACAAAATTTCTGATGTAGCCAATCAATATTTTAAAAAACCGCTTGGGGAAAGGTCTAGAAATACACATAGCGAGTTGTTACAGGCAGGGGACTTTTACATGACTAAACATTCAAATCTAGCACAGGTACATGTGATTTTCCATATGGTCTCCGATGACAGTTTACGAGGAAGTGAGATAAATAGCAGACACCCTGTCGTGTTGGGTTTGAGGCATATTTTAAAAACTGCCTGCTCCAATGATATTACTTCTTTAACTATACCCCTATTGCTCCAGTATGAAATGACTGAGGTAATTTTTGAATTTAATTTTCAAGTATATACTAAACTGCTGGACAATTCAAGCGGGCCGAGCTAATTGTTAGGTGAACTTTGGAGTAAAATATTTTACGAACGAATAAAGCTATCGATGCGCGGTTTGCAAAATTTAAAAGAGAATTTAATTCTTAATATGCACATTTTTTTCGATTTTTTTTTACTTCTAACCTTTAACTGTCTACAGGGTTCAAAGAGAAGTATGTTTTTTTTACCAAAGTTTCTAAGTACCGGATTTCCACAAAAATAATTTCAAACTATTTTGGATGGCATTTTCTTTATCTCCTATTTATAGAGAACAAAGTAAATTCTCAAATTTTTGATATCCCTCTTTGTTCATGAAATTTCGATTTTTTTCTCAACCCCTGTAAATTTCAGGTATTTTTGTCATTAGGCCTCACAATGTTTTGTAAGAACGGGTTCTGGTAAGTGATTATAACTTCTTAGGACCACCTCTTTTGCAACGAGTACATTTTAATTTCTTGCGTTTCGTCGTGAGCAGTTATCCTGGCACGAAACACACGATGTGTGGAAATGGAGGCATATAAAATGAAAAAAATAAAAATAAAACCGATTATGGGTACGCCACTGGTCACGACGAAACGCAAGAAATTAAAATGTACTCGTTGCAAAAGAGGTGGTCCTAAGAGGTTATAATCACTTACCAAAACCCGTTCTTACAAAACATTGTAAGGCCTAATGACAAAAATACCTGAAATTTACAGGGGTTGAGAAAAAAATCGAAATTTCATGAACAAAGAGGGATATCAAAAATTTGAGAATTTACTTTGTTCTCTATAAATAGGAGATAAAGAATATGCCATCCAAAATAATTTAAAATTATTTTTGTGGAAATCCGGTACTTAGAAACTTTGGTAAAAAAAACATACTTACTTCTCTTTGAACCCTGTAGACAGTTAAAGGTTAAAAGTAAAAAAAAAATCGGGAAAAATGTGCATATTAAGAATTAAATTCTCTTTTAAATTTTGCAAACCGCGCATCGATAGCTTTATTCGTTCGTAAAATATTTTACTCCAAAGTTCACCTAACAATTAGCTCGGCCCGCTTGAATTGTCCAGCAGTTTAGTTAGTAAACAATATTTTTCTTTTAGGAAATGACAATAAATTGGTGTGAAAAACGAGCAGAGTTAGTATTTAAATGTTTTAAAGGATTTATGATTGAAATGGCATCTTGGGGTGGATCAGATTTAAAGAACCTTCAGTTTATGCTACCGGAGGTAAATAATAAGTAACTAATACAAAATATATGTATTGTAAATAGGCGCCTTAAATTTACATTTTTATAATAAAATTTATTTTCTGTTTTAGGGAATATCTCAAGCGTTATTTACTTCCATGGCCGAAATGGTCCCTAGAATTTTTAAAGTGTGCAATCCTAAAATATTAAAATAATCTAGGAATAATTCTATAATTTCCTTTTATTACTTATGTGTTATGTTTTTAATTTTAGTACTTTTCTTGTTGATTCCAGTCTGAATATTATCTTTAAATAAACAATCGTTGTATTATAAACATCAGCACTTTTATATTTTCTCTAGTCCTTATAACATTAACCTGTATATGTCTGCGCGCAGCGCAATGAAACCGAGTAGATTTTTTTACTATCGCAAGATGATGTCAAATACACGTGAATTCTGATGTTTACTTTCAAAAAAAGTTGGTTTCTCGTTCTCTCTTGGGGAAAATAATAAATTACCGGTCAAAGGCCAAACCATAAATAAAACTGGATTTTTATTTCATAATAAGTGCCAGAAGGAACCACTCGTAGCGGGGCTTTTGTCATTCTTTCGAATTAGGATTTCTACTTACCTCTTCGTTCGCTGCTAGGGCCATTTTTAGGGTTGCCACCTCTCCCGGTTTGATTTGGAGTCTCCAGGTTGAAACCCTCTGACTCCAGGTTATGGGCATCGGGGACCATTTTTTTAGAAGTCACCTTTAATTGATTGGGAAGTACTACGAGAATGTGGGAAGTCGTTTTTTTTTAGAAATCACTTTTGATTGAGGGAAATATAAAAGCCACAGCATAGACTCCAGGTCAACAACAATAAAAAGGTGGCAACCCTAATCCTGTATAATTTTTCACAGCGGATTTTTAATGGACCTAAAATAGTGATTGCTCTTTTTCGCTATAGCTTCCTTACTTTACCAACACCATACATATCAGCCACACCCTGTATACAAAATACACAGAAAAAAAACCAAATAGACGATTTAAAAAAAAGGACATAGTCCCGCGAGAACAAGCTGGTTTAAAAAAAATATATATTAAAATTTAAAAATAATATTCATAAAATTCATTTTTATTTTTAATACCTACAATATCGATACAAAAAACGTCAAGAACAAAGGAAAAAACTCGAACGAAGTAGACTTTGTTTCTGCTTTTTTGTTTAATTTACCTAGGATCCGCCATTTCTTTAAATCATCTTTACTTCATTATCAGTGATTGTTTGAGTCGGAGCTTTTTTCGGTACGGTGCCTCTGGAAACCACCCCGGGGTAGTTTTTCGCTCGCCAGGGTTCTCTATAGCTCATCACTGGATTCAAGTATTCTTCGGTACCGTTTCGGGCGTGTTTTTTTCTTCGGGCAACCTAAAAAAATGCAGTGCTCTGTCCCTTGAAAGGTAAGTGTTTTTTAAGTTCTTATTTTGTATTTTAACATGGGGCCCTTGATGGGTATCTGACTTTATTTATGTGTTTATTTTTTAAGTTATTGGTAAAATTGAATTTTTTAATAATACACGGTGGTCGTTCCGTAACGTTCTTTGTGGTTGATAGCCGGTTTTTCCCAACCAACAAAACCCCGCTATTCGATTTTTCAGACGCTAAGATCTTCGCAATGGCTGACGCCTGAAACAAGATTTTCCATTCGATGGAAAGAATTATACTTGCCACTGAATATGAAATAGGTTTTTACAAATTTGTTTGTGTGAATTCCGAGAAAATCACGTTTGAAATATCGTTTAGCCGGTTTTGTTGTTTGGCAAAATATCGCTAATGATTAAATGGTTGTATAAATATCAGGGGCAGTTCAAATATTTTTTGAAGTCCTCGCTGCTGTTTGTCCAAACACGTTCAGAGCGTTTTAGCATGCGCATTTTAAAATTAACAATTCACCGCGAATGGACAATTTTCGGCTCCGTGAAACAATTATAGAATGTAATTTTATTCAATGCTGAGTATGACTCACTTGTAAAAACATTAGGGGAGCGGCGGCAACTACCCTACCGTGAAGCAGGGATTGGATTTTAAACTTATTTGATATATTTGTTAATACATAATTACGTTATACTAAGTACTACAATAAATATTTATTGCGTGATAAAAAAAAATTGTAAAATACGGTATTACGCGAAAGCGTCGGGTAACAGGCACGGATCCAGGGGGGGGGAGGGGGGGGGGGTAAAAAAATTCTTTGGTAAAAATGTAGCACATACAAAAAATCTCAATCGACGACGTGTATTTCTATTTTTCAAAAATATTTTTTCCTAAAGTTCTAGCGAATTTGTTCCAATTAAATAGTTTTTAATTTTAAAAATCGCAAATACAATAACACACAGTGTGTCCACGGATGGTTATAAACTATACTACACTTGTAAAATTTGTTGTTTTCAGGTTTTCGTAAAGAAAGTATCTTCATAATTTGTTTTGCTTGTTTTACAGGGTGGAATTTTTAACTGGAATAAATTTATTTGCAACAAAAAAACTACGGCTGCGTTTAATTTTAGTTTGGCATACTTTTTTCGTGTTTTCATAAAATTTATCAATTTTTGGGGTAGAAACAGCCCTTAACTTTTTTTTTTCAAATATAAAGGTAGGTATGTATTGTGACATCTTGTTGGAAAGGGCATAAAAAAGGGAATGCGACCCATTATTTACATTTCGGTAATCTAGAAAGTCAGAAAAAAAACTGGCCATTTTAGCAATAATTGATACTATACAATTTATAGGGGAACTTAAGCAATGACTTATACACGAAATTCGCCAAATAACCCCGGATATATGGTACATAATGTCAAGAAAGAGTATTGAATTTAGATTAGGGGTTTGTTAAGAAAAAAATGGGCACCATTTCCTACAATTTTTACAATAAAACAAATTGCGTTATTGAAATGCAAAAGGAAATAGTGGGTCGTATTCTCTTTTTTATGCCCTTTCAACAAGATGTCACGATACATACCTTTACATTTAAAAAAAAAGTTAGGGGCGGTTTCTACCCCCAAAAGGGGTGTAAATTTCATGAAGATGCGAAAAAAGTCATACTAAAAATAAACGCAAACGTTTCTGTATTTTTTCAACAAATAACGAGACTTTCTATAATGAATTTATTCCAGTTAAAAATTTAATTCTGTATAAATACGGGGACATTAAAAACTTTGATATTGTTGTATACAAATTTTTCAAACTTTTTTGAAGCAGTAGAAAGAAAGAGATTAGACGAAGAAATCGAAAAGCCAAATAGAGTCTTTTCACAAAAGTTATGGTTTCTAAGATATTATTTGATAATATTAGTATAGTTAAGTCCATCCGTGGACACACTGTATAATAAAGGAAATTTAAGAAAATAACTTTTGAACTTAAGTTCACCCGAATATATAGTAAATATTTATTTTAAAGCACTTAAATGACCATAAAGGTATTTGTCATTACGGCTCCTGTTCACTTCTATAGGCGATCCTTTACTTCATTATTGTACTTTGCAATTAAAATTAAATATCGTTTTCCATCTACGACCCATGGCCATTGACACTCCAAAGTAGTATATGCTGCGTCAAAAGTGTTATTTGGAACTTTTTATGAACGGAATTCGAATAATATTTCTAAATTCTTCTCCTAAGTTACTAGCATCATGTGAAATTATATCTCTTGAAGCAAATCCTGTCCATGTTTATTAATGGATGTTTAAAAACTTTGAACTCCACAGATATTGGAGAGTTTGAGAAAGTTATTTTTATAGATTTGCAGGGTTATCTAGTTCTAAAAATTTATTTATATTTTCTAATTCTAATACCTATGTCAGTTTTCATAATTTTTTTAAATAAAGGCACCTTGTATTTAATCATTTCGAAAAAAGAACTTTAAAATTAATTTCATTTAAAATTAGTATTTAATACTTTATTTTAAGTGTTTTCTAAAGTGGATATACCTACCTTTATCAAGATTTAACTATAGGATACCTATGTTAAAACTTTTTAATAACATAATTTATAGATTTATTTTTTACAAAACTTGAGAAAGGGATAGGTAAATATTACAATATTCTTCTGTCTAAACTGCTGGACAATTGCTTTCGAGCAAGAAAAATTTCGCCCAAATTTAACAGTTAATATTTTCTGAACCAGATATGATATCGACCTACGGTTTTAAATGGTTAATAGATTCATACCTTGAGAAACAATTGTTAATGTTGGATTTTCTTTAACTGTCAGAAAATTTTATATACAGGGTGTTAAAGAAGACGATGATTTTTGCTCCAATTTTAATGGCGTGTAACTTTCACAATAATATTTTTAAATTTTATCACTCTACGTCAATTGAATCACTGGTTCTTAGCAAAGAAAGTAATTTGTCAAATTTTTGATATCTGCTATATTTTAAGAAATACCGATTTTTTTGGAAAACCTTGCTTTATTTCAACTTATTGGTAGCTAGATCTCACTGTGCATTGTATCGTGCAAACTTTGCGAGTGTTTCTTATACCTTATGAATAGCTTGATTATGGTCAGTAACAATAGTTGTACCTAAATATTATGATGTACAGTGGCGTACTTATAAACACCTATATGTCTCTGGTTTATGAGTATAGTGTTAGAAAGTTAGAAATGAATAAATACATTTTTTCCAAAAATTAAATTAAAAAAATTATATTTGTTAAAATTTTGTAAACACAGCAATAATATACCTATAGTGCGATATAAAAAACTAAAAAATTGACCTAATCTAGGGGCGAGTACTTTCCAATATAAAATAATCGTGAAAAATTGTGAGATACTCATAAACCATAGACATATTATAGGTGTTTATAAGTACCTACGCCACTGTACATCATACCATTTAGATACAACTATTGTTACTGAACATAATCAAGCTTTTCTCAAAGTATAAGAATCACTCGCAAAGTTTGCATGTTACAATGCACAGGGAGATCTAGCTACCAATAAGTTGTAATAAAGCAAGGTTTTCCAAAAAAATCGGTATTTCTTAAAATATAGCAGATATAAAAAATTTGACAAATTATTTTCTTTGCTATGAACCAGTGATTTAATTGACGTAGAGTGATAAAATTTAACAATATTATTGTGAAAGTTACACGCCATTAAAATTGGAGCAAAAATCATCGTCTTCTTTAACACCCTGTATATAAAATTTTCTGACCGTTAAAGAAAATCTAACATTGACAATTGTTTCCCAAGGGATAGATCTATCAACCATTCAAAACTGCAGGTCGATATCATATCTGGTTCAGAAAATATTAACTGTTAAATTTAGGCGAAATTTTTCTTGCTCGAAAGCAATTGTCCATCAGTTTAGTTAGGGTGAGTAAAAATGGACTAATCCTTCAAATCAAAAATCTTTTTTGGTTTGGCTCTAAATGTTCAGGACCGTAATTAAATCCAAACATAATATGAAAAATGCGTTATTAGATGACAAAACGATAAAATTTCAAAAACCTTTAAATTGTACTAAACTTCTAAATCTTAGAGGTCTCTAAAATTATATTTAAAATTCCAGGTCCGTATTTAAAAAAATTGACTTGATGTTTTTATCTAAGGAACGAAACGTCGAATTTGAAGACTACTAATAAGGCCATCTTGTAGAACATGGCTATGAAAGTGTTTTTAGTTTTTTTCCAAATCAACAATAAAGGCGCAAAAAATTAAAAACCATAACTAAAAATGTTTGCTTTTTTCGGATATCTCTGAGAGTATTCGGAATATTTACAATTTTCTTTCATCAAATTATTAAGCCCCAAAATGTGCAACTTTGCCTCAATTTAACCATCTTTGTACTTCTTACCGTTTTTGAGATACCCTTACGCACACAAATTATGCAACATTATTTCGCTAACATTTTGTGCTTTATTACTGTTTAAAGTTTAGTTTTCCGAACTAACTTTATCGAAATAGAAAAATATGAGTTATGATAAAGTTAGTTCAGGACACTAAAATTTAAACAGTAATAAACCACAAAATGTTAGCGAAATAATTTTGCAATGACAAAGAAAATTATTTATTTTTCGTTCCAAAGCAATCTTGACTAAACTGTTTAATTAGAACTTTCCTTTTTTACCCTGATTTAAGACAAATCCTAAAATATTTCAAAAACTATGATATTTAGATATATGACATGTTTAACAAAAAAGTAAGGTTTTCGAAAGATAAATTCGTTTGCCTAAAAAAATTAGGGGGGTCCCATTTAAAAAAATTGAAATAAAGCATTTTTAAAACTATCGAGTTGTCCAACTTGTAATGAACGCTCTGTATAAGAGATTTAAAAAACATTATTATAGATCAATATATCGTACCTTAAAGTACTTACAACGTAAATTATATTTGCCTAGGGTTAATCCACAGGTTGCTATGATTTTTTAACGATACCCTTAAAATTACTAAAATTTCGGAAAAAAATTAATTACTTGGCAACGTTGCATTTCACTTCAAAAATTTTAATAGAGTTGCAAAGTCCTTATTCCATTGAATCATATTTTAGAAAATTATACTGGGTGTCTCATTTAATTTTCTTTTTTATTATTCAGTGCCACTTTTTAGAACCACCCTGTAGATTAGAAAATATTTTTAGATTATGTATCCTAGAAAACCCTTTAACTTTTGTATTACACTTTTTTCCCTATCTTTGATAGTTTAGGTGCTATCTAAGACAGACACCTTACTGACACACCCTGTATAGCACCCTGATTTTTTTTTTTTTTTTTACGGTTTGCCGACTACGGAGGCCATCTTGAACCGGTCATCGACCACAAATGTGGTCTACCGACTGGGGAGTGTGAAACGGCACCTTCATCCTACGAGATATCCGATCTCATCCGGCCTGTCCGGCGTGAATAGGATGGCTAGGTGTCGATTCATTTTACACTCTTCCCTGAGGCAAGAGCACGCCGTGTTCCCAAGCGGTCACCCGCCCAAGTACTAACCGCGCTCGACACCGCTTAACTTCGGTGATCTGCGAGAACCGGTGCTTAATATGTCGACAGGCCCTTGCCTCACCCTGAATATGTTTTGATTTCTAGCGATACTAAAATGGCATTGGTACTTATACTGTTTTCTTTTATAGCCGGAGACGATATACCTATTCCACACCAACAATATCAAACGCGGTCGACTTCAAGTTTTTCAGCGTGCATCACTTGTATCGCCGTAGCAATGGGTCGTCAGATGTGTTTAGGGCTTCAGCAAACTGGTACGCCGTACTGAGTTATCTTTCAGTGCTGTGTATCGGTGCCCCGATCCTGGATGCGGAATGCAAGGGTTGAGCGTTGTGGATTTTCTACCCCTGATTTACCCCCCGTCGTAGGGCAGAATTCCAATGATGGGGTAAAAATCCTGTGAGCTTGGAGAAGACACGGGACGAATACGGACTTTCAAAATTTCTAATATGTGGATTGCTATGTTTAATAAATTTCGTTATCTATGGAATGGGACAGAGCAACCTCATCGCTGGAGCTGGCTCACCTTAAATAATAATTTGGTAAGCTTAAAACTAGATTTTATTTATACCCAATTACTTTTAACTTAAAGAGCAAGCAGAAAATTATAATTTCCCATTTTATCCAGTTTTGAATGTTTCCACAATATAGCATATTCACTGATCCCATTTAAAAATAATTTTACTTTTCGTTCTTTTTTTGGTCTACCTACATTTTTCAGAAGCCGACATGGCTTAAAGCTATTTCATATAGCCATGTTAATTTTTTTTATACAGGGTCAAATTAATTATTTTAGAATGTTTACTAACTATACCATGATTTGTAATCATTTTCGTTAAATATAATTTCAAGATATAAATTTCCAATCTAGCTGACAATAATTATTATTAAGAAGCAAACCCTTGCGTAATCTGCCAAAATATCTCTTATCTCCTCTAGAAAGAAGTTTTATACGAGATATTGATTTGACACCGTCGACTAACAGTTTAAAATACTATTTTGACAGTAATAGATGATATTGATTTTAATTTGTAAAGTACTATATTTTTTTAATTTCAGATATTGGGTACCGGCGACCCTTAAACAGGAAAGTGCGTGGGCGAGTGGCGTGAGGAGATTCTGCTCTTCAAGGGTATACCTAAGCATCGTCGCAGTTTAGAAGCGCGGTAGAGTTAGCTTTTAAAGACCCTCGGATGTCTGGAAAAGGTGAATGGCAAACCGGCTTGCCTAGGGTACATCGACGCCCTTTTTGGTCGTACCTTGAAGAGTAGATTAGAATCAGAAAACAGAAGAATGAAACGACGTCATCGAGTAAATGGAACTGGACAAGGAGGTAACTAGGTTTTTTAAGGTTTTCTATTTCTAGTTACTTAAAAAAAGCTATTTGGTCGATTCATTTAGACAATTTACACGGCTTATGTAAACTTTACGGCGGCAAAACAATATGTATGTCTAATATTTATTACAAGAATATACTAAAAAAGTGTATAACACTGTCAAATTGGGGACAGAATTGCTCTATACAGGATATCAAATTAAAAACCTACCACCTTATTTAATATTTGAGTTCTATAAAATATGGAAATCTGCACAACATGTCAACTTTATTTCCAAGGGGGACATTTTTCAAGCTGGTTTTCAATTAAATTATTTCAACCCTCTAACAGGGCTAGAAATAGCCCTTTAAATCTTAAATAAGAAGTGAGAGTGATACCCCTTTTGAAAGGTCGTTTAATTACCTTTTGAAAAGTACCTACCTTGACCATTATATAAGTATATAAGTATATTTAATATAAACTGCTGGACAATTGATTTCGAGCAAGAAAAATTTCGCCTAAATTTAACAGTTAATATTTTCTGGACCAGATATGATATCGACCTACGGTTTTGAATGGTTGATAGATTCATCCCTTGGGAAACAATTGTCTATGTTGAATTTTCTTTAACTGTCAGAAAATTCTATATACAGGGTGTTAAAGAAGACGATGATTTTTGCTCCAATTTTAATGGCGTGTAACTTTCACAATAATATTTTTAAATTTTATCACTCTACGTCAGTTGAATCACTGGTTCATAGCAAACAAAGTAATTTGTCAAATTTTTGATATCTGCTTTATTTTAGGAAATAGTGATTTTTTTGGAAAATCTTGCTTTATTTCAACTTATTGGTAGCTAGATCTCACTGTGCGTTGTATCGTGCAAACTTTGCGAGTGATTATTATACCTTATGAAAAGCTTGATTATGTTCAGTAACAATAGTTGTACCTAAATGTTATGATGTACAGTGGCGTACTTATAAACACCTATATGTCTATGGTTAGAAAGTTAGAAATTAATAAATACATTTTTTCCAAAAATTGTTTTATATTGGAAAGTACTCGCCCCTAGATTAGATAAATTATTTCTTATTTTTTAGTTTTTCATATTGCACTACAGGTATATTATACAGTATGTGTACAAAATTTTAACAAAGATAATTTTTTTAATTTAGTGTTTGGAAAAAATGTATTTATTAATTTTTAACTTTCTAATCATAGACATATAGGTGTTTATAAGTACGCCACTATACATCATAACATTTAGGTAGAACTATTGTTACTGTACATAATCAAGCTTTTCATAAGGTATAATATTACTAGCTACCAATAAATTGAAATAAAACAAGGTTTTCCAAAAAAATTGATATTTCTTAACTAATAACAGATATCAGAAATTTGACAACTTACTTTGTTTTCTATAAACCAGTTATTCAATTGACGTAGAGTGATAAATTTAAAAATATTATTGTGAAAGTTACACGCCATTAAAATTGGAGCAAAAATCATCGTCTCCTTTAACACCCTGTATATAAAATGTTCTGACAGTTAAAGAAAATCCAACATAGACAATTGTTTCCCAAGGGATGAATCTATCAACCATTCAAAACTGTAGGTCGATATCATATCTGGTTCAGAAAATATTAACTGTTAAATTTAGGCGAAATTTTTCTTGCTCGAAAGCAATTTGTCCAGCAGTTTAGTTTTCGAAAAATTAAGTAAAATCCGCAAACAAGCGGCAGAAACTTTATAATACAAACATTTTTCAATTTGAAAAAATTTACAAACACCAACATACCTACATTTTAAGATGGTTTACGGGTTTTATTTGTTTTTTTAAAATCTACTGAAAATAAAGGTCAAGTATATGAGGTACGGTAAAAGGTAATTGAATGATCTTTTAAATGATGTACCACTCAACCCCTTCCCATTTTAGTTTTAGGGGTTTCCAGCCCCGCTAGAGGGTTGGTATAAATAATTTAATTGAAAAACAACCTTAAAAATTTCCAAAAAAAAGTCGACGTGTTTTTGCAGACCATCATTTTTTAAACCGGCTCAAATATTAAGGGTTGTACGTTTTTAAATTGACAACCTCTATAATAGGACTGTCCGTCCGTGTATTAAATGGTCATATTTTTGTTTGCATTTTCTTTAAAATTGGGTTTTTTTACTTGTTTTTACAATGGTTAAAGATAACATCTAAAAACCGCCACTATATGGTGAATGTGAATCCTTCTGCCTTTTTGACTTGATTACGTGCCAATATTTTTAAGAGTAAATTACTTAATTTTTAATTCGACTTTCTTTGTTTCAGGATCATCAACATGACGTCATCTAAAACAATGTTTAAAATCCGGGCCGCGAATTTTTCAGGGTAGCGCAAGATACAGAACCCCGTCCTCATTAAAATCAATCCGATTTTTTTTAGTCTAACGTACAGAAAGAATCTGATTGGTCGTATTTCGGGTTTGTTGGTAGTTCATACGCGCACACAAATGACAGAACAGTGCAATAATCAATTCAAAATTAAGCCTTTAGCATCGATTTGTATAATTTTTTTAGTATTAAAGTGTAATAAATTAAATTTCTACGCTAATCTATCTTGATTGGTTTCTGTATCTGTTTAATTGTCGCTTCGAGGACAAGTTGTTCCAAAATACAATTCGCTTTTGGATCTGTTTGAAGGGCTTCAATTAAGTGCGACCATGAAAGCTTAAACCAGAATTCTAAATGTTCGGGACACCAGCTGGATTAGAGCAGACTACAAGAGTTAACTAAGGTGAGATTTAAAAAATTTTTTATGATTCCAAAACTCTGCTTTTTTAATTTGCTACCCATTCCGTAGCCTCAATAGCTATTTTCGTGGAGACACATCCGGATACATTTGGAACATAAACCGGATAAGTTAGGGATTTGACCAATACGCAAGCGCGTCTGCGTTTCGCTTAATAAAAATATTAAGTTATTGTCAACAAGAGAATTTCCTTAAAATTGAGGCATCGAAGAAAAATGGCGGGTTTAAAATTGATTGTGTTAAAGTTAACTACACTTCCGGTTGAACCGGAAGTGGATTTAACGGTTAGATTTGGCGGAAAATGCCAATTTAAACACTGACTTATTAACTCTAAAATGTTTACTTCTTTACTTCAAGAATTATATATGTAATAAATCTTTTATGTCACCCCGGATATAACAATCAATACAAAAAAGTAAAACGTGCAAAATAGTTTTTGCAATATACTAATGTAATCTTTAGTATCTCTCGGAAATAAGATACTTATCTTAAACTTAGTTTCAAAGCTTTCATCGTTTTGGTGGCGATAAAAAGGCACGACGCGAGCGGAAAATGGCCAAAAGCGAGGTAGAGTTATTTAAACTGTTTGTTTGTAATTAACACTGTTCTCTATTGTTTCAGGTTAGTATACATGGGTGATGGGTACAGACGTTCGTCCACAACAAGCGTGAGTGCATAAAAGTGGCAACAGTGTAGAGGTGTTTGGGGATAACAAGGGTAAGTGCATAAAAGTGGAAACAGTGTAGTGGTGTTTTGGGTTTATCTTATTGCAAACGGCGCCATATTTTTACTCGCAAATTTTACTCTATCATATTTGAAAGGTATCTTATGTATGTATCTTACCTTTTCTGTTATATACAGGTGAAAGAGTGAAGTTTAGAGGAAATTGACAGTTCGTTCACCACTTTTGTGTTTTTTTTAAATTCTCCCTTGGAAATAAAGTGTTTTTCCATATAAGGGCTCAAATTTTAAAGGTTGTCAAATTAACCTTCTGTAATTAACGTCTCTTAACATTTCACATTATTTTTTTTATTACTTGGAAATATTATCATAAATTCATTTTATAAAAATCAGTAAAATTGATTTATATTAAATACTATATAATATGGTGAAAGAGCTTGACAGTTGCTCTTAATGCGAGGTTGTCGTTTGTAAACAAGTGATTACATAATTATACAAAGAAGTTACAAGTGAAGAAGGAAACACAAGGACGAAAAGTATAAATTGCAAAAAAAAAAAAGGTTAAGTATAATGGTTTGAGATTTTTAATTTATCCAAAATCTTCTATTCAAAGACAGGTCAAACCTGCATATATTTTCAAGATTTTCAATTCATATAAATACATAAAATATAGAGAACTAATATGCTACGCCGCAGGCGAAGATTTGAATTTAAAGGTAAAAAATTAGCAATATTCTTGTATTATAGATCTAGAAATATATATATATCCATTTTACGCAGTAAGTATTCTTGGTTTAAAAAAATTTAAATTTGAGTTCTGACTATAATAAAACCGTCTTCAATTTTAGGTTTGGTAAAAATGGAATTAGTAAACGATGATGATTGTGGACAAAAATTTAACTAAAACAGAAGACAACTTAATTTAAGTGACATTTTGACTTTTGGAACTTAAAACAAACGATACATCAATGCTTTCCAGGTAGAAGAGTTTTCTAACATTGTATTGCATAAAACCACTGTTCTATTTACCCCGTTTCTTTTTAGGTCAAATTAATAATTAATTTTTAGGTATTTAAGGTTTGGTACAACATTTACAAAATGTTGATGAACAAAACCACTGTTCCCTTTTTAGGCCTGCAAAAATTAAATAACTTTTAAAATTTTATTCAATTTTTTTTTAGGTGCAACAATAATTTATTTTTAGGTTTTAACGGTTTTGTCCATCAATTTTCAAATTTTGATGCACAGAACCACTTTTTTATTATTAACCCTCTTTTTTAGGTCTAATATTTAATTTTAGTTGTAGAAGGATTTAGGTTTTATTCACATTTTTTTTAGGTTCATCAATAATTATTTATTTTTAGGTTTTAAGGGTTTTGTCCAACATTTTTAAAATGTTGATGCACAGAATCACTTTTTTATTATTAACCCTTTTTTTAGGTGTGATATATTTAATTTTAGTTGTAAAAGGTTTTAATTTTTTTTAGGTTAACTAATAATCATTTATTTTTAGGTTTAAACGGGTTTGTCCAACATTTTCCAAATGTTGATGCACAAAACCGATTTGTTACCCTTTTAGGTTAAGAATATACTGTATATAAATGGTCATTTGTATCCTTGTATATTCTTGGCAACCGCTTACATTTTAGGTAATTTTGAAAATTAATGGGTAAGCGGCTGTCTGTTGTTTGTCCCGTACCGGGACCGTACAACACTGATGATGGCAATGGAAGGCCGAAACAGTTGCCGATGCAATGATAAACATATAAAAAGGTAAGGGTTTTAAATTAAGGTATTTTCTAAGCACACTGCTTTGAGGGAGATCTAAAAAGTTACCAGTTAAACCCGGTTTACCGCACGATTTTTCATGAACGTCTTTGTGATAGTACGTATTAATAATATTGATGAATTATAGGGAATTTGCAAAAAATTAGCATCAAATGAGATTTTTTTTCCGTTAAGGTAAAATTTCATATTAGTGAAAGTTTTTGCTTGTCTAACGATTAAAAATTACGAATATTGCTATTATTCTTATTATACTATATTATCTTTAGTTCAGCCTAGGGTTGCCAACTTTCGGATATTGGAATAAAGGACACATTCAGCAATATTTTTGGGTACCACTGTACGCGGTGGCGCAGCCAGAAAATATGCTAGGGGGGCCCAGTGGGAGTACCTAAGTAAAATATTTTTTTTTCTGGAGAAAGGGTCAGTCAAGACTACATGTATTTTATGATATTGTACCTAGTAAATAAGGGGTAAGAGCGCCGCGGGCGAATAGTTTTTGGGGCCACGCCCAAGTTTTGTTTAAAATTCACCTAACTACTATCAAATTTTGAAAATTTAACTATTACTTGCATGGTTGGAGTAAATTTGTTTTTGTAAATGTTTTTTATATTATAAATTATCACTTTTTCCATAAAAAATGTTTTAATTAAAATTTTTTACTTTTATTTTTCTCTTTAAAAATAAATACCTAATTGGTTTTTGTTTTACAAATGTTTTATTGCATTTTGTTATATTTTTATTGATTTAAAATAGATTTAAAAAGGGAAAACGAAACATACAAGTATATAATAGAAAAATTACTATAAAATATTATTCTTTTTACTCGTTTTTCTTTAAAACTGCATCATAAATCAATAACTAAAACGATATGCGTCTCAAACCTTAATCTCTATATAAAACAGGACTTTTAGAAGGAAAAGTTTAAAAACTAAACGTTTCCTACAAGACCTTTGTAATCTAAGCCAAGAATACATTATTAAAAGATTTAAATTAAGAGTCCAAGTGTGAGACAAAAAATTAGGTTACAATTAGACTTTTAGACCGGAGCTTCTAGGCTCAGGGGAAAGAAGGACATAATTTTAAAATAAAGGACTGCCCTTTTAAATAAAGAACGGTTGGCAACCCTAGTTCAGCCAAGAGTGTCAACAACGAATTTTAATAAGTTAAGTCATTTAATTTTTAGCTTCCGTTACTTCTACAACAAACACTGGAGATTTATTTGCTGAATACCATCGAGTCTATCTCAATGGCTGATACGAACCTATATATTATATATACACCTAGCCCATTGGTCGATGAAATGATAAAACCATTGTAAGTATACGCAAAGGTATACTATACCTTAGTAATGGATTCTCCAGATTCAAAACTACTCTGTCACTGTCAGTGCAAATCACTCGCAGCACATTGTATGAAATGAAGTACATCCCTTCTCGCCTTATGTTTTTAAACTTCTAGCTTTCCCGCCGTGTTTTAACAGTTTCTATTACATTTGTTTTAACTTTGCTGGTCATGGCTTACTAGAAAAATAAAAACTCTAGTTTTTTTCACCAAAATTTAAATAAAAATCGAAATATTGCCAAAACTAGTAAATTTAGGACTAGGTATGACAACAGAAAACACCCTGTAAAAAATGTTCGGTACTTAAAGATTTAAGACAGTTTTTCTATCCCTGAACTTAAAGCTTACAAGAAATTTTCGATACTCTTATTAAGAAATACGGGAAATCATGTTTTTTCCAAAATTTTAAGAATTTTGCTTTTTGTTTGGCAACGTTGCAAAAAATTAAAAAACTTAATATGGCATCATATGGATAATTTTGTAAGAAAACAAAAAATGCTAAAATATATAGGGTGTTCCATTTAAAAAAATGTATCTTTTTATTGTCCTATAATTTTAGAACATATATTTTTCTATACCTCACAACTTTTATAAAAACTTTTTTTTGATTAGTAGAGACGGTATATTACTTTGTCAGACAAATGAGCCACCCTGTATAAGCCGTTTTAAACTCAGTAAATATTTCAGGGGGGGGGGGGGTGTTTTAAACTTTATTTATTCCCTCTCCCTGGCTACAGCCTTGAACTGGTAAATTATCATTAGTTTAAGTTTTAGATTTCCGCAAAATCATAAAAAAATGCTGACTCATGATAAAATTGATTGGGTGTAATAAAGGTGCAATTCTTTCCCATAAAATGAACTGTTATCAATAAAACAATATAATCATTGCCAATAGACAGCTATAAAAAAAGGCGACACTATCTCTTCTAATTCTTAGCATGCGATAACACTATCACAGGAATATTTATATCGGAATGTATAATTATTCAAAAAACATTCTTAAAATTTTAAAATGAATTATTGTCTAGAAGTAATATTGATTAAAATTTTCCTAATTACTATTTATAATAAATTACGTATATTAAATTAGACCAAAAACATATATTTTTTGAAATGTCAAAGTCAAAAACCATAATTTAATTATTAGGGGTTAGGTTTCCGTAAAACTCCTATTTGTTGAATAAGTAGATTTATTAAAATATTTGGTTGTACATAATACAAATTATTGAACAAAACATAAAAATATTATGGCATAATAATGTGATTACAAATGTAGGATAAATTAAAAATATGCTGCCAAAATAAAATACTCAATGGCAAATACGTTATTAGGTAAATAAAACTACACTTTCAGAAACTATTCGTTTTCAATTTTACTTACAAAAAGACCGATGCAAGTAAAACATTAAAAAAAAGGGAAAATGTAAATAGTTCAAAAAAAATTTTGCACCATAGAGTCCTTTCTTTTTCGAATTAGGCTTTTTTCCTCTTCGTTCGCTGCCAGGGCCATTCCCGAGGGGACCTACAGTTTAACGTGGGTTCCGAACCACGATCCTCAGTCATGCGACACCCCCCAAGGGCTATCTCAACCCTTGGTTTATTGCCATTGCATGACCTACCCGATTGGGAAGTGTGAACCTTCTTCCGCACCCCACGAGATGTCCGATCTCATCCGGCCTGGTTACCGGCGTGAATGAGGTGGGTTGGGAGATGGTGCATTTTACACTCTTCCCTGCATTCTTAAATCCACTAAATTTCGGACATACTTTTTTTTTATTGTACTTATGCCCTCTCCGGGAATCGAACCCGGGTCGCCGCGGTCGAATGCCAGTAGCTCTACCTCTGAGCCACTGTCGCGGTTACCATACAGCATTTTTCTCTGTAATCTACAAGAAAGGACATACTACCAACGCCGGAAATAGACAAAGGTACTAATATTTTAAAATAATACTGTGTTTATGTTTATTTCGAAATTTCAAGATCAGTTATGGGCAGCTAATTTTTAAACTCTTATAAAATGACCAATAAGGACGTCATATTAAAAATAAAAATTGAAGGTAATTAAAATATGTCTGGCTTACGTATGTATCAAATTAAAGATCGGAATACCCTGTAATTTTTGTTTTAATTTAGTTTTCCCAAAAATAGAAAATATCTGCACGCCTATCACTGGCAATAGCAGCAGAAGTGTAAAAATAGAATATGTTTTTAAATGCTATAAAAAATTTGAGTTTTCTCTCCCACACTAGGAGCTGGGCAAATTTTTTAAGCCCTATTGGAGGATTTAAATACCTTTTTGGGGACTTAAAGACCATTTTAGTGCTTGTGTAACAATTGGATACGTAGTTTTAATTAATAAAAAAAAACAGCACTTTAGGTAAAAACTTTAAGCTCTTTTGCTGAGAGCCTTGCCCAGCTCTATCACACGCTAAAAATTGCAAAAAGTTATTAACAATAAAAGAAAATGTTTAACATTTTCGTTTAGAACAAATCAACGCTTACCTACTCTTAAACTAATAAAATAATACTGTAAATAATCACTGTAAATCTCTAAGATTCACAGTCGAAAAATCAGACAAATCCAAAGGTACATCCAAAAACAGATCAGTCTCCAATTTCATCTCCTGATTTCCGATACTCTTAATTGCTTCCTCTAAGAGTTCATCATCAGATTTCTTACGATCAGGATTATTGGGGTCAGCTTTCATGGCAATATAAGTGGGTAAATTGAGTCTACCCGGCTTCATTTTTACGACAGTAGCCAATGGGGACGATCCCAAAACGCCAAGGGCGGGTTTGGTATTGTTTTCGGCAAAACTTGTAGACGGTACGGGTTCAGTTCTTGTAGTTTCTACAGGCACTACCGCTACTGATGCTATAAGTAAAAATAATAACTGTCAAAAACGGGAAAACTCTGAAACAAAAAATGTTGAAGAACTTTTTTAACTAACCTTTTCGTCGTCCAAATTTATGAACTTGTCGCATGTGTTCCTTAAGATGATCAGATCTTTTGAATGCTTTATCACAGCTTTCAATGTTACAATAGTGATGCTTGTTATTAAAGTGAGTTTGTTCGTGCCTCTTAAGCTTGCTTGCAGTGCTAAAGGCTTTGGCACATTTTCCAATTGTGCATTTGTATGGTTTTGTTCCAGTGTGGCATCGCATATGTTCCTTTAATCTGAAAAAAAAGTTTTAATACAAACATGTTCATTAGGAAAACCTTTCTATCTTTGTACAAACCTGTAGGCCTGTTGAAAAATTTTATTGCAGTTTTTGTAGTTGCAGATGTGCAAGTTCTCCAGAAGATGGCGTTTTCTGTGAAATTCTAAAGTGTTCTGGAAGAAAAATGCCCTTTTGCATCCTGGTGTGGGACATTTAAAAGGAGCTTCACTTTGGTCGTGTTGAATGCAGTGCTTTCTTAACTCTTTGGTATTTCTGAACATTTCTTCGCAATTATCAACTGGACATATCTAAAATAGATATTATTATTACTTAATTAAACCTATTATTCTTCCATAAAATTTGAATTTTATCAGAAAAACTAAAAATGGTTAATTTCGTTTTTTATTAAAATATGTTAACCATTTATTTGACAGCCAAACTGATATTATTAACACAATCTTTTCTATACATGGTGTTCCTTAATGATGTGCTAATATTTTAGGGTGCAATTCCTAAAGTCATTTTATGAAGAAAAGTTCATATAAACATATGTCCTAAGCGGCTTAAATTTTTTGCTACAGGGTGTTGAATTATTTTTTTTTAATGCGTTTTTTGTAATATCTCCGAAAGTACTTTAGATAATATTTTCAATTTTGGCATGTGTTAATAGGACAAAAAACCACACGTTTTAGTTATAAAAGTTATTTTTTTGTCTCACCAGTGGCGTCCCTGCAAACATTTCCTCTGATATTTTTTAGAAAAAAGTGGTACGCCACTGACATTTTTCCATGTGGATATTATTTCTGATTAGCCTGATCAATTCTGCATAAAAATGGTCTCTTGCGTTTTTTTCCTCAGGCACACCGTCCTTAACTAAAATAATTAAATTAAATGGGCATAAGCATGCCTATTAAATGATGATGGTCATTTCCAACAATTTTTATAAAACAAAATTTTGTATTATCAATGTTAATAATAATAAATAGGAGAGCTAATTTAATTATTTTAATTAAGAACGGTGTGCCTGAGGAGAAAAACGCAGGAGACCATTTTCATGCAGAATTGACCAGGCTAATCGGAAATGATATCCACATGGAAAAATGTCAGTGGCGTACCACTTTTTTCTAAAGAATATCAAAGGAAATGTTTGCAGGGACGCCACGGGTGGGACAAAAAAATAACTTTTATTACTAGAAGATGTGGTTTTATGTCCTATTAGTACATGTCAAAATTGAAAATATTTTCTAAAGTACTTCTGGAGATATTACAAAAAACGCATTAAAAAAAAAATTCAACACCCTGTAGCAAAAAATTTAAGCTGTTTAGGACATATGTATATATGAACTTTTCTTCATAAAATGACTTGAGGAATCACCCCCTTAAATATTAGCACGTCATTAAGGAACACTGTATATTCACAACCAAATTTTCAGACTGTCTTTTGTTTTCAACAGTTTAACACCAGACCTGTCAAATAAATAGTTCATTTGGTAAAATCAGGTATAAATTCCTCAAAACTTTTACAATTCAAATACTAATAACTGGGATCCCAATGTAGAAACTTGTATTCCTGGATACAACAAATAATATAAAAATATTTCTTGTCTCCCAGTCTACCTGTACATAAATTTATGCCTTACCTTTGTTGCTGGCTGAACATGCCGTTTTTTGCGATGCTCATTCAAATTATAAACGGTTGTAAATAATTTATCACACCCTGGTTCATTGCATGGATAATTTTTGGTATTCTCATGGGTTAGTTGATGTCGCTGCAAATGATTTTCCTTGGAAAAGGTCCATTCACAACCTGAAGTGTTACAGCTGAATGGTTTGTGGTCCAAATGAGATACGGCATGGCTTCTTGCAAGAACAGGATCTAGAAATCCAACATTGCATTCCATAAGTGGGCATAGATATATTTGATTTATAAAGGTGACGATTTGTGGAATTTTTATTTCTTCAATGAGATACCTCAACCCATTAATTGCTTCGAAATGGATCAACTTCTCATAGATATCATTTTTTTTCTGAAAATATAAAATATTGAAGTTAAAACCACTTTAAAAATAATTATTCAAGGTTCTTACCATTATAATCTGCTGATTCAGCACTGGAGCACTATCATCATCAAATATGTCAATTTGAATATGAGTACGGTTGTACACCATTTTTACAAAAGCAAGTGATCGCTTCTCAAGAATGTTACCTTTATGCATTGGTTTAAAATCGTTCTCCTCTGATCCTTCAGCAATGCCATTTTCAGATGTGTTGTTGGCAGAACCTGAAGCAACTAAACTTACTGATTCATGTACTTGCATGGGTGTACCTTCCACTGATTCATTCAAATCCATCTCTGGTTCTTCCAATTTTATTGGCATATCCTCCTTTAATTCTTCCTCTCTGCTGTTTGTAACTGGCTCTGGGTTTTCCTCTTTCTTGCATGTTATGTCTGGGGGAGGGCTTGGTGAATTTGTGCACTTTCGACAGGGGCAACGAGGTTGTATTCTTTCAATAGTTTCAAGTGGTGTACAGTATAGTGATGGTGGAATTTCAGAAAAGTTTACTCCTCTGCCTAGAGTTATAAATGTTTGCCTATTAAAAGCATCTGGAGTATTTCCACTCAATATTTGAGATGAAAGAGTGGAAATTGCATTTAGAGTTTCAGAAAATGCGTTTCGTTCTTGGCATCCTGGTTTGTTGCACTTTTTACAGATGGAAGGAGCTTGCCGACTCATTGTTGGAGATAAAAGAAATTGCTGCTGAAATTTGTAAAAACGAGAAGAAATGTCTATATTCTAATAATAGTTTAAATAATTTACCTTACCTTCAAAACTTTAGGCCTTTCTTGCGGTACCCACAGAACATTAACAAAGTTGTACCAGTAGACAACGAACACCAACACCCGACTGATAACAAAACAATGCAAATGCAGAAATGCACTTTAACGGACGTCAGTCGAATTGTAATGAACGTAAATGCACGATCAGCTTTTCCTTATCCATTGCCACAGAGGAAAGAGACCGGCTTCTGTGCGTCACAACAGGTCAAGCGTATTCCTTTTATGTCCGGCATTATAAAATTCGAGTTACCCTACCCACTACCCAGTGATTAATAAATTAATTTTACTATAAGCTTTTAGATATTTAACATAACAGGGCCATAAAATAACTCTCCAACACTCCATGGCAAATAGAAGTGCAAAGTTACCTTTTCTTCGAAATTATTAAATGCCAATATATTCTGATAGAAAGGTCATTTCGTCTTCTTTGACTCTTTTTTTTCCGAGGGTAAGACCATGTGCCTGATGCTCTGATGCAATTCGGCACGGTTTGACCCATTATGCTCACCCTAGTTTGGTAGTTTGAACACTGTACCCTCATCAGAAATCTCTGTTCCTTGAACTAATTTGTGTAGGTTAACTGGAAAGGAAGTCGGAATATTCTCTGGCTCCAGTGGCGGCTCGCGGTCTTAAAAAATGGTGAAGAGCTAGGTATAGTGCGGGTACTTAAACATAGATTGACTAATTTATATTTTAATTACGTACTTACATAGCTAGTTTTTGTAATTCAGATCGATTCTTCGATTTAGGACTAGCATTTTCGATTTTTTAAAGCATCGGCAATAGTATTTTGATTTTGTTCAAAATTTTTTAACATTAACTGACATTTTAAGTGTTCTCCACCAGAATTCCCGTGTTTACGCAACGATCGAGTAATATCTAAAAAATATGTAAATCCGTCCCTACTCAAACCCAATGTTTATTCACGGTCGACTGGGCGGACTGGGGCGTGACAAAATGCACGAGTGTTTATAATTATTGTCCATCGGAGTTAACCGTGGCCCTATTATGCATAGCTACATTCGGATTAAATTAATACTATTAATTCGAACATAATTATTTTTTAAGGGCTAAAATGGTAGCTGTATTGGTACTTTAATATTTAATATTGGCGAAAAACTTTCCTCCTAATTTTATTTATTTTTTGGTTAAGAGCCCCTTCACCTGACGAGCCGCCACTGTCTGGTTCTAGTTAATTTTGCTTGCCCAAGTAACCATTACCGATTACCAAATAGTAATATTTATACTTAAGAGGGTTTGTGGTACAAACACAATAATTATTCTTTGCTGAACCGATGAAAGAGAACCAGCTAATTAGTGCGAACAAACAATATTCGTATTTGTCTGAGAAGGGAACGAGTTCGTTGGGTTTGTAACGAGAACGAATCTAATGTAGGATGGTATCGAGTTTGTAAGTGCTACCACAGAGGAATGCTAGATCGAGCCTGGCTACTATTTCCTAGTTTGTGACACAAAACACTTAAAAACCCGTCCTTTCTTCATAAACTTATTTTGAGCACTTGTTCGTTGATTTAAACGCTAATCACTACCTACGATTCATGTAAAATTTTGGGGTTAGTAGGTTACATTTAAAAAATTTGAAGTTGTTCTGACTGTATCTACATAATTAAATTTTGTTAAAATGTTATCAAACCAGAACCAGATTTTTCTTGGTAAGTTAAAAAAATTGTTTTTTTAAATAACCAACTTCGGATATATTATTTAATTTTTATGTTGTAAACAGTTTGGAAACTCCTGCGATTCCAAACCGGGGTAAACTTTATGTACTCACACTTTGTAACATGTCTCTTTAAATCTACAGGTAAACAATGCCTAAAACTTCTGCAAAAAGGTGCAAAGTATTCCACAAATTCTTCAAAACCAAAGACTGCAATTGTAATGTTAAATATGGGGGGACCTCAACATATTGACCAAGTACATGATTATTTACATCGTATTATGACTGATCGAGATGTAATTCAGTTTCCTTTTGCACAAGAGTAAGTCCATAATTTTTTAAAACTGATCCTTGGTTGGTGTACTTACATTTATTAACAAAACCATTTAGTTTAATGGGTGAATGGATTGCTAAAAGAAGAACTCCTGATGTTCAGAAAAAATACCAAGAAATAGGTGGTGGTTCTCCAATTTTAAAATGGACCAGGCTACAGGGAGACCTTTTATGCAAAAAATTAGATTTGGAAAATCCTGAAACTGCACCTCACAAATCCTATGCAGCTTTTCGATATGTATCTCCATTTACTGAAGAAGCATTAGATGAAGTAAAAAAGTAAGAATTTATAAATGAAGTTATTGGTATTGAAATCCTGTATACTATATTTTTCAATTTTTAGGGATGGTGCTGAAAGAATTATTATATTTTCACAATATCCTCAGTATAGTTGTGCAACTTCAGGCTCCAGTTTAAATGTGGTCTATAAGTATTTCCTTAAAAATGGAATTCCTGAGGGGCTTAAGCTAAGCATAATTGACAGATGGTCAGTTCACCCATTGCTAGCCCAATGTTTTGCTGATCTCATAAAAAAAGAGCTTAAGATGTTACCCGATGATCTTAGAAAAGAGGCTGTGATATTGTTTTCTGCGCACTCCTTGCCTTTGAAGGTAAAAACATTTTCTTATTAAAGTTTTGTGTTTTGAGCCTCATAATATAAAATATATGTTTTTTAGGCAGTGAACCGTGGGGACCCTTACCCCTCAGAAGTAGGTTGCACAGTGCAGTTAGTGATGTGGGAATTAAAGTACTCCAATCCCTATCAACTAGTATGGCAGTCCAAAGTGGGGCCTCTACCTTGGCTAGG
This sequence comes from Polydrusus cervinus, assembly GCA_935413205.1. NCBI lineage: Eukaryota > Metazoa > Arthropoda > Insecta > Coleoptera > Curculionidae > Polydrusus > Polydrusus cervinus. Next base: position 3,120,548 of record OW284520.1, read on the forward strand.
TCCCTTTACAGATGACTCAGTAAAAAGTTATGCTAAACAAGGGAAAAAAGCTATTGTGGTGGTTCCCATTGCATTTGTCAATGAACATATTGAGACTTTACATGAACTGGATATTGAATTGGTTGAAGATGCTAAGAAAGTAAGTACTCTAAATTTTTAACTGTTCTCATGGCACATTGTAGTATTACATTATTTGTATCATATGACTTGAAACATTTTGTTTACATTGTGTAAAATATGTTTAAAACACTACTACTATAAGTCAAATAATTATTAACAATAAAAAATTGACAAAATCACTGTATGGAACCTTTTTTCAGGCAGGCATTCAGGTTATGCGTAGGGTCCCTGCCCCAAATGATCATCCCTTATTCATTGAAGCATTGGCAGATATCGTTAAGCATCATTTAAAGAGTAACATAGCAGTAAACCCTAAATTGACAAATAGGTGCCCGCATTGTGAAAATCCCACCTGTAAAGACAGCAAGAAGTGGTTTTCTAAAAATTGCAGTTTATAAGTTTTTTTTTATAAAAATATTTACTTCAGTTCCTTAAAACAAAGTAAGTAATATTCTGTGTGGTAATTCTGTCATTTTGTTTATTAATTATGAGATATTTAAGTGCCTGTACAAGTAAAGATGGTTTAAAATCATTAAGTAACTTGTAAGCCATCGGTCTTAGTTAGGTTTAGGTATTTATAGGTTGTTGTTTTTTATTATCACTGTTTGACTGTAAGTTGAAAATTTGGTTAATAAAATTTGATGTGGTTTATGAGGTTCACTTTTTTTGGTTGCGCATTTTCCTACGGAAAAATAAATTACGTCCTCAAAGTATATCTTGAAATCGAGCCTACATGTCTTAAATTAAAAAAAAAAATAGTTTACCAAAAAAAAAACGTTAAAAATAATTACTAAAGTTGATTGTAGGTATTGTAAATAATATTGAAATTATTATTTATTATTTAAAATAACTTTCTGACTCTCCAATATTTGTAGAGTCCAGATTTAGAAAGTTTAAAAAAATTCATTAATAAACATGGTCAGGGTTCGGGCCAAGATTTAATATATACACACACACAGATATAATTTCGCATGGAATTGGTTACCTTAAAGAAGAATTTCGAAATGTTGTTTGGAAGCCCTTAAACGAGGGGTAAACCGCCGGTAAATTTTGTACACCAAATTACACAAAACCGTATGATTTTAGCTATGCGGGGATTAATAATCTTGCATATACATATTATTTTATTACTATGCAGACCACAGTCATACTGTATTAATATGTACGGTTTATAAAAGCTTACACATTTATTTAATATGATAATTACATACGACTAAAGATTACATAATACAAACTAGCATTGATAATGCGGGTTAAAAAAAAGAAAGGTAATAGACTTGTATTACTTTTAAATTAACAACGTTTCAAGTGCTAAAATTGGTAATTGGGTATTTATATTTAAGGCCATTTTATACAGTGAGGACATAAAATCTGGAAAAGTATACCTTTTTAAGGTAAACGAAGCAGCGGAATAAAAAGCGCTCGGACACGTCGATTTTATTTTATTTTCTCGAATCCTTTAAGATTTCTGGAACATATACAGGAAGCTTCAAGAAAACTGGGCGGTTATTAACTTTATTGTTTTAAATGAGATTAAGTATGTGGTTGCATATTTGAATTCTACGAAAAGTTCTAAGTAGGTCAGACTGGTAATGGTGGTTGAATGCTCTTAAAATTCAATTACATTTTTACGCAGAAACGCCTGTATGTTATAGACCAGAGTCTCATGCAGGCGCACCGATCAACACTCTTTAAAAACGACAACAAATAACGAATGCTTATTTGGTTCACAATAATTGCCTGATACTTAACATTTTTCTTTGGAAATACTTTCATTATATTTTGGTTTGGCACTTTAAATATGAATTACTCAAGACAGCTTAATTGAGATTTTTGATATGCCTGACCATATAATCAGACGTTTATAATAGATAATCATGGTGGTTACGAGTCATTAAAAAGATATAATGCTTTTCAACAGGATCTTAGCAGCCGATTTTTTAGAATATACATTAACTTAAAAAAAAAGTATGTCCGACATTCAGTGGATTTAAAAATGCAGGGAAGAGTGTAAAATGTATCATCTCCCAACCCATACCATTCACGCCGGTAACCAGGCCGGATGAGATCTCGTGGGGTGCGGAAGAAGATACTCACTCCCCAATCGGTAGGTCATGCAATAGTAAGGTGTCGCATGACCGATGAGGATTGTAGTTCGGAACCCACGTTACGCTGTAGGTCCCCTCGGGTATGGCCAACAACTCCTAGAACTAGGAGTTGTTGAACAGACCCGAACGGCCCTTGCAGCGAACGAAAAGGAAAAAAGCGTGTGAACAAAAAAACTTAAAAAAAAATATTTATAATGTTGATTTTGAAGTTTCCCTTGTTATAACATGTAAAGAAACTTTCTTCTGGGGACAGATTAAACGCTATACTGGAAAAAAAATTAGATATCACTCATGGGTATTTGCTTTTATCTTCCATTATTTATCATATTCAAGATATTAGTCCAGTTATGTTATAATTAATTTGATATGACACCCCTACAAAATAAATTTTTTTATAAAACAATCACTAGATCTAACTAAAGGAATGGAATAATAATTAACAGTAAACATATTATCGTAACAGATAGTGGCATGCTATGAAGCGACATCTTATTGAATTTCGTTTTATCTTTAATCGACCTTATATCAATCATGTTAATGTATTTGACAGTTTTTCATGTCAGTCGATATCATAGTAATTCGCCTTTCTTTTAGATCGCTATAAATTATTTTGTGCTCGTAAAAATTTCATGTTGCTTAATGCCTCGATCCTATGTACCCATAAAAAAGTGAAAAATAGCGTTGACTGTAAGAATTCGAAGAAACAGATATAAACCAATGAAAACACTAAAAATAATTACTAAAGTTTGAGCGAGAATCCTGCCTGTATATAGGTAGGTGCATATATACATTTGAAACATAGATTATTTGGACACCGATTTATTTCTGGATCAATTCAATATTTTTTAGGTATTATTACAGAATTATCTTGCGCCTTCTAAGCAGTGGCGGCGCCAAGATTTTTGGAATGGGTGGGCCCGATGACTTTTGGGATGGGCACTACCCAAAACAAAAAAAAGGTCGCCGCTTCCCCACTCTCTCTAACGCCATAAGCGGGGTAAACAAAGGTCCCCTCTCTCCTCTTGCCAAAAAAAGTCATCATCGAGCGCTTTAATTCTTATTACATTATTAGGTACATCCTTCTATAACACCATTCCTTGCTCATTAAAAATTTCATAGTCAAATCCCCCTTCTCCCACAAAAATTCCATTACAAAACCGAATCCCTCGATTTTGGGTGGGCACCCATGTTTTTAGGGTGAATCGGTGCCCCCGCGATGGTACATATATTCTTATATCCATTGAATACATGGAATATCCCATGAAATATATTCGGTATATATGTATGATCTGTGGGACCCAAAAGTAGGATCACATTTTTTTAAGCAGTTATTTACATTCAAAAATATTTCAACAAAAACTTTAACTTCTCGACTCTTGTTAAAATAAACCCTCTAAAGTGCTTTTTATTTTCCCCATCATTGAGACCTTTTTTAAGGATTTCCTTTTATCTTTTTCATCTTATTGTTCGTTTTATTTTTGGAAATAACGTGCAAAGCGAAAAAGTTCTCAAAAAGCTCTATTTATCCATCGCGTCTGCGCATTTTAGCGAGAAAAGCTCCGGTATCTCGCAAAACAAAAAGCGTTTTTGTCGGTAGTTTCTCCGTCTCACCGTCTCCGTTTAGTCGATTGTTGGCAACGATGCGTGGTGTATATTTTCAATCTACGTGATTATGTAGTTATTACGGCGTCCAATATAACCTCAAAATTGTGAATGTTTACAACTAACACTGAACTTATAACAAATTTTTTGGGCACTATGGTGATGAAAATTCAATGGAAACTCTCCGGTGGTTTAGTTTTTCTCGGTATTATTAGTTTTTCTGGCATTCCTTGCATTTTAGGACACAAAACTTGTAATCATGTTTATCCAAAACATCATGAGGTTAGTTTATTTTGTGGTTTATTTTATTTCTAGTAAAACGTGAATGAGGATTTCCCCGATTCACACTTTTATTGTCACAACGCATAAAGTTTATTTGTTTTTTTTTCTTTTGACAGGCTTATTTATACTTGGTTGGTTAGTTTAATGTATACCTACCATTTTAATATTTTTCCTGTAATTTACATTCTTCCGATCGGTAATTTAAGTTAATTGAATCTAAGACAAACGTAGCGAAAAAATAAATATGGTTTTGCAAAATATATTATTATGTAATTAAGTTGCCTTTGTTTACTGATTCATTTAACTACTTTACGCTAATAAACGACTATTACAATTTAACGATGTTCCGTTTTGTTTTAAGAGACTTTTAAGACCCATCAATGATGTTAAAAAGGATTGTCATTAAATAATTTGGATAAAAATAACATAATATTTTAATAAATTGTACCTGTGATCAAGATCATGGTGATCAAACAAACAATGATCATAATCACTGCAAATTTCGTTATTGAGTTTTTTTACCAATAAAAAGGTGGTATCTTTTACCTATGTGAGCGTCAGAAAGTTATTTTCATGCATAAAAAAATCCAAAAAAATACGAAGAAATTATTATTTTTCTCATAAAAAGAACTTTCTGTACTAATTTAAAAAGTTTTAAAAAATCCATTAATAAACATGGACAGGATGCGCTTGAAGAGAACGCAATGTTTTTGTTTTTATATTATTGATTTTGATTAAATAGGTACTAGGTATAACTAAATCTTAGGTATATATTATTTACAGAAAATATCTTTCGTCTACTATTTAAAAATTAAATAAGCGTAAACCGTATTTTCTGGCATCCGTCATTATATCGGATGTAAACATAATGGTACCGTTACATTCACGATGCAATATCACGATCAACTTAGTAATAAAATAATAGGTTGTACCTACCTGTAATAGCTTTGAACTTATAAAAAAAGGTCCATGAGAAAGACCAAACCCTCTAGTTGAACTTATAACTCCTATAAGCAGGTTCTATGAATATTACAAAACATCTTAAAGTATTGCGATGTTATTGATAATAAACAACTGCCCAGTATGATTGTGAGAAAATTATTTATGCCAATGTCATTTATGTCAAAGTCAAACTTGCTGGTTAGTTAATTGTGGTTAAAAAAAAATGTATGCAACCCAACATTAATCAGCGTTAAATTACTAAATGATATATTAAAATGTAATAAAACTTTCTGTTAACCGATTCAAGAGCAGCAAAAATGTTCTAGAAATCGTGTGAAATTGAACGATGAATATAACAATGAGTTTCGTCATTTATTTAAGAAAAAGTGCGACAAATAGTTTCTTTTGACACCTGTTACCTCGTTGAACGTACAGAATCCTAATATGTTATTGACCCATAAGAAGTACCTACCTTGTTGCTGCATGACAAATTTACCCATTGTCTGTAAGATGCTTCTGTAAATTTTATAATTTAATTTATTATGTTCTCATATTTTATATCAGAACCTTATGAAATTAACTAAACTATACAAACCTTGGAAGGTAGACAATCGGTCATTTAATTTAATTAAAAATGTTGATGGAAATTATTTATAATTTTTCATGTTGATTTTTTTCCTCTTCTTTACGAAAAAGGACAGAAACTCAACATTTTATACAGGGTGTCTATAAAAGGTCTGTACAAAACGAGCACAAATTTACCCTAGTCCAAAAGTTGATAGTTTTAAAAATTGAGGGTGCAACATTGCCTTCTTTTGAATCGCATCCTGTCGCATGTTTATTGGCGGATTTTTTTAAAAGATTTAAATTTGGACTCTAAAGATATTGGAAAATGTGAGAAAGTTATTTTTATTAAAAAAAATTATTCCCGATAATTTTTACAGAACAATGACCTTTAATAATTTACCACCTTTCCACTGGTGAAAAATAACTTTAATTTGTTTAGTTTTTCTGTAATTCTGGCCAAGAGGAGTCGCTATTTAAAACGGCAAATTTAAGCGCGGTCGAATCCACTTAAATACTAACTTTGTATAGCTGAGATTAAATACCTAAATACCTTCAGACGTCCTGTAACAAAATATTTGCTTCGCCAAAAACACTAAAAAGAAAATTAGTTATTATATTTGAATCAAAAGTTATATGAACTGCGGCGGTGGCTCACCAGTGAGTCGCTGGCATTCAACCGTGGCGTTCAGAGTTCGATCCTCGGAGAGACAATAAAAAAAATTATGTTCAAAATTTAGTAGGTTTAAGAATGCAGGGAAGAGTGTAAAATGTATCATCTCCCAACCCACCCCATTTACGCCGGTAACCAGGCCGGATGAGATCGGACATCTCGTGGGGTGCTGAAGAAGGTAAGGGATACACTCCCCAATCGATAGGTCATGCAATGGCACGAAACCAAGGGTTGATAGCCCCCTTGGGGGTGTCGCATGACTAAGGATTGTGGTTCGGAACCCACGATAAGCTATAGGTCCTCTCGAGAATGGCCCTGGCAGCGAACGAAGAGGAAAAAATTACACAACAAAAAGTGATACCTATGTTTGACAAAATATCTTTTTTTTTGCAATATTTCTGCATATAAAAATCAAAAACCCTGCTATAGGCAGAACTATCTAAAGGCCTTTTTACATTAGGTGCAATTTCAAGAAAAATTGCCCGAAAGCATACACTTTAACGACGTTGTAATCAGCTAATGCAAGTTTTGAATGGAAAATTGCACGTAATGTAAAAAGGCTCTGATATTTTATTTTCACGTGACGCAAAGGAAATAAAATGAATAATTTTTACTACCTATTTAAACAATTACACGTGTGCCTATATGTTAAATTAAAAAATGTCTTTGTTTACTCCTTATCATCTCGTCCTCTATATAGTGAACTTGTAACTTCCGACAATTTAATAATTTATTTAATACATAATAAATATATATATTGAGAAACTTGCCTTTGGATCTAGGGTTTGCCAACTTTCAAACATAAAATTATCCAGGCCAGCACCGCTGGCCACTCTCACAAACTCGCGTTTTTGGGGAATCAGCATTTTTTTGGGGCATTCACCAATTTCTTATAATTTAATAATTGTTACATATTAAAGCTTGCAAATTAGTTTTCATTGCTTATTGTGTTTAATAGAAATACACACATACAATCATATCCGTCCAGGGCATATAACCGTTAGCATTACCAGTATGGCCGCCCTTAGGCATTGCCTAACTCGCCTAATGGGTTAACATGGCCCTGAACGTAGCTTACCATTTATTATAAATTACTACCGAAAATATTACCTAACCTAAATCCCAATTTATCTACATAATTACCATATTAACATAATGTGATCAACTGTATAACTATATGATTCATTAAAAATTTTAATTCGTTTCACAAATGGTAAATTAAATCCTCCAACTAGACATTACTTAATTCTTAATACCTATAAACTAGTTCTACTGTCTTTTTTTTTTGTAAAAAAATATTAATGGTGGTTTGGTGCTTATTTTTATTATTGAGACGTCTCTGTCGATTTTGCATACTTCACAGACAGTGTAGGTATTTTATACTTGATTACTGGACTAGTTAGTACTGATTATGAAGTTATCTCCGTTCGCAATATCGTCGTAAAGAATGTTTATTTAAATTTTAATTTAATTTAAAATGATTGTATGTACTGTAGTTTTAATGTTTGACATAATCTAGTAATCTTTATCTATAGTCTTCTAGTTCTATCTATCTAATATCTATCGCAACCTATTATTTCTTCCAGACAGATCGACATACAGAGATGAAATTTGCCGTAGGTAGTTTTAGTTAGCAGCTAAACAAACACAGACGTACAAATTTAATTCTGAATTTTAAGGATAGTATGTGGGTTTGTTCACGATTGGTTAATTAGATACTGTTGAAAATGCGCTGTTGCCATGGGCGCCCATGGGGGGAAATAGCCCTCCCCTAGAGCTCTGGATAAGAACGTAATTCATAGGCGACTGCGGCGTTTTTTTTTTGTTTTTTTAGGGTCACTTTGGGTAAGATGATACATTTACACTTTTTTGCTGGTCCCCCTCCCTGAAATTTATTCTATGGGCGCCCATGGCTAGAATGATCAGATCTTGAATATCAAAAAATCGGACAAGAACTACTGTCCAATAAAATTTTCTGCGGAGTATAGGTTTAAAAAAACTACTCATTTGAAAAGTGACTTCTAAATAAAACCGGTCCGTGCCGTTCTAAAACACTTCCGACTCCCTGTCAATATCTTATTGTTAAATCGGAACGGATAGTTACCGTACAACATAATATACATTAATATAAGACTGCCATCTTTTAAAATGGCAAATGCGGGACAGCAGGACAATATTCGCTTTTTCACCATTACTGTAAACTTGTATAGGATTAATGTTGTCCACCCCTTGGACCATCAAATTATTCCTTAATTTAATTGAATAGAACAATAAAAGTAAAGTTTATTTAAAGAAAATTAATTTAAATAAAAAAAATTTAGACATGGTGTTATTCTATTTCTTTTTAAAATCATATATTTCAACTCTATGAAATTTTCTGACAAGTTCTGGGTTCCCAAATAGGTTACGCGAGATCCATCAATATTTTTAACAAATGTGGGACGATTTTAGGTTTAGGTAAAATATTAGAGGCGGGACAATTCTAAAGAATACGAGACTGTCCCGTAAAATGCGAAACCCTTGGCAGCCTTACATTAATAGAACGACAGAAATTAGTTTTTATCGCAGACAGATAAATTACATTTTATTGTGCTCTGTAACAGATAGACGCCTCAACAAAATGTTGGAGTAAAAAAATCTGAATACCTCGAGAACTCAATAAAATTTTACATTTAAAAAATTAAATTAGTTTCGCCAGATTTCCTTGATTTTCTTTGACAGATTTCCGGTCACTGAATAATAATTTTATTTGAAAATTAATTTTCCTCAGAACTTCTAAACTTGAAGTTGATCGAATTGAATTAATTTTTGACAGCAGATGGTGGGGAGAATACATACACACGAGAAATTAGCTGAATTACGATTTCATTATACATTTTTTACTGAATTTTGTCGTATAGCGTTTCAACTTTGAATCGCATACATAATTACAACAGTTTGCAAATCGTTCATAAAGCACATGTCTGTAAATTTATTGGCTTTCTGATCAACTGTGTCATTATCATCACTACCTTCCATGAACCATTATAAAAAAGTGACCAAAAATTTACCATATTGTTCATTATATTGTAACAGAAAAAGTAAGCTTAAAAACTTTGTTGCTTTTATATTCAAACGATTTTATATAATAATAGGCATCCACAAGCTTATAGTTTCTATGGATTTTCACTTTTTTTGAGTAATTAAGGGAATACTATAGAAAATTTGTATATTATGATAAATTATTCTTGATGTTATAATGCGATAGCATAGCCTGGTCCTGAGTGATCATCAACTATAATTACTTCAATAATAAACAAAAGCGTTTATTCTCACGGAACTGAACATCGATCTAATATAATTTTATTATATTTTAGTTGGGCTCTTATATTACATACAATGTATTACTTCTTATTCTTGCAAGAAGAGAGAACGAAAACAAATAGCACTTCATAGATTATAGATAGATCCATCTTAATGTTGAAGGTCATAAAGAAAAATTATATACATTCCATCTTATACAACCTGTTACATGGTTAGTCAGTTATGGTAATAGTAATAGTTATGCATAGGAAAGAATGATAGGTAGATAGATACTCTGTGCAAAAAAATCTTTGTGTTTCTATTCACAAACCATTGTGGTTTTTTACCAAAATAGAACTTTGAAAATGCTAAAAAGCTTTTATTCGTTTTTTTTTTTGTAATTGTTACAGTAAGTACATCAAGTTTTGAAGTTTTATTAACGTTGGTGTAGTCAATGTTTTATTATTATCCTGATTACTGCTTGGAAAGAACCTGGTTTGTAAATAGGTTCCCTCTGAGTATTATCATTCATAGTTCAAGTACCTTTTTCTAACGATTGTCGTGAGAGGTAGGCATTATTTCCTCAGTTTTAAAATTTCAATGCTGAACCTAAATACCACTCAAATAGGTACTTTTACGAATACTAAATTGAATGGTTTTAGTACGGTAAAATAGGGGCATTGCGTTTGCATTTTTGTAACTATTGTAAATAGAAATTATGGCATGCGGTTATACAAAAAAAGGGGCGTGCATCGACGAGTATTAGTCATTTCTTGCCATTCTTTCGAATTAGGCTTCTTACCTCTTCGTTCGCTGCCAGGGCCATTCTCGAGGGGACCTACAGCTTAACGTGGGTGCCGAACCACGATCCTCAGTCATTCGACACTGCCCCCCAAGGGCTAGCTCTGGGTTTATTGCGCCATTGCATGACCTACCGATTGGAGAATGTGTACCTTCTTCCGCACCCCACGACGAGCACTTATGCAGACCGTACACTATGAGTAGGAATGACAGTCTTTACACTATCAGTCGCAATGACAGTCTTTACATTATCAGTGGGAACGACAGTCTTTACACTATCAGTCGGAATGACAGTCTGCACTATCAGTCGGAATGACAGTCTGCACTATCAGTCGGAATGACAGTCTTTACACTATCAGTCGGAATGACATTCTTTACACTTTCAGTCGGAATGAGCCTTAATAAAGGAATGACAGTAATACTGATGCTGTAAGGGCAAATTTCAAGGAATGATGGTCGGACTGCTGTATATTGAAGGACGGAGGATTGAGATTATTCAGGACTATCAGTCCGACTGATAGGGTAGGGTTTGCCTTTAGGGACGTTTTCCTCCACCGTTGCTAGTCGCTGGTGACTACGACCCAGTAGCGACGACTGATTCGCCAAGACATATATATACAATAGTTATAACTTGACGAATCAATCGTCGCTACTGGGTCGTAAGTCGTAATTGCCAGCGACTAACGAGAAGGAAGACATACCTTTAGCCTGTTTAGAATTTCGGGGCTGTGAAAGAAGCGTTTTCGATGATCTTCCCAAAATCTAGGGAATACCATACATCACGCTTTTTCTTATAGTAAAAAAATTTAATTACAACGTGAATGTTGCCCAGCTGCTGATGATATAATAATGACTGCATATTAATTTTAGTAGACCTTGAAACATTATAGTTTGGTATTATATTTACTATATTCCAAATTCAAAATGTCTTTAATTTTTGCAACAATAAAATATTTACAAAATTAAAATCGAATGCGGTATGTTATATTTAAGTGGATCCAATTGTGCTTAAATTTGCCGTGTTAAATTGCCAAATAAAACCCTAAAAATAATTGCTCATTCTATTATAAAAAATCTTTAAAATTATTTTTTTTATTAAAAATAACTTTCTAACACAATCCAATATCTGTAGAGTCCAAATTTATAAAGTTTTAAAAAATCCATTAATCAGGATTCGGGCCAAGAGATCGCAATGATTTTGGTCTAGAGCTAGTAGAAGTGGCCTTGGAGAAGAATTTAGAAATATGTATTTGTAGAATGTTCTTAACAAAATTATCATTAATTAAAAGATGTAAGATAGAATGTACTACGATAATTCTAGAAAGTCAAAAATTATTGTTATTTAATGAGAGCAAGGGTGTTTCAGTAATATTACATTCATGTTATATTTTCTTATGTAAATATAACAAAATGACCATTTTCTATATTTTTATATTATTGACAAAACCACTTTTACATAAATGTGTGTCTTACGTAAATTACCATTATTATAAGTAGGGATATAAAAGGTTAAAACAAAAATTACATATATACATATGACATTGCCCTTTATTATTATTATGAAAAAACACGTTTGAATTGCAAATCAGTGCTATTAATTGTTATAAATATGTTGAAGCCAGTTACATAATATACATACATATTGGGAGGTAGACATTGGACAAACTGACTATAGGAAGGTTTCTTTGTTGTAGTAGAATTTCTCTTTAATACCGAGTATTTTTTAGAACTATACCACCCTTTGACAGGGTTGTCGAAGGTATCGGGTACCTTTTTACAGGTATCTTATTGTAAATACTGTCAACAGTTACCCTACATCCAGTTTTAGAAACTATTCATAATAACTAATAACCAATAGCAAATATCTAAAACATATTATGATGAGATGACATATATTTTCAAGCAGTGGCGAATCTGGAATCTTGCTGGTGGGGGACTAAAAAAAAGTTGCTTTTAAAAAAAAGAGCGTATCCCGGCTCTAAAAACCTTTCTACTCTCAAAACTGACTTCCACAAAAATACTGACCCTTCTAACACCCTTAAAGAGGGGGATCCGCCGCTGGTTTCAAGATAAAAAGTTTTGATTAAAAAAAATTAAAACTGTATAAATGTGTGTACGCTTTTTAAATAAAAAATTCAGTTATAAATTTAAAACTTACAATTATGACACATTTAGGGAGATGGGAGGCAAAATGTTAATTTCAAATCGACAATTATTAAGTTTGTCGTTTATAAATAATTTTTACTGAAGGAAACCGCTTTTTTAAAGGTTAAGGTATAAAAATACAATAATATAAAGCAAGTAGGTCAAGTGTAAAGTAGACTGGCTATCTATTATTTCCTTAAATGTAAAATAATTCTTGTGTTGGTAAGGACAGCTTTGCTTTGCTACCATTTCCTTGTAAGATTTTAATCGAGTCTCAGCGCCAGAGTATATCTTGTCAAGTATATCTTGTCAAGGGGCAAGTTTTTTTTTAAATTTCAGAATCATAGCGGTTCAAGTGGTGGTTGAACCACTATGTTTATTTTTCCTATAATTGTTAAATTCTGATATTTTACTTTAAAACTTTTGGGCAAGGGCCTGTCGACATATTAAGCACCGGTTCCCGCAGATCACCGAAGTCAAGCGGTGTCGAGCGCGGTTAGTACTTGGGCGGGTGACCGCTTGGGAACACGGCGTGCTCTTGCCTCAGGGAAGAGTGTAAAATGAATCGACACCTAGTCATCCTATTCACGCCGGACAGGCCGGATGAGATCGGATATCTCGTAGGATAAAGGTGCCGTTTCACACTCCCCAGTCGGTAGACCACATTTGTGGTCGATGACCGGTTCAAGATGGCCTACGTAGTCGGCGAACCGTAAAAAAAAAAAAAAAAAAAAAAAAAAATACTTTAAAACTTAAACATAGTGTTTAGTAACCTAGGGGAGAAACACTTGAAGTGTCTTATTTACTTAGTTAACTTGCCACTCCACTTGAAGCATGGACTACTTCTTAAATTTAAAGTGTTTAGTGTTTCACTGCATTTATTTGATCTTAGCAGCAAGCAATTTATTTTTAACCAGATAAACCCCTTCAAATCAATTCCAGCAATTTACAATTATCTTAATAAATGTAAAGATTATCAACTTTCCTTTTAATACGCTTGATGTGTATTTAATCTTTATTGAAAATTTAAATCATAGGAAAATTCATTTAAAAAAAACACACGATTAAAATTGAAAAAGTTTTATGCCTCCGCTGGGAATCGAACCCAGAACCTCTCGATTACATGTCAAGCGCGCTGTCAATTGTGCTACGGGGGACCTGAAATTCTCTCACCAACTTCGGTCATATAACTTATTTAATTTTATGAATAATTTTTTGAATAAGTTATATGACCGGGTGAGAGAATTTCAGGTCCCCCGTAGCGCAATTGGCAGCGCGCTTGACATGTAATCGAGAGGTTCTGGGTTCGATTCCCAGCGAAGGCATAAAACTTTTTCAATTTTAATCGTGTCTGTACGCCGGCAAAAACATTTTTAATGCTTTGAATATAAATAAAATAGACACAAAGTCACGGTCTTATTAAGAGAATAACTCGCGGCCGCCGGGGCCCCTGGTTGATCTGGGGCCTCCGGTCGCTGCCACGGTTTGCCCTATCATAGCTACGTCACTGCAACAACCTTATATTTTCTGGTTTGTAAAATCCGTAACTTTTTTTTGCTTTTACGGCAACGCAAATGAAAATAAATTCAGATCCTTTCATGTGAACACAACGATTAATCAACAACTACATATTACGTGTTGCGGTACCAAATTTCGTCTGGTGTAATTTTTTTTGTGAAACCTATTAAAATATTTGCAATTTTATGAGAAAATGAATAAACTAATAAAATACATATTGCCGATGCGTATTATTCAAACAAATGCCAAAAACGTTTGCATAATTTTTTAAAATCTATTTGATGATGTCGCAAAAATTGTAAGTGGATAACCAACATTCCTGATTTTAAAGCTGATTTTTTTGGGTTATTTTAAAACAAACAGTAACCTCGACTTTTTTTAAATTTAGAACAACCCGTACCAGTGGCGTAGCCAGAAAATATGCTCGGGAGAGGGGGGGGGGGCTTAGTTGTCGTAAGTAGGACATTTTTTTTCTGGAGAAAGGGACAGTCGGGACTATATGTATTTCATGACATTGTAGGGAAGAAGGCGGAAAAGCGCGAAACAATTTCGGGGCCACTGTGTACTATCAAATTTACAAAATTAAAATATTACCTCTCCTCCCATCTGCATGATATTCCTAGCTGGCTCTTTATTTAAAAAAAAAACAATATTATTTGTAAAAATATGAATATTGGTGTCAATCGAAAATTTTAAAGACGTTTTTCATGATTAAAAATAGAGTAAATATCGCTTACCACGCCAAAATTGATGATTTTTTCAGAAATCATGTATTTTAGGAGCGTAGATCTAAGAGCAGTATTTGGTGCAAATGCTTAGGTTTTTAAATTCTTCTTCTTAAGTGCCGTTTTATATATTCATAATAAAGCATTCTCGTTTCTTCCCGCACTATTTTTTTATTATAAATTATCACACATATAAAATTTTTACTTCAATTTTTATCTTTAACAATAAAAATCTAATTATTTTTTGGTTTTTTGTAAAAATATTTGATTGAATTGGGTTATATTTTTGTTGATTTAAAATAGCTTTAAAAAAGGGAAAACAAAACAGACAAGTATATAATAAAAAAATACTATAAAATAATATTCTTTTTACTCCTTTTCTACTTAAAGACTATTTATTACTTTTTATACAAAAAAAATCATTGACCTATAATGTTTCTAAATTTTACACAAAGAATATTATTTTACTTACAAAATTTATTGAAATGTATTCAGATAAGAATTCAAGCGCTAAAAGGTTTTAAAATAATTGTTTTATAACAAGTTATAAAATTAAGAGTTGTTTTACCAAGAGTGTATACATAACATCTTTAAGAGAATAATTAAGGTACTTCCTATTAAATTTCACTTTCTCTATCCCTATTCTTTAAAAAACTATTACTTGTAGTAAGTCGTCTTTATTTCCTCAACACGATTTTTAACAAACTTGAGATTCAAGAGTGTAATTTTATTCATTCAACTTGCAGTGTGTTACGTCATGTAGGCAGATGTAATGGAGGTATTACGTAACAAATAACAGGGGCTTTAATAAAATACTTGAAAAATCTGAGTTTTTTTCATCCCTACGTACTTTCGCCGCATAAATGGAATAATTGTATTAAAAAAAAAGATTTTATTGAATCGCGAAAATAAAAATATTTTTCCCACTATAGGATATTAAAGTACACGTTTTGTAACGCATCATTTTCTAACGGAATAAGTGCTCTAATCGTTTTCTAAAACGTGTACTTTATACTGTTTTAACCGCGGCAATGACTCAGTGAGGATACGTACAATAAAAAAAGTATGTCCGAAATTCAGTTGATTTAAGAATGCAGAGAAGAGTTTAAAATGTATCATCTCCTAACCCACCCCATTCACGCCGGTAACCAGGCCGGATGAGATCGGACACCTCGTGGGGTGCGGAAGAAGATACACACTCTCAAATCAGTAGGTCATGCAATGGTAAGAAACCAAGGGTTGATAGCATGACCGAGGATCGTGGTTCGGAACCCACGTTAAGCTGTAGGTCCCCTCGGGAATGGCCCTGGCAGCGAACGAAGAGGAAAAAAGCGTGTAAAAAAAATACATATTTAAAAATTTTAAGCATTTTTTTCAAATGTCCATGACTTATCATTCCTCCTGTACTAAATATCTGGTCTCTTCTCGGAGATTTTGTTAAAAGGTCACAACGGATCATGCCAGATGTCACCAAAAGAAAACATTTGATTATCTAATAATACTAAGGACTTTAAAAAAATAAAAATACAGTTTCATAATGAGCTTATTTACGATACTGAAAACGATATCGTAATAGATTTGGTATGAAATCAAATCAGAAAACAGCCATTCTATACTTCACTTGATTAGAATTAACTTCTTATCTATTTTTAATAAATCAATAGGTACTTCTTTTTTATTATCTATAAAAACATTGCAAATCATAAAGTGACTAAGCTTGAATACGTGTTCCCCGTACATTTTTATGTTGTTGTTGCTGGGGTTAGCGAAAGAGCCAGTATACTTGGACCTATGAGATTATTGTATCCTCTGTTTCCTGGATAATGTCAGCCAGACGGGACCTATAGCTTATCGTGGGATCCGAACCATGTGTATGTACTATTGTGCCGATAAAAAACTGGGACAAGAGATTTACAAAAACAATGTAAGAAATACATATCCCCTAGACTATAAAAGGTGTCTAGAGCTAAAAAGGAAAAACATTCAAAATTTAAAAAGTAACCTAGGTTACATAATGGAATGTTTTGTATTTTTCGATACGGGGTGGTTAAATTTGAGAGACATCATATAATATGGATAAAGTAAATTTATTAGATTTTTTTAAAGTCAAATATTTTATAAATTATTATATTTACCATTACCACAAAATAATAAATAAAGCTAATACAGGTAATAAAATACATTTAATAAAAAGAAAAAAATTGCGAACACAAAGTTTGTCAAAACAACACAAAATTAATATTTGGTCATAGAACCATTTCTGTTTATTACTTTTTGGAGCCTTTGTGGCATACTTAAAACTAAGTTTCTACATAATTCGACAGTTATTTCATCCCAAGCTTGATTTATCCTATGACAAATGTTTTCTATCGGGTTCAAATCAGGACTCTTCGAAGCCCAGGGAAGAACTGCTATGTTATTTTCTTGGAGAAAATTTTGTACAATGCGCGCTGTGTGTATTGGAGCATTATCATGCTGAAATGTGTAATTTTGACCGTATACAGCGTTTACCGATGGTATCATCACTTCGTTTAGTATATTAACGTATACTGCTGCAGTTAGTCTTCCTTCGACGATTTGGCAAAGTCCTGGTCCTCTAGCGCTAATCCAGCCCCAAACATTTATGGAGAAACCCCCACTTTGGTTGGTTTTGTGGGTGTATCTCTCATCATACCGCATGCCGGAAGGCCTATACACCCGAATTCTCCCATTATTGCATGACTGAAAAGTTTTCTCGTCAGAAAATATAACTGTTTCCCATAAATTTATTTGATTAATATATTCATGTGCAAATTCTAACCTGTCCTGTTTATTTATTTCCGTTAAAAAATTTTTATTGGCAGCACAACGGCTTCGTATATCGGAATTTCGAACCCTGTCTCTAGCGGTATTTGCAGAACCTGGAAAATTCGTCTCTTCTTTTGCCTTGATTGCAGTTTCGAAGGGATGATCCCTTAGATAATTAACCAGTCTTCTATCATGATCATCAGTAGAAATTTTAGGGGGACCAGAACCTGCATTCCTAATAATAGTCCCATGTCTTGCTATTTTTTGTTTTGCCAATAGCACGGTATTCTTGCTTACTCCCAGTTCATCTGCAATATCCCTAATAGCAACACTATCTCGCAACCGACTATAAATAATTGCCTTTTGCTGGGGGGTTAATTGTGGCATATTTACAAATAATATATGATTGTATGTTTGACGAGTCAATCATAAAGTGACAATCTTTATTGACATGCAAATTTTCATGACATTTTACTGGTACCAGGCTTGATGTAAAATTATTCTTAATAGTCTAGGAGAAAATAGAAAAATTTCCTGTCCCAGTTTTTTATCGGCGCGATGGTACCTACTAGTTATCCTCTTTACGCCCCCAGAGGTTCATGACGCCCTTCTCGGTCTCGACATTAGGAATCATTAGTAGCATACTGCATTCTTGTATCCACCAATGTTCCGGGCATACTTTTTTTTCATTAAACGTATGCCCTCTCCGAGGATCGAACTTAGACCGCCACGGTCGAATGCCAGTAACTCAGCACTGAGCCGCGGTTTCCAGTACATTTATGCATGAAAACACCGAACACAAATGAGAAAATTTTGCGTTGAAACCGTAATCGACAAAAGTACTCATATTATATTATACCATTAAATTAAATCATATGCTTTCTCGTCTTGCAAAACAGGGAAACCAGCTTTGAGCTATATTAGCAGAAATGGAATAGGAGACTCTTGGGGGCTATTTTTTTAATTTAAATTTTACAACTTTAAAAACTTACGTTAAGAGAAAAGCTGGCGATTTGGCTTTAGCCAGAGGCATAAAACGAGCACACACGTTTAAAAGATATTATAAAAAATAGGAAAATCTCAATCACCCCCACCATAAACCATCAGTGAAAATAAAAACAATATTTTATTATTTCCTTGTGATTACCTTTAAAATTTTTTCAATAAAGCAGCTTCTCATAAAAGTCAGAAATGTGCTGTTAATTTTTAACTGTCGTCAACAACTGACATACTTCAGCTTTGTTGATCATTTTATTATACTTTGTCTTTTTACTTTTTAGAAGAAACTTTTTTGGCCCTGAATAAATTATATTATGGTAAAAAATGCAGGTTTCCCTGGAAAGATTTTTTACTGTATCGTGTGAAATGCGAAAAATAATAAAAACAAGAGTAAAAGGTCAAACTCCTTTGAACATCACGAACACTTTCCCACTTGACATTTTTCGATTTTTGTTGATGGAAAAATATAGTTCTTTTGGAAACAACAGCACGACCTAAATAAACCTTTGTGCCAGGTATGCATACAGGGTGGTCCTTAACTATTACTATTACTAAAGACGTGCTAATGTTTCAGGATGTGATTCCTCAGGTCATTTTATGAAGGAAAGTTAATATATTATTACATAATATGTTCATATTAAAAACATCTTACCAATATTTTAAAATTCTTCTCCAAAGTTAGCAGTTCGGGCCAATTTTTGCGCCAGATCCACTTAATTTTTTTTCATAAAATAAGCTGAGGAATCACACCTTGAAATATTATAACGTCATTAAGGAACACCCTGTATACAGAGTAAAAAAAACATTTAAAATTATCCGAACCTTTTTTTTTGCAGGTGTTACATACCTTTGTAGAGCCCCACCATATAATAAAAAAACGTACTGCAGACCAATCTCTCAGAATTTTGCTTTACTACGATCACAGCGTTTATAGGTGAGTGACATTTTCATCAAATCAAGAACCCATAAACGTCAATCAGTGTTGAGATTTTTGAAATTTCATTATTTAGTTTTAACCAACACTCTAAGTAATTTTTTGAACGCCTGAAACATAATTTTCGGTTTGCTGGAGAAAAAATGTATTTTCCTGAATACGAAATATGTATTGAAAAAATTGCTGGTTTGTTATATATAGATTACTACAGTTTAAGATTTGATTAATGTATTTACAAACATTGTCTAATCAGTAACAAAATCTTTATTATAATAATATAACAGCCCATTATATAAGACAATGTGAAATACAACATTTGTTAATTCAATTAACTATATACCCTGTTTACTTTGCTTAATCCAAGCAGTTTGATCAGCTGTTACAGAGCGTTATGTAGAATTAAATTTATCGAATACATCAATGTTTCAATGTATATTGAGATTCCAATCGATTTTGATACACCTACAGGATGTAGAGTTTGAGACAAAATCTCGGAAGCGTGTAGGAAGCGTTAAAATAAGTTTACCGAGCTTTTAGGGCCCAAAACCCGAAACTATATTGATTAAGTGGCCCGACCCGACCAGGACCCGAGAGTCAGGCCGTGCCGCATTAAGGCCCGAGATGAAAACACGGCCCGTACCAATACCAAAGAGGCGGTGCTGCCTGTACAGGCCTCTGGTTAGGGACACAAAAAGCCAAGTGGGATGATACACTAACCAATAATAACATATTGACTGGGGTGCACAAATGACACTTTTATTTTGTTCGTTGGCTATATATATACAGGGGGGCATTTTTAACTGGAATAAATTCAGTATTAGAAAGCCTCTTTATTTGCAGAGAAAATAGGGAAATACGGGTGCCTTTATTTTTAGTTTGGTACACTTTTTTCGTTCCGTCATGAAATTTACCGCTCTTTTGGGGGTAGAAACCGCCCCCAACTTTTTCTTTTAAATGTAAAGGTATGTATTGCGATAGCTCGTTGGAAAGAGCATAAGAGAAAGGAATACGACCCATTATTTACTTTTGCATTTCGGTAATCTAGACTCAATTTTTATTATTGTAAACATTGTTGGAAATGTTGCCTATTTTTTTCCTGACAAAACCAATAACAAAAAGTTACCACCAGAATGCGGCATTAACTAAACAAACCTTATCAATAACATGTTTTCTTTTTTTTAAGCCAGCCTGCGCTGCTAAAACCAAAATTGTAGTATGAATTGTTGCTAAAATGGCCAGTTCTTATTTTTGTCTGGCTTTCTACATTATCAAAATTCAAAAGTAAATAGTGGGTCGTATTCCGTTTTTTATGCCCTTTCCAACGAGATATCGCAATACATACCTTTACATTTAAGAAAAAAAAATTGGAGGCGGTTTCTACCCCCAAATAAGGGGTAAATTTCATGACGGGACGAAAAAAGTGTACCAAACTAAAAATAAAAGCATCCGTATTTCTGTATTTTCTCCGCAAATAAAGAGTTTTTCTAATACTGAATTTATTCCAATTAAAAATTCCACCCTGAATGTATTAGGGTATAGAAAATTAATTTATTTAAAAGAAAACATTCTATGGTGAAAAGTTACATGTAGCGCATTCAAATAATACCTATTTATTTATTGTTACTTTCACTATGGGTACATGTATTGTTCTCACGTACAGATTTTTATCCAAAAAAGATACTTACTATCTATTAATTTTTTGTATATTAATTTGTTACAGGTTAGACGAAGAGCGATTTAAGTTGATAAATGTAAGTATAATTTTTTCAAATTTCATAAAAGGATCGTAATAATCTAAGCAGGAATACGACTCTTAAGTTTCAAAAGCTATTTCAATTTTCAGAAGAAAATATAATTTAAAATTTACCAGGTAATTACATCTCTTTTTGACCCGAATCACAATAAAACTAAGCAATTTCTGTTTTGCTGGTATTTATGTGGGTGTGAGAAAGTTATTTTCATGGGTTGCCATTTAAAAAAATTCAAACTAGCGTCGTATATGTCATTTTTGACATTTGAGATATTTGACAATAGCATAAATAGCTTCGCTATAAAAAATTACGTATCCCCAAAAAACATAGGTTTCAAAGCTTTTATTAATTGGATGAGAACAAAAACACTATATTTAAAGCCTCATATTTCAGAAACGGCTGAAAATAAATGTTGACAACTATATTCTTTAATGTTGGAGCAAAAAATCGAATGCAGCAGGCTTACTATAAAGTAGGGTTGCTATTTAAAAAAATCTAACGTGGCGTCTTATCTGTCAAATTTGTAAACATATATTTTTTGACATTAAATTTGGCTTCTTCACGGAAAACTATTAGGGAATACGTAATTGTTTTTTTTATTGTGGTCGGTAGGAAAGTCGCCAATCGGGTGAGACAATTAAAATAATGTCCCCGTACAAGGAATTTTGAAAATATATATTTTTAATAAAAACAAAACAAGAGTTAATCTGGTACATGTAGGAACACAATCCTCTGAAGTTTTTCTTTAAACTAAGCAACTAATGGAACACCTTATAATTTACTGGAAACAATCCCATACAGAAAATTGAAAAGGTCTTTAATATGCCAAATTTCATTTATTTATATGAAACTATATTTTTGTATTGTGTAGTATAAAAATAAATGATATTTGTGTAAAGATAACGAAATTATGTCACTTACAATCGTCCTTGTAATTTTGCCAAATTTTAATCATTACTCGGGGATATAAAAAATAAATCCACATTAAAAACTGTCTTTACCTATGTCTATAAATTATTGAAATATACAGGGTGGTGCATCGAAAACGAAACAGAGACATTTACTGGCAGCTCAGTTATTTTTTGGAAAAACGCTCAGACCCGTCGATTTTGTTTTCGAAGGGGACACAAAACTGGTAAAAAGTCACGTTAACACGTGTAGCCCCCTAGGCGGGGGTAGCACCACCCCTAAAATCTTAAATGGAAAGGGGGGTCGAGTGATACCTTATTTTAAAGGTCTTTCAGTTCCCTTTATAATGATGTAAAATTCATGTACTTCAGTCAGTAATAAAGGGAATTGAAAGACCTTTAAAATAAGGTATCACTCGACCCCCTTTCCATTTAAGATTTTAGGGGTGGTGCCACCCCCGCCTAGGGGGCTACACGTGTTAACGTCACTTTTTGCCAATTTTGTGTCCCCCTCGAAAACAAAATCGACGGGTCTGAGCGTTTTTCCAAAAATTTACGCAGCTAACCTTGTATCTGTAGTGTATTTTAAATTTCATTACTTTACTTTAAAAACATCTTTATTCTTGTTGTCATCTTATTCTACATAAATACATATAATCGTATAGACGGTATGACAAACTCACAATAATACACAAATATAATATTTTATTTTGGTTCTACTGATCACTACTGACCAGGACATACACCAAGGCAAATGCCCAGATGGGGTTGGTGTTGGCCCACAAGGTAGAGATAAAAATTACTTTTATTTTTTACAATCGGTCAGTTCCGGTAATCCCTTATACTGCCATAAAAGAGTTAATTTTAGCTTTCGCTTATAAAGTTTTGTAGTGACATGATTCCTGTTTTACTAAAGTTTAATTGCTAGGTGTTTGCTGGAAACACGATTGAAAAAACCAGCATGAATCTATTCAGGTACAAAGTAGCTTCTATTTTGTTAATTGTAAATTTCATTGTAGATTGCAGAGTTTTACCAATGCATATAAATAATATAGTTGTCGCCTTCATTGTTTTAAATTGAAATGTACATCCTGTCTAGAAACCGATGATTATTTAATTGATTTCTGATAAGAAATTCCTCTTCCTGTATTCATACACTTAATCATAAAACATTATCTGCCTATCCGAAACTTGTTGCCAAAAAGCATGGGGTTCCACAGAGACATTTTCAGGGGGGACAAGACAAATTTAATCAGGAAATCGATTTTTTATGTTAAAATATACAAAGCCCGATTTTTAGAACAAAAACATTTAGTAGAACATCGTTTTTTATATTTGATGGTAAAATTAAATTCCAAAAATTATGCAGATAATTAATTTGTTTAAATTTTATAGTTTTTCCTAAAAATTGGAATAACTTTTTAATTATCAATAATTTTATTTTGTTTTATTATAAATTAAAATTTTATTATTTGTTTAAACCAATGAAAAAAAATGATTATCAAAAAGATGAATTAGTATCCCAACTTTGACACTGTTAAAAGTTGGTGTGCATTACGTTTGTCTCTTTTATATACTTTTAAAACCGTACCTTAGCCTTACATTTCAAGTTTTACAATTTAATTTTAGTGAAACTAGTTGAAAATATTTTTTTGTAGAATGTTAACTATAAATAATTTTCTGGTCAGCCAGTAACCGGGGGAACCCCATCCCCCCTTCCACCTTACTAGACGTCCATGCAAAGACACTTAACTTTATTATAAGGGTTATTAACTACAATTCAAAATTTAGTTATAAACATTTTATTATTTTAAGTACTTACGTAATTGTAATAAAAACATCATGTCAAAAAATTTCGTATAAAACCAAATATAATTAAATAATTTAGACATTTAAACAACTAATACTTTTATCACATATCAAAAAAATATTATTTTAGAGTCTTATTATATCTATTTCCACAGCACAAAATATTAGAGCATAAATATATTCGCTTTTACTGTTTGTCCATAGGTTTTGAATGCTCCTTTTCAGCCTTTTCGATACCTTCAATGTCAAAAACATCGCTACTAGGAAGACTTATTTTTCTTTCTTCTTTTGCTTGATGATTTGCCGCTTGAATGTTATTTGTCATCACAGAAACATTTGTACGTTTTCTCTCTTTCATTCTTCCACTTTTCGACAGTGACAGTCGTCTATTTAATACCGGCAGGTTTTCATTTATCTCTCCAAGATTGTCTTCAGTTTTTGGCGAGATTTGAGCTTCTTTAGCCTTTTCTTTTTTCACTTTGTTTTTGCCACCAAACAAATTTGAAAAGAAAGTCGACATATTTCACTAAACTGACGTTTCACCTGACAGAAGGACTGCTCAGTTAGTGTGTATTAAAACACTACATTGATTGCAAAAAAAAGATTAGAAATTACTGTTGTATATTATGAACACCGATAAGATAAAATAAAACATAGATAAGGTTTATAATAGGCAATAAACTCGGTGCTTAAAATTTTATAAGACTATTTTGATTGCCGAATCGTTGAATTTTTCTATTGTCAAGTTTTTAATCAAGAACCATTCAGTGCTAATTTTTGCAATGCTTAATTGTTTCAATGCTTAATTGTTTAAAACCCCATTGTTCATTTCTTGCCAGTGCAGATAGTGCGGATATTTTTTGGCGCTCTGGTGACAAGTTTTTGTTAACAAATAGTGAATTACAAGCTATGTATGTTATTTTTATTATTAAATAACAATAAACATTTTAAATAGTTTTTTGGGGGGGGGGGGGGGGGTGTTGCGCTCCTGCGTGTAAGATATTTTTCCGCCCCTTAAAAAAATATGATTAAAAAAAATAATCATATACTAAATGTGCGCTCACGGCAGTAGCTCAGGGGTGAGTTCGGATATATCCTGGGGTGCGGAAGAGGGAATTTTTAAAATTTGACAGTATACTAATGTTGATGGAGGTAAGGGTAACCAGGCTAAAATATTTTTGAATATGGGTGTGGTAGGACACCCTGTAAAGGTATCTAATATTTGTTACTTATATACCTAATTATTTTATTAAATTCAATTGATTTATACAAAGAATTTAATTTCACTTACTTTTTAAATTGTATTCAAATTAAACCATGATTTTCTGTGGTCAGTCGTTTTTATTCTAAGAAGAAAGAAAAATTAAAGTGTACTTTTAATTTTGTATTAGACTCTCGTGCTTTTTGTTCAATCCTTTTAATTTCATGATTTATCAATTCTATTAATGTATTTTTTATTGCATATTTTAGAATACCATTTTGCCTGAGGCAGTTAATTTCTGGGAAAAAGCGTTATTTGTACGAAGAGCTGATAATGTCATTCGACTTACCAGGTAAGCTATAAATACGAGAGCAATTTCTAACTAATGATATATATTTTTTTAATTAAACCAAGGATAAATACGTTTTATTTAAATTATACCTAATGAAGTGTGTAAATTCAATTATTTACGAGAATTTTGTACCAAAGACACTATATAAGAAATGTTCGCAATTAATATAAAATATTTAAATTACTACATTATATGGGTAACAATATTTCTTGGTTATTCATTAAAAAAGCAAAGAACAAAGCCTTTATTCCTTTTTTTTGTACTTCAGTAAATAGAAATCTTCTTGAGACATCACAAAATTGTACATTTTATTATGTTATATTTTGCAGCTTTTAGTATCCGCTTCCATATAAGTAACTCAATTTTTATATAACTTTTATGTAGGGAGTGCTACAGATTCTAGAGCCAGTTTATTTAATTTTCTCTCAAAGCAAGGAAGAGATATCAAGTTGAATTCCTGATTCCCTATTTAACCTGAGTGACTTTAATGGGGGGTAGTATAGGAATAGCAGCCTTTCTTAGATCAACCATAAGATTTTAGAAAAATAAAATGAACTGCGCTACAATACACAATGATTTCCTTGAAAATTTTAGTTCAGTAAATTCTTTTTTCTGGAGATCGATCTCAACAAAGAATGCGAAAGTTTTATTTCAAGCAAAAACCTAAAACAACAACCCTTGAGAATGTTGGAAGAATTCAGTGAACAACTTTTAGTAAATATGGTTTTAGAAAATTGGAAATTAAAAAAATATATACATGTGCATAATTTATGAATAAAAAAAATATTTTCTTAAAGTGACACACTTACTATAAATGTCTAGCTGAAATTAGTTTAGACCATAATAGTAAGATCTCTAATATGTATTTATATAAAACCAAGTACTCGAAAAAAACCTGCTTTTAACTTAGTTTCTATAGTTTAAATAAGATTTTCTATTAAGATCTTACCATAAGAAGTATTCACACAACTCTCTACACTATCATTGTTTAATTTGCGTTTTGCAGACATCATTATAATCAATTTTTTTTAAACGCACTGCGGAAGTCGGTACAGAATATAATAAGTAACAGTATATTAACCTTTTCCTTTATAAAAAATTCTATTTTGCATAATCAATAAGGAATATCTACTATATAATATCCACTTTGTACTTCTTATATCTTATGTATATGTCATTTTTTCCGCTGTGTTACTAGGCTAGTTGATGATGGTATTGTTAAACTATATTATATTTTTTGAAGGTTCTTTTAAACTATTCTTAGTGTTAATACTGTTTAAATGAAGTTTTTTGAGGATCATATAAAATTTGCTATATAAAATAGTCGCTTTTTTGAACCGAATTACATAAAAACTATGCAAGATATTGACTTTATGTTTTCACCAATGGAAAGATGGCCTCTATGTGTGCGTGAAAAAGTTATTTTCATGCAAAAAAATCTAGGAAAAAAATATAAGCCAATAAAAACCATTAAAATTATTGTTTAATTTCATTGTATAATACTTATATAAAATATTTTTTTTACTGGAAATAACTTTCTCACACTCCTCAATATCTGTAGTCCAAATTTGAAAACTGTTTTAAAAATCCATTAATAAACATGGCCAGGATTCGGGTCAAGAGAACGCAATGTTTTTATTATATGTACCGGGTGATTCAATAAGAAAGGTAGCCGGCTATATCTCGGAAACTATTGGGCATAGAAAAAAAAAGAAAAATCATAACTAAAGTGGCCATGAGAAAATCCTGGAAATAATTTTTAAGTTCCGCATTTTGCCGCAAGAGGGCGTAATTGAAAAGTAAATTTTAAAATTTTACATATCTCCGAAAATTCCATGTTAAGGTATATCTTTGGTAACACCGTTAAAAAGCTTGGACAATTATGCATCATTTTGGTCTTATGCTCATTGGCGTATCGCTTTATTAAGAGGGGGGGGGAGCTGTTGAAAGTGTAATTATTTAAATCGCTTCAACTTATAAACGCTTTATCCGATTTTAGCAAACTAAAGACTGTTTGGAAGAGAAATGTATGCACTTTCACCAATCGTATTTAGTTGTCCCTAATAGTTCTCAAAAAAAATTCTAGAGGGCGCAGTTTGTAATAATAACACATTTTTTGATTTTACTCCGAAAAAATAAATCATTTTTTTTTTTTTTTTTTTTTTTTATGATAAAACACCTGCACTGTAGGAAAAATCCTTTAAGGCGCTCTGGGAGCGGTGCGAGTGCGAAAAAAGCGATTAACGTTGGTCTTGAAACGTTGAAGATTGTATTCATTGGGAAACACGACTTCAGGAAGATCATTCCACAAAGATGACGTTCTCCAGATGAAAGAATTCTTGAACAATGAAGTTCGAGGAGTACTAAGCTGAACAACATATGGATGAGCGGCAGTGGTTCGCCGTGTATTTCTGTTTTGCATTGCTCTAGGTGGAATCAAGTGGGCAATGTCAGTCGAACACCTGCCATGGAAATATCTGTAAAAGAGAGCCAAATCACCAACCTGTCTTCGATGCTCCAGGCTATCGAGGGTCTTGGTCAGCTCGGGGTCGCCGATCAGACGAACGGCTCTCCTTTGAATGGAATCCAGTAGCCGAAGGGTGTGCTTGGGTGCAGAGCTCCAGACATGAGAGCAATATTCTAATGATGGTCGAATCTGGGCTTTGTAGAGTGTCAAAAGTTGATGAGGTGTGTACAACCTTTTGGTGCGGAAAAGTACACCAAGTTTCTGTGCAGCTGTCTTGGCAATTGCGGCAACGTGATCATGCCAAGACATATTACCTCCCAGATTGACCCCTAGCAAATTAATAGACGGTGCCAGGGGAATTGCGGGTCCTGCCATGACTATATCCGGTTCTGCAATGTTAACCTTTTTGGAGAAGACTGCTGCCTGGGTTTTCTTAGCATTAAATTCGACTTGGTTACTGTCACCCCAAGCCAAAATTTCTTCCAGGTCATTGTTAAGGCGCAAAACTTCATGCTGCCTGCGAAGATGTGCGTCGGCAGCGGATGTTTGGGGAGTCAAGGTAAAAGATGAGACAAGTGTGCTGTCATCAGCAAAGCTATAAATTGGATTTTGGGTTTTTACTAGAAGGTCGTTAATATACAGTAAAAAGAGGGTAGGCGACAATATGGACCCTTGAGGAACACCGGCATTGATGGTGAAGGTGTCTGAGAGAAACCCGTCAATCGCCACTTGCAGAGAACGGTTCTTAAGGAAGCTGGTTAACCATAAACAAAATCCATTAGGCATACCGTAGGAGCGCAATTTACTTAGAAGCCCATCGTGCCAAACACGATCAAAAGCCCTAGAGATGTCCAGTGCAACAGCCCGGGATTCTCCATGATGTTCGATGGTGTTACTCCAAAGATGGGTGACATATGCCAGAAGGTCACCTGTTGATCTGGACTTACGAAAACCGTATTGATGGTCGCTGATAATGTTAAGCCCTTCCAGATACTTTAGGAGTTGTTGGTTAATAGCTTTCTCCATTACTTTTGAAATTACTGAAAGCAATGCGACGGGTCGGTAGTTGCTTGGCAGGGTCTTTTTACCTTTCTTTGGAATAGGCTGGACACGCGCCGACTTCCAGCAGGATGGAAATATTCCTTTTTTGTAGGATAAGTTGAAAAGTCTACAAAATACTGGTGTAAGTTCATCGGCGCATGTCTTGAGAACAATGATAGGAATTTCGTCTGGACCAGAAGCTTTATTGACGTCGAGTCCTTTAAGAATCCGTTTAACAAGACGCTGACGGAACACGATTTCAGACATTTGCGATTGAACTGAGGGAATGTTCGGTGGTGATTTTCCCTGAAAGTCTACAGTGGAATGCGAGGAAAACAGTTCCAGCAAGTAGGTTTGCTTTATCCCCGGCTGTGGTTGCTATTGTGCCGTCGGAACGTGTTAGAGGTGGAATAGTTGACTTTGTAAAGTTTTGGCTGACGGCCTTAGAGACTGACCAAAAGGACCTTGATCCGTTAGGACTGGCAAGAAGTTTATTTTTGATTCTCTCGTTATGAGCTTCTTTGCTTTGGTCTATCATTTGCTTACATTGGTTTCGGGTGGTAACAAAGATGGCGCGATTTTCAGGAGTAGGGTTTTTACGCCACTGTCGGTAAGCCAGGTTTTTAGATCTGACAGCATGCTCGCAATTCTTGCTAAACCAGGGCTTGCCGTTGGAAGGTCGCTTTTTGGAGAAAGGAATAAAGGCCTCCATGCCAGTTAGAATGACGTCGGAGACCTCCTTTGCACAGACAGATGGATCATCTGAAGAAAAGCATACGCTTAGCCACGGAAAGTTGCGAAAATGGTCCTTTAGGTCTTCCCACTTAGCTGATGTATAGTGCCAAATCTTACGGGGTTTAGGAGGTTGTTCAGAACTAATTGGCAGCTCGCTTAGGGTTGAAATAAGTTTGTGATCGGAAGAGCCCAATGGTGGTTGTACGGTGACCGTATATAGGTCTGGATTTGAAGTTAAAAAGAGATCTAAAAGACTAGCAAAATCCCCAGCTCGGTCTGGAACCCGCGTTGGTTCTTCTACGAGTTGAGTTAGACCAGAATTGATCGCAAAAGATTCGGCCTCGCGGCCTTGCTCATCGTTGGTGTTTGAGTATTTAAGCCAGTTCATATTGTGGACGTTAAAGTCGCCAAAGATAGCAACTTCGGCATTCGGATGATTGGTTTGCAAGAAGTCGATTGTGTTGGCTAGTGATGAGAAGAGGGCCCATCATACGGTATAATTATCATAACATAATCGAAAAGTAGATTAAAATTGCTAGGAAAAATATTTAAACCGCAGCTCGATATCTCCGTTCGTTTCAGAGTAATCGCCAATAGAATAACACTTTAAATATTTTTTAGAAAAAAAGTGGGACGCCACTGATATTTTTTTTCATGTGGATATTATTTCTGATTAGCCTGGTCAATTCTGCATGAAAATGGTCACTTTTTCCGTGATATAGCCGGCTACCTTTCTTATTGAATCACCCGGTACATAGATACAATTTCGTATGGAGCTGGTAACTTTGGAGAATAATTAGTAAAATACGGTTTTTTAAAGTCTGTATAATTTACATTTTTGGTTGATTTGTTTTTAGAGGGTTTCAATTCTTTATTCGCTCAGTAGCTCCTACCTTGATTTTTTGATAATTTTAAGTACCTACTTACCTGTTTTTCAATGACCTTGCGACTGGCGATAATTGTGAATTTCAATGAACAAGAAAGAATATTTTATTATTAGAATCAATAGATTTTTTTCTTCAGCATGTTAATTTTATATTTTATGAACTTGTAAGGTTTCTTATGGCCTTTGTTTTTCTTAATTTCCTTATCTATATTTTACATTTAAAGTCTACATGGTGGTTCAATAAAATTTAGAGTTCAGATAGGTCAAAACTGATTTATGCCTTCAGGGTACGAAGGTAACAAAAAACCCATAGTTTTTTATTTATCACGTGGTGATATCATGAGAAGGATAGACCAAATATATATTCCCATTATTACTTCAAAATAAGGGGCATAATATTATGTTCTAAGCGGAAAAATGGTTCAAGAAGATAAATTATTACCAAAAGAAATATTGAGCGATATTTAGATATTAGTTCTGCTTGATTATATTTACCCAAGCATCTAATTACGCCGCGGCGTTCTTATTTTTTTTTGATAATTGTACTTGTATTTTATAGTTATTATTATTGGTTTGTTTAATTAGTCTTTAAAATTCTTAATAACCTTTAATTGAACAAATTGTTTGTCCTTAAGGGTTATTTAGATGACCTCGGGGCATAAACATTTAATCTTTTGGTCATATTTCTCTCCTGAACGCAACTATCTACAGTTTACTTATATTTATCTATTCCAGAAAATGTAGCGATTCACAAGTATTTGTAAAAAATGGCCAAACCCACTGCATAGACGTCTGTAGTGAAAACACGGTTTGTGGTGAAGTAGAAGTACCTGCCGAACATTTGGACGTTTGTAGAGTATGCAACTCTACAGGACAAAACTGTGGTGTATTCTCGGGCTCTACCCCTGGAGAAGGTATACTGGATTTCGACTTCGTCTTTTACGTATCTGCTATGCAAACTGAAAGGTGCAATAAGTCTTTGACAGTTGCCTATGCTAGTCATTGTCAACAAGAATCTGGGTTAGATAGGTAAGTAAGCTTAGAGCTAATAGTGACGGTTAAATGATTAACTAAAAATAAGTTAAATCACTCATGGGGCTCGGATGAACTGACTGGCGGGCCGTAATCGTTATTTAAACCAGTAAATCCTCATATATAGGGTGGCGCGTCGAAAACGAAATAGAGACATTTACTGGCAGCTCAGTTCTTTTTTGGAAAAACGCTCAGACCCGTCGATTTTGTTTTCGTGGGTGACACAAAATTGGCAAAAAATCACGTTACCTAATACGTGCAGCCTCCTGGGCGGGGGAGTTACCACTCCTAAAATCTTAAATGGAAAGGGGGTCGAGTGATGCCCATATTTTAAAGGTCTTTTAATTTCCTTTACTACTGAACTGAAGTACATGAATTTTAATTATAAAGGGAATTGAAAGACCTTTAACATAAGGTATATCACTCGACTCCCCTTTCTATTTAAGATTTTAGGGGTGGTGCCACCCCCGCCCATAGGACTGCACGTGTTAACGTAATTTTTTACCAATTTTGTGTCCCTTTCGAAAACAAAATCGACGGGTCTGAGCTTTCTTCCAAAAAATAACTGAGCTGCCAGTAAATATCTTTGTTTCGTTTTCGATGCACCACCCTGTATATTTTTTATTTTTAGATCAGCCTCCCCTAAAAGAGAATCCTAAGTGCGCCCCAGTCAATGAGTGTGTATTTTAAATATACCGTAGACTGGAAGATATTACTTTCTGGAATATTCTTATTTTTATAATATTTTGTTTATTTCACAGTCACATATTTCCTAGTGGGCGGCGTTAATTTGGAAGCATGAATTCGTTTTACCATTTTGCGTTTTTGTACGCTACGTTATAAACCCATATAACCGTTCTAAAAATTGGTTTTCTATAGAAATAATTTTTTTTCAACAATTCAGTTCAGCTACACATAAAACGGATATACCAGTTTACACGTTTAAAAAACTTTTAAAGCAATAACAGCGTTGTTCGATTTTTGTTCTCTATGAGTTTAGTAATTAAAGTTTAAGTTGATAAAAAAATGTTTGCCTAATATCTAGGAATTTCCAATTAAAACTTTAATTTCGCGCGAAGTTTAATTGAAATAAAAGCTTTTGATAAAATTGTATTTATGATATTCCGCAATATTCTGCATATCCATGATCCGTATTTTTAATTTTATTACATTCTTTGTAATGTGTTTTTTTTTCAAATTATATATAACACTTGTTATTATATGTATATATTATTTATTTTATTCATTTCGCTAATAATAAATTTACCAAAATGAGAGAAGTAATGTGACACTTTATTTTTGAGATACAGAGTTTTTAAATTAAAAAAAAAATTTCAATAGGTAAAAGTATCTCGAAAACCGCTTTGTATTTTTTTTTCAATCTTGACACATGCCAAGTATACGCATAAAAATTCATTTTTTTCCAGGATAAAGATTTTTTACATTTTTATCAGTGGCATCCCTGTTTACATTCCCTGAAATACTTTTAATCAAAAAAATGATACGCCACCGATTTAAAAAATATATTGTATTTATAATTAGCCTCCATCTTCTCATAAAAATGACCCCTTGACTGGTTTTCGTCAGTAGGACGGTTTCGATTAAAAAAATAAAATAAAGTAATAAA
The DNA here is from genome assembly GCA_935413205.1 of Polydrusus cervinus. Lineage (NCBI taxonomy): Eukaryota > Metazoa > Arthropoda > Insecta > Coleoptera > Curculionidae > Polydrusus > Polydrusus cervinus. The sequence goes on from OW284520.1 coordinate 3,153,839, forward strand.
TACGCATAAAATTTGTTTTTAAAAACTTATAACTATTTTAAACAAAAAAAAATTAAATTAACTAAAGAAAAATTAGCAAGCAAGCTGACAACTACATTAAATTAACTGTTGAAAATGTCCCCCTCCTGTAAGTATGCACGCTTCAGCTCTCCTTGTCATCGACTCGCGTACCCTTCGGAACATTGGCAAATTATCTTCAAGAAACTGGCTTTAATAATATCATATAAGAAATTTTGTAAGAAATACTCCAGGAATTTTCATCATATAAATTTAACTATCTACACGAAATTATAGAAATTTTAAGTTAAACTTAATGAAAAGCAGTCATTATACAAATGCAGACTCAAGTTTTCATTTTGATTTACCACAGCAAGTTTTGAATGAATAATAATTTCTAAGGTGAATAATATTTCGCAAAATTTAAGTAATGAGTTTTAGACCGCTTCGTTGAAAGGTTTTAGATATTCCAGGGAAGAGATTAAGAGAGAGAAATGCAAAGTACCCAATACTCTTATGTGAACTAAATAACTTTTTCCGACTTAAAACCCCCCTTATTTTTTCAGATTAAATTCAGTCAAGTTCGTATTACATAATACCCAGTTTTACCAACCAATAAACAAACACAGAATATTACTAATTAAGCAACAGTTACAAAAATTTTTTTTTCAGCGTGTTCTCAATTTATTTTGTTATTTTAGACCTATAGCAGGCCATGCGAATCTTTGCCCAGAAAGCATAAGTACCAGCAGACAAGAACTAGAAATTCTACTGTCAACAGTCAAACATGAAATTTTACATGCTCTAGGATTTTCTGTAAGTCTTTATGCTTTTTACCGAGATAGGAAAGGGCAACCTTTGACAGAACGTAGCCCTGAAACAGGAAAACCCCCTCTCAATGAATCGTAAGTAAAGTACGGGAATAAGTGCTATGAAATAAATGTTTATCGACTTTAATCCTTTGGACATTTAGGGAATAAAATCATCACTCACGACTTTAAAAAAATGTAATGGTATGTACGTTAACCTCTAAATAAAGGTCCAAATTCGTTAATAATTTTGCAACTCAAATATTAAGAAGACGGGGTTCCTTTAATTTCGTTAGACCCTTCCCCAGACGCGTTTCGCCACATTATGGCTCATCTGTGATAGGATTTGACGAAAGAAAGGAATTGTCTTAATTTTCACTTATATTTTTTTTCACTGTGAAGGTTACAAACTTACCAATGGAGTGATAAGGTGATAAGCTCGTTTTCTCGTCACTGGTTGGTAAAGGATGGTTATCTAAAGAGAGATGTTCAAATGATGATCACGCCAACTGTGGTCAGTGAAGCTAGAGAATATTTTAATTGCACTGAACTTGAAGGTGCTGAACTGGAAGACCAAGGAGAAGAAGGGACTGTACTTACTCATTGGGAGAAAAGAGTTTTTGAGGTACTTTTGGTATTGGTCATTTCCTTTATTTTTTCCGGCCTTATTTCCCCTAATGGCATCTCTCATCATCTCACATCCCCACATATCGTTCCTCCTACCATTATATGGGAGAAACAAAAGGTGCAGTGCGGTGCCCTTTATGGAAATTGCTCTGGTCTTTAACTAAAGGAAGTGACCTATTTACCTCCTCTAGAAAAATGTAATTAGCACTAAATATTTCAGAATGAAGCTATGACAGGGACTCATACTCAAAACCCAATAATATCCCGGATAACTCTGGCTCTAATGGAAGATACCGGGTGGTACATCGCAAACTACTCCATGGCAGGAGAAATGTCGTGGGGGAAAAATTTGGGGTGTGACTTTGTCCTAAAAAGTTGCAAGGAGTGGATCAGCATGAAGTCATCCAGGTATTTTATATATCTATTTATAACTTTATACCTTATTATTTGACGAAAAACTTTTAGTAGTCTTGTTAAAATTTTAAAAATAATTGGTTGTACATCCATTTATTAATGATCTTTCTTTATTTTCCTTCTTATTATGTCAGTATCAGAAAATTTTAAGTTCATTGATGTATTTATGAATGAGTGAAACGACAAAGCTATTTTTAGCAAAGAAAATATTAATTTAGTCAAGAAATAACAAATCAAAGAAAACGGAAATTAAGTTAAAGGCCAAGTTGTATTTCCAAGCAAAGTTTTTGGTTTTAGCGACACAGTCAAGATAATTAACGCTTTATTTTCTGTTAATTAAATGGTTGTTTAAAATATTACTTCTTAGTGATGACTTAAAAGTATCCATTGTTTTTAAAGCTATTATATTACTTTAATAACAAATAGTTTTAATGAATGATAGATGAGTTTTGGACTTGCATTGTCTTTATTTGTGTTACATCAGAACATTTCAACTGGTAAATATCTCCAGTCGTCTTCAGGTGAACAGTGCAAGTTCAAAACTCATCTATCATTCAAAAAACATCAACATTTAAATATTTTTGTTGTTCCAAAGTTGGAAACATATTTTCCATAAAGCCTGTTTGGCGTAGGAAGCTGAAATATGGAATTATGTTAATAATGAACAAACACAAGCCAAAGTAAAAAATTTAGTTTGGGAATTCAGGGCTGTTTTTGAGGATTTGGGTGAAAATGCTAAAATAATTTTTTTTAAAAGTTGATTCGTTGTTAGATGATCGTATATACAGGGTGAACCTAAGTTGATACTTCTTTTTTAGCTGTGTATAGAAGGCATTAAAATAAACAACATTTTCAAATACCTTTTTTCAAAAAACTTAAAAATAGGCGAGATACAGAAGTAAAAAGTCTAAGTGCGGGGCCTGGTCATCAAAACGTAGCCTGCTATACTTGTTGTTTGTCTTATTAGTCATGCAATTTACGGGTCGGTAGTCAGTTATTTGGCAATTGGCAGCGATGTGTTTTTCTGAAGCAAGTTAATTTTAAATTGATGAACCGTGAAAATGGTAAAATTTGAAAACAATAAACTAGTAGACAAGGTGCTAATTTACGGTGAGTGTCGTCAAAGTGCGGCTGTTGCTTCGAGATTATGTTTAAGTTAGGCAGAACCGTATTTGACCCATAGTGTAATAAATGGATGTAAGTACCGTATTTTTGAGTTTTTTGAAAAAAGGTATTTGAAAATGTTGTTTATTTTAATGGCTTCTTCTATACACAGTTAAAAAAGAAGAAATCAACTTAGGAATCACCCTGTAGTATCAGATTTTGAATTTATCAAATACCTTTTTTAGAGGTGCTTCAATACATCCTTTTTGTAACAAAGTGAAAAGGGATCCACTTCAAACGGAATGCACCGACGATAGAACTTCTGTGGCTCTTTGTAATTTAATTGAATACAAGCAAGAACTTCCAAAGATTTATCAGGTAACTCGCATAAAGGATGTACCATGAACTATTACGTGTACATTGGTAAAGGATAGAACATATTAGCATTATTTTATAATTTTTTTCAGAATTTTGATTCAATTCAATACGTCAACGATGGTAAGGAGGGATGGTATGGAGGTGCTGTTTCCCTAGCAGATTATTGCCCTTACATACAAGAGTTTACGTGGCGTTCCCACAACGTCGTTGTAAGAGGATCGCATTGTCAATATCCCGATAACAACCCCAGTAAGCTTTTTTTACAATTTGTTTTTGCATAACTCTCATAATTTTTTTTTCAGAACCTGATAAAAATTTTGCTTTGGAAAAATATGGGGAAAATTCAATATGTTTTGAACATACCAACCATATGTGGGAAGAAAAGTCTTGTCGGCAGATGAGGCAATGGATGCATTGGGGTTCAGGTTGTTACAGATATAAATGTCAAAATGGAAGGGTGCACATTCTGGTCAGTATTACAACACCTTTTTATAAGAATCTGTTGTAATATTTTTTTATAGGTTGGTAACTATTCCTACGAATGTTACCACGCAAATCAAGAAATCTCAATACGAATTATTAGTAATGGCTGGTTACATAAAGGGGGAATTGTCTGTCCACCTTGTAAGGAAGTGTGTGCTGTAAGTATATATAATACCATAACCTTGCGTTAAATTAAAAACTATTTTTTTTTGCAGAAAGAATTTGCAAAAAGTAGGAACCTGTGCAAAGGTGGTGACGAGGCACCCCCCTCAAACTTTTACCCCCGCGATGATCTCCGATGTGATTCCAATGTTGCCAAAGTTTCCCTTCCACTAGCTTTTTTATTGCTCTTAACATATGGTGTAATTTAAAGGTTACAAGATAAAATAAATAAGTGTGATAACCCCCTCTAAGCGTCAACTCGACGCTGTACCTTGAAGAATTACGTCAAATTTGACGTTTGACGTAGAAGCCCCTCTTATAGCGTTTTCCGTTAAAAGAACTGGTAAGCTCTTTTTGTGATGACTATCTTATCTTTTCAGAATATAGGGAATAAACAAATTCATTTAGGGCACACTAGTTTTACTGATGGAAAACACTAGTAGTTGTTCAGCCCCTTATTGTTAAAAAGTAAATGTTAAAAAATCTATTGTTATATGTGTAAAGACTGATTTATTTGATTTTATCACGACTTATAATAATCTGATTTATAATTACATTCCACCTTTTTATTAACTGACATCAGAATTAAACTTATTATGTATTCTCTTTATAAACGGTATACCTGCAACCCAGTGCCTCCCTTGATCATAAAAGATAATTTGCGTATACCCCCTCGAATTTCATTAATTTCAGATTACTAGGCAAGATGAAAAATGTTTTTGAATGCAGTTTTCCTATATAGTTTTTCTAAAAGATCCTATAGTAATAGTAAAATTACTGTTAGTGACTCATCGCTTTCATATAGAGAGGAGCAGATTGTACGAAGTTAGAGGAAACATTTCCGGTGTATTTTTTATTATTAAGGTGAAGTGGGGTAAGTGGGGATCTGGGGCAAGTTGGTTTTTTTGTAATAATTATAAAGAAAATTACTTTTAATAACTAAAACTACAATAAAATGGTTTTTGGACTTTTATAGACCCCAACATATTGTTAAAACAATTTTAATATTTTTTTCACATTATGTCAAATGTATCTAAACTTCGTCTATAGTTTCAAGTTACGGCAAAAATTTTTAAATTTTTTTATCTGTACCTACTAATTTAAAACTTAGGTTCAAAGTTTTTACATCCTCAAAGTTGTAATCACTAAAGTTATCTCTTGTATTTTTTTAACACTACAATTTTTCCGGTTTTCAGTTTTAGGTCCATAGTTCCCACTTACCCCGCTTTTTTTGTTAGTAGGGTAAGTGAGGATTAGTTCCCACTTGTCCCATTTAATTTTTTTATATTAATAAAATTCAAAGTGAAAACTTTTAAGAAGTTGAAAAGTGAGATTGTGCGTAATCTGCAAAAACTATAAAGTAAATAAAAACCGTATTACGTAGTTTTAAAAAAGTTATAGAAGAAGAAATCTCTAACATATAAACTTCTTTATTTTTAGGAATTTTTTAAATTAAAAAAAGCCTGTTGTTGGCGAAGTCGCAATAGATTAACCCATTTGCTCCGATTGAATATAACATTACGCAAACGCGATTTATAAGTTGAAAATCCACGTACCCCAGTACCTGGGACAAGTGCGTTCTATGGGTGTATTTTCGTAACAATTTTTTGTTTAAATAAAATTCTTGGGTAAATAATTAAACAAATTTTATTGTAATTGTGAATATCACTAAGTACTTCCTGTCTAAAGCGCATCTCTGTAACTCGATTTTAAAAAGAGTAATGTGGTTTCAAAGGCGACCTTTTATATTTTTAATCCCTACTTACCCCACTTCACCTTATATTATATATTTATTTTCATGGAATTGCTTTCCTCTGACTTCGTACAACCCGCTGCTCTTTATATGAAAGCGATGAGTCACTGACAGCAATTTTGAACCTGGAGTAATAAGGTAACCCAATGATGTTTATAATAAAAAATCTTAAAAAGGCTTTTTTGGCAAGGGCGTAGATCGAGGGGTGGGGGGGGGGGGGGGGGATTAGTTATGCCTCTATCCATTCATATCTACGCCCTTGTGTTTTGGGGATATCTTGCTTGTTAGCTCTCGAGAACATCTTAAAGATGTAATTTTGTCACGAAAATCTTGATAGGACGTGTTTTAGACTTTAAAGATTGGTAAGAGTGACAATAAAGCCATAATTAGATATCCTGAAACCTTTATCATTTTAAAACTAAACGAAGTAGTAATAATGTTACAAAAAAAATCCATTTAACAAGCCTAGTTATATTTTAATATTGGTACTAGAACGAGTTTTGGTGAGGTTATGTGAATATTAAAAAAAAAAATGTAATTACCAAGTTTTATTGTTCCTATATTGGTAGCTGATATAAATGATGAAAGTCTTTAAAGGCTAGATATGTATTCTCATGATAGTTTTCTTTGTAACGCCAATTTTTATACAGTAAAATTCTTAGGTTTTATTATTAATTTAGTTATTTTGTATAGCAAATTTTACAACGTTCTAATTAACGAAAATAACGTGCCATTTCTACTATTTTAGAAAGTGTTTCCTAGAGGCCCTAATTTTAATCAATAGTAATTTCATTTAAAATAGTGCCGTTTCTAGGGAAAGCGACCCCCCTCCCCTCCCCATCAATCCTTTCCGCGCCCCAAATAAGAATATGGTAAAACCATAATGTTACATTGTTTTTTTCAGTGGAAAAGACATTTTTTGGGGGCAAAAAATGTTTTCAGGTATTTTTTTAGATTTGCCAGGAGAAATATCCTGCTGACCTTTTTTTGTTAAACTTCACTCTGCTTAGGGAGTAGGATATTTCCAGTTTTTACAAGCTACCAATTTTTTTTTAATTACCGATTTCTATGCTACGGGGCTGGTAACTTTGCCTCAAAATACTAGAATGCATGATAATGATAACTTCAACGATAATATAAACCTGGGAATGAACTACTGGCCTAACAATCGTTTTTTAAAACGCCACCAGGCTGCACTTTAGCTCCGGAGCCTTGCCTCTGCGGCTGTGACGTATTTACGAAGGGGGGTACGAGCCCCCGCCCTCCCCTAGAATGATGTAACCTAATATCAAATCAAAAAGACAGATAATACTACCAAAAATTTGAACATGGGCTAAAAACATTTAAAAAAATAAGTTTAGATAATATTTTTTTGTTGTGTAATTTTTTCCTCTTCGTTGGCCATTCCCGAGAGGACCTACAGCATGCAACGACACTCCCCAAGGGCTATTAACCCTTAGTTTCTTGCCATTGCATGACCTACGGATTAGGGAGTGTGTACCTTCTTCCGCACCCCACGAGATGTCCGATCTCATCCAGCCTGGTTACCGGCATGAATGGGATGGGTTGGGAGATGATACATTTTACACTCTTCCCTGCATTCTTAAACCTACTAAATTTTGGACATACTTTTTTTTATTGTGTATACAGTGTGTCCGCGGATGGGGTCCCCAAGGGGGAAAAATCTTTATTATTCATTTTACGACCAAAAGTCATTCTTTATAAAAAGTTCTGCTTGTTGAGGAAATGAATTCACAATAAAAAAATGACAGATCAGATGTACAGGGTGTTAATAAATTAGGAAAATATAACAATACTTCAAGAGAGAAGTACTATTTTTTATTATTTTTTACAAAAATTGTATAAAACAAAGTTGTTTATAAACTAACGTAAAGTCTAAATACAAATTTTAAAATAAAAATTCGAATTTTGAAAATTAAATATTAATATTAACATCTATAGCGGGTTGATAAGACATATTTCCAATACCGTAACATTGTATTAAATAAATACGCTCTTCTTTGGTTAACATTTTGGAAAATGCCTTTACGGAAATAGAATATTGACAGATGTAAATAAAATTCTGACATAAACATGAACGTATACAAAATATTGATTTTTTTTGTAAAATGCAACTAAATAATGAAAACAATAATTATTAATATTTTATTTTAAAAATTCGAATTTTTATTTCAAAATTTGTATTTAGACTTTACGTTAGTTTATAAACAACTTTGTTTTATAAAATTTTTGTAAAAAATAATAAATAATGGTACTTCTCTCTTGAGGCATTTTCATATTTTCCTAATTTATTAAGACTCTGTACATACATCTGATCTGACATTTTTTTTATCGTGAATTCATTTTCTCAACAAGCAGAACTTTTTATAAAGAATGACTTTTGGTCGTAAAATAATAATAATGATTTTTTCCCCCTTGGGGACCCCATCCGCGGACACACTGTATGCCCACTCCGGCGATTGAACCCGGACCGCCACCGTCGAATGCCAGTACCTCACCTCGGATCCACTGCCGCGGTTGAATAGATAATAATTCTGTGAATTTTTGTCAGAATTTGGGCGTGTTGCCAACATTTTTTCGCCTGCGCTTTTCTACCTTTACGTGTTCCATAACCCACTTAGTTCCTAGGCCCCCAGATGAAATTTGTAAATATGCCACTGTCCTCTACAGCGTAACCCTTAGAGACGGCAGCGATTAAGAGCTAGGGCTAGAGGCTTATTCGCCACTTAATTTTTTGTTTAATATTTAGTAGTTTCTTTTTCGTTTTATTCAAATACACATCTTTTGGTAGTAATTACATACCAACAGTTGTAACTTTAAGAAATATTAATTGATAAATTACTAAAAATAACAAACGAAACGGTAATCAAATATTGTTTAAAAAATTAAATGGCGAATGTTTCACTAGCCCTAATGCCCGTATTCTCCGTAACGCTTCAAGCCGGCTTACAATTTAATACAGCTTAAATTGCTGATTGCGTATTCGCGGTCGTTATTTGGGGACTTAAGCTCAATTAACTTTAAGCCCTAAATATTGCAGGCTTAACCACGCGTCTGCGCCGTATTTGACTTTTCTTTGCTCCTGTCTTGTAATACATATTCGTATTTTTCGAAGTTAAATATGAAAATAGAAGATGAAATATTTATTGAGAACGATGGAGATATTCTGGATGTTATAGATCTTGGATTTTCCAAAAGAATCTACGAACGAGAAGTATAGTATCAACATCATTGTGTAAAAGTAGTTTTTGTGGGCGGTCCACCGCCAGTCAAAAATATTTTCTTTTTCTCCTCTGCCACTTTTTTACGTAGCTCTTTCTTCTTATTACAGTATAGTTTTTTTAGCTGTTTAGCATCCTGATAGTTATTTGAAGGATTTACGGCATTAAAGTCTTCCTCAACGAATTTCCACACTTCTTCCCGTTTTTTTACGGAAGCACGGTCGGTTTTTTTGTCCTTAAGTGTTATCGCATATTTGTCAGCGATTAATCCGAATAGGAATAATTTTTCTGAATATGTAAAATTACAGCACCTTTTTTTCCTCCATTTTAGCAGGAAAATGAAAAGTATGAAAGAAAGAAAATTTTATGTCAGTTGAAATTTGAAAATGTTTTGAAAGCTTAGGTTAAAATCCCACAACATAAAGTTAGTAACGATAACACAAAATAGGCGTAGATTGTCGTTCGTTGTTGCAGCCATTAACTCTTAAAAAAATAAGAGAATAATCGCATCGTTGCCAGCTCAAAATAAGGCTTAGTTAAGTAACCAAAAATTCTCTACGGTGCTTATCAAATTTAATTTAAGCCAGCTTTAACATTTAAGGGAGCTTAAATTAAGTCCGCTTTATGGAAAAATGGAGAATACGGGCATATGTAACCTTTTTTAAAATTAAGAGCTTTATTGAGACATTCCCTTTGTGGAGAAAAATCTGTATGTATGTATCATATTATTATTAAGTAGCTATTTTTATTTTATTTAAATGATGAGATGAAATGCGCATTTTTTATTTAATTGTTTTTTAATAACTTCCTGAAATAACTAAATTTAACAATATTAGAAATTTCTTGACTTCGCCATATTCTGTTAAAGTAGTAGTCAGGTATAATTAGCAATATCCCGTTAATTAAATTTTCAAATGTCAAGTGTACATTTCAAAAAATAATAAATCAATTTATTGCAGTTTGCGATCTTTAGAAAACAATTTGGTTTTTAATTAAAATCTACTTAAACTGATGTTTCTTGGATAACCAAATGCTTAATTAGCTACACCAAATTTATATTTAAAAAGTTCCTAAGTCGAAATAAAACACAGGAATAGATTGGCATTTATTTCAAAATAACAAGAAAATATGGTGGTTTAAAATTTAAAGATATTTTAATGATAGAATAAAGAATGCGCAATAAGGGGTCGGGAATTGTGCTCATATTTGAAATTATAATATATATAATAAGTGTTTTTTAATTCTAACTTTGTAATTTTATTAAAATCTCGAAATTCGACGGATTTTGTTATACGTAGATTAAAAAAAAACTTCTTACACGCGTTTAATTCTGCCTTAGTGGCGAAACTTATTGGCCTCTGCTTTCGCCAAAATTTCAAATCAGTAAATATTCGCCAAAATTTCCACGGAAAATTATTATTATTTACTTTATGGCTTACTGAGACAGAAAATGTTTAGTGATGATTCAATTAGAAGATGAGGCACTTCTTTTAAAAAGAGAATTATTAAGCCACGTTTTTCAGCTCCAAAATAAGGAAGACAAAATATTAGCTTAGCATTGTAAATATAAATTGAATTGAAAATTATTTGTTTAAAACATATTTTTATGAAATTTATAGATTTTCCTGAAAATTAAAGTTACGTTTAAACTTTATTGTAATTTTCTGGAATTTTAAATTTTCTGAATTATCTAAGTATGACACATATTTTGTGTACAAATACATTTTTGAAAATATTTATAATAGTAGTAGGTAGAGTTACCATGGACGCCGATCGAGTAAATTTCAGGGAGGGGGTAACCGGCCAAAAAACCGAAAAAAGTGAATTCTGCTGCCCTTGCCCAGGACCCAGCCCGCCTTGAGGGCGCTCTTAAGAAAATATTAATTTTAAAACCCTGTTTCATTCCTGCCCCTAAAAATATCTCTTATTTCTATACCTATATATATATTAAGTAAATAAATTATGTTATATTTTTGTTTTTTGATGACGGAAGAATAAACGAATTGGACATGACCTGTATATTTTTGTTTCTTTTGTGACATTCGACATTCAATGAAAAGGAATGACCAAAACCCAAACATATTCCTTCCTTTCCTTGATCAAAAAAGTTACTAAAACTCTAACTCAAAATTTTGTTTATTTATTTTAGAAATATACATTGAACATATAAAATTACAATATGGACTAGATATGTATATTTTATTTAAAACTCATTTGTGCTAAAAGTAAATATTTGTGCTGATTTAGATACAGATAATTCATTTTACTACGGTAGATTAAAAGTTTTAATAAAACAATGTTTATGCCTCACTAAATGCACAGAATTATACGTTACTACCAAAACGTACAGTTAAAAGAATTTTTAAAAGTGCTGGTACAAAAATGGTCTTCACTTAGCAAGTGAGCAAAAGTGTATAAGATACACAAGAGTTGGTATAGGCAAAGAACTCTATTTCGTGAATCACATGCTATGCTCTAAATTTTTTTTTTTAATTATGGTTATATGTAATATAACTTAACAGATTTTGTAAGTAATACATAAATATATTTTTTTATTGCCAACCCTTCCTAAAATTATCCAAAACTATTCCATAAATAACATTTTTAAAATTAAAAATTACCTTCTAAATTGATCGATTGAGTAACAAAATAATGGAACAGTTTTATTTTGAATAATGGAATAATTAGGTACAATAAGCAGTTCTTAAAATTACTATAATGAAAAAAAATATTTGCCTGGCATATTATACAAAAATAATATGCATACCAAAAAACTATGGCGAAACTATAAAATATGATATTATTATGTTTAATAAGGGTAGAACATTTAGCTAACTGTGTCTAAGATTCTATTCTGAAGAAACTATATATTATGAGGTGCTAAAGTCAAAAAACATTTTTTTTATAATAAACATATATAAATACATCCTGCCAATGCAATTAAGTAAATAATATAAGCCTTTAAAAAATCCAAACTTTTAAATCTTAGTAAGTAATTGTTTTATATCTTGGATATTTTTCTGCATAATATGTAAATTGGGTAAAAAAAAATTTCAACAGATTGGATTATCTTTTTTATACTAAAATGTTTCAATTTTTTCCGACGTTTCAGTAGTTTTGTTTCTACCTTCTTTAGGGCTCAATTAATACTAGTAGAGTCATACTTTGAAAACTCGATGAGGATAGTCAATAATATACAGGTACATCATTAAACCAAAATTAATACATTTTAAATTAAAGTGACTATCGGTAGTTTCTTTTTCAATTTTATGAATATTTACAAATAAATTGCCATAATCCATTTATTGAAAACATTGTGCGCTTTAAAAAAATTGATGATTTATTAACAATAAAGGGCGAAACTTTTTTTGATAAGCCAAACACGGCATTTTTGGGCGCAAAATTCTAGCTACGCTAGTGTCTCTGACCACTGATGCTTGCAGAAAAATATCTACAAGGTATTGTTATTTTTTAAATACTATGAACTACATTACATTTTAAGCTAAAATGTCACTCTTATTATAAAGTAAGTAATAACCTTTGTATTTATGTATTTTTAACTTTTATTAAATCTTAAAAATGTTTGCTATTTTGAACTCTTGATCCATCCACCTGTAATAAACACTCAATATGTTGATCCAATGTCTAATATATCTATTTTCATTTTGTTTATATAGCGTGAACATTTTTAAAAGTAATTAAATCAAACCCATCTTTAAGAGAAGTTCTAAATTTTATTATATTGTTATTTATGTTATGACTGGTCCTATGTAAAAGAAAGAGTGTTGTAAATTTAGGAAGTACCAGTAGTAGTAATGGACTTCTTGGTTATGGTTCGACATGACTTGGATATTTTTGCCGCTCTAAGTTTTAGACAGAGCAATATTAGTAATACTGAATCTGTATAAAACTTTTAACAAACGATTTACAAAAAAATATGGGGCTGTTTACTCCTTTAGGCAAAAAGAACTTCTCTTTTGCGGGTAATTTTTTACATACATTATTTTTTACCGTACGGTTTAACTCTGTCACATATATATATAATGAGTGAGAAAACCGATAATTTAAAGCTTGGAAAATAAGGACACAACAGTAAATGTGCTTTTGATGCGGTAAGAGAACTGGTATACTCGGGTACTGTTTGAAAAATATTTTAAATCTAGTTGAATATCTTGAATATTGTTAGTGCTGCAAGTAGAAGCTGAATAGTACCCAGGTTTGTTTCCCCTGAAAAAGAAATAGAACATTCATTAGAAAATGGACACTGAATGTACCCGCTTTATTCTCTTTCATAATCGACTGTTTCATCCGCACAATTCATACTGGAAACAGTAACGTGTCGTGAGGTCTAGAAGCTGGAGAAAAGGCAAGCATACATATAGGGTGTCAAAACAATCTGGAATCGCCCCCTTGCCCCTTATACAGGGTGGCCCATTTGTCTGACAAAGTAATATACCGTCTCTACTAATAAAGATATCAAAAAAAAGTTTTTATAAAATTTGTGAGGTATAAAAAAATACATGTTCTAAAATTATTTTTAAACATACAGGATGGTCCAAAAAAGTAGGACAATAAAAAGATACATTTTTTTAAATGACACACCCTATATATTTTAGCATTTTTAGTTTCCTTAAAAAATTATTCATATGATGCCATATTTAGTTTTTTAATTTTTTGCAACGTTGCCAAACAAAATGCAAAATTCTTAAAATTTTGGAAAAAACATGATAGCAAAAAATTACCTGTATTCCTCAATAAGAATATCGAAAATCGAAAGAGCATTCCATACCAGAAACGCGGCATCGTTTCCTGGCTTGACTAATTGAAAATGTAATACAAAAATTTTACTAAGGGGTTTACAAGAACTGACGGATGATTTAAAAAAAAAAAAATTGAAATTTTTTTTTAAAGTCAATTATAAGTATAGGTTCTAATAATATCATCCGCCATGGGGTTATTTATGTTAATTTCTTATTTTCCATTAAAATTACAAACAATTCCCCGATATTACCTTTAAAATCTCCACTGCCCCTTAATTGTCATGAAATTCGTTTTTATAATATTTTGTATATAAAAAATTTTTCCGACACAGGTACAACTTGCGAGATGCGGTGAAAACGAACAGTTTGTTCGTGATGACTCATATAGACTACTGTTTGCTGTTAAATATTTTTCAACGTATATAACAGTCAAAGTTGTTCAGAACGCAAGCATAATGTACCACACTTTATTTTATAAAAACCACAGGGTTTCGGTACAAAAAAAGAATAACGGCCTTTCAAAATATTAAACTTACGTGATATCTGATATCTATACCATTTTCGTGCCGAGTCATGATGTATAGGTATGACGTAACAAATGAAACAAATTTTCTATCTGATTTTTCAAAAGGTTAAGTTCGGCATTGGCACGAAAGAATTTTATTTAAAAGATAATCAAGTTGTGGGAGTTCGGACTCCCTTATCAGATTTATTTATACAGTAATTATATAATATAAAAAAACGGGAAAAAAGGTTTTAATTTTTCATGGCCGGAGTGGCACTAATGGATTTTTAATGGAAAAATCTAATTGCACGTAGTTTAAGACGAAAAACTTTGCCATGAAGGCCTTAAATAATTAAGGTCTTCTTTAATCTTGATTCTAATTTTAAAAGTTTAAATATAAACCAGTTTATCTTGTATCAAGATTGGAAAACAAATAAGTATTGTTTTTTAATGCTTCACCTAAAAAACGTGTTTGATCTTTTAGCTTTAACCATTGATCACAATGCATAACGTAAACAAAGAAATAAGAACAATGGCACCGATGCCAATTCTGAACGTTGGAAGAGATGATTGACCGTGCGTACAAAAGCATTATTTGATCCATAAATCGTAGCTTTTTTCTGGACCCCCAATAAACTTTTGCAAGAAAAGGGTCACTCGAGGATAACTTTAACTTATTTATAACAATAAAAAATGGTTACATGAATAATAATAAATAAGCACATAAAACCATTAAAAGAAATGCTGCAGTTAAGCAGTAAGTAGGCAGTGCAGATAAATTGTAAGTAGGGGAGGTCTGAACAAGAAGGACCAACTCCGCAACAAGTATCTACAAGAAAGATAATGTATGTACGGTTATTTACGTATAACATAATGCTAATTTGAATAAATTGTATTTTAGTCTATAATTAAAAGGGCCAAACGTCAAGTGGTCCAAGAATCATTTTTTCATTAGTAAAAATGTAAATTTTTTAACAAAGTGGGTAACTAAATAATAATTTTTAACTAATATTATATGGAGATGATAAGACTGCAAATTGATAAATTAGTCACATTAGTACACTGTTGTTGGCGAGGTCGTAAACATCCATCATTCAAGAAATGAAAGCCGCAACAAAACCTAATTTTTACAGAAAAGTGGAAGATACACGTTTAAAAAGTTTGCACTTATTTCCATCTTATTACAGTATACCAAGTTAGTGGTTTGAAATAGCGAGATCTCCCCTACATACTTACTATATTTTATCGGGCTGGATTTTTACCATAAAAATTCGTATCCACCAAGCTTGCATATAATTATGTTTGAATTACTGTTGTATGAAAGTGGAACTGCGATCAATACATTTCTTGCGGTTAAATAACATTTCGAATTATATTTATTACACACTTTAGAATCTTGTTTGATTTTGCTGTCGGTTGGTAGTTCAAATCTTATTGATGTAAATATTACAACAGTATTAGTAAATATATTGAAATTCACCCTTAATCTTTATGTCAGTCAAAATACATTATTATGATAATTATGTAAACCTTGACATAGTATTCCAAAAAATCCGGAACAACCCCAAGTCGCAAAAGACCCGCAGTAGCGTAATTTCAAAAGTTACTGGTGATTTGCGTAACATATAAAAAGAGCATAGCATGGTGGTGATACAACCCAAAAAAAAGCACTTTCAGATGATTCCGTAGTTACCCGCATTTAAAGTTTTCTTGGTCCACGGAAGCCAGCGGTCAGCCGACCCGCATCGCGTCTCTGAGAGTTGATCGCGACTGATGTTAGAAAGAGAGAGAATCAGTGGGCGACTGAAATGAATTACAATTAAGTGGATCCCAACAATTTTTCTAAATTCTTTTCTAAAGTTACCAGCTCTCTGCGAAATTATATCTATATATATTAAAAACATTGCGTTGTCTTGAACCGAATCGTGCCCATGTTTATTGGCGGATTTTTAAACACTTTTTATTAAATTGAAAGTCTTGCTAATTTTTTTTGGATTTTGCTTCAAAACCTCAATTTAACATGAGAAATTTTACCGCGTTGGGATCCCAGACTGTCCGTCAGGCCCGAAAGCCCCGGAGGGCTCGGCAGGCCCGAAAAAATTTTTTAAAGCCCAGATACAAAATTATGGTAGGTACGGTGTTTTATCAGATTTTCTTAAAATTTATTTTACAAATATTTTTTTAAAAGAAAACACATAAGCAAACCAAGGCTGATCCGAAAGACTCGTAGGCCCGTCAGACCCGACAGGCCCGGCAAAAATTGTTACGACCCGAAAACCTGAACATTTATTTATTAAGTGGCCCGGCCCGACCCATGCCCGAGAGTCGGGCCGGGCCGCGTTAAAACCCGAGATGAAAACCCGGCCCGTGTACTGCATGCCTTTAGCACTGACTAAACCAGTTTATTGCATGTATTATGATACAGAAAAATTGTCTTACCTCCACACGTTGCTCCAATTTCAGCGTATCCTTCTTGACATTTACAAATACTTTTATCACGATCAGTGAAAATATTTTCTATTTCCTTTGACCATTTAACGTCCTTAATCGGAATACAGTCAGCATTGTCAACGCAATCATCATTTCTAGTGCAAATATGATTCGGACCTACAAAGAGTAAATATTTCAGTTAGTAATTCTAAATAAGGAAAAATCTAAAACTGTTCAGATATTATACCGTGAGAATGCAAATTTAAATTTATCATTTTTCTCGGTGTATCTACATAAAATCTATTTTATTATTTCTAGTTATGTCCCTAAATATGTATGTATAGCAAAAAAACTGTTTCTTAAGAACATTTTAATCGATATTTAGGTTCGTTGACTGAATATTATGGTAATAAATACATGGTTAATTTTTGGCCATGTCACTTCAACCAATTCAGACCAATAACGTTGGACTTGGTTTCCGGCGGAGAGAGGGCAACATTTTAAAGGAAAAATTATTTTGGGTGTTGGATTACACTGCGTAACAAAATTTGGGTCGTGTTTTGTCCCATCGACAAAAAGTGTTTTTTCGGGTTTCTTGGGGCCATTGGGAGCTCTCAAAAAATTGGCATAAGCTCAGGGGAATCAAAAAATCCCATTTTTTCAGCTTTTGCCAAAATTTGACCTATATTTTAGTCAGGCGCAGAATTTTTTCGTGTTTTTGTCAAGGTGAGGTTCTAGGATGGTCAGGAGACCTCAAAAGAAGCCAACCCTACGATTTGATTGGGTTACCTAACCCATAACCTACTTAAATTAGGCCAATGTTTACCCATTTAAAGCATTTTTTCGAGATTTTTTTAACATAACTTAAAATTATTATTTTCCGACCGGACCTGGACGAAAGGGCGCAGAAAGGTCCATATTAAAGAGAAAAAAAAATTCGACAGCAATGGTCTTGGCGAAAAAATAAATTTGTCCTATAGACTAAGCGTTTCCCTTCTTTTATACGAGTAACCATTTCCTTGCTCAAGCTATTAATAATCTTGAAATTTGAAATCGTTGAGTAAATTTTGCAAGAGTAAAAAATTATACGTTCATGAATAACACTCAACATACATAAAATCTACGAGGAAACTGCAAATTTTCGATTTAAGTTGAAAAAAGGACTTTTGGCAATATTTTTAACTGCGGCAACTTAATATATTGCCTGTAAATGTGATATTAATGGTTCTGTGAGGCCCTATTTTTATTTCTTACTTCTTGATGTAAATTAATAGTTATTTTCAAAAGGCAACATTGAATTTTGTTATAGCAAAAATCGCAAAATCGGTAAAACTCGTAAAATTACGTGTTTTTAGCTAAATTTACGATAGTTTTTTATTTTTTCGCCAAGCCCATTGCTGTCGCAAAAATGTTTTCTCTTTAATATGGACCTTCCTTCGCCCTTTCGTCCAGGTCCGGTCGGAAAATAAAAATTTTAAGTTATGTTAAAAAAATCTCGAAAAAATGCTTTAAATGGGTAAAATTTGGCCTAATTTGGCCTAATTTAAGTAGGTTATGGGTTAGGTAACCCAATCAAAATGTAGGGTTGGCTTCTTTTGAGGTCTCCTGACCATCCTAGAACCTCACCTTAACAAAAACACGGAAAAATTCTGCGCCCGACTAAAATATAGGTCAAATTTTGGCAAAAACTTAAAAAATGGGATTTTTTGATTCCCCTGAGCTTATGCCAATTTTTCGAGAGCTCCCAATGGCCATTTCTTACTATTTGAGACCCAAGAAACCCGAAAAAACACTTTTTGTCGATGGGACAAAACACGACCTAAATTTTGTTACGCAGTGTAATATATTCAAAGGGACTAGGAAATACATATTTTTATAACACACTATAAGAATTTAAAGTTAGGGAGCGATAGCGGTCTGTCTGTAAAAAATGTGTTAAAAGTTACTCCCATTTTTAGAAACTCTATAAAAAAAGTAGATTCTCCCATTATACTTCTGACGTTTCAGCTTTGACCTATTCAGGTCAGCTACGATTTAAAAGCTACAATATGCTAATAGAACTATTTTTAATATTTCTTGTGGAAATGCCATTTTTCATTGTTTTGTTTTCTACGGTAATTTTTCATGGTCGTTAAAATTATATTTTATGATAAAAGCGCTTTAAAGGTAATTACTATTACACAATGTCCTTTATTTTTTCAAGTGATTTTTTATGCACAGTAGAAAAACACTAAACTAGATGTGGAAATACCGTTAATTTAAGGGAAATATTCCATTTTTGCGCACTGTGTTCATTTTTCGATTTGACAAGATGGAGAGGATCAAAATAAATTCTAAGTTTTATGAATAATTTTTAAAACTAAAACAAGTTTATGTAGGTACCATCATGGACTTCCGTGGGGGGCACTTGCTCCCCTAGCCCGCAAAATTTTTATGTTTTCTTGGCATAGGAAGGAGCCCCACTAGGTGTCAGCATAATATGAACCTTTTTTTTAGAATTCATTTTGACCCCTTCCCCCCTTAGCTACCATGGCACTGTTCACCGCCTCACTTAAGTGAGGCATCGATATGCACCACTAGACCTAGATTGTAGGTGGTGAATTTAAATGAGAAACATTTTCAATGCGTGAGAACTACGCATTAAAAGTTGTATACTTTAAATGTGACTTGTAACACTTTAACAAAAATAAATAAATGCGACATGAGAAGCAATTTAGGGGAATACATTTTACCTATAAAGATATTAGAGTTGTTTTTCTCCGCACACTAACTATAATGAAATTATGAAGGTATTGATGATGAGTAATGACGATAGCGACCTTTAGGTTTCCTTCCGCAACATAAATATTAATAAAATGTGTCGAAATAAGTTAATCATGAAAAATTGGTCCAAAATTAGGGAAACATGTTTGAATATATTTTTTTAATAAAGACAGTAAGGACGCATGTTAAATATATGACAAAAGCACTACCTACACCTACACTCAAAATTTTAAATCATTAGATTGTTTAATTTTGTAAAAAATGTCAAAAACATTGCCGGTTATAACATATTCTCGTTCTCTAAAACAGTTTTTTTTTGCTGTATAAGTTAAAATATCGTGACTATGTTTTATACATAACAGTTCAAGCGATCTGTCCTAATAGTGGGTAATGATGTGGGCGTCACAAACTTTTAAATTTTGATAGGTAACAAATTTAATTTAGCTTTCGTGCAAAATTGAGGACAAAAACTTTCAGTTTTCAACTAGCGTGGTGTTCTCAATGTTTTGTTTAATTTATCATTTTTTTAAAGTTCCTATTGCAACTTCTTTGAAGTTTTTGTTAATGAAATTAATTCAATAATTTCGTTTGGGCAAAAGACAAGTAAAGGTATTTCCAATAAAAGTAATGAATCGTTAAAATCATATCATCAAAAATTGTAAATAGAATGCTTAAAAATGGGCTTCTTCACCAACTAAATTATTATAGAGCGCGAAAAATTCGGTTATAAGGTCATTATGACTTTTTTAAAAGATTGGGAATTGTCACATTATGCCTTAGTCAGAGTTTAAAGAAACTTTGAAGTATCAAATCCTGCGAAAAAAAATTTATAGGTCTAAAATAATTAAAAATCTTTGGTTTTACATTTTTTTTTTGCATAATAGCTTAATAAAAATTATGTAATTTGCCTAAAAAAATAGTATGAAAGTGTAAATTATGCTAAATAAATATTTTAATTAGGCCTTTTTAAAACGGTGAATCATACCTTATAAAATGATGAACGATAATGTATGTAGTAGTCTCCAGGATAAAATATCCTATAATACATTTAAAATAAAACCCCTGCCATATACTTTTGTGGTTATTGAACATTCCTTTAAGAATTATGAATAATGTCTAAAATATATGAATTAAATACCTCTAAAAGTGATAATTTAAATATTATAAATACGTGAATTATTAATTGTGCCTTAAAAAATATACTTAAGTTTATCTCTAAAGCAAATATTAAATTATGCTCTAAAATTGTTTTATTTCTTTTTTTAAAAGCGGTGAATCATACCTTACGAAATTGTTAAAGATAACGCTCATATAAGGAACTGTGAATCATATAAATAAGCCATGTGGTAAACGTGAATCATGCCTTAAAATATTGTGATAGACGCTGTAGTTTGATAGTTAGTTAGTTAATATAAGTTGATATCATTAAAAAAAAACTGTAAAATTATTGACTTTAAAATGATTAGTTCTGACTTAAACAGATTTAAGCGTGCGAGTTATAAATTCTGTCTTACCTAGAGTAGCTGTACATTCACCGTTGTTGGGGGGATGATTATCACCACACAAACAGTGCCCTCTTAAACATGTTGTGTTTTTGATGAGGGCACATGAGGATTGATTTGTGCAAGATTTTCCTTTTGACGCTGTAACAAGAAAAATAAAAAATAAAGACACCTACAAATTTTTGGTTGACGGCTATAACTTCTTGACGAATCCCATAAAAAATGTTCTTAATCACAGAACTATGATGCTAAAATTAACATACGTCTAAAGTTTGAAAACGATACAAACCTGCAAAAACAGGAATGATGATCATAGCGATAAATATAATATTTTTTTTCATGTTCGCTGTCTCGCAGTATATATTACAATAGTGCTTCAAATGGAAATATCTGAAGATATAAGATAGATATCTATTGGAGACATCTCCGCGTTACATTGTCAAGTAAAATTTCACTTGCGTGTCAACTTATATATTTTATATCAATGGTTTTTTTATGTTAAAGTGAAAAAATCGAGTGCTTTTACTGAAATGTGGCTTTAAATCATCTAACTTCTTACCTACCTACTGATTTGCTAATTTAGTCAGGTTTTGTAATAAAACCAATAAAAATAGTTTCATTAAAGTTGGTTAAGCAAATTACAAGTTACAATATTATATAGGGTGAACGATAGAAGAGTTTTGGACTTACATTGTCTTTGTTTTTAGATCACAACATTTCAACTGCATCTTCCAATTAGTTTTCGCCTAAAGACGACTAGAGATACTTACCAATTGAAACGTTGTGATTAAAACGCAAAGACAATGCAAGTCCAAATCCCTTTTATTATTCAAGAAATATTATGGTCACCTTCAAACAGACTCTATAACACAAGTGATTTTATAATAATTGTATCTAGGTGAAGTTCTTGTTTTGGATAAAATCATTTGATCTTATTTCTTTCTTGTATTCATAGTAAGACGATTATTTTTCTTTAACAAGAAAATGTGTTTTTTAGGATAATTTTCTTTAAGTTGTATATCGTTTTATTTATTATTTAGTTTTTTTATAAGGGGAATTGTGTGAAAAGTAGCATGCACAATATCCATTAATTGTGCTAAAGAAAATCCGCTTCTATGACCTAAATTAAAGAATTTTAATTTCCTAATTAGTTCTACTTAGCAGGAATTCTCGAACTAAAATGTTACCTTGATTTTTGCACAAAAGAAATGTCATAATTTTAAATTTTATGCTGTGTCTCGGGGATCACTATTGAACAAATAGAAAAAATTGGTATTTTAGGCAATTGTAAGTATATATACGATCTCGTTACTGGGTAAAAAAAAATCTGAAACTTAAGATTTTGTTGTTAAAAAATCAAATTATTGAATTACTCAAAAACTAATCATTAACGGAAGTTGTTATTTAAGTTTTAAAAACATTTTTAATAAATCTGCTTTAGTATTTTGACTTAACTAGCTTGATCCAAATCAAAACGAAGCTACAAAAGAAAAAACTTTTGCCATCTATTTTGGTGAAAGCCGTGAAATCTTAATAAGAGCTGTGATAAAATATGATGTGAAGAATTAGAGTTACTGTAAAAGAGTGAAACTACTTATCTACCTACAGGGAGGTGGTGGATTTTGAGGCTGAGATTTTCCAAAAGTAGTAAGTCCATGAGCATGATTAAATCCTGCTAACACCAACAAAAGCGGAATGGACACTGTCACATAAAAAGCGTTCATTCTGCTAGAAGTGGATTCGGCCGCACCAGTAGTTGTTGATTGCAGGAAGCACCAACTTTCAAAGAATCACAGCTAAGTGTTCTTAGTTGCGTGTCTTGCCAAAGGGTCTAATCTTATTCTTGATGTAGCGCTTGCGCTGGAGCACATGCACACGTGGCGTGTTTATTTGTGAGTGTGTTAGTGATTTGATTAACATTGTATTCCTTCTTTGCGTATGTATGAAGCAGAAAGCGATTAATAAGAGAATAAGGATAGGGACAATGAGGTCACGTAAACATATCTTTACGATGGCAAGTAACTTTTTTTAACGAAACTATACACCAAGAATATAATGTAAGTTGAAAACAAGGACTGGCAAATTTGTAAAAAGGGATGAATATTTGTGACAATTGAGTCGAGTAAAGAGCATATCTTCATTGCTCTCGTCATCATCCTCAATATTATCTTTAGCATTAGGGTATTCTTCATACCAGTCAACTTCCTCAAAATCTTCAACAGTGTCGGAAATATAAATTGACCTATCGTCCTTTTCTATTTTCTTTTTCATTGTGGGATAGTAGAGCCGCTCCTTATAGGGTTACAAAATATAAAATATATAATAATAAACATTTGTTTTCAATCAATTAGAACAAGTTTTAAATATTTTTAAAAATATTTCCAATACTTCTGAGACATGTTCAGAATTTTCCAATATTTCCATTTTAATGAAAATATTTCCATTTACAACACTAATTCCAGTGTATTTTTTAAACTCTAATAGAGCAGAATGTTTACTTCCATGGAATATTTTTCCTCTGACTTTGTACAATCCGCTGCTCTCGATATAAAAGCGATAAATCACTGACAATTTAGAACCTGTCGTATAGGTATAAAATACAAGAAACTAAAATAGACACTTTGAATATAATTTTTGGATGGCAAATGCGTGAAATTTTGGAAATAAAACCAGATTAAGGTTTTCTGATGATTCCCAAAAAAGTCGAAACAGTTTAGCCAGCTCTAATGCTGATGTTTACTTTTACTCTGCATGGACTTATTATTAATTTAATTTTCCGTCGACCGTGTATTTACATCCGATATTAACGTTCCCAAAATCATTCATTAATGACCCCTATTAATGCATGATTTTCTGTAAATGCAAGATTTCCCAAAATCATTCATTAATGACCCCTATTAATGCATGATTTTCTGTAAATGCACGATTTCCCAAAATCATTCATTAATGACCCCTATTAATGCATGATTTTCTGTAAATATACGATTTCCCAAAATCATTCATTAATGCATGATTATCTGTAAATGCACGATTTTGGTAATTAAAATTAAAGGCAGCCATGCAAACAAATCAACAAAATAATAAAACGTCCGTTGTCATTAGTATTTGTAGAATTGTGAAATCTGGATTGTAAAATAAAAGTTGTTAACTGTTTTTCTTCACTTTAGTAAAAAATACGGTCGACGAAAAAACATTGTAACCAACTCTTACATTAAAATGCGATTAATGATCTCGAACATTAACGCGTTCGCTACGCTCACGCGTTAAAATATTTCGATCATTAGTCGCCATTATTAATGTACTTGTTGGTTAAATTACTATTAATTACAAGATGTGTATAAATGTTTGTTTAAATTTATTTTGTATGTAGTATAAAAAATTTTCTACCTACATTCAGGTGCTTCGGTCTGTGTTTTTCCAAATGTGCTAAGTCCATGGGCGTGATTAAATCCCGCTAGCACTAGTAGAAGCGGAAGAGATGCTATGATACAAGAAGCGTTCATTGTGCTGGGAGAACGCGGCAAAAGATTCAAACGCGCCAAAAGTTGTTGGTTGAACTATAAAGTCACTTTTCTCCACGAGAAATTACAGCAAAGTGTTAAAAGTTGCGTGTTTCTGTTGGCGGAAAACAGTGGCGTTAGAAAACTATACTGGGGGAGATGAGGGGGGTAGCATAAAAAATAATATTTATTAGCTTACTACCTATAGTTTTAAAATTATAATTCGTCAAAGAAAACAACTGGTTATAAATAAAAAAAATAATTGTATCCAGCTTTGAGTGGTGCACAGGCGTACCAGGGTTAAAAATTAAATTTTTTAAACGTATGCAATGAAAGTAGAAAATCGCTTAGAGATTAAATTGAAGCGTTTTGTCTTTTAAAATAACATTTGTTTAATTAATTAAAATCTGTCCAGCGTTGTCGGACGTTTGGCCTGATAAAGATTTAGAAGTCAGTGCGACAGAAAACACAGAATTAATCATATTTGTTATGACCTGAAATGCAATGGATCCACTGATGAAGTTTTGGAGTTCGCAGGTTTTTTAACTTTTAGACAAGTTTTAATTTTGAATTTCTTATTTGACATGAAATAAATTATTTTTTGATTTATTTGCTACAAATGCTTTGGAAACTATACTTTGATAATGCTATTTTAATAACGCCACTGCGAAAGTACCTAATCTTTTCTTTAACGTAGCGCTTGCGCTACTAGGCATGCACACGTGGACTGTTTATGTGTGAGTGTGCTAGTGGGTAACGTAAAATTACTTCTTAGGGATGGATCTTGGAACGATAAAACCACCGTCTTGGGCAATGCGGCGCCTGGACATACTAGTACAAGCAATTTAGACAAAACTGGATATATTTTCTCGTATGATTGTAACTGTATATTTGAAGCTACGTAATAGTTATATATGCTAGCTTATTATCTACTTTAATATTATGTTTGTTGACTTTATAATGTAAGAGGTTGCTAGTTATAGACAGAGTGAAAGTTCTTCTTTTCAACCAGAGCGTATTTTTTTATGTAAGCTTTCCAGAATACGTAAGATTATTTCTGGAGCAACACCGATTAATTATTTAACTTGATTCCAGTATAATTTTATTTATTTTCATGCATGTTTACGAAAATCAAATTCTAACTCGCCAACCGTTGGTTTTATTTTTTCTATTCAGTGCTAACCAAGGCATATTGTTTTTTGTTGTTGTTTCAATTTTATAATATTTCACAACTACCTTATCACATCTAATCTTATAAAAAGGGTCTATATTCCGACGAACTTGGCAAAGAAACCTTCCACCAAAGTATTTTGTACCGAAATTTCAACAATTTACGATTTATTGTGGTTTTTGTTGTGGGAAATACATATAAATTTCAGATTTCATTTGCATAAACAAGTAAGATCCAAATCGGCTGGACTAAACCTACCGGTCACGCAAACCATTGCGTCATACTAAACCTGCAGAAATATAGGGAATTTTTGCAAACCGCATTATTTGCTTTTAAAAGCAAAGATCCGTGTGAAACAACAGTTAAAACCTTTTAAGACTAGAATTTATATTGAAGGATTACTGTCTTCTTTTAAGAGATTCAAATATTTTGATCCAAATGTATACCAATTTCCGATCTTTTGGCTTTTAAAGAGTCCCTCTAATGGCTTGCAAAAAGTCGCCATTAGTTTTGTTGCCCCAGACTTAATCTACAAATTGTTTTACCGCCACCGCCTATATACTAGGCTAAATTTAACGTTACTTGTTTGGTTTTAAATGTCATTCTTCAATGCCGCACTTACAGGTTGTTTTACCCCTGCAAAAGCCAAATCAAGTGCACAATCTTTTCCCATTATCAAATGCTGTCTTGAATTTATTTTACCGCATTTTATTTCGTCGTTTTAATCTTATGGCTGATTCTTATTTAATTTTCGATATTTTTATGTTAATAAATAGCTGTTGTTTCTCCAGTTAACTCAATTTGTCTCAAAATGTTAGTACTTGAACCACTTCGTATGTGACCTCCCAATGTCAGTGAATACGAAGAGGTTGCAATAACATAAAATACATGATATAACGTATTTTTAAACCCCCTATAATCAGTGGCGTGTCGTGAGCGTCTTCCTTCTTCAAAGGGGGGTTTAAAATTGAAAGGTGAGCCATTTTTATGAACAAATAAAAATGTTGCCTTTAGAAATAAAAAGAAACTCAGGCAAAGGCGAGTTCGGAAACTTGTGTTGGACGGAAAAAACTTCCATCAACGAAATTTTGCAAAGAGGAAACTGGTAAAAATTTGGAGTAGGGCCAATAAAAACTTTTTCTACTTAGTAAATACTTACTTTCGAAACAATACTTAGTGGTTATAACATTTTTGTTCGATCCAGTGGGGTTTTAACCCTAAACCTCCCCCTCTCCCCTTCTCCAAGGCGATTCGACTCTGCTTATGATGATGTTGAGCTAAAAATACACTTTACTTTGAATAATTTTCTTTGCTTGACGCAGGATTGCTAAAAATATACTCGCTGTTCTAAAATGCGAATATTTTGAAGATAAAGACCCAACAGCCATATCAAATTAAGTTAAGAATACTAATTACATTAGATATTATTAGTTTATCCATATATTCAAGTAAAATGCTTTTATCGGTTACAATTAGAGTAATATAATATAACAAATATAACATTGTTGTTTACATTTTTTTCTTCTGTATAAAAACTCCAACAAAAAATGCGCCCTTTTTGTGACCACCCTATACCAACTGCGGCGGTGGCTCAGCGGTGAGTCACTGGCATTCGACCGTGGCGTTCCGAGTTCGATCCTTGGAGTGGGCATACGCACAATTAAAAAAGTATGTCCGAATTTTAGTAGGTTTAAGAATGTAGGGAAGAGTGTAAAATGTATCATCTCCCAACCCACCCCATTTACGCCGGTAACCAGGCCGGATGAGATCGGATAGATATCCGTGCGGAAGAAAGTACACACTCCCCCAATCGGTAGGTCATGCAATGGCGCAAGAAACCGAGGGTTAGCCCTTGGGGGGGAGTGTCGCATAACTGAGGATGGTGTTTCGGAACCCACGTTAAGCTATAGGTCAGACAACTCAGGGGATATCGCTTGCTTTGTTATATTTTTTTCTGGTGTTTTTTATGAACGACGGAAATATAAACAAGAATGCTATATTTGTGGTTACTTACTTACTAACTCTATTTTTTTTTTATTTAATCAAAGTTCAATAGTATGTTGGTTTAATTATTGAACTTACATTAATTGGATTCAAATATTTTGAAAATTATTCAGGTAGATACCAAAAAAAAAACATCTAATTTTTCAAATTTATTTTAGTTATAATTAAAATAATAATATTAAGGTACATACATAAAATGCATTATTTTTATCACAAAAAATATCAGTCTACTATCTGAAACATATTATTAAATTAATAACATGATATTTAATAAATGCATTTTTTTCTAACACTACAAGTTTTAACTTTAGGTTACTTAGAAATAATTTTTTATACTAATACGTAAGAAAATATAAAATAACACTTAAGACGTTAAGATAATTACAAAAAAATACATATGTAGTACATAAGAAAAAAGATCAATATTAAAAATTAAATAATGTTAGAAAATCCTAGAATCATCTATTGTTAATAAATTAATCATCAACGTACCTAAGTCAAAAAATTATCAATGTAATTTTTATATTCGTCAAAATGTTCAAAAAGTTGTAAAAATAAATGTTCTTAAAACTACTTACTCTTGATGGGAAAATTTTATCAAAGAATAATTTTGTAGTATTAGGGAAGTTCTATCACCATTAAAAATCAGTTTTTGGGAACAAATCTGATACCAGCGACGGCGCCAGGGAAATTCGCAATGGGTGGGCACTGCCGAAATGAAAAGTAAGTTCTAAAAAAAAGATACTGCCTCGCTTGTACTTCCTGGTATTTGAAAAAATATAGCACTACTTTTCAATCAAAAGTTACTACTTCTAAAATTCTAAAAATAAATACTCCCCCCCATCCCCGAAATTACAAGCGCTGAACCTAATCCCTTTATTTTGGGTGTGCACCTATCTTTACAGGGTGACCCACACTGCCCACTTTTCCCATCCTTCCCACCCTTCTCACCATGTCCACCCTGCCCCCCTCCTTGCGCCGCCATTGTCTGATACATGTAAAATCATAGACTGTGCCTTTAACAAAAAAATTTGTATTGATAATTTTTCACAATACTTACTTTATTTGATAATATTATGTTAATTTTAATGAAAATACTTAATATTAATTGCTAGGTAGTAGGTATAGGTTAGGGAGATCAGGTTATAAGCGTATGTGTGTACTTATACATTTATGTCATGAACAAAATTTTAGAGTCATTTTGCTTTAACCAAATTGGTCTTTCTTTACAGATAGGGAAAGAGAGAGAGAGAGAGATAAAAAATAATCCAAAATCCAAATACATTTTTACCACAAATGTATTACTCCAGTATAATGAGCATGTGTAAATTAAGACTCTAAAGTTCTTACAGTGAAATTAGACAAAGCTTGTAAAAAAACTACCTAAATAAATAATATGTGACGTATTTATAACTTTTGCTGCTTGGCAAAAGCCATATCTATTCCTAAAAATATTCAGTAATTCCCATGTTATTATTAAATCAATATAGACATAGAAGATGTCCTTTCTGAAGAAATCTGAGGTGCCTAAGTCAAAAAATTATATTTTAAAATAAGTTAACAATAATGAACTTTAATTAAACAAGACGCCTCGTATTATTTCCTGACTCCAACTCAAGCTGCTATGGTTTAAACCAGTTATTTTTTAGATACTGTCATTGTTATCTTCTGTGTATTCCATTTTCTATGATTTAAAAGAATATCAGAAAGTTATATATTTTCTATAATTTTGGTTTTATTTCTAAACAACATTTGTTTATATTTCCCCAACTACTAGGACACCCTGTAGTTTGTTGGCTTCAGCCAATAGAAAAAAAACATTGTAAATTTATAATACCTAGAGCTGTCACATTACATTTTTCAACTACCCTTAACAGTTAATGAGAAGCGTGGTTAAAGATTAATTTTTAAGAAACATGCAACATGATCAGTTCGATAAGCCCATCGCTTTAAATTTGGGTCAAGAAGTTTCCTTAATTTAAAGCTTTATCAGGTAAGGAATGGATAAAATTTAAATATAACCCAGTGGCGCTTCTTCACAATAAAAGGTATTGCAGAGACCTAGACGATCATTAAAGGAATGACAGGTATACTGATTGTGTAAGGGCAATTTTTAATGGACTCATGGGCCTGTTGGCTGTACATTCGGGACTGTCAGTCCAAATGATCGTGTAGGGGCTGCATTTAGTCTCCTTTTGCTATGATTCCTATTTTAACAATTTAAACATATATTTAATTTAAACTTAAATGGCTAAAACAACTCTAAACTATACATAAACAAGGTTCTGCACGTCATCTTCCGTTTTTTATAGCTCACTTATTAATTAAGTTAGGATTTGGCCCTTTAATAAACTTTAATAACCAATAAATTATTTTGAAAAACCACCTTTGATATTTATTCATCATAATGACTGGTGGAATAGTTGATAAAATGAGTTTTCTGCAAATAAGTCTTGATGCGTTAGAAATTCCGATAGGGTTGTAATAAGAACAAATGTTTAATTTTTTTTTCTGCATCAAATGATTTAATGTAAATAGAAGTTCCAATTCGAAAAAATAAAAAGAAATTGGTCTAAAGTTTGCAAAGTTTGACACTAAACTTTGGACATCCTGTACAATTCGCATTAATCAAACTTGGTTGACGAGACTGTTTGACCTTATTTATTATGTACCTTCATATAATTTTTTTAACGAGGCATTATTTTTATATTTTATTAAAAAACAAAACTCATTTTCCTAAGGTTTTATTTTTTTTCGCCTATAATACTGAACCGATTTCATTAAAATTTAAGGGGGTATGAAGGCAACTATAAGATACATCCAAATAACTTAGAATATATATAGTATGTAATCTAAAAAAATAGATCCTTATGACGTCACACTTTTTTAGAACATCTGGTATAAACAAAAATATTTTCCTGAAATGCGCCCTAGTATACAGGTAAAGTCTGCCAAAATATCAAAATCCTAACTTAATAAGTGAGCTATAGAAGACGGAAGGCGAGGTGCAGGACCCTGTATAGGCAGGAGCCGTACTCCAGCAAAAACTCTCAAGCTGAGAAAAGAATTTTATTCCGGGGTTATATATTCATTTAATTTAATTTTGGTTTTAGTTATAGTATAAAAGTTCAAAAGACCTGAAAAAAGGCATAAAATAATTTACATAAGTACATTTTCTGTAATAAACTTAAACAATAATTTTGTACAAATAAAAAATGTATTTTACTATTATTTTTTTAAATGGTTCATAAAATCTATTCTTTTCTTTCACTTTTTATATGAATATGATGAACTATTTTCGACGAGGACTATATGCCAGAAACCTTATCATTCTAGGCTAGATAGTTCGAATTTTGCTAGTGAAGAAGCACTCTCAGGTCAGTTGTTAAATTGGTAATTTAAACCTTAACAAGGGGTGATATAAACTAGCCATTTAATATCAATAACTACGTTCTACGCACTAGGAGCCATAGGGAAGGCTGGTGGGGAAATTAGAGCTGAAGTAGGAGTACCTCCTTCTCCCGCCATGGTGGTAGTGGTAGGAAGACTACTAGTGGATGATTGTTTTTTTAAACAGCACCAAGTGAGCCCAAAAGTGCCCTTTTCTATATATCTCTGAAGAACATAGACGAATGGGTCCAAAGTAAAGTAGAACGCCATAAGCATATCTGCTAAACTAGTGAAAATAGCTGAAGCTCTTGATTTGTCTCCTAGTTGGGCAATAGGTACGGTTATCTATAAATTAATTTAAGATAAGGAAATACATGGGTCCATATTTATTTACAAACTACGAGTATCAAAAGTGTTATCATATTTTTAAATATAATAACAGATCATGTGAACAAGTTCACATATAAATTTATCTTGTTCCAAAAAATGCACCTATGTAGAGGGTGTTAAGAAATATTTTGAACTTACTTTAATATTTAGTTTATCGCTATTGATTTTATACTTACAATTTGTGGTCCCCAACAAACAACAAATATAACAGAAATATATGCCATTAATTTAGCAAATGCGACTTCCTGGGGTGTTTGGTGATGCCTTGGGCACCCTGTCCGGTTGTTAACTATCAAAGATCGACTAATTCGTCTAACCAGTACTCGATTTTGCGATCTTATTTTTGACAGT
Source organism: Polydrusus cervinus (assembly GCA_935413205.1). Lineage (NCBI taxonomy): Eukaryota > Metazoa > Arthropoda > Insecta > Coleoptera > Curculionidae > Polydrusus > Polydrusus cervinus. The sequence goes on from OW284520.1 coordinate 3,185,574, forward strand.
TCACAGACCACTGCGATATTACATAAAGCTATGCTTATACATACTGACAATCCTAAAAAAAAAAGGGTTAAAGTCATAAAAGCCCCAATATAATTTTCAGTAGAGTAAAGGCAGCGAATATGGAATATAGGTACCTTGTAATATGTAATGCATTATTTGTGGTTATTACTATTACCTATTAGTATTAGATCTCCGGCAATTGTGACATTGAAGTGAAATTTTTGTTTTACACTAATTTAAAAAGGATTTTATTGTCAGTACCAGAGAATACCAACAAATGTAAAAATTTAATTTATTTAAAAAAGTGATTGACAGCTGAAGCAATATCTTAAAATCGACCCATCGTTTATAATGTATTATCACTGGCGCACTATTCTTTTAGACAGCGTAATACCCCAAATGTGACGTGTGTTCACTATTTTACATTATCAAAAATATAAGTTTTTTCTTTTTACTTTGTGATTGATAAATGTTATAACAAAGCCTTTGAGCAGCCATTATATTTTTTTGTTTAAGTTTCAACTAATACGTTCCTAAATTATTCCAAAAATAAAAATTGGATTCCGTAATAATAAATAAAGAGGTCTGATTTGTAGTAAGTATATTTAAAATCAAAGCTTATTTTGTCCTCCTTAATTTGGAGCTTCTACAAAACGTAGCTTGATGATTATATTTTAAAAGAAAGAACTCGTCCTCTCATTAAGCCATTATTAAAAATTTTGATTCAATAAGCCATTAATTTTTTTTTTAAATTATATTAATTTTTTGTCGAGTTTCGGCGGGTTCAAACTCATTATTAATATAATGAGAATTACAGAAACTGCAAAAATATAAACAATATACTGAAAATACTCTTAATTATTATACTTACCAACTGTAAAATAAAACCAAGCATACATCTTATCCTTAAATAGTGTGCCAAATCTATATCTAGCGCATTTCTTGTTTTCAACATCGTAATATAAACCAAAGCCAAAAAGCGGTGCGTATGTCAATAGTAGGGCTCCTAACCATAAGCAACATAAGGTTCGTTTCAAGGCGTCATAAGTGATTAGCTACAATAATTTTAACATTTACTTAAGAATTTTTAAAGCAAATCTATAATCTATATATATGTATAATATATAAAAAGCAATGTTAAAAAATTAGGAAAATTTCGAAAAATGGGAAAATTTTTAAACTTGAGAAGAGAATACATTAATTAACCTGTTAAATATTTATCGACACATGGGTGAATGTTTTTTCTGTCAACAGTTTCTTGTCGCGGAGCGCATAGAACCCGTGCTATAATCTGTTTCAGAAAGGTGTAGAGTAATAAAATGGGAAATTCCGTCCAGTTCGGCTCAATTTCGGTATCGGCCATAGGCGCAGGTACATTTTGTGCATTAAATTATTTATGATGATAACCAACCAAACAAAAGAAAATAATTTGATGAGGAAGGAACTATTAGCTATAGCAAATTTAGACAAACATCGTTTTATGAAATATGCCGCGGAAGATATAGCTGTGCACACCGCCATATCATTGCGAACTAAATCCTATAGAACTTATATGGGCACAAGTGAAAGGATTTGTAGCAAGACACAATACGCCAATCAAAATGAAAGACGTTAAGCTACTGTTTGATCAAGCCATTAAGAAAGTGACACCAGAGAACTGGCCAAAAAGCAGTCCACCATGTCATTAAAGACGAGGAGAAAATGTGAGATCTTGACCACCTGATCGATCGAACCGTCGAGCCGTTAATTGTTACGTTAAGAGGAAAAATGATAGTTCCTCAGATGACGAAGAATATTATGATTTTTTATAATTTAATTTTTGTATAATGTATTTTGTATGTGTTTTATAATCTTTAATAAAAAAATAAGTGTACCTAATACTATGTACATTATGCACGCCTTTTTCACACCATTTTCAGTGTTTGTGAGTGGATAACAATAGGCAAAACCCATATACTGACCCAAACCCGGGTGGTAGTACCTGCACTTGATGAAAAGAAAAAAATGTGCAATGAAATCAAGGCCAAATTATAAAAGTGGTCTCAATATTCGTTGGGTCGCACTTAAGTCCCTTTGCATACCTCTACACCTTTCTGAAATAGACTATAGTATACTTGCATATACATATAGCTATAGTACTACATATATTGAGACGAAAAGTATCTTTTATTTTCACTTTAATAGGTCAAAACTTTGGAAATAGATATTAGGTAATTTTTTTATAGGGGTTTTTTCCTGTGCTCTTTGCCAACAAAACAAACAGCTTGTAAAAGTCCATTTTAAATTGTTTAATTTGTTTATTTCCTAAAAATGCTAATTTCCTTAGTCGTGTGTCCACTAGTGTAATCGCTTGCCAAAATATTAATTTTTATTATTTTTCTGCTTAATTGGAAGAGCGTAAGAGGTAATTTATATAATATATTACGCACTGCATACGTGTACAAAATTTATATTCCTATAAGTTTTAAAATGGTGACAGTAACTGTTTTAATTTTAAAAAATATGCTAAATTGTTGTAGCCTTGGCTTTCACAGCAAAAAAAATCATGTATTATTCTTTTGGGTTAAACAATTCACAATTACCATGTAACCAAATACAATGTGCCGATTTAGGTAACAAAAAGACAAAATCAGCATTGGACTGGAAGGTCAACGGTTCACTGGTCTAGGTATCTATAGTAAGAGCCCTACAATTTTTTCGGGATCCCAGAGAGCGAAACTTCTCTCCCCCTGCCTCCTATAGGCGCTCATGCCCACATACCTTCCCCTTAAAAAAAAACAATAATGGATTTTTCAGCAAATAACTTTTGAAATATCTATTCTTAGATTTTTTTTACTAGCGCCAATTTTGACCTGTTCATCCCTTAATAATAAAAATATGGTCTCAAGAATGAATTTTAAGAATATGTGACCATATATATTAAACCTGTTATTAGTAAAAATTGTTTACTCCATTTCCATGTAGGAAAACATCAATTATGTGGCAAGTAAACAAGAATTACTCTAATTCAGCTGTTTACAGTCACTTCATCAAAGTGGGCCTCCCAAGTGACGTTTACATCGACTCCCTTAAGTTATTATGAATAAGTAAAAACATTTATTAATATTAAAGATATAGGTACACTGGTACACATACACATTAAGAATCTACATATTTTAAATCCAAGCGCAGGTAATAATCCGTCCAGAAGTGGGCGTAAGTAGGACATTTTTTTTCTGGGGAGAGGGAGAGTCGAGACTATATATATTTTATGACACTGTACTTAGGGAAGAAGGCGAAAAAGCGCCGCAGGCGAAACAATTTCGTTTAAAATTCACCTACCTACTATCAAATTTCCAAAATTAAATTATTACCTCTCCCCCTCTGCATGGTTGGATTAAATTTGTTTTTGTAAATGTTTTTTTTGATATTCCTAGCTGGCTTTTTATTTACATTTTTTTTTATATTATTTGTAAAAATATGAATATTGGTGTCAATCAACCCCCCCCCCCCCCCCTTAAATACGCCACTGTTTGGTCTTACTATCTAAATTGTAAGAGACGGATGTAAAGTATGTTCAATGAGTCCGAAATAACTTTTTTTTTTAATTGAAACTATGTGCCATAATAATATTGCACTATATTTTTCATGTGTGTTCATATAAAAGTTAATTTTCTCATTTATTAATCGAATAAAATCTAATGGTCTCCTGCTCAATATTAAACGTCTTTGATTTCCGCTATAAACTTCACTGCCCTTGAAAAAATGATTTTGTCAACGCAAACTACAATGCTATAATGGATTTGGTTATATTTTAACACGCACACCGTCAAGCAGCAGTTATTTTTTTCTTCTTAAGATATTCACGATTACAGCGATAAAGTACAGCTTTTGTATTATGTATAACGCTTTATGACTAGTTGGTTTTTCTTGCGTATTAAAATAGAAAATACGGGGCAAGCTTTTATTTAAAAAATGATAAATTTAGGGTATTTTTATGTACTTGAAAACGTTTTGTGTCATTTAAGTTGAGAAATCGCAGATAGTAGCCAGTTTTTGACAGCCACCGAAATCTCGCTAAACAATATTTCATGGGCGAGTTTGTCTGAAACTACACAAACAATTTGATAAAAACCTGCTCCATAGCAGCAAATATCATTATTTGTGGCTTGGTAAAAACTGGCTATTATTTTAAATTCAAAATTCTGTAATTTTTGAAATGTAAAAACTAGAGAATGTATGTTTCATATTATTCTAATAATTGCAGCTGCACTTTAATGTATTATTTTTTATAATATAAATAGTTCTTTAAGAGGGACACCCCCCCCCCCCTCCTCCAGCTACGCCAGTGCTGATCGATGAACACCGTAAATTCTGGTGAATACTGTGGGTGTAATAAATATAGGTATAAGTCCAAGGTACAGGTAGATATTCTATCAACATCTTTAAGACATTTTAGTTGTGTTAAGCACGTTGACGAAGGTACATAGAGCTCCGATTTAAAACATTCTTTTCACATTTAAAAACACTAATAATCTATACTTGCTCACATTTTTAGAGTAGTTTATACTAGAGACGTTATTTACACTAAAAATCGATACAATTTCTTACATTTGAATTTGTCTTTTATGATCAAGCAATTAACTTTATTTATGCGATTATTTATTTCTTTAATTAATGCCTTAAGAAGGAAGGGTCCCTTTATAATTAATTATATACATAATTTTATTGTTTTCCATGTATATATCTCACTAGGGTTATATACACAGGACAATAATATCATAATTGATAAAGGGACACGACAATTAAACCTAAAAATAAAAAGATAATAAAACCACTTGAATTAAATAATACGAAAGGGCTGTAATAAGGGGCTAAAACTCTTTTATAGCTAAACATACTTTTGTTTAATATACTAAATATTTAAACAAACATCGTTGAAATCAATATAATAATATATATTGTTAAAACCGTATTCTTTGTTCCTAACAACACCACAGTGGTTTTTAAAGGTTTTTGTATTATATCTTACTATAACCGCATCAAAGTTTTGCCGATGTAGAATTTTGTAGATAAAGGGGGAGACAAAGGTAATAAAGCTCTAAGGTAAGGGGTTGTAGATCTAAAACCATCATAGAGCACCTTTAAGAAATTACTTTCATTATATGCATTTATTATAATTTGGTAATATGATACAACTTTTTAACAGTAATAGTAAATTCTGAAAGCTATAAATTTCTAAACCACGGTATTTATTATTTATAAGTACAAGAACTTTTACTACCTACCTTATGGTATAAAAAGGGCCTTGTAAGGGCGAGCCATCTTTCAAGGGCCATTATAAAAGCGACACATCCCGATCCTAGGCCAAAGCCTCTCAGTAGTACCAGAACTATACACGTCCAATCTTCAGGCATGATTCCGTATCTTTTAACATTAGTAAAAGTCAGCATACCCACAGCTGCAGTTAAGTCATTAATTGCTAGCCATCTCAGCATAAGTACATGTTTTCTATTTCTTGTTTTCGCTGAACGGTATAATATCACTAGAGCAGCGATGTTTCCAAAAATTCCAATGAGAAATGATATTGTTACCAGAATTTGGATTATACCCCCTGTAGTTGGTGCCGTTGGAGCAGCTTTTACTTCGTCCATGGTGTAATATATTTCTTAAAATCAGCCACTTTTATCAATAACTGACCGAATGATGTGAATAATGCAAAAATATCTTAAACGATTGTGACCTCCAAAATCGGCATAATGCCAAAATAAGATGGTCAACGTTTAAAGTCTAGGTGCTGACTGAGAATAAGAAAGCCGGCTCACTGACTGGATTCAGTATAGTTAGACTTTTTTCTTGAATCTGCAACAGAAAAATTAACCATTTTTTCGGGATATTAAAGTCAGTACAAAAGTTATTGTAACTACTTTGTTATTTGTTAACTGATATAAGTAAACTAAATGTTTACCTTTTAATCACAGTCTGATAAATGTTTATAGTTATGGATTGTTTAATATTGTTTTAAATGGTTTTGTAAGAAGTTCATTTGTAAGATAAAAATGTATAAGCATATTCGAATGACCATAAACGCCGTTTTAACAAGTACCTATAGTATCTTGTTCCAGGTACCATTTAAATCACATAATCTAAAAGGTAATAATATGGCAATTATTAGAAACACTTTAATTTATGTGGTATCCTCGAGACAATTATTATTTTATGGGTTATTGTAAAAATCTGAACAGGAGGAATTCATTGGCCAAAAGCTTTGAATCAACTTTTGTAGGCGAACGCCGATTTTATGAGAAAATTTGTCACAGACAGTGCAGTACAGCAAAGCGAAACGATCGTATTGGGGTTCGAGGTGTTCTAAAAAGTTCTATTGAAATTTAAAGCGATAACTATTTATATGTAGCAATTATTATAAAGGTAAAAAACGAATTAAAAAGCAATTAAAATAACATAGAAACATAAAATGTTGGATAAATACCTCTACAAAAATATAGGAGAAGTCATCGTCATTGTGAAAATATTCCATAATTAATCTCGTCTAATTACTATCGAAAATAAACATAATTACAGTCTTGTTAGTTAGGATTATTTTTATTTACAGGACATTATTTAACAATTCCCAGACTACGAGGTGCAATACACGAAATTATAATCATTTCTGTATTTGGCGCTTTATCTTCATAAAAAATTCAATTTAATACTTTAGATTGTACTTACAGATATACATTATTTATTAATACAGTCCTATGACACCGGTACTTTTTAAGATTTTTGCAAAATAAGTTAGTTAATCATGACTAAATTAATTAATTATTTTTTGTAATTGCCATAAATTTTTTTTTGAAATATTATTATGCATCATGCAATTATTTATTTTTACATACATATTATACGCTTCCTTTTATCATAAAAGTAAATACTAGAAATACCACACTCACAATTAAACTCTATATTAAACTATTGTAATCGAAATTTGATATCTATTGAAAATTTTAAAGGCAATTTTTAGTCATAAAAATACTTCTTTTATTTTCTACATCAAATTGTATTTGCATAGTTTTCATAAAACAACTGCTGCAGGGAAGAATTTTAAAATTTAATATATTGGAAGTAGGCAAGAGATGAATAAACATGAAATATTTACAGATTAGGGATAATTGTTTCAAATTTTAAAAAACTGGTAATATCTTTGAACTGAATTTTCTTGTCATTTTTGGCCATTCTTTCGAATTTGGCTTTTTATTTCTTCGTTCGCTGTCAGGGCCGTTCATGAGGGGACCTACAGCTTAACGTGGGTTACGAACCACGATCCTCAGTCCTGCGACACTCCTCCCCAAGGGCTAACTCTCGGTTTCTTGCGTCATTACATGACCTACCGATTGGGGAGTGTGTACGTTCTTATGTACCCCACGAGATATCCGATCTCATTCGACCTGTTGACAGGCGTGAATGGGGTGGGTTGGGAGATGATACATTTTACACTCTTTCCTGCATTCTTAAACCTACTTAAATTCGGATTTTTTTTATTGTGCGTATGCCCACTCCGAGGATCGAACTCGGAACGCCACGGTTGAATACCAGTGACTCACCGTTGAGCCACCGCAGCTTGAACTTTCTTGGTAAACGATTTCAGAAGTATATGGTTCATACAAGTTAATCAATCTTCTTAAAATAAACCCATTTTTAGCCCTAAACTATGTTTTCTACATAACATATATTCAGAATTTATTTTTATTTAGGGGAGTCACAAAATGAATTACTCTCTTATATAGTAGTTGAGTAGATATAATAGACAGTTTTTGCAACCTTCGATTTTTCAACGCAAAATATTCGAATATACGAACGCTATTTTGTTAATATTCTTATTTTCAGGGGGATATCATCCCCTCCTAGGTACTGAGCAATGGTATAGATATAAGGCAGCGATAACTTTTTTTATAGTTCATTATTCATAGATACGAGAGGTTTTAGAAACGGCAGAAACGTTTTTTGTTTAGAAATTACCTATGTTTTACGGGTTTTTGACTGGTTGCCCCTCCCTAAAATTTACTTTATGATTTTTCTAAATGATTTCTGTTACAGGGCGTCCATAAATAAAATATGCTCAACTAAAACTACTTATTGACATGTTACAGCAGTTTTTCGATAATGAAATATCTTAATTTTAAATAAATTTGTGCAAGACTTTATGGACGCACTGTATAATAATAACCACCCAGGTAATCTGCTGTGGTTAGGAAAAACGGCGTATGTACAGAGAGAAATATCATTGGTGTTGGTATATGTACTAAAATTGGCTTAATTCAATTCTCTATCGATTGTAAATAACACTTTTAGTTACTTTTAGTCTATTTTTTGCGGTGTCAAAAACATAAGCCGTAAGATACGGGGTTTTTGTTAATTAAAATTAGGGCAGTAATACACTTCTCCATTCAAAAAACCCTAAACGGTCTGTAAGGGGCACACGCTTTCGAGAAATTTGCGTAGGTTATAAATTTAGCTGCTTTACAGAAACTGTCTATTATACTTGTCTGTAGTAGTTACGTATTTTTTTTTATCTCCCAGTAAGATAAACAAGCAATTTATTGCAATGTTTACATAATTATGCTGTAAAAATATATGATTAATCCATGTTTGGTACATTCATCCATCAACCATTACTATTACTCGTGTACAACATTTTCCTATAAAAGGGATTAAAAAGATTTGCTTTTGAAATTCAAAGCTAACTGAATCAATAGCTATTTTTGGGGGAAAAAAATCACCAAATAATAATAATTAAAAAAATTAAATGGTGAAAGCTACATTGATTGTAAACCTTTAGACTTTAGAGATTGCCTTATTTGCTATGCATAAACTGTAAATATTTGAAGGTTAAACATGTAAATTATATAAAATTATTTAATTTTTAAACGCTAAATATATGGTTTTGTCTAGCATTTTAATTGCAAGTGATATCATAAATAAAAAAAATAATAAAACCAAAATGGTTCCTATACTGACGACTATTTTACATACAGGTTGATTGTTTGCAATTTAAAATTCGCATTAAATATAATCGATCGATTAAATTGATTATGACCCGTTAAAATATAAAGTTATTTATTGTAATCAATTGGGTTGGATATTTCTATAACGGCAATGGAAAACTTTACCTTACAAGTGAGGAAAACAATAAAGTACTACTTTAATATTCAGATAATGTCAGCGACAATTCTTTAGCAACGAATTGTTTAACTGAGCAATCAAAACAATTTTTCTAAAAAGCTTGATATTTTTATACAAAAATGATACACGCCTTGTTGCTTTCATTTTACGAGGAATTTTACCTATATTAAAGTTATGGTAGCAAAACTAGCAAAAAAAATTTGATGATGAACGGACAGAAGAGTATATTCACCTGAAGACGACTGGAGATACCTACTTTACCAATTAAAACGTTGTTATTCTAAACAAATAAGGATAATTCAAGTTCAAACCCTTCTGCCGTTCAAGGAACATCATTGTGTCCAAGTTTGATGATTTTACAAGAGGGATGCAGTATCCTCCCCCCCATATGTCATATAAGTTTTTTCGGATTGTTACTCGTTCTAGAGATACAGGGTGTTGAAAGTAAAAGTTTATTCTCGAAGAAGCCATAATTTTAAAACGGTTTAATGAATCGAATTGAAAGTTGACAATATTATGTTTTAATGAGCAAGAAATAAGAATTTGTAGACATTTTTAAGTTTCAAACTAGAGGGCGCTAGTTGCATACACTGGGCTTCATAAATATATGATTCTTTTTTCTTACCTTTTTCTTGCCTACTCCGAGGATCGAACTCGGAACTCCACCGTCGAATGCCAGTGATTCACCGCTGAGCCATCGTCGCAGTTGTCCCCATATATTATTCAAAAGAATTCAAAAATTATAAAGGACATTTTGTTTTTAAAACTTATTCAGATACTGCTGGCTGTTTTCAGATTTTAGTGGCAAAAAGCCAACACAACAAACACATACAACTTTAAGTATCTATCACCAAGAACTATAAGGGAATGTAAGGCTTAGTAGGCGTATGTGATCACATCCCGTAGATAGTTTTATATCTAGTTGTCAACTTTTATTATAATATTTGGATCTAAGGCTATATAAATTATATTATTAGAAAGGATTTGGAAAAATTCTGTTTACTTTGAATATGAAACATATTTTTGTAAAGCAAAATAGATACATTTTGTTTTAAAAGTTCTGGCACTCAAGTCAGGTCCATACTTGGACATTCAATAGTTTTTTATGACGGATCTCCGATATCTGGTGAGAAGAATACTTTAATTTTCAACTATTTATACAACATATTATATTTTTTTCAATAATATCGGATAAATAGAGCAATTACAATTCTTTGTTATAAATCGTTCAATTTTATACCAATTTTTCAAAGTAAGAGCCTCCTTAATTTTGAAAAATAAATCATTTAAATAGTAAACTGTAAGAATTAAAGCCATCGCATTCGACCATCGTGGCTGTCCGGGTTCGATCTTCGGAGTGGGCATACGCATAATAAAAAAGTATGTCCCTAATCGGTAAGTCATGCAATGGCAAGAAACCAAGAGTTTATAGTCCTTGGGGGATGTCAGATGACTGAGGATCGTGGTTCCGAACCCACGTTAAGCTATAGGTTCCCTCGGGGATGGCCCTGGCAGCGAACGAAGAGGAAAAAATTACATAAAAAGAAAGCCAAAGGTACTTGTGTTAATTGATCACCTTCGTTTAAATAAAAACGTATTAAAATTAATTTGTTAAACCTACGATTACTCCCCTTCCCATTACCATTGAATCTGTTATCAAAACTGTATATCAAATCAAATATAGCTTTATTGTCGTAAGATCTACTTATTGACAAAGCAAAGCAACTTATAAAATTATTACAAAACTACAGTTAAACGAATTAAAATCTAAAATACATTGACCAGTTAAACACCCCAAAACAAACAAGAGACCCTCACAGCGACACCTCGAAAAATTCACTGATAGTATAGAAGGCTCTCTCGGTTAACAATTTTTTTAGGTCTCTCCGAAATTTTGTATGGCAAACAATTTTCCGTAAACTAAGGGGCAAATGATTAAACAATTTTTTGCTGTTATAATATAGAGAGTTTTTTGTTAAGGCAGAAGAGGGAATCGGCAGCGCTATAACGTGTATAGACCTAAATATTATAATGTTTATTTCTAATTTTGATCGACATAGGGTAATATGTTAGTAATTTTCTCTAAAAGCTTTTTTCCAAGAATTTTTTCCAATTTTTTTTACACATCAACAATTTATAATAATTAAGGTATTTGTGTGTATTAGCTGTTGTGTTTACACTGGGGAAACGCAATATTTTTGAACTGTCAAGCTAATTTGCAATTTAATGTTTATCTTCAAGGCGTAAAATTATTTACAAAGGTATTGTTTCTTGTGAACGTAAATCCAATATATACGTACTTACGCCATTTTTAATATGTTGCTAATTGTAGATTTTTAAAGGTCTGTAATGCCAAGCCAAAACGTATCCAGGAGCTTGTTAACAAGAGGGGAACCACAATATCTTTGGAAAAGTGACCGAAGGTTAACCCTTTTGCAAAAATTGTTATAAAAATCAGGCACTCAATTTTTTTATTTCAGAGAGAGGTATGGGCGCTCAAAAAGTGAATTTCTAGGGGGGGGGCACCTTCTAACAAACGTTATTTCTAAAAGAAAATGGGTTCCGCTGATTCTAAAACTTTTCCTATTAAAAGTGCCTTCCAAAAAAACGCTTCGTACCTATTTCTAAGGCTGCCGCTTATCTGAACACTTGCCACGGACTCAGGGGAACCCCCACTTTCTGACCGTTTATGGGGAGGGGGTTTTCCCTATCTTTCTTAAACTCGTCATGAGCTATAACCAATGTCTGATACTGCTGATGGTTATGTTTTTTTTATATTTTAGGGTAATTTAAAAATAGACAATTAAAAACAATGTTTATCTACCAACTGCGGTAGCCCTTAAATAGTGCTAACTTTCGGGATAGGAATAAAAGATGTTCATACACTAAAATCACATTTGAAAGAGTCTTATTTTCAGCAGTAGAATTTTTTTTTGTCGTCTCTTCAAAAAATAAAATGGGGATGGATTAACCTGTTTTTACATTTTTTTGCTGTAAACATGAGAAAGTATGGTCTTAGATCTAATAAACTATTTTGCAAAATATACAGGGTGTAAGCCATCTAACGAATGGGGATCGAGTATTGAGGAGGAAATTTCCACCAAAAAAATATCAGAAACAGTTTTCCTGATAATATTAAAATTTCCCCTACTGTGTTCTTGTTCCATCGATTTTGGCGATTTTTTACTCTAGATTTTTTTATATATTTACCCAGAAAAACATTTTAATAATAGTTGCAAGCGTTCGTCACTAAATATCACCACTCATATTTAATTAAACAAGTAGGTACATAGATTTTGAAGTTAAGGATTCGGTTTTTTTACTTAGTTATATTAGCACAAAGAATTGTATTATATCTCAAAAATATATAGAAATATCTGATAATCCGTTACATGAGAAATATAGATAAAGATTATATCTTTAAGCTAAGGCAAATCGTATGCCCCCATTTGGAAAAATTCAGGGACAGAGCAAGGCTAAAAATGGGCAAAATTGAACGAAATTGTAGGCATTTTGCAATGTGTGTGCAAAATGTAGGTAGATTTTGTCCATTTTTGTATGAAACGGAAAAATTAAGAAACATTGATCAAAAAACGAAATGGCGAATGCAGCACACTTAATGACAAGGGTTGTGCGAGTAAAAAATAATGACATTTTTAACAATCAAGAAAAAAGCGCCAAGCATTTTATACATTATGTCTTTGAATATTATGGGTGTGGGTATAACCCTTGCTGCCCCATATGTTAGCACCCTCAAAGAAACCCAACCCTGTAGCTCTAATAACAACCATAATAATAACAAACAATCAGGATGCCAAAAAAAAATTACAAAACCTAAGAATATTAACCTAATGAAAACATGCCAACAAAAAAAAATATAACTTACCGACGAAAACCCAATATTTTTCGACGTTCTCTTAATTTTCTGTTGAAGCACTTCAGCCGATCTTCGAGACAAGTTTGCACCCCATGTCACAACAATAGTGATTAATTAATTAGTAAATTTACTTTGCTCCTCTCAAGTATTTGCCGGCCACGTGAACGCGATCAACCAATAAATAAACAGCAAAATTTACTGATTATACAAGGTGTTTAAAAACGCCGGACGGCGCACACTTTGCAAATTAATTATACTACGATATGAGATCAGTTATTTTGACAAAGATATAGAGTGTAACAGGTAAAATATATATATGGACAATATAAACATAAAACTTACAAAGTTATGTCGTTTGTTTTAGTTTATGTGTCGCCATGTGGGTGATTAAGGAACGCAGGGGATACAGAAGCTAAGTTGGCAGTGGCGTATTTAGAGGGGGGGGGGGGGCTGCTGGGTTGTACAAAATTGTATAAAGAAAGCCATATTGATAGTGCCATTTTTTTTGAAGTTCAGTTTATCCCTCTTTTATCATAAAATAATAATGGGAAATCTGATATTACTGATGGAAAAGCTTAAAGGTAACATGCAACTTCAAACAATATTTAATATAGTTGTAATTAACACAGAATTTAAGTATTGGCAAATATTGTGCCATGTTCCTTACTGTAGATTAAATAAATTAAAATCAATAATGTTCTAGGTGCCTTAACTACACCAAATATGTAGTTGCAAATCTCATTGCGATTATTGATAAATTAATTATATTATAGTATGTGTTATAAATAAAAAGACATCGATTTAAATGCATAGAACGTATTTTTCTTGGCATAAGCATTGTCGTTTTATGAGTCTGACGTCTTTAGTAAGTACGGATATTCAACAAACAATTAAAATAAAAAAATACGTACTATATTATAATATACACAATAAACAATACACATACAATGTAGATTTTTTGGTAATTTTTTAAATTTTAATATAATTATTCAACCTGCTGGTGCCTATCGAGAGGAGGCACATTAACTTTAAAAAAAATATGTTGGAAAAAAGTTTATACGGGTCCCTTGGACTCCGCCGTACATGTCAGGAGAACAACATTCGCCATTGAATCAAGAAATATTTTGCATTTTATTAATTTAGTCTATAACTTATTCCACGTTTAACATTTTTTCAATTTTCAACTTTTCCCTAATATTTGTTTGTAATCTTAACCCCCATACCAAATTTCAATCGTCCAAGACATATAGAAATGAGAGAACAGCTCCTTAATATATTATGGATTCGACATGGTATATATGTATATAGATTACCTACTTTATAATTTTTCTTATTGCTAGATATTTCCCGCCTTTTTTCAAAGACCTCCATCGAAATTAGTCCTCGTTTTTGAAATCTATACTTAGCAACCAACAAGGCAACTAAAAATAAATCTATACTACTTCCTTGGTTTCGAAATGTGAAATCGCCATTACTTGTTCAATATATTTTGGCTGTTTGCAAGAAAAATCATATAAAATATAACTGGATTGAAGATATATCTAACTGTTGTGCATCCATTAGATCTCTAGTTTTAATTAGTAGGTAAGTTCAAAAAAAAAATCACGTGAGCTTTTGTTTAACCTTAAAACTTAAAAATGCGTATTATTTCTTTTTATTTAAACATTAAATTAAGTATGTTTTAATACTTTAAATATATATTTTTATGTATATTAACTGAAAAAATTATACACAACTTAAGTAGAGCTGTACGAGATAGGTAGGTACTTTTTAATGATTTTAAAAGACATCTATACTTAGGAGTATCCATATATAGATCAGTAAATCACATGAACCCTATCATAAGTTTCTTTTAATTTTATCTAAAGGTTAATAGACTCTAGACGGGCATATATATAAATAATTTTTAATCGAGAAAGGTGATGCGACTTTTTACTTTTATTTTTGACGAAAAAATGGAGGTGTATTTTCTGATAAAATGTAATGGTGAACAAGTGTTATACCCAAAGGCGCCCATAGAGGGAAAATTTCTAGAAGGGGGGGCAGTTCAAAAGCCATAAACAACTCCTTCTATAAAAAGTGATTTCTAAAAAAAAAGGCGCAGTTTTAAACAGTATCTTCCTATCAAAAACGTGCCTCCTTGTATAATAAGGTGATCCTAAATGGCCCGTGACCCAGGGGGGAAGTGCCCCCTTATGAACGCCTATGCTTGTATGTATACAAGTGCGTATTGTTCTCTAGTCCAGCGCATCCACCAAAATAAATTATTTACACCAATGACTTACTTATTTGAATGATAGAAGAGTTTTGGACTTGCATTGTAATTATTTGTTTTACATCACAACGTTTCAACTGGCAAGTATATCTAGTCGTCTTCAGGCGAACAGTAAATAAATAAGTAAACTAACTTCAGCTCTATTTATACCAGCTATAGATGCACTGGAAGAATCCAGATTGTTTTAGTAAGCCTTCATTAGATATAAGAAATATCTGGAAACCTTTGCTAAGTAGATGTAAACTTAAAATACCGCACACGAACTAAACGTTATGACTGCACCCATCTCAGTTATGCTCCAATGCATCTAGCTAGTATAAATAGAGCTGTAGTTACTTTACTTATTTATTATTCGCCTGAGAATGACTGGAGATACTCCAAAACTCTTCTATCATTCAAGAAACATCATTGTCTCCAACCTTAAAACATATACTTATTTGTTTAAAATTAAAGAAAACATTACGTTCTTTAAAATTATTTTTGATAGGAAAAGAATTTGTTATGGCAGAGACCAAGATTTTTTTTAGAAGTCACTTTTTGGCAGGGAGGTAGTTTTTATTATAACATCCAGGAAAATGAGTTTGTTAAAGAATACTATCCTCCCCCCCCCCCCCCATCTGCGATTGACATGTGGTCGTAAAATAAAACACCTAAAACTTGAACATTTTTTGTATCTGATTCTATAAGGTATTTTAGTGTCTCGATTATAGTACAACGTTTGGACAAAACAATAGGAAGTTGATGATCGACCCATTGGCATCATTTTAATGTTACTCTGTATCGAGAAACGGATAAAACCTTACGAAAACTTCTTGTAGACGAAAACCAGATAAATCAATATTAATCAATTCAAATAAACCGCTCACAGCTGTTTGAAGGGTAACGCTAATACCCCCTTATGGCATTATTAATCCAAGAAGTGGGATGAAATAGAAAAGAATAGAGACACATCGAGGTCGAATGAAATAGCATCTCTTTCTCTCTCTGGCTTGTGGAATATGTACACCTTATACGTCATACTAAACTCCCCTACCTCCTTCCAGCAGCATCATATGTATCAACTTTCCCCTAACTCTAGACTATTCTAAAGGTTTACCCACCATTCCAAAAATCTCCATTTTGTCATTTATTTTCCACCTTCGTTGGCTTGTTGGTGCTTCGTCTGTGAAGCTGCTTCCAATTTTTCGACCTATTTTGCTCCAAGAAAGATAAAAATAACCGTAAGTGATCAATAATAATTAATAAAACTTTAGAAACATTTTTCGGTTGTTAATTGGGTAGTATTTAATTTTACTTGCATTATTTTCGGCATTTTCCTAACACCAGCCTGAAATATGTCTGCCATTTTTCACACGGCTTATTATGCAATTTGCAAAATAATATATTGCCATGCAATACTGCCATATTTTTGTATATCTGTATGTTTTTTTTATACTACCTAATAATAATTTAACTAAATAAATAAATTATTGTCGCTTGATGGAAATTTGTTCGTTTACTCTTCTAGTTTTATCTTAGAAATCATTATTGCAAATTAAAATTTGATAAACTACAAATATTCTATGATTTTGAATAACCATTTTTTAGTAGTTCGCTCTCTAAAATTTCTTTTTTTAAAACTATTTCGATGTAACTTTGTTTCCATCCAATTTACCGGTACCGGCATTTTCAGGGAGCCGCCATTTTTGCTTAGATTTTAGGAGATTATATTTAAATGTATTGGTTATATCTGCTGCAAAAATAAAAATTGCAATTTAATTTTTACATTTTTTTCAGTTATTACCTATATATTTCACACATCGATAAGAAAATCGATAATAATAATTTTTATTTCAGTAAAATAATCCAAAATGCGCCATTTTTTTAACATCTGTTGGTATTACAGCGATCTGTAAGTTAGTGCTGTCTAGACTAGGTCTACTCTTTTTGTTCAAGAGCGACTTAAGTCTATCCTTGTTTGGAGTACACTTTCTTCTATAGTAATTTCGCTCCCTATTTGGTCGGGACTTTAAACGATAGTGCCTTAACCCGACAAACCCTTTTTTCTTCTGTGCCTTAGATGTCAAAATTGTAAAAACTTCATCAAACGCCATTTTTTGGGATTGTTTTCTCATGTTCACCTGTATAAAATAATATTAATAACAACAAATTAGAAAAGGTAAGTGCCCTAAAACATATATTAGTTCTGATAAAACGTCTTTGAAAGCTGGGCATTTCTTTAAAATAATTTTCACGTACATTAAAGCATTGCCTTTGTCGGCTTATTGGGGTTATTATAATTTTGAAATTTGTTTATTGAAAATTGTTTATTAGTACTGGTGATCATTGTCGGTTAACGGCTTTTTCTGATTGTGTTTAGTTCTCTCCACCACAATTGCATTGGTTTTATAAACTTCTGACAACATTGAATCATAAAATTTTTTGTTTTCTTGAATAATTAAAAAGTACTTACACTGTTAAAAAGGAAAACATATTTTACCTAAAAGAAATATGTAACTTTAGGGTAATCAAATCAATTAAGACTAAATTAAAGGCTGCCTGACTTACTATTAAAACATTTAATTAACAGTATGGGTGACGATGCACCTATTGGGGTTTCTGGTGGAACCAAAAAGAAGAAAGATGATAAACATCGTAGAAGAGACCCGAGGTCATGGGATAATATTAAAAAAAGTTCAATGACTATGACTGAAGAGGAACGAGACACTTACATGTCCAAAATGTACATGGAGATGTATAATGAAAATCGTACCCTTTTTTTAAATTTACAAGCTAGGGAAAAACAAGTGTCAGTAATGCAAAAAGATAGTGATAAGGAAAGATCTGAACTCACAAAGTCAATTGTTGCTCGTGGTCAATTAGAAAGTTTGTGCAGGGAGCTTCAAAAGCAAAATAAGTTAATAAAGGTACGTATGAGGTGTTATTGTTATATGTTTGTGTTCCTAGTAGAGTACTGGTTTGTTTATGGAATACTATAATTCAATAATGAGCTAGTATCAAGAAAGTTGATAATCTTAGTTTTTCTTTTTTTTTCAAAAGTTGTTAAATCTGATTATATATTTTTTTACACATATTTTAACATAACATTTTGCTGTTCAGGAAGAAAATGTAGCTAGGATTAAAGAAGAAGAAGATAGAAGACGAGAGGTTGCAAATACTTTCACCGAACGACTTAATGCTCTAACAAACCTTATAACTGAAAGTAAGGACAAATCAAATAAAGTTAAGGAGGAAAACCAAAATATGACTGAAAAGTTAACCGAACTCTATGAGCAATATCAGAAACGTGAAAATCATTTAGAAACTGTAACTAAACAACTAGATCTGCAGAAAAAATTAGCCGAAACTCAAGCAAAAAAAACTGAAATTGAACATGAAGCCGAACATCAAACATACCTAGCTGAAAAAAAGGCTCTATTATTGCAGTTAGAACAGTATGAGAGGGAAATGGTGTTGCTTCAAGAAAAAAATCGAAGCCTTGAAGCACAAGTTGACTTATATAAGAGCCAGTATTCCGACTTTGAAACTACAATGACGAAGAGTAATAAGGTAAATTGGTTTTTGTTTGTGTGTCTAACTCCACCGCTTGCTGCTGGAGAAGCAGTATTTTTTAATTTTGAAACAAATTTTTGAAAACTGATTTGGCAACAAAATATCCATAATTTTTGACTGCAGAGTCTAATTTGAGACATTTCCCTCAGGTTTTCGATACATTTAAAGAAGAAATGTCTAGAATGAACAAACAATTGCACACACTAGAAAGGGAACGTAATGATCTAAGAAAGCGATGGCAGTCCAGTGTTAATTCTTTGATTGTCTTGTCTGAGCAGCATGTAGCATTGTCAAATGAGCAAAGTGCCTTAGAAAAACGCCTCGTTATGCTTCAGAAGCTGTGTAGGCAGCTTCAAGAAGATAGAAGTGCCTTTTTGAAGCAGCTGAAAGAAAATAACATCGAACCGGTAGTGCCAACTGTGAAAAACACTGACACAAGTGAAAGTGATGCCCCACAAATCAATGGGTCTTTGAAAAGTGCAGAGCGTGCGGGAAAGTTAAAACAACAACTTGGCAAAACTCAGGAGGTGGTAAGTTGTCATGAAGGTGATGGAGCTTAATTCATATTTGTTTTTCATTTGTATATTTCATTGTTATCACTTTTTTAACATTTCTCTAACTTTTTTTTTGTATTAACTATATTCATTCTGGATTTTTGTTTTCAGTAGAATGGTGTATATTAATATATTTTTTAAGCATGTAGGTATTATTTTGGTGTTGTTTTATTTTAACTTGGTGTTTGTGATATATCTACTAATCACTAAACATACTGATTTTTTATTATTATTATTTAATGATCACACATTTTGTAGGTACACAAATAAATGTATTTGTGGGTGTTGTTTTCTTCTTTTGTCCAATAGTTTAGTTTTTGCACTGATTTCATTTTAATCATAACAATATAATAACAATTTTAAACTAATAACTAACTGAATAAAGGGAGTGGTATTTTTGGTATTATGGCTTAACTTTTGTAATTATGGACAAGCAATTTTTTCCTTTTCCATTAATTTGTAGGAGATTATAAAGGAAAATAGACATTTAAGCAATAGGAAATAAAAATAAAACTACATTTGTTTGCCTTTCAGCATAACTTTATTTGAATGTTAATATTTATACAATTTGTAGGCCTCGGTGCCAGTTTTATTGTAAACTGTTTAGAGGTCAATAATAAATTATTATACTTTACTTTACTTTACTTTAATATACTTTATTGTCTGAAGAAAAAATCTTGTTGACAAAGTGTGCAAACTTAAAATAATTACAAATACATAAAATAAATATACATATACCATTACAAAGTTATGAAAAGACAAAACCCGAAAAATACTACACATCTAAAAAACACAGTTATAATACTCCTCCAACGTATAAAACGCTTTCGCTAACAGTAGCGCCTTAAATGTTTTTTTAAAAAGTTTGAGACATTGATGATCTCTTACAGACTGCGGAACATGGTTGTAAATTTTCCTACTCTCATAAAATATAGATTGTTTAACGAGTGTAGTTTTAGGAATAGGTAAAGACAATTTACCTGAGCCTCTCGTATTATACTGTCCCGGAAGAATAGTCATTGGACCACGTAGAACAGACTTATGAATTAAGCATGCAGTCTCCAACACAAATAAACACACCAGAGTTAGAATACCCCGATCTATAAACAGAGATTTGCAGTGCTCTCTCGTCCTTACCTTACACACATATCGAACAGCCCGCTTCTGCAACACAAATATTGACTGAAATAAATCACGTCTACAATAGCCCCAGAAACATATACCATACAACAAATGGGACTCTACCAGAGCAAAGTACACCATTCGCGCCTCTCTTCCACTCAATTCATTCGCAGCAATTCTCACAGCATAAAATAAAAAATAAAAATATAAAAAAAAAAATTAAAAAGGATAGGTACACAAACAAATGATTTTCTTTAAGATTTGCTTATTCTGAGATATGATTTTTTTCTCTTAAAATGCACAATAAAAGTTTTCAAAATTCAATTCCTGATTTTTATTAAGCCATAGTACTAAGTGAGCCCCCCTAGTGAGGCCTATTTCTGATATTTTTTCTTTTAGGTCAAAATGATTGATCCAATTATGGATGACGATGAAATGAGTTTAGAGGAGATTGATAAAATCTCAGAGGAGAAAGGTAATTATACCGGATGATGTTTTTCTTTGGACTACCCTACTAAAATTCGAAAATCTTTTTCAACTATTTGATAAAAAGCAGAAGTTAATTTGTCTTTCTTTCATGTTTTTAGTCTCTTCAGAAATTCGGGAGAAGAGACCGTGTACTGCTGACAGTGGCAGAACCAGGGATACCGATCTGTCATCATTTGAGTACTCTGAGACTGGTATGAAGGATTAATTTTTTAGCATGTTTAATTTTGAAATTAATATTTTTATTGTGTTTTAGGTGATTCAGACCCACAACAGCGTCCGTGCACTGCAGAAAGCACTCATACTAGAGACACCGATCTCTCATCAGAAATGGCTGAAACAGGTATAAATTGTGGGTCCCAATCAATCCTAAGGATTTATAATTTCAAAATTAATTATTAATATATTTTTAGGGGATCTGGAAATGCCAATTGAACCGCCGATTGGAATGCATATCGAACAACCAGTTGAAAAGGTTAAGGTGCTGCCAATTAAACAGCCACTAATTATGCCCATTGAACAGCCAATTGTTGGCATGCCAATTGAACAGCCGCTAATTGGAATGCCAATGGAACAGCCGATAATTGGAATGTCAATGGAACAGCCGCTAATTGGAATTCCAATAGAAGAGTGTATGTTGATGCCTATAGAACGGCCAATGGGATTATCAAGTGGAATGCCACTGGGCCAGCCAATAGAACTGCCAGATAGGCCGTGGAGCGCCAGAAGTTCTATTGTTCAGGACGCAGATCTCTCTATGGGATGCTCTGAATCGAGCGAAATTAACACTGAGCAACGTCCATTGGGGTAAGTTTTTTTATACATATTACGCTTTAAATATAATTTTTTTTTTTTGCAGTCATAAAGTAAAGATTTCACATAACTCTGATGATAACTTTTAAAATATATTTAATCACTATTTATCATTTAAATTTATTTTTCGTTTTACAGATTTTACAATGCATTTATTGAAATATTTTTTACAAACATGTTTTCTTTCAGCTTTTTCGTTGTCACTCTTAAAAAAGTTCACAAAATGTCGTTTGTGGCATGTTCTACCCTGTCAATTACTTCCACTTATCATTACATTCAAGATTACAATAAATCACGACTTTTTTGGAAAAATCAGTACATCTGATTTTTTTGATTAAATCGTGATTTTTATCAATTTTACTAATTTTTTCCTTAAATATGGCAATAATGAACTTTATCACTTATTTTCATTATTTTGTCTCTTCTTCGCCCAAAAATATTGGTTGTCTAGATTTACAGTTAGAAAATCTAGAAAAATTTTCGGCAGCGTAATTTATGAACATTTTTTACGCTGGATTGATGACGATTAGTTATGTTTTAACACTTACATAATGTATCTAAACCAGGGTTACAAACTGATTTTTTCAATTTTAATCGTGATTTAAATCAAATTTTAAATTGCTGTAAAAACAAGTCGCCAAA
This sequence comes from Polydrusus cervinus, assembly GCA_935413205.1. Taxonomy (NCBI): domain Eukaryota; kingdom Metazoa; phylum Arthropoda; class Insecta; order Coleoptera; family Curculionidae; genus Polydrusus; species Polydrusus cervinus. Next base: position 3,208,054 of record OW284520.1, read on the forward strand.
GCAAATAACTCATCAGGAAATTTAAAAAAAGGAAGATAGTTTATTTAAAATGAAGTGTTTAGATACATTATGTAAGTGAAAAAACATAACTAATCGTCATCAGTCCAGCGTAAAAAATATTCATAAATTACGCTGCCGAAAATTTGTATGTCAATACAAGTTATTTAGTATGTCGCCGAGGAGATTTTCTAACTGTAAATCCAGACAACAAATATTTTTGGGCGAATAGAGACAAAATAATGAAAATAAGTGATTTTAAAGTTCATTATTGTCATATTTAAGGAAAAAATCACGATTTATTGATTTTTTCAAAAAAATCGTGATTTATTGCAACTCTGCCCAAAAATATTTGTTTTCTATATTTACAGTTAGAAAATTTCCTCGGCGACATACAAAATAACTTATATTGACATAAAAAATTTCGGCAGCGTGCTGCGTAATTTATGTTTTAATATTTTTTACGCTGGACTGAAGACAATAAGTTATGTTTTTACACTTACATAAGTATCTAAACACTTCGTTTTAAATAAACTACCTTCCTTTTTTTTTGAATTTCCTGTTGAGTTATTGACTCCGGCGACTTGTTTTTACAGCCATTTATAATTTTATTTAAATTACGATTAAAATTGAAAAAATCAGTTGATTTAAATCGTCACAACCCTGATTAAATTTTAAATTTGGATTACAATCATTAAACCCTAGCTACTGGCAAGCATTGCGATCATTTTCTACCTTGTATACCACAGGTGATAATAAAATTATTGTTCCTTAGGTTTAAGGATGGCGAGATAATCGACTTAACATTGTCTTCCGACTCATCTCTCGAGATGAAATTATCCGTAACGAGCATAAGTCTATCTTCCGATGGTAATGAACTAGAAGAGAGAAAACAACCATCATCGCCTCAAAAATGAAATAAAATTATGTTTGGTAATGTAGGTTAGCTATTTCTGGTCAATTATAGCCGGAGTTTTCATTTTTTTTTTGTAACCTAAATTTGTTAGGAAGAAAAATGCATCTTATAATGTTGGCTATGTTTTCCAAGTAGTTTTTTTTAGATTTTGAGTATCACTTAAGGCTAACCTTAACATTACTTTTTTTAGTTTAGTTTGTTTAATAAATGTTTAACCGTATATGAATTGTGCGTTTTTTCTTAATAAATCCCTTTTCATAAATTTTGTGTTTTAATTAAAATTCAAAATTAACCCTTATTTTAAGCTATAAGTAGGTGCAATTATAAAAATATACAAGATACAATTTTTCAACTGTTAATTGATCTTTTTTAAAATGTCCATGCAATGAGCAATAACATTGATAATTACTTTTTCAGAAATGGAAAAATTTATTAAAATTAGTAATTTTGGCATAGCGGTGCCCTCTGTCGGATAAAATTTAAAATATTTCTTTGGCCTAAGCTTATGAACTAATGTTTTGGAATTCTTCCAGCGGTGATCAATATTTTAAAATAAAATAATTGAACGTTAGTACATTGTTCTGTTAATAGATGGCTGATGTCCTTTTTCTGGAATAGTAGTTTTTTTTATAGGCAACATTTAACGAATATTTGAAACATAAAATGAGGTCTGGCAAAAAATTCCCCCCACAAAAAAGTTATATACAGGGTGGTTCACTTTTAACGCAGGATCAAACTACTGAACTTTCAAATATTTTTCCAAGAAGGTTATACGGACGCATTATCTACAAGTTGAAATTATACAGAGTCCTAAAAAGTCAGGACATATTAAACTTACTTTTTTTTTTAGTGGAACCCCATGTATATTATTACTTTCTCACTGCCTACAAAAATCTACGCTTATTTGGTATAAAACGTCATGTTATTCCAAATTCAATTGATTTTGAGATATTTATCTAGGTTTAAAATTCGGCTTTTCTGACTGACAGGCTGTAACATTGAAACGATTTATCTTTGAGAAAAATGGTTTTCACTTCCCTATCTTAGCTTTTTATTTTCTACCCAAAGATACCAACTTCCGCGCGGTTAAACATGTTTAACCAAAAATATGGGTTTACGGTTTATCACGTTAAACCGGAAGTTCTAACTTTTAGATAGAGCATAAAAAACTAAAATAGGGAGGTAAAAAGCATCCTTTTCTAAGATACGCCATTCCAATGCTACAGCCTGTCAAAATCTGAAAATGTCAGTATTTCAAAAACAATTGAGTTTAGATGTATGACATTTTATACAAAATGCATGTGAAATTTTATGGGGCATTAGAAAATAATATATAATGTGTCTGTTTAAAGGTTGGAGACAATGACGTTTTTTGCATTGTCTTTATTTGTTTATAATAAACAAATAAAGACAATGCCAAGTCCAAAACTCTACTGCCGTTCAATATATAATGTGTTTCATTTAAAAAAATGATGTTGGATATGCCCTGATTTTTAAGGCGCCCTGTATAATTTTAAATTGTGCTTCCTGTTAACTTTGTTTTTGAAAAATGTTAAAAAGTTGAGTAGTTCATAGATGCTATGCAGTGGCGGCGCCAGGATTTTTGGGATGGGTGGGAACAAGTGGGCCTGATGATTATAGGGTGGGCACTAGCCAAATCAACAATGACTTCTAAGAAAAAAGCGGGGTAAACGAAACCCCTCTTTTCTAAAAAAAAGATCATCATCGTTCTCTTTATCCTTTCTATAATACCACTTTTCTCATCAAAAATTTCATAGTCCCCCCCCCCCTCCTTGGCGCCGCCGCTGATGTTATGGAATCATGCGTTGAGAGCGGCCATCCTGTATAGTTGTTTATCTTTTTAGATAAAAAATCGTTTTTCCCAAATTCCAGCCCCTAATGAATATTTCGAAAATACCTGATAACAGTATTAAATCCTATTTGTTAAGCCAAAAAATGTACTGTTCTGAATTTTGACTGGGTATGAAATTTAAAGAATTTCATTGGGCAAAATGCAATATACAATAGGGCGAAGAATCCGTTATTCCCCCACTCTACACTACAATACTGATAATTTTTATTAAAGACATCGTCGTATCAGTTCAGACACAAAATATATTCCATAACAAACTAATACATTACTAGTTTCATTAATTGTACAATCATTGCTAAACAATTGCTTAAACAAATAGAAATAATTTTTTGTGTCTCACTACATTAAAAAATAGAAACTAAGATTAAAAATCCAATTCTTTTTGAAAACACCTAATTTTTTGTGGCGGAGTCAACTATGCTATATTATCAAATATGGCAGAAGTCAAAAAATTGCAGATGCGACACAATTTTTTCTGTTGTTGGTTTGTTTAAATAGCAACCCACATTTATACCTACACCAATCTATGCCCAGCTGATTTTGAATAACTTCTTTACCAAAAATCAATATTCGTATCTTAATACTTGTGATAAATTCAGGCAAATATATATTATAGTAGGTATTTTCATAGGCCCAATTTATCAATAGTACTAGTACTTTACTGAAGATCCTAAATAATTATTATTTTATTAATTTTTTTGAACAAGATTTCGGCTAACGTTGCTTTTAAAAAAGGGTAAAAAGACCTGGGATCGATGGCACAGACTTATGTCATTTCTTGCCCTTCTTTCGAATTAGGCTTTTTTCCTCTTCGTTCGCTGCCAGGGCCATTCCCGAGGGGACCTACAGCTTAACGTGGGTTCCGAACCACGATCCTCGGTCATGCTATCAACCCTTGGTTTCTTACCATTGCATGACCTACCGATTTGAGAGTGTGTATCTTCTTCCGCACCCCACGAAATGTCCGATCTCATCCGGCCTGGTTACCGGCGTCAATGGGGTGAGTTGGAAGATGAAACATTTTACACTCTTCCCTGCATTCTTAAAAACCTACTAAATTTTGGACATACTTTTTTTTATTGTGCGTATGCCCACTCCGGGGATCGAACCCGGATCGCCACGGTCGAATGCCCGTAACTCACCTCTGAGCCACTACCGCGGTGGCACAGCTAGAAATTCACAATTCATTAGCTCTGTATTATATTATCTGTGATGGTATGCAAGCAGTACCTACATACCTACCACTGATCACAGGCAAATTTTAATTTTAGATCCGAAATATTGTTAAAAACTGAAGTTATATGTTGAGAACATGTACATACCTAAGTAATGCAATATCCTCAAGAGCCGATTTTGTTAAAGAAAAATTTAATATTGTTACTTGACGGTGGCCTTTAGCTTTTGTAAAAATCTTATTTTAATATTTAATTTCGTCTTTGCCGTTGTTCAAAAAAACTTTTATAGAGTCCTTGATAAGTACACAAATTGGAATTTTATTTGTTTAGGATGTTTAAAAATAAAGTTATTAAAGTATCCTTGGAAAATACTTTCCATAGGAAACCAACTTAAGAAGGTCTTTGTAATATGTTCAGATTGAAACGTACTTCCTCAATTTTAAAAGGAAAGCGAACAAAAGCCTTATAAAAGCTTTATTATGTTACTAATCTTTTTTAAAGAAACTTAAGTTAATTTTCTGGATAGGTTTATTGCAATAACGTCGTCAATCCCGAAGTAGGAAAATCTGATGTAGAAAAATAACCATGCAGAACACGTTTCAGGATGCCATTTTTTCTATTTAAGAGCTTTAGGAAGCTTTTCCTAAACCCTTACAAAGTTGGGTTTCAAAATATTTTTCATTGCGGTGAATAAAAGAGGTAAAATTAACATTCATTTTAAAATTTTTGTTCTGTGTTGCGAAAAACATTTTTTGGAAGTCTGTTTATCACCGTCCTATTCTTAGATACCAATTTTATTGAAATTTGACACTTTAAAAGTGCTCGCAAGCACTCTAACGGGCTTGCGATTACTTTTTCCAAAGAGCTTGGTGCTTGCCAGTTTTGCCCAGCCCTGTTTCCTGCATCGATATTCGTTTTGAAGGCTGTAAACACATCATTGCAGGTTTTTTTTCTATAAGCGTTACCATTACAAGAAAATTATAAAGAAAACGGCACCAAGGCTGTTTTTAATAGGTATAATCACTCGCACTGTCAGCATAGAGTAAACCTCCTATCAACAGCGAATTCTAATAAAAATTACGTAACCTGTGTTTTTAAAACTGGTCCTTTCCAAAATAATTTCTAAAAAATAAAACCGCGGCGTTAGCGTTTCTAAAACTTGTCTCTCTCAAAAATAATTTTAAAAAACATCAACCTTTCTAAAACTCTCCTCCTACGCCTTTGCATAGGACATAGGGTGGGGGGCTTTACATTCTGGTTTATGTGCAACAATGTAACAAAGCAAGACGCTGTGGAGTTGGTAAGTTATAACTTGCATATTGACTTGAAGCCATCACCTATTTTACGACATTAGTTTTCTCCATGTTAGCAGGTACATTGAGAAAATGACTGGCATGAAAACAACGTTTTAAGGAAATGTGCGAAAGGTAACACAGATATTTGTTAGATTTTTCAAAAATTTTATAAAGTAATTCGAGTATGGAAAGAACTATAAAATAAATTCATTTCAATGTTAGGTCGTAGCAGTCGAGAAACATTTTGAGATTTTTTAAAAAACGCCCTTACTAAGCTGCAGGAGATCGATCGTAAAAATATAGCTATAAGACCAGTTTATAACATGTCCAAAATTCAAATTGATAGGTTTACAGCTAATTTTGGACTTTTTTTCACAACCTTTTTCAAAAATTTTTGTCTAAAACGTTATCCCGATAAGTCGACTCATTCGAGCACGACAAAAATGAATTATTCATTCTTTTTGATGTCAGTCGTCGAAAAATATGTTTTTTTAATATTTAAAACACCCTTATTGAGCTTTTTTTTTTGTTATCTCCGTCTGGCCATCTCTGTCTGGCCGTCTCCGTCTGATCATCTCCGTTTGGCTGTCTCCATCAGGCCACCCCTTTTTAATGACTGGTTTGTTCTTATGGGTGAAGGAGCTCTTCACCAAAAAAATAAAATAAAACCAGCAGGAAAGTTATTCGACAATATTAAATATTAAAGTACCAATACAGCTACCATTTTAGCCCTTAAAAAATAATTATATTCGAATTAATAATATTAATTTAATCCGAATTAAGCTATGCATAATAAGGCACTGATTAACTCTGATGGACAATAATTATAAACACTCTTGCATTTTGGCGCGCCCCAGCCGACCGTGTCCGTTAGCACAAAGCAAGTGAAGACCCAACGCCCAACATGGCTTTGACATTCACCGTTGCTATGGTTATGTGACGTCAGTCACTCTTACAGCATGTAACAATTTGCATTATGATGAAAGGCAATTTAAAAATCAGTCGTATGCACCATTGTTTTAGCATTGGTTCGCCTAATCTTAAGGTATTTATTTTGGAGCTTCGCGAAACTTACGGTTAAAGATATCGTTTTTACGTGATTTACTGTGTGATTAAAAAGTTTTGCTTTTATTTTTCAGTACTTAGTTGTGTGTTTTAAAAATGAACCCAATTAATGACATAGTTTGTAATTCTCCATTCAGTCGTTGGACAGATGAGGATAAGAGAGACGTCTTGTTACACGGGTTTTTAGTTAATGTTTGTTTAAGTACCCGCACTATACCTAGCTCTTCACCATATTTTAAGACCGCGAGCCGCCACTGGTAAAAACGTATTTTGCAAAACGTTTAAAGAGTTACCAAACTTAGCTATATTCTAATAAATACTAAAAACTTTCGAAATTGAGTTTTTTAACGCTTGGATGTGTAATATAGCTACAAGTGTAAAGTAAATAGGATTATTTAAAACACTTTCTATTGAAGTAGAGCATCGAACGCAAACCAAATTACTTCAATTGTTTTAGAAAAGTGCTTTTAGATTTCATAAAGACTTGCAGCGCCCTGAGAAAAAAGTCCCTACTTTAATTAAATACATAATAAAGTCTGTCTATACCAGATTCTGGATGGTCGACTTTAGATTTGAGGCTAGATAAAAAGCATAGCTCAAAAACTGAACTTATTTGAGAAAATTTACATTTGCATTGGGTGGAAGGTAACTCAATATCATAATGGGCTTTTTCACTATAATTAATCATATTCAGCACTAACAATTTGAAGTAAAACCTATTGAAAATATATCTCAATAAAAAAAATCTTCCTAGAGTATTACAAACTCTTTATAGAAAAAATTAAAATGATGGCCCGAAAGCTGGAAGTTTAAAAACATAAGAAGAAGACAGATTTACGTCCTATTCTTTGTTTCGATATCTTAAATAGGCAAAGCAGTGGCGACTCGCGGTCTTAAAAAATGGTGAAGAGCTAGGTATAGTGCGGGTACTTAAACAAACATTGACTAAAAACCTGTGTAACAAAACGTTTATCTTATCCTCATCTGTCCAACGACTGAATGGAGTTTCCAACAAATTACAAACTTTGTCATTAATTGGGTTCATGTTTAAAACACACAAAAGTAGGTACATACACTACTGAATTAACTGAAAAATAAAAACGAAACTTTTTAACCACACAATAAATCACGTAAAAATAATATCTATAACCGTAAGTTTCGCGAAGCCTCAAAATAAATATCTTAAGGTTAGGCGAACCAATGCTAAAATAAAGATGCATACGACTGATCTAGTTTTAAATTTGCCCTTCATTATAATGCAAATTGTTACATGCTGTCTGACGTCACGTAACCATAGCAACGGTGAATATTAAAGCCATGTTGGGTGTTGGGTCTTCACTTGCTTTGAGCTAACGGACACTGTCTGCTGGGGCGCGCCAAGATGCACGAGTATTGTCCTACGGAGTTAACCGTGGCCTTATTATGTATAGCTACATTCGGATTAAATTAATATTATTAATTTGAACATAATTATTTTTTAAGGGCTAAAATGGTAGCTGTATTGGTACATTAATATTTAATATTGTCGAAAAACTTTCCTCCTCATTTTTTTTTTGGTCACCTCATACACCTGTCGAGCCGCCACTGAGGCAAAGGTAGTTTAGAAACAGGAAACAAGATCCGAGATCTCACTCAGATAGGAGTGCATCGTTTAGAGAGCGATCGACCGCTGCCATTGCTTGGAATTCTTGTGACGTCGATACAAGTAGTTTCGCGTATTTTTATTTAAGAGCGTATTTTGTTTAATTATATTCTTCGTGAATGATTGAGGAATCTAAAAACTGAAACTGCATAAAATATTATCTTTTGTTGTTCTATACTAGGATCAAAATTAAAATTAAGTGAAAGAGCCCATTGAGTTTTTATATTTTAAACGCGTTGGTCAAATGTACTCCTGAAGAGGTCTTTGGACTAGCATCATTTGACCTCGCAAAAATGATAAATGTTAATATCATATTAATTAATAGTCTAAACTCTAAACCCTTTGAAATTACTATTTTTACACCGTCACTAAGAAAAATAGGCTTTTTCTTTATCTCCTCCGTTAACTTGGCTACGCGTATTTTCTTTTTACACAAAATTCAGTGGAGATTATTTCATGAAAATCCTATCCTGTCATGACCTTTCCAGCTGACAAAACGGATTTCTTGAACGGTGGAAAATTTTTGTGGGTCCATTGCCTAGGCTCTGATTACTGTTTTGTTGAGGGAATATTATTATATTGCCGCTATAGGTCCATATTTCAGCTCAGGTTACATATTTTCACAAAGGGGGGCTTTGAAATCTCGACGAAAATGCTACAATGGATCTTTGAAACGGTTCGGCTGATTTAATTTTTGCTGAGGTTAAGCAAATAGGGCACCTTATTGTTCAAGGAAAGATGTGTTTTTATATTATATTATAAAGGGTGGACCATAAAAATGCTAAAAGTGTATAAACTTCAAATTTTTTAATGAACTATATTATATAATTGTCATTTCTTGTTCTTCTTTCCAATTAGGCTTTTTACCTCTTCGTTCGCTGCATCGGCCATTCCCGAGGGGACCTACAGCTTAACGTGGGTTCCGAACCACGATCCTCAGTCATGCGACTATTCTATTCATCTTCAGTGAGTCCTATTTTGGAGGTAATATGAGCAGAGCAAAATTCAAACTTGATTAACATTCACTGACATTTTTTGACGTCTAAAGCTTACCGAGAAACATATCAAGCATTAAAGTGTATTTTATATAAAAGGCTTATCTATTAACACCCTGTATATAATACCAATAACAACTAGGAAGAAATAATAACGGAACCTTTCTATTCCGTAATAAAATACCATCCTGTATAAAGTCTCAAACAAAATTACAGTTCTACTTACTATACTTATGTCAAGAACAAAAAATGTAATACGATAGCATTTCTCAAAAGAGGCACTTCCTCCAAGTAGATTAATAGAAGTATTTTACGTGTTGGTATACACAATTCATCTCTAAGAAAAACCTTTTTTATGGTTGGAAAATATTTTACCGGCTTTACGTTAGGCAGTTGTCTTGTTTGCTACGTCTATACATTTTGTACAGGTTGGTCAAAACAAAATAAACTTCTTTTTCACAATAACCTGCGTTTGACTGTAATCTCTATTGTAATGGAGCAAATTTAATATATAATTAATAGTATTGCTTTCCTCTACGCCTGTCTATTCCATCACGCCGACTTCTGTTCATTGATCTTTACATTTCTTTATCTAGACTTAAAAAATTTTATTAAATTCATATCAAATTTCTCCTGTAAATCTGTCAACATTAAGTCGTAAAGTTTGGCGAGAAGAATGGAAATTTTCGAAGCTCCGTCGTTTATATAACAAATTACAAAAGGTTTAATACCTGTTAGATAACTCGAAAATTAAAAGCTATTGATTTCAGTCCCAAAATTCAATCCCCCGTTCCCCCAATGTTTTTTATTGACATTTAGACGCCATTTAATTTATCAAGGCATTGAAACGAACCTCGCCTTTTTATTTCTCAGATTAAACGTTATAAATTTGCGAGAAGATTTTTGTAATCATGCAACATTACCGTTTCGTATAAAAAGTGATTTTTTATTATCTCACATTTAAATAAAGTTAGAAAATCAAAATTATAACTGTCTACATTTGCTATTCTACAACTAGCACTTTAGTACCAGAAGTTTGTATCTATTACGAAAGAAATCCATGTACCAGATTAAATTATATAAATTTATGATAGCTAAATCTCTTAATTATTATTTTATTTTTCTTGTTCTATACGATAGAGCCAAAATTAAAGTTTATTGTAAAAACCTATAATAACTAATTAAAAAATTTACCGTTTTGTGTGGAGCTAAGCTGTTCTGTACACGCTTATATAATCCATACACTCTTAACTTATATCAGTTGAAAGGCTGCTGATGGTTTAATGAATTTTAAGGGATAAGTTATACCTGTAAAATCCCACATATTTTTTGAGGTACTTAAAGGGAATTTTGCTGAAATGTTCCATATATAACACTATTGTCCCTTGTTAAGTCCTCCTTGTTTGTTTAGGATACCAAATAATGGAAAAAATAATAAAAAACATCTCTACATATAAAGTTTTATTTTAATTATAGATTCTGTGAAAAAATATTATTAATGTAGTATGTGTTTTTTATTGGGCACTTTAAACGATCAGTACTACCACCAAAATAATGCAGTGACGACGCCAGGATTTTTGGGGGATGGGCACTACCCAAATCAAAAATGACTTTTAAAAGGTCGCCGTCTCCTCCATGCTCTATAACGCCATACGCTGGGGCAAGGGGCAAACAAAACTTGTCCAAAGTGACGTCTAAAAAAAAAGGTCATCGTTTTCTTGAAATACAATACCATTTCTTTCTTATCAAAACTTTCATAGCCAAATCCCCCTTGCCCCCGGAAATTCCATTACAAAACCGAATCCATCAATTTTGGGTGGACACTCCTGTTTCTAGGGTGGCCCGGTGCCCACCCTGCCCCTCTCCCTTCTAGCGCCGCCGCGCCGCTGAAATAATAATGCTATTTCACCTGAAGACGACTGGTGATTTTTAGCCGGTAAAACGTTGTGATTTAAAAAAAAGGCAATGCAAGTCCAAAACTGTTCTATCACTCAATGATAGATACTATTATTTTAATTTATTTTTCCTTAATAATAAAGGGCCCTAAAATAAACATAAAATGTCTGCTAGTCTGCTTACTAATTAGATTGTGTCGTGTAGTACCTAGTTTATTCAAAGGAGCTATATATTATATATATACCTACGTACAAGCTCAATATAACATACGAAGCATTACATATATAGCTAATAAAACAACACTTTTCAACGTACATCACAATAGTACAGGCGCTGCTGCTGACAATTTTACCAATGCATTACCGACAAAAGAAAAAGTACTAAATTGTACGAATCTTACAATAGCCATAATTGCCATGATTAGTTTGAAAAATACTTCCATCCATGAGATGCCAGCTACTTACAAACAGTGGTAATGACATGCTATTTCGGAAACGGAAATTAGGTTGCTGCGCCGACCAATATGTCGGTCAACGCACGGCTTATCTACTGGGCTAACCAACAATATTTTCATGTAACTCCATGACTTCATGTTATGTTGGCTAAGAGCCCAGTAGCCGAACCCTTTATATGTATGTTCTATATTTATTTTCTGTTGTGTTTTTAAAGCTAAAACCACACTTTGGACGAACCTACTATTCCACTCGCGGTTCAGGGATAGAAAAGTCAGTCGACCAATCGTATATACCCTATCTCCATGTTTCCAATATTGACAATTACGGCCCGTTACCGGCATTTCGGTACTACCCCCTTTTGTCTGCCTCCAAAGCGGGTTTCTTGTGTTAAGTTTTTATACGTCATGCGACACCCTTTAAAGAGCTATCAACCCTAGGTTTCTTGCCATTGCATGACCTACCGATTGGAGAGTGTACCTTTTTCCGCACCCCACTAGATTACGGACCTCATCCGGCCTGGTTATCGGTGTGAATAGGGTGGGTTGGGAGATGATACATTTTACACTCTTTCCTGCATTCTTAAACCTACTAAATTTCGGACAAACTTTTTTATTATGCGTATGCCCAATCCAGGGATCGAACCCGGACCGTCACGGTCGAATGCCAGTACCTCACCTTAGAGCCACTGCCGCGGTCAGTTTTTAAACTTAATTATTAAAATTTACCCTGATACCCTGATGATATTTGTACAAAATTTTACCTACTTGGTTCAGTACGATTGTACTGAGAACGTCAACCTTAATTACTTAATCATCCTGCCATTTCTGAGTTACATAATGTAGGTATGTTAAAATTAAGTTCCTTTTGTTTCGTCTGCGAATTATTGTAATATGCGTCCTGAACCCTGCTGTATCACTTTTATAACAATACCACTTTACTTTCTGTTAATTAAGATTTTCTTAGTTGATTTACTAGAGAAGAGCAATTAAACCTTTTGCGTTTTCCGGTGTTCCAATGAAATGTAAAATGTTTAGATTAATGATATGGGACTTTAGGAAACAAGAGAATGTATTTAACTCGTCGCTTTGGGCCAGATGAATGTTGTGTCCCCTATTATTCAAAATGTAGACTTTTCCATTTTAAATTGCCTCTATTTATTAATTACCATTTCGGTAATAAGTTTATTATATTATTTTGGTTTAAAAAAGGGTATTTTAAAGAAAATAAATATTTAATTCGGTCAAAATTAATAAAGTAGTTCTTAAATAGTCATTTATGGTTACATTCTAAGTTTACATTCGAAAATATTATATCACACACAAGTTAGAGGCTCAAAGGTGAGTAACTGGCATTCGACCGTGGCGGTCCGAGTTCGATCCTCGGAGTGGGCATACGCACAATAAAAAAAGTATATCCGAAATTTAGTAGGTTTAAGAATGCAGGGAAGAGTATAAAATGTATCATCTCCCAACCCACCCCATTCACGCTGGTAACCAGGCCGGATAAGATCGGATATTTCGTGGGGTGTGGAACAAGATACACACTCCCCAATCGGTAGGTCATGTAATGTCAAGAAACCAAGGGTTGATAGCCTTTGGGGGCTGTCGCATGACTGAGGATCGTGGTTCGGAACCAACGTTAAGCTATAGGTAACCCGGGAATGGCCCTGGCAGCGAATGAAGAGGAAAAAATTATACAACAAAAAAAAACAAGTTTAGGAATTTTGGTCTTAGTTTCTCTGATTTATCACAAAATTTGAAAAGTGTTGCTTATCATGTTGTCCTCCTGGACATGGATCTTTGATAAGTTACTATCTAAGTGCCCTCATTTATTAATTCGTAAATATTACTTAAATTTTCGTTTTTAAATTAATCACCAAATAAATCTATAAACAAAATACATATATTTAATAAAGCAAATAAATGTAAGCCTAACAAAATGTATGTTAAACTGGCAAAAAAAATAAGATTCAAAAGTTGTGTTGTGTATTGATTTTGTCATTAGGGTAAACGGTATTTATATATAGATCGTATATTTAAGTTAAAGCTAAAATGATGTAGGATTTTTAAAGCATTAAATGTTTTTTTGAGTACATATTTTAACTGTCATAAAACGTTAATAAACTAAACTGATAAAATAAGAACTATTGAACTGCGGCGGTGAGTCATTGGCATTCGACCGTGAGTTCGATCCTCGGAGTGGGCACAATAAAAAAGTATTTCCGAATTTTAGTATGTTTAAGAATGTAGGAAAGAGTGTAAAATATATCATCTTCCAACCCACCCCATTCACGCCGGTAATCAGGCCGGATGAAATCGGATATCTCGTGGGGTACGGAAGAAGGTACACACTCCCCAATCGATAGGTTATGCAATGGCGCAAGAAACCGAGGGTTAGCCCTTGGGGGGGGGGGGGGGAGGATCGTGGTTTGGAACCCACGTTAAGCTGTAGGTCTCTTTGGGAATGGCCCTGGTAGTGAACCAAGAGGTAAAAAGCCTAATTTAAAGGAATGGCAAGAAAGTATTGAGAATTTATAAAAGCTAGAGAAAACGAAATATTTTCTAATTAGTCCATATTTCTTTTTCTGCTTTTATTAATAAAACAAAACTTTTTTAATTTTAAACTGGCTAATTGGTCACTAGCCCTCTAACTCTTAAACGAATTGGTACAAATTTTACTCTCTTTGTTAGAAGGAAAAAAATATTATAAAAGGGAAAAATTACTTTTTAACTTCATATGTTGGGATCCGTAGGTCATGAAAAACATGGTTCCCATTTTTATCTGTCTTAAAATCTCTAATAATATATAAATTCTGAAAAAATACTTACTGTTATAGATCTATTATTTTAAGTTAGTGAAACAAATAATTTTGATCTATTTAAACTACGTTAGATTTGATTCATTTTAAGATCATTTTTCGGTAGTCAATATATTTTAAATAAATTGGAGTACGCCTATGAAATATCCACTGAAAACAACTTTAGAATTTAATGCCTGATGGCTTAAATTTATTATTTCAAATAGTCCATTTTAATTTAAAAAAATTATAATTCTATTGGTCAAATACAAAATATGTCAAATAAAATTAAGATATAGGTAGATCACAGAAATTAAAAATCCCATTAGATTTGTAAATTTGAAAATTTCCTCAAATTCGTAAATAATAATTGACATTAGATCTCTTTCATATTTCCACAAATATTCATCGAACAATTTTTGGTTATTACACATTGCCTAGGTCAATAAAAATTAAAAAAAAAAATTATTAGTTTTATGTCAACATCATATAAAAAAAAATAAAATAGATCCTTTTGTTTGTTTCTCATTAAGATAGTGTATCTATAATAAAAATAGAGGTGCACTATGACGGTAAATACTACACACGGTAATAGAATTAAAAAGTAAGCAAATAAAACCTGCATAAGAGAAATATAAAAAGTGTTACATTGGGTTATATTTAAAAAAATGCAAATGAACACAAATACTGATAACGGTACCAAAATAGAGGCTAGTAAGCTAGGTGCTTGATCAACTAATTAGGTATGTAGGATTGACATGTGTGATCCGTATCACATAAATACTAGGACTGTAAACTTACTTGGTGTTCAGTAATATAATTCCAAACTCGAAGAAGATATTACGGGGTGATCATTACATAATAGATTATGATCCATGTGATTTTAGGTAAATTTTGGTTGGAAGCATTTAATTCCTTTTCAACTTTTTTTACTTTAAAAATTAAGAAAGACCTTTCGCAAAAATTATAAATAAATACATATATGAGTGCATATTATTATGTTTGATATGGTCAATAGTTTTTTGTTCGGAAAGCTAGACAGAACGCCCTCTATATTTTTGAATAATCAAATTGTCAACAATATAGGGTATTATGTATATTTAGCAATGATTTGACAGGTGGGGTAAGTAGGTTTATTCATTCGATCGTTAATACCCTGTCTTACCCCAATCTCTCGTACGCTTTTCACAATTTAACAGATATCGATAAGATTGCTAACGCCTGTCACATCCAGATAGGTGATGTAAAATAACATTTTTCAACTTTGCCATTTAAAAGGTTAATAATTTGTCTATCTACGTTTCTGAGCATAATAACCGACTTGACTTTTTCATTTGTGCAACATAGAGCCCTATAACATAACTGAGTTTTTAACTAAATAGTATGTGTCTTTTATACCTAGTGTTATTTTATTTCTTTGTTATTTGACGTATTTCAAACTTTGTGATTGTACAAACCTGTTTTGAAATAAATGCTTCTTATCTTATCTTATGTTCCAGCAATATGTGGATATATATAGATAAACACGAGTTTAGTTAATTTATTAAACCAAAAACTGCATAAAACGGTAACTTTTTAAAAATTTACCGAAACAAGATGAAACAACAGCAAACACATGAAAGGGACGCTTTCCAACGCCTACCGTTCTTCGTTACTCTGAGTTAAAAATAGAATTATTTAATAAAGAATTTATGTTAACGAAATCATCGACCCACAAACCTTTTGATGGCATTAAGAATATTTTCGCGTTAAAACCTATATAGTTTAAACATTTTAATTGTAGTTATGGTGTGAGGAACTTTAGTTTTATCTCTGGTTTTAAGAATAATTCATATTCTTACAGAGCTGAGCTACTTAAACTACTTTGTATTGGTACTTAAGTACATTAAGTCTGTTTCGTCAATGTATCAGATCTGCTGCATTAAACATAGACAGCTTCTTATTTCAAATAAAAAATAATAAATTTGTCTCAAGAACATATTTTTTTAACTATTTTTTTAAAAGTTTTTTATCCCTCGTAGCGAGCTAATGTGAAGCAGTGCTGCCGAATCGGACATAGACATTTTCTTATTTCAAATAAATAATACATTTGTCTCAAGAACATATTTTGTTCCATTATTACATTTCTTTATCCCTGTTAGAGGGCTAATATGGAGGAATGCTGTCGATTCGAGGATAAACATTTTCTTATTTCAAATAAATAATAAGTTCGTCCCAAGAAAATACTTTTTTGAGTGTTTCGTTTTTCGGTTTCTTCAACCCTTGTAGAGGGCCAATGTCTCATTAGCGTTTTGTCTCAAACAGGTAAAAGGGCCAAGCAAGAATCAAAATCCAGCAGGGCTGCTGCATCGAGCGCTAACGCCGGCTGCCGGTTTTCCAGCTGGAACGGCCGGGCGCACGGCCCCTTGCTTTGCGACGTTGCCGATTCTACCAACCCATTTTTATTGTAAACAATACCATTGGGGAACTTGAAACAAAAATAAACAAAGAAAAACTTAACACACAACAGACTAAAAGATACCCTCTTTGAAGTATTACCGGAAGGCAGTTCCAAAGAGGAAATTAATAGTGTCCCAGAGGGAAGGGTTTAGTCGGTAGGCATGCCATTCACAGGACATGAATCCGACACTCTGCAGGCACATAAGATCTACTCGCCTGCAAGTCTTTTGAAAGATTCCTAATCCTCTATAAAAAAAAAAAAAAAAAACATTGGGATGATTTATGGATAACAGATTTGAACACATAATATTTATTTTACTTCAACTTTAACTTCAATAAAGGCTGAGTTAAACCCAGTGTAATCTACACAGAAATTATTATTATGAGTTAGCTATGGTAGAAATTATTGGTAATATTGGTTTATTTAAGATATATAAATTTTTAAGATCGATTTATTTTTAAATAAACACTTTTTAACATTATTTTTTACTTTCAATTTTTTTGTAACTTTAATATTATTTTGATAAACTTCAAAACTCTTACTCTGACCGACTCAAATAAAAATAACATTTCGTTGAGTTAAATAAATATTTTCAACTAAAAAAAACCGTTTGAAGGTTCGAGCAAATGATCTTGAACGGCAGAAAAGTATTGGAATTGCAGGAAAACAGTATTCACCTGAAGACGACTGGAGATACTTACCAGTTGAAACGTTGTTATACAAAACAAATAAAGATAATGCAAGTCCAAAGTTCTTCTGCCGCTTAAAAAAGACCTTTAATACATATTTTTATATCGCGAATAAAAATCCTATGACCTAAAATGTGCAGACATAAAACACATTAATACAAAGAATTTAATCAGTGATTGTGAAATTCTTGGAAAAACTTACTGTTAACCTGTACCATAGCTATTTTACGGAGAAATTGAACATGCAATTAAATAACAATAATTATTAAGAAAGCTGAGGTCATTTCTAGCGAAAACAGAAAACCAATCTATATCTACCTTCGAATTCTTGAAACTCAGGTTGGCATGTTTTCCTGCGAGTTTTTTTGCAATAATAAAATTATAGTAGTTGAAGAAAATTCGTGGTGAATAGTTAGTTTTGTAAAGTAGCTGTCGGCAGCAGATTGCTTGCTTGTGCAGTGTGCAAAAATTGTGCAATAAAAAGATATTCAAAATTATATTGTGCAGTTAAATATTTAAATATATAAGAGCCAATGGATCTTAGTATTTAAGGTTTCTTGATCATCTATTGATTGTGTAAGTAAGTATATATAATAGAAGTTTTCAGCCTTAAATTGAGATGTGTTATCAAATTAAGGTAAAAGAAAAAAATGCGATCTGCTTTAAATAATTAATATAATAAATGTTAGGTTGATTCAAAATATATTGGGTTTAAAAACAATTAAAAGTTTTGGATAATCTCGTTACGAAGATACGACGGCTATACTTGCTAAAGTAGCACGCACCACCTTGTTTTGTTGCAAAGTTTTGAGGCAAACTTTATCAAACACTCTAAAAATTTAATTTAGGGAAATGTTATAAATACCGTAAAGTTTAATACTATATAATATAATTATACATCGCGTAAGACAATTAATATTCTGTTAAAATATACTACGGCAATGGAAATAAATTATTTATTAAAATATAATTTAGAACCGGTAAGTCATACCTTTACAAGTATTGTCAATAGTTAAAAATATTTTACTCAATCGCTTAAAAAACGAATATTCATGTTAATTTATAATGATATAATAGAAGTTAGAGCTTTTAATTAATATATGGTAATAAAAAATAAATTCCTTTAGTACAAAAAGCGAGTCGTACATCTGAAAATAATGAGACAAATTTAAATTATATTTCTAGAATATAGTTTTAAAACAGTTAACTATTTTATATATTAAAATATGATATATACCAATTGCAAATTTTAATTTTTAATTTAATATAAAATTTGTTGGTCTAAAACCGGAAATAAAGGATTTTAAAGTACCATTCATTAGAGAACGGTTTCAGTGATGTTATCCAATTTTGATGTATGTTGTTGAGTACCCTTAATATAATTTTAGAAAGAAATCTTTAAGGTTTCGACGCTACGAAGCATCATGAGCGTGACACAAAAAATGTTAATATTTATATATTTCTAACTTCTCACAAAGTAAAATAGATTGATATAAAATGAGATCTACAACGTTTTAAAATGGCCTAAGCAAATGTTTTTTTTCTAATTTAGAAAATTATATTCACGGTGACTAGTTTCTATAAAGAGTCAATTTCAGTTAAAGTAATTTAAATAGGTTTTATAAATTTAATGACGCTGCCACAGTCCAAACAAGCACACAAATTAAATGCCTTGAGTTTCGGCTAATTTTGCGAGTAACAGGCGAATATAACCAAAAATAATAATAATAGCGGCCGCTAGTCACCATTATATATAATTAAGATTTAAAATTAATCTTTTTACTTCCAAATTGAAACAAAACAAATATTCTTATTTTAAGCATTAATTCAATTTTTATTTCTCTCTGTATTACTCGCGAAATGTGGCCGAATCTCTTCACGCCTCATTTGTTAAAATTAGTAAGGTCGTTTGGACTGTAAAACTATTGAAATCGACTAGAACCGATGTATCGATCTATTTCACTTTTGAAGCAATTATTGAATAACTTATTAACATTCTTCAATATACGTACAGTTATCAATTTAAAAGTTTTTAAAAATTCATTAATAAGCTTGGCCAGGATTCGGGCCAAGAGAACCCAATATTTTTGTTTTTAGTTATCATTTATACAAGTACTGAAACCCTCAATTTTTTTTAAAATTTTAAATTCTTGGTTAAGGGCTACAACATAATAAATGAAAAATTAGAAAGATCCTTTCCTGTAAAGTTTTAAAATATAGCCACAAAATAAATTCTAGAGCGCTTAAAATATTATTTATCATCTGCCCATTTTGTGAGGCAAACGCCCGCAGAGCTTTATATCCTTGATTCCATTAGACCTAACCTGACAACATTGGAATTTAAGTTTGTGCGCAGGTCTCGCAAGCACTTTGGGCGCGCGGAATGTGACGTGCACATGTGCTTTCGCCGTGGTACAGAGTGCACGTTACCGTTTGTTAATACGCCGTACAGCGTACGAGCACAGGTGAGCGTAATGCTTCAGCATGCTGGAATTTATATTAAGATTTTTGTTTTAATTATTTTATATAATTATTATTTTACAATTTTTTCCGTAAAAAATATACTCGGGTTCTACGGTTCATTTACGTTATTAGTTTGTAATTGTTTAAAAGATAATTTTGGGTGAGGGTAAAAATGAAATATATATCTTTTTAAAAAAAATCTCCTTTAAATTGAAAAAATAATAACTTAAGTCAATTCTAATATTAAAAATAGTCTGCAAAATATTTAAATTAAAAAAAAAAAAATTACGTATGTTAACAAATTGTATTTATAATTTAAAAACTCTTTAAGTTCTGATTCATATTTTCTACAATTTTACTGTTTAAAAATCTGAAATTCTAATAATTGCATGTTTAATTAATCTAAGCTTAATTCTAATTAAATAACCTTAAGTCCACCTATGCTTAAAAGGAATTAATTTAAATTAAAAATCCGACTTAAATTTTGAAATAATTTAACTAAATTCTTGCTCAAATATTTTTTAAATTAATTAATGTAATAAATTAATTTTATGTAATGTAATTTTAAAAGTATCTTTACCTACAGATTGTGTGGAAGTTTAATACGCTGATTGTTCTTATATTTTCTTGTTCATAAAAACATTTAACTTAACAAGATCAGAGGTAATTTTATGATTATATACAAATAAATATCGCCATTCTTCTTTATTTAAAGTCACCTGTTTATATATTTGAGTCAGTTTTATTATTTTAGCCATAATTTTTTAGACAAGATATTATATATCTAGATTTAAAGGTTTCAAAAAATGATTTTTAACAAGTTTTAACATAATATTGTATAATTTTACAATATTCCCACCAAATAACAAAAATAAACTCTCCTAGTTTTATCCTTGTTTATATGCTTTTACAGGAACTATACTATGCCTTTTCAAAACCTTTCTTTAAATAATTGCTTTTTCGTATTATTGAAAAAACATGGAATAAATATTCTGGAGAAATTCGAAGAAAATAGTTGTTTAACCAAAAGTTTTATTCTCAAAATATTTAATAATGTTGTTAAGTATATGACAAATAAATTATATTTTTCCTTTACTCAATGTGAAAATATGACAATAATTATTGTATTGACGCTTAAATTTAAACCTAAAAGATGTTTCTTTTTTTTTAATTTTGCATGTGGTTTGGTGTGAACTAAGCCGTTTCGATTACTAATTACTATGCCATATTTAGGCTCCCTAGGGCATTCGGCTTCTAAAAAAAAACATAGTGACTCTAGTGCATTTTGTGTTCCGTTATTTCATTATTGGCACAGAACACTAAAAATGGACATTATAAGTAGATATATATATAAAATCGTATAATGATAAAGATGACAAGATATATACCTAATTAATAATACAATTAAAAAGATATGTTGTTCCTTACTGTGTCTTCAGGTGAAGACGACTGGAGATGCTTACCAGTTGATACGTTGTGATTGAAAATAAATAAAGACAATGCAAGTCCCAAACACTACCGTCGTTCAAGAAACGTCATTGTCTCCAACCTTCAAACAGATATTAGGAATTATTGTTATCTAAAAAAGTCTTAAAAACCTTTTTTAGTTAAATTTTAAATAAACAAACTCGGGACTTTTGCGGAAATGAATAATTTGTGTCACTGAAGGCATTTAAATTCGCAGGCATTTTCTTAAAAACAAAAACGCAACGTAAAAGCAAAATATCCATTAGGCTAGAAATTAAATATTTATATATCCTTTCAACCAAACTGTCAAATTAGTGTATTCATGCTCGTTTTTATGTTATAAAACTTCCATTCTGTTGTTATGTTACACGAAGTCTTGAAAAATAAAAGCTTATGTTTCATCAATATCCAAAAAACGGTTTTGTTTATGTATACGCATAACAGTTTATTTATTTTAAAACAATTATATTCAGAGAATTTAGTCGATGACATTATACAATGCATCATGCTCCTAAATAATGCAACTAGGTTACTTGCAATATGCAACTCTGACTTACAGTAAGTTTAAATTGCAGAACGTGACAAACGAATTTCTGCTGTGACTTTTATTTATTTCTAGTTTGTATTAATATATAATATTCTTAGTCATCTCTAGGTGAATACTAACTAGTTGAAATCGGTGAACTTTATTGAATATAAAAAAACCTAAACCGTACTTTCTGAATTAGTTACAAATAAGATCTCTAGAATTCTGGAATACAATATGTTAACTGTAAGTACTTAATCCTTAAACGGCAGTAGAGCTTTGGACTTGCATTGTCTCTATTTGCCTTGAATCACCACGCTTCAACTGGTATGCATCTCCAGTCAATGGAAGATGCTGGCCCACCCGGCATCGCCCGGTGAGATACCATTGCATCAGTTTACGCGGCGTGAAGTTGCTCTTTGAGTTAACGTTTCGTCGCTGTGCTGATGTTTCCGGTTTCCAGGATGGGGCCGTATGAAAGAAGCATGATGGAAGCTCCAAGATCAAAATATTCCGGAGGTAAACTCGCCCCCCGATCGGATCTCCGGGTGGGGGCTGGTCCTGTAGCTTCATCAAGCGAAATTAATGAATTATCCACCATTTCCGACAATTTACTGGGTCCCTCCAACAACACTCAACGAGGAAATGGTGTGGCGCCTGCAGTTGCTAACAGACCCAAAAGTAACAACTTCAAAATTGATTTCTGCAATATTAGAGGGCTTAACACTAACATCAATTCAGTCCACCAGCACTTACAATCTTCCAAGCCTCATGTGCTTGCACTGACCGAGACAAAAGTCAGAACGTCAACGAACACTGTCAGCTATTTATATCCTGGATATGATTTTCACTTCCGTTTTAGACGCAACTTTGGGGTCTGTCTGTTCATTCGAGATGATCTTTGCTGCCAACGGGAGGAGATACTGGAACCGAAAGACTTTGATGTAATGTGGTTTAAAATATCTTCACAAAAAATCACTAAGTTTATATGCTGCCTTTACCGTCCTCCAAGCGACATGCATTACAGGGCCCTCTTCTCATCACTAGCCAACACAATCGACTTCTTGCAAACCAATCATCCGAATGCCGAAGTTGCTATCTTTGGCGACTTTAACGTCCACAATATCAACTGGCTTAAATACTCAAACACCAACGATGAGCAAGGCCGCGAGGCCGAATCTTTTGCGATCAGTTCTGGTCTAACTCAACTCGTAGAAGAACCAACGCGGGTTCCAGACCGAGCTGGGGATTTTGCTAGTCTTTTAGATCTCTTTTTAACTTCAAATCCAGACCTATATACGGTCACCGTACATCCACCATTGGGCTCTTCCGATCACAAACTTATTTCAACCCTAAGCGAGCTGCCAATTAGTTCTGAACAACCTCCTAAACCCCGTAAGATTTGGCACTATACATCAGCTAAGTGGGAAGACCTAAAGGAACATTTTCGCAACTTTCCCTGGCTAAGCGTATGCTTTTCTTCGGATGATCCATCTGTCTGTGCAAAGGAGGTCTCCGACGTCATTCTAACTGGCATGGAGGCCTTTATTCCTTTCTCCAAAAAGCGCCCTTCCAACGGCAAGCCCTGGTTTAGCAAGAATTGCGAGCGTGCTGTCAGATCTAAAAACCTGGCTTACCGACAGTGGCGTAAAAACCCTACTCCTGAAAATCGCGCCATCTTTGTTACCACCCGAAACCAATGTAAGCAAATGATAGACCAAAGCAAAGAAGCTCATAACGAGAGAATCAAAAACAAACTTCTTGCCAGTCCTAACGGATCAAGGCCGTCAGCCAAAACTTTACAAAGTCAACTATTCCACCTCTAACACGTTCCGACGGCACAATAGCAACCACAGCCGGGGATAAAGCAAACCTACTTGCTGAACTGTTTTCCTCGCATTCCACTGTAGACTTTCAGGGAAAATCACCACCCAACATTCCCTCAGTTCAATCGCAAATGTCTGAAATCGTGTTCCGTCAGCATCTTGTTAAACGGATTCTTAAAGGACTCGACGTCAATAAGACGAAATTCCTATCATTGTTCTCAAGACATGCGCCGATGAACTTACACCAGTATTTTATTTTTTTTATTTTTTTTTTTAAAAATGGGGAAACTCAAAGTCAAAAGTCTCAATCCTGCATTAAAATTTAATAAATTGGTGACATGTTTCGCCCTAAAATATAATGCAGGATTGAGACTTTTGACTTTGAGTTTCCCCATTTTTAAAAATTAAATAAAGTCTCTTTGAGAAATGGACTGCTTCTTTGAATTTTACACCAGTATTTTGTAGACTTTTCAACTTATCCTACAAAAAAGGAATATTTTTATCCTGCTGGAAGTCGGCGCGTGTCCAGCCTATTCCAAAGAAAGGTAAAAAGACCCTGCCAAGCAACTACCGACCCGTCGCATTGCTTTCAGTAATTTCAAAAGTAATGGAGAAAGCTATTAACCAACAACTCCTAAAGTATCTGGAAGGGCTTAACATTATCAGCGACCATCAATACGGTTTTCGTAAGTCCAGATCAACAGGTGACCTTCTGGCATATGTCACCCATCTTTGGAGCAACACCATCGAACATTATGGAGAATCCCGGGCTGTTGCACTGGACATCTCTAGGCCTTTTGATCGTGTTTGGCACGATGGGCTTCTAAGTAAATTGCGATCCTACGGTATGCCTAATGGATTTTGTTTATGGTTAACCAGCTTCCTTAAGAACCGTTCTCTGCAAGTGGCGATTAACGGGTTTCTCTCAGACACCTTCACCATCAATGCCGGTGTTCCTCAAGGGTCCATATTGTCGCCTACCCTCTTTTTACTGTATAATAACGACCTTCTAGTAAAAATCCAAAATCCAATTTATAGCTTTGCTGATGACAGCACACTTGTCTCATCTTTTACCTTGACTCCCCAAACATCCGCTGCCGACGCACATCTTCGCAGGCAGCATGAAGTTTTGCGCCTCAACAATGACCTGGAAGAAATTTTGGCTTGGGGTGACAGTAACCAAGTCGAATTTAATACTAAGAAAACCCAGGCAGCAGTCTTCTCCAAAAAGGTTAACATTGCAGAACCGGATATAGTCATGGCAGGACACGCAATTCCCCTGGCACCGTCTATTAATTTGCTAGGGGTCAATCTGGGAGGTAATATGTCTTGGCATGATCACGTTGCGGTAATTGCCAAGATAGCTGCACAGAAACTTGGTGTACTTTTCCGCACCAAAAGGTTGTACACACCTCATCAACTTTTGACACTCTACAAAGCCCAGATTCGACCATCATTAGAATATTGCTCTCATGTCTGGAGCTCTGCACCCAAGCACACCCTTCGGCTACTGGATTCCATTCAAAGGAGAGCCGTTCGTCTGATCGGCGACCCCGAGCTGATCAAGACCCTCGATAGCCTGGAGCATCGAAGACAGGTTGGTGATTTGGCTCTCTTTTACAGATATTTCCATGGCAGGTGTTCGACTGACATTGCCCACTTGATTCCACCTAGAGCAATGCAAAACAGAAATACACGGCGAACCACTGCCGCTCATCCATATGTTGTTCAGCTTAGTACTCCTCGAACTTCATTGTTCAAGAATTCTTTCATCTGGAGAACGTCATCTTTGTGGAATGATCTTCCTGAAGTCGTGTTTCCCAATGAATACAATCTTCAACGTTTCAAGACCACCGTTAATCGCTTTTTTCGCACTCGCACCGCTCCCAGAGCGCCTTAAAGGATTTTTCCTGCAGTGCAGGTGTTTTATCATAAAAAAAAAAAAAAAAGTCGTCTTCAGGTGATTACTTAACCCTTCTTGTTTCTTTCAAAATTTTTTCTAGTGCTCACTTTGAAACTGATATAGTGGGAAAACTTTAAAAATGTAGTAGAAATTTAACTATTTGCAAACTTTGCACACTCCTTTTAGTGTAATTTGTTTAAAATGTATAATGTTTAAAAATAAATTATTATTTTCGGATATTTAAGGAATTCACTTTAAATTACTTTGGATTGATCGCTAGTATGAAAATATGTTTTTAGAGATTACAAAAATTTTACTACTGTATAAAATAAACAATATTTCTGTTCGTATTTAAACGTTGACAAAAACAATACATTCGAAACAAAAAACCCTAACTTTTACGAAATAAAAAATAAATCGAAAATAAGGTTTTAGAAAATGATATGTTTTATGCAGTCTAGCAAGCCACGAGTCAATAAATACCATAAAGAACATAATAACTCGACCTACATAATCAATCTTAATTTATCAATTTCATGGGCATAAGCTTACAATACATATTAGTTCTTTTTAGATACAATATTGGAAAAATAGATTTTTTTTGTAATATTACATTTATTTTACAAAAAATAACTTGTAGCAGTAGAAAACTATATTAAGACGCTTTTCTAAATGCTGGTAATTATATTTCTAAATACTTCTCAATAGAAACAAGTAAATATAAACATTTATAGATATAAATTACTAAAATTTAATTTAAGTTAAGAATACCTAATTAATCGTTTTAACTACTTTATCTAATTTAAAGCAAGTATTTAAAATGAATTTAAAGAAAAATAAGATTTTAGTTTTTAACTGCAATTTATTTTATTATAACTTCTTGAAAGTAATCAAATTTAAAATTAATGAGAGCCAATTAAAAAGTCAGTGGTTTTGGTTTTCAAAGTTTTATTTATCAGTCTTGTAAGTAACTAAATATTAATTGGAGAAAAGAAAAAACTGTTATTTGAAATAGTGATAATTATAAAGATACTTGATTTATATTTATTTCAAAGTGATTGGTTAAACCCATTGAAACTAACTGAATTTCCAGTCACTTTTTGACGAATCATTTTTGCACATACATCTTTTTTTAAAGTATTTAAACATACTAGCCTTCAAAATTGTTTTCATTTTACAAAACACGATGAAAATCAGTTCGGCGCTTGTATTTCACCGCAACAGGTGTTTAGCCAACAATCGAACTAAAAGAGAGTTTTTTGCCTACGGTTACCGTAATTGTTAATATCCAAAAATTCTTAAACCCCATAAAAGGAGTATTATTTTATTATTCATACTTGTTTTAGATGAATAAACTAGTAGTTTGTATCACAAGAGTGAAAGTAATGTCCTATAGCACGAGGAAGTGCCGTAGGCGGAATGCTCAAACTTTTGAGCTCAATATGGACAATCCACTCAAGTTGTACAGTATATCTTTTCTACAACTCAACTTCTGAACTTCATACTAAAAATTTAATACAATTATTTAAATTAGGCATCATAATTTGTCTTTTTAATTGGTCGTTAACTTGTGAGAAAGATAATAAAAAAACAATTGAAGAAATATTCATTTCCATGAACCAAATTACACTGTAACCTATTCATCGATTTGAGTCATTTCTTATATTTACATAAAATCACTTTGAATATCTATCTTTCTCACATTCGGTCTTTTTCAGAATAACAGACTAAAAGCGATATATTTATTAATAAAAATGAACAATTTCTTTTTCTCAACCATAGCTAATTTAATTAAATTGTTCTGCTGAAATGCACAAAAAAAGGGTTCGGTTTTTTTCAGTTTTTCGTAAAAATTATAACTTCGAAAGTACAACAAAATAGCTGTAGAATTCTTTTTAAACAGTTAAAAACGTCGTTTCTGTATTAACATGAACTTTTAACGTTCGCTGTGGTAAAGTTTTTTAAGATAATTGCCAATTTATAAACTAGCAACACTGTTGACGTGAAAAGAGAAGTGGTAGTAAAAAATGGAATTATTTTTTTTCTAAAAATCTTATGATCTCGTCTATGTTATCTGGTTTTATTTATTCCACCATTTAAGGAATATTTACCAGTTATTTTTCTATATCTGTTGCGTATATTAAAAGTTTTAAGGTCGATTGGGGTTGGATCCCCATTAAAAATATATCGGAAAATATCGCGGTGGATAAATATTTGCATGGCAAAAACCAAGGTTAGTAAAAAACGTTTATTTTGTAGGTATATAGTACGTTTTATGCATTAAATATTGTAGTAATTGTCTAGAAATGAATAGAAACTGGAGATTTTTGAAATACGAAAGTGCATCTGTGCATAAATATTTAGTTCGGTCAGAAAATAATAGTTTGGTAGAAATATATTTTGGTAATATACCTTTAATTTTCGCACCATTTCGTGCACTCATTAGGAAAAAATTGTGTATGCATAGACTGCATATTTTGATTTTTTTTTTTTAAATTTATCTTTTTGCATATTTTTGAAGTATATTCTTTACCTCACTTCTGTCGAGTGTCAGAAAAAAAACGTGTAAATTTGGTTTCTTTCTAATTGCCCACTGTGATTGGTCAGTTTCATATCCTAACTAGGATGAATATGAAATCATATCCGTTCAGTTAACCGGAATAGTCAGTATACTTTTCCAATCACTTTAGTGTACAGAAAACAGCAAATTTTCATATGGTAGTAGAAAAAATATTGTTTTAGTATCCCGCCAATAGCACTACTCAGAACCATTAAAGATTTTAAGAAGCAAATATTCACCTTTACATTTTTTTAAACCGTATTTTTCAACGACACAAATTGGAATAGATTAGGTACAGCTAATTTGATCATTAATACTTTTTAAGCGTCTTATAGGCTTTACTGGCCAACTTACCACAGATTTTTTTTAATTTAAAACGAGTTTAATTTAACAAGAAGGGATTTAAAATGACAAGTGTAGAATATAACAATTGACAACCTAAGTAAAGAGAGTGTACCAATAAAACGTACGTGTAAATGTTTTAATAAAAATAGTTATTTGGACAGAAATGTATTTTTTTAAATATAAATCTCAATATGCAGGTACGCAACTTCACTATTACTATACATATTTTTATCTCTCTTTATTAAAACAGTATCCTTGTTTATGTACAGTACATCAACCTATTGATTGGTTAATTACTAAACTATTCACATAGTTAATAGTGTATGCTATATGACGCGTCTGCTGGTTTAATAACCTTATTGATATTCCCTAACCCTAACCAATAAAATGCAGCCTTTTAATATATATTTATTTTATATAGGTGCAACAGGTTTAGAGCTGTACTATTATCGATATAATGTAAAGAACAATGGTCGATAGGCATAGAAACAGTTTTAGTCAAATTGAAGGACCCAACGGTTACCAAAGGTAAATTATTATTTTTAGCCCTAAATTTTTTTAAGTTAACAGTAAAATAAGTTAATGTTTAGAGTGCTAGTTTTTGGTAGGCAGTATACGTAAGTTTCTTTGCATGATACATGTGAGAAAACGTTTTTTAAATTGTTTGGTATGGGACACGTTATATTTTAAGAAACAACCATTATTTACATTTTTACAAAAAATATAACTGTCATCTATGCATTGCTTGAGACCCACAAAATTTTCATTCATCATGTTAAATGGTTTTATAACCTTTTTTTTTAATAATATGCGACACATATACATATGCCTTAAATAGTTTTATATAACTTATTTTTATTTATTAACTGACGGTCAGGAATACAAAACAAACTATTTTGTGGCGAAGCGACGCGAAAACAAATAAATATAGCAGACACAGACGATACGAACACAGTAATAAAGCTGCGATCTTTGAAAAGCGCCAAGAAAAAAAATCAATCATAGTGTATTAGGGACTTAACAAAATATTATTAAAAGAGATTGACAATATTTCTTTTTCATGATAGGGAAGCGAAGGAAAGGAAAATAGTTTAAAGGAATTGGTACATTTTTCTGTCTATATCATTGTATATTAATATTAATATTACTGGTTATATCAGGGTAATTATTCGTATGACAAAATGTTTCATATTAATTAATCTATAGATAATTCAAAGAATTGAATGAAAAAACCCCAAAACTTGACAATTGATTTTAAAACATTTCAGCAAAAGCCATAAAATTTAGAAATTAACCATTCAAATAAATAAGTTTTAAAATTCAATTTTACAATAAAGAACAGAGCGATTTAAACATGTTAGGTTAATATTTTTTGAAATATTTTCTATAATAAACTTTTTTATAAAAATCGGGTTTTGTACTTTCACGTAAAATTGAATTATAAAAATTATATTTAAATAAAAAATTACTTTAGCTTTATATATCTACCTACATTAACTTTTTCTTTAGTAGTACTTTCATAAAAAAATCTTTTGTAACCAAAGCTGTGCTTCTTGGGTTGCAATATACTACTTGTTAACTACTATGATTATTTACCATTTGGTTAAATATGTTGATATTAAAATAGATTAATATCTCGAATACAATAACTTATTCTAAAGCTACTCAATTATGGTTATGTATAACCCTTAAAAGGGGAAAAGCTGTTAGACATACATGCTTAAATAAATAAAATAAAATAAATATGTAAACATTTCTGCAATGCAAACTAAAAACATGTATTTACTTAAATGTTTTGTGGGATTTAATTTTGTGTCAGTAAGTAAAATTAAATTTTATCATAATTTTAACCAAATAATGTTTTTGAAATGTTTGCTAACAACTTTGCTAGTTTAAAATGTTTTATCAACTTAATTTGGCTTTAAACAATATTTAATTTAAATAATGAATGTGTGTTGAAGCTCTCCTGTTAAGTGTAGTTAAATTAATCAAACTATAATAAGTAAATATACTCTTGTTTGTTTTAAATAACAATTATGCGTTACAATTGATTACAAGGTCTCAAATATTACAAGAAAAAATATGCCTATCAATATAAACTGACAATTATTGCTGCCTTAGTCATAAATCCTTCAATAAAACAAAATTAATCAAAAGTTTATTTAGATACCCATTAATTTGATTTAGAGACCGAGAAGCAATAAAGTGAACCATAATTTCACTGCACTGACTGATCATTTTAACGAATTTGTCTCTTATTACTTTAGACGACACCAGTAAGAGAAATTTATAGTTTCAGTAAGATAGTACGCCGTTTAAAATATCTTGATGCTATAATAAAAAGTCATCATTTTACAGGCTGAAAGAAATCATCATATTATTATGTTGCATCAGGGTTTTTTCTCATAATATTTATCATATTATAATGTTGCAAATTACAATGTGTGTTATACTGTATTAAATTGTGTCACTTAAAAAGTGAGTATCATATAAAAGCATGTTATGTAATAATAAAATATTTACATGGTAATAATAAGTTGATCCTATTTTGAAGACGTATATCATACATACATTTGAAAAATATGTCAGTGCCCACACCCAATATACTAAATAAAATTATATTGATAAAGCAACAAAATTTGACCCACTGTTTATTGATAGATGGGACTCCAGCTCTACACACAACGATACGATCCTGTTAGATCTAAACAAAAGAGACAATGACACTATGAGCACCTCTCTAAAATTGGCACCTGTCAATTCAAGTCATATTTATGCTCGTCGGCATTCTGCTCATGCATGTAGTGCTACCGAAGATCGACGGTTGGTAAATGTCAATGTAAGTATTTCGTTGTTTGGTTTGAAGAACTGTGTGCATGCTTATTAAATTATTTACTTCATCAACCTGTACCCACTTTTTTCCTCTACACCGTGGTACTACAAGATATTAAAATATGAACAAAATCTGCTGTTTGTGTAATAAAGTAAATACTAAAATGGGTATTTATATTATATTTTCATAATTTTAATATTATTAGTTATTTGATCTGCCTATTAATTATTATTTAACACCCTACACCTATATATTTTATTTCTTTATGAGTAAAAAAAAACTTAAGGCCTAGTTTTCTATCAATAAAGAAAAAAAAAGTTAGTGGTTTCAAAAGACCAAGTGAAAATTCCAGGAAATGCAGAAAATCTCACAGTAGGAAATTGCCAACTTTTGGAAAATTTTACTTAGGACTACAAAATACTAAAATTTCAGAAAAATGAGGAAAAAGCTATATCCCACAAGAAGTGTTTGAAATAAAGCCTACAAAATTTCTAATAATTTTTTTGCTTAGTCTTTATTGTATTTAGAGAGAGTTCTCTATTCTAATAAATGGTAAATAAAAGGCAACCATAGAAAAGTAATATGTGAGAATACTTAGAGAGAAAAGTCCTAACAATACTTTACAAGTTCCTTTTGATTTAAAGAATACAAGAATTTTACGTTTACCCTATTTTCTTGTAAAGAAACCATTACATGGAGCTCAATTTTAAATTTCCATTTTCTTATAAGTAAAATCATTTACCAATTTATTTATATTTTGAATTTACTGTTGGTATTTTTTTATTGAAACAGGGATTTAAAACGAAAGTTTAGTTCATGTAATATTAATAATTATAGAATATTTAACTAGTAAAACTTTTTATACTTTGGAATATTTTAGTAATAAATATTTTTTGTTCAGCCCAATTATAATCCACAGGTTTATTTGGCAAGTACGTTTAAACTTTTCCTTATTTTATCTGTAACATTCAAGTGATTCGAAGGATGGTTCCCTCTGACAATATTACTGATAAATTGTTAATTTTATTTTATATACCTACCCTACTGTTCTGTAACCTGTCAATAATCTGTCTGTATTGCATAAAACTGAGTTTAATTTTACGGGGTACTCTTGAAATGAGGAATTAACATTTTGGTTGAAATTTACCTTATCTAACTATTGTTGTTCAATGCAAAGGAATATTTTTTTACAGAATAGCATTTTTTACTAGGAAGTCTTACGCTTAAAATAAATCCCCATTTGAAAATAAATGCATACTTTTTCGGAATTTAAATGGAAATGTTATAAAACTAAAAAAATAAAAGATATACTTTCCCTACAAATGATATTGTTACTCAATAATTTCTCTGTTGCATGTTTTACTAAGAAAGAGACGTTTTAAAATGTTTAACAAAAAATATTTTCGATGTGTTTGCGAACATCTTATCTATTTAAAACAGGAGGTTTGGCTTTACTTAGGATTCTACATCGTAAAAGTAAAATATGACGAATTTAGGAAATATTTCGGCAAATAAATTGAACCAAACTAGGGTGTGGTTTGAAACAACTTACTATTTACATTTTGCGGTCAGATTGTCCTGGATAGTTCAAAACAGTAGCGCGCTAAGAATTTTGGATAGGAGGAGGGGGCTGACCTATATATAAAATAATGTAAGGCATAAGAAAAAGAAACACATTTAGGATTTTGGGATGATCGTGACAAATACCATCGCAAGCAAAATTGTAAACATCAATTTTATATGTTTAATGAGTTTGAAATTTATATGCAGCTAGTAAAAACAATGTTTACATTTGGTGTACTTATTTTCAAAAAAATAGGCATTTATATTATTTTTTGTTTTAAAAACCTCCAACAGAAAATTTTTTTAATAGAAAATTTATATATTCTCGGACATAAATACAGCAAAGCTACACTTTAAATTATTATACCAGAAAACAATAGTTAGTAAGAAAAAAAAATGGAAAAATACTTTATTAATGCTTTGCGGATGAGGAGCGTGTGTAACAAAGATGAGCCCTTGATTTCTAAAAGAAACGATTGTCATTCACCAGCATCATTTGGCGAATACTATTCATCGCTTGATTTAGCACACATCCACAACTACTGGATGATGTTAAACCAAAAATTATCTTTCAGATACAACAACCTCCGCCTATCCCCATTCGGCCACCACCAGTTCCAAAACGTACTTTTCTTCCTCCCCCTCAGACACCTCCACTCCTTCCGGAAGCACAAAACAGTCCGCCACTTGACCCTAACTCTCATCTTAAGAAAAAATCCTCACAACCCCCTCCTTTGCCTCCTACTCCTAAAACTAGGGCACCTCCGTTTAATCAACTCCTACCGAGTCAAAAACCTGGTTTGACAACTACGAAAGAGCAATCAGGTGAACACTACCGTAAGCCCTTGACAAATTTTCCTTTTGATAACGTCAAGCCAACACATGGTGATGTTATTGGTAAGCGATCTAATACTAGTGCTGGTAATAAGCAACAAGAAAATAAACCGTCGACACCAAATAGAATGTACAAGCCAAACCAACAAGGAAAAATGTCGATGCGCCAGGATTCTGGTATTTCGACGGATAGTTTCAGTCAAAACTCCTCTCCTAGTTACACAACTAAAAGCATGGAGACCCCCTTGATACCCCCAAAGACACCAATTCATAAAATACATAACGGAAGTATAGTTACAAAAATTAAAAATATAAAAAATGAAGAAGATTCATTGGATGAATTAAATGGAATTACAAAGAGTGTGTCGACTCCTGCTGGTCTTCAAACTGTTGTTAGATTTCATAATGGATCGAATATGACTGTACATCATAAAGTAAGTACCTTTTTTTGCTTATCATTAAGAAAATTACACCATATATAGAAGGTTCATCTCTTAATTCTAATTAAAAGAAACAATTATTCCTGGTAACAATATGGTGTAAGTAAAGGATCCCTCACACCGCTTATGGGAAATGGATTTCTTCTAGAAATTAGTCACAGGATTGGATTAAGGCCACGAATACTTTTATTTAAGAAATTAAGATCTACAAAATACTAAAAATTAGCAGATAGCCAAATTCCATAAGCGGTTTTTTAAATTTTTGTACGTACATTCATCTTCATTATTTACAGATTACTTTCCTGTGTTTCTTACTAATAATTTAGGTCTTGTTTTCTTTAACTAATGTTCAAAAAACTTAAAAGAAAAAATTAAATATTAATGCGTAAACTTTTTAAAATTTCCAGCAGTGGCAATTAAAAGATATCTCCGGTAAGAAAACAACGTCCCGGGGTTCTATCTTGGTGTTTACTCCCCTGGGCGCCGTGAACTGACAGAATTAATATACATGAGCTTCAATTCTCGTTTAGAGATTCATATTCCTAAAGCTCTTCTGAATTTTAAAGATGAAAACAAAATCCATCATTTAACGATTATATTCTAAAAGCATCTAATGCGTATTAAACTCAAAAAAATAGTATTTAATATATGTTTTAACTAACTATTTTAAAAAAATAATCTTTATCTATGTGTGTGTCAAATGGCCAGCATCTATCTTTGAGGTTCTTTAGCAGTACTTAATAATACTAGAACTAAAAAAATCCTGAACCTTTTAATAGCAGAAAATAATATTAAAACAAAGTTAAGTGATTTATAAGGCAATTAAGATATTTATTTTACATAACATCATTTTTTAGCAGTAACATTTTCTTTAATTTTTTTACAAATAATCAAAACCAAACAATCAATGTCTTTATTAATGTGACAATAGCTATCAGGAACTGAGACTAATAGTTACATCTAATAATTATAGAAACAAATAACTTACTTGTAACAACTGATTTGAATTATATTAGATATATAGCCATAATTGTATTATAAATGTAATATCACTATATGTCTGATCCAATAGGTAATCCATTAGAGCGAAATATAATAGATTAATTTTTAACTGTTTATTTAAGACAGTATAAAAAAATGATTTAAATTAATATTTATATTTTAGATTTTAAGAGAGTCCAGAAGGCCATCCGAAAGTTATAAGCACAGATTTTTTTACAAATTTAGATTTATACAATTAGTTGTAAATGCTATTGCACTATTTGCGATTGGAGCTGGGATGACTGTATATTTTAAAGGTAATTGTGTGTTAGAAAACTAATAATGTATGTTTATTCGTATAATATCGAATCATTATGTAAACGTTATCATTTAAATCAGATACAAACAATTCCGAAATCATTATTACTATACACATTTCGAATCTCCTTTAATTTACAATACTTACTTGAATACGACATACTTTTCTTTAGTCTATGCATTACATTTTTAGATTTGATATAATCTACTCAAAAGTGAATAGGGAACTAAAATTTTTTTGCATCTTTTTGAGGATAGATATTTTATAGCAGAAATCAGTGAGGAGGATCGTTCAACCAGGGTTGGATGGGGAATTTTGTCGACTTTGACATGAGCCGAAGTTATTATTAAAAAGGGTTATGTTCCTGTGTTATACAGTGTGTTTTAAAAAGTATTGCAAATGTAAAAAATTTTGTGGTGCTACAAAATTTGATTACATGATTTCTGACTTATTCTAGGGTATTTTTTGGAAAGCTTACTAGATTCTGCCGAAACGTTTTTGGAATCATCAATTTATTCCTTAAAGTCAGAAAGCTATTAATTTTTAAATTAAACCATACATTTTCAGAGCTGTTTTGCCTTTAAGCGTTAAACAATGACCGTTTCCACGGAAACAAGTTTGAAATGTGAAGTTTTATGAAGGCGTTTAAATAAAAAATAAATAAAAAAAAATTAAAATGAAAAATGATTAGTCGGCTATCAGACAATTATTATTTTCCATTTTAATTCATTTGCAGACACTAAAAAACTATGCTAATAATGATGATAACTTCATTAAAACGTTTAAAATACGGCAGTCCAAATAATAAGTAGTAATCGTAAAAAA
Organism: Polydrusus cervinus; assembly: GCA_935413205.1. Taxonomy (NCBI): domain Eukaryota; kingdom Metazoa; phylum Arthropoda; class Insecta; order Coleoptera; family Curculionidae; genus Polydrusus; species Polydrusus cervinus. Next base: position 3,244,174 of record OW284520.1, read on the forward strand.
ATAAAACTAATATCTAGTGGGGTGACCTCGACTTTGAATAACTTCATGACACCTCTGAGCCATACTTCTAATAATGGTGTCAATGTATTCTTGAGACACTAGTTGCCACAAGATAGGAAGTAGCTGCCGCAACAGATCAATTTCTGGCTGAGGCAAATGTTGATCCAGTTGGTACTGAAGCTTGTCCCACACATGTTCAATCGGGTTGAAGTCTGGAGAATATGGTGGTAATGGTAAATGATTTAACTCTAAGTTGTTATTTTTGTCCATTACCACTCGAGCTCTATGAGGGCGAGCATTATCGTCAAGAACACAAAATTGTGACCAAATCGACCTCTAGCCCCTGTCACATAAGGTGTAATAATTTCATCCCTGTATATTTGACCAGTTACTGTATTATCAAAACAGTGCAGCTCAGTTCGAAACCCCAGAGCAACACCAGCCCAAACCATGACACCACCTCCTCCAAATTTAGGAATTGGCTGCATATGTGCTGGCAAGTTTCATGTATTTACAGTTCTGTACACTCTTTTACGTCGATAATCATTGTGTAAGCAGAATCTTGACTCGTCAGTAAATAATACATGGTCCCAAATAAAATTTTCTTCAATTCTTGTATTGGCACAAGCAAGCCTAAGTCGTCAATAGTTCGCTGTAATAGCAATTCGCCTTAGCGGCCTATAAGACTTAATTCCCACTTCTTTGATTCGGTTTCTCACTGTCTGGTCAGAAACCCTTCTTCCTATTGCATTTTGTAGTCCTTGTTGAAGTCGTCGAGCTGTGCTAAAGGGGGCTCTACTTACGTCTATTCTAATGTGTCGATCTTCTCTATCATTAGTAGCTCTTACAGATCCGCTACCGGGTCTTCTACTGGCACTTCCAGTCTCCCGATAATGACTAATGATTCTTGAAATTAAACTCTTACTTTTACCCAAAATATCTGAAATTTCTCTTTGTCTAAATCTACGTTGGTGCAAAGGTACGTTGCTCTTCGGATAAATGATTTCTTTCCATATTTTTAAACTAAACAAATAACGTCAATTTTAAACGCCTTCATAAAACTTCACATTTATTGAATAATATTTTTCACATTTCAAACTCGTTTCCGTGGAAACGGTCATTGTTTAACACTTAAAGGCAAAACAGCTCTGGAAATGTATGGTTTAATTTAAAAATTAATAGCTTTCTGACTTTATAGAATAAATTGATGATTCCAAAAACGTTTCGGCAGAATCTAGTAAGCTTTCCAAAAAATACCCTAGAATAAGTCAGAAATCATGTAATCAAATTTTTGTAGCACATCAAATTTTTTTACATTTGCAATACTTTTTGAAACTAACACACTGTATAACACAGAAACATAACCCTTTTTAACAATAACTTCGGCTCATGTCAAATTCGACAAAATTCCCCATCCAACCCTGGTTGAGCGATCCCCCTCACTGATTTCTGCTATAAAATATCTATCCTCAAAAAGATGCAAAAAAATGTTAGTTCCCTATTCACTTTTGAGTAGTTTACATATGATATCGATTATTCGATTACTACATACGTTTCTTTGTAGCATACCCATCGAACATAGTAACGATAGTGAATAAGACAATAAACGTAACAACATTGCCCATAATCATCGAAAAGAAAAGTGACAACCCTGCACCGGGAATCTGTTTACCAGTTATTGTTAGGTTTTGTAAACAGAATCAACTGCCCTATAACTTCACAGTTTACCCAAATTATGTTGGACATTTTGGACAGAGGGATGCACAGATGGATTTAGAAATTTATGACGCTGTTGTTGACGTTCGATGTTATGAACTAGCGGCACTTTTTTTATGTACCATCTTTGTACCCAAATGTGGACCTGATGGCGTTTTAGTGCGACCGTGCAGAACTATGTGTCAAGGTAAGAAAAAAATGTTAGTAGAAGATAAATAACAACTGCAAATTATTTATCTCTTTCAAAAGATACCCTTACTGATTTTGACCCCTTCAGTCTCATCACAGGGGCTTGACAGGTTTTCATTAGCTAGCAAGGGCGGAATAACATCAACCTTGAAACTGTTCCGAACAAACACAGATTTGCAAGAAGACGTTTAAAAACTATTATAGACATTTTCATGTGACTTTTTTAATGGAAAGTATAATGCACACAAATAAATTTAAAAAAATTCAAGAACTAATTTTTTTGGCATCAGTGTTAAAGAAAAATTTAAAAAAATTATTCTAATAATGAAGGTAGGTAGCCAAATGCAAGAGCTTATTAAATAGAGTATACGTTTATTGTATATAGTTTTTATTTTTATTTTTAGTATAAAAATGGCCTTTCGACGGCACTGTAAAGAGGGTCCCTCTAGATCAAAAAGTATAAGCTTTTATTTTGTTTTTTAAATTTGTAACCGTGGCATGTTTTCTCGAAAATATAGAACAATTTTAGAGACGTATCATTAAATTATATGAGACTGAACATAAGGTGTTAAATAACAGCAATCATCTCTAATTATGCTCTTAACCTCGTAAGCTTTCACCATCTTTACCCGGGCTTCTTCATACCAGAAGCGGCTAGTCGGAAATTATTTGTTGTTAATATTATATTCAAAAATTGTTGGCCTCCGTATTTTTAATTTCCCTTTTATATGATATAGGTATATTAAATTATGCTTAATTAAAACTGAATCGGGACTAACGTTGCTATTCTGTTAGTTTAAGATTTATCGATTAAAGCGTTTAGGGAGAATACGAATACACATTTTAACAGGTAAAGTAACTTGAAGCACACCTTGTTATTTTAAAAACACCCTGTATATTTTTAAATTGGGATAACAAGGTGTTAAAGATAATTTTTTTAAAAATATTTTGCGAATATTTCTAAGTTTGGTGTGTCAGTTTTAGGTAGTAGAACTGTTTCCTAAACTTTTTAAGGTTTCTGTATAAATTTCTTAAAAAGCGTGAGAAAATAAACCCCTTAAATATTTGGGTCACGAGTCGCCTATGCTCCGTGCAAACCTTTCTAAAAGTTGGCCTAATCCCGACTGCAAAATTAATGATTTATGTTTGGCTGTGGCACCACTGACATTTATCTTGAGTCCCTCAATATTAATATGTTAGTTCTGCCTTTGGATTCCCTGTTGCACATAGAATACGTTAGTCAAGAGGCGAGGGTCTTTTTATTGCGTCTATATTTTTTTGGTTACAAGAACGGTCAAAAAGTAGATATTTTCCTTACTGTTGACTCGCGATAAGATTTTGAATTAAATAAAACTCACGGTAGGCATGGAGCTAAAACCTTACCTCCACCAGGTATTGGCTTAAGTCGTAAAGTTTTAGCTCTCTATGTTAAATAATTTCTAAAAAAGGTGCTATAACAGATACCGCAGATGGTTGCTCTAGTTATGGTAAGCAATATCAAAAATAGCTATTTTTCAAACTACGCAATTTTTAATTTAAAGCTCAGCAATTAAATTTTTTTTTCTCTTTCGCCTGAATACCTTCAATAAAATTATCTTTTTAAACCCTCTTTTTAAATAAAAGCACCATGCAAATAATTCTTATTTTTATTTTCAGAAACAAAAAGGCGGTGCGGTTTTTTTCTGGATGTATTTGGCCTGACATTGCCAAAATATCTGGAATGTAACTTATTTCCTGAATCCACCGATCCAAATGTTTGTATCGGACACGCTGAAGTAAAAGCGGCGAAACTTCGGGAATCCAAACCAAGTAAGTCGATCTTTTGACCTTAAAATAGAATTTTCTTTTAGGAATGTTCTGATTTTCGTACAGTCGATATCAATTTCATTGCATAATAATACTTACTTACTACACTTACTTTTAAATAATTTTATGTTTAATAGTATTGAAAAATATTACATGTTAATTTATTGGTATTTCTTTTAGTAGTGTTGGGGAATAAACCCAATTACATTTTTTTAAATCTATGTACTGTAAAATTTTTGGTGATCAGTTCATCGATTGTTTCGTCAATGAAATAAATGGAACACAAAACGAAACATAAACGATAAAATATAATTGATAAAAATATGCATGATTTAAATGACAATTAAGATAAGTAATATAAGGCACTACGAACTTGGTTCTTGGATAAAATGTTCCTTAATTCAAGCCATGTTGTCTCAAATACCCAGAGGGCGCAAAAGTAGTTTCACATTGATGTTTTTACAATCATGAACATCTCGAGTTTCCGCCTTTGAACCATCTTAAAGCTCGTCAATGTTATTATTAGATAAATTCCGCTCAAAATGGTAGGTACTTAATAAAACGTCGAAGAATTTGTACGACGAAAAAGCATTGTAAAAAGCCCTAGACCCTATTTTTTCTTTTGTTTTCAAAGTATAAATATTGTTGTATTGTGGGTATTCAGAATTAATCCAAGCCTATCTATCTATCTACGAGGTATTGATATTCAATCTTAAACATTTATCTAAAAATATTATAACTATTAAATTTTATTGTTTAAATTTAAAACTTTAAATTAATTGCACTATAAGGACCAATAACAAAAGAAAGTTTCTTAAGGCTTGCGGTTTAATATTACAATGACTGGTAACTTAAAGCTAAGTTTATTTTTATTTATTTAAATCTTTATTTCAAAATTACATTGATAAATAGATAGAAATGTCATCGTTACGTTAACTGAGGTTTTGTCTGTAAATAGCAGTTTCCACTTATAGAACATTTTGAGGTTGTGGAATATTATTAATTAAATTTCTATAAGGCATACAAACAATTTTGCTAGAATGAAAATCTATTTTCAACAACTAGTTAACTGAGTTACTATTTTTACGTTGTTATTTGAATATGTATCGTTGACATATGTTTTATAACAAAAACACTTTATAATTAACCTATCACTGGTATAAAATATGTGTTATTTTACTGTTACAAAACTGGCCAGAATTCCTGTTATTAAATTGAGTTCAAATTCCAGTCGATGCGCAAAAACTTTTTATAAAAAAATTTCCTCTGCATATTCCTGAAAACATGTATAAATTATAAAGGCGCTTTTACTACACTTTTTGCCTTATACCGGGTGTCCATTTAGTGTGTGCTGGTGGACGATATCTTTTAACTACCGATTTTACGAAAAGACTGTAAATACAAAAGTTGTAGGGAGTTGATTGTGTGCATCTATTAAAAATATTTTAAATATACAGAATGTCTTAGAAATGCAGGCTGTACCAAACATGCATATACATTTTTAATGTTAAAGCCCCCATAGATTTCTTATTTAATTCCGTAAAATGCGACGTTGTCAAGATATGATTTTTTAAAATAATGTTAATTTTGCGAAAAAAGACGTTGATATTAAAATTACTAAACTCTTACTATTATTAAAAGCTTTTTGCCAAAATTCGAGTTAAGGATATCTTTGCATGTAGAATGACTAAATTATTTGTTTCAAACTTTTATAATTTTTTAAAAGAAACACCATGTAGCTTTAAATGTTCTTTAATTTGATAGTATACCATAGGTACATTACTACAAACAATTTTTAGTCGTCACCAAATTGAACAACAACACCTAATAGTGAGCGTTAAATTTGTAACATTCTATATAATGCTTGCTAATATAACGTAAGCTCGTAATTGCAATAATAGTCAGTTTTTACAAATTTTTAAACATAAACATCTTAAAACCACACATTCAATTCTGTCAAATGTGCCAAATTTCACTGATCTTCGAGAGTTCTAATACACATTTCGTATAAGCGTTTCGTTTTACCAAATTTATAAGTTAATAAAAAACGGGTTAAAATCTTCTATAGAAGCTTTCAAGGTAACCAAAAAACACCCTTCTCAAAGTTTAAATGAACGTTTTTGTATTAAAAGGTATTACACGAGATTAGAACGAAGAACGACGTTTTTCTTGAGCCTATACTAATTAACCAACTAATCAAATTAATGAAATTTCATATGAACTTGATTCTCGACTACTGTTTTAACCCAAATTGTACTTTTCACTACTTTTAGTTTATTGTAAATGTCAAGAGTTGGTAAAACTAGGAGTAGATTAGAACTTCAGTTCGCTATTTTTTGTTTATTTCTTGTAGACCAATTAATACGAAAATTATTTTTAAAATTGATTGACCCTTTTGTTATTGTTTGAATATTTTCGAAAACTAGCTATGTATAAGTACAGAAAATGACAATAATGATTAAAAAGTTTTCACATTTTTAAATTAAGATACAAAGCAATTTTTTTAATATTGCTTAATGTGAAATAATATTATAAAAATTATTTGAAATTTTTTTTATCCCTAATGTTAAATTGTTATTCTTATAAATTGATTCATTTTAATAATTAATTATTTTACCGAGATATTTTTATGAAAATAATTTTAATTCTATTAAGTACAACAAATTATATTTAAATGCAGTCTACCTTAAAAAATTTAAAGCAAAACAAGAAAAACCAACTACGGTACAATACAAGCTTGGCATCTCATCAACCCTCATATTGTCATATTGAACAGTATTTTAAATTTGAAACTTTCTGGTAAATACGGTTTTAAAATCACCATAAACACTAAGGTATTGGGTTAGTTAGAAAAGTATTCAGTGATGACAATAAATTCATATAAAACAATAGATTGCATCTAATTTAATGTGCAGTAAGGTTAGTTAAACTATTTCAATTACTTAATCTAGTTATTAACTGTGGCACTTAGTTAAATTCACTTCCAGGTAGTTCTAGTATATAAATTTCTTAATCTTGGTGGTTAATTCATTATAAATTCTAAATTTTAATATTGTTAAGTGCATTAAGAGCTTGAAATACTTTAGTTATACAGGGTGATTCCTAAGTTGATACTTCTGTTTTAGCTGTGTATAGAAGGCATTAAAATAAACAATATTTTCAAATAACTTTTTTCACAAAACTCAAAAGTAGGGCCTTGCCCGTTGAATAACATTAAGAAAACTTCTGGGTGTAGGATGAGCCCGCAAGGGAAAGCGTTCTGCTTATAATCTCGAAGCAGCAGCCGCACTTTGACGACACGTAAATTAGCACCATATCTACTAGTTTATTGTTTTCAAATTTTACCATTTTCATGTGTCACCAATTTACAAATTGGAGAATTTTGTGTTCCGTAATTTATGGACGCTCCCTCAGATTATGGGCCCTAACATTTGTTTATAAGCATTACAATCAATATTACTTAAGCATAATTTTTACTTTAAATTATGCAATTGCATTAGAATAAACACAATTGTGAGAAATAATTTAATTTAATCTGGCAATAAGTTTTTATCTGGCTTTGAAATTTATGAAAGAGTCAGGCCTTTTAGAAAGCAGTTTATGAAACACTAGCCCGCAAAAATGTGGGCCAAGTATTCTTTGTTCCTCCGGTTTTTTGGTTAACAACATGCTGTGGCAGTAATTATGCAATAAAGAATAGCGATGGACAAATCCTAGGATTTAGTGTTCTCAACCCAGTTAAATTTTAAATATATTTTCATTGCTTTGTAAAAAAAGTTTAGCCGGTACGCCGGTAGGCTCCATTATGTTACTACCACCTGAAGATAATACTTTTTGTGTTGTTATGATACGTCAAGCCCATACGGGTTTCTGCTTAGATTGTATAGTGTTACTACGAGATAGAGGCCCCTTATAGTTACATATAGCCCATAAAGGTTATATTTATTTAAAGTTTGAAGGTTTTTCTGATAGTAAGGTACCCTGTACTGATGAGGGTAGAAAAGTTCGTAACCGGTATACAGGTGGTGATATTCTACAAATAATATAACAAATCTTTAGGCAAAATTTTGCTTTTTTGTCTGTCAGTGTATTTTAGTTAACCCAAGACAATTTAATTTAATATGAAAACCCGCGTTTTAAAATGAAAATTTACCACTCTAAATGTTTCCCTTGGCGGTATTTAAATTTCGTTTATGAATGTACCGAAGAAAAGTATACTTAGAAGAGAAAATTAACGATAACAAATGAAAGGGGATCTTAATAAGTGTTGGTTTAAATTACCTTTTTACCATTTTACTCTTCAACTAAAAGGTTTTGTCGCAATTATTCTATGAGCTTATGCCATCAAGCACTGATTTTATACAGTATGTCTGAGGCAGAATTAAATATTCAACAAATGGACTGCACAATTTAATTTTTGATGAAGCAGCATTGCCTCCCTTACTTCTTTTATTATGCGTTAGAAAATTCTAATTAAAAAAACCGGTGCTATTTTATAGTTATTAATATATAAGTGCGTCAGAAATCTAGGACTCTAAGTGGACGCGCATAACTACTATCGAGATATGTAAAAAAGCCGGAAAATAACAACATAAAAGTTGTATTCCATTATATTGTTCTCTGCGAGCTACGTAGCTTATTTATGAATTCATGTTTGTGATTTTTCATTCTTAGTTTCATTTATATTTTTTTGTGGGAGATTTATAATCAAAATTTTTTTTTTGAAAGCTATTTTAAATGAAAGGAAAAAAGGAGGAAAATATCATAGATTTGCACTAAATTGATTTACAAAATTCCAAGAGCTATAAAACAACAATCCAATGTGTTTGTTGCAAAAGCGTTTGCCCACTTTAAACAAGGTTTATTGAATCAAAGCGTTTACGGTCTAACTCTATTGGATTAATTTAACGTAGTTAGCTTAAAGTACTAAAAATACCCTCAACAGGGCCCTGTCTATAGAAAATCTTATTACATATTTACGGGGTATTAAATATAAACGTTTTATACGTCCAAAATTGTTGCATTGATCTTTTTGAGTTTTTATTGTTCTATAGGAAAGATAATCCATTAAAATTAGCGATTTTCTAAGCCATTAAAAAGTTTTTAATTAGAACAATAATTTCGAACACACTTATTGAACTTTTCCAACTTCATTGTTATGTCTAGAAATTAATTTTTAATTAGATTTGTGAGCTGCGACCTGTAGCTTACTAATTAGGCCAGGGAAATTTATCTTAGAAACGTCGCTTTATCTTGAATTTATGCTTTTATTTTATAACTAACCATAGGTAAACTTTAAGACGTCTACGGATAAATATTGGTGGATGGTTTGCCATATTTTTGGAGAATAAAATGGTTATTACTCGTCTGCATATCCAAAGTTCCCATTTTTAATACTTGTACACATCAAATAATCCTTTCTTTTTTAAATGTAGTTTGTCCAACTGGTTTTCAATGTGACCTAAAGAGGTGTATCCCAAAAGATTGGCAATGTGATGGTCATGTGGACTGCAAAGACCAATCTGATGAACTAAATTGTAAAAAATGTGGAACTGGGATGATACATTGTGGATTTGATAAGTGCATAAATCAGGAGCATATGTGTGATGGAAAAGTCGATTGCCCTTGGGGACAAGACGAAAGAAATTGTCGTAAGTACATTTAGAGACAAAACAGTTTTTATTTTAGCTTTGTATCTTTTTGTCATTTTTTTTAGTAAGACTTAGTGAACGAAACGGTGATGAGGGTAAAGGCCGCCTTGAAGTTTTCAGGCCTGATCAAGAAAAATGGGTTCCAGCCTGTATAACTCAGTGGGATGAACACCTGTCTAAAAATATTTGTTTCTTGCTGGGATATGCGTAAGTTTTTGTTAATAATATTATAGATTTTAGCCCTGTTTTTGTGCAACACATACATAATACAGAGGTAATTAAATATTAAATTTGTAATTTACAATATAAGACCACATTACATTTAAATAATTTGGATCTGTTGAAACAATCCATTTGGCTGGATGATATCCTTTATAGAGTGCTAGCAAGACCGATTCGGTATTGGTTTCTGGCAAGCCAGGTAAATTAGAGAATCTCTTATTTATTTGAACGGCAAATTGACTGGGACCAATAATTGTCATTTCAACCGAAATAATCCTGTTGAATCCCGATGTTACTAGGTAAGTAATTTTCCAAAGCAAATGAAAATCTATTATATAACATTGTGTGATAATAATTAGGTATGTTATAATTTGTGAATTCAGCTCCAAAATATATTGATCTTAATTTCACCATTTTAATTTTAGGAAGATAAAAAATGTAATTATTGTATAGGTTGATAAAGTCAGAATTAATGTAAAAAATTCTTGTAGATTCATGGCATCATAAAACATAGACTTGTAGGGCTGTACGGGTTGCTTTATTAGTAAGTCATAAAGTACATACTTTTCAATATGCAAAAATATTTAACAGTAAAACTTCAGACTTTAAAAATAAACGACGAAACTGTAAATATCGAAAAGTCCTCCGCGCGTTGACTTAATAATATTGTGTTTAAGAATTCAGGCCCAAATATTCGCCAAGCTCATCGCGGTTTGCCAACAAACGATTAGGAATAACCCAACACGGAGAAATACGTAGATACGAACTCCTAATAAAATCAGAGCTTGATAATCAATTTTTTTCCTGAAATATTTTATGTAGTGCCCTGTAGCGACGCTGGTCATTTGAAAATAGCTAGAGTCGCAAGTGGTGTAGAGAAAACCGGAAATTGAGTCGGTTGGCTATAATGTAATGGAGCATCATGGCTCGCCATTTAAAATAAATCACTTGAAAGTGCTGCTCGCTTTCTGCCTCCAAATACCTTTTCAGCGATATTGAACATATGTTCGATATGACTTGAAGACATTTATTTATCTTCACTTGTTTAGGGTAAAGGGAAGGTAAACAATGTGTAGTCAATTACAATTCCATATTCATTTAATTTGGAAATAAAAAAATGCTAACACGTAAATAGGAAATATTATATCCATTAGGTTGTTACTTTCATAATGATATATTTTTACGTTTTGACAAATTAAAGTAACAACACGGTACTACTGATCAAATTAGAATTTTTATAATTTTGCAAGAGTCTATATCTTGCTTAGTCTTGAGATTGTTTGAAAAATTTGTTTATATCACTGTCTTCTCTGCCAAGTAAAAAATCAACTTATGAATTACCCTGTACATCAAATTTTAATATTATATATAACTGATCAGTATTTCCCCACTGGCCTATAGTACTTCGCGTTAGTCTATATCAAAAAAGTTTAAAACTACTTCTCTTTTTACCTTGGAAGTTTAGAAATTTTAAATTTAAAGAAATCATCTGATCAATGTATTACCCCACTGGCCTGTAGTCCCTCGAGTTACTCTATATAAAACAAGTTTTGAACCAAGTTTCTTTTTACCTTGAAAGTTAGAAATTTTAAACTTTAAGGCAATCAAACGATCTTTTTATTAGATTCTGCAAAAGTTCGTGACTTGATAATAATTATTGATTATTGAACGTTCATATTAACGTGCTACTGTGTAATGGATAGGCGACGAGGAACCATATAGTAATCATTTCATTTACAGAACCTGTTTACTGGTTGTAAATTGACAACTTTTTTTGTTATAACTTTTTTGGCCCCTGGTTTGTATAAAACACATTGTATAAAACCTATTTATTATGTTTTTATTCGTTAGGGGGAGGGGGGGGGGATGGTCATCACAGTGGGAACCTTTTTTTAGATTAACAATTACTTTTTATAGGAGAAGGCTTATTTTTGAAACGGCACCTACATTTTTTTAGTAGTCTTTTTTGGTAAGAGGAAAAGTTTTGTTTTTTGGAACGGCATAACCGTTTTTTTTAAGAGTCACTTCAGATAGTAGAAGAAGATTTTGGCAAGTCAGCGTGGCCAACCCTAATTAAGCAGTCTGGTCACGCCTATGTTTTTATTACACATTCGTAATTTAGTTCTATTTCTTAATCTATAGTTAATTGAGACTTATCTTTATATTGCAAACGTTAAAGAAAGTTTATTGTGTTCATCTGCATAAACGTAAATTTTGTAATGTTGTGTAATTTTGTCAGGTTAATGAGGAGATATAAAAGTTTATTTAGAGGTCGAAATATTTATCATTTATAAAGACCTGTGATATTTATCTGTATACATCATTAAGCATGATTTATAACCTCAAAAGGACATAAAAAATAATCCTCAAAGAAGACAGAAAAAAACATTTTTTATATATATACAATGCCTAAAATCAATATATTCTGGTATTATATTAATTTTAAAAATAAGGAATTCGTTCTTGAGGATTTTTTAAAAATCTGTCACCATTTTTTTTAGAAATACCAAAAATCATAGCCGAGTGGTAAAAACCTTGGAAAAAAAGTCCTCTGACTATGTTGGCGAGTCCAGGTATCCCACCAGGGAACAAAATCGTCCTTTTAACCTGATCAGGGAATTTGCATCGTGTAATGGGACAAGCTATCCTACTGTAGACCTCATTTGCACGGACTATAGTAAGTTACCTACGAGGTTTTCTTTACGAATAAAACCAAATACATTTTTGATAATTTTGTTTTTTAACAAGCATTTGCCTGTGCTGCAATGACTTTATTCTATCGAAAAAAAAAATGATTCCAGTTAGCGTTCAAAATGTACATCAGTATCCTCAATTCATAATGCCGTCCCCAAAAAGCAACTCAGGAAACGTAATTTTGAATATAATATGAATGATTATATTGATGTCTATTTTGCAGGTTAATAGGAATAATTTTTCTCCTGGATTAAAATATTTTTCGGGAAACGCTTTTCTAGCATCCCTTTTACATAAAAAAAACTTCAATACATTTTAGGATTATGTCGATATAAATGTTTATGGTTATTAACAAACAACGCAATCATTACCAACATAAATTGTTAGATCATTTTTTAAGAGATAGTATACAGGGTGTTTCCTTAAGGCTGACCACCGGTGATAACTTAGAGACTACCGGACATAGAAACTCAGATTAAAAAATTGTAATTAAAGTGGCTATGAAAAAATCCGCAAGAGGGTACAATTGAAAAATGTATTATTAAAATTCTATTTTTCTTCTAGAATTCCCACATTAAGGTATACAACATTAGAAAACTTAGACAACCCTGCAATATTTTGGTTTAGGTCTCATTGTCGTACCGAACTTGATAAGAGTGGGGGAAGCTATTGAAAGTGTGATCATTTAAATTGCTGTAACTTCTGAACGACTCATTCGATTAAGGTAAACTTAAGATTGTTTGGAAGAGAAAGGTAAGTAAGGACTTTTACTTGTCGTTCATTGTTATACGGTAGCTCCTAATAAAATTGTTAGAGGGCAACAAAAGTTTTTTTTTTGATTTTTTACCAAAAAGTCATTATTACGAATTGCGTCCTCTAGTTTTTTATTACGAACTATCGTGTACTAATGGATACGATAATTAAAAGTACTTACCTTTTCCTTCCAAACAAGCTTGAGATTACTAAAATCGGATAAGTCGTTTGGAAGTTACAGCTATTTAAATGATTACATTTTCAATACCTTTCTCACTTTTATCAAGATCGGCACGCCAATGAATCCTAAACCAAAATAATGCAGAATTGTCTAGGCTTTCTAATTATGTTACCAAAGGTATACCTCATTATGGGAATTTTCGGTAAAATTTAGAATTTTAACATTTGATTTTTAATTTTGCCTTGAAACTTGGATTTTTTTCAGGGCCACTTCAATTACGAATTTTTTTTTTTAAGTTTCTATGCCCAGTAGTGTTCGAGATATGGCCCGGTGGCCAGCCTTAATAAGACACTCTGTACAAGGAAAAAATAAATTATTTCAAATTGATGCAAATTTTGGGATTACAATTTATGTTGTCTTGTTATTTCATTTACAATAACCCTGAAAAAGTTTCTTCTCTTAGGATTTTCAGTAAATTGGACATATAGTATTGAGAGATTACTTGAATCTGCTGTCAGTCAGCAAGGTATTTTTGTTCAAAACCCTCGTATTGTCACAAAAACAAAGCGGCTTTTTTTGTAAACACGTTCCATCGAAGTTTTGGTAATTTGTTACCACGCCTAATTAGAAGAAGCTCTCTCGTGAGAGTTAGAAAACTTTTTTTACTTCAGAAATACTTACCGAGTATTCCGATTTTTAAAACTTTTGAAACCAATGAACTAATTGTCAAAGGCTGATTAAAATGCTGAAGTTTGGGCCTACCCTAAAATTGTTTATTTCATTGTTTTATGATTTAGGTTCCTAGATAAAAACAATAGCGGATTTCAACAATAATTTTTAATAATAGTTGCTTTAACTATTTATATGTTACTTAAGTAATAATTGATTGGCAAAGCATCGTTAAAAGAACTCTGAAAATTTAAATTGACACATTTTAGAAGAGATTTGACGGGGAAACCATTACTCAAACTCTTTTTGTAGTAATCCCATCAAAAGCAATTTAATTTCACATCCCGAAAAAACCTTCATTTCTCACTTGTCCGCTTGGCATTATTTTTCAGTCTGTGGAAAAGCCCGCAAAAGTTATGCTGAACGGAAAAGGAGTCCCCGAATAGTTGGAGGGGTTCGATCTAAACCTGGAGATTGGCCTTTTCTAGCCGCCCTTTTAGGGGGTCCAGAGGAAGTTTTTTACTGTGCTGGAGTACTTATTGCTGATCAATGGGTACTTACTGCTTCGCATTGCGTTGGAAAGTAAGATTTGCTCTTAAAAATATGTTTCTATAATTAAGGAGGCTACCAAAATAGATTTTGCATTGAACCATAAAATGCTTGAGATTTAATATTATGTCTTTTTTTATAGCCATTCAGATGTTGCTGGTTGGACTATACAACTAGGTATAACAAGGAGACATGCCCATTCATTTTATGGGCAAAAAATGAAAGTGAAAAGAGTGGTTCCTCATCCAATGTACAACCTAGGAGTGGCCCATGATAATGACGTTGCTTTATTTCAGGTAAGTTTAATACATATATTGTGTATCGGATTGTTTGCTTGTTTTGCAGTATTGTTAAATAATAAAGAAATACTATACCTACTCTGAAAAAAAAATTATTAGCTGAAATAGGGAACTTGCCTAAAAATTTATTTTGAAAAATAATAGTTTTACGTGCAAGCTAATATCATCAAAAGACTCAGTTCACAAAGAAATGTTTTTTAATCCTCTTAATTAAATAGAAGCGATTAAAGTTTGTGGTTGTGACGTTAAAGGGTACTAAAATACATAGCGCGAGAGTGGGCGATTCATACTACGTGACGTCACACGGCGAACTTTAACTATTTATATTAAATTAAGACCCATATTTTCATATTTAAGACGTAATATGGTATATTTTCATGTGATGTGATGTGAATATTTTAAGCAATAAAAAAATTTGAAGAGTTTCCTATTACAAGCATTGATTTCTTATTTTTTGTGTTTTAATAATTCCACAAAAAATGTAATATTAATAAAAATGTCCCAAAAACAAAGCTTATTTAATGAAAAATTAAATTTGTTTTATTGTACAACCAAAAATTATATATTATTGGATAAAAAAATATAACTAAATTTAAACTTAAAAATAAAATGATATTTTTGCTAGGGTCATTTTTTAAGAACATATTTTTTTGAAAGACATGTTTTTTGTTACAAAATAAGAACTCCTTTGTTAAATATTTCCCATACTTAAGACTACAAATACACAATGGTTTGTCTCTCCGTATCTGGTTTTTAAGTAGACTCTTGACTTCTATGAGTTAAATGCCTTTGATCTTTCTAAAAACCTTAAATCTATTACATTCTCTGACATTAATCAATAAAAAAAAATTATAAAAACGTGATATTACTGTTCACCAGCAAAATGATGAATTGCGTTCTTATATAGTTACATAACACGTTAGTTTTTGCTCATTTAGATTATTTATTCTTTATTTTAACATGGATTCTTTTTATGTTATTTTTTAAAGGGTAGATTAAATAAATTAGATGAGATAAAGCTTTCCAATTCCAGATGAAAAGTAGGGAATTTTTCCAGTAAATTCCAGTAAATATAAATAATGGAAGCTCAAAGGACAAACGAAAACCTGATTTCAGTTCAGACAATACGACAATAAATGCTTTTAAATAGTTTAGATCTGTGCCGGTCATGTCGTTATTTTAAATTAAACTAATAAACCTTGTTATAACTACACCCACCTACAAAACAAATTTTTTCTTACTTTTTGCTCATTTTTTTAAAGCATTTTTATCTTTTAGTAACCAAATTATATTACAGCAGTCCCGCGTCTAAAAAACATTTTCATTTTACCTTATAGTTATAAAAACAGACATATATAAAATAACTGTCATATGTTAATATATTATGATAAATTCGTATGGTGGGATACGATCAAAAAGCTCTCTCCTTCTTTAGCATCTAAGAAATATGTTTGTACTCTATTTATTGTCTAAGGTAACAAAGGTAACATCGTAGAATATAATGATGTATTTATTTTCTATATACAGGGTGTTCGGTAAGTTGAAAACCGTTGATTTTATCGAAACTAATACAAGTCGCGTATCAATAAATTATAAAAATTTTGAGTAATTGTCGGTCATATCTTCATATATAGCAAAAACATTTATTATGAACTTTAGAGAAAACATCGAGAACGTAAAATAGATGATCCATTATTGAAAAAGAAAAAAATTGTTTCCTTTAAGGTCTCATTTTACCGTAAAATTTTTCTCTATAGCTTTCTAGTCGGGTGACTTTTCACGAGCATCTCTTGCCAGTCTGTCTTCCGAAGCCAAATAAAGAACTTAAGCCTGGAACTGTATGCACAGTTATAGGGTGGGGCAAAAAAGAAGATACTGGAAGTAAGTAAACAGGTTTTACTTAAGTTACAGAAGATCCACGGTATTTTTACTTCGGGGACCAGAACTTGAAATCTAAGCGAATAAAAATTAGTTTTAAAATTTTTTTTTGGTAAAATTTATTTGGATAATCAATTGAATAAATATTATTCGAGAATTCAAAGCTTATAAACATTTTAAAATACCGTGCGTTAATCTATTGGTGTGTAGGCATGATTTTTTAAGTAGTTTAGTCTAGTAGCCATTTTGACAATTTTGTAAACCTGAACAGTTTTTTTTAAATAATTTTTGATCTAGTAATTTAGTTTGTAGTTAGAAATTATTGACGTCTAAAGGCATGAACAATATATATAAAACCTTAACAAAATTTATAAAATAGAAGGGACACAAATTGCTGTAAAAAAATCCATAAAAATTCAAACTAATAATAATTCTTGATAAAAAAATTATGTTTATACAATATAAACATTGTTTAATTTGGATATGGCAAGTAAACCACATAATAAATAAATTCATACATATAATATGTATATATAATAATATATGATTAATTACATAGGAAACTCGGAATACTGTACACATGGTGGTAAATGTTTAGACCTATATATTATCACTCAGAATTAATTTCCGGTTATGTCTGACCTCTGACCTTTGCTATTAATTTTAATTTGGAAAAAGTATTTGCCACTGGAAATATTTTTCAGTTGAAATTGCAACAGAGCTTGGATAAATCTTATTTTAATTTAATTGTTATGTACATATATTATGACCAATAAAAATAAAAGCAAGTTAAACAGAAGTCAAACTGCATGGTACATATGAAGTTTCTAAATTAATTAATTCTAATACTTATCTAATATGTGTAGCAAAATATTACAATTTAAAGAGAATAAAATATTTATATTAAGTTACTTACTTTAAAAATACCCTGACTCTGATTAATTATATTTCTGTATTTTTTGTATTGTTTGTGTTAGCACATCAATAAAAATAACACTGTTTTTTCTACGAATGACCCATATTTAAAAACTCAGCCTACTGAGAACAGAAATCGATATCAGGTCGCGCTTAAATCGCCAATCGAAGAATAAAGTAAAAAATGACTTTTTTAAAAAGAATTTTAAAATTTCAAAGTTTATTTCAAATGTCAAAAACCATTTAAATGGTAATACATTTATATTGCCCTATTCAGTAACGTAGATAACTAGATTTCAGGGAACAACAAACACAATATTATAATAACCCTAATTAATTTTTATCTAATTTAAAATATTTTTATATTTTCTACTTTTAGACAAATATTTTTTCTCTAAAGTATTCTAACCTGCATACTTAAGTCTCCGAACAAATTTAAATAAAAATCTCGCCATGATTTTACTCTAGCATATAAATAAAGCTATTTATAAATTATTAAACTTCATAAAGAGGGGCCAAGATAAATAAATCTAAATGAATCGTAGATGGGAAATCGTTTAAATTACCATAAAACTTAAAATATAATTTAGTTTAAATTTTTTTCAAACCACTATAGTTCCAAATCCATTCTTTAAGTTCATTTTCAGAATTTAATAATTTGTAAAATATGCTACTAGCACTTCTGAGCTCTTGAATTCATATAATAATTCTTTTGTTTGATCAATATACATAAAATTGGATTTGTTATAATTCTTCTAAAAATTCTTGTCACCAATTTAGGTATGAAAGTTAAAATACATCCTAGGACCTATGTGGCCACGGCACTGGTCACTATATGTAATTTTTTTGTTATTTCAGCCGCACTACGTCCCTCCTTCAATTTAATTGGTTTCACAAAGCTAATAAAAGTTTTCAAAAACTTTTTTACCTTTCCAGTGAGTTTCTACAAGATATTTTATTTTTAACTGAATGACTTCCCTGAAAAGGAACTTTCTAATTGCTCACTGATTTTGAGAAGTTTAAATCGGAGTAACTTTAAAGTTTTGAACATTTCTTTAAAATCAGGATCTATTTATTGTTTGTAATAACATAAGTCTATTATAGTATAATCTGTCTTAAATGAAAAAATAATAATTGTTTTTACAAGGAGCATATTTCACAAATATCTTAGGGATTATAAAAACAACATATTACATTCAATAATAAACTTTTGTAAAAAAACAAGAAATGTATTAAAACCGAAATCTAATTTGAAAAAGAATGCAGGTCAACCAGAGAACTGTCAGTTTCTTATAAAACAAACATCCAATTATGATTGAGAAAAGAAATGTCAGTGTCTGTAAAATGAATTTTTCCTGTCCACGTGTGCTTTGACCAACTTCCTGTACTTTATTTTGTCATACTTCTGATAAATTCGAATAAAACTGCAATATGCTCCTTTTGTATAGAGTGTTAATTTTAACATAAAAATATCAAAATAATACAATTAACATCTATGTTATATAATTTAAGTCTGACTATGGATTCTAAATCTATACAGATATTTTTAGTTACTTTATTTGATCTTTTCTTACGCAGATATAAAAGATAAAATAAATTAAACTTTACTGGGTATATATACACCCCGTATAGAAAATATAATTTTTTTTTTTTTTTTTTTTTTTTATGATAAAACACCTGCACTGTAGGAAAAATCCTTTAAGGCGCTCTGGGAGCGGTGCGAGTGCGAAAAAAGCGATTAACGTTGGTCTTGAAACGTTGAAGATTGTATTTATTGGGAAACACGACCTCAGGAAGATCATTCCACAAAGATGACGTCCTCCAGATGAAAGAATTCTTGAACAATGAAGTTCGAGGAGTACTAAGCTGAACAACATATGGATGAGCGGCAGTGGTTTGCCGTGTATTTCTGTTTTGCATTGCTCTAGGTGGAATCAAGTGGGCAATGTCAGTCGAACACCTGCCATGGAAATATCTGTAAAAGAGAGCCAAATCACCAACCTGTCTTCGATGCTCCAGGCTATCGAGGGTCTTGGTCAGCTCGGGGTCGCCGATCAGACGAACGGCTCTCCTTTGAATGGAATCCAGTAGCCGAAGGGTGTGCTTGGGTGCAGAGCTCCAGACATGAGAGCAATATTCTAATGATGGTCGAATCTGGGCTTTGTAGAGTGTCAAAAGTTGATGAGGTGTGTACAACCTTTTGGTGCGGAAAAGTACACCAAGTTTCTGTGCAGCTGTTTTGGCAATTGCGGCAACGTGATCATGCCAAGACATATTACCTCCCCGATTGACCCCCAGCAAATTAATAGACGGTGCCAGGGGAATTGCGTGTCCTGCCATGACTATATTCGGTTCTGCAATGTTAACCTTTTTGGAGAAGACTGCTGCCTGGGTTTTCTTAGCATTAAATTCGACTTGGTTACTGTCACCCCAAGCCAAAATTTCTTCCAAGTCTTTGTTGAGGCGCAATACTTCATGCTGCCTGCGAAGATGTGCGTCGGCAGCGGATGTTTGGGGAGTCAAGGTAAAAGATGAGACAAGTGTGCTGTCATCAGCAAAGCTATAAATTGGATTTTGGGTTTTCACTAGAAGGTCGTCAATATACAGTAAAAAGAGGGTAGGCGACAATATGGACCCTTGAGGAACACCGGCATTGATGGTGAAGGTGTCTGAGAGAAACCCGTCAATCGCCACTTGCAGAGAACGGTTCTTAAGGAAGCTGGTTAACCATAAACAGAATCCATTAGGCATACCGTAGGATCGCAATTTACTTAGAAGCCCATCGTGCCAAACACGATCAAAAGCCCTAGAGATGTCCAGTGCAACAGCCCGGGATTCTCCATGATGTTCGATGGTGTTGCTCCAAAGATGGGTGACATATGCCAGAAGGTCACCTGTTGATCTGGACTTACGAAAACCGTATTGATGGTCGCTGATAATGTTAAGCCCTTCCAGATACTTTAGGAGTTGTTGGTTAATAGCTTTCTCCATTACTTTTGAAATTACTGAAAGCAATGCGACGGGTCGGTAGTTGCTTGGCAGGGTCTTTTTACCTTTCTTTGGAATGGGCTGGACACGCGCCAACTTCCAGCAGGATGGAAATATTCCTTTTTTGTAGGATAAGTTGAAAAGTCTACAAAATACTGGTGTAAGTTCATCGGCGCATGTCTTGAGAACAATGATAGAAATTTCGTCTGGACCAGAAGCTTTATTGACGTCGAGTCCTTTAAGGATCCGTTTAACAAGACGCTGACGGAACACGATTTCAGACATTTGCGATTGAACTGAGGGAATGTTGGGTGGTGGTTTTCCCTGAAAGTCTAAAGTGGAATGCGAGGAAAACAGTTCAGCAAGTAGGTTTGCTTTATCCCCGGCTGTGGTTGCTATTGGGCCGTCGGAACGTGTTAGAGGTGGAATAGTTGACTTTGTAAAGTTTTGGCTGACGGCCTTAGCGACTGACCAAAAGGACCTTGATCCGTTAGGACTGGCAAGAAGTTTGTTTTTGATTCTCTCGTTATGAGCTTCTTTGCTTTGGTCTATAATTTGCTTACATTGGTTTCGGGTGGTAACAAAGATGGCGCGATTTTCAGGAGTAGGGTTTTTACGCCACTGTCGGTAAGCCAGGTTTTTAGATCTGACAGCACGCTCGCAATTCTTGCTAAACCAGGGCTTGCCGTTAGAAGGGCGCTTTTTGGAGAAAGGAATAAAGGCCTCCATGCTAGTTAGAATGACGTCGGAGACCTCCTTTGCACAGACAGATGGATCATCCGAAGAAAAGCATACGCTTAGCCAGGGAAAGTTGCGAAAATGGTCCTTTAGGTCTTCCCACTTAGCTGATGTATGGTGCCAAATCTTACGGGGTTTAGGAGGTTGTTCAGAACTAATTGGCAGCTCGCTTAGGGTTGAAATAAGTTTGTGATCGGAAGAGCCCAATGGTGGTTGTACGCTGACCGTATATAGGTCTGGATTTGAAGTTAAAAAGAGATCTAAAAGACTAGCAAAATCCCCAGCTCGGTCTGGAACCCGCGTTGGTTCTTCTACGAGTTGAGTTAGACCAGAACTGATCGCAAAAGATTCGGCCTCACGGCCTTGCTCATCGTTGGTGTTTGAGTATTTAAGCCAGTTGACATTGTGGACGTTAAAGTCGCCAAAGATAGCAACTTCGGCATTCGGATGATTGGTTTGCAAGAAGTCGATTGTGTTGGCTAGTGATGAGAAGAGGGTCCTGTAATGCATGTCGCTTGGAGGACGGTAAACGCAGCATATAAACTTAGTGATTTTTTGTGAAGATATTTTAAACCACATTACATCAAAGTCTTTCGGTTCCAGTATTTAATATAAAAAAATGCATGATATGCTTTAAGGTTTGTGCATTAGAGAAAATATTATTACAATTCGTATAGGCAGCCTTGTAGATTTGTATTTTATTATAATAGAAAACCCATCAGAAGCGCATTTCTCAAATCCGCTTATGCCAATGATTTGAAATAAGGTACTTCAACGTAAAAGCATTAAAGTTGAATAAAATGGTCAGAATACATAAACAATACTGCTATTAGTTAGGAGTTAAGGCTGATGGTACTATTTTACTTTTCGATCATTTTATTACTTTTTGATTATATCCAAAAATCATCTTATTATTTAACTTTGGATCATACTTTTTTTTTATTCACACGATTTTTTTCTCTTCGTTCGCTGCCAGGGCCTTACCCGAGGAGACCTACAGCTTAACGTGGGTTTCGAACAACGATCCTCGGTCATGCGACACCCCCAAGGGCTATCAACCCTAGGTTTCTTGCCATATCATGACCTACCGATTGGGGAGTGTGTACCTTCTTCCGTATGTACCCCACTAGATATCCGATCTCATCCGGCCTGGTTACCGGCGTGAATGGGGTGGGTTGGGAGATAATACATTTTACACTCTTCCCCGCATTCTTAAAACCACTGAATTTCGAATATACTTTTTTATTGTACGTATGCCCTCTCCGGGAATCGAACCCGGGTCGCAGCAGTCGAATGCCAGTAACTCACCTCTGGGCCACCGCCGCGGTAGGAAAAATACTTAGCTACAGTTTCAAGTTACAAGAGTTTGAATTTGTTGGCACAAAAAGGAAAATGAGATTTTTGATACAATTTCATTTAACAATTTAGTTTAAAACTGTATGTAAATGCTACCATGTCATTTTTTAGATAAGCCGAAATATTCTCAGATTTACCAGTTACTCAGTTATCCACAGTTTTAAGTACCTATTTCAATTTTTAAATTAATTAAAAAAAGAACGAAACATTTTCAAATTTGTCTATTTTTCTTTTTCTGCTGTGTTATTAATTAATAAAACAAATTTTAAAATTTTAAATGAACACCACTTTTTATAAAGAACGAAAATATTTAAAAAAAAAAGGATCGTATATGCTTGATAACATCCGTAAAGAAACAAGAAGATTTATTTCAAAAGCTCTGACAGTCACTTTTATCTTATATCTTTTATCCTCTAATCGTATTTTAACTGTGGCTTTTAATGTTGTAAACAACTCCTATTGTATGTACGTACAAAAAGAATTGAGTTTGTGCACTTTTCAGTGTCAGAATATGAACCGGAAATAAACGAGGTTGAAGTGCCCGTGCTGAACAGAGATTTGTGCAATTCCTGGCTGGAACATCGGGATTTAAACGTTACAGATGGTATGATATGTGCGGGATACAAGGAAGGCGGCAAGGATGCGTGTCAGGTAAGGTTTAACCACAATTATTCTGTCCTAGCAATGTCACAGACCTTTTATTTATAAATAGATTTTCGTGGTCTTTAGTTTTATTTGAATCCTTGATATTAATATGGACCAACTTCGAAAAGCGTTTTAAAATTTTCAATTCAGGAAAAATCTCCATAATCTTTATAATATAATTTTTTTAAATTTATTTTGCGATTGTTTACCAAAAATAATATGGATTTTAAACTATCACAGATTGTGCTTTCTTATTCATTCTTCTTTTTATGGTATTACCCAAAATAGTTCGGAAGAGATTAGAGAAAAGCCTTAACCACTCGGCGTACAAGTTTACAAAGTTTTAACCGCGGAATTAATATCAGCAAAACTCATTAAATTTTTTGTTGACAAACCTCGGTAGATTACAGATTTGTATTTGAAAATAATCTCTTGTAACAAGAGTATTAGTTTTAAATATAATTTATACAGAGTGGTAATTTAAGACGATAAATATTTATGCACGGTAGGAAATTTATAAGAAATATAATATGTTTTATTATTTCTAGTAGTATATAGGACCATAATCCATAACCTTTTACAATAAAATTATTATATTTCTTTTAGTGACTGGAATTATTTTTGGTAATATATGTATATTATTATAATCTTCATATTCTTTCTATTAAAATTTAATTAAATATTACGATATTTTCTAATAAGAAATATAATTTTTTTTATTTGCTTTTACTATATTTTTTATTGTAAAATTTACTAGATTTTTTACAAACGATGGGTTTCCTTGGGCACAGGTAGACAATGACGACCGTTTTGTCCTTATTAAGACTTTACGAAAAGCCAATACTGTAAGCAGAAACAGCAAAATCGCGTTTTTTAGAATTTCTTTGTGATAAATAAGTAGTGAAAACATAGCAGCGCCATCTATCAGAAACTCCAATGCAGAAAGCAAACCCACAGATTAAAAGATAATATGGCTTATCTTTTATATAAAAATATATTAATTTCCTATTGTTAGTGCTGCTTATTATAACTATTAATATTTTATAATCCTTACAGTAAAATAGAATAAAAGCAAATAAAAAAATAAAATTTCTTATTAGAAAATATCGTAATTTAATGGTATAAGAAATTATTGTACAAAGTATTACTTTTCTAGTAAATTGTTTTTAATATAATTTTATATTACCAGGTAATAAAATGTGATTCTGTATTTTATGATAATTATTATACAAAATACTAAAAAAAAATTTCAAATTTCTCTTTAATTTTTTTTTAATTTGCAGTGTTTTTTTAACGATCTTTATTTTAAACTTATTTTAAAGGTAATTAGACCGTATTGTTACTAAAATTGTACACACTTTTAATTTTTATTATTTCTTTCCTATTATGTTTCTCCATCTGTCCTTACTGTTAATATTATATTTGTGTGGCCGATTACCTGTTACAGTATCAAAATAATATTAATTATTATTTGTGAAATCTTCTTAAACCAACTTGTTCAATACATTTTGGTCAAAAGAACTGCTCGCCCAAACTCTAGATTAATGTTCCCGAGTTGAAAATCTGACAATTCTATATCTCAAAATAGGTCATGTGTCGACTTACGTGTTCGTATAAGTTAATCCGGCAATGGTGCATATGAGAGGGTGTTTACAACACAGTGTTAAAAAGCAATAGTCCAGTAGCACATCTTCACAGAAAAGAGTATCTCTTAATTCAAAAGATGTCGAATTTTTTTTTGTCACTAGATAAAGGGTTTATAAAAATATATATATAGAAATTATCCTCTTTTTAACATTATCAGCCAGGCAAAAGACGCGGCTTTAAAAATTAAATTTATAAGCTATTGCCTGTGCTTAAAAGGATTAATTTTTTTTTTTATGATAAAACACCTGCACTGTAGGAAAAATCCTTTAAGGCGCTCTCGGAGCGGTGCGAGTGCGAAAAAAGCGATTAACGTTGGTCTTGAAACGTTGAAGATTGTATTCTTTGGGAAACACGACCTCAGGAAGTTCATTCCACAATGATGACGTTCTCCAGATGAAAGAGTTCTTGAACAATGAAGTTCGAGGAGTACTAAGCTGAACAACATATGGATGAGCGGCAGCGGTTCGCCGTGTATTTCTGTTTTGCATTGCTCTAGGTGGAATCAAGTCGGCAATGTCAGTCGAACACCTGCCATGGAAATATCTGTAAAAGAGAGCCAAATCACCAACCTGTCTTCGATGCTCCAGGCTATCGAGGGTCTTGGTCAGCTCGGGGTCGCCGATCAGGCGAACGGCTCTCCTTTGAATGGAATCCAGTAGCCGAAGGGTGTGCTTGGGTGCAGAGCTCCAGACATGAGAGCAATATTCTAATGATGGTCGAATCTGGGCTTTGTAGAGTGTCAAAAGTTGATGAGGTGTGTACAACCTTTTGGTGCGGAAAAGTACACCAAGTTTCTGTGCAGCTGTTTTGGCAATTGCGGCAACGTGATCATGCCAAGACATATTACCTCCCCGATTGACCCCCAGCAAATTAATAGACGGTGCCAGGGGAATTGCGTGTCCTGCCATGACTATATCCGGTTCTGCAATGTTAACCTTTTTGGAGAAGACTGGCTGCCTGTGTTTGCTTAGCATTAAATTCGACTTGGTTACTGTCACCCCAAGCCAAAATTTCTTCCAGGTCATTGTTGAGGCGCAATACTTCATGCTGCCTGCGAAGATGTGCGTCGGCAGCGGATGTTTGGGGAGTCAAGGTAAAAGATGAGACAAGTGTGCTGTCACCAGTAAAGCTATAAATTGGATTTTGGGTTTTCACTAGAAGGTCGTTAATATACAGTAAAAAGAGGGTAGGCGACAATATGGACCCTTGAGGAACACCGGCATTAATGGTGAAGGTGTCTGAGAGAAACCCCTCAATCGCCACTTGCAGAGAACGGTTCTTAAGGAAGCTGGTTAACCATAAACAAAATCCATTAGGCATACCGTAGGATCGCAATTTACTTAGAAGCCCATCGTGCCAAACACGATCAAAAGCCCTAGAGATGTCCAGTGCAACAGCCCGGGATTCTCCATGATGTTCGATGGTGTTGCTCCAAAAATGGGTGACATACGCCAGAAGGTCACCTGTTGATCTGGACTTTCGAAAACCGTATTGATGGTCGCTGATAATGTTAAGCCCTTCCAGATACTTTAGGAGTTGTTGGTTAATAGCTTTCTCCATTACTTTTGAAATTACTGAAAGCAATGCGACGGGTCGGTAGTTGCTTGGCAGGGTCTTTTTACCTTTCTTTGGAATGGGCTGGACACGCGCCGACTTCCAGCAGGATGGAAATATTCCTTTTTTGTAGGATAAGTTGAAAAGTCTACAAAATACTGGTGTAAGTTCATCGGCGCATGTCTTGAGAACAATGATAGGAATTTCGTCTGGACCAGAAGCTTTATTGACGTCGAGTCCTTTAAGAATCCGTTTAACAAGACGCTGACGGAACACGATTTCAGACATTTGCGATTGAACTGAGGGAATGTTGGGTGGTGATTTTCCCTGGAAGTCTACAGTGGAATGCGAGGAAAACAATTCAGCAAGTAGGTTTGCTTTATCCCCGGCTGTGGTTGCTATTGTGCCGTCTGAACGTGTTAGAGGTGGAATAGTTGACTTTGTAAAGTTTTGGCTGACGGCCTTAGCGACTGACCAAAAGGACCTTGATCCGTTAGGACTGGCAAGAAGTTTGTTTTTGATTCTCTCGTTATGAGCTTCTTTGCTTTGGTCTATCATTTGCTTACATTGGTTTCGGGTGGTAACAAAGATGGCGCGATTTTCAGGAGTAGGGTTTTTACGCCACTGTCGGTAAGCCAGGTTTTTAGATCTGACAGCACGCTCGCAATTCTTGCTAAACCAGGGCTTGCCGTTGGAAGGACGCTTTTTAGAGAAAGGAATAAAGGCCTCCATGCTAGTTAGAATGACGTCGGAGATCTCCTTTGCACAGACAGATGGATCATCCGAAGAAAAGCATACGCTTAGCCAGGGAAAGTTGCGAAAATGGTCCTTTAGGTCTTCCCACTTAGCTGATGTATAGTGCCAAATCTTACGGGGTTTAGGAGGTTGTTCAGAACTAATTGGCAGCTCGCTTAGGCTTGAAATAAGTTTGTGATCGGAAAAGCCCAATGGTGGTTGTACGGTGACCGTATATAGGTCTGGATTTGAAGTTAAAAAGAGATCTAAAAGACTAGCAAAATCCCCAGCTCGGTTTGGAACCCGCGTTGGTTCTTCTACGAGTTGAGTTAGACCAGAACTGATCGCAAAAGATTCGGCCTCGCGGCCTTGCTCATCGTTGGTGTTTGAGTATTTAAGCCAGTTGACATTGTGGACGTTAAAGTCGCCAAAGATAGCAACTTCGGCATTCGGATAATTGGTTTGCAAGAAGTCGATTGTGTTGGCTAGTGATGAGAAGAGGGCCCTGTAATGCATGTCACTTGGAGGACGGTAAAGGCAGCATATAAACTTAGTGATTTTTTGTGAAGATATTTTAAACCACATTACATCAAAGTCTTTCGGTTCCAGTATCTCCTCCCGTTGGCAGCAAAGATCATCTCGAATGAACAGACAGACCCCAAAGTTGCGTCTAAAACGGAAGTGAAAATCATATCCAGGATATAAATAGCTGACGGTGTTCGTTGACGCTCTGACTTTTGTCTCGGTCAGTGCAAGCACATGAGGCTTGGAAGATTGTAAGTGCTGGTGGACTGAATTGATGTTAGTGTTAAGCCCTCTAATATTGCAGAAATCAATTTTGAAGTTGTTACTTTTGGGTTTGTTAGCAACTGCAGGCGCCACACCATTTCCTCGTTGAGTGTTGTTGGAGGAACCCAGTAAATTGTCGGAAATGGTGGATAATTCATTAATTTCGCTTGATAAAGCCACAGGACCAGCCCCCACCCGGAGATCCGATCGGGGGGCCAGTTTACCTCCGGAATATTTTGATCTTGGAGCTTCCATCATGCTTCTTTCATACGGCCCCACCCTGGATAATTTTAGGTTAACAATTTTATTTTAACATATTTCTTTCTAATGTTAATAATGTTTTGCCTAGAAAAATATAAAAACAACAAAAATCTTGAATGGATATATTTTTCTACAGAGCTTAACCCAAATTTTCGTCACTAATATTTTGATCTTTAAAAATAATACCTCTGTAAAAAATATTTCCTAAACATTTTCGCGCAAAAGTATTGTTCAGAAAAATCTCTATTCTCTAAATCTATTATTTTCACCGAAAACAAGATTTGTTCAGTAGGGTCTTTTGATCCCTTAATACGTCTTTTATACAGGTTTTCATTTGACATTTCTACACTTTTCCTTTTTCCTTAATTGGCACCCAAAAAACAAAAATTATTGGCCGTCGTTGTTAAAAAACAGAATGAACACACCTAAAGCAACACATACAGAACTATGATGTAAATAATATCCAAACACAGCCAGTAGTGTATCCAGGGGGCGAGAAACCGGAGCCGATCGCCCAAATTTTATAAAGGGTTCAAAAAACATATAAAATAAATTCAATTTTTTTGGGTTCAGAGGGGGAAACATTTTCGCCCCTCCCCCTTCCTTCTGAATACACCTGAACACAGCCAAAAAATCAAAATGTTTGTAAAAACCCCAAACAAAAAATTAAGTTCATTAAATTCTGGGGTTAAGATTTACATTCTTGATATATAATAGGTAAGTCACTATCCTCTTGAATAAAGACCCTACAGCCAGGCGCGGATCCAAACGCCCCCCCCCCCAGCCTTACCAAATGGGTGTTTTTTTACTGTAAGCCTTGAAAATGATAGGGCTTGTGAAGGGTCAGAATTTTTTTCGTCACGTTTGAGAGTTAAAAGATTTAAGAGCCGAGATACGCTTTTTTTTAGTCCCCCCCCCCCCCAGCAAAATCCTGGATTCGCCACTGCTTACAGCCTTAATTTAAGATATTTTCTTTTTGAGTGTAGTGCCTAATTTATTTTGGGGGAAAGTCATGCCACAAATTGACAGAGCATTTTTTTATTTTGTTTTATTGTTTTTCTTGACAGGGCGATTCGGGAGGTCCATTACTTTGTAAAGAAAGCGACGACCCGGACCGTTGGTTTGTTGGAGGCATAGTAAGTTGGGGTATAAAATGTGCCCATCCTCATTTACCAGGGGTATACGCTTATGTACCGAAATATATTGATTGGATACATACACAACTGCGACAATATTCAGATTAAGAAAGAAAACTAAAAAAAATCTATGACAATAACGCTAAAGAATGATTGGTACAAATTATACAAGTAACTTATGGTTTTCTACGACATTTACAAAAGGAGGGTTTTTTTATGAAAAGCATTTGTAGCGAAGTATTGTGGTAACTTATTAATAATCTATATACATATATTTATGTTAGATTATGTCATTGTCAAAAATGTATGTCATTTATCTGTCTATTAAGAAAAAACTGTGCTTATTTGGCAAGCAAAACTAAAAATAAAACACATTTAATTTATATCAAATTATTATTTAATTTTGATTGGCCAAATAGTCAGTTATTTTACAACACTAGGGCAATTTTAACACTTGCCATTTTGACAGGTAAACATTAGATAATACCCTGCCAGAATTCAGGCTACGCACAATATTGTAGTTTGACCCCTAAATAGTGATATCTTGTGACAATTTATTAGTGTTCGAGCGGACCGCTATATGTGATCTCTGATTTATACTATTTTAATATACAAACAACGTGAAAAATGCTCAAATGTTATTTGTTATTCTCTCTAACACATACCCCGTTCAGACGCCTCAATTTGTATTATCATTATGGTTTTCAAATTTTCCAGAAAATTAAATAAAGATCCAGGTAATTTGCGGCGCTTTAAACTTTCCGTGGACCCTGTAGCAAGTAAATAATTGAACAATTTAAAAACTGAAGGCGAAGAATATTTTATTTTCTCTTGCTATATGCCATTAAAATGCAGTCACACTTT
The DNA here is from genome assembly GCA_935413205.1 of Polydrusus cervinus. Lineage (NCBI taxonomy): Eukaryota > Metazoa > Arthropoda > Insecta > Coleoptera > Curculionidae > Polydrusus > Polydrusus cervinus. Next base: position 3,274,409 of record OW284520.1, read on the forward strand.
GAATGTCAACCAAAATATTGATTCAATATGGTCACCAATCTTTTATTATAGTAATAATAGTAAACCCCTAACTTGGTGGTAATAAATGTATATTTTGAACAGACAAAAATATTTGCGCTATTTTACAATGTTTTACGTAGGCTAAATTTCGTTAAAATTGGATGGGAAATCAGTTATTTTATACTTTTTATTGAATTAATTAAATTATCTTATAATTCGATAATAAAAACCTTCACAATACCTGTCCTTGTATGTTGCTAACTTTATCAGGGTCATTCGCTCCACCCCTGGTAACAACCCTTATTTTGCCAGCACAAGTAAAAAATATTTAAAACAAATTTATTAAGGTACAATTCTGCGTTAGGTATTTTTTCCTTTTGTCGATCTGTGAAAGAAAAATGTTTTAAAAATTCAATTTATTTATGTCTTTTTAAACCTTTTGAAATTGAATTAATTGAATTATTCCCTGTAAAATAAATTGAAATATAAATTTAGCAGCGATCGACTAAATTCAATAACCAAATATATTTCATATCAGGCATTTTGTAAATAATCGTTCGCCACGTTAATATGTTTAATCTCCAATTGTACGGCTCTCAACGAACTTGTTAACAATTATGTATTAACCGACACGATTATCAAACACCAATTTTTGAGGTTTACATCGTTACTGTCAATCAGCTTAAAATACAGGGTGGAGAATAAATCATTAAAGGATTTATAATAAAATTTATTAATTACATTCTCGTTTTCTGGCCCACTTACAGCTATTTGTAGAATTCTCTTTCTCATATAGTCATAGATTTCTTAAAGTATCATCATTAAAATTGTACTTAGTACAGGATGTGGCAAAATACAATAACTGCGTTGTTAATAAAAAAATGCAACCAAAAGTTATCGATTAATGAAACGGTTCTGCAATGTAAAAATATGTTTTACTCTACAGGGTAGTGGTAGTAACCCCTGTAATGTAAGTTAAAAAAATAGGGGGGTATGTGTTAGCAGTTTATATATAAGGGGGTGTTAAGAATTCTCCGTTTAACTTACTTAATACGATTTGAAAATAAAATTGTCCGATTTTATAAAAATATCTTATACTTTTATATGTTGCTAATGTAATGTAGGTATACGTAATTTTTATAAAAAAATTTAAGTCTGCTAGGCGAAGTACCCTCTCACGAGATTTTTCACAAAGTATTTTGGGACTTTGATAATTAAAAACGCCACTAATACTACCGTAAATAATTTTTTGTCTTTGATTTTTTTATAAATAAATATATTATATAATTTTAACAGGATGGGTGATATAAAGGGTATATCAAGTTTATTAAAGTCATCTCCTTTAATTTTTGTTAGGTAAATTTCATTAATAAAAAAAAATTATACTTATTACTTAATATAAAATATGTTTAAGTGCCGATTTTATTGGACCATGCGTATAATAACGATTTGAGAGATTAAATGACAATTAAAGGTACACAAGTAAAGCTCAAAGTCCCTGAATGCGCTTTACATAAAATATTTTATACCTTGTAGAGAAAAATCCATAGTTTTCTAGAATTTATTACCAACCTTATGTGGTCTAGTGGCGGTAAGATATAACTTAACATAAGTTAAAAACATGCTTTCAGTACATTCAATCGTTTACATAAAAATAGAATGTTTGTATAATTTTTGGCTCTTAAAGTATATAAAGTATTTGTAACTATTAAAAAACATGGCTGTAAGAAGTTTTACAATAATTTTTTCTATTTCGTTCACTTTTGGTGCACTGAACTGCACTTTCTCTGTTGACAACACTGAAAAATAGTGCAGTTCAGATATGGTTTGAGTAGCATGAGTGAACGCACCTATAAAAATATATTAAAATACCTAATGTAATTTAAGTATTTAATTTATTTTTAAACACTTTAAAAATTTAAGTAGCAGGTAATTTTGCAAACCTTATATTTTCTTAAATTCGAGAAATATCAAATTAAATCGAAGAACACAGTTTGGGTTTGTATTGTTCGACAAACAAAATAATATTTTCAAAAATCTTTCTTAAATTAGTTTTGTACAGGGTGTTTTGTCTATTATAAAAATAGTTTTAAAAAAGTTTTCTAAATGTATAGGAGAAACATATTTAAAAGTTTAGCTATAGGATGCATTTATTCTAAAAAAATATTTTTAATAAAAATTAAAATATCTGAAATATATCACAACAAGCCATTTATAAAAATGGCAAAAAATCAAAATTAATAGAATATATTATATAGTACCACACCCCTTTTTGTCAAACCGAACTTTTTTTTATATTAAAACTCAACGATGAGTTCAATGAATTTTTAAATAGCTCTAGAACACGTGAAACGCGGGAGGTACTAATTGTTACTAACCTATATTTTATGTGTTTTCCTCTAAGATGTTACTTTACATATCTAAACACTTGGTATATAACAAACCACATAACACTGTAAGTAATTAGTTAAATTTATAATTTAAAGGTGCTGGTATTATGCTTTTCCATGTATCAGAATTCTGCCTGAGGTGCTTTTATTATAAATTATTAATAAAAATTTTTATTAAAAAAGTGCAAAGCCCAATTTGTAGAAAAAACGCAAATATATTATCTAATATTTTTGTAAAAGCAAAAGTTAAGAAAACCGCTTTGTACTTTGTAAAATGAAATTCTGAAAATTATCTATCATCCGTATTCACTAAAGAAGTTTAAAATTCAGATCGAAATATTTAGATCTACATTGTCCCACTTGTGTTCTCATCGTGGCATTATCTATGTGATATGCCAAATGACGCTTTTGTGTTAATTTGATTTTTTTTTGTACGTAAATTATCTTACCGATAAATAATTTGACAGGGATGTTGTTGCAAAGACAGTTTTAGTTCTATTAAAGAACCATAGTACGTAGGTTTTTCTTTATAAATTTGAAGCAAAACAAAAAAATATTCACAATACAACACTTAGTTGACTTATTCTGGCCCTTGTCATTTTAAACCCAGAATTGTTAGTTTAGGACCGTTATAAATTTAGAACCTTTAGTGAATACGGTTGTATATATTTAATTTTTTTTCCCAAATATTCGAATTACCTTTTAACTTCATTGTCAGTTTCCGGCTTTTTAATCGATAAAAATAATCATTTTTTAGTCAGGTTTCGAAAATATGCATAGTACATAAACCTGATACATAAAAATGTTTACCAGTTTCCTTAAAGAGTATTAACTTCCAAAAGAACTAAAGTTTATTTTTGAGACATATCGAAATGGTATAAATTGTAAGATTTAAATTCTTAGTAAAAAAATATACATTATATTCTCGCTTACATACATATCTTTTCAAATGAAAATGGAACAAATAAAGGGGTACCTATACGTTTATTTATATCTAAACATACCATAAAAAGAAACCAAATGTAACATTTGCATCTGCCTATAGAAAGGGAGGTAAATCTAAAATGAAACGTAATGTAGTCATTCGAAGCCCTAAAAGTGTGAATTTGGACGTTTACAACCTTGACGAGGTTTTTATCAGTTGCTATTTTAAGAGAAACTACAAGAAACTCTCAATTAATCAATAGATATAATAAAATACTCTATTTTAGTATTATTAAGTCAAAAACCATTTATTAGTTTATCTTTGATATTGCTGTTTAAGCTGGAAAAATATTAAAAAGGAATTTTGTTCAACAAATTATTATTTTAGTTAAGGTAAAACTTGGAAAAATAATAAAAATATATTAGGTCGCTACAAATAAGGCTCTTAGGTAGATAAAAATTAGACTTCAGGAAAAAGTATTTTATTAGCAACAAACTTTTATGAATTTTTTTACTATTTATGTTGGTGTGGAAACAATTTGAAGTGAACTTTTTTTAAAAAAGAATAGAGTGTTATTCAAATATCATTTCCAAATTAATAACTTTTCAGTAAATACATACACACATAACTACAGTTAAAAAAGGATAAATGTAAAATTATTTATGGTGCAATTTTTGGGAATAAAATAATTTAAAAAAAAATGTATTACAGACGTATGCAACTTTTTAATAAACCTGCATTCTGTTTCGTTCGTACAAAACTAAGCCGGTATAAAAAATCGTTGGAATTTATTTATTCGAATATTGAATAAATACATATTGAACATTGTATGGAAACTTTATTAAGTCTCTCTAATCTAATACCGACTAACGAGAACATTTCACACACAATGTTGCCTATTCTTCTCTTTTTAATTACGATGACAATATTCTATTAATCATCTGCAAGTTGACCAGCAGGCTCTCTGTAATCTCACCACTGATGCATAATTTAGTTCTTTTGGATTTTATTATGTCAATAATCTATGCCTATTTACCAAAAACTCCGACCCGTTTACAAAATCTTCGACCCGTTTAATAAATATGCAGACCTATTTAACATTTAATCTCAATCTACTGTATATGGCCTGTGTTCAATTCTCCTGCCGATTTGTTCGCTGACTTCAAAAATTTAGACTAAGGAGGTCAGTAATATTATGTTTCTTATTTGCAAGTACGTAATTTGTAATGGATTTCTACCAAGTGTCGGTCGTTTCAGTTAAATTAAGGGGAGCATTAAACGGGTTTAAGCAGTGTTTTTGGTGAAGAGGAAAAGCTGCTGTATTACCTGTATTTATTTAAAAAAAATAGGTAGTGCAGTTACAAGGCCCACATTAATATGTTATTGTTTAAATCTATGGTGATATAGTATATTTGACAATATATTTTAGACAATACCTATAATATATATTTATGGAGAAACTATTAAGCCAATTTTTGTCATGTGGGCTAACTTTTAATCAACGACAATAATGATGTAGGTATAAAACACGATAGAATTACTTAAGGTGATATTATACCTATTGTATGTTTTATTTAAAAATTTTCTCAACCATAGTAATAGAGGCACTTTTGCTGTAGTCACTAGCAAGGGCGTACCGTCTGGGGTTGGGGTTTAAATCCCTTTAGCAACATATGAAAATAATATCTAACACAACATTAAAACAAAATACTATAGTAATTACAGGAGGGAGAGAGGACAGAGAAATTTATCAAGGAAGTAATCAATTTATTCCTAGTACTCTCTATTGTATTTGATGATGTTGGTAGATTAGATTTAAATATACACCGCTGCATTGTTGTTAAAACTATTAATTCCTAAATTTGTGATAATAAAACCGAGACACTTTCGCCTTTGGTGCATTTTTCAGCCACTTGTATGTCCTAAACCCCCAGGAAGACGCCTATTGATCATTAGAAATTAACACTACCCCTTCATGTGCCTTAAGATGCAGATTTTTCATTAGAGAAACTAGCAAACGCTAGATAGGCATGCCAAATTACTGAAAAAAGGCAGTTTTTCGCTAAACTTTCATTCGCCATGCCGTAGTTTTTATACAAGGTTTTATCCAAAAGAACACTAGTAAGATCTGTTTTTCATATAGATAGATATTAAATTCTTTAATAGTTCTTTTTGATGCAACCTTCTACTATATAACCCATTTTGAACATTAATAAATAAATCATTTTTAGAGGCAGAAAAAATTGAAATATATGTTTATAAAGTACTTGCTTAATCACCAAAATACCTCTCTTTTATGTGGAACTTTATTTATGCTGTAAGTAAGGTTATAAATCGACGTTAAATGCATTTTATATATACCTACTGATTGAGTGCATTTAAAACCTTAAGCCTGTCAAAGTAATGCTTTGATTTGTACTTTTTGTAAGAGGGTTCGTCCAAAAGAATATGGATTGTTATATAATTTATGAAAAATGTTATACAAGAAATTCTAGGAAATCTTATATATGTTATTGATGGATTATTGGGTAGAGCCCTTTAAGTAGACATGTGTTGCTCAATTCTATTGCCTCAATTAAGATGGTTGACTTAAAATTATAAAACTCAATGTTAAAGTATTTGATGTATTATTAGAAAAATGTTATACAAATAAAAGTAGATCATTTTATAGATGTCAATTCTCAGGAAAATTTAACTCAAGAAAAATTTTCCAGAATATTTATTATTTAACGATAGATATTAATTAATTAGACATATTTTTATATTAGTATGTATGTAGGTAAAGCTGTGGGCATAATCAGGTTTACCGTTACGTGATAATTAAGAGTATCATATGCAGTAAAGAAAACCAATCATTGGCCCTAGCTATACTTAAGATTGAAGTATTTTAAGTACCAACTTGATTATTATTATATTTTTAAACAAAATATTTTTTATCTTAAAAAGTATATGTTCTTATCTACCCTCTAAAAGAAATAAACTTATCTAATTTCTATGGCAGAAATTATTATTTAAGAAAAACTAGAAGAAGTTGTAACTATGTGTTCCTTATGGCTTTGGCTGGACATAGATATGTGTGATGTCTAATAAAGAAAAATATGTTAAGCTTGCTATGTGCTTCCATATAAAAATATCCCAGGAACAAGTAAAAACTTATTTTTAAGCGATGTAACTTCAAAAATAAAAATTCCTATACTGTCAGATTTTCCATCAGATTTATCTGACTCTGTAAGATATAAAATATTAGCTTTTCCGATTAATTCAGCCAACTCTAGCTGAAAAGCATAGTGTATTAAAACCTTTAGGTCAGCAAGGCGTAGATGAGTGGCGTCGAAAAACCAGTTTTATTTAAAAATAAAACATGTTTTGTAACAGATGCATTGTTGTAAGCGTTTCTGGGAAATACATCCAGCTATACCACTGTGCATATCATGTCAAAAAATGAATTCATTCTTTGTCAATCTGATGACGTCATTCAGTAAAATATCACCAACATCTAAGCTCAGGATTAAAAAAAGTGAGGCGTCAAAAGTTTTCAAAGAATTAATAAGTTTAGTGACGTTTGTAATTGTGCTGTATTTTCCTGTGTTAATCTATGTAGTTAAAGAAAATAAACAGTATTTAAATAGCACAAGAAATGTGTTTTATTGAGAGCTTGACGAAGTCATATTTTGGTTTTAAGCAATGCTAAAAAAATATATATAAATAAAAGTATCCGGAACGAAACAAGAAAACTGTTAAAATTGAAACCTCTTTTAATAAAAAAATGAATCCGCCACTTAAGCTTACTTTGCTTGAGCAGCACTATTGAATCGTGAACGTCAAGGCTAAAGAGCTAATAAATCTACGACAATTAAGACCTTTCCTATCAGCAATCAAAAGATTTTTTAAACAAAAACTACACTACTTTTATTAGAACTTAGTGCCATCTATCATCGACCGTCGATAATCAAAATAAAGTTCGATAATGAATAAAATAATTGAATTTAATTTTTAATCTATTTGTCTTGAAGTACATAACCGTTTATTAAAGATATCGATTATTACTTTTTGTATAATTTAAAATGTCAATATAGTATTCTACAGATTTCATTATAAATAAAAAAGTACAATAATTTTTGCTAAAGTTAGTGCCATCTAGTTTCTAAAATCTGTAGCAGCGACCTGAGCTCAATATTTTTTCATGAATCCATTTTCGACTAAGATTATCTATATCAAAAGTATTGATTGTGTATTTCATTTCTACTGGATTTAAAGTATGCTTTCTATAGATTGATTCCCACAAGAATATGTAGTTTGAAAAAAAAATTATAGAATACGTTGAGGCACAATTTTAATAAAGATAAAAAGAAGCATTTGTAATTATGAATTACTTCATTGGTTCCCCAATTTCTTTCAACTAATACCTTTTAACGGGTTGTATGTATAAATATCTATGGAAATCTAAAAATAGTTTCAGAGAAATTATAGTAGTCCACTTACAACACTGGTGACATTTTTTTGCCAACCAACAAATTCCGCTAATCGATTTTTCAGGCCCTTAAATCTCCGCACTGGCTGATACCTGAAACCGGATTCTCGATTCCCGGAAATAATTATATTTGCCGCTGAATATGAAACAGGTTTTTTACAAAATTGTTTGTGTGAATTTCGAAAAAATCACGTTTGAAATAGTGTTTAGAGGGATTTTGTTGGTTTGCAAAATGTCAGCAATGACTATTTTTAACTATACTCTAAGTCCGAAATCACTGTCAGCGAGACCCACGAGTATAACAGATATTGAAACCGCGTCGGTGATTCAGAGGTGAGTTACTGGCATTCGACCGCGGCACAAGGGTTCGATTCCCGGAGTGGGCATACGTACAATAAAAAAAAGTATGTCCGAAATTTAGTGGATTTAAGAATGCAGGGAAGACTGTAAAAGGTATCATCTCCCAACCCACCCCATTTACGCCGGTAACCAGGCCGGATGAGATCGGACATCTCGTGGGGTACGGAAGAAGGTACACACTCCCCAATCGGTAGGTCATGCAATGGCAAGAAACCAAGGGGTGAAAGCCCTTGGGGGGTGTCGCATGACCGAGGATCGTGGTTCGGAACCCACGTTAAGCTGTAGGTCCCCTCGGGAATGGCCCTGGCAGCGAACGAAGAGGAAAAAAGCCTAATTCGAAAGAATGGCAAGAAATGACAACACATATTGAACTAATCAGCAAAATATTAACTGTATCGTAAGATAAAACCAAACCAAAACAAATTATTATATAATAAAATTTAGTTTTGCAGTGGCGCCTATTGCCTAAATCTAAAATTACTGTCAGTGATTCGTCGTTTTCATATAGAGTGCAGCGGGTTGTACGAAGTTAGAGAAAACAATTTTAGTATATTTTTGAAATTCTAATTAAACAGAGTATTTATTTTCATGGATTTTTCCGTCTGACTTCATACAGCCCGCTAGTCTCAATATAAAAGCGACACTAATTTTGAACGTGGAGTATAACTCACATGCTAAATTTAAAATTTCACTCAGTATATACCTTTCGTTTGACGTTACAGAGTAAATATTTATTATATGAGACTATTTTCGTTATAATAGTAATAAAGCAAAACACTCTGTCATTTCGGTAGTAGATAAATAATATTAAATGAAGTATTTAATAAAGTAAGCATATATTATATTAAATTTGCATAAACGCAATATTGGGAATTAGTACTCCATATATATGAAGAATTGATTTAATAATAATAGTAATAAAAAACAAAAGAAGTGATCAATCGGATTTAGAATGTTTGATTATTTTTATATATGTATATCAGTGGATTTAGCTTCAACTATTACAGATCTGTGTGGGGCTCCGCAAAAAGAAAATAATGTCCATACTGTAAAAAATAATGCTATAATTTCACAATATTTACAGTATATTTCCATAGGTAGGTAAGTAATATGTCTTTATAGATATTGTAAATTTAAAACTTCTAAGAAAATTTACTATAGTCTATTTCAGAAAAATGTAGAGTAATTACATGGGAAATTCCGCCCAGTTTGGCTCAATTTCGGTGTCGGCCATAGGCGCAGGTAAATTTTGTGCATTAAATTATTTATGGAACTAACCAAAGAAAAAAAGAAGATAATTCGATAAAGAAGGAACTATTAGTTATAGCAAATTTACACAAACATCGTGTTACGAAATATGCCGTGGTAGATATACTTAGCTGAAAAACATAGTGTAACTGTGCTGCGCATACCGCCATATTATTGCGAACTAAATCCTATAGAACTTATATGGGCGCAAGTGAAAGGATTTGTAGCAAGACACAACGCCACATTCAAAATGAAAGACGTTAAGCTATTGTTTCATCAAGCCATTAAGGAAGTGACACCAGAGAACTGGCGAAAAGCAGTCCAATATGTCATTAAAGAAGAGGAGAAAATGTGGAAAGATGACGAAGAATGTTATGATTTTTTATAATTTAATTTCTGTATAATGTATTTTTTGTATTTTTTAATGTTTAATAAAAAATAACTACCTAATACTATGTACATAATGCACGCCTTTGTCACACCATTTTCAGTGTTTGTGAATGGATAACAATAGGCAAAACTTATAAATTGACCCAAACCCGGGTAGTACTACCTACACTTAATGAAAATAAAGAATTTTGCAATGAAAAACTAATAATTTTTTGTGTTTTTGGTGTGGGACTACCAAAAGATGCCGCTTAGAGCTATATATAATACAACCCAAGAACATTAATACTATAGCCTTGGGTATGAAAACGTTCGTTTGGTATGGTATGAACATCTACTCTATATATTTAATATTTTTTGTTGGGCGAGTCGGACCTATATGGGTAATTCTCTGGATGGAGAAATTTTTACACGAGCGCCAAAAAAATAAATTTTTAATGTTTTTTCTGGCTTTTTGATCAGTAAAATCGAATTTCGTGTAGAATAACCCATTTTTTAAAACTTATTGAGTCAGGTGGCACGGTAGAAGCCGGCTAAGCTGTTTGATGTTGGCAAAACCTTTATAAATGAACACAGAAGAATAACAGTTTCCGTTCATTTCGTCAGATTCATCCCCAGATGCGTTTCGCCATCATATGGCTCATCAGTAAGGCTACAAAATCTGACCAAAGAGGGAAAAGTTAAAGACATGGAGATGAAGTTAGAATTAATAGTGTATAACTTTGACACTGATGGCGCCGTGGGGTCCATCCCACCTGGCCTATATAAATTATTTTTTGATGGTCCTTTCTATACCTATATTCATTTTTTTAAATGTATCTCCTACTACATTTTTTATGATATATTTATTAACACAATTTGACTGAACTAACAAATAAAATCGTAATGCTTCTAATGGATTTTCTATTTACCAGCTTTGGTTCCAGAGTTTTATGATTAGGATTTAATAATTATTATTAATTTTTGTATTTTCATTAACTTTATCTCTTTATCGTGTTAGATGCTTATAGTTCTAATTACTACATCATAGCTTCACATCGATAAGAACCAGAACCGTAGCCCACTTCAGCTTTCCATACAAAATTGATTTTTTGGGTAAATAAATACATAATATATGGGAAAAAACAGATAAAATATTACAATTAGATACCTACCTAATAATGACGTAGTTATAATAACTAACTTTTCTTGTTAGGCTGTACATAACATAACGCAGTTTAAGGAACCTGGAGTAATTATGGCGGCCCTACTTATAAACCATCTTTCTGAATTCATTTTAAATTTAAGTTTCCGTTTTAACATTAAAGAACTTATATGTTTAGATTAAAACTGGGATTGCTTATATAAATGTCAAGAAAAATTTATGTTACATTATGTTATTGAACCATCAATCTTGAATATATCAAAAATTAAATTTGAAAGTTTAAAACATATATGCAAATAACTTTTATTAGTTTATTACTGATTTAAAAGATGCTGGAAAATTAACAGGAATTTAGTCAGAGACGTTGATTTTTTTTTATATTTTTAAGTTAGATTGATTTGTCATTTCATGAAGTTAACGAACATTATTATTGTATTTGTTAGAATTTTATCAGAACGAAGACTTTTATTAGATTTTATCCGTCTGTTCTGTGTCTCCGTTGCGGTTAAAATTGATTATAATACTTAAAAAACATAATTAAAATAAAACTCAACAATAGCATTTTTTTAATGTTTAGAATCTTAATCTGATCTGAACCAATTTTTCTTGCCGTAAATGATTTTCAGAAGTATTTTTTAAATTATTTTAATTTAATTACCCAGACCAACTTTAAAGGACTAATTGTAAGATTTTCAAATAAAAACGATATACATAATATAAAATGAATATTAATAAAACCTGTTATAAAAAATAACATTGTCTCATGTACACAAAATTACTTCTAGACCTTAAGAGATAGATACAAATTTCAATATTGTTTAACTAGTTTTTTTTTTGTAATTCAAATATTAAATAAAATCTTTCAAATAAATATTTTATTTTATTCAATTTTGTCATTTCTTACTCTTCTTTCGAATAAGGCTTATTACCTCTTCGTTCGCTGCCAGGGCCATTCCCGAGGGGACCTACAGCTTAACGTAGGTTCCAAACCACGATCCTCAGTCATACGACAACCCCCAAGGGCTATCAACCCTTGGTTTCTTGCCATTGCATGACCTACCGATTGGGGAGTGTGTATCTTCTTCCACACCCCACGAGATGTCCGATCTCATCCAGCCTGGTTACCGGCGCGAATGGGGTGGGTTGGGAGATGATACATTTTACACTCTTCCCTGCATTCTTAAACCAAGCATAAATTTCAGATATACTTTTTTTTATTGTTCGTATGCCCACTCCAAGGATCGAACCCGGACCGCCACGGTCGAATGCCAGTACCTCATCTCTGAGCCACTGCCCCAGTTATTCAATTTTGCATCAAAAAATCAGGCTTTAAACTTTATGTTGAAATTAAAATAAAAAAATCACTTTTTTAAAAATTGGAATGTTCTTTTAAATTTCTTTGTCCTTTTCTGGCCTTTTCAATAAATTATCCGAATTATCTATATAGTATTATAATCGGTATTTTGTGTACAAATATGATCACAACAAGTACAAATCGACACATGTGAAAACTTAACCTCCAGTTGAAACATTTCATTTTATCAATAAAAAATCGAATCCAGGAAAATATTCCAAAAATTCATTATTCTATATTTGGTTGAGAAAAATCATCGGCTTTAGTTATTAAACATTAATGTTACTAAATTATTAGTATGAAATTAATAAAGGTATAGTTAAAAATAAAAAAAATTTTAAATATTGAAACTAACTTAAAATCTGTTTTTGATACAATAATATTAAATTTTCCTTCTTTTAGCAGAACCTTCAGTTGTTAAAGAAAAAAAAATCATGAACAGAAATTCAATGAACCTAATTGTTCTGTAAATGACGTGTTAGTACGCCTATGAAAAACACTTAAAAATAAGTAACACTGATCGGCCGCCACGTTTAAAAATACATCAATCTAATTATAAATCTTAACACCATTACACGTCTTATTCATAATATGTTTTTTTGCAAAAATTAATTATACAAATAAATGGATTTAAGTACAGTCCTGCAAAACATATTATCTTTATATATAACTGCGCCGACGATGATATCAATATTTGCTATCATTAGCTATCAAGTTAGTCTATCGAAGTCTTTAGTAAAATGTGTTTGGGAGTGCGGAAAGTGTTTTCCAACCTAACGTCAATGTCGTGATTTTCGCTAGTGATGCTCCCTATATTAACAATGGTTATCTTGTTAAGTCTCTCTTCCATTTCTTCTTCCTCTACTGATGACTTTGATAACAGCATTCTCCTTACTAAACCATGGCCCATTGACCAATGTCAGGAAGTACCAGAAGGTAACCAATGTAAAAATCTGACAACTTTCAAAGAATCATGTCGTGTCTGTGATGATACCGGAAATTGCACTATCAAAGTAGCTGTGTTGTTTCCTGCCAATGAATACTATATTTTGAATTTAAACAGGGTAAAATATTTTAATTCTTTTGATTTTATTTATGATTCTTGACATAACTTTATTATTTATAACGTTAACTGGGCTTTGGAAAGGTGAATACTATATACACCTGTCATTTGAACAGGACAAATCACCTTCCTTGTTATCTTTAACAATGCCCCCTAATAATACTTATGAGACTAACTGTGCTATATCAAATGTAACTAACTTCTGGGTCCGTGATAATTCCTGAAACTATTCCACTAATCATATTTCCAGCAGCGCCTATATTCTGAATTTAAACAGGGTAAATCATTTTTTTTTTTGTTTTATCAATGCTTGATAACACGAAATATTATTGTGCCACTTCAGAGATTGTAACTTTCAAAGAAGGTGTCTTTGTGTGTGATAATAATCTAGAAATTTTACGAAAAAGTTTGGTTGTTTTTTCTGACAAGTACCGTATACATTTTGAGTTTAAACAATTAAATTTTTTAAATTTTTATTAATTCTATCAATGGGCGAAAGCATCAGTTAATATTTTGTAACAATTACTTCGCGCATTGCAACTTTCATAGAATGAAGCTCGATAAGTCTGTAAAATATTTAAACAACTTCTTTAATTTTCGAACTGTAATACTATAAACGTCAAAGGTTCTATCAAAGCTTAAGTTGGAACGGTAACTGGGCTACTTAAAACATATCTAGTTTCACAGAACTCAGCTTAATCTGTAATAAATTTAAAACAAATAAAAAGTTTGAACAACTTCTACATTTTTTGAAATGTTATTCTAGAGACATTTCTACTTTCAAAGGATCTATCAATGATTGTGTATTTATTTATTTTCGATCTGGGCTACTAAACCCTTCTTAACCTTTCACAGCACAACAACCCAGCTGAATGTGTGATAAAAGTGAAACATGGATACTTTAAGCAGCTTGTATTTTTTTTGAACTGTGATACTAAAAACATTTTTACTATTAAAAATATTTCTGTTATGGTGTTATGTTAATTGCATTAAAAGAGTTGTTCCAATCATAAATATTTTTCAGTTTAAACAGGATAAATTCCTTAGGTTTTATACCATTTATAAAGTGACACGTTCACTTTGCTACTTGAAAATGCCACATCAGTCAAAGAATTGCATGAAAACAGATCAAAATAGGAAATGTAGGGCCGATACGATACTGTATTATTTACTTTCCATTAGGATAGCTTTTAAATTGAATTTGAGCTCTTGTATTGGTTGTTCAGTTGACACCTGTTGAATCAACTTTAAGTAATGTCATTATTACCGTATATGTTTGATTATTTTTTATAATAACATAGCAGCTATAATGATTGAAATTATATAGTTTTTAACTACATTAATTATCTAAAAAGGAAAAAAAAACTCAAAAGATTTTATGACTGATAAAATGTTTGAGCATCATTAAAGGTAGAGTTTCCTAATGAGATGTAATATGATGCTGACAAACCCATTTTCTAATGAATGAAGGCTCTTTGACATATTAAATATTTCGGGATTAAAAACTACAATGATGCTTTACCAGACAATTGAGAAATGCATGACGGATATCAAGCAAATATTCATAGATTCAATTAATATGAAATATGAATTAATGTTTGAAGTTGCTTGATAGCCAAAGAAATCCTTGAAAAATGGGTTTGCATGTAAGCCAAATCATTTTTTATACTATTTATCTATATAAACTTGGGTAACTCACCAACAAAATTATTCTATTAGGTTACAGCGTCTAACCAAGTCCCCATCTTGTTATGAGGGTTCTAGAGGAAGTGGCATATCAAGCAATGTTTGCCTGAATATACTGTAGTTGTAAACCTATAATACGTTAATTTAAAAGTAATATTATTATTCTTCTCTTCTACCGAGAATAGTATTTTGATATCTCCAAGAATAAATCGCTTATCATTTAATATTCATTTTAGATTACAATATAGGTACATATCATTAATATAAGATTTTTCTCTGTGTATGATTACAAAACAGCTTATGATTAAATAATAAACAACCGCTCATGTCAAAATCAAAAGTACACAATGTTAGTCTCGGATAAACCAATTCTAAACAGCATAGGCTTATGAGGTTTTTTATTTTTATTTAGACGTGAGTCTCAACATATGATTGATTAGATATTTACCGTTTGCATGGATTTATTTTTAATAATCACTTCAGATTTGGTAGTATAACTTAGTGCTGTATTACCGATAATAAAATAAAAAATCATATTATATTTATTAATGAATGTTTGAAACACAAAACAATTTTTTTATTTTTGCCTCTTTAGTTTAAAGCTAATTTAATTTAGCAACAAATCCATCAAAATATGTGTTTTGTATTATCACAGCTCGTCAGTAATACTAGTGTAGTATGCCTGAAATTCTTGGTTAAAAAAAATATAATAAGATTCTTTTAGGTCTTAGAGTTTACCTAAATACAGACGTCGAAAATAAAAACAACAAATTATCTTATCCATTAAATCAAAAAGTTTCACGAGAACATTATAACAAAAGCAAGTAGTTATAAATACCTCGTTTGTATAAAAGGTAAAGTAGTATACAAATATATAATTGGTTCTATAAATACTTGTAATCTTTTTAATTAGAGATATATAATCTTTAAAGTTTAAAATAAGGGTAAGGGCACTTCAGATTTTACAAACATACGACCAATAGATTCATCACGATTTTTTTGAGTTATTAGTTGCATTATTTTTAAGTGGTATATCTATTTTGGTATGTCTCAAGAAATCCTGTTTTAATTTATCTAAAAGTGTAACGTTATATCTTACAATATGATTTTTTAAATTTGAGCTTGTTCACGCCGTTTTTTGACCTGACGTTCTTGACATCTATTTAAAATACAGTCGTCAAATTATTTAAGGCTTCATTGACCTATAAAACTTCCCACCACGGATTTATCGAAAACCCCTGATTAAAAGAAAAAACGCCGAGACACGTCAAAAGATGTGCCAAAGGGGACAACTTTTTAATCAAAATTTACTTCACCCCCTTTTACCCTCTGCCCCCCGTGGTCATCCCCTTAAATATTTTAAATAACAAGAGGTATCAAGTAATAACTTGTTTGAAAGGTCTTTCAAAGTGCTTTATTTTGACGTTTGATTTTTTTAAATCGGTCCATTCGTTTTTGAGAAAATTAGAAAATTCTTTATTTATCGTAATTTGTTCAGATAGAAAAAATAACACACGAAAATATCACTTTTTATTTTAATGAGTTTTCAAAAGGTTGCCCGTTATTGGCCAAATAATGATATAGGCGATGTTCAAATTCCTGACACACATTTTCAAAAACATGTTGTGGGAGATCATGGCAGCTTTCGATGATGCGTTGACGAAGTTCATCCAAAGTTTCAGGTTGGGGAGTGAACACAATAGATTTCAAATGGCCCCATAGAAAAAAGTCTAATGGCGTCAAGTCAGGCCATCTATAGGCCCTTTTAAATCTAGTAGGCTATTCTATAGGTCCTCTTCGCCCTATCCATTTATCAGGAAACTCGTCGTCTAGCCATGGCCGAACCGGAAGAACATAGTGAGGAGGAGCGCCGTCTTGCTGAAAATATATTTCAGCCTTATCAAGTATAGGGTTTCCATCGTCTTCAGTTTGGTTTTCAATGGTTTCAGTGATAAGCGGATTGATGGTATTTTCCAACATATCTAAATAAATGCCTCTATTTAAATTCCCATTAATAAACAATGGCCTAATCACTTTGTTTCCTAAAATGCCTGCCCTTACATTAAGTTTTTGGGGGTACTGAGTATGCTCTTCTACAAAAGCATGAGGATGTTCATTGCTTCAATACCTGCAGTTATGCTTATGCAAATCCATTTAGATAAAATGTGCATTCATCGCTGAAGCAGATATTCTTTACATGAATGGTATTATCATTAATCGCTGCAGTCATTTGTTCACAAAACTCAACTCGCCTATCGAAATCATCTTCGGTTAACTCTTGCAATATTTTCATTTTGAATGGATGAAATTTATGTTATTTAGTAACTGTGTGTACAGAGCCTATTGAAATACCAGTCGCATCAGCAATTTTGCGTAATGAAGTATTAGGATTTATGCCAAAATGACCCAAAACTTCAAGTTGAGCGGCTTCATCCAAAACTCTACGATGATTACGTTTTTTATTTGCAACAGATCCAGTTTGAGTAAATTTAGTAACAAGGTCCAAAACATACCTATGCGAAGTTATCTTTTTCGGATGTCTGAAGTTAAATGTGACGGCAATTTGCCGAGCACATTAATTTTGGGCACCATTTTGGAAGTAAAATGTGAATCAATAAATTAATTTTCACTATCCCGAGATGCTCACAAAGGTAACTGACAGCAAATTAAATTCTTTCTTTTCCTTAGCAACTATAAAAAACTAAACAGATATAATATAGAATAAATACAGTTCGCCCATGTTATCTGTGTTGATAAAAAGAAGGCGGAAAAAAATTCTGGTTGTGTGTCTATCTGAACAAATTAAGATAAATAAAGATTTTTCTAATTTTCTCGAAAACGAATCGACCTATTTAAAAAAATCAAAGTCAAAATAAGGCACTTTGAAAGACCTTTCAAACAAGCTATTACTTAATACCCCTTGTCATTTAAAATTTTTAAGGGGATGACCCCGGGGGGCAGAGGGTAAAAGGGGGTGACGTAGTTTTTGGTTAAAAAGTTGTCCCCTTTGGCACATCTTTTGACATGTCTCGGCGTTTTTTCTTTTAATTAGTGGTTTTCGATAAATCCGTGGTGGGAAGTTTTCAAATGAACACCCTGTATAAGCCAAGGGGGTCTATAAGGTATCCTCAAGCGACTCTGCATACGATCCTAAGGATAGTATGTAGAGTCGTTTAAATAATATGCTTTGAACTCTTCACTGGCCTATAAAAAAACACGGGTCAGGGAAACCTTTAAGGTGTCCAGAAGCAACACTACATACGACCCTCAGGATGGTATACAAAGTTATTTAAGGATGTTTTGAAGGGTTCTTCATCCGTTAGGCGTCATTAGGTGACAATATTTCCCACTATATTAACTCCAAAGAAAATCAAGCAGAACTATTTTTTTTTTTAAAAGCTTACCCTTTTTCTCAAAAATTAAATAAATAATTTCTTCTTTTTTTAGACTACACAAAGTATAAAAGAAGCGATTTCTAATGTGTCAAGTCTCTTGTCTCATTTCAACTTTAATGTAGAATATTTGGATGACAACTGTCAATCACAAGTGGCATTAGGAAACGTAATAGATATCAACGAATGGTGTCCCCATGTCATATTCGGCATAACTTGCGATTACACATTAGGTTAGTGGGCTAATATAAAAATAGGCTTATATAAAAATATTTATATAGTAGCTTTAGAATTATGTGCATATAATAATATTTAGGCAGCAAGAACTTAGAAGTTATGTAGCTTCTCTCTTATAAATATACCCTCTTAAAACTGGCCTACCATACCAGAATCTTAGTTTCCAAGACAAGAAAAGTTAATTAAAATAGCCCCAAGAGGAAACTTAGTAATAGAGACTATATTTTATTGCTAGGCCGATATCGGCATTGGCAACTAGTCACTTGTGTCATTAGCAGACTAACTGCTTGTTAAGTTAAAGATTATTTTTGTTACCAGTACTAATTTGTTTGGAAAATGCATAAAAGATAATATAAGGTCATATTTTATCAACACTGTGTTAGATATCAAAATACAAATCAGATTGTACCACAAAAATTGAAGACTTCACTCTTGGTAGGATGCAACCACCTGCAGACCGGTTCGAACTCTTTCGTTCTTGTCCGTTTAGGGTAGGTGTCTATACCTTCCAAACGATAGTCTTGATACTAAACATATTATCGAACAAAATTTCTTTGGGAAACTCAAGATTATTGTTATGTATATTAAAGTCTATCTAGCAAGAAAAAATTTGCTTAAGCGATCAACTCATTTTTTAGAGTATAAGTTTAAAAAGATAAGCCATTAGCGTCAGTTGTGAATTTCATTAGTCAGAACTGTCAGAAGACAAAGTTTTGATAGTTTTTTTCCAATCATAATCTTACTGACTGACTGTTGTGTGATTGATCCATCGTTGATGAGTGAATAACAAGAAACATGATGTAAGGCTGTTATATTATAGGAATTAAACTTGTTTTGTATTACAACTTGTGTGTTCTTTTACACGACATTTGAATCTGCTTCTCATAACTACCAATGGGATAACCAAACAATGGTTCTTGTTAATATATTTTTACTGGTGAACGAATTTTACTACAAACAAGACATAATTTTTTTTAACCAGTCCTCTAGAACTAAACACAATATGTTTCTCCTCGATATTAGATTTTCTTATTAATAACGTTAAATTAATATTTATTTTTGAAATATACCTTTGCCGAACTGGCAAAAAGTGAAAACAGGTTCATTCCTCGAGAATATTTTCAAAAAAAAACTAATAGTTTTCAATTTTTAGGTTAGAAAAACTGCGATAGAAGCATTTTCAAATGTTAGTAGCCACCTTTTGCCCAACTATAATTTAGATTATCGCTTTTTGGATGACGAATGTAAAAGTGGTACTGTTCAAAAAGAATTACTTCTACAATATGACTGGTGTCCAAGTGTACTGTTTGCTTGTTCTTGTGACTATGCACTAGGTGGGTTTGACCATATTTATATAATCAAAGATTACGGGGTTGAATAATTGATTCTAATTGTTCAGATCCAGAGTCAATTATAGTTTGTTCAACTTTGACATAATATTTACTCCAATGCCTATATATTAAAACTCTATGGAATAGGTGTTGCTTTGCCGAACAAATTTTAAACAAAGTTCAATGTCAATATATGCTTAATGCCCAAAAAAAAACACGAAATTATGGTAATAATTTTAATTTATTAAATGACGACGATTTGGACAGATTTCAGTAGCTATTTTAAAAGCCAAAATGAACTTAACTAGTAATGCCGTATAAAAATCACCACGGTTGTTGTTTAAACAATAGATAAAAGTTATCTTTTTGTAGATATATACATGCAAACCGTGTAAGTCAAACTAAAGTGCTACTTAAATAAATAAAATTATCCCCTTGTAGTCACTATTTGTCAACTATTCCTTAGTTATTTTTTCTAGTTTGTCTTGACCGGACAATATATTTTGTTCTTTGCTACTTAAATGGTTACTTTTAAAATATTTAGTTTAGTTTGTGATGGGCAAAAAAAACAAAAGGCAGAGGTATATATTCAAAATAAACTTGGTTAATGATTGCTCATATCACAAAATATGTAGGAATGATTATAAGGTTTACGTCAAGATACTTGACATAGTTTATTTCCATAAAAAAATTATAATATTAAATATGTTTAACTTTACCCACGCTTGTAAATATTATTTTTCATGTGTAACGAATTTTATGTGTCATAAAAATATTTTTGTAAACTATTTTTTTTGTTATTTGTAACTTTTTCAGGCTCTGTATGTGTTATTATTATTTTAGCGTCAGTGGCCAGGGTAGCAAAAATTTTGGGAAGCTATGGAACTCCTCTTCTGTCGCCCAGTGGTTTTACCTATGACTTTACAATAGTTGAAAAGACTAATATGAAAGATGAGTTTTACCACCTTTTAAATATTGGTTCGGCTGACTTTGCTTCTTTTGCTGAGTTTTTACACCTTATACTTGCAAAGTAAGACTATCCTTTTATTTATTTTAAATTGATAATTTGATTTGTGACTGTGCTTAAAATTGTATCTAGATTTTAGACGATTATTCTTATAACCGAAATATGTTTATTTTACAATTTTAGATATAATTGGAAAAAAGTCGCCCTAATGTACGAAAAACAGGAACTTGGTGAAATCGCAGGTGAACTAGCGTGTCATTTATTCGAAACGACCTTAGTTCATGAACTGAGTGGTTTGGATTACCAAAGTGGGGACTTAGTTCAACTTAATTTGACTTACGACGCCTTTCTTAGACAAAAAGTTGGAGTTAATTATGGTGGTAAGTTGAGGAATCTTAAACTGATAAACTCTTTTTGATTCTTGGTTGTTTTAGTTATTTTAACTTGTGCAAATCATGCAAATATTAGAAAAATGGCCATTGAAGCGGCTAAAATAGGAATGATGGATAGAGGAGAATATTTATTTTTAAATTTTGCCCTGTATAACAAGTAAGTTATAGTATCTGTTTAAAGGTTGGAGTCAATGATGTTTCTTGAATAATAAAAGTGTTCTGGGCTTGCATTGTCTTTATTTGTTTTTAAATCACAACGTTTCAACTGTAAATAACTCCAGTCATTTTCATCTGCAGATTAATTATTTTTATTTTTAGTGCCCCCGAGTCAGATAGACCTTGGTACGATCCAGAAGACGAAGAAAACAATGAACTAGCTAAAAAGGGTTTCAATTCCATCCTTACATTTTACCCCTATCGAGAGACAGAGTTCGAGAAAGTTCAAAATCAACCATATCGGGGATCCTTCTATTTAAATGATGTTTACGATAGTATTCTTATATATGCACAAACTATTAATAAAATGTTCAAAAATGAAAGCATAACAACCCTTAGGGGCTGTGACGTGGTACAAGAAATGAGGGGTAGTACATTTCAGGGTAAGGACCTGTTGAGGTTATAAGTTGGTATTACTAATAATATATAGCACAATCCCATAAAAAAATAATGCAGACGAAAATCTTTGACATCTATTTTTGAAAAATTTTAAAAATAAATAATTTAATATTATTAAACGCTGAAAGTTCTTTTTAAGGTTCCAGCGGAGAAGATATAATTATTAACTGTAATGCCCAAAAAGTAGTAAAATATGCACTATTAGCTCAGGATGAAGAAGGAATATCCAAAATTATAGGAATTTATTCTACCGCAAACAAAATGGTTACTTTTTGGTCTCCTGGAAACTTCTCCTTCCCAGCTGATGAGCCAGCATGCGGATATGATCTAACAAAATGTCCTAGTAAGTTATTCGTTGAATATAAAAAATGCTTTTAAATATCAAGTTTTAGTTCATAAAAGGAAACACATTTTTTAAGTCAGAGGAAGAACAATCCATGAAAATATATATTCTGCTCTTTTAGAAATTTAAAAATACACTGGAATTGTTTCATCTAACTTCGTACAACCCGCTGCACTCTATATGAAAGCGGCGAATCAGTGATTTTAGACTGCAAAACTAAATTTTATTATATAATAATTTTTTTTGTTTGATTTTAGCTTACGATACAGTTAATATTTTGCTGATTAGTTTAATATGTGTTATACTCGTGGGTCTGTTAATAGTAGCAACAGTTTTTTATAGGTGAGTAAATAACGTCACACGGACGTTAACTTCCCATTGGTAATGCTGCTTATTATAACATATTTTATAATTCTTACAATAAAATATAGTAAAAGCATATAAAAAATAATATTTCTTATTAGAAAATATCGTACCACATAAGATATTAGGTAATAGTAATTATAAGAATAATTAATAATTCTTACAATAAAGTATAATAGGAAATTATTGTACAGCGTATTACTTTTCTAGTAAATTGTATTTAATATAATTTTGTATTATCAGGTAATAAAATGTGATTATGTATTTTCTTTTTGCTCCGTGCATGCACATTTTTTGCCCTCTTTCTTACTCAATAAAACTTTATACCTTACTTACTATAACCTAATAACTTTATAAAGATTACAACTTCCAGACCACCTAACTAAATAAATTAAAAAACTTCTTTCAGAATAAGATTTGTATTTCTTAGGTATCATGGATAAAACTTAATAAAAATTGATGATAAAATCCCGAGCCTTTTGCGATAGTTATTTTGTTCTTCTGTACATAAATGAGAAATAAATACCAAAACTGACAAACATTATAATGAGTAAATTTTTTTAGGCATTATAAACTTAAAGCAGAAATCTACGCACAGGCCTGGAAAGTAAATTATGATGAAATAGCCTTTTTATCCAAAGATCGAAGAAGCAGTATTCATTCAATCATTCCAATGAAAGTAAGTTTTTATGACATGTAGAATCAATCGATTACCTTAAGAAACAATCGTATTTTTTACCCAAAGCTGCATCCAGAATATACTTTTTTTAATATATTGCATATCATGAATACAGTGGCGTAGCCAGGGGGGCTCAGAGGGCCTCCCTCCCGAGGTCCAAATATAATTGGGAAACAAAAAATCACCCCCTTTCAATAGCGCACTAAATGAAGTAACACATATTCTTACATATACAAAATGCTTGCAAGACAAACTGACATCCACGCAAATATTAAAACTTTTAAATACACCCGCGGCGAGCGACATCCTTCTTTTTTTTTAATTTAAAAAGCTTTATTGGTGTTTGCATGCATAATCTTTACATGACTATGGCTTCTAATAATTATCGATTATAGTTAATATATTTTTTTGGGTTTTAATCAATAAAAAATAAACACCTTTTTTAATATTTTTTTTGCTCAGTTATGCTTATTTCATAAAGTTTTAAATTATTTATATTAGTGTAATAGTTTCTATAAAAATATTATACATTTTTTCTAATTTGAAATTTTTATACGGTCCAAAAAAGGGCGTTTTGGGCGTGGCACCTAGTTACTCGATTTCAGATCCTTTTGGGCCCCCCAAAACTAACTTTGTGGCTACGCCACTGCATGCATACACAATTAAATTTATTATTTACTAAAGACGACGAAGAGTTAGCAGGTATAGCATTCTCTATCTCAATACACAAACATTTCTAAAAATTAAAAGAACTAAAAATAACCCACAATAAAAACCACAAGCGGCGATTGAGGGCACTTATCGTTGAAGCAACGATAAGCTTAACCGATTCGCTATATTTGCCACGAAATCGTATAGTTTAGGGGCTGTTAGATGTAAGACAAACAAGAGCACAACGGCGCGGCGCTGGCGTGACCGTCGACTGATCAAGCAATGATTCCGATATCAGACCTGGCAAATAATAGATAGGAAAGAAAACTTAGACATAAGCTTTCGTTGCTTTCATTTACCACACGTCTCTAGGTAGAAACTACCTATACCCAATTGCTACAGGATAGAATATGTACTTTAATTGTATAGAAAACCAATTTTAACTTAATTAGGTTAAAACGGTAGTATTAAGTGAATTTGACTACGCTAAAATTTGCCGTATTAAATTATGGTTTCATCTGGCCCGAATTACAAAAGGAAACTAATCAAGTTATTGAGTAATGACATCTATATCGGCGTGGAAAAGTAACTTTCATGCAGAAAAAAAAATTCGAAGAAAAAAATATAAGCTACCCTAAAAATAATCATTAAAGTTCATTATATTTTTGTTTCGGGCCAAGAAAACGCAATTTTTTTGGTCTAATTTAATTTATATAGATATAATTTTGCATAAAGCTGGTAACCTTAGAGAAGAATTTAGAAATTGTTCTTGGATTCTTCACCGAAATAATAAACTACTCTTTTTAGGACGTTGATGAAATGAGTTTGGCAGGTGACAAACAACTCTTCGCCCAAATTGGCTATTACAAATCCATAAGAGTAGCAATAAAAAAATTACCAGATATCAAAATCAACCTTAATCATCAACAATTATACGAACTTAAAGTAATGAAAGATCTATCCAACGATAATTTAGTCAAATTCTACGGGGCATGTATTGACAGTCCCAATAACAGTCTACTTATAGAGTACTGTCAAAAAGGTAGTCTGCAAGATATTTTGGAGAACCCTCAATATAACCTGGATTGGACATTTAGAATGTCGCTTATAATGGATGTAGTTAGAGGAATGCATTATCTACATGGAAGTCACCTAAAGACGCATGGATCTCTTAAGTCCTCCAACTGTTTGGTCGACAGTAGATTTGTTCTTAAAATTTCGAATTTTGGATTAAGTTTCTTAAGAGGCAATGAAAAATCTGAAGATTTTGATAGCAATTCTTACGAATATTGGAAAAGTAAGTTGATTTTCAACAGTGTTAAAATAACTTTACTTTATGTACTTAAGTACATTAAGTACCCAGTACCATAACTGTGGTCGCTAGGCACTATCTTATTATTCATATTTTTCTAGAGTATTTATGGACAGCGCCAGAACTACTAAGAATGACCAATCCTCCTCCTTCGGGGACCCAAAAAGGCGATACCTATTCCTTTGCTATTATTATGCAAGAAATAATTATGAGAGAGGGAGTTTTCTTTGTAAAAGGGAGTGATTTGGAGCCCAAAGGTACCTAATTGTTTGTTAAACTTTAAAAATAACATCTTTTTTATTTTTTATTCATTTTAAAAAGTAAAACTGGAAATCGTTTTGCTCGGAAATGAAAACATTTCAACAGACAAATTCATAAATACATTAACTCGGTCATAGAAATGCAAAATAAAGATAAATTCCAAGTTTATATTTTCTCGTTAAAATTCATATTAAGTTAAATCTGCTCCAACAATTATTTAAAGTGCTTTTAGGGTTTTGGTTTATTAACCTCGCCGTCAGTTTCAAGGGTTAACTGGTAATTTATTTTCCTGGCGCTTAGGCATACTATCATCTTGTTTAGCACCTCATCAATAAATATATGATATTATATTTAATACACTGTCTAGCAGAGTACCACAACAACGTCTCCGATTCTACATTTCCGATAACCTTAATAGTATATTAATAGTACACGTTATGTAAAGTAACATTTTACAACACGCGTTCGGCGAGTTTTCATACAGGAAAAGTGCTCTAGTTGCTTTATAAAATATGTACTTTATATTAGTTTTTTTAATTTACATTTTATTGAGTAAGAAAATACACATTTAAGAAGAAAATACGCCTCCCAAAATTTGTAAATTAAAATGTAAAACAAGCCCAAAAAGTAGATATCTTATTTTAAATTTAGATGACATTAATAAGTTTATAGAGGGCTGAAAATCGCATTTATATGTCCTTCGACATGCATTGATTTATCATTCCTCTGTGCCAAATGTCTTGTATTCGCTAGAACATTTTACACAGAAGGTCACAACAGGCCATGCCAGACGTAAAAGGAATAAAACATTTGATTACAATTATTACCAACTTTAAGAAATAAAAAAAAACAGTTACTTACTAAAAACGATATCGTTATAGATTTGATATGAAATCAAATTATAAAAAATATTCTTTAAAAAGGGTGGAACTATACATTATATATAGTATTTATAGATACTTTGTGAACAAAGCGAAGAGTTAATTTAGGGTAAACTTAATATAACAAATTTTAACTGTAATTAGAAGAAAGCATGCTTTCCGCTGCTTGGGTTCCTTTATTTAATATTGTTTAGCATAAATATCCTTTCTTACAAACTAGATGATATTATGTGGAAAATTTTATTACCTGTGCCCTGAGTATGAAAATTTAAATTTAAAACAAACAGAGAAATTTACTGGTGGTTTTGATTTAACGGAAATATTATATATCAATTAAATGTTTATACATATTTACTACATAATAAGTATATTAAGATATTCTAAAAGGTCTATGTACCTGAATGGAAAACCAGTTACTATATTGATTGCACTACCTTAAGATTTCGATTGAAACTCTTACAAAATTGGAGTTTAAAAGTAATCCAGTATATAAGAGATTTACTAGAGTAATTGTATTTATTGTTTTATTTATTTTTCAAACAAAATCATATTTTAACAGAAATTCGATGTACATTTTAATTAAACGTCCAGTTTTGATGTTGCAAATTGAATTGATTCTGGTAATTATAATTTTCATATATTAACCTATACTCGTATAATAGAATATAAACTTCAAAATAAAATAATATATGTATATTTCATATATGCATAATGCAATAATACATTTAAATTTAATTATTTAAACTATTATTAACAGCATTGACTGTTGCTGCAACAAAAGGTCAGCCGTGAGCAATAAAGATGTCTTGTTCTTTAAAAATAAAATATTGCCGAGAAGAAATATAATTTTAAAATACAATGCTTCATTTTTAACA
The DNA here is from genome assembly GCA_935413205.1 of Polydrusus cervinus. Taxonomy (NCBI): domain Eukaryota; kingdom Metazoa; phylum Arthropoda; class Insecta; order Coleoptera; family Curculionidae; genus Polydrusus; species Polydrusus cervinus. The sequence goes on from OW284520.1 coordinate 3,301,736, forward strand.
AGAGTTTGGCACTGAATAAAACATATCTACTGTAAACTGTAGTTTTTATATGGCGACATTTTAAAAAGAAAATGTATTAAATAAAATGTTATAAAAAAAACAATGATATATTTTAAAATATAAAACCATGATTGCTTACTTAAGCAAAGGAATAATAATTACAGTAATTCTCAGTTAATTAGGTAACTTGTAATTGGTAAATACTGAAATATTTTTATATTTTTTTTTTCAAAAGCAGAACAAAGCTAAACTGCTACATGGAAATACAAAATTCAAACGCCAACACCATTTTTTTTCGAAAGCAAAGCTAGACTGCTACATGGAAATACAAAATTCAAACGCCAACACCATTTTTTTTCAAAACAAAGCAAAGCTAAACTGCTACATGGAAATACAAAATTCAAACGCCAACACCATTTTTTTTCGAAAGCAAAGTTAAGCTAGACTGCTACATGGAAATAGAAAATTTAAACGCCAACACCATTTATGTTTAATAATAATTTTAGAAAATTTTAAGCCTAAATAGTTCAAAGGTTAAAAGCATTAACAGAACGTGTTAAAACAAAAATTAGGTGCCAGCTATTTTTCAGTCATACAAAGCAGCTCTTTGTTAAAAATTCAGAGAGCAAAAATATTTTCTTTTATAAATTAATTTTAACAGTTAAGCCAAAAAGGTTACTTTGCTTTGAGTCCGGTAAATATGTTTATATTGAAACATCTATACATAAGGTCACAAGAAAAATTTTGCAATACAAAGGCATGTATTTATAGACTTTTGCATGGAAACTAGCTATTAAAGATGATCTTCCATTTTTCTTTTGGGGGATCTGCTCACGCTTCATCCAACGCAAGTAGTTATCGTCAGAAGATTTCTTTTTAAATAATCTTTAATACTTTGATTGAATCGATCGATACTTGGTGGAAATCCATTGAAATTTAGGCGAATGGAAGTAAAAAACGTATTATTTTACTAAAATTTACACTATATTTTAAAACATTGTAAATGAATTTTTACGACATGTTTCGCTGCATGGCAGCTTCTTCAGGTGTGAAAAATATAACAAAGGATTAACTATTTATACGTACTATCTAATACCCAATAATAACAATGTACCTAAAAATGGGTTTTTACTGACCTTATCCTTACTGGAAAAGATTTAACAAGGGGGATCTATTTAAATCTAATTGATTATTTAGTAAACAACCAGAGCTTTTAAATTTGGTAATTTCTAGAGGTTCAAGCAGATTTAATTTAATACCTTTATTATCTATATGTAAAATTTTAAAATTATTATTAATGACGATTAAAGATGGTTAGCATAATTAGAATATTTTTTTCGGTTTATGAAACTAGTATAATGCTCCTTAATTCTTATATAAAAGCTTCCGCCTGACTAGCCAATGTAGGTTGCAACATTGGACCTATATTGGCCAGTCAGGCAGAAGCTTTTATATAAGAATTAAGGAGCATTTTACTAGTTTCATAAAGCGAAAAAATGATTCTAATTATGCTAACCATCTTTTAGAGACAAATCATAATTTCAATAATAATTTTAAAATTTTACATATAGATAATAAAGGTATTAAATTAAATCTGCTTGAATCTCTAGAAATTAACAAACTTAAAAGCTCTTGTTGTTTACTAAATAGATCAATCATTAATTAGATTTAAATAGATCCCCATTGTTAAATATTTTCCACTAATGATAAGGTCAGTAAAAACCCATTTTTAGGTGCATTGTTATTATTGGGTATTAATTAGATAGTACGTATAAATAGTTAAGCCTTTATTATATTTTTCACACCTGAAGAAGTTGCCGTGCAGCGAAATATGTCGTAAAAATTCATTTACAGTGTTTTAATTATAGTGGAAATTTTAGTGAAATAATACGTTTTTTACTTCCATTCACCTAAATATTAAATACAATAAAACAAACAGTCTGATACAAATAAATAACAGAAGTAACTCATACGAGCTGAGTATTACATTTTTCTTTTAGCATTTTAACCCGTAAAGACTAAACAATATGGCCCAGATGACTTATTTGTTGGCCAAACGCTTTTTGTGTAGTAGAGGTACACGCCTCTTCATTCAATAAAATTATGCCTTAAGTGAATCAAGGACCTCAAAGACGAGAGAAGGATCAAAAGGGTCCCTTGAAATGTATGCTCCTGTTCATTCTGTCTTATAATTACCTGTGTTGTTTGGAGCACAAAATAATTAAAATCGATATATAGTAGCATAATAAAATTATGCATCAGATACGTATGTTATTACAGAACTTAACAAACTCAATTTACATGTTGCAGGGCAAACTGTATTTTAATTAAAAGCTTTGATTTAATCAAAATTTGCAGTGAATTTGGCTTCCCGAAATACAGTTTGCTCTACATTACCAAGTGCATTTTAGGTTACATCCTGATTAGGTCAGTTAACTTTCTTTAACTACAAAAATGCTTGTTTTAACCTTTTAGTTTTACCAAATTATCAGACATGACAGTTTTTAATTTAAAGGAAAAAAACTATGATAGCTACATCTATAAAGTTATTGCAATATACTATGAGTATATATGTCGTAATACTAATATTCTTCAGCATATTCCCAGAAAAAACTAGTGTCAATAATGTTTATCTAAAAAATTGTTAATAGTTTTAGACTGATAATACCTTATGACTTAATGGTATGTTACAATTTAAGAAAATTCAATAACAGTGGAGAGCAGAAAATATTAGTATTTTACATGCAATGATGAATTCTTAAACGTAAACAATTAAGTGTCACACAATTTTCGTGTTCGCCATATTCAGATAAATTACCTAACCTTCGTAAAAGAAGAAGGAAACTAAACAGACCTAAATAAAACACAAAAAATACCCATGACCTGTTAGAAATCACCGTTTTGTATCTTTTCGTAAGATTTCTGGGGTGAGCAATAAAAAATAAAACAATATTTTGTTTAAAAACTTTGTTTAATAATTATATAGAGAGAATTTACAGTTTTTTAAAGACTTCTAATATCGCCAAACACGGAAACCTTTAAAAAGGGTTGTGTCAAAACTACTTTACCAGAGATTGTTTAACAAAAATAAAAGTATAAAAATTCATGCGTGTATGTATTCTCCACTGCACCCTCCCTCCCCCTCGGGCTCTAATAAATATCCCTCCGCAATCGGAACTCGACATCAGTCGCAACTTCGCTGTGAACAGGGCAGCATGTCAGGCCGGAAACCCTCGACTTCTGACGAAGTCGCGGGGTATTCTGGTCTACAAAAGCCCCCTAATGAGAAAAAAGGTGTTATAACTTCGAAAAGTCCCGAGAAAGAACACTGTAAAATGAGTTTGAATTTACCAGCAAGAGAAAGTTCTTCTAGCCCAGGGGGCTCGAATTCAACTAGTCCAAGAAAGGCTGTTAGTCCCCTTTTGGAAGTACGAAGGCCTATTTGTACTCTGAATTGTGACAACTGTAGTTATGCCTTGTTTCATCGGTTTGGACTTATCCCCGGAGGATCTGATACAAGTAACTATACATAGTTTAAAGTTTTTAAATAGTTTTATTTTATATAAAGAGTTTAAAACTTTTAATTTACGAATAAAAACATGCATGACCTTTACGTATTTATTATACTTTTAATACCATTTTAAGTGCTTAGGCTATATCTTTCAAATAAAACTTTTTATTTATATTTCTAATATAAACTTTATTGAAGGTGGGTGGCAGCATATTATAGAACTTTATGTTTATAGTTGTTGTAAAGATGTTTTATTTCGTTTATATATATTATTAATGTATCAAAACTTTAAAGGTTACATTGTAAATAATATTTACCTTTAAAAGAATTATTTAATGAGACTTATAACGATAATAATCAGCTTCTTTCTTAGCTAAAATTAGATTAGTTAATTAATAATATAAAGGTGATGGCGTACATTTATTAGAGCTAAACATATAATAAATTACCGGTAAGTTATGATGAACCAATTAAAATTCAGAGAGACGAGGGTTAGGAGTATTTTAATATTTATGTAAAAATTTAAAATCCTATATTAGTTATTTTCCAAAAGATATAACATGGTGTATGTACCCTGAAAGATTCCCTGAATTTAGATTAGCCTCTCTAGAACAATTTGTGTTTTTACATTGTTTTCTGTTTAAGATGACTGTATAAGTAATCTTTTGATGGTGCTAGATTATTACGCGGTGGAACTTTTTTTTAAGAAGACATCTTCAGCAGCGGCGCCACGGGAGGGCCAGGCTGGGCGCCGGCCCACCCTGAAAACATCAGTGCCCACCCTAGTGCCCACCCAAAAAGGACGGTTTTGCAATGGAATTTCCGGGGGAAGGGGGATTTAACTATGAAAGTTTTATTGTATGTTATTTTCAAGAGAACGAGAATGACCCTTTTTTTTTAGACGCCACTTTGGATAAGAGGGGGATTTTGTTTTTTTTTTACTCATCACTTTTGTCGGGCTTTTCCCTTTGCGTAGGTTGTGGAGGTGTAGTGTTATGGTTGTCGGGCTTCGCCCTTTGTGTAGGGATAATTGACCTTTTTTTTAAGTCATTATTTTTGGTACTGCCCACTCTAAAATCATCGGACCCACTTGTGCCCACCCATCCCAAAAATCCTGGCGCCGTCATTGTAAGGATGAATCAACGGATTATTGGGTTCCTTGTCTCACTAATGCACTAAGAAATAAAAGAATCTAAACCGTTTACCCAACAACCAATAAATGAATAATTTTTCCCGATTTTGACAACAATAAAAAGCCGTTCGGTCTAGCCTAGATTTCATAAATTTTTCTCATCTTGCGTTACATCTTGCATCGAGAGCCGTCGGTCTAGCCAAGCTTTGATAATTTTTTTTCATCTTGCGTTACATCTTGCATCGAGAGCCGTCGCATTAGCCAAGCTTTGATACATCTTTTTCTTATCTTGAGCTGAATCTTGCATCGAAAGCCGTTCGTCCACTATATACTCCACTGTATATTGAACCCTCTTAAATAGGGTTAAATAAGACTTTTATTAAAAAAAAATTTCGTGGTTGATTCTATACAAAACAAATTTTTATATTATTATGTAGTACCACAGAAATACCGGATAGAATATAAGTCTTTGGAGACAAATCCAATAATACGTAAAATAAGTACGTGACAAAAATTTAGTCTTGAAAAAAGAAAAGTTTGAGGATCAAAGTATGAAAATGGGAAAATGTATAATCGATTGACGTTGGTATGTTCATAATAAGAGATGCTATGCAATGCATGCACGTTAATTGTACTTTTTTAAAAGGGTCTAAAAAACAAAAATCACAATTTGACAAATAGAAACTGCGTGAGCTGACAAGATATCCAGGATATTAGAAGGAGAACCCACTTTAACTTTTTCTGTTCTGGATTTTTTAGAACCATGAAACGGCAAGAGGCCAATTGAATCTATTTTTTTTAATGTTAATTGACTAACTTGTTTTTTTATATATATTTAAAAAAATTCTATTTTGTTAACGTTTAGCAGAGGTGAATAATAAATTTTGTTCACCTTAGCGCGAGCCTCTCCCTTAATTCACGTATGCTCTATATATACCCTATAAATCCTTTAGTAATCTGGATAAAGATCCAGAGGTTAAGCCGGGGTGCAACAGTAAAGTATCATTATTTATGATGTATAAATTTGGTATACAGGAGCGTATCAAGAGCCCTTAAGATATGTTAAGATTATTTTTTAGTAAGTTTAGTAGTAGAGCACTTCAAAGATTATTAAATTTTACTGATTCCTGATCTGTATTTATAGAGATATATTTTAATATTAAATATTTCAACTTTATTATTTTCTTGTAAAATATAAATCGAAAACATTCTATACCTGCTTCTGTGCCAATTTTCGTACTTTAATCGGCTAGAGTCCTCTATCCTCGTATTTTCAGAATGGTCGCACTTATAACAGAGTTAAGCGAAGGCATTTTCAGTGTTGAATACCTTGACTTAACTCAAGAGTAAAATTACTTTTTCTAATTTATATCTGAGTGGCATCAGCAATATTTTTATATAATTTTCTTTTCCTAATGTAAAGGTAGAGTTTTATGTCATTTTTAAGCAAATCCTCTAAATCTAATTAAAATGAAAATTTTTAATAATTTTAACCAGAAACGCTTTGAAGACTCACCAAGTTAAGTTCATAGATCGTATACGCTTTTAATATAAAATATATGTATCAGTCTATTGTGCTTTTGTTACAAATATTTATTTTAAATATTAGTTTTTGTACAACAAAATTGTTTTCGTTGTACGATCTCGATAATTTTTATTATTGCCATAGAGCCAGATTTCAAAATTACTCATTACAACTTCTCAACAGAAATAAATATAAGACATATAGAAAGATTGCACTAATCTCCTTCATAAACACAGCACCTTTTACCCAGTGATGCCATATTTGAATAATTGTCTTTAATATGCAGAATTTTAGCCTACAAGAAGGGCTATGAGAAAAGAAGAATTTTTTGATGTTGATAATTATCTAGATTATTTAATCATATTATCTCAACACGTTTAACGATATTTTTTAAACTCACTTTATGATGGATGTGAAGATTCTAATATGGTAGGCTTTTTTTGAAGTCACCTAATGATGGACGGGGAGATTTTGATACGGTCGACATTTTTTATTTAAAGGTACTACCTATTTTCTGAAAAATCATCAATTCCGACGCGCCTTATAATTTTTTATAGATCTTCATCTCTGTAGAATTGTGAAGAATTTTTCGGGTCAAATTAAAGAAGAGTCCCAGAAAAAATCAGGCAACACTGCTTTTACCGACATAAATAGGTTTTTAAGTATTCCGCTCAGCTTTTTATTTGATTAAAATTGTAAAAAATCCTACCAGCAAGCAAGAGAGCGACAAGATAATGAAATATTAAACAGAGAACTCGTAGGTTTGATCTGATTTCTTTTTCAGTGAAAATGTATTCCAAGGAATCAATATCTATCCATTCTTACGGGATTAAATAAGAAAGATCTTTAGTCTGTATGGAAACAAAATACTCTTATTTTTTTTATCTAAGGCTCCTAATCATCTTTTTTCTCCCATCCCTTTAACTATATCAGCCATTAGGATTTGTTTTTTGATATCAAATGGAAAAAAAGTCATGTAGCATATTTTTTTATCTAATTTTTTCTACAACAAATAAAATAATCTTGATAACTATTGCTGTAATAATTTGCTATTCCCGTACGTTTCTGCACTGTATCAACGCTGTTAATCACCAGACTGACAAAATAAAACCTGGAAAAGAAAACAACAAGATAGGGTTCTGCTTTGTAATAATCTTTTGTATCTCTTGGATTTCACGTTTGGCTGAGAGTGATAAATATCACTGAAATATGGCCTACTATGCCCGCATACTTTGATATCAAGTATTTAGGTTATGTGTCTTGACCTAAGAGGCCGGAGGAAAAAAGGGAATTAATCTTTTAGAAAATTAGTTATAAAATAAAATATTCAAAAATTGTTATTTAATTTTTTGTTCAACCCTTGCACGTTATAATTCCTATTCAAACTGTCTAACGATTTTATAAAATAGGGTTTTGACGAACAGTTCAAGGAAACAAATGAGGTCAAAATTCCTTTTTAAATATACCAAAGGCATTGTTTATAAACCTTAAAACCAAAAACAACTTTTTGGAGAACTCTTTTAATAAAGTTCTTGTCTGTGATAAAAACAAAACTTTGTTAACTCTTCAGCAAATTCCTAAAGCTGAAAGGTTTAGCTATAGGCTATGAAAATGTTTGGCCTCTTCAGATTTTCTTAAGGGTTCCGAAATGCCGTCAACCAAGAAGCAAATATCTGCTTGCCTATCTGCATATTCCTAACTTAATTTAAATGCCTAATGTTCTGTTTACCCTTGCAAATATGTCGTAACTCAATTAAATATTTAAAACCCCTTTGACTAGTAGTCGTTCCTAATTAAAAGTCTTAAGAAAGACAGCTTTGTTCCGGGGCATATTCTTTAACCCCCATTAAGTATTTTAATGAAAGTTTTAGGTCTGTTAAATTTTAAATATATTAATTATCGGTTAGTAAAAGACCCAGATAATATCGTGTTTTTCGTCACAATGAGGATAAAAATGTATCAATATGTTTTGTCTACAGGTCTGGTAAAATAGAACTTAATATACTAGCTATAAATTAAATAAAAGAAAATGCCGGTGGTGGGCTATATTATAGCTAATATATTACGTTCTCTGTGTTGCCCATTAGGCGCCTGATTGTAAAAATACTTTGCCAGATCTGTATGTATATACTGTATTAAATACCATTTAAAAAGTAGGAGATACCGGGGTTGGTTGTTATAGTGGCATATTGTTACACATTGCATATTTAAAAAAATGTATAAGGTGAAGTGGGGTAAGTGGGGATCCGGGGCAAGTGGATTTTTTTGTAATAATTATAAAAAAATACTTTTAAAAACTAAAACTACAATAAAATGTTTTTTTGGACTTTTATAGAACCTAACATATTGTTAAAAAAATTTTAATATTTTTTTTTAAGTAACATAGCTTATGTCAAATGTATATAAACTTCGTCTATAATTACAAGTTACGGCAAAAATGTTTAAAATTGTTTTTCTGTACTAATTTCAAAGTTTTTACATCCTCAAAGTTGTAATCACTAACGGTATCTCTTGTATTTTTTAAACACTATAATTTTTCAGGTTTTCAGTTTTAGGTCCATAGTTTCCACTTGCCCCGCTTTTTTTGTTAGTGGGGTAAGTGGGGATTAGTTCCCACTTCTCCCATTAAAATTTTTTATATTAATTAAATTCAAAGTGAAAAGTTTTAAGAAGTTGAAAAGTGAGATTGTGCGTAATCTGCAAAAACTATAAAGTAAATAAAGACTTAAAAACCGTATTACGTAGTTTTAAAAAAAGTTATAGAAGAAGAAATCTCTAACATATTAACTTCTTTATTTTTAGGAATCTTTTAAATCTGAAAAAAGCCTGTTGTTGGTGAAGTCGCAATAGATTAACCCATTTGCTCCAGTTGAATATAACATTACTCAAACGCGATTTATAAGTTGAAAATCCACTTACCCCAGTACCTGGGGCAAGTGCGTTCTATGGGTATATTTTCGTAACAATTTTTTGTTTAAATGAAATTCTTGGGTAAATAATTAAACAAATTTTGTTGTAAATGTAAATATCACTAAGTACTTCCCGTCTAAAGCGCATCTCTGTAACTCCATTTTAAAAAAAGTTATGTGGTCTCAAAGGCGACCTTTTATATTTTTAATCCCCACTTACCCCACTTCACCTTAGTTTATTTTGTGTTTGTTAAAAATTAATAATACTTTTTTTAAATGTTTTAATCAATATCCATAAAAAATATTTAAGTTAAAATGAAAAAACCCCGGTCTTTCCCGTGCTTAAATTTTAAAAATTTAATAATAAAGAAACTTAATATGAAGCATATGATAAAAGTTCTTCTCAGATATTCAAAGTAATGAACCAAAAAAGAAACATCGCAAGAATTTTTTGGAGATCTGAAATAGTAAACATAAAATGTGATTTAGTTTTTATGTAAAAAGTCAATATCGTTTATGAAGGACGGAAAAAATTATATTATAGAACTTAATAAAAAATAACTTTTTTTAGACATAAAATATTTTTTTTGTTAAATGGTTACTCTTATACATCTGCTTTATTTATAATCTTATATAGCTTTAAATTCATGTATTGTCTTTTTTTTTTTTTTTATGATAAAACACCTGCACTGTAGGAAAAATCCTTTAAGGCGCTCTGGGAGCGGTGCGAGTGCGAAAAAAGCGATTAACGTTGGTCTTGAAACGTTGAAGATTGTATTCATTGGGAAACACGACCTCAGGAAGATCATTCCACAAAGATGACGTTCTCCAGATGAAAGAATTCTTGAACAATGAAGTTCGAGGAGTACTAAGCTGAACAACATATGGATGAGCGGCAGTGGTTTGCCGTGTATTTCTGTTTTGCATTGCTCTAGGTGGAATCAAGTGGGCAATGTCAGTCGAACACCTGCCATGGAAATATCTGTAAAATAGAGCCAAATCACCAACCTGTCTTCGATGCTCCAGGCTATCGAGGGTCTTGGTCAGCTCGGGGTCGCCGATCAGACGAATGGCTCTCCTTTGAATGGAATCCAGTAGCCGAAGGGTGTGCTTGGGTGCAGAGCTCCAGACATGAGAGCAATATTCTAATGATGGTCGAATCTGGGCTTTGTAGAGTGTCAAAAGTTGATGAGGTGTGTACAACCTTTTGGTGCGGAAAAGTACACCAAGTTTCTGTGCAGCTGCCTTGGCAATTGCGGCAACGTGATCATGCCAAGACATATTACCTCCCCGATTGACCCCCAGCAAATTAATAGACGGTGCCAGGGGAATTGCGTGTCCTGCCATGACTATATCCGGTTCTGCAATGTTAACCTTTTTGGAGAAGACTGCTGCCTGGGTTTTCTTAGCATTAAATTCGACTTGGTTACTGTCACCCCAAGCCAAAATTTCTTCCAAGTCTTTGTTGAGGCGCAATACTTCATGCTGCCTGCGAAGATGTGCGTCGGCAGCGGATGTTTGGGAAGTCAAGGTAAAAGATGAGACAAGTGTGCTGTCATCAGCAAAGCTATAAATTGGATTTTGGGTTTTCACTAGAAGGTCGTTAATATACAGTAAAAAGAGGGTAGGCGACAATATGGACCCTTGAGGAACACCGGCATTGATGGTGAAGGTGTCTGAGAGAAACCCGTCAATCGCCACTTGCAGAGAACGGTTCTTAAGGAAGCTGGTTAACCATAAACAGAATCCATTAGGCATACCGTAGGATCGCAATTTACTTAGAAGTCCATCGTGCCAAACACGATCAAAAGCCCTAGAGATGTCCAGTGCAACAGCCCGGGATTCTCCATGATGTTCGATGGTGTTGCTCCAAAGATGGGTGACATATGCCAGAAGGTCACCTGTTGATCTGGACTTACGAAAACCGTATTGATGGTCGCTGATAATGTTAAGCCCTTCCAGATACTTTAGGAGTTGTTGGTTAATAGCTTTCTCCATTACTTTTGAAATTACTGAAAGCAATGCGACGGGTCGGTAGTTGCTTGGCAGAGTCTTTTTACCTTTCTTTGGAATGGGCTGGACACGCGCCGACTTCCAGCAGGATGGAAATATTCCTTTTTTGTAGGATAAGTTGAAAAGTCTACAAAATACTGGTGTAAGTTCATCGGCGCATGTCTTAAGAACAATGATAGGAATTTCGTCTGGACCAGAAGCTTTATTGACGTCGAGTCCTTTAAGGATCCGTTTAACAAGACGCTGACGGAACACGATTTCAGACATTTGCGATTGAACTGAGGGAATGTTGGGTGGTGGTTTTCCCTGAAAGTCTACAGTGGAATACGAGGAAAACAGTTCAGCAAGTAGGTTTGCTTTATCCCCGGCTGTGGTTGCTATTGTGCCGTCGGAACGTGTTAGAGGTGGAATAGTTGACTTTGTAAAGTTTTGGCTGACGGCCTTAGCGACTGACCAAAAGGACCTTGATCCGTTAGGACTGGCAAGAAGTTTGTTTTTGATTCTCTCGTTATGAGCTTCTTTGCTTTGGTCTATCATTTGCTTACATTGGTTTCGGGTGGTAACAAAGATGGCGCGATTTTCAGGAGTAGGGTTTTTACGCCACTGTCGGTAAGCCAGGTTTTTAGATCTGACAGCACGCTCGCAATTCTTGCTAAACCAGGGCTTGCCGTTAGAAGGGCGCTTTTTGGAGAAAGGAATAAAGGCCTCCATGCTAGTTAGAATGACGTCGGAGACCTCCTTTGCACAGACAGATGGATCATCCGAAGAAAAGCATACGCTTAGCCAGGGAAAGTTGCGAAAATGGTCCTTTAGGTCTTCCCACTTAGCTGATGTATAGTGCCAAATCTTACGGGGTTTAGGAGGTTGTTCAGAACTAATTGGCGGCTCGCTTAGGGTTGAAATAAGTTTGTGATCGGAAGAGCCCAATGGTGGTTGTACGGTGACCGTATATAGGTCTGGATTTGAAGTTAAAAAGAGATCTAAAAGACTAGCAAAATCCCCAGCTCGGTCTGGAACCCGCGTTGGTTCTTCTACGAGTTGAATTAGACCAGAACTGATCGCAAAAGATTCGGCCTCGCGGCCTTGCTCATCGTTGGTGTTTGAGTATTTAAGCCAGTTGACATTGTGGACGTTAAAGTCGCCAAAGATAGCAACTTCGGCATTCGGATGGTTGGTTTGCAAGAAGTCGATTGTGTTGGCTAGTGATGAGAAGAGGGCCCTGTAATGCATGTCGCTTGGAGGTCGGTAAAGGCAGCATATAAACTTAGTGATTTTTTGTGAAGATATTTTAAACCACATTACATCAAAGTCTTTCGGTTCCAGTATTTCCTCCCGTTGGCAGCAAGGATCATCTCGAATGAACAGACAGACCCCAAAGTTGCGTCTAAAACGGCAGTGAAAATCATATCCAGGATATAAATAGCTGACGGTGTTCGTTGACGCTCTGACTTTTGTCTCGGTCAGCGCAAGCACATGAGGCTTGGAAGATTGTAAGTGCTGGTGGACTGAATTGATGTTAGTGTTAAGCCCTCTAATATTGCAGAAATCAATTTTGAAGTTGTTACTTTTGGGTCTGTTAGCAACTGCAGGCGCCACACCATTTCCTCGTTGAGTGTTGTTGGAGGAACCCAGTAAATTGTCGGAAATGGTGGATAATTTATTAATTTTGCTTGATGAAGCCACAGGACCAGCCCCCACCCGGAGATCCGATCGGGGGGCGAGTTTACCTCCGGAATATTTTGATCTTGGAGCTTCCATCATGCTTCTTTTATACGGCCCCACCCTGGAAACCGGAAACATCAGCACGGCGACGAAACGTTAACTCAAAGAGCAACTTCACGCCGCGTAAACTGATGCAATGGTATCTCACCGGACGATGCCGGGTGGGCCAGCATCTTCCATTTATGTCTATTATCTATTTTTTTTGACGTATAGATAGTTTGATTTAAATTAATAACAACAAAATTTTTATACACTTTTCTGCTAATTTTTTAATATTTCATACTACTCGTACGCATTATTGCTTTATTTTGGAAAATACTACAGCTACAAAATATTTATGAAAGAAATTAAACATTTCTTAGTAATTTTCCTACTACCTACAACAAAAAAGCTTACTTGTTTCCTAATGATCTTTAACGAATACGCCAAATTTGATGTCAAAAAATGTATAGGTTGACAAATTTAATAGATAAGGCCGCATTTTTTTTAAATGAAAACCCTACCTCTTAATAAGCCAGCTGCATAAGATTTTCTTTCAACTTTAAAAATTTATAGTTGTCAATTTTATTTTTAACCGTTCCGGAAATAAAATTTAATTTTTTTACAGTTACTTAAGGGACAGTGCTTACTTTAGCCTATCATTGGGTTGGGCTCTGAATAAATAATTTTCACGATATTTATTTAAATAAAAAACATTTTCTTCCAACGAAATTTTGCGAATTTAATTGTATTACTTTGAATTAAAACTTCTCTCTGTGTATAGAAATGTTATTTAAAATGCCGGAAAAATGTTTTTCGTTGATGCAGAAGCGCGAGGCAGCTAACACAAATTAAATTTCGACGAGACGAGCATTCTAATCAGAAACGCCAAATCCTGGCAAATTTTACTTATTACGGAATTCGCATTAGCGATAATCTACGTGGATCGTTTTAGCAAATCCCTTTATGGATGGAATTATTTCCACTTCAAAGAATATACAGAATACCTTCTTCCTTAGAATCGTATATGTATACTCGAAGTAACAATTTTTCCTATTGTAAAGGCTCAAGGCTTGGCAGCACAAGATTGCACATAAAATACTTCATAATTTTGTGGGCTTGTTGGATGCAGCGCTGTTATCAGTGTTGGCTCTTTTATAAGATCATTTGATCAAGGACTCCTCCTACTTAAATTAATTTCTCTTGTAACTTAGTATTTAATCTGTCCAATATATAATTTTTAGAATTTAAATTTACATTAATTACACAACACAGCGTTATTTCTTAAAATTATGGTTTTCTAAAAATGTTTTTTTGATTATCATTTTTTTATAAAAACTGGACTGACTTTATAACTTTATGTCATTTTTCGACCTTTCTAAAAAAAATCCGAACTATCTATAGTGTGATATGAAACATATTTTGTCTACGAATAACTAATTCTTATTTTTCAAAATATTTATATGACAATACATGTAAAAAAATGTAACGATCCCTTCTCGAAAACCATTACTGTATATAATGTCCTATAAATAGTCGCATTAATTACAACAAATACCAATAATACCTTATTAAAATTAGTTTTACCAAAATAGTTGTTGTATCTTAGTATGACATAGGTACCTAATAAAAAGCAAGTGAATAAAAAACTTACTGTTTCATATAAAATTAATTTTGTTAGGGAACAGAATTTTTTCATTAAGGTGTTTATTTTTAAACAAAAATTCGCCTGTTTATTTTTTACATACACTTATATAATATAACAATATTGATTAGTTATATTTATATACATTTTTATTATATCAAATCTTATATTAATAAATAAAATTATACTCTGTTTAATAAGTGACAGGGTGATTCCTAAGTTAAGACTAGTATACTAGACTTCTTCTTCTTCTTCTCAGCCTGTATTTATCCACTCCTGGATGTAGGCCTCTTCCATAACTTTCCATGCTCTTCTGTCCCCTGCAGTCTGGATCCAGTTTCTTCCCGCAAAACACCGGATGTCATCTCGCCATCGTCTCTGGGGTCTACCGATGCTCCGTTTTGTCTCCCTCGGGCGCCAAGTCAAGATCCTATGTGTCCACCTGTGGTCATCCTGCCTTGCTATATGGCCAGCCCATCTCCATTTCAGCTGTGCCACAAGTCTTAGTACATCTGTCGCTTTAGTTCTTCTGCGAATTTCCTCGTTGCGGATTTTGTCCCTTAAAGTGATTCCGAGCATAGCCCTTTCCATTGCTCGCTGGGTGGTCTGCAGTTTATCGGCAGATTTGCGAGTGATTGACATTGTCTCTAGTCCGTATGTGAGCACCGGTATCACGCATGACTCAAACACTTTTCTTTTTAAGTTTATAGGCAATTCGCAGGATTTAAGAATATATCCCAGTTTTCCAAAAGCCGCCCAGGAGAGACCTATTCTTCTTGAGATTTCGGAATATTGGTTTTCTTTCCCAAGTTGAATTTTGTGGCCTAAATAAATATATTCAGAGACCGTTTCTAGAGGTTGGTCGTTAACAGTTACCTGGATGTCTTCTGTACTCATGAGCTTCGTTTTTGTTAGGTTCATTTCAAGCCCAATTTCCATTGATGCTAGATGAAGTTCCTCTAGCATGCTCTTAAGCTCTTCATCTGTGTTGGCAATGATCACAACATCGTCTGCAAAACGCAAGTGGTTTAAACGTATTCCATCGATATTAATCCCGTTTTCATGCCAGTCTAGTTTTTTGAAGACATCCTCCAAGGCAAGAGTAAACAGTTTTGGCGAGATGGTGTCCCCTTGTCTTACTCCTCTCTTGATCGGAATCGTGCCGGTTTTTAAATCATCGTCTATTTTTATATGAAGGGAGGCGTTATTATATATGTCTTTAATAAGGCATGAGTATCTGGAGTCAATCCTTGCGTTGTCTAGGGATTCCAGGATTGCCCAAGTTTCAATGGAGTCGAAAGCCTTCTGGTAGTCTACGAAGGCCAAATGGAGTGGTATATTATACTCTGTAGCTTTTTCAATGAGAGTGCGCAGTGTCTGTAGGTGGTCGATCGTGCTAAACCCCTTTCGAAATCCCGCTTGTTCGACTGGTTGGTATGAGTCCATCTTGTTGGTCAATCGGTTCGTTATTATTTTGGTGAACAATTTGTATAAGTGTGATAACAAGCTGATAGGCCGATAATTATCTATGTTGTTCCTGTCTCCCTTCTTGTACAAAAGGATAACTTCTGCATTTTGCCACGTCGTTGGAATTTTCCCTTCTGTTAAACATTTATTTAGTAATATTCTTACACTTTCTAACAGCTTCTCACCCCCCATTTTAATCATTTCGCTCGTGATTTGATCCTCACCTGGGCTCTTTCTGTTTTTCATTTGATTTAGTGCTGTCTCTAGTTCCGCGGTATTTATTTCAGGGATTTCTTCGGAGCCTACGTTTTGAATTATTTTTCTCCGATACTGTCGATCCTGTGCTTTAGAACTGTACAGATTTTCATAGTATTCCTGAATAGTCGTTGCTATTTCATTACGATTGCTAACTATAATACCCTCTTTGTTTTTTATTTGTGTCATTTTTGTCTTTCCGTTTGATAGTTTAGATCTCAGGACTTTCATACTTTTATTATCTTCGATTGTATCCTTAACAAGCTTTGTATTATGGTCTCTCAAGTCTTTACGGATGTTCCTATTTATTTCTCTGTTTAGTGTCGTGTAGCCTTCGTTTTCTCGGTCCATTCCTCTTCTTGATTTTATTAGGTTCTTTGTGTGTAGGTTGATTCTGCTCCGGTTTTCCGTTTGTTTAAAGCATATGCTTCTCGTTGCGATTTGAATACTGTTGGAGATCTTGTTGCAGTGTTCGTCTATCCCTAGTGTGGGTATTGATGGTTCATCCAGTTTAGAATCTAAAATACGTTGGAAAGTAGCTTTGTTATGACTTAAAGCCTCGACGGTTGGGTGTTTCCGTTGTTGTATTAATTTCTTCCTCTCGGATCTTGTATTTATCTTTATTGTTGCTCGAACTATACGGTGGTCACTGCCAGTGTCGAATCGGTTTAGAACTGTGACATTTTGGCATATATCCTTCCTGTTCGTCAAGATATAGTCAATTTCGTTTTTAGTTGTACCGCTTGGACTTCTCCACGTCCATCTTCTTTGTAGAGGTTTTTGGAAAAAGGAATTCATGCAGTATAGATTTTCGTTTCTACAGTAGTTTGTTAGTCTTTCTCCTCGGTCGTTTCGCTGGCCGAGTCCGAACTTACCCACATTTGGGATATCCTCATTTGTGTTTACACCAATCTTAGCGTTGAAATCCCCCATAATTATAACAAAATTGGCCTTTTCGTTGTTTTTTGCGGTAGTTATGTCTTCATACAGTTGTTCAACTTCTTCAACATCGGAGGTACTGGTTGGGGCGTATACCTGGATTACCTGTAGATCGTATCTGTTGTTAATTTCTTTCTAGCATGATATATATAACTCGAGGTGAGATGGATCGCATTTTCGTGATTCTGTTCTTTAGACGCCTGTTTACCATCAAGGCAACTCCCCCTATCTGATAGTTTGTTTCAGAGTTGTTCTGATACAGCAAGTGTCCAGATTTAAGGGAGGTAGCCATTTCTCCCCTCAGTCTTGTTTCACTTAGACCTAGAACGTCCCATCTTATATCTTGCAATTCATGTTCTAGTCTTTCCATATGTTCTTGGAGCCTTAGCGTCCGGACGTTATAAGTAGCAACCATAAGTTTTTCTTTAACTATAGGTGTTGTTTGTTGCGTGAGTCTTTTCGCCGAGTTATTGCCTCCCCCAGAATCCATGAGGCAGACTGATATATCAGTGTAAGATTCTGAGCTAACCGCTCTACTTGCCTGGGGTAATAGTGTTGTATCATTCGGCATGTTTCATTTGGAAGGATTTTAGCATTTAAACGCCACGCTTGCCAGGCGGGTTGGCGAGTTCGGTTTCAGCCGCCCAATTTGGGTCCAGACGCTGTTGACAGCCGCCCATTCTGGATCCGACGCTGTCGATATTCGCCATATCTGGCTATCCTCAAACTTAGTTTAGCCTGCAGGTCGATGCAGTTGCCCGGGGTGTGGCACGTGGAGCCATAACTGAGGATTGGGCGTCCTGTGAGGACCAGTCATCGCCGACCACTCTCCGACTAGGTCGTTGAGTGCGACCGTCCTTGATGAAAGGTACTACCTCTACAGCACAACCCCTACACCCCTACACTAGACTAGTAGTAGAGTATAGAAGGCATTAAAATAAACAACATTTTCAAATACCTTTTTTCAAAAATAAAGTACTTACATTCATTTATTACACTACGAATCAAATACGGTTCTGCCTAACTTGTCCGTTAAATAACATTAAGAAAACCTCTGGGTGTAGGATGAGCCCGCAAGGGAAAGCGTTCTGCGTATAATTTCGAAGAAACATCCGCACTTTTACGACACTCAAAGTAAATTAGCACCATATCTATTAGTTAATTGTTTTTTAATTCTACCCATTTTCACCAATTTAAAATTAACTTGCTCCAGAAAAACACACCGCAGCGGATTGCTCAACACTACCCGTATGACTAATACTAATAAGAGATAAGAAAAACAACAGAAACTATAGCGGGCTATGTTTTGTTGACCAGGCCCGCACTTAGATTTTTTACTTCTGTATTTCGCCTATTTTTAAAGTTTTTGAAAAAAGGTATCTGAAAATCTGGTTTATTTTAATGCCTTCTATACACCGCTAAAAAAGATGTATCAACTTAGGAATCACCCTGTATAAGTAGAAGATTTATTTGCATCTCTCTTTTATTGTTTTTTTTATGAACAGGCCTGTCTTCGGTTTCAGTTACTCCCACTCAAATCCTAGAAAACCATGTTATATTTATTATCTAAAGTCGAAGAAAAAAGTCTTTTTCAAATGAAAATCTAAGTTATAATCTTGACAAAACTTTACTTATTTTAAATATGCCTCTATCAGCTCTTGAAACATATTTTTACCTTACACGTAAATTCTTAATTAAAGACGTGGGAAACTTACCCTTGTCCATCTAGAACAGTTATTAATTTTTTATTTTAATACTCATGTTAAAGAAATGCAGTTTCGTATAAATGCTAACCTCTAGTTATGTTAATAAGATAGTGACGGTAGTGTAGATGTATATGTGTTATTCAAAATATTTGACTCATCATTCAGTCATATTGTAAATGGTACAATCTTAATTTAAAATAAATTTTTATGGTATCTGTAAATCCAACCCTGACTTACGACTCATATAATATTGAAATCCGGTCTCTAAAGATAACATTGTTAATGAAGAGAAGTAGTTGCACTCTAAAAGGTCCCTTTTAGTTTTTATCTTCAATTAAATACAGTACAACTAGCGTAGAGTATTTCTAACGAAGAGCACTTGAACATTTTTAAAATTAAAACAATGAATATGAAATAAATTTAGTTTCTCAAAGTCAATTAATCCAATTATATTTAATTTTTTTTTCTGAATAAAGGTTGCGGAAATTTATTATCAAAAGAAGGTGAATTTTGTGAAACAATAGAATGAAAAAACTTATTTAAATATTTTAAATTGTATCGGAATCTTTAATTTAAAACATTGTTTGAATTTAGAGAATAAATAGTAAGTATTTGAATTAAAATCATCTAATAAAAATCTCATAAGCAAAATAAATAAAATATAAATAAACCTTGGTGTAAGCCAATATTTTAAAATGTCGGACTGAAAAAATTAAAGCTAGCGCCACTAGTACACCGGACAGTCCGGACACTCTTAGGGAAATATATCACCATGACATTAAATTAACAACATTATTGTTATCATTACGCCAAAAAGTGAACACATATAAGTTTAAGCGTTTAATTTTTTGTAGGTTTGGATATCCAAAGCAAGTACCATATCACACGCGACGTAACTCAATGGTCAATTCTTTTTAAAGTAATTATTACACGTTCGTGTTTTATGTAAATAAAATTGATCTAATTCTCATTTCCACAAAGAATTTTTTAACCTAGATAAAAAAAACAAACAGAGGCATTGCGACCTTAATTTAGAACATATATAGCGAGTTGGCACCTGGGCAGATAGTTCATTTATCAAAGATCAATGGACTGAGGTCAACACACCACTGCTAATATATTTTAATTTAAACGAACGAAAATAAATTATTCAATTTAATATTTTGTAAGTGATTCCTCCGTTACAGAATTAAACTACCATGTTGACACTGCAAAATATACGTACTCTATATTATATACGATTATCAATATGCTGATATTTTAGAAAATAAAAGCGTGTATAGAAATGCGGAGATTCCTTTCTTACATCTATTTCCATATATGAGATAAGATCCATAAATTCAAAATAGGAATATCACATTTAAAATAAAAATTAACATGATATCAATGTCGGGAAAATTGCAAAACCCTCTAGGAAAAATAGCATAAAGACCATTACTTAACAGTTCAACGTCATGGCTTCGTGTAACTAACATTAATAACACTTAATGCAAAAATCTACCTAAAAGATTGACTTTTAATTATTCAAATATTTGAATATAAGACTAAGATATTACAAGCTATCCATACAATGCTTATTATTTCTTGAAACTTAAGAGCTTCATTTTTAACCATTTATAACATAAGAAAATTTAACCTATAAGATATATTAATGACTGAAATATGTTTAAAGTATGTTACAATTTGTAGATGTATGATTCACAATTTATAAATTATTTATAAAGGAATTATACATGTAATAAGTATATTGAGTATCTAATAATGTTTTAATAAAACTGGGTTATGTTTATTTACCTTTGGAATGTCTACTAGTTAACTATAAGATAAGATACTTCTTTAAACTATATCGCCGAGCCGCTGACCCCTTGATCTGATAAATCCTTCATTTACTTTGCCCATTTTTGGTTGTAAACCTTCTTAGTCATTTATTTTAATTTACAAAACTTCAGGAAATGCTATATTTAGTTAACAAGAGTTTTTGTTTTAGAAATTGTCGAAATAGTTCGTAAAGGTCCCGAAGCAAATAATGGACTACCATTACGACCAACTATTTCTAGTGAAAATGTAAACGAACAGGTTGATGAGATTACTTCTTTAATAGAAAAATGCTGGGCTGAAGATCCACATGAACGTCCAGATTTTGGTACTTTGAAATCCAAACTTCGACAGATGAGCCGCAAGTAAGACATATTAATTTATTTTATACATAATTATGAGTTTTTGTAAAAAAAAAATTTTGAAAATATTCGTAGGAGAAATAGCACAAAAGATATTAAAAAAATGTACTTGTTCACAGCGCATTTTACTGCTGGGAAGGTGGGACCTGATTTAATGAAGTTTGTAAATTTGCACGTAAAACCCGGTTGAAATAGTTTATTACCGGGTGCTTTAAATTAACGCCCTATTTAACAAAGTTAAATCATCAAAGTGAATCTTAATTGTATTGTACAGTCACCTAATTTGTATCCATCTTTGTTGTATCTCGGTATTATACTTTTTAAGCCCCAAATCTACCATATAAATGGATTTTTTAAGTTTGTATATTCTTCTGTAAAGTGTACGGTAATTTTTTGGCAGTGATTTAAAAATTCGCTATTAATTATTATTATTTATGACAACCAAATTGTGTGACATTTAATCAATGATGTTTTTAACAGCAAATTATTAAGGAAGGAAAACTTATTTCTTTTTTATTGTGTTGGAGTTACAAATATCCGAGATAAAGGATCATAAATTTCAAGCCGTCATCTGCACTAGACTTGAGTTTTAAATATTAAACGAATTTAAGTTAGGGCTTTTAAAAAAATTCTTTCAGCTTCCCACTCGGATTATATATGTTTCTTTAGGTAAATTTATTAGTAGAAATATTAAATTTTATACTACTAATAAAATAATAATACTTTCTTTTTAATTTTAAGTATTCTCTTATCAAACTTTTTTTTTGTTGCTTGGGTTGGCGAAAGAGCCAGTATACTTGAGCTTATAAGGCCCATTATACCCCCTATCGTCTGGGTAATGTCAGCCAGATGAGACCTACAGCTTCGCGTGGAATCCGAACCACATGTATGCACTAGTTTATCCTTTTTACTTCCCCAGAGGACCTCGGTCCTCGGCGCCCCTCTCTCTAGGTCCCGATATTAGGATTCACTAATAGCATACTGCATTCTTTATTAAAGTAAAAAAAATACAACAGAGCAGGAGAGGAGTTGCACTCCAGCTACGATAACAACGCGTTGTGGTCAATTTCACTTCGACTTTGAAATAATGCATTTTTAATGAGTGTTTTATAGAATAATAATAATCATTTGATTGGGGTAAAAGAGCGTTTCTAATTTGGTTAATACAACAAACAATCAAAAATAAGTATAAACGGCGATATGGCCCCTGAGAAAATAACAAAAGGGTATACTAAAGTATCCAATTGTTTTAGAGAGAAAGCAACTTGCTTTTTGAAATTATTGCAAATTTCCTTTTACAATATTGACTTATTTCTCGTTATAACCAGCTTCCGCAAATAACTTAACAGGTCTGTTAAATTTTCGCTTGGAAAAATTAAGGTCAGTTTGAAATAAAATTAAGCAAAATTATAATTTAATTCTCAAGAGAGACAAACAACCCTCATTCATTAAAAACATAGGAACACTTTACTATATTGCGTATTAAACAGTGATAAAAGAATCTCCGCATGTATTTATCTCTGTATAAGTATGTTAATTTAGAGAAACATTAAATGTTTCCAATTTCACATTTAAAATCTAATCTATTTATATTTAACAGATTTGTTCGATTTATTATTAGCAACTTTAAATAACTCTAACTGCATTTACATTATTTAATCTGTCGTGTGGAAAACAAATAGTGTAGCTTGACATCAAGAGATCAGTGGCGGATCCAGGATTTTGCTGAGTGGGAAGGGGGGGGGGGGGGGGCGACTAAAAAAAAAGTGACGTCTAAAAAAAAAGATCGTATCCCGGCTCTAAAAAATTTTCTTACTCTCAAAAGTGACTTTTAAAAAAAAATTGGACCTTTCACGCGCCCTACAATTTTTAAGGCTCACAGTAAAAAAACACCCATTTAGTGAGGCTCAGGGAAAGGGGGGTGAAACTGCCTTCGATTCCTCCCCCCCTAAATCCGCACCAGCAAGAGATAACATCAAAGATAAACGTAACATTGTACAAAGCTAAGCAGATCGTTAGTATAACTACAGCAATGAAATCCCTTAGAGTATAACTTTCTTATTAAAAGATTGTGTTTCCTACATGAAGCTTTTCTATTCTTTTTTATTTCCATTCATGACAACTTAATTTATTATAGTCCGCTAAAAAAACTTTACCTACAAAGCAACTTTATACAAAGCAAAACTTTTTCGTAGTTTTTATGGTTGTGTCTAAATAAAGTACAATTACTAATCACTGTATTGCCAGAACTTTTTTTAACTGTTGCACTAAGTCTAAACCAATAAAATAAAATGTATGGCAAGATAAACGTTGTCAACAAAGCACATAATTCAATAATTATATTATAACATTAAATATGCAAGTGCTGTTATTATTTTTTGGAAACTGTGTATAAGCTAAAATTTTACGGGAAGAAGTTTAATAATTAAAGGAAAATGTGGCCAGCAAAGTGCTCTATTTACTAAACGGAACGTATATATCTACTTTGCCTTTTTGAAATTTTAACAAGGAAAACCTTGTCTCAACAAAGCGTTGTTTGTTTAGAGATCGTTTTATGTGCCCTGACTTTTAAGGTCTTGAAAAGTTTTTAATAACTCAGATTTTTTTTAAGAATCCAATTTTGTATATTTTGTTCTGAAGAGGACAACATTTATTTAACACGAATGTTTTTATGGCAACACAAGAACCACATTTATAAATAATTATTTATAACAACTTCTTTTTTGACCCAGGTGGAATAACTCCCACATGTTCATTTTACTGAATTTTCTTTTCCTGTATTCCAAATGAATTCTTTCGTGTAGTGTAGAATAAAATGACACCGAAGTGGGTCAAAATGTTTTACTTCTGTTGATGTACACTGCACTGGGTGTTTTAGATTTTCCTTAATTAGCAGAGATCTGAAGAGGAGAATACCAATTGAGATTATTTTATTAATCATAAATATTTTTATATATTGAAAAAGTTCCAAAATATATAGAATATGTATTATAAATTCTTGATTTTTATAGCAAGCCATGGATTTTTAGGTCCATGTAAGTATAATACAGGTTGACAAAAAAATTAGTGTTACCAGTTTGGAAATGCATGGAACAATTTTAGTTATTGGTAATTTATGTTTAAAAAGTAAAGGTAGAATTTCAAATAATAATGTTGTAGTGACATTGTTTTATTAATATATAGCGCTGCCTAGTGGGACTCCTGTAATTATGACGAATGTCTTTACATGTAATTTTCTCTTAACATTTTGCTTATTTCTATAAGTTTGTTAGAGGTGCTGATATGCTCAAGAGTCACAGTGTTCCACCAGATACTGCTTAAGCAATTTTGAGTTATTCTAGCTCTACTTATGATCCATGATATGGCGAAAGGCGTCTACGGATGGATCTGACGAAATGAAACGAAAAATCTTTATTTATATTGTTTTATTTGTTGTAATAAGGTATATATCAAAAAGTATTTTCATAATAACGTATAGAGTCCTTGCCACTCTTTTATTTTCTTTTCAAATAAACTTATTAAATAAATGAAGTTAATAGGCAGTTGGTTTAAAAAAATTACAAACAGTATAATACAGTGCTTCATTTTTAACCATTTATAACCCAAGAAAGTTTAACCTATAAGGTATATTTATGACTGAAATCTGTTTAAAGTATGTTACAATTTGTAGATGTATGATTCACAATTTATAAATTCTTTATAAAATAATTATAAAACTAATAATGTTTTAATAAAACTGGGTTATGTTTATTTACCTTTGGAATGTCTACTAGTTAACTTTAGGATAAGATATTTCTTTAAACTATATCGCCGAACCGCTGACCTCTTGAACTGCTAAATCCTTTATTTACCTTGCCCATTTTTAGTTGTATACCTTCTTAGTAATTTATTTAAATTTAAACTTTTAAACTTATTAAATAAATTAAGTTAATAGTTGGTTTAAAGAAATTACAACAGTATAATACAGTGTGATGACAAAAACAACGATTTATTTATTAAACTAAACGGAATTTAATTTTTGAAAATATTTTCGACTTAATTGTCACACAAAATTTGGTGTTACTTTTAGAAAGACGCATCCCTGGTCCTAAATGTTTCTTAAGTTTAAGGTTATATAGTTGGCAATAGATTTTCTTAAACGAAGTAAATTTACATAAAGGCAAAAAAAGCAACAGAAGTAGTAATTTTTTAAAACATTTTTAGCTTTCCTTAAATATGTCGTAATGTGCCAATTCATATTTTTTTCACGGTTTACCACAAAAAATTTAATTTTTAATTTAAGTTTAGAAGGTGATTTAAAATGTCCTTTGGGAAAAAAAACGGGCTTTGTTGAATGTAGTATATCCTAATAAAAACGGCTGTAGAGAGGTTCCTTTTCATTTTCACTGGGATGTTATAACAGTAAATCGTAGTTTAGGTCAAAGACCTTCCGAAAAATCGATGTGGACATTGTACTATACCACAAACAGATTTCCAAAACTTGAATAGAAAATATAAAGACATTTAAATTTTCCAGAGCTGGTTTTTAGAGCTCGGTTTCAAGCGAATGAGCGGAAATGAGGGATGGCACATTAACTTTAAATATTCATGTTTTAAAGGAGTCACGAAAACACTAGCCAACGAAATGTAAACTTTTTACCATAAGCTAACTTTGTTGTACTTCTGATGTTGATTTTAAATTTGTTTGTAATTTTTTTAAGTTAGTCTCAAGCACATACACTGTAGTTATGCACAGCCTTATTTACAAAAGACAAAAAACTTTACAAATTATTTTGGAAACTCTAACCAGTTGTAGTTTAGTGTCTGTTTAAAGGTTGGAGACAATGACTTTTCTTGAACGGCAGTAGAGTTTTGGACTTACATTGTCTTTATTTGTTTTGAATCACTACGTTTCAACTAGTAAGCATCTCCAGTCGTCTTATAATACTCAGTATTCACCTGAAGACGACTGGAGATGCTTACCAGTTGAAACGTAGTGATTGAAATAAAAGACGTTTATTATTATTATTTAATACTATAAACAATTATTTTCCATTTTGAATATTCCAAGGCAATAAATATTTCGGCCAGTGTAATTTAATACCGTAAACAAATAGTGATTAAGGGCAAGACAATTGATTATAAGCAAAAACGAGATTATTGAAAAGGAAAAGTCATGATCACGACAGATGTAGGCGTTTAGTTGAAAAAGAGGCTTGATTTTAATTAAGGATATAAATTGGGAATATTTTTTATGTGACGAAATTTGGAAAAGAAAATACTCGGTTGGTTTTAGGGTTTTTAATGAAAAAAATGTCGGAATAGTAATAAATTTTAATTTAACGCGTACTTAAAAAATACTTTAGTTTAGATCTAATGGCAAGCATTAATCCAATAGAACAAAGTCTCTAAAAAATAGCAATATCTTGCATGTTTCAAAAGATCAACGCCTAATTGCATGCGAATTCAAATATGTATTCTATCCGAGCAATTGGTTGAGATTTTTTTGTTATAAATTAATAAGTAACACAACGGTTATGATTTCCACTATTTTTGTTATATTAAATATTTAATGTGACTGAAGCGAACTAAAATTTCAAATTAACCTTGCATATTTAAATTTTAATTTATATTTTATAGATGCCTTTATGCTTTAACAACAGTGTAGTTTAATTTTTTCTTATTTACATATTATACATACATTTAATGAAAATCAACAATAGTGATTTTTTACAAATATTTACAAAGATAGGTAAATTATAATATATCAGTTTATCTATAAAAAATATTTTCAATATTTTTTCCTCGTAAAGGCCACTTTGTAAAATTGTCTCGAAAACCTATAATAAAAATAAGAAACTATCGCTGAGTACAATGCTTAAAGAAGTTGTCCAGAGAAACAAGACGTTTAATATTTGTTATTAAAATAGTTATAACAACAATTTATTGGAAAATATATTTTTCATTGTGGTAAATATATTTGTGGAACTCGAACACTACTATCATTAACACTGTTTTTAAGTTTATAGTAGCCCGCATAGTATCTACAACGTCATAAGACGATTTATTTTATTTAAATTCCAAAGAATACATTGTAAATGGTTTCAACAGTGATACGTCACAGTACCTATACATTAAAT
Source organism: Polydrusus cervinus (assembly GCA_935413205.1). Lineage (NCBI taxonomy): Eukaryota > Metazoa > Arthropoda > Insecta > Coleoptera > Curculionidae > Polydrusus > Polydrusus cervinus. Next base: position 3,328,835 of record OW284520.1, read on the forward strand.
TACAAGTCCGATAGAATTTTACGACAGTGCATTGACCCAATACACCAAGCCACAATTAAATTAGGAAATAGTTCCAGAATCCCAATGGAATTTGCCTATGATAAAGCCACTGATCAGAGTTTATGTTAAAGGACCCAGAATACAGGACTGACCTGACCGTATAAACTAGATATCTAAATGCAGTATACCTATTGTATTGTTCATGTATCATATAAACAGGATTGATTATAAGATATATAATATATTTAACTTAAATTTCATACAACAGGATTAGAATTACATACATAAAGTGACAAATATTTGTATTTAAACAGATACCTTCCCCCTTTCGTGTTCTCATAAAGAAAAATAATGGTTTTAAATAAAACTGTAGACATACCTAGAAATTTTTAATTATATTTTGTTTCGAGATGTAAACGTCATATTATTTCATAACATAGTATTAAATTATTTTGTCACAAGTAAATATCATTGTATAGATCGAAAGTGACCGAAAATACGCCTGTTTAACAATAAAATTTCACACATTTCAAGAAATTCAGAATTATCACTGTATTTAATAAAACATCCCCGACTCAAACCTTGTCAAAACTCAAACCGGGAAATAAATACTGCTGGCATACTCGAATAGATGAAATTCTGCTCCGTAATTTTGCTGACATACCTTCAGCTCTGCATTAATAACAGACGTCTTAATTCAACAACCGCAGCTGCCACGATTTCATAATGTAATATTCTCGTTTGAATATGTATTTCTTTAAACGTTGTTTAAGAAGATGCATGTTATTGTGTTTTAAATAATTTCTTGTATAATATAACAGATAGAGAATTAAGTTGCCGAACCACTGAACTATAGCCAGAGTTTACTTTTATATATAATTATAACTAAGGCCCAAGGGCGTAGATATGGGGGGGGGGGGGGGGTAATTACCACGACCATAATAATGACCATAAAATTTTTGTTAGACATTGTCTTGTATAAGTACTTATGCATATTACGTACCAAGGATAGAATAAGATAAAGTTTAGATACTTATTCCTTTATTATAATACCTATGTTTTTTTTACATTATATTATGTAAATTATTGTTTTTTCAAATTGCAATAAAAATACTTTTGGAAAAAAAATTTGCAAAATTACTTTGGGAATTAAATTTTGCTTTATACACCTTACTTCGTAAGTAAAAAATAATATCTACGCCCTTGCTAAGGCCGAAAAATTGACGTTAGGAAAGAAGGCGGGGCTTTCGATCTTAAAGTGAGAGTAGAGGGGTTAGTATTAAACTTCACAACTCATAAGTTTTTTTTTAAATTATTGTTTATGAAATGTGCACGTATAGATATTTTCCTTACCAGTGTTTTGTTTGTATTCTATAAGCGCATTTGACCCTTAAGTTAGTAGTTTAGGATTGGTTTGCATTTGTATTGTAGTATTTTGCAGAAAAACATATAAACAATAGTATCAAAATAAAAATTGATACAGCCTTATTTATTTTAGAAATACAGGTGAAGATTCAGTGTCTTTTTATATCTAATGATTCATTCATTCAACAGCCTAAATTTTCTTTCAGAGAAAATGATATGAACCTTGTAGATAACCTTCTAACCCGTATGGAACAATACGCCAACAATCTAGAAGCCCTGGTCCAGGACAGAACAAAAGATTATTTGGAAGAAAAACGAAAATGTGAAGAAGTGCTTTACCAGCTTCTTCCAAAAAGTGTTGCCCAGCAATTAATAATGGGAGAGTCAGTGACAGCTGAAGCATTTGATTCGGTTACTATTTACTTTAGTGACATTGTTGGTTTTACTGCCTTGTCAGCTGAAAGTACTCCGTTAGAGATAGTTGATCTTTTAAATGATCTCTATGGACTTTTTGATTCGAGAGTTGAGCATTACGAAGTTTACAAAGTAAGTATTTAAACAGTATTTTTACACTAAATAGAGTGATTCACATGAACATATAAACCAACATAATTTATTATCCAGCCATCATATATGTACATATCATAGACTTCCTATTATTGTTAAATATACAGGGTGTTTTTTAAACATACGGTAAAAATTGAAGATGTTACGACATATTAACAGGTTACTGCAAAGAAAGGCCGCTTTGTTTCGAAAATACAGGCCGAAAATGTGTTTAACAATAACAACATTTTATTACCAAGAATTACATGTAACGTGTTTTAATCTACCAGAACAGGTGAAAAAGACTATTTCCAGCTAGAATATAAGAATCCAATCTTCTCTTCATTGACTGCTGAACTCCTTCAAAGATGCCAGGTTCGTTTCTTATTGAGTGACACCCAGAAATTATCCGATTTCTCAAATCGTCAACATGTTCCACTGGAAAAGACACTAATTACTTTTGATGGCCCCATAGAAAATAGTCCATGAAGTTTAAGTTCGGGGATCTAGTAAGCCATAAGTATATAAGCTTCACCTCGACCAATCTAGCATTTCCGAATTTTACTGTTAAAACCTCACCAGCAACCATGCTAACAGGCGCTGGTGCATCATCGGATAATTGCTGGCTGTAACTCTGCAATAGGAAAAGACCCGGCAGTCAGTGAGAAGATTGAATTCTTGCATCCTAGCCTAGCTGGAGGTAATCATTTTTAACAGTTCTTATATATAAAGGAACTTTATTCATGTAAGTTTTTAAATTTAATTATTGATTAAATTTAATTTAAATAAGAGAAATACGAACTCTGCTTCTGTATTTATTAAATTAAAATATTTAATTTAAATAAGTAGTCACTAGGTTGAATTTAATTTATATTTTCTTTGAATAGAACTGACCCAGAAAAACAATGTAGATAATTAACCGTGTTTTCTATTTACCGGATCTTTGTAGATATGCAAGAAAATCTAAACTCCAATTCTAATTGAGATTAATGGCCACGCGAATCACCCTTTGACATTTTCTTCAACCTTAGTTAACTTGTCCGGTAATATTCCCGTCAGTTAAATGAATTAAGGAACAAATATTTATTTGCAAATACATTAAAAACTATTGAATATATATTTATTAATTGGCACACCTAGGTAGGACGAACCCGTTTCTGTAGTTGTACAGGATGAGTTATAAAAAATACTTACTAATTTTTTATTTTTAATAAAATGTTTTGTATGATTTTAAAGAATCAACTAACGAACGAACGCCATAAGCGGAGTAAACAAAACTCCCCCTTTGTCTGAACTGACGTCTAAAAAAAAAGTCATCATTGTTCTCTTTATCTCTTATTACATTATTACATCCTTCTATAATATCACTCCTTTCTCATCATAGTCAAATCTCCCTTTCCCTACGGAAATTCCATAACAATACCGAATCCCTCAATTTTGGGTGGGTACATGGGTGGGCCAATGCCCACCCTGGCCCCCCTGGCGGCGCCGCTGCCTGTGTGATACCTTGGGGAGAACTGTCGTAACACTTGAATACTGTTTTAAGAAGGGTAGAGATAAAAGGTAATAAAAATAAAGACATTTTATCGATTGGGAAAAACACGAAACTTTTATTATTAATCTGAGGGAATGGAATTATTTAACTACACTTATTTAAAAAATAAATCGAGTCATTAATATCATATTTGATGATGACTGATGACTAATAAACAAAACGTTGACACATCGAATAATGTTTTCTTGTCCCTAACAATATATAATAATGTTTGAGAAACCTATTACCATATTGTATTGTCCCTCCATCTACCCCTATCTAAGCTTAGATATTTTTTAAGAGGCTATCTTTAGTGTGGGCCAAATACATTAGAGAAATAGTAAAAAGTAATTAATAGCAGTCTTATTAAAACATTTTATTCAGCAGATATTTAAATTTTATATCGACTAAAAGTTAATTCTTTACTCGTTTGAAACGTCAAAAACTTTTTAATATCTACCAGACTTTAATCGTCCAGCGATAGTATATACTTTTACGTTAAAAGGTTTTTATGTCTTGAAAATACTTTTACTGTTTAACTACAAAAGTTTCTTTTAAAACAGCATCAGGTGTAACCATTTTGCTTTAAATTATTTAACGACCGACTAGCAGTCTTTTAAGACTCGTTTTGTTTGGTTAACAAACTGTACCAAGGGGCAAGTCCGTAGCTTGGGGAAGGTAAAATGTACAAAGTCTAAAATAAAAATTTACTACTTGCCAATCGTAAATATTTCGATTACAATTAATCCTCCCCAGTGGCGTAGCCAAAAAATATGCTCCGGGGGGGGGGGGGCTCAATGGGCGTAAGCAATTGTAGTATCCGTATATATATCACTATCACTATTTGGATCACTTCTAATATAATAATAACAACGTTCTTATGCAGACGATGCTCACTGGTTCTCGGCCGTATATTGACTGACTCTCTCGTTCAGTCGTTATGCAACGCAGGGAAACAGTGTCTTCGTCATCTTTATTTATACCTGTTTACTATTCAATTTATGTAATACACTACATCCCTTCTTTGTTAACAAAATTAAAATGCTCACTTGTATTAGCATTGCATTTCATTTCTTTCTCGTACTAACTATACATTTTGAATTCGGACTTAGAATAAAACTACTAACTATACATTTACTTTAACTTTCTTTTTCAGTTTCTTTGTTAAACTCAGAATTATCTACTACTTTCCATTCCCCTTCGATCTTTTGATTATTTCCTCGATACATTTTCCCAGTTTCATCATTTTGAATGCAAGCATCCCCGTATGCAAGCATCCCCATCCTTTTTTCTACAACAGTATGAGGAGTATGACTAAAGTTAAGTTTATTTTCTTTAATCATATTTTCAACATATACACCTTATCTTCTTCTACTGTACTTTCTGTAGCCTTTCCTCTTCTATCCGCATAGTATTTTCCAGCTTGTTTTTTTTTTGTAGCGATCTCTGACTTCGTCATCGTGTGCGTTATTCCCCAGATTTTTTACTGTTGGGATTTTATCCCGAAATTGTCTTCTAAAAAATAGCTCCGCAGGGGTTTTTTTGGTTGTTGTTGAGGAGTTGCATGGTACATCATGATATAATCAAGGTCTCCCATTGAATTTTTTTGGACTGGCTTATTTTTTTATTCTGTCTTTCTACTTCCCCATTTTGTTGTGGCCAAAAGGAGATCGTGTTGAAAATTCGTATTCCTGAATTCTACAGAATTCTTTTGTTTTGTGCAAATATTTCTTAGAGAACCTTTTTATTGTATTGGCAGCAGTTATCGATGTCATAATTTTGATTTCTTCGTAGCGGCTAAAGTAGTCAATTATAACAAATATGTAATGACCATTTGGTAGTGGCCCTAGAAAATCTACGGCGATGTCAACCCAAGCTTCTGTTGTTTCCCCCCTTTTTATGGGTTTTGGCTTGCTTGGAACTGAAAGTAGTGTATAGCCTTTACAGCTACGACCCAGTTTTTCGGCGTCGATATCTATCTTAGGCCACCAAACTTTAGTGCGAAGTCGGTTTTTTATAGCTACAATTCTAGGATGTCCTTTATAGGCTGTCTTAAGTACAGCTTCTCTAAGCCTAGCATGACAATTTTGTTTCCCCTTAACAGAATGTCATTGTAAAAACATAATTCTGCTTGAAATGGTTGAAAATGTTTGGTTTTCTAATCCGGCTGATTTGTATATAACCATTTTCGTACTTTTTAATTTTATTATCTGCCTTTGAGTATGTCATTATATCTGCTTTTGATATGGCTACTGCTCTTGAATGTTCCAAAATTTGTTGAATATGCTCTTCGTTATCAAATGAACTACTTTGTAGAGTATTAACACAAAGTCTGGAAAATAATCAGCTATGTTTGAGTTTCCTGGTTTATAAATTAATTAATAAATTATTAGTTGTATGCCTGCAACCGAAGCACCTATCTTTCGACTAGAGCCCTAGTTTTTTTTTTTCAAAAATGATTTGTAAGGGTTTGTGGTCTGTCACAAGCTCCAATTCCTTTTTTCGATAAAGGTATATGTGGAAATGTTCGACGGCCCAAACTAAGGCCAAGGCCTGTTTTTGGGTCTGACAGTACCGTCTCTCGCAATCGGATAAACCTTTTTTTTAAATTTCATTTCGCCCAAAGTTAACAATATCATCAATAAAGTTGGTAGTTCCGTTGCAAGGTGAAAGGACCATTTCCTGGAACATTTCTGGTTTACAAGAAATACCAAAATTACTACGTTTTACCTAAACAGACTGTTAGAGATAAAAGTGGTTATGTACCTCGAGTTCTCACTAATCTCAATTTGATGAAAGGCATTTTTTTACATTTAACCGTGAAAATATTTTAGCTTTTTTGAAGTTTGGTACTAATTGGTCCATAGTTGACAAATGATGATTTTCCTTAAATATTGTCATATTTGCCCTTCTCATATCAATACAAATTCTTTAATACCGGTACCATTGGTGACGCATTTTGAAGGGCCATCCACCAATTAAATATTAGAGTCCAGTCGCTCCTTAATTTTTTTTTATTAACTTTATTTTAAAGAGGTATTGGGATTCTCGATTTGGTTGAATTAAGGCCTTAACCGTGTCGTCAATGGGAATATTTACCAACACATTTTTATTTTTGGAAAGTCAGATATGGTACCGACCTGTGACGTAGCATCTATACCAACTCGCAGAACTCCTGATGATTTTGAGCCATATTTTACGATATAGAAAGTGGCAATTTAAGCCTCAAAACTGCCCAAAATATCTAAGAGTTTGTTACTTGCATATGTCCTGGACTTCATGTATTTCATAATATTATATACCTAGTGAAGAAGGCGGAAAAGCGCCGCAGGAGAAAAATTTTCAGGGCCACGCCCAAAGTTCGTTTAAAATTCACCTAACTACTAACAAATTTCGAAAATTAAATTATTAAAATTTGTTTTTATAAATGTTTTTTTTTACTTTTTTTTTGATATTGAAAAATATGAATATTGGTGTCAATCCAAAATTTTAACATAAGACGTATGTATGACTCTAACCAGCGTTTTTCGGGTTCGGTTTTTCATGATTAAAAATAAAGTAAATTATCGCTCACCACGCCAAAATTGATGATTTTTTCAGAAATCATGTATTTTAGGAGCGTAGATCTAAGAGCAGTTTTTGGTGCAAATGTTTAGGTTCAGAAATACTCCTTCTTAAGTGCCGTTTTGTATATTCATAATAAAGCATTCTCGTTTCTTCCCGCTCTATTTTTTTTATTATAAATTATCACACTTCTTCAATAAAAAAATTTCAATTAAAATTTTTACTTCAATTTTTCTCTTTAAAAATAAATACCTAATTGTTTTTTGTTTTTGTTGTAAAAATATTTTATTGCATTGGGTTATATTTTTGTTGATTTAAAATAGCTTTAAAAAAGGGAAAAAGGAACAGACAAATATATCATAGAAAAATACTATAAAATATTATTCTTTTTACTCGTTTTCTTTTAAAATTGCATCATAAGTCAATAACTAAAACGATATGCGTCCAAAACCTTAATCTCTATATAAAACAGGGCTTTTAGAAGGAACAGTTTAAAAACTAAACGTTTCCTACAAGACCTTTGTAATCTAAGCCAAAATACATTATTTAAAAATTTGAATTAATAGTCCAAACGTGAGACGAAAAATTAGGTTGCAATTAGACTTTTAGACCCCGAGCTCCTAGGCTAAATACGCCACTGATCCGTTTTACATAAAATATATCAGGGAGGAAAGTATCGGAAAAAATTATTTACCAATTTTTTTCCATTGAAATAAAAATAAAATATTACCATACAAATAAAGATATTATGGTTTTCAACGCCGTAGGTCAAAAATAAATGAACTCATTAATATAAAATATTATTTATTTGCTTCTAATATTTTTATGTAATTGATAATATCGGGTATCCCTTAGTTATATTTCATAACGGACATATTTTTGCCTTAGCCATTGATCGTAAATAAAGAAATAAATCGAAAGTAGATAAAGAAGGGGCAATAACGAAAAACAAATTTGGTTTCAAGTGTTTTCTTGATTTGCTTTATATAGAAACGGTTGTTTGCACAATAGGCAATTTTCAGAATTATAAAAAAAACTAACTTGGAACCGCCATAATTATAAATTAATATCCTTTAGAGTGACCTGTTTTTTTTTGGCAATTTGAGGGGATGCGTTAGACCTCATTGCGGTGAAAAATCGTGACACAAGGGACTCAAATTCTGCCGAGCTACTTGGAGGTACAGAGTCTTTAATGATCGTTATTTTAATACTGAATGTATGTGAATGATCTGAATAGTAGTATACCGAAAAGTTGTTTTCAGTTATAAAATAAAAATAATGCAATTCCACCAAAACTGATCTTTGGACATGAGTTAATTAAATTTTAATAAATTTTCAGTTTTCCAATTTCACCACCAACCTTTAAAATTTAATGGGCGCACAACTACGGTACTCAAATCTATAGTATGTCATATTACTTTTTTTAATATACGTTTTCCAGCATATGTACGTTGTTAAAAAGTAATGGTTGAACGCTTAAACTCTAATGAATACATTTCCATTGATTGCCAAATCCGTTCTAACGGGGTGAACATTGCTTCAACATAAGTTGTATTTATAAAAGAGGCTAAAAATAAAACGACTGGGGTAAGCCCTATTGGTTGCTTTGCTAAAAATTTTCAGCGTTACGTAACAACCAATTATAAAAAACAAATATAAGATTATTAAAACCATGTATCCAAACTTGTTTACCTAATTTTAAAGTCCTTTATTTGATCTATTCAAAAAGCGATTAAAAACCTAATTTTTAAATACTTTTTATTGATTTTCTTTTATCAGTGTTTTGTAAAAAAAAACTAGATGAAATGAGAATAATTTAGTTTCAAGCTGAATTTTAAATATAGCACCGGCACGTTTGCATAATTTCCAGATATGTAAGTAGCGCCTGCAAAGGACAAGATAATTTCAAGTGCATTAGGTCTCTATAGATGTTGAAACTATTCTCAACTATAGAAACGATAATTTTCAATAAAATAATTCTAACTTTCTAACATAGAACTTAGCTAGTTTGAAGCTAAATCTATACTTTATCACATTAGGTATGTCTATTATATTTGATCCATTATGTTTAAAACATACTTTAGTACCTTATTAAATTGTTAACCTAAAGCCCATTTAAAAAATTAGAAAACTTTATTGTAATAGCCTAAGGCCAGGGACGACTCGTCAGGTGAAGTAGGTGAAGGGGCTATTCATAAAAAAAAAAATAAAACCAGGAGTAAAGTTTTTCGACAATATTAAATATTTATGTACAACAGCTACCATTTTAGCCCTTAAAAAATAATTATGTTCGAATTAATAATATTAATTTAATCTGAATGTAGCTATGCATAATAGGGCCACGGTTAACTCCGATGGACAATAATTATAAACACTCGTGCATTTTGGCGCGCCCCAGTGATTGTGTCCGTTAGCTCAAAGCAAGTGAAGACCCAACGCCCAACATGGCTTTGATATTCACCGTTGCCATGGTTAAGTGACGTCAGTCACGCAAAGAGCATGTAACAATTTACATAATGATGAAGGGCAATTTAAAAATAGATAAGTCGTATGCACCATTGTTTTAGCATTGGTTCGCCTAACCTTAAGGTATTTATTTTGAGGCTTCGCGAAACTTACGGTTATAGATATCGTTTTTACGTGATCTACTGTTTGATTAAAAAGTTTTGTTTTTATATTTCAGTTAATTCAGTAGTGTACGTACCTACTTAGTTGTGTGTTTTAAAAATGAACCCAATTAATGACATAGTTTGTAATTTGTTGTTTGTTGTTGACAGATGAGGATAAAAGAGACGTTTTGTTACACGGGTTTTTAGTCAATGCTTGTTTAAGTACCCGCACTATGCCTAGCTCTTCACCATTTTTTAAGACCGCGAGCCGCCACTGCCTAAGACCCTAAGAGGGTAAAATAATTTAGGTTATGGCTCATAATTTGCCACCAATAAAATATTTATAGAAGTTTTAAAACCTATGTATTCTTTTTTGTTTCAGGTAGAAACAATTGGGGACGCCTACATGGTAGTATCAGGCCTTCCAGAACGCAACGGCCTTAAACACGCATTTGAAATAAGCCGTCTAGCTTTAGACCTTTTAGATGCCATTAAACAATTTAAAATACGTCATCGCCCAGATACTCCCCTGAGACTACGCATCGGTTTACACAGTGGCTCAGTCGTAGCGGGGGTAGTCGGTCACAAAATGCCCCGCTACTGTCTTTTTGGAGATACCGTCAACACAGCCTCCAGGATGGAGCAAAACGGATCGCCTTTGAGAATTCATATCAGTGGTACAACCAAAAAACTTTTGGATAAAATAGGAAGGTTTAATGTGGAACTTCGTGGAGAAATTGAGATGAAGGTAATAATTATACCATTTTATATAACTCTTCAGTGTTCTATACTATTTTTATTTAGAGGCCAAACTGCGAATTACTAAAAAAAACGCATTCCCGATTTGACGCCTGTAATGTAATTACCTTGATGGAAAATTTAAATTGCTATTTGCGAAAAAATCTAGTGAATCGTGTTTTGAATAATTGACGTACCTACTCCTATTCAGTGTTAATTTGTAACTCTCATTCGTTATATCGCAGCTATTAATTTGCCCCACTATAGTTCAATAGATTTCCTGATGCGTATTTTCTAAATGGTATATGTGTAAAATTTGATTAGTGTAGGAAAATTTGAGTTGACCTAAATTCTTGCCTGTTAAAGGTAAATTGACTAGTTGTTAAGGATGACATTGATATATCGATATAAATTAAAAAGCGTAGATAAAATAGACGAGGGTTCTCGAAATTTATTTTTTATCTCAAGTACCTCATTCTTAGACATAAGAGCTGTGTAATAATTTGTGCACCACCACTGTTCTGATACATACACGAAATAAAATAAATTAAAGGTAAATCAAAAATGTAAATAAAATTGTTTTGAAACTTTTTAATCAAATATATTGATGAATTGTCTTGTTTATTCTGTGGTGTATCAATCGAAAAATCGTTTAATTTCTGGACGCAATTTGCTGGAAAATGTAACTTAACACACACAGAACCATTTTTGAGATGATCATTTGACAAACACAAATAAATAATATGGTGGTTTTAACCTCGCAATACTTCAATATATTTTTTTAAAGGTCCAGAGATTATAAATAATTTGTTATTTCTTAAAGATGAAATAAACATAAATTATATTTAATAATATAATAAAGTATATTTAAAAAATAAAAAGTCAAATCTAAAAATACATTACGTGGGACACAGTTTAAGGTAAGGACGAGTCCTTTAATTTATTTAAACTATCGTAAATTGTAGGTCTCTGTTTGGAGAAATTAAATTCAAATTAAATTCATAAAAAGTACCATATTTACATTACAAAAGCATTTAATATCTGTAAATTTACATTATTTTACCTTTTATAATTAATTATTAGTTGTTAAAGTTTTATTGTAATTAGACATTCGTACTACAGCACTTTAATCCGTTATTTATAATATTAATCCATTCGTAATCTGAATTCTAATTAAATTATTGATTTAAAGTTTATCGAGGATTTTCTTGGTAAAACATGCACAAAGAGCCATATTTGTTAATGTGCAGTGGCGGCTCCTCCTTGAGGCCGCGCGCCTCTTCTGCCGCCTGCCAAAAATACGATAAATTTATTTCATTATGTTTATTATTTAACTCATCAAAAAAGAATAAATAAATTTGGTAGATCTATCGATAAATTTGGAGGATTCGCAACACTTCCTGCAACTCTTTTACCACCTTCGTTTCCTGACGATAATTTACGCGCCATCATGTAATGCGCTCGGTTGTGGCTCAATACCGAATTCCTTGCGGCCGGTCCTTCCTTAAAATCACCGACCTGATAGTGGAATCAAAAGTAGCTCTATATTTTTCCTCAAATGAGTAGATATTTTACACTTCGTAGGAAATATAAAATAGTACGCCACTGTCGGGGTACCTTTAATACTAATTAATTATTATACTTACAGAAATATTTGTACTATATAGATATATCTTATGGACAGTAAATTAAATTTGAGATTGTGTTAAAATAAAGCCAATTAGGTGTTCTGAAAAATCTTGCGCTAAAGATACAGTGTAGTTTTGAGAACATTGAAACAAAAAAATATAATGGGTGGCGTTTACTACACAAGAAGAACTGTTATCTAGTTAGAAAAACAATACGAAAAGAAAATAGGCACTAATAGCAGATTCGTAATTTCCACATCAACGTAGAATGCGTATAAAGTCCCATTGTCCCCTATTGTTCAAAAGAAACACGTATGTTCAAAAGGAAGAGTATGCTTACAAATAAAAGCATTTTTAAGATTTTTTTACCCAAAAAGACAAAGCCCGCTTTTAATTTTAAAAAATATACAAAATGAAATTGAATTACGCTATATCATTATTTTAAAAAATTATACCTATTTAAGACAATCTAATAAAAACTTAAACAACCGCTTGGGAATCTACAAAACGTGGCAATGTTGGGTAACGCTCTTTTTTTCAAGGACGACCTTATTATATCAAAGGGGGCAATATTGAATAAATTACGCTGAATACAAAAAATACCTTTCATCTTATTATATCAATTTAAAACTTCGATTCTAAAAACTGTTTAGGTTAGAGTAATAGAACATTGATTACCCCTTAACTTTTTATTACAGGGTAAAGGAAAAGTCGTAACCTACTGGTTAAACGGCGAAAAAGAAGGTAACGTTTTTCTCGGAGATGACGCTCTTTCACCTCAACACATACCCGTGAATAATCGACCAGGCACACCTCGCCCTAAGGCTGTTTACCAAGACCAACATCCCAACCATGGAAAAATAATAGACTTGAGACGTGGTTTAGATGACATAGACTTTATATCTGAAACTAAGAAACCCATGAGTTGCATTAATGAGAATCAAGAAACAAGCCTGAAGAAATCCCAGGACCAAAAAGTATCTCAAAAGTCTAAAAGGGATGAAACTGAGGTTCCTCTTCTTGCTATCACTCAGCCGTCATTTGATTTGAGCTCTTAAACAGTTTTTAAGGGGATATTGCTCATTGTTGTTGTTCAAGTTGTTGCCATTAGAGACTCTGCCCCTTAAAAAAAACGACTAAATAACCACGACCCTGTTCCATGTTTTAACTGTCCGAAGTAGTCGAATAGCCAAGAGGGGATGAATTAAACGCTTCTTAGTGATTATATTATATACAATTTAGCTGAGTCTGAATCTGAGCTAAACGGATTCAGAATTTTTCGGCTAAGAGACAATATCATGACTGTTTTATTTATTTTAGACAAGAGTAAGAATAACAAACCGGCTTAACTTTTATTCCGACAAAAAATGAAAATTTTATAACGTCGCTATTATTTCCTTCTTAAATATTACTGACCCTGATAATTGCAATTTTTCTATGAGAATTGGTCCCCGGTAACGTTTTTATTTGATGTAGTACTGGCCAGTTGTTGTCAAATGCCCTGTGACTTTCCATAAGAAAAGTGTGGATATTCATGAATTGATATCTGCTCTATCGATGTGTGTACCTACTTTTAAAAAATATTTTAAAAGTATTTTTCTTCTCCGAGGATTTTTTTTAGTCACTACCAAGCTGTTACTAAATTTTACATGTGGATTGTGAAACAATTATTCTAATTAAAAATGTATCTGATCAATGAGAAAAAAACTTTTAACGAATAAGTAAACAGGCCGCAAAATATGATTATTGATCTGCCACATTTTAAAAAAGGTTTGTTTTTCAATAATTTATGGATGATTTCTTTCTAATTAAAAATGTCTAAAATTTTGGTTAATAAGTGGTTAAATGAATTGGCGCAAATTATCGTCAAAATATAAATATATGACTATAGTTTTGTGAAAAATTGGCTCCAATTTTTAACACTAGTAATTACTGGTAAATATTCCAAAAATATATAATTTAATTTAATTTATTGTTACATTTCCAACATTTTTTATCGAGTACTTTTTTATATAATTATAATTAATGATACAATTTAGGTTAAAGTAACTATATGAAATTAAACGACATTTATGGCATACTAAGAAATTAAATACAAGGCCTTTACCAGAAAATTTATTGTCCATGAAAATGATATGGCGACCTAACTAAGGGGTTTTTAACAAGCAGTACTGTGACAGAGGCAGAGAGGGTGAGGAGAGGATGATGGTGAGGGGAGGATGGGGGTGAGAAGAGGATGAGGACGAGGGAAGTGGTAGAGGTAGGAAAGAAGAAGTTGATTAGATGAAAGAAAAATGTTCAAAAGAGGGAAAAGCTAGAAAATTACAATAAAATTTTTAATTGACATTTAAAAAATCGTGAATAATGAAAATTTTTTATATTTCATTGTTTTTTTTTCTGACAATTATAATGCCTTTTTCATCGTCATTGTAATTTTTCAGATTTTCGTATAAATTTATGAATTAATATTTATAGCTTAATATTTTACCTATCGTAAGTTTTTGAAAATACCTATAATTCATAAAAAAGGTTACCCCCCTTTACCCCCCAATTTGCTCTTGGTTACAACAATAGTGTGTAAAACCAATACAGGCTGATAACAAAAAATTTACTTTTATTGAATTTTAGTTCCATTTTTATAAAACATATTCTTTCCTATTATGTGTGTACGGTGTCCCAAATTCGATGCCCACCATTGGGATCTCGGAAACTATAAAATATACAGCAAAAGTTGCAGAATTTGGAATCGAATTTGGGCCACCCATTTCATACAAAAATTGTTTACAGGGTATTTTATAGATTTATACCTACATAATTTAAAAATATTTAAAACTAACTATAGTAACTTGATTATAGTAAATTGAACTGATAAAAAAATAGTATGTACCAAATTGAATTTACAAATATTTATAAAAAAAATATTATTTATTTGCACAAGTTGTATTATGAACAAAATAAATTATAAAATTAACGTTGACAGATGAAAGATTTATTGTTAGTGAATAGTTTAAATGCTATAACTTCCTAGTCCTTGTTTTCTATTTTATTTTATTTTATTTTATTAAGTCAAAAGGCATAAAAAGTTCAAATTGGAAATATATTTTCTTGACATATTTGTATAAAAGAATCACTGATATCATTAAATAATTTTGTAATGTGAGATTATATAGTGTTTGGGACCGTGTGTAAAGATTTAAATATGCTATGGCGGGCCTAAATTTGGACTTGGGGTACACAAATTTAAAAAAATAATGTGAGATTACCTATCAAAATGTTAAGGTTTTTTAAAATTATTAAATATTATCTTGTTTGATTTAAATTTTGCAGGAGACCATAAAGTAAAGAGTTTTTGATTGATTTTAATAAATCATAAAAATTGGAAATTTTTAATTTCTTCCGACATAACAAATACCAAGGAGGTTTGAAAATTCTAGTTGCAAATCTTTATTTTCTCCAAAAGAGTTACAGTGTCGCTTCAATCGCTGTCCTCCATTGTCACTCATAATCGCCAACTGGACATCCTGTACCTACTTATATTTATATTGCATATTGTTATAAATATAAAATTTTATTTATGTGTTAAAACTTGTTGTTCTTCCTTAGGCTCCCAACGCATCAACTATACAATTTAGTTAAAGATGAGGTTGTGAATTATTTGTTAGACTGTATTAAACAAACCATAAAATTAAATATTGAACATAATATGTATAAAGTTTAAAAATTTATTTTTATAGACTTAGTTTTACCTGTTGTTCCTTTATTTTTAAGATATTTCTTATATTTCTTAGAAATTTTTATTTATATTAACATTTTTTCCTTTACTTGTTCTTAATATTGGTATTAACTTACCGTATTTTTGAACCTGAAAATATTATACGCTTTGATTGAACATGAAAATTGATGCCTGAATGTACTAAAAGTATGATCCATGTGTCAAAATTTAGCTTTCTTAAGTGTGTGTCTCAAGATATAAATGTCAAAAAGTTTTTAAAAAAATACGGTAATGAAGTTCAGGGGGGTGCGGTGGGATTTTAGAGAAGGGAAACACATATTTATAGCGCAAACACCTACGCATTCACATAGAAGTAATTTTAAATATTTTAGCTTCCCTTGCCTTTTAACCGCACGCCTCTGTTACATTTAGTGTAATAATATATTTAATGATTGTACACTCCTGCCCGTAATATATGGATACATATACACCTTTCCACAAAAAAGTATTTTACTGCTCCACTTCGCCTAAAAGCTAAAAAAAACACGACACATAATGACAAAGCTTTCTATTTTCGACAAAGGCTATAGATTAAAATTTATATTTAATGAATAGTATATGCTCCTGCTATAAAAAAAATGTTAGTTAATATATCATAATATATTATAATGCTTAAAAAGGCATTTGGCAAGATACTACGTCTTAGCAATAGTATTTTTAATGATCCAGGGTAAATACTTGTTTACTCGGGTGTAGATACCAGGACTTCCTTTGGTTCCACATTCAATACCCCAAGAGACCACACCTATGGTTATCCAACGTCCATTTTGTAGTTGGTACATTAATGGGCCACCTGAATCACCCTTAAAAAAATATATAGAGTCAACTTGCTTACTCTAGCTTAAAAGTAAGTATTTAAAACCAAAAGTCAGTATATATAGGGTTACTGCCATCAAATAGCGACTCTAATACAAAATTTTCAATTTTGAACCACATAATTACCTGACACGAATCTTTGCCACCTTCATAACCAGCAGCACACAGATTGTACTCAGTGATTCTCTGTAAAAAACTGTCAATACATTTGTCTTGTTCCCATACTGGTACAGTCACTTGAAGCAGTACCGTAGAGGTGGGGCCGGCATAATACTGTTTGCCCCAACCAGCTACAATAACTATTTCATTTTCAAAAGATTTTCCTAGAATTAATTAAAAATTGTAGACGGGAAAAACACACATTTCTTATTGATGCAAACAAATACAAGATATCTGAGTGTATACAGGGTGATTCCTAAGATGATACTTCTTTTTTAGCTGTGTATAGAAGGCATTAAAATAAACAACATTTTTAAATACTTTTTTTCAATAAACTTAAAAGTAGGCGAGATACAGAAGTAAAAAATCTAAGTGCGGACCTGGTAATCAAAACGTAGCCTGCTATACTTTTTGTTGTTTGTCTTATTAGTCATGCAATTTACGGGTCGGTGGTCAGTTATTTGGCAATCCGCTGCGGTGTGTTTTCCGAAGCAGTTTAAATTGGTGAATCTTGAAAATGGTAAAATTTGAAACGAAAAAAACAATGAACTAGTAGATATGATGCTAATTTACGGTGAATGTCGTCAAAGTGCGGCTTAAGATAGGCAGGACCGTATTTGATGCATAGTGTAATAAATGAATATGTAAGTAGGTGGTACGTTATTTTTGAGTTTTTTGAAAAAAGGTATTTGAAAATGTTATTAATTTTAATGCCTTCTATACACAGCTAAAAAAGAAGTATCAACTTAGGAATCACCCTGAATATCACACTTACCTGTAGGAGGAAGGCATATAGGCCAAATATACGAATTGAATGTTGTCTGTTGTTCCAATCTAATAACAGCTATGTCATTTTCGTACGTAGAAACTACAAAATTTTCATGATTTGTGATTTCTGCAACTCCATAGTCCATAGATCGCGTTTCATTTGACTTGGAAAAATCGTATTCTCCTAATCTAACTCGTACCTCCTGAGGCGATACTCTAAAAAGGATATTAGACTTTAGAATAGACACTCTACGCCAGAGAATCACAACCGTAAAAAAAAATTATGTTGTTAAAAAAATATACCACTTTTATGCCACGAAAGTACCTACAGAAATTCAATTATTCAATCATTTTCATCATCATTTTTTAAATCTAGTAAAATTTTACCTTTATATCATGACCTTATTTGTCTTTTATTATTATTATTAATGTAAATATAAAACATAGATGTTTTCTTAATTTGGTTCCTTAAGACCTATAATTTAAAAATATTTTACTTTGGTAGTTAACGGCAGTCAAAAACTTTGAAGTTTTGCAAGTTAACTCTAATTTTAAAAGCTAATAAAAGTAAGTGTAGGTGTTGCCATTCACAATAAAAGGGTCCTAAAATTGATTTTTCAAATCTAAAGCATATATATAAATATGACTTGGATATTTGTGCGGTAAAATCTATAATTTAAAGTTATTTTCTCTAATTTATTGATTATCCTGTTTAAAATGTCAAATTAGCAATGAGAAATACTGTAGTCGCAGCCGTGAAAAAAAATTAAATATTTCTTTTGGGAAAATATACTATTTTCTAATATATTGATTCATATGATCTTTGAATAATTCCTTCGATATTTTTATATTACCCTTGTAAACAGTGAGCAGCAGTTAAAATATGGGTATCCGTAATAAGGGCGCCACCACAAAACTGTTGTTCTATACCCTGTTGCATTTCTTTGGGGTGATAGAGAGCTGCTAGCCAGGGCCATTCTTGAAGTCTTGCAGCTGTTGTAGTGTTGGTCATTGTGCGACCTTCGGCTGGTATACCACAACCTGAAAAAGCTTTGAAGTATTTCAGTTTGTTTAAGCATGCGGCATGCAATACAACTTTTTTGTTAGAATGCATTTTTCCTAGCACTTCTATGCTTTAGCCCCCCCCCCCCATACCCCTCAGCAAAATCCTGGATCCGCCACTAATGCAGCACAAGTCAAACCAAGCTTTATTCAAAGGTCCAAGCTTTTATTTTTCTTGACAAAATGGTGAAGCTATTTTTTAAAAGTATATCAAGTGATATTTCAACGAAATGGTGTAAAAATTTTAATTTTGTCACAAAGACTACGTGATTTAAAATATACAGGGCCGCGTTAAGGCAAATTGGTACCCTAG
Source organism: Polydrusus cervinus (assembly GCA_935413205.1). Lineage (NCBI taxonomy): Eukaryota > Metazoa > Arthropoda > Insecta > Coleoptera > Curculionidae > Polydrusus > Polydrusus cervinus. The sequence goes on from OW284520.1 coordinate 3,347,709, forward strand.
GCACATTTTTTTAGCGCCCTCCTCTCACTAATAAAAGTTCAAGTACATTTTTTATAACAAATTTTTTTCACATTTAATTTTTATTTTTTACATTTTCGGATAGTATTTTCATTAAAAATTTTGCCGCCCTCCATCGACCTGCCGCCCTAGGCGGCTGCCTTTCTTGCCTAATGGATAAATCGGCCCTGAAAATATATACTGGTAAACAAATTGTGAACGCCAAGAGTTAACAATCGTCGATATTCATCAGTATTGATTTTCTTGATTCCCTTACCTGTAGCATGATCTTTTTCATCGTAATCTTCACCACCCCCTGGAAGATCCATGATTAGTTGAGAGCCGACTGCAGCGCTTAATGCCACATCGTCAGGACAGCACACTCCCACAAATCTGAATGTAAAAAAAATAACGTACCTAATAATAACCAACATTTTAATTTGGAATGGTGCATGCGCTAGTCTCAAACCTAGTTGATAATAAATTTTTATTAAAAATAGTTATCTTATTTACTTAATATATAATTATTCAGTTCTAATTAAAAAATTACATACCTAATATAAGTTAATATTAATAGTATTTCTGATATAATGTGAGCTGAGTTATTGGCTAGTAAACCAGTTTTGTTGCGATTGAAAATATCGTTTGATTTTTTTAACCATCAAAGGAATTGTTATTAGTTGTTTGGGATTACTGTGGTAGCTAGGAGGGGCGGGGGGGCGGGGGGGCAAAAGGGCATGTAACTTTTGCTTGGTTTGCACTTACGTTTTTTCAATAATACACAAATACTCCAGAGTATTTCTAGTTCCTGCTAAAACATTTATCGGACAAAATGTTAAATGCTTACAATGCCCTTTGGCATCACCTGGACCAACACATTCCTGATATCTTTTGTTCAACTAAAAATTGAATTTGTTTATAATAAAACCAAAATAATATAGTAAGTATAGATGTGTTTTTGAAGTGCCCCATTGGATTGGTCATTTTTCTACTGAATACAATAAAATTGCAATTTCGTATTCTCTATAATGTTTTTTTCTAGAGAAGACAAATTTAATGTTAAAAATATATAGGTTCACAAATTTGACAGATATGAAGCCATCCATGTTCGATTTTTTTTTGGCATTAATTTTTTTATTTCGGGGATTAATTAAGAAAGGATTTCAGAAATCTAAGATGGATTTTAAACAAGAAACGTGTGCTCTTGTACATAAAATGTCCATAAAAAAATATTATTTACCTTGAATTTTTTGCTTAGACCCAAATATCTTTTACGTCTGACATGGTCATGATAAAGAAAGTCATTGGGAGAGTGATTTTTGGGTTTGTTTACTAAGATTCTTCTAGGATCTATAAGAAAAAATATTCAATTACGGTTGGAGATATTACAAAATAACGCTTTTAAAACTTTTCTTTATAAATTGCCCATCCTGAAGTATTATCACGTCATTAAAAATACTGTGTATATCTAATTAACAATACCTGTGCGAATAATGACACTATCACAAAAATATACTAATTTAGCTAAAAGAACTAACAATATTATTAAACGCATGGTTTCAATAAGAAATTGAAAATATTAATATTTATACTTTGTCATTAAAAACGATTTTTTTTATCATGTCTGTGTGTGTGGGTGATTTCCTTTAGCAAAATCTATGGGGTGTGTTATCAGTGTTATACCATTATTAATTATTAACTAATGAAATTTTATCTTATTCTTGGTTGGTATCCTACCAGATCCTCATTTGTAGAGTGATTTAAAAAATAAGGTTTACAAAAATAGAGAAAATAGGGCATGTTAAATATAACGGCATAAGAATTGACTACATTTCTGTTCCAAAATTAAAATTTGGTTACCAACAATGTATGGGGCTAAGACTATATATCTTAAAAGTTATACATTTTTTTCTTTTTTCAGATAATTATAAAACCAATATTTTTTTAAAAAAATCAGTGGCGTATCATTTTATTGATTAAAATTATTTCAGGGAATGTCAACACGGACGCCACTGATGAAAATTTAAAAACCCATTATACTGGAAAAAATGTATATTTATGCGTATTCTTAAAGGAGAACCAGCTCCAATGTGTAATCAATGCAATGTAGCCAAAACTAACATGGCCTAAAAACTAAACATGAAAATAAATGTGAAAAATGAAAACAACCTTGTTGCGCTCTCTAATACTAGATAAAGTGAATAACACATAAAAGCCTGTAAATACTAAACGAGTCAAAAATATGGTGTAATAGTCAGTGATTATGAACAAAATAAATAAGAAGAAAAGCTCGTGGTCGTCGTAGTCCGAAAAGGCAGACTAACGATCGTCCAAATCGTGCTAAAGAATGGCGCCACAAAATAGGCGCTGGTCTTTTGTGAATGGCGCTAATCGCAGCCGACGCCAAAAAAAAGTGAAGAAGAGGTAGAGGTTATAGGTTATGAATGTTGATAAAATAATTTTATATTTTGTTTTTTAATTTGTAGTTTCAAAGTTACCCCAAATTTTGAAGACTTGAACTCGCGTGACTGATTAAAGCAGCAAAAATAATTAGGTTTTATATATATTATATTTTATAGTACTTAAATAATTTGTTGAATTTTTTTATCAAGACTATTACACAAATAACCATTATAAAAATAAGTTCTGGTGGACTTTGAATAGGGGAATTAAGAGTTATCATAAATAGGCAAAATTTCGTTTATCTAATTTTTTAAACAGGGAAACATGTCTTTTTGGAATGGTTTTCGGAAATGTACCAAGCATGAAATAATATACAAGGTAAGTTAAAATTAAATTTTTTGTTTTATTTTTTAAATAAGCTATATTTTTTAATAAAGATATTACAATTAGGTACAGCGATATTCTTTTAATAATATATTTATTTTATTACTCCGTATTCTGTATTAAATATGAAAATCAATAATTTCCTCAATAATTACAATTATTTTCAAATAAGTATTGCACTCGGTATTGCGTTAACTATAGAGACAAATTCTTAAACTCATTAGGTTATATGTAAGTAAAGCCCGGTCAGCTAAATATCACCTAATTGTATTCTTTGTTTGAATAAAGACGTTTATTGATATTATTATCATAGTCAGACTTAACCTATCAATAGTTTACTTCATAATTATTATTATAGGTAAGTATGCCTAGTTTTTTTAAATATTGTCATAGGCACAATTTTTTAAATGGTTTTAGGTACCTGTTCGTTATTTAAACTTATTAGAGTATCAAAGTAAAAATTTGCTACGAAGAAGTAATGTAGCTATCCAAGATTTTTGTATGATTGATGAAAATGGTGCTCATGGACTGGATAGTTTTAGTAAGTGTGCAATTATTTATTTTATCATAAGCAAAGCTCTCTCTCTTTTATAACATAGAGTAATCTTGGTTCATTTGTTAAGCTTCATAAAGGAAAGGTAAAAAATGTCTATATTTCTCACTCAGGAACTTTATAGTGCACTCTTTATGGCCTATACACCTGAGGGACATGGCGGTAGCCACCAGTGTTTTAGATTAATATTTTATAAGCTATTGGATTCATAAAAAATAATTATAAAAAAAAACTTCTCTAGAAAGCAAATAATATCACATTTTGTGGTCTACAGATATCCCAGTAAGATTATATTAGAAAGAAAAGCTCCTCTGGACAAATAAATCAAAGATCACAAGTTAGTTCAAGTTCTTTAAAATATTTGTTGACTGTTAACATTACCAACAACTTCTCTAGCTTCTTGGCAGTAAAGAGTTTTTCCTCAAAGGAAAATTAAACAATACCTAAGAAAAATGCACCGCTGCCACTGGTGAAAGAAGTGAATTTGTATATAATTTAATAATTTAGATAAAATATGAAAACTGATGTCTTTTAGATGCCAAAGAATATGTCATCAAAGCCCAAATTTTAGCTGGTGGCAGAGGAAAAGGCCATTTTGATAATGGATTTAAAGGAGGTGTTCACATTACACAAAAGTAAGTACCTAGTTACATGCAATTTTATTAATGGGACAATTTCTTGTCCTTATTTATCAAGATATCAAAAAATTGATAAATATAAATGTTTTAAGGTTTTACCTTAGAATCTGACACAGTTAAAGTTGATATTAAAAATTAGGCATTACAAAATTAAAATTGTGAATTTTGAAAGAATTAAAATGGGGTACGGTCGACTTTAGAGACAGTTGATTTGTCGTTTTTTTCTTTAAAATATAGCAACAAGATAAAGTTTTACCTTCTTTTTCACTTAAAAAAATGGGGATAATTAAATATAAACACATTTAATTCAGTAAAATTCTTAAATGAACTAAAAAATGTAACATATATTTAATATATTTTGTCATTCACCTGTAGAGATGATATCAGAATAATCAATTTGACAGCTCTCAGGTTTGTTCGGGTTGTCTCTTAAGTCGACCGGATCCATTAAAATGTTTTAAAATCAAAACTAAATACTAGAAAGTATAGTTTTAGTAGAATTTTTCTATAGTCAATGTTTAGAAAATCGTGAAAATTGCGGTATAATTTTTTTAATAGTTTTTTTTACAAAAAAAACTTCTTTTTCTAGACGGGATGACATATCTCAAATTGCAAAACAAATGTTAGGTCACAAATTAATCACAAAACAAACTCCTAAAGAAGGCATTCCAGTAAATAAAATAATGGTGGCTGAAAGTGTAAATATTACAAGGGAAACATACTTAGGAATACTCATGGATAGACAGAGAAATGGACCGGTGATTATAGCTTCACCCGCAGGTAATAATGAGCTAGTAACATGCAATAAGATCTAATTTCTAATAGACTTGAAGAACTTAAAAATAATTTCTCTTGGCCACTTTCCTTAACTAAAAATACAGGTGTTTTTTTAGTTTTAAACTTTAAAATCTATGTATCCATTCCGCCTATGGCGAATTTAGGAGGGGGGCTGCTGGCCTGCAGAGCCCCCCCTGGACACTTAATTTAAATAATGTATTCTTGGCTTAAATTACAAAGGTCTTGTAGGAAACGTTTAGTTTTTAAACTTTTTCTTCTAAAAGTCCTGTTTTATATGTATAGAAATTAAGGTTTTAGACGCATATCGTTTTAGTTATTGATTTATGATGCAATTTTAAAGGAAAATGAGTAAAAAAAATAATATTTTATAGTATTTTTCTATCATATACTTGTCTGTTCCGTTTTCCCTTTTTTAGAGCTATTTTAAATCAACAATAATATAACCCAATGCAATAAAATATTTCTTCAACAAACCAAAAACAATTAGGTATTTAATTTATAAAACACTTCTATCAGTCAATTAGGTATTTATTTTTAAAGAAAAATTAAAGTAAAAATTTTAATTGAAACATTTTTGATGGAAGATGATAATTTATAATAATAAAAATAGTGCGGGAAGAAACGAGAATTCTTTATTATAAATATACAAAACGGTACTTAAGAAGGAGTATTTCAAAACCTAAAAAAATCGAACATAGGTACCTACATAAGCTAAATTTGTTTGCAGGAGGTGTAGATATTGAAGCAGTAGCAGAAAAAACGCCTCACCTTATAAAAAATATACCCATTGATATTTTTGAGGGTATTACCGACAAGATGTCCAATGATTTAGCGGAATTTCTTGAATTCAAGGGAAGTCTGAAAGCAAAAGCTGCAGCAGAAATTAAAAAGTTGTGGCATCTGTTTGTTACAGTTGATGCAACACAGATTGAGATTAATCCATTAGTGGAGACCGACGATGGTATGTGATGTTATATTATACTTTTTGTGTTCTTTCAGGGCCGCCTCTAAGGCGTTCGACGCGCCAGAGCCTATCCCGGTTTGAAAAATGTTCTTACTCTCAAAATTGACTTCTGACCCTTTACAAGCCCTAAAATTTTCATGACTCACAGTAAAAAAACACCCATTTTGTGAGACTCATGGGGGGGGGGGACACACTGCCTTCTCCCCCCCCCCTGGATTCGCGCCTTCTTACAAATTCGTATCGAAAACATTAATTAGGAAAATTGGCCACAATATGATTAATGTTTCTTTATTTTTTAAATTTATATTACCAGCTCCATTTATACAGGGTGATAAACAACATTTTCAAATACATTTTTTCAAAAAACTCGAAAATAAGGTACTTAAATTCATGTACTACACTATGAATCAAATACGGTCCTGCCTAACTTAAACATAATCTCGAAGCAGCAGCCGCACTTTGACGACACTCACCGTAAATTAGCACTATATCTACTAGTTCATTGTTTTCAAATTTTACCATTTTCACGTTTGTTTCACCAGTTTAAAATTAACTTGCTTCATAAAAACACTTCGCAGCGGGTTGCCAAATAACTGACCACCGACCCGTAAATTGCATGACTAATAAGATAAATAACATAAAGTATAGCAGGCTACGTTTTGATGACCACGCCCGCACTTAGATTTTTTACTTCTGTATCGCGCCTATTTTTAAGTTTTTTGATAAAAAGTATTTGAAAATGTTTATTTTAATGCCTTCTATACACAGCTAAAAAATATATTAACTTAGGAATCGCCCTGTATATGTATATTAAAAACATTGGGTTCTGGCTAATAGTTATTAATGTGTCCGGTTCTAAAAAAAATCACAAATCAGTTAAAGTAATTACCTATTATTAAACAATAGGACATTTGACCTAAGAAAAGTAGAAAAGTTGAGCGCGCTTTTTTTTCAGGAAAAGTGATTGCTGTAGACGCAAAACTTAATTTTGATGACAACGCCAAGTATAGACAGAAAGACATTTTTGCCATGGAAGATGTCACTGAAAGTGATCCCAGAGAAGTTGAAGCTACTAAATATAACCTTAACTATATTGGTATGACTGGAAATATAGGGTAAGATTTTTATTTGTTTTTTTGCTGTTTTATACATGTTTCTAAAATTTTCTGAGGACCTATTTTTTTCCTTACTCTCAATAAAATGTAACTTCTCTCTCTGTCTTTGTACGTTTTTAATTAAAACTAAAAGCGAATATATAAAGGCATGGAAATGTTCCATGTCTATAATAAGATTTAAAAAACATGTCAGATCATCATCATCACTCGATTTATTTTCAAACAGATCAGATTTCATCAAACAATACTATGATTTGAAGTCTCTAATTTCATCACAAACCTCATCATTTATGTTTTTCATTTGATTTCGTTTTTTTTCTTATTATTATTTTTTATCGTTCACCTAAACATGTAATTATTTTGAATACGTCACTCTGCGTTAAATTTAAGATTATCACTTTATTTGTGAAATTGGGCAATGCCCGTTAATAAATCAATAAATCATTGTTGTAATTTTTTTGAATTTTTGTAAGGTTTTATATTTTTGTTTGTATAATTGAAACATTTAATTCCCACTAGCTAATACCACAACGCGGATGCTTTATTGGACTTAGTATCTGTTGTATCCCTACTTGTAAATAAATAAATTGTAGATGTTTGGTTAACGGCGCTGGTTTAGCAATGGCAACCATGGACATCATCAAATTATATGGTGGAGAACCAGCTAATTTCTTAGATGTTGGTGGCGGTGTAAAAGAGGACCAAGTAAAAGCTGCCTTCCAAATTATCACCTCAGATCCATCGGTGAAAGCAATTCTAGTCAATGTCTTTGGTGGAATAGTAAACTGCGCCACAATTGCCAATGGTATAGTCAATGCCATCAAAAGTATGGGACTAAAAGTGCCACTAATTGTTAGGTTAGAAGGCACTAATGCAATTGAAGCTAGGCGGATCATTAAAGACTCTGGATTGGATATAAAAACGGCCCAAAATTTGGATGAGGCAGCTCAAAAAGCAGTTAAAGCTATTCAGTAATAACTAATTTGTTTTCAGCATTGTTGTTGTTATATAAATTTTTTCACGATTTTTTAATGACTGAAGAAGTGTACGAACCTATTTTTGTAAGAACAATAAAGATTTTATATGTTTGTTATTGTTTTTTTCCTCGCAAAGATTTCGACGCGACGGTGAAAATTGGTACTGTGTATTTCCGTCTATATCCCAGCCTAATGGCAAGGTCAGGCGGATAGCGTGATGGCGGAATATTTGAAATTTATATAGGTAGAAATGAGTTCAATTATTACATGTAAAATATGATTGATATAGCGATTAATTAATTCAATTTTTAATATTACACTATTCTGTTTATATTTTTAAATCGAACACTATATTTTTTTTTTACGTTTCAAAAATTCAAAGATGTGGTTACCAGTGTTGAGAGTCTACGATTTTGTAATTCCGACTTTTTGTTATGAGGGTCAAAGTTAGAAGAAATCATAAGGTTTATTGTTGTTTTTAGTGCATTAATACCAGAAATGCATGGCATATAATGGTCTTTAAAGGTTATCGTTTGAAGACTTTGCGTTTTCTTTTCATGTGAACATTAATATTTGTTTTTGTACTGCATTTCATCCCACAGTCTGTGAACACATAAACTGTTCTACAATTTAAAAAATGACTATTAAGTTTTTACTTTCAAAATATTTAATATTTTGTGTCAGCCGCATGCCATAACAAAACTTACTGATTAAAACCTGCCCCTCAATTTTAATTATACCCCACAAATTAACAAACTGTTATTGTAAGAAAACTTAATACCTCGACTATGACTCAACGCCGTGACGTAAAAAAATAATTTAATCCATTTCTACCTATATTTTAAATGTCCCGCCATCACGTTATCTGCCTGACATGTGCACTCAGTATGCCTGCCATTAAGCTGGGATATAGACGCAAGTGATGATTTTTGAGTGGACACTACCCAAATCAAAAAAAAGTCGCTGCCTCCCCCACGCTCTATAACGCCATAAGCAGGGGAAAACAAAACTTCCCCCTTGTCCAAAGTGTCTAAAAAAAAGTCATCGTTCTCTTGAAAATAATATAAAAAAACACCCCTTTCTCATCAAAACTTTCATAGCCAAATACCCCCCCGGAAATTCATTACAAAACCGAACCCCTCAATTTTGGGTGGGCACTCGTGTTTCTAGGGTAGGCCAGTGCCCACCCTGGTGCCGCCGCTGTGTCTTTTAGGTCAGCCTTGGTTTGCTTATGTGCTTTTTTAAAAAGAAATATTTTTAAAATAATTTTCAAACCCTAATAATTTTTTTCGGTTTTGGTTGATGGGCAGCGTCGGAATATTCTGGCCCGGGTCGGGTCGTCAAATTCCGGCCCGTGCAAGGCTCCAAGGAGCAAGAGCGCCCATAGGAGGGGGTGGTGTTATCCTGGGGAATTTAGAATAAGTTACTTTTAATACCACAGCCACGTTTTTTTTGGCAGGTTACCTTCTCGCCTGAAATTGGCTCTATATGCGCTTATAATTAGGGGCCCCGGATTGCGTAACGGGCCTAGAGCCCCCTATAACCAAAAATAGCCCCTGAACAACTTTGTTATTTTAAATGGAACACATGAAACGTTTTCTATTATTCGAAAAGGCCCTTTCGTTTAGGCAAATATTTGAGTTTCCTTACTCTTGCGCTTTTAGTTTTAACAATATTTTACTGCTTACACTTCCAAGAACTTTGTTGTCTTTGGTTGTCATGATTATAAATATTGCAAGAAAATAAACATATTTTTGAAATTAGTACAAAAAGGTCTTTCTAAATCTAATAGAATTTATTTTTATAAAAATTATTGAAAACACAAGTTTTCTTTTTTTAATTGTAGAATATTCAATTGCTTCTCGTTTGGAAATTTTCTAAAGGTTCCGACAAAACCCTAGATATTTGTATTGGCTATCTCATTAAACTTTTAGCCCCTTTTAAAATATTACATTATTTGAATTAATTATTTTTTTCGTTATGCCTTTATTATTGGTACCTATTACTAGTAACACAGCCCAGCCAGAGTTTTAATAAACTACAATTTCAGAAATACTTGTTTTTCTAGTTTATTTTAAATGTAAATTTGGCCTATTTACTTATTAGTTTTTCGGGAGGCGCGAGCATCAAACGCTAGGTCATCGAACGTTTTTTTTTTAATTAAGTATTAATTGACTTGTAAAACAATGATGAAATCTTGCCAATCAACAAAATCCCGCTAATCGATTTTTCAGGCGCTAAAATCTCCGCACTGACTGACGTATGAAACCGGATTGTCGAGGATTTTGTTGGTTGGCAAAATGTCGCCATTGATCTGCCTGCAGGACTTTAAATAAGATTAAGAGCCTTCCATAACAGCATGAAACGCGGCAGTTTCCTGGCTCGTCTAATTGAAAATGAAATACGAAAATTTTACTAAGGGGACCAAAAGAACTTCCGTTGTTGGCGGATACCTTTTTTTAAATTTAAAATTTATTTTGAAGTTTTAATTATATAGGTTCAAATTATATCATCGGCCATGCAGAATATAAAAATAGAAATATTGCGGCCTTCATGTTAATTTCATATTTTCGTTTTAAATTACAAACGATGCCCCAATATTATCTTAAAAATCTCCACTGGCGCCGTGCCACTTAATTCTCGTGAAATTCGTTTTTATATATAAAAAAAATTAATTTTATTGCCATCGCCAGACGCGATGTGGGGGACTACTGTCTGCCCTTAATAATACAAACGATGATGTAGGATTGGATGCGGAATAGAAAAAATATGCAATTATTTAATACACATTTATTTATCCCAAAGGAATTAAATTAATCCACAAACCATAAAACTTTAAAATAAGAAAAACAAATTAATTAAATTGGCTTTAACTCAATATCTGAAAATGTTTTTTTTGTAATAATGGGCAAATAAAAAGTTTAGGAATATATAATAAAATCCATAAATTTATTGTAGATAAATAAACCTCTTCCAGTAGAGCTAAACAAAAGTGATAATAAATTTTGCTCTGCTAAAAAGGGTGCTATTGATAAAGTAATATATAAAGTCACCTCAAGTTTGGTGATAAATCAATTGAAATTGATAAATAATTTATAAAACTTCTAATAAAACCGACAAGCAAAAATGACAAAACAATGGTCAAAACCTTGTTTCATAAAAAAAAGAAATATTTTTGTCTTACCACGTATATTTTGGCATTTAAAATTTTTAAATATCATTCACTTACTTAACTTAAAAATTTCAAAAGAACAAATGATAGTTATTATTTTGGAAAAAACAAAGAAAACGCAGGGTACACTTTTCAAAGTTGAATGTTTAGCAGTTAAGTAAAGTGGTGTTTCGTTTGCTTATTTTTTTTGTCTTTAGATTATTTTCAATTTTTTTTAAATTTATATAATAATAATTATAACTATAAACTATCTGTGTATTTGGGTCAACAGTGTTATAGACCCCTTAATCCTTCTTGATCTGTGTAGCTGCCTGCTTGGCTTGATGTGCTTGTAATACAGCAACAGCTTCCTCGACTTTGTTCTTGAGGGATTCGTTGTGCTCCAACATGTGTAACAACTCGGTGTTGTCGATTTCCAACAACATACCTGGAAAATGTTTGTTGGAATTAAACATTGACCAGCAAAATCAACGCAGCTTTAGAAATGTTCATCAAACTTGTGTTTTGAGTCACATTTTTTCCCATTTTAATTTCAATAATTTTTTTTAGTATTGTTTAAATAGTCATCATCGTTTTTAATTTTAAAGTGAACACATATTTCCTTGCTAACAAAAAAACGTATGATAGAAAAATGTGAAGACCTTTAAAAAAAATAATTATCAACCACCTTTTACAGAAAAATAAATGTAAGAAATTTCCCTTTTTATTAGAGTGAGAATTTTTCTAATATTACCATATTTTAGTGTAGCATTCTTCAATGAAATACATAAAAAAAAATATTTTAACAAAAGTTACAATCCCAAAATAATTTTTTAACTTACCAGTGATCTTTCCTGCCAAATCGGCATACATGCGTTGAATAAGGGGGAAAAGACGTTCTCCCAACATCTGCTTCTGCTCCTGTGGAGGAGCAGCTGCCAACATAGTGGCAGTAAGTGGTTCCTGGCCCTGAATATGCACAGCTTGTTGAACAGGAGCTGCAGGCAAGGTACCCATGGCTTGTGGAGGATTCCGCATATTTGAAGTGTACTTGAAGTTGGCAGTACGGCTCCCAGCAGCAGGGACGACACTTTGGTTAGCTAGAGGACGTCCTTGCATATTTGGAGGCTGTTGCCCTGTGATTGGTCTTGGGACATTCATATTACTGCGCATGGTGGCTTGGTTAGGTGGTCTCGCAGTTGCCCTGTAAGTGGTAGGCATTCCTGCATAGGCAGTGGCGCCTCCTTGGCCACCTGGTCTAACAGGAGTTTGGGCAGGCCATCTGGGGCTAGTTCTTATTTGAGTCATTTGAGCTGCTCCATAGAACCTCTGTGGAGCTGGAATGGTTGGTACGAAGTAACCACTAGATGCTCCTGGTTGTATGAACTGACCCATTTGGTGCATACGCATGTTGGCCATGCGCTGCATGTATTGAGATGTTAAGTGGGCTTTTCTGTCTTCCTTTCTTTGAGCCAAAGCTACATACAACGGTTTGGATCCAACGATACGGCCGTTCATTTCTGTGACAGCTTTAGTAGCTTCTTCGGGAGATGAGAAGCAGACAAAACCAAAACCTTTGCTACGGCCTTCTTCCATCATCACTTTGGCTGAAGTGATAGTTCCGAACGGAGCAAACTCCTTACGCAAGCGCTCGTCATCGATGGTGTCGTCCAAGTTTTTCACATAGAGATTGACACCTTGATAACGATTGAGTCTTTCCATTTTCAAAGCTTCAAATCGACGTTTCAGTTCCTGTTGACGTTCTGCTTTCTTTTGGGCACGGCCTACATACAGAGGCTTTCCTTCTACTATTTCCTTGCCTGTAAAAAATAAATAAAACCTAAATGACGACACCCACCATAATTTGCATTCGCTTTTATTATACAATATTTTTTTAGATATAAGTGAATTAAATCAGGTCAACCCTACATGCCTTTACATGATGCAATAATTTTAAATTAAGGCGTTATGAAAGTTGATAAAATATTATTACCATTAATCCTCATAATTCAGGATAAAGAAATATCAAGACTTATTTTATAGCAATGTCTAGACTCTAGACAAAATTATCAGTTCTGTGAAATGACCCGACAAGATATTCAAAGCTCTATCATAAATGCATGAAATTGTTTATCAATTTTGGAAAGCAGTTTAATTCCCCATCATTTCATAATGGACTTTTTCACCAATGTTGGATGTAGGTAGTGTATAAAGAAACATAAAATATATGTTGTGTTATTACTTCTTGATATTTTTAAGCCAAACTATTGGAACAAAAATATAGAATTTAAGTAAATATAAACATTTTTTTTAAATCCAACAAATTTAATTTTGCTTTGGTTTAATTTAATAGTTCACTGGCAAAATAGCCTAATTTAATATAATTACCATTTAAGGCTTCTACAGCGGCTTCAGCTGCTTCAGGACTTTCAAACGCCACAAAACCAAAGCCTTTAGATTTTCCATCATCTTTGCTCATAATTTTGTAACTGGTGATTTTTCCAAACTTCTCAAACATATTCCTCAATTGTTCTTCAGACAAATCTTCGCCAAAGTTCTTTACATACACATTAGTGAACAATTTGGCTTTCTCTCCAAGTTCCTTCTCCCTTTCTTTGCGGGGAATGAAACGACCAACATAAACCTTTTTTCCGTTGAGCAACATTCCATTTACCTTCTCAATAGATTTGTTGGCTGCTTCTTCAGTTTCAAAGTGGACAAAACCATAACCCTTGCTGGTTCCATTTTCATCCTGAGCTACTTTACAACTTAGAATGTTACCAAAGGCAGAAAAGGTATCGTACATAGCTTTGTTATCAATGGAACGGTCCAAATTTTTAATAAATACATTGCCCACTCCAGATTTTCTCAAAGAAGGGTCCCGTTGAGACCACATAATACGAATGGGTCTTCCTTTTATTAAGTCAAAGTTCATAGTATCCAAAGCTCTTTCAGCTATAAAAAAAATGTATTATTGAATTGAATACTGGTAAAAAAATTGTAATAATTTAGAGATATGTAAACGTTGCTAAGCAAACTATAATTTCGAATAGACAAACGTAACTATTATATTTTTAGAATGTTCACTTTTATCTAATATCACATACTTACAATGGATTTGGAAACAAAAAAAATTTAATCATGATGCGCTTAAAAAAATGCTGGTTCATTTTTAGGCCATTAGCATCATTTTCCTAAACATATTTTGGCCTAAATCATTATAAAAAAAAATGTTTTTTTATAGAAAAGAAAGATTTTCATCATCATATTGTCATGTGGGAAATGAGAACGTTGTATGTAAAGTTTACCAGTGTAACCAGTTTATGAACATTGCTATTATTTTGTTACAGATTAGGTACAGGAAAAATTAGCAGAATTTCATTAAAGTCAGTGATAAAAAAGATGATTAATAAATAATACTTTGTTTACATGGCCAGCTAATTCAAAATTTCTTATTGATGACTGTTTGATTCTTCTGATTTTTCACCAAAAATAAATTATTGTACAGAGTCATCCATTCTGGGCTGAACAGGGACCCATTCTTTAAGTGTCCCTGTATTTTTAATACAACGAATGTAGCCACCTTTTATATATTTGACTGTAGAATATAAAATTACCATTTAAAAAGTGAGTTTTAAAAATATTCATAATATGGGAACAACAGGCATTAAACTGACTTACATGTAAAAACCTAATCAATAAACAATAAAGGGCGAAAATGTGTCTGCTCCAAAAAGACTGGGTCACACGAAGCAATCTATAAGTTTACCAATGTGATGTTTACATGAGATACTAGAATAGCAGTACTTTATTTTTTCTTATCAAATTTTGGATTGAATGTCATTGCAGTATAAAAATTTAAAAACACCAATATTTTTCAACTTTCCAATGTAGGTATAGTTCAATTTTCCGGAGAACTTGTGTGACCTTAACAGCTGATGCTGATTCCTTTGTAAAGAACTTGTCTTTATCAAACTCGTCTATTGGGATATATTTTTTTCAGCTTAAAATTCATTTACGGCATTTCACTATGGTTCATCAAAAAAGGCAGACTACTGGCGCTCTCAAATTCAAAATTTTTATATTTAGGAAAATACATGTGGTATTTAACAAATTGCCTCAATAAATATCTAAATAATTGCAAAACTACAAGTATAAAAAAAAATTCCTACTGGAACTGACAAACAAAGAAAGCAAAGCTTATAACAAATTAAAACATAACTAAGTTAGAATAATGATAGTTCTCTCTCTTCCTCTACATATAGAAAAATTTGACAGATTGATTAGTAAGATCCTTTTTTAGGACAAACATTACTTCCTTAATTTATTTGAATGAATAAATATTGTATTGTTCTAATTCTTAGTTTTTGGAGTTTGTATCCTTTTTTGGGACAAACATTACTTCCTTAACTCATTTGAATGAATAAATATTGCATTGTTCTAATTCTTAGTTTTTGGAGTTCGTAAAGGGATAAATCAACAATTTAAAAAAAAAGTATAAATGAATATAATGTTATTATAATGTATTTTTTGCATCACCTAACATTGCTGTACATATCTCATTATCAGCATCTCTAGAATAGATGCAACAGTTACATTGGTTTTATGACCACTTACTATCACTAAACAATAATATAAGTACAAAACAGGAGACAAAAAATTGTGGGGAACTCTTTCAAATTTATTTTTATAAAGGATATTTATCTGGTAGCTGATAAATGGTTATTTATTTAAATAAAAATAAGCTATTAGCCGGGAGATTGCATCTACACAACACATAATTTGTAAAAAAGCATAGATTACACAATAATGTGCAATAGTTGTGCACCTCTTAACGGAACGTGACAAAGAACGAGGAAGAAGCACCTTATCTGAAGACATTATTTATCATTCCAAACATAATTTTAGCAATATGTATACCTTGAAGTCAAAACAGCCAATACCTTTATATAGCAAATTAAAAAAATTAGACATTTTTAATCTATAAAGCATGGGCTTCTCAAAATGAGATAAATTCAAATTAGTTCTTATTAATAATGGTAGTTAATATTAACTTTTCCTTCGCTAAAAGTGATTGTAACACGTGTGACTGATGGATGACTCATGGTCATTTTTGACAAAGAAAGGGTAACTACGAACACTACCATATGGAAACTTACCATCAGCGGGCTGTTGAAAATTTACATAGGCATACCCCAGGGACCTACGAGTAATTAAATCCCTGCAAACCCGGATAGACAAAACGGGACCTGCAGTGGAAAACTTTTCAAAAAGCATGGCCTCGGTAATATCAGAATGTAGATCCCCGACGTACAAAGACGCCATGGGGTAATTTGGTGCCCCTTGATTCATCTTGGCTTATTAACGAAGAGTTTAGAAATTCTCACGACACGACAAATACACAGATTAACGAATGCTATGCTCCCGTAACATATAAAACGAAATTAAAAATATCGTTTATTTAGGGTTTTCCACTGTTTTTCTATTTTTTTGTGTTTTTTAGTAAAGTTTTTTATATTTTTTTGTATTTTTAATAGTATTATTTCACTTTTTTTTAGGGTGGTTGTGTGTCGTTGCAACACGGACACAACCACACGCTCACACCACTACTTGTAACAAAATGGAGCACAGAATGGCATCGTGCGCCGCCTTTTAAAGGTACCGGAAGTGCTGCCTTTCGATAAATTTTTCATTATGCCGCCAAAAGTTTAAAATTCATTATTTGTAAAATAAAATAGAGGTCGAAAAGGAATTTAAAAAAAATTACAAATATCATATCACTTGTCAAAAATGCTCTGAAACAAATAAAGTAATATAATGTTATCTAACGATTCATTTCATTTATATTATTTTAAAAATTCCGCTTTTTCTATGCAGGGTAACCAACAACCGTCTTTCAGAAAGCGCGTTCGGTTATCGCTCGGTCAAATTAACTAAAGCTGGATTGCATTGGCACAGAGGAATTGGGTATCGAGCCCTCTTAAAACTGACTGATGAGAAAAAAGGTCATCAGCCACTGGCGTAGCTGGTTGGTGCCTAACCAAGTGCATGATCGAGGGAGAAGTGTGAAGGGGAGAGATTTTTCTTAGAAGTAACTTTTCGAATGAGAGAGAAGATTTCGAGCGATTCTATAATAGACTCCATGCAAAACAGAAAGCCAATATCAATATTCTATTGACTAGCTTATCGCCAACTACCCATTTATCGATGTTTGCCCGCGTTAGGGCTGATTCATAGCTAATGATAATTTATGTAATTGGTTAGATCAAATAAAGTTATGTACCAATCACAATACAGTCTACATTGCCCTAAGTTATGCCCCTTTACAGTGGAAAACCCTAAATCGAGCGGATTTTTCCATCCCCAAACCAGGACCATAGCCAGAACGTCTCTGCTACCATGGCGTGGGCGTATTTAACCAGAGTATTATATAATATTGTCACGTACTGACTTGTTAGGGGTATTTTAGAGCGAGAGGCAAATAAAAATACACAGGTTGCTTCAATACAAACACCGCTTAAATATATTGTTCCATACAAAACACAATTACCTGAATAGTATAAATATACTTAACTTTAGTATATCTTACGCTGTACAGGATGCTTCCCATGACGATAACGATTAGTTTATGTATTTTGTTTAAAGTTCTTTACTAGTGCGATGCCCTCATTCGCCTCCTTTTGGTTACGGCCCTGCCTCGAACTCCCTTCAAATTTTCTCGACAATCGTCTGACATAGGCCATGAACCTTTTCGTGATCGCGCTCCCAGTTCGACTATTGCCCTGGATACTCTAGATCTTCTCTGTGTTAGTAAAAATGTCACTGTCAACTCCCAACTATCATTTGTGATAACGGAAAATTCGAATTTGATTTGTTTTTATGTAATTATTTTTGGTTTTGAACAACACAAAACATTTAGTTTTTCTCTAATTTTTTCGAGTAGTTTGTTCGAGTTCTGTCTTGTCTAGTGAGTGATACGCTACCCGCTACATACTGTTTTAAATTTTATTAGCAGCTACTAGGTATCTATCTAATCTAGTTTTAATACAGTTTTTTAAATTTAGTTTGCTTCTTAAAATTGTGCAATTGCTTACAAACAGTACACAGTCAAAATACACTTCTGTGGAATTACAAAAAGGTAAACACATTCTGTCGGTATTCTTGTAAGAGGAGAGAGGTATTTACGCAGATGTCTTACTCTTACATCAAGATTATCTGCCTGTTATGAACTAGAACAAGTACCATACATTTTCTGAATTTATCCATAAGAAAACATTTGTTCCGAGTTAAAAAAAAAACGTTTGTCATTGAAAAGGCAAATGATTAAAAGTTTGTTTGCAAAACTTATAAACTTATAAACCTTGGTAAATTTATTATTAATATTGGGTTGCATTCTATTAAAACTTATAAACAAGAATAATATTGTGCAGCATTTTTTTTTTGCATGGCACAGATTTTTGTTAATGTTAATAAGCTTTTAAATTACCCAATTCTTTTTATCGTATATATACAGAACTTACAATGTTTTATAAAGTCCCATCACACCAAAGAATTGAAAACAAATCTTAACTGAATATTTTATAACTGATTTAATACATATATACATTATTACACATCATGTATAGTTCTTTATTTTTTAGGCGAACATGGCACGACATGATATTTTAGAAGCAGGATTCAGTAGTCTTGATGAGACAATTAATTTTGGTATGAGAGCAATAGGAGATAATACAAACTTATATGAAATAGTTACAGTAGCTGTAATAAGGTCATCGGAAACAAACAAGGTAAGTAGCAATACAGACACTAGGTAACTATACTTTAACTTTTTAAATAAGAAAGAGAGATGGTATACTAATATATCTAGGACCTCTCCCTTTGTACAAAAAGTGTACCAAAACTAGTATTTTATAAATAATTAAGCACCTAAGTAAAAATCATTCCATTATTATTATTATTATTATTTTTTAACTATTAATACTGTATTAAATTGACTTGGATGTATCAATATCAAAGAATATAATATAAGTATACAGGGTTGCCCACTCCCAATACAGGATTTCATACTAGAGTTATAGGGAAGCATTAGTTCTACAATCTAAAATTATTTTAAATTATACAAGTTTACAATAAATTTAAACAAAAGATTAAAATAAATAAAAAACTATTTAAAATAGATTTTCAGTTACAATTAAAAAAAATTCTCTATGGTAAAAAACGATTGTGAATTATAAAGGGTGATTCCTAAGTTGATACTTCTTTTTTTAGCTGTGTCTAGAAGGCATTAAAATAAACAACATTTTCAAATACCTTTTTTCAAAAAACTCAAAGATAAGGAATTTACAATCATTTTGGATTACTATCACTATGGATCAAATACAGTTCTGCCTAACTTGAACATAATCTCGAAGCAGCAGCCGCACTTTGACGACACTCACCGTAAATTAGCACCATATCTACTAGTTCATTGTTTTCAAATTTTATCATTTTCACATTTCACCAGTTTAAAATTATCTTTCTTCAGAAAAACACATCTTAGCGGATTGCCAAATAACTGACCACCTACCCGTAAATTGCATGACTAATGGGACAAACAACATAAAGTATAGCAGGCTACGTTTTGATGATCAGGCCCGCACTTAGATTTTTTACTTCTGTATCGCCTATTTTTAAGTTATTTACAAAAAGGGGTTTGAAAATTTTGTTTATTTTAATGGCTTCTATGCACAGCTAAAAAAGAAGTATCAACTTAGAAATTACCCTGTATACAATGGGTCAAATTCGAAATTTGGTGAAAAAGCCCATTAAAGTGAATTAAAAGGAAAAAATGTGTGAAGGTAATAAAATCAAAAATAAGATCAAATAAATAATACATTTTTAAATTTTTTTTAGGATTCAGAGCCCGTTAAAATTATTTCTCATTGCCAAGATGAACATATTTTCTTCAGCATTGATAAAATGCTGAGAATAATAAAGGATAAAAATATTTCAGAGGAAATAGGTTCCTTTGAGTTTGATCACATTGTAGATACATTTTGTGTTTCATCCTGTAGGAAGTTTATGCTTATTTGTACACAAGATGGGATAATTACAATTAGAACTTTGTCTTGTAATGATGAAAAAGAGACGAGCGAAATCGATAAGTTGCCAATAGTTTTTGAAGAGTAAGTCATATAAATTATTGTTTTGTGCATCAGGAGTATTCTGCTATACAATTTCCATCAACTCACATCACACACTCACTGTATATGAAATATTTTAGGAAACTTGATGATTACGACATTGGAGAATGCTTTAAAGGAACCTTTTTTAATGATGGCACCTTTTATATCGTCACTTGTAAAGGACTTGTTAAAAGGTATATTTAATATTAAAATTTTCGTCTCCGTTTCTTTCATTAAAGCCAAATCTTTCTTATCGTTGTATTTTAACATAATACTCAATACAAAATTCAAAATAAAGATCATATTTTGTTTTTTAAAATTAATATTTTTAAAAACGTATGTACCGAGTGTACAACTTTCGTTTAGTTGCACAGAATTTGAGAACTGGCCGCGAAAACTAAAACAATATAAGTATATGATCATGTAATTAATTTAATTAAGATATATTACATAATTTAATTAAATGAACCTGGACTGAAATTATTTTCTCGTCTGGCGATTTTTTGCTGAAGTTTGGCTCGTGTAGATTTTTGCGGCCTTTACCGAGTTATTTTAGTAATTTATATAAAGAGCTCTTTTTGGTTAAAATATGAATTAGGGATATATGTTTGTATAGATGGGCTAAAAATTAAACTTATGGATATTTTCTTTCAGGATCGTATTAACCGAGGATAGCGACAATGGTTTATTTAAATCCGAAATTATAATGGATTTAAAGACAGCTGTAAATATATGTGCCTTTGAATATCCATATTTATGTCTGGAAGGAAATGAACTTATTATATTAAATGTTAATAATAAAAGTTGCCAAAGTGATATAGCCATTGGTATCAAGCATTTGCATGCTTTAGAATCGTAAGTTTATAAGTTAATTTTTAATATACAGCTTTTTCGATTAAATCATGATTTTTTTTATTTTTATAAATTTATACTCATTTTTTCTTTAAATATGGCAACATTCAACTTTAAAATGACTTATTTTCATTATTTTGTCTCTATTCGCCCAAAAATATTTGTTATCTAGATTTAAAGTTAGAAAATCTCCTTGGCGACATACAAAGTAACTTGTATTGACATGAAAATTTTCGGCAGCGTAATTTATGAATATTTTTACGCTGGACTGATGACGATTAGTTATGTTTTTACACTTACATAATGTATCTAAACACTTCGTTTTACAGCAATTTATAATTTGATTTAAATCGTCGCAAACCTGGTTTTTACTATGTCAAAAAATGTTTGCGTTTTTGAAATATGAAATATATGGTAAAAACTTAAAAGGAACAATCACAGTACAGATAAATGTTTTTTTAGATATTTCTATGCCTACGATTACATGGGGAATATTTATAGAATTTATCCCAATGAAGTTCTAATATTTTGTTTGAATCAAAAGTATCGGGAGGTAGTCGATGGTTTTCATGATTTGTTATTTATTGACAATGGCGAAAAGAAAAACGAAGTACAATTTCACGGTATAAAGAAAGGACAGAAAGAAATAGGATTATTGACATATCCAGGTAGGCTAATTTGCTTTAGCGACATTTTGGCAACCAACAAAGTCCCGCTAAACGATATTTCAAACGTGATTTTTTCGGAATCCACACAAACAATTTTGTAAAAACCTGTTTCATATTCAGCGGCAAATATAATTCTTACTAGCGAGTCGAAATTCGGGTTTCAGGAGGCAGCGGTTGCCGAGATTTTAACGTCTGAAAAATTGAATAGCGGGATTATATTGGTTGGCAAAAACTTGCTACGACAATTAGTGAAAACAATTTATTTATTTTTAGGGCCAGAGATGGTTTATTCGATCGAAATTCAGGGGCCGATTCATTTAGTGACTGTCAAGGAAGATGTTTTATTTTTTACAGAAATACAAAACAACAGTATTCTCTCGGAAATTCGATTACAGATAATAACGAAAGCTGATCCAGATTTTAGATTAAAAAAGCTTCTCATGAAACAGCTGTTTGATGAAGCTGAACTATTTGCAAAAACGTTTAACATCAGTCCAGAAATTATTGCAGAAGCAAAAGCAGAAAATATAGTTAGCAAAATGGTTTGTACATCAAAGGATATTGATCAACTCTTGGGAATGTTAGATACAATTGATGATCCGATGTTCAAGCTGAACTGCTGTGATGCTGTGAACTGTGAAGTTGGAATGGATACCAGGAGGGTTTTGTGTTATGCAGCTTTTATGGATATAAATGTTAAGGATTGTGTAAGTATTTATTTATCCTTTATTGTTAACAAGACTTTTACAAGTATTAACAATGCATGTCCTAAATATAAATCTATATATGTAAGTATAACAATTGATTATCAAATTTAAAAACACTAAACAAGCACAAGAATACAGCAATAGAATCTATAAATAAACTTACACAAGACAAAAATAAAAATATTTAAAATATTGTTGGTAGATACTCCAATGTAGAATTACAAATATTAACCACCAAGATATTTATTAACAGTGTAAAATGAGTGTTCAAGAAGAGTTTTTAAGAAGTATGCCAACATTTTTATATGGAGTTAAAATTATTTCAATAAACATTTTATTTTATTATTAATTCTGACACTTATTTTTTTAAACATTTTGACGTGGTTTTATTCATAAACTCTTGTGGAATCTGGTGAAAGTTTGCATTTTAGGTCTTGTTGGCTTGTCTAATTGTCTGTGTTGCTCGGTCCTCAATAAGGTTATATCTTTTTTAGAATAAGAACAAAGATAATGTTTTACTTGTAAAGAAAATGAGCTTTAATGACAAGTTACACAGATTCGATACGTTTATGCAAATTTATGATGAAAAATATGATTATGCTAAATGGAAATACTTTGTGGACTGTAACCTTATCACTGAAACCAAGGTATTCTTACAAGAGGTGAGTTTAAGAGTTTGAGGATGAGAGTTTATATTTTAGCAAGTAAGTTTACTTTATGTTTAGTAAAGTAAAAACTACATTTTCACTGTGAGTGTGGAAAACTATTTTTATTTTGTTTGACTCTGTTGTTTTTCTGGTAAGTTGTATAAGGGATCATTAAGCCAATGTGAGGACGTACCCTGGAATATTATTTGTAAAATTGCTAACCTTTCCACTGCGAAATCAACTACTATAAAATTAATTTTCTATGTTTTACAGGGCAAAATTGACAAGGCCA
The DNA here is from genome assembly GCA_935413205.1 of Polydrusus cervinus. NCBI lineage: Eukaryota > Metazoa > Arthropoda > Insecta > Coleoptera > Curculionidae > Polydrusus > Polydrusus cervinus. The sequence continues at coordinate 3,371,019 of OW284520.1, forward strand.
CTCGAATTTTTAGTCGTCTAGATCGCAATACAATAAACGAATTAACTGTGTTAAAAATAGAACAGATTGTTTCTCTGCTAAATAGGGTAAGTTTAAACCTTAAGTACTTAGTGTAATTTAAGATTTCTATTTGTTTCCCTTTAGATTAGACCCTGGGCAGCGACGTCAGGGGAAAGACTAGGGTTGGCACCGGCCCACCCTGAAACTAAAAATGCCCACCCTGAAACTAAAGGTGCCAACCAAAATTGTGTTTAGGTGATTCGTTCTTACATAAACCAATGTATGTACGAACTGTTTTATTTTTCAGCATTGGTATTGAAATATTTTTTTAAAACTATTTCAAAATTTTTCGCGATTTTGACAACTTTCGAAAATATCTCCGTTTGTTGAAGGATTAGAGCAAAAGTAAATAAGACCTTTCTTGTGGGGATTGAAAGAGGGAAACTTTTGTATTTGAATTTTTTTTTGTAAAACTTATCATTTTTTGTGGTTTTATGAAAACCATATTTTATTAAATATGTAGATCTTGAAAGATATAACTTTTATATTCCATTCATTTCTGTCGTAAAGGGCATGGTTTCCGAATAAAATGAAAAAAAGGGATTTTTCGAAAAATTTCCCTACAATGGAAAATTAAAAGTCTTTCTAAATCTGGAATTATGACTGATATCACGTTGATAGAGGTTGTGTAAGTTCTAGAAAGCGATAACATTGAAGAAAACGGCTTCTATTGAAATTTGATGAATTTAAAAATTTTAAAATTTTTCGCGGTTTTGACAAATTTCGAAAATATCTTCGTTAGTTGAAGGATTAGAGCAAAAGTAAAGAAGATCTTTCTTGTGGAAATTGAAATAGGGAAACTTTATTATTTGAAATTTTTTTTTGTAAAACTTATCATTTCCGAGATATTTGTGGTTTTATGAAAACCATATTTTATTAAATATGTCTGAAACGATAAGAGATATGAAAAATTGCTTCAAATAAATATTGGAGATCTTCGAGAGATACAACTTTTATATTTTATTCATTTCGGTCGTAAAGTGCATGGTTTCCGAATAAAATGAAAAAAAGGGATTTTTCGAAAAATTTCCCGACCATATGTATGGAAAATTTTCGGAAAATTAAAAATCTTTCTAAATCGAAAATTATGGCTGATTTCATGTTAATAGGGGTTGGGTAATTCATAAAAAACTATATCATTGGGGAGTGTACCTTCTTTCTCATCCCACGAGATATCCGGCCTGGTTGCCGGCGTGAATAGGGTGGGTTGAGAGATGAGACATTTTACACTCTTCCCATTAAATCCACTGAGTTTCGGACATACTTTTTTTTATTGTGCATATGCCCACTCTGAGTGACTCACCGCTGCAGTTAACCGAAAAAGATTTATTTCTTTGTTTATGCTTAATCATTTTATTTTAGGATTTTCTAACGAAAACAGTATTTTTGCATACTTTTATTCCCGTTAGTTTGAAATACGTACCTGATTCTATTGGTGTGTTTGTCAAATGGTTACATGGCAGAGTTTTTCTTATGGAAAAGCAATGCGACTTCCCGGATTGTGCAATAAAGTAAGTTAACTTGTATATTTTTAATATTCAGATTGTTACCAAATGTCGTAGCGACGCATGGTGGGAAGTCAAAATTGAAATACATAAATATAAATATGAAAAATGCACTATTCCATAAAAGGCAATACCAATTTATAAAAAAAGAATAACCTTTTAAGTCGGCATTTCAAACATATTTATTTTTGTCACTTGATTGAGTGAAATCGCATTTAAATTTTATGCAAAATTTAAAAGTGGCGATGTTTTTTTTTATGCGAAATTCCTACAATAAGATATATAATATGCAAGGTATTTTACTATTTTTTAATAACTATTTGAACATGTTTTAAGCTGAAACTCAAACTAAACACAATTTATTTTTCATAAAAAAAATACAATAATTAGTACCTGGTGGCCAAATAAAAATGGACGACGGTTGGCTATACAGGGTGATTCCTAAGTTGATACTTATTTTTTAGCTGTGTATAGAAGGCATTAAAATAAACAACATTTTCAAATACCTTTTTTCAAAAAACTTAAAAATAGGCGAGATACAGAAGTAAAAAATCTAAATGCGGGCCTGGTCATCAAAACATAGTTTGAAAACAATGAACTATTAGATATGATGCTGTGGTGAGTGTCGTCAAAGTGCGGCTACTGCTTTGAGATTATACGCAGAACGCTTTCCCTTGCGAGCTCATCCTACACCCAGAAGTTTTCTTAATGTTATTCAACGGGCAAGTTAGGCAGGACCGTATTTGAACCATAGTGTAATAACTGAATGTAAGTACCTTATTTTTGAATTTTTTGAAAAAAGGTATTTAAAAATGTTGTTTATTTTAATGCCGTCTATACACAACTAAAAAAGAAGTATCAACTTAGGAATCACCCTGTATCTCAGAAACCATTTGTCACAAAGTTTTGAAATAAAAATAAGTACTTCACGAAGGTTTTGGCAGATTTGCTACTGTACTTATTGAACATTTTTAGGTTTGTTGAAGAGGTTACCAACCTAGTAGACTTAAGCGCATCTGTAAGAAAATATTTACATGTTCAAGATTTGCAAGATCCCACATGCTTGCTAAGATCTTTAAATGACCTTAAAATGTTTTTACACAACTTTGGTATTAGACTTCGTCTATCGGAGTATTTGAATAATCCTTTTACAGTTATAAGAACATTACTTCATGCCAATAGTGATATTGCCAATTTTAGTGCTTTAATAGCTGATTTTTTATGCCCCTTTGTTATTAAATACAATCTGGATATGGATTTGCTTTTAATGGAAGAAATAGAGGTAATTTAATTAAATATAATAATTAAAGTTAGGTGTTTTGTCTGAGGGTTGGAGGTAACTTCCGGTATAAACGGATATTACTTAAAAGTGAGGTCTAGTAACGCATTCGCCATTTTGTTCTGTGATCAATATTTCGTTAATTTTTCCTTTTATCCAAAAATCGGCCAAATACCGACATTTGAAGCATAATTACCTAAAATTTAAAGTTAAATCAGTTTGAATTTATAAAGTGATAAAAGCAGAAAAAGAAAAATGGGCAAATTTTCGTTTTTTGCTTTTATTAATTCAATAATCAAAATTTCTTTAGTTCAAGACTGTAGGTAATTGCTACTCACAAACGGGTATTTGGCCCCTTTTTTAATAAAGCGAAAAGGATAAGAAATATTGATCAAAATATGAAATGGCAAATGCATCACTTGATCAATATTTCTTATCTTTTTCGGTTTATTCAAACAGGGACCAAATACCCGTCCTTGAATAGCAATTACCTACAGTTTTGAACTAAAGAAATTTTGATTAATGAATTAATAAAAGCAAAAAACGAAAATTCGTGAAATTTGTATATTTTTCTTTTTCTGCTTTTATTACCTACTTTATAAATTCAAACTTATTTAACTTAAAAAAAAATCCATGAAAATAAAAAAAAGTCTGCTATATGAAAATTTCAAAAATACACTAGAACTGTTTTTTTTACACGGTCATCCAACCAGGACTGAATAGGGGACTATTTTTTGAGTGTCCCTGTATTTTTTTTAAACCAATATAGCCATCTTGTTTATGTTTGACCATAGAATCTAAAATTGTAATTTAAAAAGGCGACTTGGTTGGAACTGGCGTAAAGTTGTTTATTCAATTAAATTTTTTTATTTCCGTTAATTTAATTTTTATAGTAATTATTTAATGCCTTATTTATTAATTTACTGAGATAATTACGATATGCCTTATATTGCCCTTCCAAAACTGCACTATAGTTTCGTCGGTTTTTTATTTTATCTCGATGCAGGGTTGCAATAAATCACGATTTAAAAAAAAAAAAAATCAATAATTCCGATTATGTCGATTAAATCTTGTTTTTTTTATTTTTATCAATTTATACCTACCGATTTTTTCCTTTAAAATATGGCAATAATGAACTTTAAAATCACTGATTGTTATTATTTTGTCTCTATTCGCCTAAAAATATTTGTTGTCTAGATTTAAAGTTAGAAAATCTTCTCGGCGACATATAAAATAACTTTTATTGACATGAAAATTTTCGGCAGCGTCATTTATGAATATTTTTTACGCTGGACTGATGACGTTAGTTATAATTTTACACTTACATAATTTATCTAAACACTTCGTTTTTAAACTATCTTCCTTTTTTTTTAAATTTCCTGATGAATTATTTGCTCTGGCGACTGGTTTTTACAGCAATTTATAATTTGATTTAAATCACAATTAAAATTGAAAAAATCGGTTGATTTAAATCGTCGCAACTCTGTCTTAATGCTTAATTGAAGTATTAAGACCAGAAGTAATCCATTACATCTTTCCATCAAAATTTGATAAACCTCATTTTGTCTATCGAAATTATCTTCAGTCACTCCGCAACTAGATGGGGCTCTTTTAATTTATATTTTAGCTTTCAAATAAATTTTCAACTAATTTAGTAGTTTTTAGAATAATTAAAATATTCCAGACTTTTTAACACCCTGTATATCCATCGACTTGAGTTAAATGATCATTTTTAGAATCTACTTGTATATGAAGAAGAATACTGGGTTAACATAGTTCCGGTTTTGTTGAAGTTTATAACCAGTACTGACAAAAAATTGGATCTAGCTTATAAAATACTTGAAATAACCGATATTCCTTGGAGTAAAAGTGTCAAAGATATTGCTCGAATGATTTGTGAGCTGGCTCCACGTAATCCTATCGCAGTAAGAATTACCGAACATATGGATAAGGAACAAGTTTTGATTATTTTGCGTAAATACAACATTCATAAAACTCAATTTGAAAAATTGGATGATGTAAGTACCTCCAGGGTGGATTTTAAATTATTCTTAGAATTCTGACAATTACACAGTTACTCGGCTATAAAAAATTACGTATCTGTAAAAAAAATTAGGTTTCGAACCTCAAAGTTTTTAATTTTTAATAGGGCGAGACCAAAATCACCAACTTTAAAGCCTCGTATCTCCGGAACGGCTGAAAAGAAATATTGACTACATATTTTTTATATTGGACCAAAAATCTAATGCATCAGGCTTACTATAAAGAAGTGTTGCTGTTCTCCCTGCAGATAAATTAACAGTACTCGCTGACGTGTAGGTTGTTTATACAGGGTAATTCCTAAGTTGATATTTTCTTTTTAGCTGTGTATAGAAGGCATTAAAATTAACAACATTTTGCCTAACTTGCCCGTTGAATAACACGAAGAAAACTTCTGGGTGTAGGATAAGCCCGCAAGGGAAAGCGTTCTGCGTATAATCTCGAAGCAGCAGCCGCACCAATTAGCACCATATCTACTAGTTAATTGTTTTAAAATTTTACCATTTTCACGTGTCACCAATTTAAAATTAACTTGCTTCAGAAAAACACACCGCAGCGGATTGCCCAATAAATAACTGGCCACCGACCCGTAATTTGCATGACTGATAAGACAAAAATACGTAAAGTATAGCAGGCTACGTTTTGATGACCGCAGGTCCGCACTTAGATTTTTTACTTCTGTGTCTCGCCTACTTTTAAGTTTTTTGGAAAAAGGTATTTGAAAATGTTTATTTTAATGCCTTCTATACACAGCTAAAAAAAGTATCAACTTAGGAATCATCCTGTATACATGAATATTTTTTCTATGTCAGTTTTAAATGTGTGTTCCCGGTTTGATCACATTTCCTTTACTTGAGAAATAGCCTTGATAAAGACCAAATAAAGGTCGAAACGTCGTCAATTTTTTAATTAAGAAGGAAATGTTTTTTATTGTCCTATACCCGCAAATACCTACCTGAATTTGAATTAGGACGCTAATCGCATAACATATTATAAAGTCTTTTGGCACAGTTGTGTTTAGTGTAAGACAGGATGTAAAAGTTTGTTGTGATGTGAAATGCGGCAAAGGTTTTTAAATGTAGCGCTTGGTTTTGTTATGGTTAATGTGCCAGTCTTTGATTTTTAGGGGAATAAGTTTAAGTTTTATCTCCTAATTTAGAAGAGGTAACCACGGGTCCCTGACCTCTATTAATTGATATTTCAAATCAAAACAAACACATGTCATTCTTGTCTTGTTGCTCTTTCTTTAGAGCTCCTCCAGTGGCGACGTGGTAAAGCCGTAATACAAAAAAAAAAACAAATCGTGAATTTTCTCGTCTATTATAGCAATACAACATTTAAAAATATTTTTGGACTTAAATATATATACTATATACGCTGTATAATATTTTAATTTTTTAGAAAATATTCGTCGTTAACCGAATGATATACCTAAATAAACAGTCAGTGATTGAAGATATTCACAGTTTGTGTATGAATGATGAAGATAGACAAGAAGCTGACTTATTAATAATTAACAAGTTAATTTTAAAGGAAAATTATGATGAAGCAATGAATATTTTGAACGCAAATAAGCCAGACATAATTATTGAGTTGTCGAAGCAGATTTTAAATCGCTGCTTGCAGCTTAGCACCTCATATAATCTACCAAAGAAAAAGCGTGATCCATATTTCACTGTTTTACCCCTTATTTGGAATAGATTGACAAAACATTCAAGTATATGTGATAAAGAGAGATTTGAATTTGATTATAAAATAGCATCTACTGTATTTGGCATAAATAAATATTTTAATATGCAAATACAATGTACTGATATTATTAAAAGTGAAAAGAGAAATGCTCTTTTAGAAACGTTGTTACAAGAAATAACTGATTCGTGTTCAACAAATGGTGAGTATTATAGCAAAATAATTTACTCTATTTGGCTCTAAGTTGAAAGTGAAGTCTACTGATGCATTTCATTTGCTCTTAATTTAAACTTTTAAATAATGTATTCTTGGCTTAGATTAGAAAGGTCTTGTGGGAAACTTTTAGTTTTTCAGCTTTTCCTTCTAAAAGTCCTGTTTTATATAGAGATTAAGGTTTCGGACGCATATCGTTTTAGTTATTAATTTATAATGCAGTGTTTAAGGAAAACGAGTAAAAATAAATATATTTTATTGTATTTTTCTATTATATACTTGTCTGTTCCGTTTTCCCTTTTTTAGAACTATTTTAAATTAACAAAAATATAACCCAATGCAATGAAATATTTTTACAACAAAAACAAAAAACAATTACAGAAGAAGAATTTCTCTTTATTTCGTCAGATCCATCCCTAGACGCGTTTCGTCATATCATGACTCATCAGTAGAGCTAGGATCCGACGAAGCAAAGAGAACTCAAAGCTGCTTATGGCAGCACAGTGGTGGGACACACCAGTAATATGTGGCACGGAGCGCCATCTGTATCGTTATTAGACACTCTTGAGCATACCAGCACCTCTAACAAACTTATAGAAATAAGTAAAAATGTTAAGAGGAAATCTCCTGTAAAGACATTCGTCACAATTACAGGAGTCCCGCTAGGCAGCGCTAACTCGCATCGGTTTATTAACCGAAAAAACAATTAGGTATTTATTTTTAAGAGAAAAATTAAAGTAAAAATTTTAATTGAAACATTTTTTATGGAAGAAGTATGATAATTTATAATAAAAAAAATAGTGAGGGAAGAGTAGAATGCTTTAATATGAATATACAAAACGGCACTTAAGAAGGAGTATTTCAAAACCAAAGCATTTGCACCATAAACTGCTCTTAGATCTACGTTCCTAAAATACAAGAATCATCAATTTTGGCATGGTGAGCGATATTTATTTTATTTTTAATCATGAAAAACCGAACCCGAAAAACGCTGGTTAGAGTCATACATACGCTTATGTTAAAATTTTGGATTGACACCAATATTCATATTTTCACAAATATAAAAAATGTTTTTTTTTTAATAAAGAGCCAGCTAGGAATAACAAAAAAAACGTAAAAAAAAACATTTACAAAAACAAATTTAATCCAACCATGCAGAGGGGGATAGGTAATAATTTAATTTCCGAAATTTGATAGTAGTTGGAATTTTAAACGAACTTTGGCGTGGCCCCGAAAATGTTTTCCCTGCGACGCTTTTCCGCCTTCTTCTTCAGTAGGTACTTCACTACACAAATGTAGTCCCGACTGTTCCTCTCTCCAGAAAAAAAATGTCCTACTACGCCACTGGCTATAAGGACTGTTGTGTAGACTGAAAAAGGTAAATGCTTTTATCAATCACACCTGAAAAGTTTAATATTTTTTTAGATATCGTTAACTTCGACACTTTCACGTTTAAATGCAACAAATTGGCTAACTTTTTCGACATTGAAGTAGAGGAGGTGTTTCTGAAATGTTTAGTAAATGGCAAACCCTTCAACCTATTTATGAGATTAGGGCAATACCTGTTAGATACTTCAAAATGTTCTAAAGTGTTATCGTGTTGGGCCCTGTATCTATTAAAATATTTAAAAAACATTATTGTTGACGATTGTGATGAATCTTTATCCGATGTAATTTCGGATGTATCCAAGAACCATGAAGATTATTTGGTTGAGATTCAATTAGCCCAAAAAATAATCATTAAAGCTATGATGAATGCAACACATGACGATCATTTGGCTGTTATGGAAGTTATGCGATGGATTGATAGTTGCTTTTATTTAACTGATCAGTCAAATACCTTAAACATGGAGACTCTGCAAATTTACCGTTATGATAATGCTTTAAGCTATAGCATCAGGAAATCAATTGAAGCAATCAAGTTGTCATTTAGTATATATTGTGCGACACTGGGTAAGCTTTGAATAATTTTTGTTACTGATTGGTACTAATAATTGTTGATTTTAGGATCATTGCCAAATCCCGGTACGAACTATTTGAGATACTTTACAACAAATTTAACATTAACTGAGGTAAGTTTTTTAAGCCTATTAGTGGCGTAATAAGCGCCCAAGTAGGAAAGCCATTTAAATTTTTATTGCTGCAGCCCGGCAGCAATCTGAAATTGTAGTGTCAGAACAAGCAAAATTGATTTAATAAAATCAAAAAAGCTAAAAATGGTGTTTCTGACGAACCCTATAGTAGTGTATAGTAATCGCAAATCTGACATTCGAAATTGTAGTTTCAGCACAAGCAGACGTTTTTATAAAGAATTACTTTTTCTTCTATACCCACTAATAAAAAAGCTTTTCCTCTTCCAAACTCTATCCATATGTTTCGACTGTGTGACAGTTGCCTTATTTGGGTTCAATGTGTAGTTTTAGGTTTGATTCTCAGCGACAGTATAAAATTTTTATCTGCACACCGGCAAACATTTTAATTTTAAATATTTAAAATTTGTCTGTGCCAGTGGCGTAGCTAGAATTTTAGTTCGGGGGGGGGGGGGGGGGGGGCAAAAGGGTAGGGAAAGTGACGAACTAGCGCCGCAGGCAAATCGAAAATTTCTTTGGGTGCCACGCCCAAAAAAACCCTTTTTTTGGACAATTAAAAAAAATTTCAATATAATCTTTTTAAAGTGGAAAAACTTCTTTCTGCTTAAACTGTAGTTACTGGGAGAATGATTTGTTATTTTATTTGGCGCGTTATTGATAGAGTTGCCGTCAAAGATTTTTTATGTTCCCCAATTATATTTTATATCTTCCACTGGTCTGTACAGGTAATTTTAACTAAAAACAAGTTTTAGAAATAATGTGAGAAAATAAATATAAAGTTTAAAGCTAAGGAAACGTGATTTTCTACTTATAAGCTGAATGCTTTAAAAATGTTATTTCAACATCGACCAATTTTATGCATAATTTACTTTTCAGGACCAACTTAACAATGAAATGGAAAGCCTTACGTCAAATATTAAAGATATTTTAAATGAAGGTCAATTACTCACATGCTTCAACTTAATTAAAACAATACAGGAAGGATATATATGTAATTCTAATATATCAAAGGATACACTAATGATACTTCAGTCACAAATGCAAATAAACTGGCTACCAAAGACATTAGAGGCTGTACTGTCACACAGATTTGTTGACAAAACGTTACTATTTAACTTGATGTTGTTATGTGACACACGTCAAACCCGGTTATGGAATTACCTGCAAATATATAAAAGGCAGCCACATAAGCTAAGTGCTCTTGCCCAAGTTGGCTTGGATTTGTGTAGGCCACAGAAAAATACTCAAGAAATTATGGAACTCATAAAAATTCTCAATTTATGCAAATGGTGGACTCGAATAACAAATAAAACTATAAATTATGAATATTTCTTTAAGGCAAGTTGTGAGGACCGTTTGGATGCATTAATTTTAGCAAAACTGATAAAACCGGCTGATTTGCCAGAATATTGTTTGGATTTTAACTTGGACTTACAAAAAATATATCTGAAGTACCTGAAAATGTAAGTAATATTAAATTATATTATCACTAGTATCGGTCTTACTTTTACTTTAATCCATAGCAGTGGCGGCTCTCGGTCTTAAAAATGGTGAAAAGCTAGAGGTATAGTGCGGGTACTTAAATAAACATTGACTAAAAACCTGTGTACCAAAACGTCTCTCTTATCCTCATCTGTCCAACGAGTGAATGGAGTTTCCAACAAATTACAAGCTATGTCATTAATTGGGTTCATTTTTAAAACGCACAACTAAGTAGGTAGGTAGGTACGTACACTACTGAATTAACTAAAAAATAAAAAACAAAACTTTAATCACACAGTAAATCACGTAAAAACGATATCTATAACCGTAAGTTTCGCAAAGCGTTAAAATAAATACCTTAAGGTTAGGCGAACCAATGCTAAAACAATGGTGCATACGACTGATCTATTTTTAAATTGCCCTTCATCATAATGCAAATTGTTACATGCGCTTTGCGTGGCTGACATCACGTAACCCTAGCAACGGTGAATATCAAAGCCATGTTGGACGTTGGGTCTTCACTTGCTTGGAGATAACGGACACGGTCTGCTGGGGCGCGCCAAAACGCACGAGTGTTTATAATTATTGTCCATCGGAGTTAACCGTGGCCTTATTATGCATAGCTACATTCGGATTAAATTAATATTAATTTGAACATAATTATTTTTTAAGGGCTAAAATGGTAGCTGTATTGGTACATTAATATTTAATATTGTCGAAAAACTTTCTTCCTGGTTTTATTTTTGTTTTTTTGGTGAAGAGCCCCTTCACCTACTTCACTTGACGAGCCGCCACTGATCTATAACCAAAGCCTTTTTATAAAAATGTATTATTTCGATTTAAAGATACGGGCATTGCAAGTTACTGTATATTGAAGTAAAAAACAATTAACATTATTTTAATTTTGTGTACCTGCTTATTTCAGAATTTTAAGATCCTGGACACCAGAAAACCTAAAGTTAGAAGAAGAATGTCGCTGCATTCTCAAACATATTACCAATCCAGACAACATACTTTTGTTAATTGATGAGATGTGGCCATCGGTAAGTAAATAAATATCCTTTCCTGACGCCAGTAATGGCCCAGGCGTCGCGACGCTATTAATGTCAATCGATCGCCGGTACCTTGGAATTATTCACATATGTGGCATTATTATATTTCAAAAGTTCGTTAATTTTAAGAGGTTTTTGTTCTTTGCTCAAACTTAATATTATATCCACTCGGTTTTGAGATAAAATCAATTAAAGGGGTAATTTATTAAATTTTTTTAGTCCTATTTGGGAAATATCGAAACATAAACTTGAGTACGGAAAAGCTTTATAATTGTCGGAAAGGGTTTGTTGTGGAGCTGAGTGAGGGAAAATCGGGTCCACTCTGACATCATTTTAAATGCTTGTAAACGATGCGATGTCCAAATGTTCTTTATTATGTGTGTATTGTAGTCATGCATCTCAGACTGAGATTTAAATTTATCTTCATTGATTCTCAAGAGTTTTAAGCATGTAAACTGATGGAAACTGATAAAAATTCCCTGGGTTCGAAAGGCATTCCTGCAGTTCTTTTTAAAAGGCAACCCCGCAATGTTTCTTATACCAAGGAATTTTATTTTGTCTGGATTGTTGGGCAATTCAGATATGTCTCTTAGGGAAAAGATTATTTCGTGAGTTTTGTCTTTGTTGAACAAAAGCTTGTTGGCCTTAACAAATCCTCAGTTCGTGATTATTCCACACACAACACCTCCTTCGCCAGGTCAAGTGAGTCCGCCTGGGTTGATAGTGAACTGTCGTCTGCAAAAATAGGGAACGGGGCGAAAAGATCGACAAGCGGAAGATCAGTGTAGATAAGGAATAAATGCTCCCAGAACTTACTTAAAATATTTACTATAATCTTGGAATGACTCAATTGGCCTAATGAATAAAAATGTAGCGATTGCTTTTTCTTATAAAATCGAGGTAATTGCTTGAAAGTCAATGAATAAAACCTGAAGTAATTGCTTTTGCGTCCAGCAATTGCTTAAAAGTGGAGGAACTGCCTCTAGTCAATGCTTTTTTTTTTTAAAATAGAAGAAATTGCTATCATTTGCTTAAAATGTGATAAATAAATTAATGAATTGCTTTTTCTAGTGTAGCAATTGCTTTAAACTTTTTAAGGTAGGTCGACCCTTGCATCATTTGCTTGGTAGCAGTCAACTTTCGTTCTCCGCGGCATATACGTGCGTTGCTCTTAATCTGTGTCTTCAATTATGGCTGAATATATGAACGTCCGTAAAAGAAAAATCTACTGTGTACCTAAAAGTTGAAGATATGATGATTTCAGAAAGTTATATCGATTTGATAGTGAAAATGTTTCCTTATTTTCCACAAAAACGTAACAGATTTGTGCTAAATAAATAGACCAACGTCGTTATATTAACATCAACTCTTTTGCAAATTAGGCACCAAACTAAACATCAAATATTTATAATCTGAACGAGTGTATAAGACACGTCTGAATTTGTGTTGAATAAGCATTTGCTACTGGGGTGTAAGAAAAGCAGCAATTGCTTTAAAACTTTATTCATATCCAGATCTAGCAATTGCTTTTACTTCTAGCATTTGCTAGTGAAGCAATTGTTTTGACTAAAAAGTAATCGCTTCAAGCAATTGCTACATTTTTATTCATGAGGACCAATATCGTTTAAATTTATTTTAGGTTAATTATTACTATTACGAAGTTTTCGAGGTTTTGTTGTCGATTCACAAGAAGCTTTCTCCGACAAAGAATAGTTTATTTGAAGGTTACAAGCAACTCTTATTATTTTTGAAAACCTACAAGCGTGTAAGTAGCCCCTCTCGTTCTGAAATCGAAAAATGGTTCGGTACTTTTCCAATGAAAGCCTTTATTGACCCGTTGTCAGAGACCAGACTTCCTCTGACAAATACTTTTTTTTCGAGTGATATTTGGACCATTATTAAGCCAGAAGTCAATCTAGATACGTACACGGATTGGTTTAAAGTAGTGCCAATACTACAGAAATTTTTAAACCAAAATGACATTTGTACTTACGCTATTAATAGTGCGTTACCTGGGCTTAGTAAAGGTGCCGGCAATACTTGGGAATTGTATGCAAAATATGACCACATAGTAGCTAAAGTGGAAGAATGTGCGAACTATATCACAGATCTTGAACGAGCTACCGCCGCTGTATATAACTTAATGTGCAATATTACCCCTGGTGCTGATAAAGTAAAACTGGCGGAACTAAGTTATAAGTATGTACAAATCTATAAAGATACTGCAACCAATGATAGTGTGGAGAAAGTCTATATGAAGGTAAGCTTTATTGGTCAATCGTCTGGGGTTTTAAAAAGTTTAGGGGGAGGGGGACACACGTTTTTTTTTGGTGGCGGGAGCCTCTTTTGATCGGAGAAGTTTTGGGGTGAGATACGTTCTTTTTAGCTGCAATTGCAAACTTTTAATCCGGAGGATTATAGTCTATTTCAGGAAAGTGTAGATTAATAAAAGCTCATTAGGTACGCAAAGCGACTACAGAGTGACCCAACGAATATTTAAGCCACCTTCATAATTTGGCATTGATTTAATTGCAAAATTCTTTATTTTCATCGAGTGCAGGTAGTACCACCCGGGTTTGGTTCAATTTATGGGGTTTTCCTATATTGTTATCCATTTACAAATACTGAAAATGGTGTGACAAAGGCGTGCATTATGTACATAGTATTAGATGCGTTTATTTTTTATTAAACATTATAAAAAAATACAAAAAATACATTACACAGAAATCAAATTATAAAAAATCATATTATTATTTGTCATTTGAAGAACTGTCATCGCCTCTTGACGTTATAATTAACGGGTCGACGGTCCGATCGATCAGATGGTTAAGATCCCACTTTTTCTCCTCTTCTTTAATGATATGATGGACTGTTTTTCGCCAGTTCTTTGATGTCACTTCCTTAATGGCTTGATCAAACAGTAGCTTAACGTCTTTCATTTTGAATGTCGTGTTGTGTCTTGCTACAAATCCTTTCACTTGAGCCCATATAAGTTCTATAGGATTTAGTTCGCAATGATATGGCGGTGTGCACAGCACAGTTTTTCAGCTAAGTATATCTTCCACTGCATATTTCATAAAACGATGTTGTGTAAATTTGCTATAGCTAATAGTTCCTTCTTTATCAAATTATCATCTTTTTTTCTTTCTATGGCTAGTTATTATAAATAATTTATTGCACAAAATTTACCTGCGCCTATGGCCGATACCGAATTTATGTCGAACTGGGCGGAATTTCCCATTTTATTACTCTACATCTTTCTAAAATAGACTATAAAGCAATTCATTTTTTTGTTAACTGAAGGTCTTTTGATGATATTAGTTTATGCGAGTATTATTTTTAAATTTAATTTCTATGCTAATTCCCTATTTTTATAGATTATGGACAGCAAAAAAAAACGTGTCCTATATTTTTTAATTTTCTACTTCATGTAGGTACTAAATATCCTTAAATCGGGGACCAGTGCTGTCGGCCTTTTTGTTAGTCTCTACAAACCAAAAGTTATATTTTAAACTCATTTTCTTTCTTTAGGTGAAGCAGCGTTATTTTAATTATTCTGCTATGCATATTCTATATAAATACCACATAGCTGAAGACGAATACCTGAAATTAGTGGCTCAGCCTTTAGTTTTAATATCAACGTTATATAATGACCCAAGAATTCCAAAAGAAATGTATAGTCTTAATCCGAATTGTCCAGGTAAGGGTTTTATTTAATAAACAGTGCATTTAAAATGCTTAGTTTTATAATAGTACCAGCCGGATCCCGTTAATTCCGCCGGACGCGCCTATTAACGTCCTGAATGGCGTTCCATGTTAAATAAATCCACTGCAGATCACTATTCTATCATTACTACAGTAACTTCATCATAAGACGTGTTTGTGCCCATGTGCCGCCGTAATTACCATATTTCATTTTCTTAAAAATAAAAATTTCAGAACTTGTCAGTTCAATTTTTTATTCACCTTTGCCTTTAGATTGAAGGGCAGAAGGGCTCGCAAATTTCCATGTGTATGTGCATCCGATCCCCATAATCAGTAATTATTATGCGCCCTCTTCCACTTAGCCGTACCATTTTTTTAAACTATAAGAATGTCGAAATAACTTTGACCTAAAAAAACAACTTAAAGCAAATAAAATAAAAAAATTGACGAGTTTGAATTTTAAATGAATTTCGAAATAAAAATTCATATATTTACCAAGGGGAGAGTCGCAATACTTGTGGTAGTCGGAGGAGACCAGTAGCTGAAAGTTTTAGGAGCATTCTTTTTTAAACCTGACGCCATTATCAAATACATTTTAATGAGCTGCAGCATCTTCCTAAATCTGGCTATCTCTTTCTGTAGATATTAACAGTGCAGTTGATGAATTATGTCTCCTTTTTGGTCTGACTACCAAAAAAATTAAGTTTGGTGAGCTACTGAAATTTCTCGAATCCGATTCTACATTGAACCTGGACAGAGATGGAGAAACTGATCGTCTTTTGAGGTAAGTAATTTTTTTAAAAAATACTCATGAAAAGTGTTGCAGAAAAAATAATATTAAAATGATAAAACCTCTAAGTGCTTGACAAAGATATTGATATAATTTTTTTTTAATTAGCTTACGCCCTTTTTAAGCTTTTTGAGCTTGCAGGGAAGGAGTTGAAAAAGTAGGGCGTTAAATTTTTTTAAAAATATGTAGCCATAATTTTGAAGTTATTCAATTTAAAAATTGAACTCTCCAATCTTCTATCAATCAAGCATATAGCATGTATTATACTTCCTAATTTTATATTTTAGGGCCTACTATATTTCTAAAAGTACCGATTTTCATAAGGCTCTTCTTAAAATCGGACTGAATAAGGACGACATGGAAAGCAGCAGTATGTCAGTTCGAGCCAATGCATTAAAATGTTTTTATTACACTAGTGACATTAGTTCCCTTGAAACAATGTCGGGAATGTCCCAGGAGCAATTTTTGTAAGTTTTATTTTATACATACAGACTAATTTTTTTAGGATGAAGTTAGGAAGTTGTTGAGTCGTAGAAAAAATATACTGTATATTTCGAGCGGATTGTCCATATTGAGCTCGGAATTTTGAGCACTCCATCTACGGCTTTGTTCTCAATGCGTGCAACATGGACATCATATCCGCTCTTGTAGTATAAACTACTATTACATGCTGTATAACCGATAATCTAATTGAAATGATGGTTTTCTTTTCTAGAACCTACTTGAACAAAGTATCAGTTATGGCTAAACTAGAAATTTTAGGAATTAAATTAAACAGTATTAACGATCTGGATCAATCTAGTAAGAAGCTTCTCAAAAAACTGGCTGAAGTTGATAAGCCGCTAGCTATTCAATGTGTAGCTAATATTTGTAAAATCTACCAATTTGATGACTTGATGTATTGGAAGTTTATTGTCAATACTGCCATCAAGTTTAATTTGGTAAGTGTGGGATATAGAAATTAACAGTTTTCTTAGGAATCCTATTGAAAATTAGGTTTTTCACAAACTCTTTGACCACCTCCGTATATTATTTACTAGGTACAATAAGTTAAGGTTTTTTTTGTATAAACACAATATTATGTTTCAGATAAAAGACCTTTGCGACTATGTCGAATATCTCAGATTCAGATGTTTTACGGATTTTATTCAACACGCGTGGAATGCAATTATAAACGATGCCTTTAAAACAGAAAAAAATTATTTAACAGCCCTAAGATTACTTCAGGTATGTAAGATATTTAAATAACATTATCTAGATGTCACGAAAAAGTTGTTTGTTTTACAATTTTATATTGACTGCAAATTTTGAAACACATATTATTATTTTTCACGATGAATTTGCCTTGGACAAATGAAAATCACCCTTTAAAAACTTGTCTTAGGTAATACATAATTAAACTGGTAAGTTTAGATAAGGTTTTTAAAAAACTTTACCACCGCGAATGTTAAAAGTTAATATTAAAATTATTAATGCAGAAAACCTGTTTTTAAAACGAAGTCACACCTATTTGACGAATCGTTCGGAGTTGTTATTCTTACGAAAGCACATAACCAAGAATACATATCAGAACACCAATAACACATCAAATTGGCTATGGTTTGGCGCGCCAAAATGCACTAGGGTTTATAACTATTGTCCATCGAAGTTAACCGTGGCCCTATTATGCAGAGCTACATTCGTATTAAATTAATATTATTAATTGGAACACAAATCTTTTTAGGGCTAAAATGGTAGGTGTATTGGTACATTAATATTTAATATTATCGAAAAACGTTCCTCCTGGTTTTATTTTTTTTTTGGTGAAGAACCCCTTCACCTACTTCACAAATCGACAAAATATGTGTAATTTAGTCCATGGATTAACCAAAGAAAAGAATTTTTTTCAATTTTTTTATGGTATTTCTTATAGTTAATAAATAATATGTTTAATTTAAATATATATTTTTTTAAATTTCTAGTTATACAGGCTGTTTTCAAAGTTGAGTCATTTATTTGAATAGGTTGTAGAACTCGTAAAAATAAGTAATTGTACCAAAAATCATTTATATAAAAGTTGCAGAGTAAAGAAGTTATTAACAATTGAAAAATTATAAAATTAAGACCTGACTTTTTAATATTCTCGACCACTGCGTTTAATTGTTACTGAAACTCGCAATAAAATAACTTGTATCCGTCAAAAAAATGAGTCGTAGTATCACCAGTAAACAAAACATTGATAACGCAGTGGTCGAGAATATCAAAAAGTCAGGTCATAATTTTATATTTTTTCAATTGTTAATAACTTCTTAACAACTTTTATATAAATGATTTTTGGTACAATTACTTATTTTTACGAGTTCTACAACCTGTTCAAATAAATGACTCAACTTTGAGAACACCCTGTATAACGTTTGTAAGTTAGGTCGTAGAAAAAATATATTGGACAACTCGCGTGGAATATCCATATCCACTCTTGTTGTAAAAACTTCCATTCTAGTGCTCACTGTATTATTAAACAACATGTGTTTTAGACTTGTCCTGTTATTTATGCACTAAATATTGAGGAATATATTAAAAAGTGCATATCCCATAAAAGACTAGAAATTGCTGCAGTGTTGTTACAGTATATTTCTGAGGAAACAACGAATTCTTATCTAATTGTAAGTATAATCGGCAAATGGGCCCTTTCACTATTATCAAATTTGATAGTTTTGTCATTAAAAAGTCGGTGCTGTAATATTTGTTTTTCTAAACTAACAAAGATTGCACATTGCTCGTACATCGAATTTGTAACACTCTGTATACCCTTCAATTATTAAACACAAACCATTTTTTTTGTTTAGGTTATACTGAAAAAGGAACGTATAATTGAAGACGTCGTTGCATTACAAAATGAAGTCCTTGGAATTGATAAAGTGTTAAAAATTTTGGAGTCTTATAATAAAGAAGAAAATTAAAATATTTTTTGTAATGTCTTGTGTTCCTACTGGGCCCATGCATTATAGATATTTGCTTGAAAGTTTGGGATGCATTGGTATTTGAATGTAAATCTTCTTCAGTTAATGAGCTGGGTGGTAGGTAGCACTAAATCTTCTTTAGTATAGTAAGTCAAAAAATTGCTTTTCCCAAAAATTTTGTTTTATTTCATTAAACGTATGTGCATCAGTTTTTAATAGTGCCGATAAAACCATCATAAAATCAAAATGCATCATGCATGAGTATTATAAGAGGATGTTATTTCTAAGATTCATGATATCTCAAAGTCTCAAAACTGAAGGACAGTCAAAAAGTGTATAGTACACGTGGAAAATGCTCAACTAAGATTCGATATAGAAAGTCTAAATATAAAAACTGAAAAAGGAACGTATAATTGAAGACGTCGCTGCATTACAAAATGAAGTCCTTGGAATTGATAAAGTGTTAAAAATTTTGGAGTCCTATAATAAAGAAGAAAATTAAAATTTTTTTTGTAATGTCTTGTCTTCCTACTGGGCTCGAGCATTATAAATATTTGCTTGAAAGTTTGGGATGCATTGGTATTTGAATGTAAATCTTCTTTAGTTACTGTGAAAGTTACATTCCTTAAGTTTAAAGTTGTAAAATAATCAAAATAAAAATAGGGTTAGATTGATTTACGGCATGGGTTATCAGCCTGCGCATTCACCATTTAATTATAACGATGTGAGTACCATCTATGTGCGTAGCTTAGAAATAATTATAAAAAAATAACGGAAACCTGTAATAGCACAGAATACTTTTATTAAGAAATAATATAGAACGCTGTACTCTCAAATGTAAGCTTTCTAGGGAACTTTATAGATGTCACGAAGATAGTATCAGCCTGCGCATCCACCATTTCATTTACATTTTTTAAATAATTGTTTTCTGTTACATTAAAAAAGTGGCATTAACAGTTCTAAAGGTATTTTTAATGTAATTATTCGTTAAAAATTAGTGTTTATTAAACATATGGACCAATTCCTTTTTCAATAAGCTTCACGAGTGGTATCTTCTAATTAAAAAAAAATTGGTTAGGGCTGCGCCCCCCCTTTGGGGTCCAAATTTTATCTTACATAACGAGGCCCATAACAAATCTTTGAGGACGGATTTTTTGATTGTAAAGAAATCTTATTCCCAGAACCTCTATAAGCAGCGTTCCATTTCAAATCCCCACCCTGTATAAGCATAACCTACGGTATACTCTTTTCAATAAAGAATTTTAAAAAAATTTGTATACTTTTAAATATTGCAGTTATTGGGTTGCACTCGTGCCTGTAAAAACTCCCTTTAGTCCCTTTTTGTGATGTCTGGTAATGTCTGCCATCTGGCGATATGTTTAAGAACTAGCGCGGGAATAGGAATGACGTCATGCGAATGGTGGTGTTTCATTAGCCAAACAATAATATGGCGCGCTCAATGTAGGTTGTCAATGTCGATTATTATTAAAATAATGTAGTCCTTATCTTTGATACTAAAGTTTGTTTTTGTTGATAACGGTCGTGCAATATGACGAATTTCATTTAAGCGATGTACGTTAGGTATAAAGTGTGGACAGTTCCGTAATTAGACAGTTTTTAAGCGTGTGAAAAAACAACAGTAGGAGGCCTTAAAATACAATGGCTGGAACCGATATTGATATTACTGCCCTTTTGGCACAAAGAGATGCAATTATTCGGGAACAGAACGAACAAATAATTCGACTGAAAAGGGAATTAGACGGGGTGGCTAGCGAACGAGACCTTCTCCTGTGCGAAAATAGCAACTTAAGATTTGAATTGGAAATGGTGGAGTTAAAAAGACTTCAGGAGGAAAGGTAGGTTTTTGTATGTTTTGTAACAATCCCATAAATTTTTCTATTTATTCAAATTAGAAATCTAAACAGTTGGTCAGGTAAATTGCAAAGTGTCAAAAACAAGGTTAGGTTCCCCTGCAGCGACCTGACAACAAAGCTGAACTTGAAAGTAAAATAAACAATTTTTATTATAAGTACACTGCTCTTTGCATGTGTTAAGTTAAATAAACCACCCATTTCAGAAAGTCATAAAATTTTATGTAGGTACTTTATTAATTTATATAATAACTAAATACTGACTAAAGGTAATTACTACATATCTTAGGCCTGTGTAAAAACACTTCATGTGTTCTGTTTTTTGTAAAGCATCTGTCACTATTTAATATCTGATTCATTAAATAGCTGTTTATTGAGTAACAATGTCTAATCTTTTTAAAAGCTTTTTAAGTGTCAAAGTTTAATGAGAACCTCCCTCAGTTACCTTTAAGAAGGGTCATATAACAATTTTGTATATATCACGCGTGCGCTTGTGCAAAAAATGATTTGGCTTACAAGAAGCACCCCTATATTACCTTTTTCCCCTAAGGTCATAAATTTTCCCCATGCCTCCCTCCCCCAGTCAATAAATTTTACTTTTCCTAGTGCTAGACCATTTTGATTCTTTTCTTTTATTGTTTCCTACAACTTTTACATAATGGCAAAGAAAATATTTTTTTAGTTGTCTTGAAATAAAGATATGTATTTTCCGAGGTATGTTCACTAGAACACGTAGACCTCAAAGTAGACTTACAGAACCTGTCTTTGGTTATTTGAATTAATTTTGGTATAGAATCCCAATAAATAATGGACACCTAATTTTTAATTGTTAATATGGCTTTGAAATTATTAAAAAGAAAACATTGCACTACTGGGAACCGAATTGGGGGGAAGTGGTGGAGGAAAATAACATTATCCCCAACATAAAACTATTATAAAAGTATCAATTCCAAATTGTACCTTTGTATATTATTATTAAAGCAAATTCTAATAAAATGCATTCGGAACGGATTTTAAAAAAATTAAATTTTTATTGCTGAAGGTCCAGCCACAGGGGGTGGCCAGTAACCACAATATGTGTACATTTTTCCTTGAATTATTTCTCATTACCTTGAATAACCAGCATTACATGGAGTTACTTGTAATGCTCATGTACAGGTGTACTGACAAAGTATAGTAAGTCTAAAAATTGCTTTTCTCAAGAATTTTGTTTTATTTTTTTAAACGTATGTGCGCATCAGTTTTTAATAGTGCCGATAAAACCATCGTAAAATCAAAATGCATCCTGCATGAGTATTTTAAGAGGAAGTTATTTCTAAGATTCATGATATGCAGAAAGAAATCTCAAAGTCTCAAAACTGAAGGACTGTTAAAAAGTGTATAGTACACGTGGAAAATGCTCAACTAAGATTCGATATAGAAAGTCTAAATCTAAAAACTATTGAGACAAACAGGTATCAAAAGCTAGAAATACATGGAATCCTATACTTAAAGAAAATGAAAATATTTCTGAAATGTTAACAAAAATAGGCACATACATTAATTAGCCAATGAAAGATAATAAAATCGAATTTGCTCATCATGTACCAAGTTGGAAAGGGTCATCTCGGGGGCATCCTAGCCTAAACATTCCTGATGTTTCTAATAATAGGTATTTATGTAAATGGACACCTTACAATAACAAACAAATTCTTACACAAAGATAATCATGAAGCTGATCAAACTACAGGCTACAAATTTGTATGGGTTAGGATGGTAACATTTTTGTAAAAAAAAAACAGAAACCTCCATAGTCATGTTAGAAGCTTCGAAGCTCTAGCCAAGTTGTATCTAAGTGTTTTTATGATCCCTTTTAACAAAATATTTCAAATAATAAGAATTAAAATGGCTGAAATTTACTATCAAAATTCTACAAGGACTTTGTTCAAAAACTGTAGACTTTTATCATAATGCTCTTGGTACAGAAACAACATCCGCTGTCTGACGGAGATCTGGCTCTATCCAAGTGTTTTTTTAGTGAACTATTGGCTAAAACTACCAGGTTTTTAGGCGTGATCGATATGAAAGTGCCTGAGAGAATGGTGAAAAGTTTTATATCTGTTGCTTAAACCTACCCCAGGTGACTCTTATGGGTATATTAGATAAAAATACTGTGATACTTCTGGGAGATTTCAAAGTTTTGGACTTGCATTGTCTTTATTGGTTTAAATCACAACCTTTCAAATGATAAGTATGGATATATAAAGAAATATCCCTATATTAGATAATTTTTGACATTATAAGAAATCGCAAAATGGTAATTTGTGTAATGTGTCTCTTAAAAGTCATGCTTGGTATTAAGCTTATCTTTGCTAATTAAAGGCATAAATACGCTTAAAGTAATTTTGTCCACCTACTAGCACTGTCGGCTAGACGAGGCGTCGGCGTCGCAACGAAATCCTTTCTTGAATAAAGGCTGGACGTTGCGAAGGGACGCGCTCACCGGACGTCGCTTTTTTTTTATCCTTATACTAAATATCTTATTATTTTAACTGCAAGGTACCAGATGTGGAATGAATGGCAAATAATACTAGTATAATAGGTGGAAAATGGAAAGTTGAAATAAATAGAGCGGAATTTAATCATTATGGAATTATCAAATTAGCAGTAAACTTGCTTAGTTCTCATTAAAATATCTGTATCTACTTAGGTATATAACAAAATTCCGCTGTTTTAAAACTGTTTTTTAAACTAACAATTAATTGTAATGCACATCGTCCAAACGAGGGTAGCACGTGATCTCAATGGTTGGCTAAAAAGCAAGAGAAATGTAGGTATGAGCTGTTAAAAAGTTTATCATCAATGTTTTGCAAAAACCCTTCAATTTAACTTTGTTTCCTACCGCAAAATTTTGGCTTAAATTTTTGCTTGCATCACAGCCAAAAATATCTTGTCTCAGAAACGTCAGTGTCTTCTTATTTGAATAAATGAGTTGTGTAAAATAAAACCATTTCCTGTTTGTTCCAACGAATTTCATGAAATTTTTTCTCCAGTGTGCCAACCCCGCCGCCTTAAATTCTGCAGTTTGCCACCCCGCCTTACAGGGGATACTGTAAATGCAGCGAATTGACAACAATTAAAGATAATCTAAATTCTAAATACATTCCTTTAAATATAACTGTTATAAAGAGACGAATTATCATTATTACATATTTAAATTTTTTTATATAAGTGATAATAATAAAAGATAGAAATTAAAATTGTACATTTGTTACTTAATTAAATAAAAATAAATATGACATATCCATGTATGGTTAATACTTTTTATCACGTGGTGTAGAAAAGACACCACATGTATCATAAAATTGGTAATAAATTTGAGCTGTAAATTGATTAACTAATAATAAAATGCCTGATTTGAATTTTAGATATCAATTAATTTTTTCTGAATGTTTTTGAGTGAATAAGAGAAGAGAGTATTTAGTTTAATCCAACTATTGAACAATATTTTAACCCATTTAATATTATTAAAAGCAGGGATCTATCGATACGATTTTTTTGGTCGATATACCGATATAATATACAGCGTGCGCGAAAATGTTGGCACCATATCGACAGCTTATTCTTCATAAATAGTTTCGCTTACCTTAAAAAGTCCTAATTCTTGAAAAAATCTTAGATATAACGTATATGGTCAACATATAAGAAAATTTGCTAAAATACCATGAGTAAAGAATCATTAATTTACATTAATTTGCGACAGTAAATTATAATTGCCAAAAATAATTTAAAAAAAATTAAATAAAATAAAATTACCTAAGTAAACCAAATATTTAGTAGCGCACTATACAGGGTGTTTTTTAATTGAGTGCCGATACTTAAGGTTGTGAATCCTTGGTTGATTTTAAGAAGAAAAGTTGATATTAACATATGTCCTAAAGCTCTTCAATTTTTTTTCAACAAAATATCGAAAGCAGTCACAATGAACCGAAGAAAAAAATTGTTTTTTGGTTTTTATTTTTCTATGCAAAAAGGGTGCACCATACGAAAGTAAGTCTATGGGCCAAATTTGCTCCAAAATAAATGAGGATTTTAAATATAAGTTTGGTTTTTAGAAATATCAGTGGCGTATCATTTTTTAAAAAAATATTCAGTTCAAACCCCGTACGGACGTCACTGGCAAAAATTTAAAAAAATCTTTTAAGTCAAAAAATGCTCCTTAATAATTAAGAGGTGTGTACAAATTTACATAAAAATATCTTAGAGTGATAGAATAATTATGATAAAAAAATTAAATTTTTTAAAAAATTTTAACACCCTGTAGCTCAAAAATGAAGAACTTTAGGACATATGTTAATATTAACTTTTCTTCTTAAAATCACCCAAGGACTCACAACTTTAAGTATCGGCACTCAATTAAAAAACACCCTGTATATGCCATATTTTGAAAACCTTCTTAGAAAATTTTATTTAACACAATTAATTTATATTGATTACTTATGTGTGATAATTGTGTGATTTTAATTATAAACAAACTAATCTTTTCTTAATAAAAACTTAAATGAGCATTATATTTGTATCATTGAATTATATTTACTAAATTTTAAAAAACAGTTTAATACCAGTAAGAATGATTTTTTCTCGGTGTACCAGTAGGTTATGTTATAACATAAATTCATATTTTCTTGAAAATTTAATAAATAACAAATTTCTGTGGCATTTTCCCTACCTCGGTATTCAATTTATTTTGCGTCGCATGACCTGGTTTAACCCCAACGCGACGTAATCTAATAACCGCAGCTTCGGTAGCTTGAATTGATGTTAGAAAACACATTGGAAACTAAAGTTTACTCAGTTAAAGTATTACCAAATAATTAATTAGAAATAGAAATAAGAAAGTACAAAGATTCACGTTTTGCATGATTAATTTAGGCTTCTAGTGTTGTAAGAGATGCTTGAAAGAACATATCTCTACGTTATGACAAATTGGCATACCTATACCTATCCATATAACACCGTTTTTATTTTACAGCATTGTAATGGTCAGGTCAACTTAAATTATCCAAATATAGACTTGAATAATGAAATCAAATATTTATATAAAACGCAAATGTCGCAAAAGGTATATTTTTTCTCATTAATAAATTTAGAAATCCCCGTGCCCATTTTTGTCGATAAAAAGGGGTGGCAGTAATTCAATGAATGGAATTTTTTCGAATAATCGATTATTGTTTAAAATCGAAAATCCATCGAATGTTAAAATTTCATATTTGTCCAGCCCTGGCAGGAACTTCTAAAACGTTTATGATTCCCTATAGCGTCTATTGTTATCCAAGCTTATACTAACCAAACAATTTAAAACAATGTGTTGGGTATTTTGATAGTGTCATGCTGACACAATTACTTTTCTCCGTGTAACAGCTTTTGACTAAGTACTTTTCCATCCAACTGTACAGTGTGCTTACCCATTTATATTGTAGACCAGCCTTAACCGTTACCGCACCGCAAACTTTATAGGAACGGTGCATTGGTTTCTAAATAAGGGAAAGTGAACGGATATCCTGGGGCAAGGCAACAACGTAACACTAGCGACTGTCGCCCAGCGTGGCTTTTAATTATCTTCAGGTGTTTTTGTTTTTATCATTGATTGGCAGTGATTATAACACGGATTTTTAAATTGTTTGTTTATTTTCAACGAAATACAGTAGTACTTTATACAATAGAAGTGGAAAAATTTTTAAATAATGTATTCTTGGCTTAAAATACAAAGGTCTTGTAGGAAACGTTTAGTTTTTAAACTTTTTCTTCTAAAAGTCCTGTTTTATATAGAGATTAAGGTTTCGGACGCATATCGTTTTAGTTATTGATGCAATTTTTAGGAAAACGAGTAAAAATTATAATATTTTATAGTATTTTTCTATTAAATACTGTCTGTTCCGTTTATCCTTTTTTAGAACTATTTTAAATCAAAAAAAATATAACCACCCAATGCTATAAAATATTTTTGCAACAAAAACAAAAAACAATTAGGTATTTATTTTTAAAGATAAAAATTTTAATTGAAACATTTTTTATGGAAGAAGTGTGATAATTTATAATAAAAAAAAAGTACGGGAAGAAACGAGAATGCTTTATTATGAATATACAAAACGGCACTTAAGAAGGAGTATTTCAAAACCTAAGCATGTGCACCAAAAACTGCTCTTGATCTAAAAATACATGATTTCTGAAAAAATCATCAATTTTGGCGTGGTGAGCAATATTTACTTTATTTTTAATCATGAAAAACCGAGCCCGAGAAACGTTGGTTAGAGTCATACATACGTCTTATGTTAAAATTTTGGATGGACACCAATATTCATATTTTTCACAAATATAAAAAATGTTTTTTTTTAATAAATAGCCAGCTCGGAATATCAAAAAAAAGTAAAAAAAAACATTTACAAAAACAAATTTAATCCAACCATGCAGAAGGGGAGAGGTAATAATTTAATTTTCGAAATTTGATAGTTGAATTTCAAACGAACTATGGGCGTAGCCCCGAAAGTTTTTCGCCTGTGGCACATTTACACCTTCACTATATACAAATGCCGAACTTTGTAATGGAGCTTTGACGAGTTTAAAGATATTTAAGTGTTCCGGTACTTTTTACTAACCCGGTATAGTTTGGTATATTGAAAAAAATTAACTTATGATTTATTTAAAAACCTAATAATGTTAGTATACTTTAATGAGCTAAATAAGCTAACAGAGCTTGAAGGGTATAAGGAGTTTTTTACCACGATTGATATAATATAAAGGGTTTCATCTTCCTACGCTAATTAGGAATTTCAATTTTGGCAACTGAAGATTGGGATTTGGTGCATGAAATTTAATTATCTGTTGACTGAGTTTATTGAGCTCCCGATTCTAATTATAGGCCGTCTTAATTAAATTAACCATTATTATGAGACTTTTTTTGGGTTTTATAAGTGGGATTTTTAAATTCTATACAGATTTTAGTGAAAAAAAAAACAACAAATTAAAAGAAATACTGTTGATAAAAATTCAAGTATTTTTAGTAGGTAACTTCTTCTTTATGACGGCTGCGAGCTGCTGGAATGATACAATCATTGCTTCGTTTTCTGTGATATGGGCCCCATACATGAGCAGTATGTTAAATACTAAAAAAGCTAGAATTTTTTGTGACTAATCCTGTACAATTATACAGAAACTATTTCGTCCTTCCTAGCTTTGCCGTTTTTTAACTATAATGGATGTGCCAATTCTCTTCCAATTATATTCAGTAATTTCTGAAATATTTGCGATATTCCATACTTTTTTGATATCCTGTAAAAATATTTTAATTAATTTCAGCCAAATTGTCGTCACATCTACCAAAACTTCCTTAATGCCATCGCACTTGCCGAAATGAACTCTGCACCCACACTGCGACCGATAATAATAATTATTGTTGTTTGTTTGCCGCCTTGGAAATTACTTGAGCGCGTCATCCTTCTCCTACGCGACCACCGTCCACCAAGAGCCATGGTACCGACTTCACCAGCGAGTTAGTTTACATCGAAACCGAGAAGGTGCACTAGCTCCTAGTTCATAGAAAACGAACATCTATGATGTAATTCGATCAAGGACCAAGTCGGCGTGTGTACGTGAACGTCCGTCTTTCGCGGTTTGCTCCATCGGTTTAGTCCGGTTGCATGTGTTTTACAATAGGTTTGTTCTTTGGTTTTGAGCGAACCTGCATCTTTTTCCATTAGAATTCCTCCTCTAGTGATTTTTTTTTCATTATCATACAAAAGCGCCATATACTGACAGACATACATACATTGTCGTAATAATCACATTGTTTATTTAATAGTGATTAATTTCTAAACGGGATTAAGTGCATGCGGTGCTTCCATGGGGTTGTAGTGTGGAGAATGCGTGTTTCATCGTATTTTAATAATAACTTTTTGTATGCCTAATTTTTAGCCGAAATTAAAATGTTGAATATTTTGTGAATTTTTAAAAGTCTTCTGAAACGAAATATTTTTTTTTCTTATAAGTTGACAAGAAACCCATTAAAACCATATACTTTTTCCTAACTAGAACTAGAAAATTGTTTATCTAATCGAGTTACCTCTTACACCTTAATAGAATCAATTAAGTAACGCCAATTTTGTTCGAAAGTAATAAATGTAATGGTAATAATACTAGATCAACTTTGCATCAAATAAGACATATTTTTATTGTTCCAAGAGTTTCACTGAAAAGGCAATTCAATTTTCTTCAAAATAATCATTGTACGATTTTTAACAAGAATAGCATAAGCAACTGCACTATGCAAATCATAAATGCCAAAATCTAAATGTGTGTCGCAGGATGATCGTGGTTAGGAACCCACGTTAAGCTGTAGGTCCCCTCGGGAATGGCCCTGGCAGCGAACGACGAAGTAAAAAATCGAATTCGAAAGAAGGGCAAGAAATAACAAGACGCAATAACTAAATAAAAAGATGTAAACATTAAAGTTTTTAGAAAATCAAAATACGGTTATTAAATTCCATATGTACATACATCAGCAACTATTGTGGGTGTCAAATATTAAACAACCTGATACTTATTGGTTCTGATATTTTTCTTATTAAATTACAGTAAATATGCATAACAAAACACTAAAATAGAAACGCCTACCTATTGCGAATTTAATTAGATCCCGTTTTAAAACAATATTTTTACAAAACAGTATTATTTACCGTTAAATATTTTGATTAATTCTGATTTATATATACAAAACACGTTTTGTCGAATCATATCAGTTTTTTTTTCAAAAATTCTACTTTTAACTTTCTACTTCTAATTGTTAATAAAATTTTAAAATATTTTTGTTGAAAACTACACGATTAAAATACCGAATGTCCATTTTATTAGCCCTATTTCCTTTATTATTTGGATACTTTTAATCAATAAAAATCATATGATCATAAATAATAATTGCATTTTACATTTACAATTTACCCTTCAGGTATAAGACTACTCATGCGTGACCCTACTTAACTTGATTTTTTTTTCGAGGAGATCTTCCAAAGAGACCTTGTGGGGACAAGGTACTGTCGGATTCAATCCTGAAGGGATTGCCTACCGACTAAAACTCCCCGCGTTCTTCCAGTTTCCGGGCCCGAAATGGCCTATAAAAACCACCAGACGTCTTACTGATCTTTCCACATCTCCATGCCACTTAACTTGACTATTTTTTAGTTTCTATAAGTACTGATCGGACTACCTGAGTATTAAGGGGGTTTTATCAGTGGTGACATTTTGCAAACTAACAAAATCCCTCTAAACGCTATTTCAAACGTGATTTTCTCGGAATCCACAAAAAAAAAATTTTACAAAAGCCTGTTTTATATTCAGCGGCAATTATAATTATTTCCAGCGAATTGAGAATCCGGTTTCAGGTATCAGCCAGTGCGAAGATTTTACGGCCTGAAAAATCAATTAGCGGGATTTTGTTGGCTTGCAAAATGTCACCATCAATAGGACTTAAAAACGTTAAACTTCCGATAGAGCGTAGGAAAAAATACTGATAGATGGACAAGTCGTAGCTGTAGTAAAAATAAATAGAGAATAATTATAATATTTTTTAACTGAATCATATTCATTATATTATTATATTTGGTCTCTTCACTTATATGGTAATTATTTCTCTTTCTTTCACCACAACACTCACTCTAATTTCACCCTCTTCAATGTTGTTTCACCGCGGCAGTGGCTGAGAGGTGAGTTTCTGGCGTTCGCCCGTGGCGTTCCGAATTCGATCCTCGGAATGGTCATACGCACAATAAAAAAAGTAGTTCCGAAATTTAGTAGGTTTAAGAAGAATGTAGGGAAGAGTGTAAAATGTATCATCTCCCAACAAACCCAATTCACGCCGGTAACCAGGCCGGATGAGATCGGACATCTCGTGGGGTGCGGAAGAAGATACACACTCCCCAATCGGTAGGTCATGCAATGGCAAGAAACCAAGGATTGATAGCCCTTAAGGGGTATCGCATGACTTAGGATCGTGGTTCGGAACCCACGTGAGGCTGTAGGTCCCCTCGGGAATAGCCCTGGCAGCGAACGAAAAGGAAAAAATTGGATTAAACATAGTGGTTTATAATTTTTCTTTAAATAGACAGAAAATTTTTCTAAATTATCATTTTGAATAGTATGTTTCAATAAACATGCCTTAACACAACATTTTAAGGCGACATTCCCCAATTTTCCCTCTATGACTGTTTCAATATATCTTTGTTTGCTCTGATAATCCTACATCCAAAACATGTAAAGTTTACCCAATTTGATTCCTTTATTAATATATTAGTGAAGTGTCTCGTTTCGTTCTATTTCACTTGTCATTCTACTTCAACCATGGACTATTTTTTCAATTGATTCAAAAGTATTTAGTTTAATAGCAGTGCATGAATTTCTTAATTTTTTGTGACATTCCTTGTTATATGTCTGTAAGTAGTCTTTAGTTGATAGAAGAGTTTTGGACTTGCATTGTCTTTATTTGCTTTAAATCACAACGTTTCAACTGCTAACTATCTCGAGTCGCCTTCAGGTGAAATTAGTATATGTAGTTGATTTAATTTCATTTCTGGTAGACATGCTTCATGTTTTGTTTATTTTAAATAATTCTCAACACAACGCAGCTCAATTGAGAACACACGCAACCTGACTAAACATTGCCTTTCCTTTTAGCTTTTTGCATACAGTCAGAGTCAGCTGACATTTAGGATTTGAATGTGTGTCTGTTAAGTGCGAGTGTGCTTAAGATTTCGGAGAACGGACACTTGTTGATTTGAAGCGTATTGCGGAAAAGCGGCGGGAAATGTGGAAAATAGTGCCGATAGCCAATCGTAATTTTCTCTCTGTCAGTGAGCGAGTGATGTCGGTCTAAACCTGTGAAAACAGACGTCGCGTTTGCTGATTCCAGCATTAATCGGCTAATTATAGGCTGTAATTATTATAAATAATATAATTAGGTGTGTTTGGTATTTCGATTCGTGTCGATTGGCTCTCTTTCGGAATACAGTACACAATCTGCTGCAATAAGGGTGCAATTTTAAGTAGTTGGTGCATGGATGTGATTGTAATAAGTTTAGACGAAACGTACATATTGTTTTTAGGATACAATAAATGAGGTAAACTCGATATGGTTTTTACTTTTTTTTGTTAATCGCTGTAACTACCATGCCGATTCAGTATAAATTATCAGCGGAAGCAAGATATTACTCAAGACTGTCGGTCTGAATGATTTGGGATCCCCAATAGAAAGAATCAAAAACATGCAAATTACTTACACATATTTTACAATTCCTTAAACTATGCTCTTATAAGATATCGCTGCCTCACTAATTCGAGTATGTAACGAACGAGAATAACCTCCATTTCGATGTCAGTTTTCGGAAAATAGTTTTTTTGAGTTTTTTTTTTAATAATTGAAAAACACAGTATAAATGTCTTTAAAACTGGTTTTATTGTGCAAACACA
The DNA here is from genome assembly GCA_935413205.1 of Polydrusus cervinus. Classification (NCBI taxonomy): domain Eukaryota; kingdom Metazoa; phylum Arthropoda; class Insecta; order Coleoptera; family Curculionidae; genus Polydrusus; species Polydrusus cervinus. The sequence continues at coordinate 3,403,227 of OW284520.1, forward strand.
GAAAAGATATTATCGTGTTGTTAAATCAATCACTCAATTTCCTAAAACAAAGTTATGGCTATTCCCAATGATCCTTAAATATGGGGTAATAAATAGGAGGGTAACCAGTCAAGTCACTACGGGAGACAATCAAAGATACCTGAGGAATAATAATACCACAAATAATTTTTTCCTGTTATAATTGCAATACGAGCAATCCTTCTTTAAAATAGTATTTAAAAACACCAGCGATATTAAATATATATTTTTTCTGTGTATTCCTGGCTCTAGTGCGTAGGTGTAATTTTCATTGACGGGGGTGCAATTGGCAGTAGCGGGGGCGACGTGTACGTTGATTGTAGTCGTAATTAATTAACATAGCGGTGTTTCAAATTTTTAATTACCTTCCTTCCATTTGCGACACTGAAAAATGCCTGCTAACTTTTATAACTTTAGTCAGATAAATTTTACAATATTAATATGCCGACATTGTGAAAATATACTTGTTTTTATGAGATATAAAACAAGACTGCAGAATTTTGGGATCTTTTCAAAATTATTCTATATTATAGCTTAATGACTGATGAATGAATGATGGTTATTGGTTAGTTAAGAAACTACTTCATTTCTATTAGTAGTCATACTTACAAGGACGAACCTGGTCGATATTAAACTTAAACAATTTCATATCCCATAGTTTCTACTGTAGCTACAGCTTTTTTTATTTTTGTTCAAAGTCGACAGTGATTAGAATTAGGTTAAACTCATTTACGGCATAAATTTCAAACAAATTCCAACTAATGACCATGTGGTAGGTTCGTATCATGCGTGACCGACATCGAAAGTAATACCAAACACCCTCTTTAATACCACTTTTGTGTAGTTTTATCTGTTTTCATTATTTTAAAGATTAAAAAAAATAATGCGAGGTCATCTCTCCACTTCACCAACTGCCTCTTCGGCAGGGAGTATATACCAACACCGTTATTTACCCAGTAGTGGAAGCAGTAGACATTCAAGTCCTGCCCGTAGTGGGCATACAATTTCACCCGGCGGGCATACGGTTACTTCCGTTAGTGATGTTTGTGACAGGACTGTAGTGCGGGTTCGCAAGTCTGGATTACAACAGGAAAGGATAAGGGTGGTGTGCACAACTAGAAGGCAACACGTCAGTAGATTGGTGACGGTGTCGGATGTATGTCACAATTTGCCCCCGTTCAGGAAGCATGTCACTGTCATCAGGTTAGATAATGTTTATTTACTAATTATGTCCAAATTACTTTACTTTACTTTAAAATCCTTTATTGTCCAAAGAATATTTTCTTGCTGACAAAGTAATCTACCCTACTCTATAGTTTCTCCTATTATAAGTATAATACATGGAACATCATCACAAAAACATAAGTACTCTTAGTGCTACTGGCCACTGTTGTGTGATATTTCTAATTCATTTGTTGAAGTGTATTTTTGGTTGCCTGCTTGCACAAGAATAGTAACACCAAGTCGTCATTGCATGAAAATCCTTGCTATAAATAATGGTAACAAAAGAATCTCGTATTTCACAAAACAAGTTTAATTATAATCATTACAGTAGCCGTCTTTTATGATCGCTTTGGCCATTAATTAAGGCATTTAGCTCATCAGCCGTAAACAGAGTTAAGTTCAGCCATAAAATTAGGCTATCCAATCAGATAGCGCACACTTTTTCTTTGTATCCTAGTAGGAATGTCGCTACAATCGATACTTTAAGGGTAATTGGTGGAATTTTTTTATAGATATTAGATTGATATCGATATGCAATGGGGTTTATGAATGAAAACGAGGTTTAAGCAAGGATTTCAATTTTCAAAAAATTGCTCTGCAATTTAGAAAAAAAAATTCAAATAAATACTTTTTATTCGGTTTTATAGTTCTCTTCGAGAATAATTCATATTAATATAAAAACTGATTAGGCGAATAATCGGCGAATAGGTTGTCTGAACCGTTTAGATAAATAATAAAATAAATTCGTTGTTGGTACAAAATTATTTTTTAAATTAAGTACAGAGAGTGTATTTTAATTATTAGCTTACACCTTTTTTAGGCTTTTTAAACTTGCATGAAAATTTTAACAATACAGTAGTTAAAAAAAGTATAATTAATTAATATATACCCCCGGACTAAAATTTTTTTCTCGGCTGGAGACTTATTGCTGAGGTTTTGGTCGTGTTAACGAGTTATTTTATTTATTAAATAATATATTAAGTATTGATGTATATATTAATTTTTTTTTGGCGAAAATATGAATTATAGTTGACGTGGACTATACATTCAAGCACAAGACAATTATTATTATAAAATTTTATTTTTATAAAAATGATAGAATATATTTTTCACAATAAGATTTTTACTTTTACGTAATAAACAATTACTAAAATTAAATATTTTAAATATTTTTTTATAAAGGTCACAGACTTTTATGAAAATTGAAATAGCTTCAATGTATTTTTTTGGCTGGCTTGTATGTATTAAAATCTGGAGCACAGCAATAAAGCTTAATTTAAGTTTTAGCTTAAGTGTGTGTGGTTTTATTTAATTACAAGACGTCATAAAATGATTACGCAGAATAATGCATGGAATATGTTTAAGCCAGTTTCAATTCGAAAATGACACAATGATAAAATCTATTAATTTTTTTTATATACCATTTTTTAATACATTAAATATTATATTACAAAATTGGTGGGTGGATTAGCCTTACAAAGTTTATGTTTTTAGTTAGATTTATACTTCACGTAATATTTGCAAAGTTTAATTATTTATTGTTATATAATATGTATAATTCCATGTTATTATCTTTGTAATTAAAACGGAGTGGGTGTACGTTAATTTAATATTCGGGGAAAAGGCTATTATTTGTTGATAAATTTATTTTAAATTACATATTTATGCTAAGGATGATTGTGAATATTTTATTTCCAAGTGTTATCTATTTGTCAGTTTTGCGCAACACAGTTACTCTATGTTTTTCAGCTATATCTTCTACGGCATATTTCATAGAACGATGTTCCTTCTTTATCAAATTATCTTCTTTTTTTTTTTGGTTAGTTAACATCGGTTAACATAAATAATTTAATGCACAAAATTTACCTGCGCCTATGGCCGACACCGAAATTGAGCCGAACTGGACGGAATTTCCCATTTTATTACTCTACACCTTTCTGAAATAGACTATAGCAGCAACGCACTGTACGGTGCGCGCCATTTTGAAATGTATTTTAAATAAATTTTATTGAAGTTAAAAGCGCGTTCATAGATCAAACAGCATTGAAAATGTACGATTACGCGGATATTTGCCAATATTATGACATAAAAATAGTTTATGACATAAATTTTATTTAACGATGGCTATTTTTTTCGTCATAAATAAATATATTTTAGTTTGAGGCTTTGTAAATATGAACACATGTTGGACACCCACATTGGCATCTCGCTGGATTTTGTTGCATAAAGTGATATTTATTTCTGGTATTAAAATGACTTGCGTATTAAGAATTTTTTTAAATCACAAAGTACACGGAACAAAATCTATATCTAGGGTTTGTTTAAAGGTTGGAGACAATGACGTTTTAACTGGTAAGCTTCTCCAGTCGGCTTAGACGTCTAAGACGACTGGATATGCTTACCAGTTGAAAGGGTTTAAGAAAATATTTTCAGTGGTTCTGCCAAACGTTCCTCGTAAATCAACCTGTATAATAAGTCATTTCCACAGTACCCTGTATACTTGATAGTCATTTTGTAATAAACACCTTATATTCCCGTATATTGTTTATAAAGGGGGAATTTTTCTCTTTTTAGTTTTGTTTGTCAAAATGTATTTCCAAAGTTTCGTGCGTACGAATCCGCTGCGCTGGTATATTGAAAAACCCAACGGAGTAATTTAAATGAAAAATATATATAATATATTTAGTCATTGTTATGCATTTAGGTTTAAAGACTATTAACACCAAATCGGAATAAAGTACTGCCAAGGAACGTGCTTTGACTAACAATTAGCGCATATCGAAACGGTACTTAATGACAGTGACGTATAGTAAAGAGGCCATGCATCGTAAAAATGTTACGTTAGCCTATAGAAACCTCAATACATCATGAGAAATTTATTATTATATTTTATTCAAGGTTCGTAAACTAATTTCGTATTGATCCGATCAAAATCTGAATAGAATAGCTACGAGTCTGTTTTAGGCTTTATCTCAAAGACTGTTTAATAGTTTCATGTAATAGATCTAATGTAATTCAAAATATTTTAATGTAAAAGGTATAATAATACTGTAAATTACGCTTGAAACCATGTTTCCATTAAAAAAGTTCTATTCATCCTTGAAGACAGCTGGACCTGATCATTTGTATACTCGCTGATGTAAGTGATGTATGATTCATTGATTCATTATAATATAATTTTAAAGTCAAGGATTGTGTTTATTTTACATTTTTACTGCAAAAAGCTTTAGTTTGAATAACGATAGGCTATTAAAAGTTATGATTACTTTAAGAAAATTCTATTATTGGAAGAATTTATATTTATGTTCTCCAAAATACGTGCTTACATGTTCTGTACTTAGGTACATATATACATAAATCATAATAATAATAATAATAATAATATTAATAATAATAAAATAAAAGTTAATTTAATCTCGTGATTATTATTTTTTTTTAAATAACGATTTGTTTCCATTCTCGCTGAAAAGTAGGACAAAAGCTATATTTAAAAATCTTACTACTTCGATTGAGTAAATAACGTGGGAAATGGCATTTGATGTTCAGCAGGAAATATTCCCCATAGAGAAAGTGTAGAGCTATTTTAAGAGTTTGATATTATGTGAATTGTATTTCTGGGTGAAAAAGCGGAAAAAGAGGAAATTAAAATGTTTTATCTTAAAAGGTTTTTTTTTTATCGAAAAAGGTTTATTTATGACAGGGTTTTCTATGGAGTTTTTTTTATTCCTTGAGTTTCTTGTCCTCGATTTCATTAACGAACAGTAAAGCAGTACTTATCGGCAGGTTAAGGTCAATAAATGGTCATTCTGGTTGTGGATTCCATCAAAGCTAAATCTCTATAAGCAAGATATTTTATTATTTTTGTTTGTTAATGCTATATAAAAAAACATTACATGATTAATAAAATAAAAAATTAGGTTGCGATTTTTCTGATTACTGTATTTTATAGAATACAAGTAACAGTTTGTGTAAAAAAATAAGAACTTGACACCCTGGAAACTATCAAGTTTTAGTAAGATAAATTGGGCTAGACCCTCATATGTTAGCCTCAGGAATTTCTTCTAACATTTCGTACAGACCTTTTAGAGAAACCCTGTATATTAGATACATTTTTTATGTCCAACGACAAAGGAATTATTTTACTTTGTCACTTTATTCCGACACTTTTGTCTATGCGCTCGATAACATTGTAGGTACATAAATAATTGTGTATTCTTCAAACGTTTCTGCAAGAAAAACTTTTATTTACACCGCTCCGTTGGTTAAATGGGCTAATGGCAAATGCAAATTCTTGAGCCCTTATTATTGGTTAAAACGTTCACATGTTAACTTACTGGGTCAACATCAATCGTTTTGTATGTACTGAACACTGAAATACTAATTACATCAACAGTCAAATGGCAATGGACTGTACATTTAACAAACTTTACAGTTTTTACGTTATTATTTCCTTGTAGAATAAAGTTGGGTAACTTCTGCCATTTCACTGCGGAGCTAGTAAATTAGACATATGGATAAAAGAGAACACAAAAGAACAGGAAAGACAGTTAACACAGTCAAGTTGTCTTTTTCAAAAGCTTTATAGAGGATATGTAGCCTGATTTTTATCTTCAACCCCCTTAGCCTCTCAAGTAACTTCCAAACCTAAATCAAATGATGACAGTTCAGGTTGATCTTTTTCAACAAACCCGAGCTCCTACACAATTAGCTTTGTTTTTTTTTTCGACTATTTTTACGCCATTTTTAATCCAACCAAAATGACCAGAGAAGCAAGATTTTTATTTGTTACCAAATATTATGGCTTTAATCAAATGTTAATTTTTTAAATTGATATAAAAATGTTCAAACGACCTGATAATCGAAAAGTTTATTAAAATTGTGTTGTAAGAAAGTGTAAAAATCATCATTTCATTCTGCCGTTTGAGCAATTGTTTTGGTAATATTGTGAGAAGAACCTTTTTTTTTATGTTTTGTTTTTTTTAGTTCAATTAACTTTTCGAGATGGGTGTCGATGACACATTCCGAGCTTCTTTAAAAAACGTAATTTATTTAGGAAGTTACTTCGTGCCTCAGACTTTTAATGGGCTGTTTATTAAATAAGACAGAACATTTTATTCAAGAATCAAGATCCGAAAGGCATTTTAAAGAATGATAAAAATAGAATATTTTTTTGAAGGGAGGTTGTAGTGGGTTATAATGGACTTTTTCACTAAATTTTGATTTTTTTTTATACTAGACACTAGAAAGTTTTTCCGTATTTCTAGAAGTACAGATTTAAACGTTTTAAGAGTTAATAGGCGTGTAAATTTCCATTTTTCGACCAATTTAAGCCTTCAAAATCACCTCCGGTTTAACCGGAAGTGAAGTTAACTTTTAAATTTTAAATAACCCCCCCCCCCATTTTTATTTATTGCTTAAATTCTTAAATAGAAAACTCTCCCTTCAATGACATGTCACACATTATTATTTATTTTTAAAATGGTTGCCTAGTACAATTTTTTTTTCAAATTAAAATCACGGAAAAAATTTATTATGTTTTAGATTTATTCTAAGATTCAGAAGTACCTAATAGATAATTAAAAATATAATTTTTTTTTTAATTTCTTTTTTTGAGTAGTAACTAATTCAATTACTTTTTATTTATGATATTAATGTAATTTGAAGTAATTTCATTATTTCTGAAAAAGTAATGAATAATGATTACTGTTTGAAATTAATTCACCCAGCTCTGCTACGAATGGCGAAAAAGAAGGTAACGAATCTTAAAACGTAACACGAAGATTAAAACAGAATATGTCGCCACTGGCGAAGCCGTGGGTTGAATGTTATAAAACATTAAAGATTGCATTATCGAAGACAAATAGAAATGCCACATCAAACATCTTAATAATAAGTAGATAATCGTCAGTTTCCTTTATATTTTATATATTTTTTACGCACAACCGGATGGATATACTCAGCGTTTAGGAATAATAAAATATACAAATTGCCACGGAATTTCCTTGTAAGGCAGAAACATAAAAAATATTACGTAATTAAACATTCTACGAATATGTCAAATTTGTTTTTAAGTCAAGTTACCATTACCCAGAAGGTTTTTTAAACAGTTAAATTGATTACATCTAATAAATATCTGTTGGATATCATGTTTTTACCCATCAACTCATCATTTATTCTGTATCAGTTAGGTTACCACAAAGTTATACCTGGGTATGATAGTTTTGGGGAAATTAACAAACTTTTGTGATATATTCTCAAAAATAATAATAATTATTAATTAAGATTCGATGTACAGGTGTAAGGGTGTTCGGAAATAATAAAAATAATTTCGAAAAATCAATTTAAAAATATTTTTGTCATTATCATTTTTTCGAATTAGGCTTTTTATCCTTTCGTTCGCTGCCAGGTACATTCCCGAGGAGACCTACAGCTTAACGTGGGTTCTGAACTACGATCCTGAGTCATACGGCACTATTACCTCTTAAAGATCACTCCTTAATTTTTTCGCCGTGTGACGTCACATAGTATGAATAGGGTAGGGTCTATTATAGATGCAATGTGCATATGAATTTATATGGATACTGTAAACTATTAGTCAGAATCTTCTTCAAATTAAAAAATAAACTTGTCCAACGCGACCTACTTTTTTTGCCAAATTCACAATACAGTTTTTGAGAGGAAATATTTAAAAAATCATTCACAATTTACGATTTTCTATTTTCTTTAAGTTTGAAAAAAATTAAAAATATAATTTAGTTTTTTTCTTTTAAAGAAATTGTTGAAAATTCCTTTCAACAAGAAAAAGATGACCATAATCTTTGTGGTTATCTCAATTATTTTTGAAATTTAAATGTTTTATAACTGCTTGAATTTTTGAGATAAGAATGTATAAGGAAATATGTTGAAAACCTGTAATTTAAAACAAATTGTTTAGTTTTCTTTTATGGGTGCAAGTCAGATCAGGAAATAATACACCCACTATAAGTTGCAATGCAAGACAGATTCGCCTTTTAAATAATGCACTTAATAACCTTACACATGCAAAGATTTTGTTTTTAATTTCGTCGCGTCTCTCTTCCCACACAAAAATTGTTTTTTAGTCAAACGATACATTGGCAAAAAAATTTGATGCTTTTAAACTTACCCTGTTGCCCTATTTAGCATGACATCAATAAAAATTTGCAAGTAAAATTTTTTTTTTGGGAAAAATACTAAAACATTAGCATTGAGAACAAAGGGAAAAATTGTTTCGTCAAATAATAATTTGAGATCATCACCTTTTTTATCATCGTCATTTATCATTATATGGATCATTAGCATGCATCGTAAAAAAATAAAATATAATTTATTTGTCATGTTGATTTATGAATTCCCTAATATTGAATGGTTAACCCACATTGGGCTACCAATTTGACAGCAACTGTATAGGTAATATTTTGTTTCTTATAGCGAGTACCCGCGACTTTGGTTATATTAAGAGTTTTTTCACATGTGGAATAAACCTTGTTTGTCCTTCGTTGTCGTTGTCACTAAATTTCTCGAAATATACATTCTTTGACATTGCCTTTTGTAATTTTTTTTTACCTAATAATTTTTTAAATATTTTGATTCACTTGGAGCACGTCGAAACCTCTATCTGGAAAATCAATCTTTTGCACACTTCTTAGTTAAGTTGCTAAGCATCGTTTAGCAGCTATTTTGTTTTGAAAATCAAAAAACAAAGTCGCCAAGTGTACCTTCACCTTATCCAATACATATTATATAGATATACCTAACATAAAATAATATTAACTTTAATTACTCACAGTAAATATAGTAAGCTCTCAACAACCTCTGTGTTATCGTAATATAAGATAAGGTTAATTTAAGTATAGTCATATTTATATCAACTATTTTCTTGAAATTAAATCAACTCTTTCGAACTAACCTAAATTAATAAAACCACAATAGATCAATCACACAAAAATTACGGTATCAAGTGGAAATTTATGTTCACCAATATAGCCGATGAAATCATTGCAAAACTAGGTTTTGTATTCCCTTGGCGTAGATAAATGCTAAAAAGATTGTATAAATAATGTCGCCGTATAAGGCTTAACTAGTGTTTTGACAACATTGTTTATGGGTTCAAGACATAATGGTGTAATGTGGTCATTTTTATAATTTAATGGTACTGGGTCGTCACCCGAAAATAGAGACATTTTATAACAACATTTTATAACTCAATCCAATTAGAGCGGGTCCTTCCGAGAAAATGTAATATTTTTGGTAAGAAAAAAAAATTAAAATTGGAATGAGCTAATTTAATTATTACCTATTTATCTAACTATTGACACAGAAATGTCATAAACTATTTATAGGAAAAATGATGACGGTTTAGAGCTAGAAAACATTACCTGTCTTGTTTAAATTCCACTCATTAATTTGATTATTTATTATCAGATGTTGCTATTAAAAATAAACCATAATATGGTATATTACGTATTAAATAATATTCTGTTTAAATAATAAAGGAGCACCTATAGACTTTAATTAAATAAACATTTTCTTATTTATTTTATACATGAAATGATGCAAAGATAGGTGAATCGTTTACAAACATCATTATGCATTTCCTTTTTATACTTATCTATTAAAATTATATATTCCTTAATAAAGTTCTAATACTTCACAGCGTGATTTTTCAGGTCGTTTTATGAAGAAAAGTTCATTTATGGTATGTCCGCCACGGCTTAATTTTTTTTGCTACGGGGTCAGAGCTGGGTAAAGCACTCAACAAAGTGCTTTGAGCACGAGGCAAATTGTATTATTAATAACTAATGCAAATAGGTTATAAAAACTAATTTATCTATATAATATAAAGCCCCGGTAGGTAGTCTGACTGCAAAGGTAATTTAAATCATTTTAAATCAAATGCAGAAAATAAATAGACATTACAAGAAAAGCTCGCGTAATTTCAGTACAGCAGCTTTACACTTTGCAATAAATTGCAGCAATTCAATAGCGCGAATCTATTTTTGAATCAGTTGTTGCATTTTCACCTACATTCAACGAGTTGTTCGAAAACTCAAAAGGTTGCCATTAGGTACATATGTATATAATCCGATATATCAGATGAAGTATATCTAAGTAAAGGTATAATTTTGTTTGTAGTTTGTCAATTTATTTAAATAACTCAGTCATGTCATCAACTCATGTTTTTCGCGCTATGTTTTTAAGAGTTCTATAATATAAATATTTTGGTATAAAAGCCTATTTCACTTTGTACTATACTGTAATATTATGTGTTTCTATAGATTTAATCAAGGCACGGCCTGATTATATCATATTTAGTTTATACCTAGGAAGTTAACTTATTTAAAAGCTGAATTGGTATATTTCTCTGCTACTTCATACGTACATATTGGTCACTTTCCTTTTAAAACTTTCATTTTGAGAAATATCTTGTCCAATAGCAAAAAGGATAAAGCATAATAAATATATGAGATAAGAAGAGATGCAGAACCAAAAATAACATTATAAACAATAAGGGTTGCCAATTTGCCAGGGACTCCTGGTATTAATGTGTTTGCCAGGAATACAGAAGACAGTAATTTTATGTCGATCTGTTGGCAACCCAGTAAATTATACTATTATAGAGATGATAAACCTAAAGTAGATAGAAATAACGACACCTCCAAAACCATTATACGGGCTGATGTAAACTATAAAAGATTGGATTTTTGTAGTGTATAGAAACCTGGAATAAAATTTTCTGTGTTTTCACTTTTGATATTTTTAAGACATCACTGAGAAAAAAAAATTAGAAAAAAATATTAGAACCAGCCAGTTTGACTGTGATATACATGACATTGGCATAAATAAGTTTCTCACAATCATATTCGGTTACCTTAATTTTTAATTTACTAATCAGGCACCTTTGATTGTGAGTTTATAATTCCTGTCAATGTCAGTTATATCACAGTCAAACTTGCTGGTTAGTTAATTCTGGTTAAAAATCTTTGTGCAACCCAACATTAGACTATAAATAATCTAATCTATTGCCCAAGGAAGGACCGTGGTTTTTTGGTAATAATTAGAACACGTGTTGGAATTAATTAGTTATCAGAGATGTTTTTATGGCTCCAGTAAAATAATTTATTGCCTATAAACCTATACGTGTCTAATAGATTTTATAAATTAATTATTAAGCGTAGAACACAGACTATTTTTAAACAGGAAATACTTATGATTTTTCTTTCATATAATATACAGAGATACAGAAGCGGGTAAGCCTTTCCAAGACAAAATCTACCTAAATAGCCCGTATAAAGTATCTCATGTCCTTGGACTTATAGTCTATTTCAGAAAGGTGTAGAGCAATAAAAGCTTATTAGACATGCAAAGGGACTATACAGAGTGACCCAACGAATATTTAAGCCACTTTCATAATTTGGCATTGATTTCATTGCAAAATTATTTATTTTCATCAAGTGCAGGTAGTACCACCCGGGTTTGGGTCAATTTATGGGTTTTGCCTATTGTTATCTATTCACAGACACTAAAAATGGTGTGACAAAGGCGTGCATTATGTACATAGTATTAGGTGCACTTATTTTTTATTAAACATTATAAAAAAATACAAAAAATACATTACACAGAAATCATATTATTCTTCGTCATCTGAAGAACTGTCATCGCCTCTTGACGTTATGATTAACGGGTCGACGGTCCGATCGATCTGGTGGTCAAGATTCCACAATTTTCCTCTTCTTTACATGATGTTGTGTGGCCAGTTCTCTGGTGTCACTTCCTTAATGGCTTGATCAAACAGTAGGTTAACGTCTTTCATTTTAAATGTCATTTTGTGTCTTGCTACAAATCCTTTCACTTGCGTCCATATAAGTTCTATAGGATTTAGTTCGCAATGATATGACGGTGTCCGCAGCTTTTCAGCAATATCTCCACGGCTTATTTCATAAAACGATGTTTGGTTAAATTTGCTATAGCTAATAGTTCATTCTTTATCAAATTATCCTCTTTTTTTTCTTTGGTTAGTTATCATAAATAATTTAATGCACAAAATTTACCTGCGCCTATGGCCGACACCGAAATTGAGCCGAACTAGACGGAATTTCCCATTTTATTACTCGACACCTTTCTGAAATAGACTACCAGCAAATGATGTCTTGCGAATTGCTGGTGGCTACTGCTATATAACAACAATTTAAAAAAGAAGCAGTCCCCTTTGGCTATTCAAAAATGTATACAATAATTTTATTAAGAACAAAGAAGTTCATAACTGTATCGCCCCGAGGATGACCTCATAGAGGTCGAAACATTGGCTAAATACACATGTTGAATTTCTGCAGCTGTTTTATTGACCATTTCCCAACCATTTCTACCCCCAAATATCAGTCAGTGTGGTCACTAATTATACTAATTTAAAACTAATAATTACTGATGAATGTTGTTATTATAGACTCGCACATTTGATGATTTATCAGTGATAGGATTATAGGATTTCCTGAAAAAGATGGTGTTTTATAAAATATCCAAAGCATTTTTGTTTCTTAGTGATGTAATGTGTATACGTGCTTTCTTTTAGGCAAAATAATTATTATTCCATACAAACACAAAAACTAACTTGAACTACCGTTAAAGATCAAAATCAAGACTTTTATTACATAAAGTATTAAATTTACACATTGCATACATACATACATTTTGGGAAAGTACCTCAACATATCCGTGTATTCCGTGTGCCTGTGTTACTTTTTTAAACGGGAAAAAACCATTTGCGTGCATGGGCCTTCTAAGTTGTTCTTAATCTAGTAGCAAGTGGTCCACGATTCATGAATAAACTAAATCAAAATCGGTTAGTAAAGTTAAAAAAACAGCACTGTAGTCCATCAGGCGACCGCATGAAATTATACATCACTGAAACTCCGTGGGTTGATTTCATTGCAAATTTTTTTTATTTTCATCAAGTGCAAGTAGTACCACCCAGGTTTGGGTCAATTTATGGGGTTTGCCTATTGTTATCCATTCACAAACACTAAAAATTGTGTGACAAAGGTGTGTATTATGTACATAGTATTAGCACACACATTAAACATTATAAAAAAATACAAAATACATTATAATATAGAAATTAAATTATAAAAAATCATACTTTTCTTCGTCATCTGAGGAACTGTTATCTCCTCTTGACGTCATAATTAACGGGTCAACGTTCAAATCGATCAGGTGGTCAAGATCCCACATTTTCTCCTCTTGATCAAATAGTAGCTTAACGTCTTTCATTTTGAATGTCATGCTGCAGTTATGAAACCTACCTCCTCCCTATTTTTAAGGTTTTAATATGTAAAAATCCACTAATGCATCCCTGTAGTTAATTGATTACCGATTTTCCTACCTACAAATATAAAATTTAAGAAAGAGACTGCTGCGCGCAAATTACCAATCTAGTTTCAAAATGTTAATACTTGTTCTTCGTTTATATTCGGCAGGATGACTTTGTATGTTATTATAACAATTAGAATTGCATAACATTATCTTGGGAACCTGTTTGTTTTTTGGAGTGTTTGCATTGTTATATTACCTAAATCCTATTTGTGATTTTGTATAAAATTGAGAACAATCGTTGGTGATGAGACTGATGTCTAACAAATTACGTGTTTTTTTTTAAATTGTTTTTTTCATGTATGTACCTTTATTTTTAAATTTGTCTTTGAAGACATTTTGGCGGTGTTCAGCGGTGAGTCACTGGCATTCGACCGTGGCGTTCCGAGTTCGATCCTCGGAGTGGGCATACGCACAATAAAAAAAGTATTTCCGAATTTTAGTAGGTTTAAGAATGCAGGAAAGACTGTAAAATGTAACATTTCCCAACCCACCCCATTCACGCCGGTAACCAGGTCGGATATCTCGTGGGGTGAGGAAGAAGGTACACACTCCCCAATCGGTAGGTCATGCAATGGTGCAAGAAACCGAGGGTTAGCCCTTGGGGCATGTAAAGCTAGGATTTATAGGCAACAAAAATTAAAGAAAAAGGCGCCTATATAGGCAAAGAATTTTATTGAAAAAGGCAGAAATCTTAACATCGCAACATAATAAGCAATATAGGCAAATGCCTTATAACTATTTTATTTACTGGTATAGCATTGGGTAAGAAGAGGTTTGTTAAACCATCTTGTATAAATCTACTTACAGTTAAATTGTTTGTTTTTTCTAGTTCTTTAACGCCAACTAAATAAGGTTTACTTGGAAAGTTTTCGTTCAAAATTCCAACCATCAAATTGGCTATATATCTGCCGCATACATCTGTCGTTTCAGCCACGATAATATACAAGAAATTGCCCTCTAACTCCCGTTTAATTTTTGCAATACATTCCATATAGCGTTTGGCCCTAGTTTGTTTTCTCAACGTACTCTCCTCCGGTAAAAATTTATTAAATTGTTTTTCAAAAAATAACTTAAAACTAGGATGATTAACTTTATACAGGGGAATGTTGGATGCAATCATCATCTGGCATAAATCACATTTAAATGCGTCCTCCTTTTCTTTTTTTAAACTGCTTAAACTAGCCCGCAGAGATGTTTGGACTAATTTGGAGGAATTTAATTTTTCTAAATTCCGTTTGTGAAGTGGAGTTCCACAATGCTAGTCAATAAAGTACTTTTTAGTAGGTACTTGAAATCTGAGAATTTTAAAAATAACAATAATTAAAATTGTGATACCACTCTGGAGTTTAGTTATGCGGTGAGTGTTATGCATTTAACTTAGAAGTCATCTTTCTAAACAAACTCACAAAACGTCTAAAACTTTTTAAAATGTGTGTTCTTTACTTTTCGGCATACACAACAAAACTAAACTTTGATATTGTAACCGTCTGTACAACTGAAAGGTATTGTTTATTAATTTATTATAAAAGGTGGTCAAAGATTTAAGGATTTCCCAATAGTTAGGCCTCTTATTAATCCTCAAACAAACCATTAATATTTTATTACTAGCCCAAAATTTTATTTAAGGAATAATAGTATGAATAATAGTATGAATAATATCAAGAGTAAGCATAAAATTTCAAAAAAGGCACAAAAAGGCGGAGTTTACCGAAAAAGGCAAAATATACAA
Source organism: Polydrusus cervinus (assembly GCA_935413205.1). Taxonomy (NCBI): domain Eukaryota; kingdom Metazoa; phylum Arthropoda; class Insecta; order Coleoptera; family Curculionidae; genus Polydrusus; species Polydrusus cervinus. The sequence goes on from OW284520.1 coordinate 3,418,585, forward strand.
AAAGCACCTGGAATAGGCAAAAAAAGGCAATATGCCTATAATCCGAGCTTTACACATGACTGAGGATCGTGGTTCGGAACACACGTTAAGCTGTAGGTCCCCTCGGGAATGGCCCTGCCAGCGAACGAAGAGGTAAAAAGCTTAATTCGAAAGAATGGCAAAAAATGACAATAAAATATTTAAAATTATTTTCTTGTGTCACTATTACGGTCCTACAAAAAAGTCGTATCGTTTTATTGTAAATATTTTAGGAATAATTGTATAACATTTTATGTCTTTCTTTTATAAAAAATAATAATCATATAATAAGCCATTCGGGAGTTATGATTTTTGTCCCGATTCCCCATTACTTCGATGCACTGTGCGTTGCAGAGATCTAAAAATTATATAAAATTATCTTTAAATTCTGATGAAATTTATTTATAAATAGTAAGCGACTAAATGTATTTTATGTAATTTTAAAATTTGACCCTTGCAAAGCTGTAGTTTGGAATTGTTATTTGTAGCTGCAGAGAGCATGGCGTTAAATATGAAATTTACATGTTATTGTTAGATTAAGCGATTATACAGGGTGTTTTATAATTGAATTTGTTGAATAACTGAGGAATCGCATACGAGCTTCCTGTCATGTAATAAGGAATACTGATGGCATTGAGTCCACAAAATTCCACATTTTAATAAGGGACACGGCATGGGTGGTTGACCAAATTATACAAAATACATGTATAGCGAGAAAAGTGCCGGGAAAAGGCATTTCCCGATTTTTTAAATGGCGCAATCAGTTGCAGAATATCCGAAACGTCATCGATTTAACTGGATCGAACCCCACGATGTATGTGTGTACGCAATGAATAATACTCAATAACAGCATATTATCTGCAACAAAAATCACGAACAAAGCAGCCAATCCCAGTTTAACTAAAAACGTTAAAAATAACGGTTGTCTATTAATAAGATATAATTTAGCCGTAATGTAGTAATGTTTATAGAAGACCGGGCATTTAATTTTTTTCTGCATTAGTAATCTCTTTGCTCTGATAAATTTCTAAATAAAACACTGGAAAAGAAATTGCGGCAAATAGTTACTATTTTAATTTTACCTAAATATCTAAACGTAATAAGTAAATTAAAATTTTCCTTAATTAAAATTCTACATAGTTTTCAGTATTTTTAACTTTTTATGTTTGTGTATATCAGTTGTCATCAGAAATAGTGACAAATATTACACATTAAAGCTATATGATCCGTTGAGACGCATATTTAAAAAATATTTTTAGATATACAACTAACACTAAATTAAAATATTCTAGTATATGCTGAATTTCATGCGGAATTCAATTCCCTAATAAAAAATAGGGGTAGCTATTTAAAAAAACTTACCTTTTTGCCCCTCTGCTTTTTTGGGTCACCCTGTATATCTGAAAATATTTTTAAAATATGCGTCTCAACGGATCATATAGCTTTAATGTGTAATATTTGTCACTATTTCTGATGACAACTGATATATTGGACTTCCTCGCACTAATGGACCACCCTGTATATAGTGAAGTGAAGGAATCGCTAAGGAATTGATGGTCAGTTTCAGTTCTACAACCTACCCCTCCACCTTTCGAGGGTGGAGAACATCACACACCTTGGTTAGGTTGTAATTTGTTAGCTACTACACCATATTTAACAAAACGAAATAGGAACCGTTCTCGTTCGTGAATGAGGAATCTTAATATTCGTTTGTGCTCCAACGTTCCCTGGAGGTGACTTTTCAACTAAAGAATAATGAATAAACACTGGACCAAATAAGACATTAGTGACATTACAATATTGATTTTGCCTTTATTAGTGAGTAGGTCTTTTTTAGACAGTAAGATCCAATGACCTTTTTTTTTTAAATGGAAATTTGATTAACTAACCAACACTTTTAGTCCACCTAAATTGAATTTTATTTAAAATTATTTGATAATAAATCATTTTTCTCGTAATTTTTAGACATTAACAATAAGAATGTCTGTATTAATGAATTTAATAGAAATTTAATTTGCTACAAACAATTCATACTAAAATGTATAATTTTATTAACTTTCTCTTTTATCGCACAATTACCTGTGCGCGTTTCAATGTGGGCTTACTTATGCATACATAAATACTTTTATCAATGCTTCTACCGTAATTTACCTAAAACGATATGATGTAAAATGAATAATTTTAATACAGGACAGTATTTGAAATAATGCGTTTTTTTATACGGAAACTTCTAAAGTAAAACTGCTATCGACGTATCTTTATGAATGAATGGCTGTATCTCCACGAGATATCCGATCTCATCCGGCTTGATTACCGGCGTGAATGGGGTGGGTTGGGAGATGATACATTTCACACTCTTCTCTGCATTCTGACTCACCGCTGAGTCACCGCCGCCAAGGGACACTTGGGATATCTTTTGTGCTAATTCAGGTGTTGCTGAATGTGAAAAATTTGATTATACTGAAAATGCTCATTCTCAACATCCACAGGCTAAAAAAGTGTAAAAATTTGAATTATATGTTTATAAACAATACCTTAAATTAACGGCTAAATAAATAATTGACACAAGGAAACATTTTTGTTTCAGATTTTGAAATAACGCTAAATTTATTCCATACACAAAATTTAATTATCTTTACTAATTAAAATTTGGTTCCGCTATTTTTGTAAAATAATAATCCTAATTATAGGTGTGGCCTTGCTAAATTAATAAATATAGTTCCATTTCTCATGTATGTTTTAATTTTTATTATATAAAATATATATACTATGATAATTAGGTTTATTATTGCATTAGCATACATACATATATGGTCAAAACGACTTATTATTGACATTTTTCTAACCCATAAGAACTGTAATGCCTAAAATAATGTTCACAGTAAAAAATTTAGTATATAACTTTGTACTCAATACACACTTAGCGTGGTGTATATGGGTCCTGCACTTTGAGTTTACATTCCACCAATGTCAGTGGGAGTGAATTTTTTTAATTCCAATACCGTGTCATATGGAAAATTTCTTTAGAAGTTAATTTAAGCCTAATAATATTTTTAATAGTACTTCTTATTGTCTTTATAATAACACAAATTTTTGATCCACATTCTTCACCCTATATTAACAACTAACTAGCTTCTCCATTTTGAAAAAACTCCATGTTTCATTGGTATTAATAACAGTTTATAACTTGCATAGTAAGATATAACCCTGTATATAAAATGTATACATGCATTGCACATATTATATATTTCTTACGTATAATTTTCGTCTTATTTTGCAATAGGCAAATTAAAAACGTTACATTTAGTAATGCTTTTTTTTAACTGGTATTGTTTGCAAAATGTTTTTAATTGTCCTTGTTTCAAGCAGGCGTAAATCAATTGTTATTGTAGACGACTTTGCAGGTTTTGTTTGTTTCTTGGTATTACCTAAATGTGCTTTCTAGACCATGTGGTTTTGGCTAATTGTACGTAATGAAATTTTATGACTCGGGTTTTTAGAATACTATCTAGAGAAATTGTTTCCCATAAACTTTCATGTTAGGCTAGTTTTTGTTGCTCCACTGCCATTTTTTTTCGGGATACTTTTTTAAATTAATAGTCTGCGCTGAAAATTACCAATGCGATTTTAGTCGAAAAACTAAAAAGAAACAGCCAGTTTGTGCCATAATTTTTAAAGTGTTATTACTTACTTATAAGTAGCCTCTGTACTAGTTTGCTATTTTAATATTTTGGGAGGTAAAAAATCTTAAGTCCATTGTGTGCTGAATCAGATATTATTTCTCATGTATAAATGACCGCTGACTGATTAATTTGTGTATAATATTTTTAAATCAGGTTCAGTTTTTACAAATTTGGCACTTAGACCTTGGGATAAATCTATGTATAAAATGGCGGAATATGCACGTTTAAAGATACATTCTGAGATCAATAACTGCACAGAAAGTCATTAGGGTGAACGCGCTAGAGAAAACACGACGATTAGGATAATAATCCGTCCAGGTTATTAATTTTCGTAGCTGACATGGCACTGCAACTGCGTCCGGGTATCGTTAGCAAGATAATTACATTACATTTATTTTGGAATAGTCACGATCTCAGGGGTGTTTGGTGACATGATTTATAGTAAAATAAACAAATATTTATATTTAAATTTTAAGTAAAATTTACCGAAAAATTACCAACCTCAAAAGAAAAATGCTTGTATGAATAGTTCTCTTCGACAATAATTTACATTCGTATAAAAGTGTTTTTCTTTTTTTTTTCGATATGTCCACGATTTCAATATCGCCAGGATTTAAACCAGGAGAATAGGTTGTCTGAACAGTTAAAATAAACAATATAATAAATTCGTTATTTGTATTTTAATTTATTACAAACAATCAAGTCAATCATTAATAAAAAAACAGTAATGGTAATGTTATAACAATACTAAAACACAAATTCCCAAAACCAAGGTGAATTTGTCCTCTAACATTGTTCTCGAAATTCGTTGTTTTTTTGCAAAATGTCACTATTTTTAAAAAGTTATTATTCCTTAAGTTTTTTTATGCCCATTAAGGGGAAAAAAATAGGTAAACGAATAATAAATTTCACGGCTGTAGTTATCAAATTGTTTGTGCAGCTTCGGAAAATTTCGCATTTGATAAATCGATTAGTGAAATTTTGCTTGTTGGCAAAGACCGTATAATAACAGTAATTTTTGGGAAATGTCGGTAATGTAACATTTAGTACGGGCTACGGAACTATTGGCCTTGAATACTAATTTCAAATAACCATGCAGTTATACAATGTTTTAAAAAAAACTGAACACTTTCTCCAATTACCTGGTTGGTAATAAAAATATTAGTTGTTTCAGTAAATTATCATTTTGAAGCGGTTAATGATAAATGGCACTTATAAAAACTTTGTTTGATTTTTTCTTATGAAAGCTGACGTTTCCAAATATGAAAGTACTTATACAGCTTCCTTATAGATCAATTCACTATTAAAAGGTTTTAAATTGATATATTTTTTACTGAGATCGTACTGTGTAATTATTTTAGTAAACGTGTTTGAAAGGACAGTGGCGGCTCGCGGTCTAAAAAATGGCGAAGAGCTATGTATAGTGCGAGTACTTAAACAAACATTGACTAAAAACCCGTGAAACAAAACGTCTCTCCTATCCTCATAATTATGTCCAACGACTGAATGGAGTTTCCAGCAAATTACAAACTGTTATTAATTGGGGGAATTTTTAAAACACACAACTAAGTAGTACGTACACTAATGAATTAACTAAAAAATAGAAACCAAACTTTGTAATCACACAGTAAATCACGTAAAAACGATATCTATAACTGTAAGTTTCGCGAAGCCTCAAAATAAATACCTTAAGGTTAGGCGAACCAATGCTAAAACAATGGTGCATACGACTGATCTATTTCTAAATTGCCCTTCATCATAATGCAAATTGTTACATGCTGTTTGCGTGACTGACGTCACGTAACCATAGCAACGGTAAATATCAAAGCCATGTTGGGCGTTTGGTCTTCACTTGCTTTGAGCTAACGGACACGGTCGGCTGGGGCGCGCCAAAATGCACGAGTGTTTATAATTATTGTCCATCGGAGTTAACCGTGGCCCTATTATGCATAGCTACATTCGGATTAAATTAATATTTTTAATTCGAACATAATTATTTTTCAAGGGCTAAAATAGTAGCTGTATTGGTACATTAATATTTAATATTGTTGAAAAACTTTTCTCCTGGTTTTATTATTTTTTGGTGAAGAGTCCCTTCACCAATGAAATGGATTAATTAACTACCAGGAATTATAAAAAGTAATCTTCTCTGCGATGGGTTTTTCGTACTGTAGGCTAGGAACTGGTAACTAAGCTATAAAATAAATAATTAATTAGGTCTATTCCAGACGCTGCACAATGATTCAGTCTGACAGTCTTGATAAGGGAATGACAGTGATACTGAACACGACGAATGTGTTTCGCGTTTTCCGTTATATGTGCTTTATTTTGTCTTTGATATCCCGGACTGTAATGAAGATAATAAATTAATATGAGCAACAATGTATCTCAACGAATTGACAAGGTTTTAATGTGTTTTAGTTACTATTTAGATGATTTCGGAAAATGTGAGCTGTGTAATTTTAGCACGACGCCATTTGTTGCACTGCTGCCATACTACATACATAATACATAAAAGCTAAAATGTCCTGTAAAGTATGTAAGACACAATAAATTAAAAGATAATGCATTTAAAATTCCCGAATTATAATCTTAAGTGGACCAAAATCAGGCGGGTAAGGAGGGCAGGAGCAGGTGGCAGACAACCTCTCGGTGGCATGTGGCGTGTGGTGGACCGGCATCAGCAGCTGTTTCTTAGGACTTCGGCTTAAGTTACGAAAATATTTTTTGTATATACAGGATGGAACGTACTTTCGTTTTTCATGTTGAGGGATGATTTAGGAGTGTTTACTTTTGCACCGATATATCCGCTATAAACGGGATGATTTATTTTTGTTGTCCTTAACCTTGCATGTCATGTGGCAGGTTAAGCTGTTAAGGGTTGTCTATCACATTAATATGAAAACTAAGTGTTAAGGGTTGCGTTAAATAACCAATAATGTAACCCATCCTTCTGTCTTCCAATAAGATAACTTAAAAAAACTATTATACGAAAAATATATTACAACCGCACCGCGGTCAAACATTTTGATTAAAATGGCGAAAACTTTTATATTTTAATGATTTACTTTGCAATAAAGGTAACATTTAGGTATTTGGGTTTAAAAATGTGTTTTAATTTTTTAGCTGACCCATTTGGCTAGTAACATTCAGATACAAATCTATAACAGGAAACATTATATAGTTATTTACTCTAGAATAAAATTTATGAAAGTATGTATAGGTATAAAAACCCTGTAAAAGTACAACATTCCAAATTATTATCATTAATATTAAAACGAAAGGTTAACATCGTGAATACAGCTTTTTATTACTCCTACTTATATTTCTTGTCTGTATGTTAATAAGTATTTGTTTTTAATTCTTTTGCCGTCTAACAACAGCCAATTTTAATTTTTAATCCGCACTTGCCAGACAAAATAACTATATACTTCAGAAACCATATATCGGCACTTCTCGGGTTGTTACACTTTATTTTACAGAGGAAATTGACTCGAGAGCTAGACAGAACGTTGCCACAGTAACTGGATTAGTTGCAGTGATCGAAAATTTTTATTAAATAATTTAGATCCTGATGGAAACAGTCCTATTTATTGTAAAATTGTGTGGTCTACCTCTGTCTTGATCTGTCTGTCTGTTTAATTATTTTGTTGCCTAATTTAACCACTAACTTCTTTAATTTTTAGGCGTGTCAGCCTTAGATCTTTAGGTACCTGTTTTTTTGTAACAACTTAAGATTATGGTTTTATAGAGTTTGTTATTATTGAATTTTTGAAAAAAGCCGTAATTTGAATATGTAAGATAGGCATTTACTACTTCTCGTAAACCTCATCGGTAACATTATTTGTAATGTTTATTTTTACAGTAAGTAACACACAGTCCGCTAACAAATAAGCAGGATGTAGATAAAATGACAAGTTGTATTCTTGCTTACTTTTAAACTGTAGTGGTATGATTTGTTGGAACAATATTTAGACAACTTTGATAAGGTTTTTTTGGGTGTAAGTTCTATATAACCACTTAAATAACAGAATAGCAATCTAATTATGTTTTTTCTTTTTTATGTTGTGGTTTAAATTTACTGGAATAAAAATGTAACAAATGCATTGTGTTATAATAAGCTAACTGGTATTTGCAAAACGTTGCGTTTTTCACCTAGATGTGGTGCATCCTGCAGAAAGTTTTTTGCAATGAAATTCCCGTTCAGGATGTGTTGTGATATGAATATTTTTTTAAAAATAATAATTGTTTTTTATCAGCACGAAATGCATTGTTTCGGCGCACGTAACTATACATCTATATCAATAATTGATTCATAATAATTTAGTGATAAATAATATTGAGCAATACGTGATATCGTGGTCAACACAGAGACCTGGTAATTTAGTTATATTATGACAGTGCGCCTTAAAAGTTTGATAATCAAAATTAAAGAAGCATGCACGTAAGCAAGACATTTTCTGTTTCTTTCGTCCACATTATTAATATATATGTACATGTATTTTGTTATATCCAGATATCTAAACCATTTAAGCTTTTATTAAAATTATTTAAGACTGATGTCTAGTGACGCATTCGCCATTTTGTTTTTTTCTGATCAATATTTCGTAAATTTTTCCTTTTACAAATCTTTACAATTTAAAGTCAAACAATTAAGTAATAAAAGCAGCAAAAAAAATTGGCAAATTTCACAAATTTTCGTTTTTTGCTTTTATTAGTTCATTAATCAAAATTTATTTAGTTCAAAACTGTAGGTTATTGCTACTCAAGGACGGCTTTTTGGCCGCTTTTTGAATAAAACGAAAAGGATAAGAAATATTGATCAAAAAATGAAATGGCGAACGCATCACTAGACTTCACTCTTAATGGTTGACTTATCGACAAATTTTTTATGCCAAGAGTAGTGATGACAGTGCAAGTATATATTCCCTGTTAAGTTTACAGTCCTGATTCTTCTTTATTAATGGAAAATTCGCTTGACCATTGTCGCAAATGACAATAATTCACAGCTAGGCCTGACCCTACAATAACATACCCCAATCATGTGTATTTCATTGCTTCAAGAATCAATCCTCTGGGGGGTAGAAACCACCCCTGAAGCCACAGCGTATAAAGAAGCTTCTAAGGCAGTAATGACACTTACAACCTACGCGTATAAGTGAAATTAACCCCTTTGTCGACGACGTAGTTGAAGTTTGGATTCCCGTACAAAAGAAACTAAGTCAGTATTTTTTTAGAAGTAACTTTTTTTAGCCCCCCCCCCACCTCTCAGCAAAATCCTGGATCCGCCACTGCTCGTATATCCTGCAAAATCGCATCAGTATTTTTATATAAATTAAAGAATTTGACTGTTCAAGAATTTAGAACATTTTTTTCAACTCTGAATGCAAGTCCAAAACATATCTATCCATTAAAGTTTATTACTTTGATTATTGCACGCAAACATAGTACGTATAGTTACAGTTAATTTTTCACCCTGTATATTTTTCGTGAAAAACAGATGAACAAAAAGAAGGCACATATTGAAGTGAGTTCGGGTCGCATTAATAGAGCTTTATCATCCAAAACACCTGAACACCGTCATGTTGGGCGAAGGTAATCCGGACATTAGATCGACTCGATTGTACCTGTTCAGTAGTATCTGTGTTTGGCTCGGTGTTTGGTGATGGCAATAAAATGTCTTTTTATGTACAAAATATTATTAAAACGAATTTGACGAGAATTAAGTGCCGCGGAGTCAGTGGAGATTTTTAAGCTAATATCGGAGCATCGTTTGTAGTTTTAATGAAAGATAAGAAATTAACATGAATAGCTGTAATATTTCCATTTTTATGTTCTGCATGGCGGATGATATAAGTTAAACGCATATATTTAACCTTTTTTGAAAAAAAAATAAGATATCATCCGCAATCTATAGAAGTTCTTGTGAACCCTTTAGTAAAATTTGTGTATTAAATTTTTAATTAGACTAGCCAGGTAACGATGCCGCAATTCACGCTGGTAGGGAAGGCTTTTAATACACTTTTTATATTTATATTATCATGGTAGCCACAACGAGTATATACTGAGTATCCCGTAACTTATGGGCCGTAGAATAACTGGAGATACTAGACATCAAACTAAGCCGATTATGTCATATAAGGATTGTCACTTTTGTTTTTTTTGTTAATTTAATTATTTACTATGTTTTTTATGCTTTGGGATGTTTAAAGGGAAATATCTCGAAAACCGTTAAAGATATTAAGATCAATCAAGTATACATTTTTGACTCAGAAAATGCCCTTTTTAAGAAACTATAATTGAAAAACACCTAATATCACAGGTAAGAAAAAAGATCATAGATTTATGAAGCCCAGTGTATGCAACTAGCGCCCTCTAGTTTGAAACTTAAACATTTCTACAAATTCTTATTTCTTGCTCATAAAAACATAATATTACCAACTTTCAATTTGATTCATTAAATCGTTTTAAAATTATGGCTTATTTTCGAGAATAAACTTTTACTTTCCACACCCAGTATCTCTAGAACGAGTAACAATCTGAAAAAACGTATATGACATAATCGTCTTAGTTTGATGTCTAGTATCTCCAGTTACTCTACGGCCCATAAGTTACGGGACACCCTGTATACCTGATCGTTATTGCAACGAAGTCGCAAATATTTCGCGGACCGTTAAATATCATTGGAGTTGGAGAACCAACTCTAAATATCATCATCAGTAATCCCCAAACACCGAAGCTAGAAAAAAAAGTCTGAGGCAGAAGTGCCAATACTCCCGATTTATCGTTAGATCTACCTAATTTATTAATCGTCTCCCCATCTAACTAAACATGATGAAATTAAATTTATTTTATTATTTTCGGTTGGAAAGGGGAGCAGCCCCAAGGACATGCCGCCATTGATATGTTGGCAAAATCGCGTTTATGTTTTTAGAGATATTTACTTTTAAAAATTTAATAGGTATGCAAAAACTGTCTAGGATGTAAAATATAGATTATAGTAACAACAACGCTAATGAGTAACAAGTAGGGGTGGGTATAATAATCAATTAAACTATTACAAATCCCTGATATAATATGAGTAATTCACTTGATTATTCAGGTAGCTATCTTTATTGTTCACCGCATTGAATTTTCTTCACAGGCCAGCCTTTAATAGAAGAGATTAACAACATGACATTTTATCGACTAGAGTAAATTTAATAATCGATTAATGATTAAATTATGACTGGTGTCTATTTGAAGGTTGGAGACAACGATGTTTCTTGAACGGCAGTAGAGTTTTGGACTTGCATTTTGCATTGTCTTCATTTGTTTTAAATCCCAACGTTTCAACTGGTAAGTATCTCGAGTCGTCTTCAGGTGAATACTGTATATGTATTATTCAAGCAAATGCTTTGTCACAGCTTAAGTATTTATTATCTATCTCAGTTACATTTTTATCGAGTTCTAGTACGAGCTTTTAAAAATTATTTGGTTGGCTTTCCGTTGATATATCTATGTCTATGAGGTGTTGAGTGAGCAATTTTCCTCCGCTCATACACATGCAACCAGGGCCTGAACACATGATCATTTTCGTGTCTGTCAAATTCGAACAGCTGCTCTACCTTATTTGTGTTCCATCTCTTTCTTTTCTCTTGCTACCTGTGATTTAGTACCATTTAAACCATCTTGATTTTGGGTTCTGGGTCCTTACGATTGGTTCAGTTAAACAGCTGCTTGTTCAGGGATAATTTCAGATTTTTCTTACTGTTATAGTTTTGGACTTTCATTTTATAACAGTGATTTCGTGTGAGTGTTTGGTGTTTCTGTTTTGAAAGTTGACAATGATTATTTGTATATCAGGATTTTTGGTGGGAACACCGTAAGTAATTGTTTATTATTTTTCTCCTTATAAAGATTATGCAAAAAAAAATAGAGATGAACAGGGTTGCAATCACGACTTTTTTGAAAAAATCAATAAATCTGATATTTTCGATTAAATCGTGATTTTTTTTATTTTAATCAATTTATACTGTTTTTTTTTCTTAAATCTGGCAATACTGAACTTTAAAATCACTTATTTTCATTATTTTGTCTAGAATTACAGTTGGAAAATCTCCTCGGCGACATATATACAAAATAACTTTTATTGACATGAAAATTTTCGGCAGCGTGCAGCGTAATTGATGAATATTTTTTACGCTGGGCTGATGACGATTACTTATGATTTTTTACTTACATAATGTATCTAAACACTTTGTTTTAAGTAAACTATCTTCCTTTTTTTTTTAATTCTTTTGGCGACTTGTTTTTATAGCAATTTATAATTCGATTTGAATCACGATTAAAGTTGAAAAAATCAGTTGATCTAAATCGTCGCAACACTGCCTATAAAGTAGAATATACAGGGTGGCCGTTTAATGTGGCAAAGTACAATAACTCAGTTATTATTTTAAATACATCAAAAATTTTAATATAAAAATTAAAGGGAGTTATAACGTAAAATTATTTTTGACTCAAAAAAGCGCTACAAGAAAAAAATTTAGTTTTTTTAAATGGAACACCCTATATATTATTGCATTTTTAAATTCTGCACCCATTTTATATAACACACTACATGTCTAAATTCAATTATTTTTAAGATATTGCCATTTATCACACTTTGACAGGCTGCTTGAAAGGGTGAATCTTAGACAAAAACGGTTTTCACAGCCCTATCTTAGTTTTTTATTTTCTACCCAAAAATACCAACTTTCAGTTTAACGGTTAAACCTGTAAAACCCATTTTTTACTGCTACTTTTTTACCACCTCCTGGTTACACCTACCCAACTTCACTTTTATATCAGATGATAACAGCATAAGGGTAGGTAATGTAAAAATTGTGTTCAGTTAAAATATCATTAACTCGTTGCCTACGCATAAAGTTAGACTAAATGTGCAAAACCCATTGAAACAGATTTAATTCTTTCAGTGAGTTAATTCGGATGAAACTGATTGGATTTGAAAATGCATAAAGAATATTCTGTGGGTGTACCTTTTTATCTGTAGCTTAAAATACTCACATCAATGGTTAACAAAATAGAGTTAAAAATATGTGATGGAGAGATATTAATGATTTTATTTGTTTAATTTATACCTATGAAACAACGTCCAGTTAGAGAATGAATAACAAGTTCGTTTTTATTTGATATGTATTTACTACACTGAACTTTAATTGAAATGAAATCGATTTATCTAAAGGCTCTCCCTGACCCAATTTAAGCAAATCTTTAGCCATACGAGCAAATTCTCAGCTGAAGAGATACGTAAATAGTTAAAAAGTTTTATTCATTTTTTACTTTACTTTCAAAAAGGGGACATTTGTTAAATTTTTCATAAATTTCGGAGTAAAAAGTTGTTCAAAAAATTACTTCCGTACTAATTCCACTATGAAAAGAACGAGACAAACCTCCAGTTCGACGTCAGTCTTCCAGAAATATTTTTTTTTTCAGATTAATTTTTAAAAATTGAAAAAGTATGTGGTTTTACTATTAAGTAGACTAATTTAACCTTAGAAGTTCAATTTTCAAATCCTGCAAAAAGGTGTGGAGTACTTTTTTACGAAAGGACAAAAGTTCTACCAGCGGTTTTGCACATTTCTTGTACAAAAAAAATGTAAAATGTTTGCCAGTAAAATTGGCAAAAACAATAATAAATCTGTTTTATTCATGCGTATGGCATTCAATTTTTCTCCAGTGTATTTATACCTAATAGTTTGTCATTTAAAATCGATATTTAAATAATTTAAATTCAAATCGTCCAAATGAGTTTCTGAGCATAAATAGTCCAGTTATTTTAGGCAGATGTACGTTTATTGTTATAATAACAAATAAAATGATTTGTGGTACCATTTTCGACCACTAATTTAAAATTGCACAATACTGTTACCACCAGATCGTAGTCAGCACAGGGTTCTTTAAAAATTTGACTACCATCAATTTTTGTGACTACAATGGATAATGATAATAGTCCAACTATGTAGTTAAGAAAAACAATACCAAAAATGAACAACTAGTAGCCACAAACATTAATAAGTAACGACCAGATTTTTATCTTAGAGCTAAAATATCGTCAAATACCATTGCACCACTAACACAAAACATCACCTACACAAGACACACACAACACAAACCGATTTACCACAGGCTTCCCATTTTCCGGCAAGATAGGTAAAATCAATATTTTTCCAATTTCCAACTTGAAAACACACATGTCCTAGGGCTCCGCCCACGCCACTCAACTACACTTTTCAAGTTTATAGAAATTTTATCTCTAAATTCAAAGTCAAAAGCTACTTTGTACCTGAATAAATTCGTGCTGGTTTTTGCAAACGTTTATCCAGCAAATACCTAGCAATAAAAATTTTAGTAAAAAAGCAGTCATACCAGCATATATTTTAAAAACAAAAGCTAAAATAATTCTTTCATGGCAGTAAGGGGATTACCGGAACTGACCGATTGCACAACAACGGTAAGCCATTTTAACATTACCCAGTGGGCTAACAACAACCCCACCTAGGCGTGGACCCTGGTGCATGCCCTGATCAGCGGCTATACCGTGATCAGCCGTGGTCAGCAGAATCAATAAATAACTATATTGTTAATATGCCTATTATTATTATTATTATTATTATATAGTGTAATGTTAAGTGACAGCTTATGAAATATTTGTAATGAATAAAGACGTTTTTAAAGTAAAGTAAAAGGTATGTAGATTATTGTAGATGATGCTAAAAACGATTAATTTTTTATTTACAGAAAACATTTGCTTTTCTAAAATTTTGCGTGCTTCAAAAAAAAAATACTATTATGACTGGACTATAAAATCGAATCACGTTGTCCATTTTATGTAGCACGGGGAGACTACTATTAGTTTAGAGTTTTAAGCGATTCAAGGTGAACGATAATGTGAAAAAACAAAGGTCGAGTTTATTTTAAAAAAAATTGTGTATTGCAGCAAATGTTCCACTGGTGCGGGCTACGTTTCCTCCTTTGCTAGTAATTATTATTTTTAACAATAATTTGTTTAAGTTGTTTTGTGTATCGTGAAAAATAATGTTGCACGGTGATTTTAGATGCAGTGTTAAGGTGCAAAACTGCTGCTAGCGACTCCAAACAGGATTTATTATTATTTAGTATTTGTGTTCACCTAATTTAATTTTGTCGGTGTCAATAACTTTTACTTTTTTACGCAAACCAATGAAATTTCATTACATTACTAATTGGGGAGTCTAATTCAGCAGCATTTTATATTTTTTACGATTAAAATAAATTTCTCAACAATCAACAATCATAGCAAGTCGACATCAATGTAAAGAATGATCTCAAACTTCTATTAATAATTTTATTTTCAAAGAACCAAATATGTTGAAATAATCTATGAATATGAATTAACTGACCCTCTGGCTACTGTCTGTTGGACGTAATAGCAGAGCATTAACTTAATTACTCAAATCAATGGACCAATTTCAGACACAAAGTACAAAAATTGATTCCCGAATTTTATGGCTTATTGTAATCACGTTAATTATTTTTTGATTTAAAGATTTTTATTGGTCAACTATAATTTACAATAATTATATTAACCAAATGGCCATCGACCTTAGGTCTGTATTGCGTTTCCAAGTCAAGTACAATAAAATTGGGAATTAAAAAATGTATTTATTCATCAAGAAATTTATTAAAAATAAAAGTTTTTTAAAGCTTAAAAAATCTGTCTGTCCTTATAAAATTATTATTATTGTTGAAAGAAACTTTGAAAAGTAAATGTTCATCAATTTTATTCACGCAAGAATTATCACGAATAAAAACAAAGCAGTGAAACATTTATTTGGGTTTGACCTGCACGTATATCATTATGTTAACGTCAGTTTGACGAATTTTTGCCAATTTTAAATATCCTTTTTCATTTAGCATTTTTTCTAAACCAAACAAATTTATTTTGGGTAAAGTTATTTTAAGTTTTAACGTCATTTTCTCATTAGAAACTATGCAAACCATGCAGCCCGACTGCCCGGAAGGCCCGAAAAAAAATTATTGGACCCTATATAATAGGCATTAAAATACGAACGTTAAGAGCTATATAAATAATATAATATTTGATGGGGTGCTTCTTAACCTTTGTTATTTATTCTTTTAGATAATTCTTGGGTATATAGGTTACTCCAATAAAAAACTTATTGTTTATGCACATTTTTTTAAATGGTAATTTTTATGCTTGCATTAAATATAATTTAAACATTTTTGAAGTTGAAAATGTGGCTTGTCTCAGTTTGGAGTTGAACATAGGACATCTTGTTTTCCAGACAGCTTCAGCCATATACAATATTTTCTTGTTCATCAAGTTTATTTTTAAAATTAATGTAGAAATGTATGGTAGTCGATGACCTTTGTCTCTAAATGGTAGTCGATGACCTTTTGTTCGTCATTTAAAAGAGACTGTGCAATGGTAATCGTCTAGTTAGTAGTCTATTTCAATACTAGTCGATGCCCTTTTTTTGCTCTTCTTTTTTTTAGTCACTTCCTCCCTTATTATTTTAAAAGGGAATTTTGCCTTCGTTTACACCCCGTCTTTTTTATACAGGTACAACGATAAATCAATAATATAACTTAATTATAAATAACAATATACTACCTATACAATGTGTAAAAAATAAGATAGTTTGCGAATACACAAAAACCTATACTATAATCACAATATAGGCATAGGTTATTGAGGTTTCAATTAGCGCCAAAGGTTTGTATAAGTTATTCAAGTGTTTTTACATTTTTCAAGGCCGATTAAACTTCCTATTTTTACACTGAACCATAATATTAATAAAATAATTCCTATCTTGATTCTATAAGAAATACAGAAATATAAGTTTCGACAGGTGAAGGTATTTAGTACAAGGTGCATATATTTATGCGAGATAGACAAGCTTGAGATATGGTTATTGCAAGAAGTCGCTCCTTTTAAAATAGATTGCATGTTGTATATCATGCTGTTTGTGGTATTTTGTATAATTAACTCCGGTTTAATTTTATTGCTATTGCCGGATCAGTAACAATCTCAATACACACGTTTGGCAAAACGATGCCGTTGAACACATTTTCAAGGATAGAAGTGAATAATTTGTTAGTTTCAAGTTGAAGTAAAATCTATCTCTCTGCCTCTCGCTCACCTCTTTATTGCCAAAACACTAGGTGACTAGTTTTACCCCCAAAGACTCCTAAAATTGCCAAACCATTTTTGTACTGGTTCATACCTTATAGTTTAAAAAAAGAAATATGGAATGTTACACTATAGGACACCTAAGTAATAAGTGAGCTATAGAAGACGGGAGGTGAGGTGCAAGACCCTGTATAGTTTAAATTAAAATAACATACATACTTCTGAGGATTTTTTAAAATCTGTATTTAGTAGTGAGCCAGTCGACAATATCGCAAACTTTTTTCTGCATTAGTTAGGTGGTTCCAGAACCGTCTATCAGACAATACTATGAAATGTTAAATAAATTGTATATTGGGGTGGGAATTTGGAAGGTGTTGTTTTAAGCTTCCCCTCTGATTTCGATCAATGTTGTATTGGGGTACGATCGTACGAAGATCCTTCTCTTTAATGGGCGAAAATATCGTTTCTGTGATAAAAAAATAATTATCTGCATAAGGATTTAGGCAGTTATCATCAGGGTTATCTCTGCTTAGCCATTGTTTTATGTAGATTTCATATCGCCAATTCGATAGCTATTTTGCTATCTAATAAACCGATATTTTAGTTGTAATATAATGTGTTTTCGTGTCTATGGCAGAGTGGCATAATGATATTTTTTTGCCGATGGTGAGTTTGTTATTATATACCCGTCGTTATCACAATAAACAGTCTTTATACAGTATATTCCAGAAGACAGGCTGCAACGTCCAAATAATGCATCGTAGAAAAAAAAACGGTTTTCACATTCTTATCTTAGTTTTTGATATTTTATCCAAAAATACTAATTTTCAGGTTTAACCGTTAAACCGAGAGTTGGTGTTTTTGGGTAGACAACAAAAAACTAAGACAGAAACCTGAAATCAGTTTTTTCTAAGATGCGTCATTTGGACGCTGCAGTGTGTCAAAATAAGACAAATGTCATTTTTTGAATATTAATATCTTTGAAACAATTGAATTTAGACATGTAGCATGTAGTGTGCTACTATAAAATAGTTGTAGACTTATAAGTATAATTTAAAAATGCGATATACTGGGTGTTCCAAAATGTAACGTTGTGACCCCTTACTTTTAGAATGCACCCTGTGTAATTGAAAATATTTTTAAAATGCGCAGAATATCCAACCATACATCAACACAAAAACTTATTATCAACAGATCTTATCTTCAATGCATAAAATTACTTCGCGCAATCGTTGACTCACCCTGTACACATCTCCCTTCTTACAAATCAATACTCGCACCTAATGTCATTGTATCTGTCTTACAATTTTTGCCCTCTGCCATACCTCCTGACAAAGATTGTCATGCCATGGTTAATGAATAATTTACCCCTTCCCAGTAACTGTGGGGTTAAGGCTTCAAATGATGGATGATTTTAGGATCTATAAAATGCTGCTTCAACCTAGGCTATATTTACACAAAGCAAGTTTTTAAAATATTATTTTAATTAATTTTATTATTTATTCCTGATGTTTTTAGTAAAGAAGAATTATAGAAAAATATCGCACTGTATGTTACATACGTAATAAAAATATTAAATTTAGACAATGCAGTGATAACGATGTCTTTAACTATAGTCAAAGCTACCTGCAAATAGCTGCCACAAAATATTAAAATTACAATGAAAATTAGAGCGATAAAAAGACTATAATAAGAATCCTCGCGCCACACATTACCATTATATCATAACTTATAATGTGAAATTGAATATTATATTGTTTAACTCAGCTCTAGAAATGATTACTCGGCTAGTCTACGGCGACCATTTCCGTCTACCTGTCGTTCTTGCTATAACCTTTCAGTGAAAAATGTGCTGGTTAGTGTCAAGACTTGTGTCAAAACTATGTTTTTGTTTCAGTTTTCCCCCAAAAATGGAGAGGTCGCAGATAGCGAGCGCGCTGGGATCTTCAGACCATATACAGGAACAAACGTACATACAGGCACCAAATTTTGTCCAGGCCCAAAACTACAGCACACCCGCTGCCAGCCCTGTATACTGCAGACCCTCTCCAAATAACCCAGGATACGTGTCTGTCGTACAACCTCTTCATAAAAAAGGATCGCTAAGAAATGGGGATGTTCTTAAACGCTCTAGGGTGCAAACTACGTAAGTACCACTTCAATCAGATACAAGGCGTGCATGGGTTTTTAGCCGCCTCATTGTTTTAGAATTTCCTCTTTGTGGCATAAGGGCTCTCTGTCTCGAACTTTGCTGACTAGAAAAGGCATTTCATCAAAAGAATTTTTCTGCTTTTTTTTTACAGTTAAGATATTTATGTTCATTAATTATTATTGGTTTGGAAATTGAGGAATGTTAGCATAGATTTATCTTTTTACTCTCCAATGGTTTGCGACATGCAATCTTTAAGAACAAAGGTCAGACCAAATAGAAATGTTATCAATTTTAAGTCGATTAAACTATCAGTTTTAATACAGGTGTTAAGAATGAAGAGTGATACATTTTTTGATATGTATACTACTTATCATTAAAAAAATGTGATGGTAGGTACATATCTAAAAATCGTAAGGGTACATACAACCTTGGCCTTCTGCACTTATAGCATATTCCGTGGAAAAAATTCATTATGAGTGTAATTATTTGCCTGGGGTTCATTTCGATATAATTGTGCGATAGAGAGAAAAAGTTTCGTCATCTTACATTTTGTACAATGAAGCATTATAGAAAAATATTAACCGTATACAAATCTATCTAGGAAGTGTGAAACTAATCCGGACAGCTTCTGTTACATTTGTGTTAAACTAACTTAAGTAAAAAACCATTCTTCTAATTTTACCAGAGATATTTAAGTTTTCTAATGCCATAATAAGCGAAATTATTCAATATTGTTTTATCACTTTTTTAACGATTTTTCTGATCTAAATTTACAATTAGGCCACCATCAATCTCCGTGGCTATTAGTTGCCCTTGCCCTTGCCCATGCCCAGTCTATAGACAAACTTTAAGGGGTGCTTTCTTGTATGATTTTACGATACATTTCTTTTTACATATATTGACAATAACATAGTTAGCTCGGCTATAAAAAATTACGTATCTTTAAAAAAAATTAGGTTTCTAATCTCAAAGCTTCTATTAAGTGGATGAGAACAAATTTACCAACTTCGAAGCCTCGTATCTCCGGAACGGCTGAAAATAAATTATGACAACGATATATTTTTAATGTTGAAACAAAAAATCGAATGCGCAGGCGTACTGTATAGTAGGGTTGCTATTTATAAAAATGGAATATAGCGTCTTATCTGTCAAATTTGTAAACATATATTTTTTTCGCCATCAAATTTTGTCTTTACGAAAAACTATTAGGGAATACGTAATTGTTTTTAAATTGTAGTCGGTAGGAAAGTTGCCGATCGGGTGAGACACTTAAAATAATGTCCCTGTACATCAAAATTAACAAATTCTGGGTCAGTTTAGTTATTATATTATACCGAAATGAACCCATTTTAAAGTTATAATAAAAAAATTTAGCAAAAATAAATAAAAGTATACATCTTCACATTATAGTGATCTATTAACATATAAAAAGTGCTAATTGATTCTTTAATATCAATATTTTACTTATAAATAAAAATGACGAAGTAGGAATCTGGCACGCAGCGCGTAAAGCTTGTCTAAAACTCGTTTTAGGTTTACCTTATCTATGTTTCAGATTATTGGCTTTTACTTGATTAAAGTTATTTTTTTAATTCCAAATAGTTTTTAATAACTATTTGCCAGATAACTGGCCTTGTTTGCTTTAAGGAAGATAAAGTAGAATTTCAATATCTGTCAGGATATTCAATTTCGCCTCTTCTCCTCATCTACTGATTTGGAAACGTGATAAAGAATTTTTATTTGTGGAATAATCTGTTTACTTGATACTTAATAGGTAACTGCAAGTAAAGTTCTCTCAACAAAAAATGGCTCAATAATGTTATGGCGTATAATACCCGCCCATACATTAACTTTTTGATATTAACACCATGGGTGCCACTTAGGAACACCGCTTAGGGTAGCTAAATAACACCATCAAAATTTTTAATTGTGTGTGTCTTATGTTTATACTATGTGCATCAGCTCTTAATATAATTTGTCTGTACAGGTTGGAAGGTATTTTTGTCGTAGTTAGTAAAAAGTTGTACAGTGCAGCCGCTGTCTATCCCTTATGTTCAACCAATTCAACATCCTCCTGTGACTAACCGGATTTCTTCTACCTATACCATAAATAAAGTGTATGCCAAAGTTCAGCACATTCCTGGATGCATATAATAGCCTTAGTTTAAATATAGACTTCTTTATATACTCAGATATGTGCTTGCTGAATCTTAAATCTCCTAGATTTTTAGTTCCCTGTTAAATCTCCCCTGTCCATGTTAATGTTCCCTGTTGCAATGTCACGGTATTTATAGAAATCAAACTATTGTTATTTAAGTATTCTTCATCTTGAGGCCTACAAAAAAGCATGTTTTTACTGTTGCTTGGATTAAGTAACAAAATAGGAGCTTAAATGGCTATTTAGTAAATGGCAAACCTTGCCAACTTCCGATAGGCAAAAGAGTAGAATTATCGTCTACGTACATTTGTTTGGAACAGAAAGCTACAAATTAGTAAAAAAATGTTGTGTATAAAAACAGTACAGGCTTGAGGATGGACCCTTGCGGAACACCATATGATAAACCAGGGGCTGTTTTTATTGTGGATAGTAGATAGAAATGTACAAAAGCTAGTTTTTATCTATATTCAATAGATAACTGAAAAATGTTGCTGTTAAATTTTTTTAGTTTTGTTAATTATTGTAAGTACTAAGAACGGCGAAATTTTTGACCACGTTGATATCTTGCACCGTTATAGTATTTAAACAGTGATTATATACCAATATTGTATTTTTAGGTATGAATTATCACAAGATATATTAGATAAGCAAATAGAAGTCTTAGAAAGGAAATATGGGGGAGTTAAAGCCAGAACTGCAGCACTTACTATCCAAAGAGCATTCAGACGGTACACTTTACTCAAAAAATTCGCAGCTATTACCGCTATGGCCAAAGCAGAAAAGAGAATTAGCCGAAGACTACCACCGCCCAATGAAGAAAACAAAGGTTCCTTGGAGTCTTCGGAACAACAGTGTCCAGAATATATGCGCAATAGTTTTGAAGGGCACGACTGCAATAACATGCGAGTTCTTCCAGTTAGATCTATGTCCTTACGAGAACGGAGAATTGTGGATAACATGCCTATTCCTAGAAGTCAGTCTGGCACACCTACTGGGTGCTGGGAAAACTATTCCTCCTCTTCTTCCTTGCAGCACTATTACTCCCCAGCTGAAACGAATAAATCGGATTCCTTAGGAACTCAAGTGACTGCCAGTAGTTCTTGTAGCACACCGACCACCTCATCAAATGGATATATGCGCGCGCGGAATAGTTTAAGTAGTAGAAAAGTACCACCAGAAGTACCAAAGAGAACTTCCAGCATTACCTCGAGATCTATTGAACAAGGGAGGCACAAGTCCAATGGTTTGTCAAAAACTGCCGAAAATGGTTCGTTGTCTAGTGTGCAAAGCTCAGGTAAGATTTTATATTTTATATGTTAATTGAAGGCGTAAATTCATTTTCTTAATATTGTTTAACGTTAAGAGTTTTAGGAAAAATTATTTTACTAAATGTGCTAACTTTTTTTTATCACAAATTAAAATTTGATAAAAAAAATCCTAGTTTGTATACAAGCGTGATTAAATTTTTTTTCTTTTAAAGAATTTTCCTATTTCCTATGCCCCTCCCGCAATAATAAAATTTTAAAAATATTTGGAAAATAAAACCATTTTATATTAATCAGTTTATATCATTCAGCTCGTCTGAAGAGACGAGGAGAACATACCATTATCAACCTTCCTGGAAAAACTCTTTATATATTTCTGATATAAACATGTGATGTTTTAGGATTTAAAGATTTCTCCATTACAGGTAGTGATAGTAGCATCTCCACCGAACGAATTCAGTGTGAATTTTCCGGATCACCTGTCTGGAAGAGAAAAGGAAACCACACCTCGGAATACGCTGAACCTACTTTGGAAACGAGTTTGGGCAACATTTCTAACGCCAGTTCTTCCACATATACTTTAGTTGAAAGATCTGCTGATCAACAGGCTCCACAAAGTTACAAAATCTCAGAAACTATTAGAAAGAGGCAGTATCGAGTAGGGCTGAATCTCTTTAATAAAAAACCAGAAAAAGGAATTGCTTATCTTATTCGAAGAGGGTTTCTTGAAAATTCACCACAAGGTAGGTATTTTTGGAAAACGTTTCTGTTAATAACTGTATTTATTATCTGAAAAACACTAAACACCTAAAATCGCACTTTGATGCAGTTACACATGTACAAATAACATGCAAAATTCACCTCTGTGAATATCAAAAAACGCGAAATAGACGAGTTTTAAACTAAAAAAACTTTGATTAATGAATTAATAAAAGCAAAAAACCAAAATTTGCCCGTTTTTCTTTTTCTGCTTTTATTACTACCTATATAAATTTAAACTTGTTTAGCTTTAAATTGTAGGTAATTTTTAATATTTGAATTTTGGCGATTTTTTGATAAAAGGCACTAACGATATATTGATCAAAAAACGAAATGGCGAATGCGTCTCGAGACCTCACTCTTAATCATTTTTTCTGTTGCAGGAGTCGCTCGATTTCTTATATCCCGGAAAGGTTTAAGCAAACAAATGATCGGAGAGTACTTAGGAAATTTACAAAGCCCTTTTTGCATGGCTGTGCTAGAGTGTTTTGCAGCTGAACTGGACTTATCCGGAATGTGTGTGGATGTGGCCCTTAGGAAGTTCCAGCAACATTTCCGAATGCCAGGAGAAGCGCAAAAGATTGAAAGACTTATGGAAATATTTTCGCAACGATACTGCCAATGTAACGTGGATATTGTGGCACGATTACGGTCGCCAGATACGGTACGTTTTATCTTAACCAGAAAAATTTACAATTATTTTAATTTAAAATTTTTTTAAAAATTCTGGTGTAGAACTGTGTATTGTCTTTGATGTCTTTTGTATAAGCCTAAAACTGAAAACTGAAAACAAAATTCATCGCAGTGCAATTATCAAAGAAAAGGCTCCAGAAAAAAAAATTATGGAAATCGATTTATCGGTTCGCGAGAAAATCAACTTTGAAATTGAGCATCATTTTTGGTTGTGCGTTATTCAGGGTTGCAATAAATCACGAATTTTTTGAAAAAATCAATAAATCTGATTTGGATTTTATCAATTTATACTGACTTTTTCCTTAAATATGAAAATAATAAACTTTAAAATCACTTATTTCCATTATTTTGTCTCTATTCGCCCAAAAATATTTGTTGTCTAGATTTACAGTTAGAAAATATCCTCGGCGACATACAAAATAACTTGTATTAACATGAACATTTTCGGCAGCGTGGAGCGTAATTTATGAATATTTTTACGCTGGACTGATGACGATTAGTTATATTTTTACACTTACATAATGTATCTAAACACTTCGTTTTAAATAAATCATCTTCCTTTTTTTAAATTTCCTGATGAGTTATTTGCTTCGGCGACTTGTTTTTACAGCAATTTATAATTTGATTTAAAACACGATTAAAATTGAAAAATGATTAAATCATGAAACTTTTTATTTTAGATTTTTGTTCTGGCTTTTGCAATAATAATGTTAAACACTGACCTACATACACCAAGTATTAAACCGGAACGTAGAATGAAACTGGAAGACTTCATTAAAAACTTAAGAGGTATTGACGACTGTGGCGACATTGACAGCAATCTATTGACCGGAATTTATGAAAGGGTCAAAGCCAACGAATTTAAACCAGGATCTGATCACGTGACTCAAGTCATGAAGGTTCAAGCAACGATTGTAGGGAAAAAGCCAAACATGGCACTGCCTCACCGTAGACTAGTATGCTATTGTAGGTTATATGAAATTCCTGATATTTATAAGAAGGAGAGGCCGGGCGTTCACCAAAGAGAAGTTTTCTTGTTCAACGATCTATTAGTTATAACTAAAATATTAAGCAAGAAGAAATCTTCAGTTACTTATACGTTTAGGAATAGTTACCCGCTGTGTGGAATGGTGGTTACTTTGTTCGAAGTTCCACGTAAGTTTCCAATTGTTATTTTATTACTTAATAATATTTTTATTACTAGGATCAGTTCATTCGATGGGCGAAACGCTTCTAGAGATGAGATTTTTAATTTAATTTCTATTTAATTTATAGATTATCCATATGGAATTAAGCTAAGTCAGCGAGTTGATCAAAAAGTTCTAGTTACGTTTAATGCTAGGAATGAGCACGATAGATGTAAGTTTGCTGAAGACTTAAAAGAAGCTGTGAGTGAGATGGATGAAATGGAAAACTTGAGAATTGAGGCTGAGTTGGACAGACAGAAATCTAGTAGAGGAAACAGATCTGGTAAGTACGATTGTATTTTAAATTACTCAGCAAAACCAATTTTTATCTACGATAATACAGAGTGACCTATCAGGTGTGTCACTTTGCATTCATATTAAAATTTGTTCCATTTTGAAATGTCTTTTATAATAATTTTCGCATGTAACTGGGTCCTTGTAGTCCTCGATCAAGTAGATACAGAATATTGCCAATAGTTTTAATTTTTTCAATAACAAAGAACCATAATATTTACTGTATGAACATTAAAAAAAAATATTTTTTACGATTTTCCTTAATTAGGAAACCACAACTACCAAATTTAACTTAATTGGATATAAATATATTATTTATTTGGTTAAAAAAAGCTTCTTTGCCTTCGAGTTTCATTTTTCCGTGAGCATTTCTGCATAAGTGTTTTTGTTATATAAGGTGTGGTAGAGCCTGTACGGGCCGGGTTTTCATCTTCGACTTTCAGGCCGGGCCATTTAATCAATAAAAGTTCGGGTTTTCGGGCCCTAACAATTTTTTCCTGTTCTGCAGGACTTTTGTCTTTCGGGTCAGCTTTGGTTTGCTTATGTGCTTTTTCTTTAAGAAATGATTGTAAAATAATTTTCAAGCCCTAATATTTTTTCTCGGGCCTTCTGGGGTTGCCGGGCTTGTCGTGCCTGCCGGGCCAGTTCGGGGCGTGAAATTCCGGTTCTTGCAGGGCTCTAGGGTGTGGGGAAAAAGCGTAAGGAAATTAAGTGGATTGTCATTTTCAAGATTGTAAAAAAAATTTCTTCAAAATACTTTATTTTCGTTGGACTTTCATTCTCTTTAATGTATTAGTCTTCTCAACTTTCTAAACTATAAATTCAAAATATTTGAGTCGTCGCTTTCTTATAAAGAAGAGCGAGTTGAGCGATGATTCCAATGGCGTGTATTTTTAAAATTCAGGATTTTTTTATTTAATAGAGTTGAACAAAATTTAAATGAGCTGTATATGTATCTGTATAGCTATTACATTATAGCATATATCATTATGGCATTTAAAAATGAGCAGACAGTGCCACTATTTGATTGTGCATAATTATAAAATCACATCTAAGGGTCTTGACTAACTAACAAAGGAAGATATATAATATTCTGGCCTTCTTTCGTTATTTGTTATAGAACGTAAAATTTATATCAGTTTTGAATATCTACTATGGTCAAAATTGATACTCTAGTAACATGCTTGCAGTACTTTAATAGATTGGTACATTAAACTCTATTTTTTAGAAATCAATTATTTTTTCTAAAGTATTTATAAGTAATATTTTTTTGGAAGATAAAAATTTTTGAAATAATTGTATTGATATTCACGATTACGATTAATCGTATACCTCCAATAATCGGCGATTAGTTGTAACCCTTTCATTACTAAACGTAGTGATTCAAAACAAATAAAGACAATGCAAGTCCAAAACTCTATTGCCGTTCAATATTATAAATATGTTTTACTATTTTATAAACTAGAATCATTATTATGTGATTTCTTAATTAACTATAAGTTTTGAAAATTATTGTCTTTAAAAAATAACTAAACCTGTAAATTTTAAATTGAAGGGACCATTTTGCATGCGTAAAATAACTGTTAACACCTACATTTTTC
This sequence comes from Polydrusus cervinus, assembly GCA_935413205.1. Lineage (NCBI taxonomy): Eukaryota > Metazoa > Arthropoda > Insecta > Coleoptera > Curculionidae > Polydrusus > Polydrusus cervinus. The sequence continues at coordinate 3,445,569 of OW284520.1, forward strand.
CAAATTCCTTATACTACCATCATTTTTGGCTTTGTTTGCACTCTTTATCCACAATTTTTCACATAATAGGCTTTTTCACTACACTTTAAAATACCTGTGTCGGTGTTCCAACAAAATATTCATAACCATTTAAAGCGGAGAGTCGCAGGCTGTCAGAGGAAAACAGTGGCTGATAGAGTCTTTCAAACATGGATTCCATTCTCAAATAAATAAAAATTTCAGATGTAAACAAAAACACTGACAAGCTGCAGCTCTCCAATTAATAACAAGTGAACTGCATGCTCAGTGCTCACTAGTAAATTTTTATCAGATCTGCGTCATATTTATACAGGGTGATTCCTAAGTTGATACTTATTTTTTAGCTGTGTATAGAAGGCATTAAAATAAACAACATTTTCAAATACCTTTTTCAAAAAACTTAAAAATAGGCGATACAGAAGTAAAAAATCTAAGTGGGGGCCTGGTCATCAAAACGTAGCCTGTTATACTTATGTTTTTTGTCTTATTAGTCATGCAATTTACGGGTCGGTGGTCAGTTATTTGGCAATCCGCTGCGGTATGTTTTTCGGAATCAAGTTAATTTTAAAGTTGAAAATATTGTTTGAGTTAGGCAGGACCGTATTTGATCTATACTCTATAGTGTAATAAATAAATAGTACCTTATTTTTAAGTTTTTTGAAAATGTTTATTTTAATGCCTTCTATACACAGCTATAAAAGAAGTATAAACTTAGGAATCATGGAGATTTTAAAAGTGGTGAGAATTTTAGTCAAAAAAAATTTAATATTAATTTTATTGATGAAAACGCTTATCATAATACAGACTTAATAATTTAAATACCCAAACTGTCAAATTCCGTAATAGTGAAAGAGCCTACGAGTTCGCGGTATATAATACTGCCTATTCCTTTAACGCTTCTAACACGCATCATAAAAGTTAGTGAATGCTTACCTAACAACTGTGTTCTAGGAACAGAAAATAGAGATAGTGGTGTTGCAGATGTAGAAGTGTATCCTTGCCACCAATGTCCGTGCTCACAGAACCCAACCTTAGGGCAGGCGGAGAATTGTGCAGACGAACCGCAACACGACAGTCAAATCAAGAGATCCGCGCTCAGCAATTCATTGTTGGATATACACGAGCAATGTAAGTGAATTCATATTTCTTTTTATGTCGGTTTATTTCGAATATCTCCGAAAGTTTTCGGAAAATTTGCAATTGTTTTTTACCAAATTATTTAACCCCAAAATATGCAACATTTCCTCAATTTAACCATCATCGTATCTCTTACTGTTTTCGATAATTTATAGCATCCTGTATAAAGCAACAGTTAAAATTATTTGTTTTTTTTTTGGATTTAGACTGCTTACTCAAAATGGTTTTTGGGATGAAGTAATCTTTCCGCGTTGTCCTCTGTAAGAAAATCTAGAAATTAACACACATTTAAGAAACACGGATTTAGTGTTTGCACATTATGTAGGGTAGAGCAAAAAATATATATTTTTGAAAAGGTGTAATCATTAATCATACATTAAATCAACTCCTGCCTTACATACTTTTTGAAATGATAGTGAAAGTAACAACTTTCGCTGTACTCATCTAACAAGCTATTTTTATACAGGGTGGTCTGTAATGAATGAGCTCAATATGCCTTGATAAAATGTTCGTCACTAATGAGATATAGGGTGTTAAAGTTTTATTTCTAATTTTTTTTCTTATAGCTCAAACTGTTTTTGAGATATAAACATATTGGGGTTTTTTAGGGGCGAGTAACATAAATCTATTTTTGTTTTATAAATAACATGTAGAGGACGCTAGTTTTACTCTACACGCCCACTACATCACGGGCTTGCTGGTAACTCTATTGGGGTTCTGATTAAAATTTATAACAAAACAGTAACTTCTAAAGAAAAAAGGTATATTTCCTTTATTTTATTAAAAAAGCCGTTTCCGAGATATTTACATTTTCAAGGAACATTGCATGAAAGTTTTCATTTTCAACAAAAATAATTATTCAGTTTTGACAAAAAATTAGATGATAAATATTATGAATTTACCATTATTTCAACAAGTGACCAACTGTTGAAAAGGATTCAGGAGGCCACCAACTTAAGTAAAAATTAAGGAAGAACCTTATTTAAAGTAAGGCACTACTTGGTAAAAGGTTTAACTTGACTGGTTTTAATTCATAATTTTTATTATAATTTTATCTAATTTTTTTGTCAAAACTCAATAATTATTTTTTCTTAACATAATAGGAGTTGGTACAATAAAAGGGGGTATGATGTCCATATCGCACGAGGAAGTAAATTGAGCACGACGCCGTAGGATTTTTTTAACCTAATTTTTCCATAAAGGAAATATACACCCTTAGTTTTTATCAGCCACTATAGAGACCACCATGACACCATTCGCTTCTTAGTATAGATACTTAAGATAAGGAGAGCAAAAAAAATCGTGTCAGTTTTACACATACACAAACACATGCATAAGTCCATGTTAGTAATTTTTATGTATTAAGTTGTCATTATACTTGTAAAGTAAACTTCTAAATTTTGCTTGTCAAATTTTGATTTTTCGAATAATTTTGATATTCTTTGATAATATTTTATATAACTTGTTTTATTGAATGATTTTTTTCATAGACATAAAAAAAACATTAACATATTTATATGTCTATGATTTTTTGGCAGATCTGCTAAGATATTTGATATTTAGAATTATATAATTCCCCCTCCTTCTCCTTTGAACTGCGCTATTGATTTTATTTATATTAGAAGCAAGAACAAATATAAAAAACTGTTAGTCCGTCAGGATTGACGTAAATTTTTCCAGAAAAATAAGTTCCAAATCGTAAATTATTATACAAATTTATTTGTCATAAAAGTTCCTGTTTTACATTATCAAATTTAGCCTTGAATAAATTCACGAAGAACTTTACAAGTGTAATGACAGCTTTAGCAGTAGAAATAATGGTATGCAATCCAAGTAACATTACCATCGAACTAATTTAGCGAGACTGGACAGTAAGATTCCACTTTTAATTAATATGATAGCTGGAGGTCTTGAACAATATGTACAGCAGTGGTAGCTCTTCAGGTGAAGTAGGTGAATGGGCTCTTCACCAAAAATAAATAAAACCAGGAGGAAAGCTTTTCGACAATGTTAAAAATGAGGATAAGAGAGACGTTTTGTTACACTGGTTTTTAGTCAATGTTTATTTAAGTACCCGTACTATACCTCTAGCTCTTCACCATTTTTTAAGACCGCGAGCCGCCACTGATGTACAGGATAACCAGGAGACACATATAAATGTTATTTTAGTTCAGAATAACCCTAAACTTAGCAATGCTTAAGAATAGTGTAGGCAGGTTGGAATAAACACAATATTAACTTTAATGTAGTTGCAGGAGACAAGGCCCAAAGACGTGGAAGCGTAGGATCATTAGACAGTGGAATGTCAGTGTCATTCCAGTCTACATCAGCTAGTACCTGTTCTAGATCTGACAAAATGGCCGGCAAACAGTCCAAGCCGGGCATCCATCATCACCAAGGCTTCCTGGGCGGCTTGTTTAACAAACGTCAGCAAAGCGGCAGCAACGTCACACCCAAATCTACCGAGGTATAATGTTGAAAATCTTACAAAAAATGTAAGGTTATTTTTCGCTGTGAAAGAACCCCTGCACTTTTCTTATAAAAAATGGTCTTTGGTTAAATTTTCTGAATGTTGTAAATAATGTCATTCTGATCAAGATCCAGGATGTCCATTCTTGGTTTATGATAATAATTCGTCCTAGATAAAATAGAATACTACAAAAAAAAAGTTCTTACAATGAGAATGATGAATATATATTTTTAAATCTTTGTATTTTCGATATTAAATTATTAATTAAGAAAGTAATACTTTATAGAACATTAGCTATTTTTTTAGGGAAATATGTTAATTGCACAACCCTAAACAATGATCTGCCCAAACGTCATCAGACGCGGCTTGTCCATAAGGTCTCACCTAATTAATTTTTTTTAAATAATTATTCTCAAAAAATCCAAATATTCCAAAATATGTCATGCGAAAGCTAAAAAAAAACAGACGGGAAAATGCCAAATTACGTCGTCGATAGGGACTTCCCCACATGCAGTTTCAGTGACGCGTATCCGCGACATCCTGTATCTCAAAAACTGGTGGGTAGATTTTGTTGTGGCCATGGATACTTTTGATTAGAATGATAGTTTCTACAACTACTAAAAATTTTGTAAAATTAACCGAGCGCTTTTTTCTCTAAGAAAAGAGCTGGGTTCTGTATATGTCATTGTAATACAAGTAGTCGGAAATTATAAGGGACAATAGTCAGCTAATATTCTCAAAACTCTTTAAAAAAGGAGGTGCCCCTTTGATATTGCTAATTGGTAAAACAACGAAGTCGTAACTACTCTCCAGAAGGGACATTGTAAATAAGGGGTTAGGAAAGAAAGCCCTATCTTCCTGTTTTATTACAAATAAGGGGTTAGGAAAGAAAGCCCTATCTTCCTTCTCCTTCCTGTTAGGAACAGGAACAGAAAGGAGAAGGAAGATAGGGCTTTCTTTCCTAACCCCTTATTTGTAATAAAACAGTTATCGCAAAATTGCTCCTTCTGGATTTATATTTATATTTTATAAAAGCTATGCACTAGCTGAGCAGGTACGGCCATTAATGCAACAACAATTTGATTGGTTATAGAGCCGGAAAATGTTTTAAATTAGCTGACTCTATACTCTTGTAACGTCTTACTCGTTGGTATTGGTAAAAAAATAAACAGTCACTAGTGTATTTGCACTAAATCTCTACTAAAACCAGCGAAACGCCATTATTCAGGGTTGACGATCTAAATAGGTACTTACATAATTATTGTTCTCTGAACCTATAGATTTTTCTCTGTATTGTTCTATGTATTGGATAGTTTATCGCTCATCTGATGAAATAAAACTATGAAAGCAATGTATAATCTAAAGTAAATAAAATTAAAAATTACTTCATTCCTAGAAGTAATTATTAATAATTCAAAATAATTTTAATTCCTAGGTAAGTTTGTTGCTGTTAGTATAGGCGCAAGTCGTTAAAAGAGGTTGTATACAGCTTAAATAAAGGCCTGTGGCGCTATGTGCCCATTGAGTTGTGAAACATGACTACATGGATAGTCGTGGTAAAAAAGTACACTTTTCTATAAGAAAAAGCATTACGGAAGGAAACTATTTTTAGACCACGATTTGACAATATGCATAATACGATTAGCTGAACTTTGAAATAGAAATACAAAATTTAATCAGAGGTTGGCAAGACCAACTTCGTGTGCGCGTCAATAATAACTTTTAAACAAAATCAAAATTTATTTATTATTATAATTTATTATTTACCAAACAATTACTTATTCAAGGAATCAAAGAAAACCATTGTTGCAAAAAATTCTTTGTTAATTTATGGGCCATAATTAAACTGGAGGGGCAGGATATTAATCAATAAATTTTGTTATTGTTAAGGCCGTAAAGCACCTGTAAAGTAAAACTCTAACCTCCAATTTTTTAACTGTAAAATAAGTTATGTATGCACACACTATGAGATAAATTGTATGTAGTACAAAAATATATTTGCTCCATTGAAGAAAATAATGTAGAAATATGGACCAGCATAATAACCTCTATATTTTTCTTTTAATGAAGTAAATTTTACAGGTGCTTTACAGCCTCGACGACAAAACTTACTGATTAATGAGTAATACCCTGTCTCTCTATTTTATAATTAGGGCCCATAAATTAACAAACTTGCAAACTGCGAATAACAAAAATATTCTTGTAAAAAGAACTTAATTGGGACTAGAACCTTGACTATGACCCACACCATGACTTAAAAAGTCACCAAAAAATAATGAAACCCATTTCTGCTTATATTTTAAATATCCTGCCATCAAGTTCCTCCTGGCATGCGCAGTGTGCCTGCAATAGTATTGGTAAATAGACGCGAATACGAAAACCCCCTCACTGATTTATAAAAATATTATTTACATCAACCTGGTCGACTTGCATAACAGCATCAAATTTCCAAGTTTTTTAAAATTTTTATTACATAGTGTTCTTAAACAGTCTTTTTACAGGTATGTACAAAAATTTTAATATTTTAAAAATAATATAGTTTAAAATATCGATATCCTATCTACATTATGTTACAGTACATATTATATAAAAACTGAGCAAAACTAGGTAATGTATATTTTTGTGTATACAGGGGGAATTGTTTTGTTGTGATTTTTTTGTCTTTATTAAATTTTATGTTGGAGGTGTAATCGTCAAAAAACATCCAGTTTATATTGAAGATTTGGGTCCAATAAAAATGTGTGTTTATTTTTTTTTCTATGACATGCTTATTTCAATTATTACGTCCAGTCTGTCATTTGCATTGATGATGTCAATATTTTTACTATTTTATTTTTATAACCTAAATATTACATACTTGTAAGAAAACGTAGCTTAATATTTAAGAACATCTTGTATAAAATCAAGAGAAACGTTTGTGCATTGTTACTATTAAAACTAAAAAATTATTTGTATATTTACATAAGATAAGGCGGATAGTTTAGGTACTGTGTACCTTTTTTTTTAATAATTAGTGCTATTTATCAAATTTTCTTCAAATCTTCTAATGTTTAAGATTACATGCCGCTAATATTAAGACAAGAATATAAACCACCCATTTCTCTGTATATGTAACCAAGTAACTGTTTTAAAATCTAAATGTTCGTCAAAAGTTGATAATTACAATTAATATAGGGTGACCTGTAACATTGAAAATTGATTAGTTGGTTGTTTTCGGAAAGGTTATAGCTACAGGGTGGCCCACGTAACGATGACTGTACATCATCTTAAAAAAATAAATGTTTTAAAATGAAACAGTTTAACATGAAAGTTGACTGATTTATCAATTAAATTAAGAGCTACGGCGGGCCAATGCGGCATAAACAGTGACGGCTTTTTAATAAGAAGTAAGTAAGGGTGATTCCTAAGTTGATAATTCTTTTTTAGCTGTGCAACATTTTCAAATACCTTTTTTCAAACAACTCAAAAATAAGGCACTTACATTCATTTATTAAACTATAGATTAAATACGGTTCAGCCTAATTTGCCCGTTAAATAACATTAAGAAAACTTCTGGGTGTAAAATGAACCTGCAAGGGAAAGCGTTCTGCGTATAATCTCGAGTCAGCAGCCGCACTTTGACGACACTCGCCGTAAATTAGCACCATATCTACTAGTTCATTGTTTTTAAATTCAAAATTAACTTGCTTCAGAAATAACTGACCACCGACCCGTAAATTGTATGACTAATAAGAGAAAAGACAAACAACATAAAATATAGCAGGCTACGTTTTGATGACCAGGCCCGCACTTTAATTTTTTACTTATGTATCTCGCCTATTTTTTAAGTTTTTTGAAAAAAAAGTATTTGAAAATGTTGTTTATTTTTATGCCTTCTATACACAGTTGTATACGAACTCTTCGGCTATTTTAAAACGAGTACGTGGTCTTCGCTGTTGAAAATCGCCCCGTTACCCGATCGTCGCTCGCATGTCGGAGTGTGTAAATCAGTTCGCCTGTACGTGTTGAAAAACATTTTTTCCAGCTTGGCTTTTCAAATGTAAAAATCTGATCCCGTCACCCCAGTTTAACAGTTTCTAAGATAAAGTACAGCATTGTCTTATGTGGGAGCTATCCGATCAGTTTTTAAATTGTTACCACTGGTAAAGGTTAAATGTTACCAAGTAAATGTATTATTTATCATGGCTGTCTGGAATTTCGCCTACGGCGGATTTAAACAATAAAGATAATTTTGTTTTAAGGATGAGTTATTTCATCTGAAAATGTTTGGTCGTGTTGTGCAAAACTGCTCTTCTCAGTACCGTGGGCTCGATTCTTAAAGGCAGTGAAACAGAAGACCCCTGCTGATAGGGCGCATTTAAATGTGGTTCTTCTGGAAAGTAAAAGTGGTGGACTCATTCTCAAATTAAAAAATCCTTGCAGTTTTGTGCAGTGTAGAACAGACCTTCTGAATATTATCAGATGAATTACTGGGTGCATGTAACTATTATTTAATTCCCTGGCGAATACCTAGAGAATAATATTAAACCAGTGCTTGACCAAATTTTTCGACCTACTACTTTAAGCAAATTCCTTACATGCCCTTAGAAGATTATAATCAGAGCTGGGCAGTAATTGCTTGAAAAAGTGCTTGCAAGCACTTTAAAATACAGTGCTCGGTAATTCAAGCCCTTTATAAAAAGGGCTTGGTAATTGAATTTCGCATTTCAAACCATTTAAAGTGCTTTCAAGCACTCAAAATAGGTAAGCCAAAAATATTCTCTTACAGGAATCAAAGATTACAGTTACAAACACCCTAAGAGAAAGGTTAAAGCACAAAATATGTTTGTATCAGGTGATTAATGAGAATTCCTATTTTATTTATAATGGTCGTCGCTGTTGAAAAGCGCCCCGTCAGCCGATCGACGACAGTCGACACATCCTACTTCATCCCCACTATACAATGACACCCAGGTAATTTTGTGTGACAGCGGCTTCTAAAAAAGGTGTCTCCCTCCTCGAAACTTCTCCGATTCTCCTGCCCAGAGTGGTTTCTATAAAAAAAAGTTTCCCTCCCCAAAAAATGTTTCCCTGAAACAAAACTGTTTGAATATCTGTGCACAGTGGTTGGTTTACCGAGTGAAGGGGCTGCAGAACAACCCCCCCCCCCCCCCTCCCCACCCCGTAAGCCACTGCACTAGCGAGTCATGGAATTTTTTATAAAATAATTAATTTTTAAGAATTTATTAGAATAATTTTGTCAGTTTAATTTTTAATCCCCAAAAATATTTTGTACGTGTGGTATTCATAGTCTCGACAAGACGTTGACTCGAGACTGGGCGGCCAGCCGTGAATACCGACGTAAGTGTGCATTTGTTCTATGTTTAACCAGAATATAATCATAATTTGTGCTTTAACATGCTTATATCCGAAACTAAGACAAACTTAATGTTCCCTGATTCATTTGACCTTTTAGATTGTTTGCGTGAATTAATTTTTGGCATGAATTGAAAAACAGGAGGACATTAATGTCGTTTTAGACCAAAATAGCTCTCTCGTATGTAAAATTGCGACAGTAGGAAACCGAAGAAACTATTTGGTACTACTGCTGTTGCTTAGTGAATTTATTTACACATGTATATATTATAAGCGTACTGTATTGCACCATTTTCATTTGAAGAGAGCAAAACATGTTCTAGTCGAGTGTAAATAGTTAAGAATCTCATACTACTGATATTAATTTAATCTAATGTGCATTAAGTGTTTTTTTAATAACTAATAAAGAGTCCAGTCCAATTATATCTTTTTTTATTGACTTATACTTTGAAGGATTTAAGTGAGAGAAGAGTTTGGGACTTGCATTGTCTTTATTTGTTTTAAATCACCACGTTTCAAATGGTAAGCATCTCCAGTCGTCTTTAGGTGAACAAGAACATCATCTCCAATCAAACATTGTCTCCAACCTTCAAACAAACACTTTGAAGGGTTTGTTGTAATATAAAGGGTAAGAAAACTTTTACAAAACTCAAAGTTAAAATATGCTTTATTATAAAAAGATTGTATAAACAAAGTGGAAAATCACTAACTTTACAACATACAGAACAATTCTTGTCTTATTAATATTATTCATCGAGATTTTATAAAATATATATATAAAAATTTTATATTAAGTCATAGCATCGAGATAGAATAAACAAGGAGGCGCTATTACCATTTAATTTCGTCTGAGAAAAATGGTACCAGGGAGCGGGACAAAGTGTCATACTAATATGGCCGATTCATAAGGGCCTGATTAAATTTATTTTAAACAATTCTAAAAACACAGAAGAAAAATTTCGTTTCGTCAAATCCATCCCTAGACGTGTTTCGCCATACATGGCTCATCATCAATTATAAAAATGCTTGGGTCAACTAGAATAATATAATTTCATTAAGCAATAAACAGCTTAGTAATGGAAATAACGGATAATGGTATTATATATACACGTGTTTGTATATTGTGTACCTACTACCTGTTAGCAGCTAGAAAAATGTTGTTGAAACCCGTTTGTGCTCATTAATTTAATTGATTGGTGACATAGAAAATATGGAGAATAAAATAAATATTGTTCCATTGCAAAGTTTCACAATGGGATGAGAAATGATTTTATTTAGAAGTTGTAAATGTTTTACGTGCGATAGTAGCAAAAATGAAAATTTTTGCTACACTTTTATGAACCATGTTACTTGTCAGACAAAGACGAGTAGTGGCATAGTGGCCCGGTTGCCTTAATTTTCAATTTATAAATATTGAAAGTTCGATTGGAAGTAAATAATGCCTGCCAATGTTATTTATGTCACACTCAATGTTGCTGGTTAGTTAATTCTGGTTAAAAATCTTCGTGAAACCCAACATACAAGCTGTGTTTATTTCCGCATAGAAAATAATGAACTCTAACAATAAACAAATGCTAAAATTGCAGTTAAGCGGCTAGTCCTAAAAAGTCCAAAGCTGATTTAACTTAATAATTGTAGATGTATTGTTTTTACATTTTTTTGGTATTTAATAATTTAAATAACATTGGAACTAAACAATCCATAGGCAACAATTAGCACCCAAAGTTTATAAATACGGACCTGTCCTTTATTTATACTAATCTATGCATAGGCGTAGTTAGACGGTCAACACTGGGGGTGCTGAAGTCCTAGAAAACAAAACAGATTGTGTGTATTTATTTAATTGCAATATATTTAAAAATGAAAACGAAATAGGTATTTTATTTTACCTTAAAGAAAAGTAAAAGAGGACTATTACGTTCAAAACTAACTGCATGCATGTATATCTAGTATAACGTATAACCTACCCACAAATCCACATTGCATTAAACAAAATCAGTATTTGTTAATTGAAATACCGAGGAAGGGGAACTAAATAGAAATATTTAAATGAAATTACGCCTGAAGTACTAATTTTCTGCTTCCCTTTCCTGGGCCCTTTATAAATTCTTGTAGAACCATTTCCACATCAATTTTTTTGGGGGTGCTAATTTAGATTTCGGGGGTGCTTAGGCTTAGCACCCCCCAAGTACCCCCCTAACTACGCCTATGAATCTATGAAAGTTAATTTTCGCCGTTTTCTTTTTATCCACAGCATTTCTGCTGGAACAACTTCGCACGGTACAAGAAATAATTAATGTCTATCACACAGTAGCAATAGTTTTATACAAAAATTGAAATACTTCTTATAAAATCTAAAACCACCTCGATTATGATAGATCGAACAGCTAATCACATAAGTGACATAAGTGTCATACCAATATGGTGCAGGTAGGGTCACTTTTAGTCACGCGATGTCGTTTCCTTGTTTATTCTATCTCGATGATATTATTACATGATAGTCAAGGTACATATAGAAGGTTGAAATCAAATAAACATATTCATCACATTAGGATTGTCAGGAGAAAGCTATAAAGTATAGTAAGGTAAGTATTTTTCTTATCTTAATATAGCTAGACAATTTTTATTTTACTTTCAATAATAGGTACAATAAAAAATAATTTTGATACATAAATAAGATTTTTTTACAAACAAACAAGTAGAATAAATAATGTAATAGATTTCTTGATAAAATGGCGGAGTTAAATTTAATTATGTTACAAACTCTAAGCAAGTTCGGTTTTTACCTCGCCGATGAGACGAGAGCGATGAAAATTTTAGATCATGTGATCACGGAGTATTCAGACAAGGTTCTTAGATCTATCTAAGAACCTTGGGATTCAGAAGACTTTTATTTATTTCTAACCTAAGAATTTTGTAAAGTTGTATGTAAACAAGTTTAAACAAAAATTTTGGTTGGATCATATTATTAGTAAAGTGCAATAAAAAATAATCTTGGCGAATTTCACGAAAGGTAAGGTTATCTTCATCCCTCAAATAACGCCAACGGTTAGATTTTAAATATTCCCACTTTTCGGAAATTTCATTTTTAAAATCTGTCGAAATTCTCCGCCGAAAAATATATATGTCCATTTGCTCGTCGATATGATAAACGAACGACATTCAGATGTATTTTTGTCCTCTGAAAGATTAAACGAAGAGGCGCGGAGTAATCTGAAAAATCTGATGGTAAAACCAAACTCGCTTACTAAAAAAATTGTTAAATAATTCATGCTAAAAATCCGATAGATCTTGACAAAATGGCGAATGAAAATGTATTATTATTTTTTACAACCACTGAAATAGTGCTAATTTACAAATGTAATAGATTTCTTGATAATATGGTGAACTTAACAATATTTACATAGAAAGACTAAAATAGCGTTTTCGATTTAGTGCTCTTCTCGAGACTTGCGTGTTCGATTATCAAAATCGAGTTATCTCGCTACATGGCTATGACACATCTCTGGCAGATCTATGACGTCTGAGAGCGCTCTCGGAGTACTCTCAGAGTGGTAATCAAAAACGCTATAATAGGTACAACCCTTATAGGAGGAAAGAGAAAGGACGCGTAAGTGTTGATACAAAAGTGTGACCATTTGGCACCAGAACCAATTGACGCTCAGTGGTGTAACTAGAGGTTTTGTAAATTATTTTATTATTTTACTCTGCGCGCTAAGAACTGTGTATGAAATAGAATACTTATTTAAAATATTGCTATAGAATAAAACAATGTTGTACTGGATTTTTTAAATATACAGGGTGTCCCATAACTTATGGGCCGTAGAGTAACTGGAGATACTAGACATCAAACTAAGCCAATTAAGTCATATAAGTTTTTTCGGATTGTTACTCGTTCTAGAGATACAGGGTGTTAAAAGTAAAAGTTTATTCTCGAAAATAAGCCATAATTTAAAAACGGTTTAATGAATCGAATTGAAAGTTGGCAATATTATGTTTTTATGAGCAAGAAAGAAGAATTTGTAGACATTTTTAAGTTTCAAACTAGAGGGCGCTAGTTGCATACACTGGGCTTCATAAATCTATGATTTTTTTTCTTACCTGTGATATTAGGTGTTTTTCAATTAAAGTTTCTTAAAGAAGGGCATTTTCTGAGTCAAAAAGGTGTACTTGATTGATCTTAATATCTTTAACGGTTTTTGAGATATTTCCCTTTAAACATCCCAAAGCATAACAACAGTACATATTAATTAAATTATTATTTTAATTATCAAAAAAAAACTTATGACATAATCGGCTTAGTTTGATGTCTAGTATCCCAGTTACTCTACGGCCCATAAGTTATGAGACACCCTGTATATATTTATTTTTGTAATTTTATAACCTGTACTGTGTTTTCTGTTGTTTAATTTTTAGCAAATTCTCAAATAAAAGGTAACTTTCCGAAGACAATACATTTTTAGCTTTTAACTCATTATGATTTGTTTAAGTAAAATAATTCTTATTGTTTACTCTTTAATTTTTGTCCTAAAACCTTAATTTTTTGGTACTTGGTTTGCTTGCACTTCTTGGAACAACTGTCTTCGTAGTTTGTTTTTATGAGAAGTTCCATTATCCTGAGTTTGTACCGGAAGTAGGAGTAGGTTCCAAACTTTCTTGTATTGGCTTTCTTTTCGTCTGTAAGAATAATGTATAAATAATTTAAATGTATAATTAATTTAACAAAACACTGCAATGTTTTCATCAGGGTGTAAAAACATGACACCTATTAACCAATGTCAACCAGGCCCGGTTGTACAATTACGATTTAAGCTTAAAACAGCGTTGAACGAAGCTCAAACTTTATTTTGACAACCACTTTACATTTTTGTTGGTTGTCAAAATGAAGTTTGAGCTTGGTTCAACGTTGAACTAAGCTTAAGCTGTAAATGTACAAATGGATCTTAGCATTTTTAATAGTCCTATTATATCGTTTAGTATTATATAAATAATACAAAATACTACACACCCTTACCTTTTGTTCAATTGTCTGCATATATTGTAGTAGTTCTTCAAAAACTGTTGGCACTGCGTCCATCTAGTAGGCAAGCATTTAGATTCTATGCTATAAAATAAGCTACTCAAAAAATGTTTCGAACAAATTTTGCTGTTTTTGTTAGGCATCCAGTCCTCCAAATGCATGTTTTGGATCCATAGCTTGGTTCTTTCGAGATCCTTCAAAGGAAATCTGAAACTATTTTAAAGTTAAAAAGTATTTTATATAAAAACTAAACCAATCGACAGATTTATTTATACTGTATACAAAACAATCGTAAAAAAACCCTAAAATGTTGCGACACACGCTTGTCGCCTTATAATAAAATTATAGATTTCAAGAAATATAAAGAATAAGAAAATATTAATTATTCTTTTGAGAGAACTATAAAGAAGCCGTCACCGACGCATAATTGCTAATGGTATTCGTTCAATCACACGCCTCGACGATGGTGGGCAGGGTCTTAAAACTGAATTTTAATGTCCCGAGGGCATGTAGGTGATAGATTCCCTTACTGAAACACCCTGTATATTAAAAACATTGCGTTCTCTTGAAACGAATACTGTGCATGTTTATTATAGGGGTTTTAAAAACTTTTTAAATTTGAACTCTGCAGATATTGGAGAATGTAAGAAAGTTATTTTTGGTAAAAAAAAATTCTTAATATTTTTTTACAATACAACGAACTTTAGTAATTTTTTTTAGGATTTTCATTGGCTGCACCCATTCCAGTTATGCTTTAGTGCAAATAACTAGTATAAATAGAGCTGTAACTATATATATAATAATAACTATATAAATTAGACTGGTGGAAGCATGCATTAAGTGAAGGTGGTCATTTCCAATTTTTTCAAAACAAAATTTTTCATTATCAATGTTATTATTAATAATAAATAGTAGAGCTAATTTAATTTAATTATTTTAATTAAGAACGGTGTGCCGGAGGAGAAAAATGCAAGATACCATTTTTATGCAGAATTGACCAGGCTAATCAGAAATAATATCCACATGGAAAAATATCACTGGCGTACCACTTTTTTTCTAAAAAATATATAATCGCTTCTTCATTTCAAGTTTTAAAAATTATTCTATTGGCGATAAAGCTGAAACGAACGGAGATATCGAGCTGCGGTTTTAATATTTTTTCTAGCAAATTTCATCTACTTTTCGATTATGGTATCATAATTATACCGTATGATTTATTTTTTCGGAGTAAAATCAAAAAATGTTTTATTATTTTAAATTTCGCCCTCTAGCATTTTTTTTGAGAACTATTATGGACAACTAAATACGATAGGTGAAAGTGCATACATTTCTCTTCCAAACAGTCTTTAGTTTGTTAAAATCGGATGAGTCGTTTATAAGTTACAGCGATTTAAATGATTACACTTTCAGCTTCCCCCCTCTTATTAAAGTCGGTACGCCAATGAGCATAAGACCAAAATGATGCATAATTGTCCAAGCTTTTTAATGGTGTTATCAAAGATATACCTTAATGTGGAATTATCGGAGATATGTAAAATTTTAAAATTTACTTTTCAATTGTGCCCTTTTGCGGCAAAATGCGGAACTTAAAAATTATTTCCAGGATTTTCTCATGGCCACTTTAGTTATAATTTTTTTTCCTGAATTTCTATGCCCAGTAGTTTCCGAGATATGGCCTCTCGTCACCCTTAATGAATCACCCGGTACATACTTATTCACCCTAAGGCGACTGGAGATAGGTACTTCTTACTAGTTGAGACGTGGTGATTTAAAAACAAATAAAGACAATGCGAGTCCAAAACTCTCCTTCATCCAATTGAGCAAGTCGTTTTTTTTATATCGATTAACTTTAGCAAGAGAGACGCCAGGGAGGGGCCAGGGTGGGTACTGGCCCATCCTAAAAACCTGGGTGCCCACCCAAAATTGAGGGATTCGGTTTTGTAATGGAATTTCCGTGGGAGAAGGGGGATTTGACTATACAATTTTTTGATGAGAAAGAAGTTGTATTATAGAAGGACGTAGTAATGTAATAGGAGATAAAGAGAACGATGATGACCTTTTTTTTTGGGCAAGAGGGGAATGTGGGGGAGAGGCGGCGACCTTTTTTCTAGAAGTCATTTTTGAGTTGGGTAGTGTCACAACTACTTCCTTAAGTGTAGTCGTATTTCAAAATAAATAACACTTAACAGCGCTTTGATACATTTATTATACAATTTTAAAATATTAATATTTCCCTAATAAGGTCCTACAATTTTTCACTTTTGATATTCTTTCTTGGAGCTTTCCGTTTAACTTTAAAGCTTAATTATCCAAAAGTTATTCTCATCTTTTATTTTGCAGAGGTACAAGTTTTACGTTGTTTTAGCTGAGTCTTAATCTTTTGTAAGGAATTTTAAAATACAACGTTTTATTATAAGAATTAAAAGCAGTTTTAACATTTAAAATATTTTAAATGGTTCAGTTTTTTTTAATACATCAGTTCAGAGATACAAGGCTTTGAAGTTGGTTATTTTGTTCTCATCTAATTAAAAAATAAAACAGAAGAAAAATGTCCTTTTATTTAGTCAGATCCATCCCTAGACGCGTTTCACCATATCATGGCTCATCAGTAGAGCTAGAATCCGACGAAAGAAAGGAGCAAAACTGCTTATACAGTATTTGGTGGGCACACTAGCAATATGTTGTACGGAGGACATCTGTGTCGTTGTTAGAGATTTTTAAGCATACCAGCACCTCTAACAAACTTATAGAAATAAGCAAAAATGATAAAAGGAAATCGCCTGTAAGGACTTTCGTCACAATTACAGGAGTCCCGCTAGGCAGAGCTAACTTACATCGGTTTTTCAAACCGAAAACAATAAGTACAGAAGAAGAATTTCCTTTCATTTCGTCAGATCCATCCCTAGACGCGTTTTGCCATATCATGGCTTATCAGTATCAGTAGAGCTAGGATCCTAAAATAAAAGCTTTGAGATTAGAAACCTAATATTTTGGGGGGATACAAAATTTTTTGAGGCCGAGCTAAGCTATTGTCAAATATGTTAGATGTCAAAAAATGACACATACGACGCTATTTTGAATATTTTTAAATGGCAACCCACATTTATAAACACACCAGTATATTGCGTGTCGGGGTCTGATTTCAAAAATATATATATTTATTTCTAACCGTTCGTTAAGGAAATACGCGATCTTTAAAAACTGGCTCTTTTACACTAGCTCCGCTATAAAATACTACGTATCCTCAAAAAGAATTAGGTTTGTACTTTTAAATAAAGCTTCAATTTTTTAATGGGGTGATACACTTAATAGACATAATCGAAAAATGCTGTTTTAAAAAATCGCATATTTCCGTAACTGATGGAAATAAATATTTACAACTATACAGGGTGATTCCTAAGTTGATACTTGTTTTAGCTGTGTGTAGAAGGCATTAAAATAAACATTTTCAAATATCTTTTTTTTAAACACTTAAAAATAGGCGAGATACAGAAGTAAAAAATCTAAGTGCGGGCCTGGTCATCAAAAGGTAGCCTGCTATACTTTATGTTGTTTTTGTCTTATTAGTCATGCAATTTACAGGTCGGTGGTCAGTTATTTGACAATTCGCTGCGATGTGTTTTTCTGAAGCAAGTTAATTTTAAACTGGTGGAACGTGAAAATGGCAAAATTTGAAAACAATGAACTAGTAGATATGGTGCTAATTTACGGTGAGTGTCGTCAAAGTTTGGCTGCTGCTTCTAGATTATGTTTAAGTTGGTAAGACCGTATTTGATCCATATAGTGTATAATAAATGAGTGTAAGTAGGTACCTTATTTTTTAGTTTTTTGGAAAAAGGTATTTGAAAATGTTGTTTATTTTAATGCTTTCTATACGCAGCTAAAAAAGAAGTATTATTGTAGGAATCACTCTGTATACTGTGTGTCAGACTATACTTATGGTCGTGAACTTGTTTTGATTTTGCGCTAGCACAAGTTTTTGCACGACCTTTAGCTATTTAAACTCTCGCGACGGTCAAATCCATAATATATACCTAATTTTAAAATGGTTATTTCTCTAGATTTAAGTTTTCAAAGTAAAATGTTCACGGAAAACTTTTAAAGATGATCCACTTTATCGAATACATAAGCCAAAATAATTAATTCCCTCCAATTAGTGACTCAAAGGCACGCTAAAGCAATTCTAAAGAAAATGCATTTTTGAGGGTTAAGTTTTAAAAATACAATTTTTACGGAAAATCCTTAAGATAATCTGCTTTATCGAGTACATATGCCAAAATAATTAATTTCCCCCAATTAGTGACTCTACGGGCACGCGAAAGAAATTAAAAAAAAAAATTGAGGGTTAAGTTTTTAAAGTGTTGTCACAACCACAACACTACCATCTTCCAGTTAGTTTTCGTTTTGTTTTAAATCTCTTTATTCATTAAATATTATTTTAACATTTTAAATAGGTACTTACATAAGATATTATATATGTTATAATATAATAAATATTGTTCCTGATGGATACTAGTACCTACCTATACCCAGGTCGCCCACAAGGCAGCAGTTTTAAAGAGTTTTTGTTCTTTATTTTATGTGTTTTGCACTTGGAGTTTACTGAAAAAGCGAACGAACTATAGCTTATATGAGTAAGTAGGGGATAGTAGGGTACGAACTACATACAAATGCCAACAAATTAACAATATAGCTACCAAAATCAAAATTACAAATTAAATGTAAACTCGGTAGAAAGCTGATTGTTATTTAAAATTAAATTAAATCATTAAAAAACCCGCCTTCATAATAGCACATTTTGCCAACCAACAAAATCCCGCTAAACAATATTTCAAACATAATTTTGTCGGAATGCACAAAATTTACCTGTGCCTATGGCCGACACCGAAATTGAGCCGAACTGGACGGAATTTCCCATTTTATTACTCTACACCTTTAAAAAATTGACTATACCTAGGTCGTAAATCAAAAATGACTGTGTTCCGTCCCCGCTGATTTGGCGGACCCGGTATTGAAAATAACGTGAAATAAAATGAAGCAATTAGTCAACGGAAAAATAACGATATGACTAAAAGGCTAAAAATAGGGGAATGCAAGTAACAATTACATTAGGGCAATTAATATCATTTAGTCGGCGAGCACTGCACATGCTTTGATAATGGCAGATAATGATAATCGTTTGTAAATAAGCACGGGCTAAATTGTGTATTGCGCCGCTCCAAGCAGCGCACCCCCATCGTTTACCATTACACGAGCTTTTAGATTGCTTTTGTTGGTTAATAGACATCGCTCGTCGTTAGTCTTGCACGCGGCGTGATCCGTATCCTCGATTACTGCTGCCGCCGCGCGTCGTTCGCGGATACCACGCGGTTTTTTGTCAACAAACAAAAGCGCGCGAATCGTATTTTTATGAGTTTGTGCTAAACTTTATAATCAAAACATGGCCGCCGAAATAAAGGAACAATCGCAGGGGTACTTGCTTTCTCCCCAACAGGAAACAGACATTGTAACCCTGAATCAACCCTCCTCGTCGCAAAGTAATTGCGGTGTGGATTTTCAGACTAGTTGCAGCATGAGCTTGGAACCGTTTTCCTGGCACGAGCATGTTTATAAGCGGTTGACGAATAAACCGACTCCCCATTATATTGAAAACATATTGGGGTTGGCTAATGTGACCTCTCCTCAATCCCCAAAGCGAAATGATTACCCCAACCTACGAGCTGCGACTGATTTGGAGATAAACGAGCCGCTTAATCTGTCTGTTAAATGTGAACCGAAAGTCAGGACGAAAGGTGCTAAAGGTAAAATGACAAAATGAAAATTTAGACCTATATATAATGACTTAACCTAGTATATACCAAGCTTGTGTTACCTACAGGGTCATTTAGCATGTATGGGCATAAACTCAAAAACTAACTACATATTTCAGTTACAAAAAAAAACATTTCGTAACTGTTTCTTTAAATAATAGCACAGTTTTGAACTGGTATTGTGAATACTGTTTCTTTAAATGTTCTTAAAGGACTCTAATTTTATTGACATTCATTTTTTTGTTTTGTTACCGGTTATAACAGTAGGTGGGCACAAAAGGGCCCGATGATTTTTAGGTGGGCACTAAGTACCCAAATCAAAAATGACTTCTCAAAAAAAGGTAGCCTCCTTTCCACGCTCTATAACGCCATAAGCGGGGTACACAAAACTCCCCTCTTGTCCAAATTGACATAAAAAAAAAGTGATCATCGTTCTCGTTATCTCTTATTACATCCTTCTATAATACCACTCCGTTCTCATTAAAAACTTCATAGTCAAATTCCCCTTCCCCCACGGAAATTCCATTACAAAACCGAAGCCCTTAATTTTTGGTGGGCACCCATGTTTTCAGGGTGGGGATACCCACCCTGCCCCCTCCTGGCTCCGCCGTTGGGTCATAGCTACTTAAAAGCGGTTAAATATTATAACTAATCGAACGTTGTGTTCAATAATACAATAATGACAAAATCATTATTTTATTAAGACCTTTTTACATTAGGTGTAAATGCAAATAAAATTGGCTGAAAGCATGCGTTTTGTTGACATTTTAATCAGCTGATGCAAGTTTTCCCATTTAAACTTGCATCAGCATTGCTGATTTTTGGGATGGGTGGGCACAAGTGGGCCCAATGATTTTAGGGTGGGCACCACCAATACCTCCTTAAGGAAATGTTGGCACTACCCAAATCAAAAATGAAAAACTTGGGGTTAGCACTTTCTTGTGTTAACCGGTATATAGCTGTTAAAATTGTAACTTTTTGACTGATATATTAGAATATTTATCCCAAAAACCCATTGAATTTTTAAATTCCATAATAAGTATTGTAATAAACATTGAACATAACAATATAAAGTGCGGCTTTTCACAAGTACTTACTTGTTTTCCCATAGAAGTAAATCTTAACCACAACTCGTTATTTAATTTAACCACACTTCCTGTTTGTATCTTTTCTTTTTGGTTGCTTAATCTCAAATCTTTTCTTTTATATTTCTTTCCGTATTGTTGAAAATTTATTTTTAAATTATTGCAGTGGTTAAAATGTTATGTTGACCTAAAATAAGTTAATCCAAAATCAGCTGATTATAACTTTAAAGCTAACATACCGTATAGAATATAGAATGGAGTGTTTCCCTAGGATATCCAAGGCCAGTCACCCATTTAAATATTATACGTCTATTCCATAACACCATGTATAATCTACCTAAATTTAACACTACACCTGGTTTTGAGGTAACAACCTGTAGCATATCCAGGCAACTTTGGCCCATATTTAATAAAAAGAAAACCGTAAAGCTATTGAAACAGTCGGATAGACGTGAGAAATATTACTGCGGTTGTTACCGGACATTGTCTCTTCGGTAGATATGCCGAACGAATGCAAATACCATCTAACGACTTCTGTAGAAGTTTCAGAGATGAGAAAGAAAGTATTCAATATTTTTTGTGTGAATGCCCTGGCCTCGCAAGAAATAGGTTCACTGCCCTGGAGGAACCGTTTTTCAAAAGCCTGGAGGAAATAAGTAGCTTACAACTTGGTCGACTAACCAGGTTTCTGAATAGTGGTAGCTGGTTTAAATAAGTTGTTAAAATCTCTCTGCGGAGTACGCCGCATTAACCATCAGAGATATGATGAAGGTGGGTTCTACGGGACACGTGTAGTATCACAACGGACCTACTGCGTGAGACTGTTTGGTCAATACCAAAGATCTGCCACTCTAACCTAACCTAACCTACACACAAAAAATCTGAGATCATTATTTCTATGCCACAATGGTCACTTAAAATATGAAAACCACTTTATTGGATAAAGGCCAAATTTGAGTTTTTTTGAGTCTATACTTTACATTTGCTGTATTGTATCTCTATTAATTATTGAGGTTTAGTGTTTTTAACACTGTATATCGCTCTAAGGTAATTAATAAATCTTCAAAAAATCCTTCGTAGCAAATTTAAAACACATACATAATAAGGAATTACAGTTTTATAGTACAAAGAAACACGGTTTTCATTAAAAAAGAAACTCATTGACTTTAATCAGAATAATTGCTTCTTTGTGCCTCTTTGATTCAAAAGCAGTTTTTCGTTTACTAAGTGCAAGAGAAAAGGATTTATTAAATTACTTTTTGAGGCGACCCGATTGGAGAGTTTTTTTAATGGAATAACGTCACGGTAAACATGAACCTATTAAACAAAACATAATAACATAATATACGTTGGACCTTTTTCACAAACAAAAATACTCCTTTAATGAACGTACGTTTTATATGTACGTTCCGTGAACGACTTAAATTTAGAAACAACTATTTCCAATGTTTCACTGTTTAACAAACTACAAATATAGATATTTAATTTTAATATATCATTTATTTTCCTTTCCATAAAATTAAAACCGGGAAAAAATTTAATTGATTTTCCAGTTCTGCAAACAACCTAATTATTAATGCATTCGTACATTATAACACATTAACACTTTACATTCCTTTGATTGAAATAATTTGTAAAATGCCACTCATCACTGCTAACACTTTATAACTCATCAGTTGTTTAGAATCTGTTTCTCGACACCTAAATCAAACATGTACTTAGTCATTGGTATAGTTTATTTTCTAAAGACAATTATGTTTCTAAGCATCCTTAGGGGAGAACGACTTTATTAATGGCTATTGGCTCGTTTGAATTCCAAGGAAGAACGAAAAATGTCAACAATTAAAATGTCACATGTAAACGATGTTTTAATATGAAGTTGTTTGTGGTGCTAAATTTAGATATTAAAAAAGTTTTTTACCGAGATAGATACAGTAAATGTTGTTTGACACTTTATCAGTGTTTTACCATTACAATTTAATACATCTAAAAGACTAATCTATAATATATCATTTATTAGTTTGGATGTCCACGTTTTAGGGTCCGTACTTTTGTCTGTTTTTCTGTTCATTTGTTTTTAGAATAATTTCAGTATTAGTTTTAAACTGCAATTATTAAAGACCTTATAGTAAACTAAAAGTCTTAAATTTAAATTTGGGTCAAGTAATCTAAAACAGCAATCCCTTACGATTGCAATACTTTATTTTTAAACATGAAAGTAGAAACATTAAAAGCAACAGTTTTATTGATTTAAATTTAATTGGTATCAAAATTACCAAGAATAATGCAGACAATAAAGACTATATAGTCGTCCACAGCCACAAACATAATATTATATTCTCTATTTTTTTATCTTTATCAAAGACATTTTATAGATCACTATAGCAGGTTGATATGATATAAGATATAACCATAACGTATCCATCAAAATAATATTCGTTATGGGGAAAACACGCGATGAAACGTTTTAAGTAATTGGATAATAAAAATAAATCAATAAGTCAGACCCTCTGAGTTTTAAGGGCCTTTGGGTTTTCAGCCTCTTTGCTCTTCGTTTTCGCTGTATTTCAGATAAATTTGCATTTGGGTAGTTCTAGTAAAATGGCATTAAAATTTATCTTTAATGATAACCGATAATCATCATATGATCGAAAAACCTTAAGGTACGAACACATTATCAACACGTGATTTGTTAACCCGTGTTGTATAAATAAACTGCTGGACAATTGCTTTCGAGCAAGAAAAATTTCGCCTAAATTTAACAGTTAATATTTTCTGAACCAGATATGATATCGACCTACGGTTTTGAATGGTTCACAGATTCATCTCTTGGGAAACAATTGTCAATGTTAGATTTTCTTTAACTGTCAGAAAATTTTATATACAGGGTGTTAAAGAAGACGATGATTTTTGCTCCAATTTTAATGGCGTGTAACTTTCACAATAATATTTTTAAATTTTATCACTCTACGTTAATTGAATCACTGGTTCATAGCAAAGAAAGTAATTTGTCAAATTTTTGATATCTGCTATATTTTAAGAAATACCGATTTTTTTGGAAAACCTTGCTTTATTTCAACTTATTGGTAGCTAGATCTCACTGTGCGTTTATCGTGCAAGCTTTGCGAGTAATTATAATACCTAATGAAAAGCTTGATTATGTGTAGTAACAATAGTTGTACTTAAATGTTATGATGTACAGTGACGTACCTATCAACACCTGTATGTCTATGGTGTATGAGTATCTCACAATTTTTCACGATTGTTTTATATTGGAAAGTACTCGCCACTAGTTTAGGTAATTTTTGTTTTATTTTTTTAGTTCTTTATATCACACTACAGGTATATTATGTTGTGTTTACAAAATTTTAACAAAGATAATTTTGTTAATTTAATTTTTGGAAAAAATGTAATTATTAATTTCGAGTACTTTCCAATATCGTGAAAAATTGTGAGATACTCATAAACCATAGACATACAGATGTTTATAGGTACGCCACTGTATATCATAACATTTAAGTACAACTATTGTTACTGAACATAATCAAGCTTTTCATAAGGTATAATAATCACTCACAAAGTTTGCACGATACAACGCACAGTGAGATGTAGCTACCAATAAGTTGAAATAAAGCAAGGTTTTCCAAAATAATCGGTATTTCTTAAAATATAGCAGATATCAAAAATTTGACAAATTACTTTTTTTGCTATGAACCAGACAGTTAAAGAAAATCCAACATTGACAATTGTTTCCCAAGGGATTAATCTGTCAACCATTCAAAACCGTAGGTCGATATCATATCTGTTTCAGAAAATATTAACTGTTAAATTTAGGCGAAATTTTTCTTGCTCGAAAGCAATTATTACTACAGATATTTGTATAACATGTAATAACGCACAGAGGTATTCCAAATTAATAAAAATGCAAATTTTATCGTTTAAGGTTCGATAGACACATTTATTACGTTATTTTGATTTCTTTATTAAAGGGGCCTATTTTGATCTAGGATTGCACGTTTAGTGTGGCAAAGTACAGTAGCTACGATGTTATTTAAAATACCCAATGATGTTGACAGACGTTCTTTTTGCATCCTCGGTTTGCATGACCTACCGATTGGGGAGTGTGTACCCTCTTCCGCACCCCATCCGAACTCTTCTATTACTTCTATAACATTTTATAGCATTTTTAAATTCTGGGTATCAAACCTAAAGTTCTTCTATTTTCTAGATAAGTAACTCCTGCTTTCAATAATATTGCTTAAACAGGCTAAAGGCCCTTTAAGGTTCAACTTGGAGAAAAATGGCTTGCATATGTCCATCATAGTTTTGCATGCTAAATTTAAATATGATAACGTCCGGTTTAACTACTAAAACCAGTTTAATCAGTTCAACCAAATGCAGGTTTAACATTATGGATATCTATCCTTTCTTCTGTGTACTCATCACATATATTAAATATTTATTAAGTTTGAAAAACTAATGATTTTAGCAACACATAGAAGACCGACAATTTTGTGAGAATTACCCATTTAAGGTAAAGACGAAAATACACCGTTTTAAACCGTTTACGGGGCGTTTAAAAACTAAACGACCTTATTTATTACTGTGACAAGGCCTTTAAATCTTTGTTTTATCAAGGAAAATACTCTTGTCGATTGTTAAGTTATGATATAAAATATTTAATTCAAGCGTTTTTTTTATTATAACTGAACCGCAAAGAAGAACAAAAAAAAACTGCTCAAGAAATGAAATGATGTAAGACAATAGAATAATAATAAAATACACATAAAATTATTATTCTATGCATATTCAGCAGGTTGTATTATTAATAAATTTATTAAAGGTGCGTATATATTTTGTTATATTGAATAATTACATATTGTATCATATACGTACAATATAAATTGTATAATTTAGTGTCTTGAAAAAGAAGGCGGAGCCTCAGTAAATATAATAAACTGTGATTGGTCAGTACTTTTAAGAATGCCACAGATAAATATAATTTTTATAACAATGTTGTCAACTAATGGGAAATTTCCGGATTCGTGAGAACAAAGCACAGAGGAATGATAGGTCTGAGCTGTCTCCAAAGGGAAAAGGGACATTTTTACGCACCGTGTTATATTCGTAGGATATTCTTTAAGATCACTTGTGGTTATGATCTGCTAAAAAAATACTTTTTCCATATTGTGAGCATTCGTGGAATTTTTCTATAAAAATGGAAAATTTTGTTTTTAAATGTTGCAACACTGTGCAGCACTGTTATGAAATTTTGCCGTACAGTTAATTGGAATAGCCTACTTTTCTCGCGATTTAAGTAAGTGTAAAGGAAACAGCAAATTGCCATGTGGGAGTAGAATAATATTTTAGAAACATTTATGATTGACACTCCTGCAATAAGAGAATTAGTTACAAATTTATCATTGCTTAATCGTTCTCCCTAAATCTTCAAAATCATATTCTACTTGCAGATTGACATACACAATATCCTGCTTTGAGGCCTATACTCTAACCCTATGAATTAGACTGTACAAACAATAAATTGCCATGGTATTTATTTCCAAATTAATCTATTGAAATATTCTCGGAGCACTTGCAAATAAACAATATTAACAAATTTTCTATCGATGGCTTGTATAGAATAATGAAATGTTTATTAAATAATAAATGTCGGATATTTTCAAACTATTTGTTCATAAATGCCTTTTAAATAGAAATAAACTGTAATAAATATTTTAATTACCGGTTCAATAAATTAAATGAATACCAGTTAAAGTATTCATTAATGCTAGTTGGAATACTGTGTACATCAAAAAAATTGGAAAATAACTTAATTTCGGTCAAATTTAAATTGATTTCTTTATTTGTTAATCAATTATCTAAATCCTTTAATAGAATAAGAAAGCAAAGATATAATACTAATCTTTACCATAGAATACTGGGGACATATTTTAAGTAAATTATTGACAACTCTTCAATTGTATCCATGCGACATGGGCACCCGCAGGTTTTTTTTTAGGGGAGGGGCTAAATCAAAAATAGGATATTGTATAGAAAAAAAAATGGTAAAAGGTAGAAAGGTATAATAGTAACTTTGGAGAAGAAATTAGAAGTATTGTTCGGACGCTTCTAAAAAAAGAAAGAAACGTGAATCATATCGTAACCAATTTTCCTAGCTAATGTTTTTGATAGGAATTTTTAAGTCATGCGTTTTAGACATTTCCTCAAAAATTAAAAAAAAAATTAGCAGGCATTCGATTTTGGATATCTAGATCTGCGTTATAAATTTTTTTGATCAATTACATGTGAATACCTTAGTGGGCGTAAGTAGGACATTCAGGGCTTCATTTCATGATATTGCACCTAGTGATGAAGGTGGAAAAGCGCGAAAAATTTTCGGGGCCACGCCCAAAGTTCCTTTAAAATTCACCTAACTACTATCAAATTTCGACCTCTGTATGGTTGGATTAATTTTTTGATTTTGTAAATGTTTTTTTTTATTGATATTCCTACCTGGCTCTTTATTTAAAAAAAAAACATTTTTTATATTTGTGAAAAATATGATGTGTCAATCCAAAATTTTAACATAAGACGTATGAATGACTCTAACCAACGATTTTCGGGCTCGGTTTTTCATGATTAAAAATAAAGTAAACATCGCTCACCACGCCAAAATTGATGATTTTTTCAGAAATCATGTATTTTAGGAGCGTAGATCTAAGAGCAGGTTTTGGTGCAAATGCTTAGGTTTTGAAATACTTCTTCTTAAGTGCCGTTTTGTATATTCATAATAAAGCATTCTCGTTTCTTCCCACACTATTTTTTATATTATAAATGTTTACACTTTTTCCATAAAAAATGTTTTAATT
Source organism: Polydrusus cervinus (assembly GCA_935413205.1). Classification (NCBI taxonomy): domain Eukaryota; kingdom Metazoa; phylum Arthropoda; class Insecta; order Coleoptera; family Curculionidae; genus Polydrusus; species Polydrusus cervinus. Next base: position 3,473,333 of record OW284520.1, read on the forward strand.
AAAATTTTTACTTTAATTTTTCTCTTTAAAAATAAATACATAATTGTTTTTTGATTTTGTTGAAAAAATATTTTATTGCATTGGGTTATATTTTTGTTGATTTAAAATAGCTCTAAAAAGGGAAAACGGAACAGACAAGTATATAATAGAAAAATACAATAACCTATTATTATTTTTACTCAATAACTAAAACGATATGCGTCTAAAACCTTTATCTCTATATAAAATAGGTATTTCAGAAGGAAAAGTTTAAAAACTAAACGTTTCCTACAAGACTTTTGTAATCCAAGCCATGGATACATTATTTAAAGATTTAAATTAAGAGTCTAAGCGTGAGACGAAAAATTAGGTTGCAGTTATAATTTTAGACCAGAGCTCCCAGGCTCGGGGGGGGCACCCCCCTAAATACGCCACTGGGTTTATCATCCCTCATATATACAAGATTCGAGTTAAGTATTTGATTCCTAAAGGAATCGGCAGCATTTTTTAAATTTTTTTTTAGAGTTAACTCTTTAGGCGGTGATGACCTTTTTTTGTTTAGAAGGCACTTTTTGGAGGACTTGGTCACTCTCCATAACACACTTGACCCCCCATTTTAAAAACTTTTACCGGCTGCCTTTATTGGGATTAATCGCACAAAAAAGAAGTAATTGTTAACATAGATATTACCACATTTTCATTGCGACATTAACAGCTTAAGAGAACTAATATAATAGAGAGCGATACAACTTCATAACAAAAACAGTTTTATGCGAGTAGCTTTTAGTGGTCTAATAATTATTATATTATTTAAAACATGTTACTCGAACAACACATAAACATATTGAATTTATATTGAACATGAAACACGATGTCTCGCTAAATACTTAATAAAACGAAATTGCACGTTTATGGTGGTAGTCCATTTGAACGGATCCAATAAATATTTTCCTAATAGGCCGTTATTTTACCATAAAACCTAACACAACGTATCCATAACTTGAGTAATTTACTCTTTCCGTCTTCTTTTTACGTTTAAATAAAGTTAATACAGAGCGCGCTAAAGGTGTCAATGTGAACTTTGCGGCAAATACCGAGATCGTGATAGCATCATGCAATGCAATCAAATGCGGACTTTTCCAAAGTATGCGAAAACAATCCCAAACAGAATTAAAAAAAACTTTTTATTGAGTTAGACGCTTTACCGCTAAAATCTTAAAACTTGTATAGCTACTTTATATGTACAGGGTGTCCCATAACTTAGGGGCCGGAGAGTAACTGGAGATACTAGACATCAAACTAAGCCGATTATGTCATATACTTTTTTTTTTTTTTTTTGATAATTAAAACATTAATATAATTATGTTCTATGTTTTTTTATGCTTTGGGATGTTTAAAGGGAAATATCTCAAAAACCGTTAAAGATATTAAGATCAATCAAGTACACCTCTTTGACTCAGAAAATGACCTTCTTTAAGAAACTTTAATTGAAAAACACCTAATATCACAGGTAAGAAACAAAATTATAGATTTATGAAGCCCAGTGTATGCAACTAGCGCCCTCAAGGTTGAAACTTAAACATGTCTACAAATTCTTATTTCTTGCTTATAAAACCATAATATTGCCAACTTTCAATTCGATTCATTAAACCGTTTTAAAATTATGGCTTATTTTCGAAAAATAAACTTTTACTTTTAACACCCTGTATCTCTAGAACGAGTAACAATCCGAAAAAACTTGTATGACTTAATCGGCTTAGTTTGATGTCTAGTATCTTCAGTTACTCTACGGCTCATAAGTTATGGGTCACCCTGTATATTTAAAAAATCCACCTCCTGCACCTCACCTCCTGTCTTCTATAGCTCATTTATTAATTAAGTTAGGATTTTGATATTTTGCAAACTTTATCTGTATCCTATGGTACATTTCAGGAAAATATATTTGTTTATACAGGGCGTTCCAAAAAAGTGTGACGTCATAAGGATCTATTTTTTTAGATTACATGCCATATATATTCTTATTTATTTGGATGCATCTTATAGTTGCCTTCATACCCATACAATTTTATTAAAATCGGTTCAGTATTATAGGCGAAAAAAGAATAAAAACTAAGAAAAATCAGTTTTGCACCACTGGTTTTGAAAATTAATAAACAATAAAAATAATGCCTCGTTAATACATAATAAAAAGGTACTTAATAAATAAGGTCGAACAGTCTCGTTAACCAAGTTTGATTATTACAAATTGTACAGGGTGTCCAAAGTTTAGTCTCAAACTTTGCAAACTTGAAATCAATTTATTTCTCTTATTTCAAATTGGAACCCCTGTATATTATTATGTCATTTAATGCCGAATTAAAAATCAAACATTTGTTCCAATTGTAACCCTATCCCAATTTCTAACGCATACTGAACAACTGTCAATTTTTTTTAATGGTATATCTACCCCATTTTCCCTCATATATTTAGATTCCTTATAAAATTCTATACTTATTTCAAGCGTTTTTAACATAAGGGGCATCAAGACACTTTTTTTTGTAGGGCGTGCCAATTCCAAAATCAAAAACTGAAAAAAATCAAATTTAACCCAAAGGTAACATTCAAGAATTGAGAGTTAATTTTTTAGTTTCAAAACCACTTCCGGTTCGGGTTTAACCGAAGTCGACTAATAAATTTTAAATGAAAACCGGCCATTTCTATTCAATGGTTAAATTCTATAGAAAATTCTCTTTTTTTAAATGGCCGCCTAAATTAATTTTTCTTTGTTGCTTAAAATGGCAATTTACACACTTATCAACTACTGAAAATTTTTAAATCTTTACTTTTTGTGTCACCTAGTATAATGCGATAAAAATTTGCAAAACATGGAGTCATGCCAGTACATTGTAATGTTAAGTTTTTTTTTTCTAGAAACAACAACGCGAAAGCGGAAAAAAGCTCGGGAACCTTTGGATTTAAAAGTGCCAATTCCTCAAAGTACTCCAATTGAAAATCTTCATCAGACTAATCAGATTGAAACTGCACAACCCACGGTCATTGACGATTCCACAGAAAACAAAAAAGGAAAGAAAAAGGCGAGGACGACGTTTACAGGTATCGTTGATCGTCTTATATAATTAATAGATTGATGCTTGTATCCGATACCTTGCCAGAGTTGTTTTTCCAAAAGATTTGTAGTTCGGTCGGAATTTTACCGGTCGTCAAAACAGCCCCCTTTCGAGGATTTTGACACTTAAGGCAAACTCAGAAAATGTTACCTTCTAAAGTATATAGTTAGGACCATTAAAAAAATGTTTATTAACATGTAAACGTTCTTTTCAGGAAGACAAATATTTGAATTAGAAAAACAATTTGAACAGAAAAAATACCTTAGCAGTAGTGAAAGGTCAGAGATGGCCAAACTTCTTAATGTTACGGAAACACAGGTAAGCTTTATTTATGCACATAAACCCTTTCATTGAGTATCCCGTATACCCAACATTCCCACTTATATTTAAACAGCGAAAAGGATTGTTTTACATCTAGTGAGAGGTTTAACGGACATAGTTTTTTCTAGTATAATAAAAGGTCCATTATAGGCCTAAGTGGAAAATAAATTCCGCAAACGGATTTTAGCCATATATTTATCACAAAACTCGGGTGACACAATTACTTTAGTGCCATACGCCTTAAGATTCGATTTAAAATGCATGATATGATTGATTAGGCGTGAAAAAAAAATTGCGGCTCGTGTGTTGTCCAAAAATATGGGTCTTTAAATTTGGTACTATTTGTCGTGGCCTAGAATGTATTGTAAAACCATTAGTTTTTATTGTATTAAAGGGTGATGGAGCCATTCTTTGTTACAGACGTAACACATTGTATGTTTTATATCTGGAAAATCCTACAAATATCTTCCTGCATCGTGAGTAAATAAATAGTCGTTTAGTACATAATTTCGGAAACTACCGCAACTCCGAACCTGCTATGAAACACAGTCAATCCATTTTGTCAATGGCGTCCATGGAAACAAACAATAATAATAACTTATTTCGATAACACCTTGTATTTATAAATAAATAAATAAATAAAATCTTTATTCAAAAGTTTCAATATTTAAGTTTAATATAAAATATAAAAATAAAAAATGGACCGTATTTCAACTTCTGAAAAGGCGAAGTTCATCCTTTACTGTTGTAAAGGTTGGTCTTACACTTAACCACTTTATCAGATTTATTTCTGTTATGATGTTTTTATGTATATTTTGAAAAAACTGACTTATTTGTACACAAAATATGAATGAATAAATTTTCAAAAATTACTCAAATTTTTAGAAAACACTTACAGACTCCTAAATAAACAAATTTTGAATGATTTTTTCGAAAAACGGATAATAACTGATAATAAGAAATTCTTTTTCATTTTTCCCCCCTTCGGGGTTCTTTCGTCTACATCTCAAAAAGTGTTAGTTGAAAAAAACAGAAAATAGCTTAGTTCTTATGGAACCTCTAACGCCGAACTCATAGTTTTTTAAAATAAGGGGGGTACCAGAGGTAGGAGTAAACCAGCCTTTAAGAGTAAAATTAAAATTAAAATTTTTTTTTTTAAATAATGATTTGTTGGCTTAGATTACAAATGTAGGAAACGTTTAGTTTTTAAACTTTATCTTCTAAAACTCCTGTTTTACATCGAGATTAAGGTTTTGGACGCATATCGTTTTAGCTATTGATTTGTGATCAATTTTAAAGGAAACAAGTAAAAATAATAATAGTTTATAGTATTTTTCTATTATATACTTGTCTGTTCCGTTTTCTCTTTTTTAGAGCTATTTAAAATCAACAAAAATATAACCCAATGCAAGAAAATATTTTTACAACAAAAATAAAAAACAATTAAATATTTATATTAAAAGAGAAAAATGAAAAAAAAAATGTAATTGAAACATTTTTTATGGAAGAAGTGTGATAATTTATAATAAAAAAAATAGTGTGAAAAGAAATGAGAATGCTTTATTATGAATATAAACCTAAGCATTTGCACCAAAAACTGCTCTTAGCTCCTAAAATACATGATTTCTGAAAAACTAGAAATATCAAAAAAAAATTAAGAAAACAAATTTAATCCAACCATGCGGAGGAGGAGAGGTAATAATTTAATTTTCGAAATTTGATAGTAGTTAGGTGAATTTTAAACGAATTTTGGGCGTGGCCCCAAAAATTTTTCGCCTGCGCCGCTTTTCCACCTTCTTACATTATCATGAAATACATTTAGTCCCGACTGTCCCTCTCTCCAGAGAAAGAATGTCCTACTTACGCCCACCGAGCCCCTCCCCCGAGCATATTTTCTGGCTACGCCACTGCATGATTATCTCATTTTGGGGTAAAAATGGACGTTCTTCCTTCATTCCCTTTTTTTTTATTGAATTACTTATGACGATATAATAAGGAACTGTTTTTAAACACACCCATTAAGTTTATTATTGTATTGATGGTTATATCATAATCCTGCGAATATTATTGCTTACTAAACACTACTAACCCTTTGTTAGTTTGCTAATTGATCCACCTCTGTCTAGAAACCCGTGGGGAGAAATGGCAGGGTTATGATGAGTTACTGCGGCAGTTGCCTCCCACTGGCGCTCATTTAGTCCCGTGTTGCTACTAATTGCCAACGAAACTTACACGGATCAAATATTAACTGAACTTTTTAAGTGGTTTTATATTTTAAAATCCTTTTTCCACTTTTCAAGAATTTTTGTTTTATTTTATTTATTGCTTGATGCAAATTTAATAGACAGTGAATGGATAGAATGATCATCTTTAAGAGGGAAAGTATTGTAATTGTGAAAAAAAAATCAAATATTATCATATGTCGACTTTTTAGGGTCCCTAGATCGCAAAAAAAAACATGTTGTCCTTTTCTGTCGGTCTGCCTGTCTCCACTGAAAAAACTGATTTATTGGGGAAAATGCATACGATTTTAATTCAAAAGATTTGCTCTTTTAAATACATACTTCCAAATGCAATCGCTCTTGACTCTTGGCTCAAAAGTGTTTGCCATAAATTTCTTATAAGAGTTTGAAATAAATACTTTTTTCTTTGTTGAAAATTATTTAAAAGTGGTTGTTATTGGCCCAAGAGTATTTGGTTTTGAGCCAAGAGTGGTTGATTTTAACTCAAAAAAGTTTGTTCTTGACTTAAAATCGGATTTCCCAATAATGTAGGTACACTTCAATGATACTTTTGCTATTATTGAAAATACAAAAACAGTCAAATTCTAAAGAATCAAAATCTAAAAGAAGAAACAACATTGCATTTTTTAGCTATCAGGAAACACCTGTACAATAATTCTTCTAAACTCATTTAATTATGAACAACTGTTCTATCCAATCACCAGAATGATCGTGTAGTTTATTAAGAATTAAAATTTGATACTAACTTCTGGGTTAATTAGAAACATAATTTTTCCAAGGAAAGGTCTAGACTAATTGTGAATGTAAATGTAACCAGACAAAGGTTTCATTAAACAAAAACACTTAAACTTAAATCCCTTTGTTAGAGTGCAGCGGGTTGTGCGAAGTTAGAGGAAACAATTCCAGCGTATTTTTGAAGGTCTAATAGAGAAGAATATTTTATTTTCATTTCGTACAATGCGCTGGGAGTGATTTGAAAGCGATGAGTCACTGACAGAGTAAAAGATTTCATTACTAAAGTAGTATAAATATATAATACTTACAGTGGTTTTGTCATTTCATCGACCAATGGGCTAGGTGTATATGTATATATAGGTTCGTATCAGCAAATAAATCTCCAGTGTTTGGTGTTTGTTGTACAAGTAACGGACGCTAAAATTAAAATGACTTAACTTATAAAAATTCGTTGTGGACACTTTTGGCTAAACTTAAAGAGGCTCATATACATAGTAGCAATATTCATAATTTTTAATCGTTAGAAAAGCAAAAACTTTCACTTATATGAAATTTTACCTTAACGGAAACAAAATCTCATTTGATGCTAATTTCTTACAAACTCCCTATAATTCATCAATATTAGGAATACGTACTATCACAAAGACGTTCATGAAAAATCGTGCGGTAAACCGGGTTTAACTGGCAACTTTTCAGATCTCCATCAAAGCAGTGTGCTTAGAAAATATAACCACCTTAATTTAAAACTCTTACCTTTTTATATGTTCTTCATTGCATCGGCAACTGTTTCGGCCTTCCATTGCCATCATCAGTGTTGTACGGTCCCGATACGGGACAAACAACAGACAGCCGCTTACCCATTAATTTTCAAAATTACCTAAAATGTAAGCGGTTGCCAAGAATATACAAGGATACAAATAAGGTTTGACCATTTATATACAGTATATATTCTTAACCTAAAAGGGTTACAAATTCGGTTTTGTGCATCAACATTTGGAAAATGTTGGACAAACCCGTTTAAACCTAAAAATAAATTATTATTGGTGAACCTAAAAATTAATCATTAATTTGATCTAAAAAGAAAAGGGGTTAATACAACCGTGGTTTTATGCAATAAAATGTTAGAAAAACTTTTCTACCTGGAAACAATTGATGTATCGTTTGTTTCACGTTCCAAAAGTCCAAAAAATTTCACTTAAATTAATTTGTGTCTTCTGTTTTAGTTAAATTCTTCTCTACAAAATCATCATCTTTTACTAATTCCATTTTCACCAAACCTAAAATTGAAGAGAGGTTAATTATAGTCAGAACTCAAATTAAAATTGTTTTTTAAACCACGAATACTTACTGCATGTAATGGATATATAAATATAAATATTACTAGATCTATAATACAAGAATATTGCTAATTTTTTACCTTTAAATTCAAATCTTCGCCTGCGGCGGAGCATATTAGCTCTCTATATTTTATGTGTTTATATGAATTGAAAATCTTGAAAATGTATGCAGGTTTGACCTGTCGCTAAATAGAAGAAGATTTTGGATAAATTAAAAATATCAAACCATACTTAACCTTTTTCTGCAATTCTGCAAAATCTTTGTGTTTCCTTCTTCATTTGTAACTTCTTTGTATAACTATGTAATCACTTGTTTACCTTATTACAAGCGACAACCTCGCATTAAGAGCAACTGTCAAGCTCTTTCACCATATTATATAGTATTTAATATAAATCAATTTTATTGATTTTTATAGAATGAATTTATGATAATATTTCTAAGTATAGGTAATAAAAAAATAATGTGAAATGTTAAGTGACGTTAATTACAAGTGGTTAATTTGACAACCTTTAAAATTTGAGCCCTTATATGGAAATCTGCAAAAACACTTTATTTCCAAGGGGAAATTAAAAAAAACATACAAAAGTTGTGAAAGAACTGTCATTTTCCTCTAAACTTTACTCTTTCACCTGTATATAACAGAAAAGGTATCTAACCTTTCAAATAAGAGTAAAATTTGCTATAAAAATATGGCGCCGTTTGCAATAAGATAAACCCAAAACACCTCTACACTGTTTCCACTTTTATGCACTCCACTGTTTCCACTTTTATGTACTCACGCTTGTTGTGGACGAACGCCTATACCCATCACCCATGTATACTAACCTGAAACAATAGAGAACAGTGTTAATTACAAACAAACAGTTTAAATAACTCTACCTCGCTTTTAGACATTTTCCGCTCGCGTCGTGCCTTTATATCGCCACCAAAACGATGAAAGCTTTGAAGTTAAGTTTAAGATATCTTATTTTCCGAGAGATACTAACGATTACATTAGTATATTGAAAAAACTATTTATTCCACATATAATTCTTGAAGTAAACAAGTAAACATTTTAGAGGTAATAAATCAGCGTTTAAATTGCCATTTGCCACCAAATCTAACCGTTAAACCTATTTCCGATTTAACCGGAAGTGAAGTTAACTTCAACACAATCCATTTTAAACATTCCATTTTTCTTCGATGCCTCAATTTTAGAGGAAATTGTCTTGTTGACAATAACCTAATATTTTTATTAAGCGAAACGCAGACGCGCTTGCGTATTGGTCAAATCCCTAACTTATCCGGTTTATGTTCCAAATATATCCGGATGTGTCTCCACGAAAATAGCTATTGAGGCTACGAAATGGGTAGCAAATTATTAAAGCAGAATTTTGAAATTATATCATAAAAAAAATCTCACCTTAGTTAACTCTTGTAGTCTGCTCTAATCCAGCTAGTGTCCCGAACATTTAGAATTCTGGTTTAAGCTTTCATGGTCGCACTTAATTGAAGCCCTTCAAACAGATCCAAAAGCGAATTGTATTTTGGAACAACTTGTCCTCAGAGCGACAATTGAACAGATACAGAAACCAATCAAGCTAGATTAGCGTAGAAATTTAATTTATTACACTTTAATACAAAATAATTATACGAATCGATGCTAAAGGTTCAATTTTGAATTGATTATTGCACTGTTCTGTCATTTGTGTACGCGTATGAACTACCAAAAAACCCGAAATACGACCAATCAGATTCTTTCTGTACGTTAGACTAAAAAAAATCGGATTGATTTTAACGAGGATGGGGTTCTGTATCTTGCGCTACCCTGAAAAATTCGCGGCCCGGATTTTACACATTGTTTTAGATGGCGTCATGTTGATGATCCTGAAACAAAGAAAGTCAAATTAAGAATTAAGTAATTTTCTCCTAAAAATATTGGCACGTAATTAAGTCAAAAAGTTAGTGTTAACTGTTAAGATAGTGTCAGATTAAGTGAATATTAATGGCAATATTTTATAGTTTATGCAAGTCGTTATAAACTATGTATTTTTATAACAATTTCATTTTTTATTTTAATTTAAAAAGGATTGACATTCACCATTGGCGGTTTTTAAATGTTGTCTTTAGCCATTATGAAAAGAAGTAAAAAAGCCCAATTTAAAAAAAATGCGAACAAAAATACGACTATTTAATATATTAAGGACAGCCTTATTAATTATACAGGGTGTCAATTTTAAAACGTACAACCATTAATATTTGAGCCCGTTTAAAAAATATGGTGGTCTGCAAAGACACGTCGAGTTTATTTCCAAGGTGGACATTTATAAGGTTGTTTTTCAATTAAATTATTTATACCAACACTCTAGCGGGGCTGGAAACCCCCAAAACTAAAATGGGTAGGGTTTGAGTGGTACATTATTTAATATGTTAATATTAACTTTTCTTCTTAAAATCACCCAAGGATTCACAACCTTAAGTATCGACACTCAATTAAAAAACACCCTGTATAATGGTTAAGGTAGGTACTCTTAAAAAGGTAATTAAATGACCTTTCAAAAGGTGTATTACTCTCTCTTCTCATTTAAGATTTAAGGGGCTATTTCTAGCCCTGTTAGAGGGTTGAAATAATTTAATTGAAAACCAGCTTAAAAAATGTCCACCTTGGACATAAAGTCGAGAGGACTCAAATATTAAATAAGGTGGCACGTTTTCAATTTGACATCCTATATAGAACAATTCTGTCCCCAATTTGACAGTGCTATACACTTCTTTAGTAGGTACCTATTCTTGTACTAAATATTAGACATATTTTTTTGTCGCTGCAAAGTTTACATCAGCCGTGTAAATTGTATAAATTAATCGACCCAATAACTTTTTTTTTGAGTAACTAGAAATAGAAAACTTTAAGAAAAACTTAGTTACCTCCTTGTCCAGTTCCATTTACCCGATGACGTCGTCTTCATTATTCTGTCTTCCGATTCTAATCTACTCTTCAAGGTACGAACAAAAAGGGTGTCGATGTACCCTAGGCAAGCCGGTTTGCCATTGACCTTTTCCAGACATCCGATGGTCTTCAAAAGCTAACTCTAACGCGCTTCTAAACTGCGACGATGTTTAGGCATACCCTTGAAGAGCAGAATCTCCTTACGCCACTCGCCCACGCACTTTTCTGTTTTAGAGTCGCCGGTACCCAATATCTGAAATTAAAAAAATATAGTACTTACAAATTAAAATCAATATCATCGATTAATTACTACCAAAATAGTATTTTAAACTGTTAATCCACAGTGTCACAACAATATCTCGTATATTCATGAAACAAAACTTCTTTCTACAGGAGATAAGAGATATTTTGGCAAATTATGCTTTTTAATAATAATTATTCTCAGCTAAATTGGAAATTTATATCTTGAAATTATATTTAACGAAAATGATTACAATTAAAAATCATGGTATAATTAGGAAACATTCTCTCCAAAATTTAAAAAATAACTAATTTCACCCTGTATAAAAATAATTAACATGGCTATATGAAATAGCTTTAAGCCATGTCGATTTCTGAAAAATGTAGACAAAAAAAAAAGAACGAAAAGTAAAATTATTTTTAAATGAGATCAGTCAATATGCTATATTGTGGAAATATTCAAAACTGGATAAAATGGGAAATCATAATTTTCTGCTTGCTCTTTAATTTAAAAGTAATTGGGTTTAAATAAAATCTAGTTATAAGCTTACCAAATTATTATTTAAGGTGAGCCAGCTCCAGCGATGAGGTTGCTCTGTCCCATTCCATAAATAACGAAATTTAATAAACATAGCATCATTCACATTAAAAATTTTGAAAGCCCGTATTCGTCCCGTGTCTTCTACAAGCTCACAGGATCGTCCCCCCTCTAATCTTCAATTGGACCGCCACATCAATTATCAGGGGTGTTAATTCCTTTAGCGCTCAACCCTTGTATGTCGCATCCAGGGAGGAGGCACCAATACGCAGCACGAAGGTCTTTATCGTACTACGTACTAGTTTGCTGTAGCCCTGAACACATCTGAACCCCCCAATCAACGATTATACAAGAGCTGCACGCCCGCAAACTTGAAGTCGACCGCGTCTGATATTGTTAGTTTGGAATAGGTATATTGTCTCCGGCTATAAAAAAAAAGAAAACAGTAAGGTTATTATTACCAATGCCATTTTAGTATTGCTAAAATTAAAAACATATTCAGGGTGCTATATGTATACTATAGTATGATTATTTATGTGAGGAAGTGCCACTTCACCAGAGAAATAATTTTGTTATGGATTCAAAAATTTTTGAGGGTTGAACGAAAGTTCTTATTACGACATGCACTGAGAAAATCTCCAGAAAATACATTTTTGCTGATGTATTTTTAGCTATCCCAAGTAAAATATTTGTGAAAGTAGCAAATTGACTTTTTGTAGCAGTACAATAAGGTTGAGACATATCAGGTCTCTTTATTGATGTTGGTAAGCTCTTTGCTGTCGATAATAAATATTTCCGTAAATATTTCACAACAGCAAAATACATAAATGTATATAACACCAAAATAGTTTTTCAAAAGGATTGTCATTTCTCCTGAAGGGTCAATCGAGTATTACAGCCCGTCGCGCCATCATTTCGCTACTGATAGTGAAAAGGAAGGATATGCCGCACGAGAGTAGAAAAAACCGGCCGTACCGGCATAAGACTGAAAAAAATAACTTATACAGGATACTACCAATTCGTGTGCGTAAGGGGATCTTAAAAACGATAAGAGGTGCAAAGATGGTTAAATTGAGGCAAAGTAGCACATTTTGAGGCCTAATAATTTGGTGAAAGAAAATTGTCAATATTCCGAATACTCTCGGAGATATCCGAAAAAAGCAGAACTTTTTGGTAGGTATTGGTTTTTTATTTTTTGAGCCTTTCTTGTTGATCTGGGAAAAAAGTAAAAACACTTTCATGGCCATTTTCTATGTTCTACAAGATGGCCCTATAAGTAGTCTTCAAATTCAACGTTTCGTTCCTTAGATAAAAACATCAAGTCAATTTTTTTAAATACGGACCTGGAATTTTAAATATAATTTTAGAGACCTCTAGGATTTACAAGTTTAATACAATTTAAAGGTTTTTAAAAATTTATCGTTTTGTCATCTAATAACGCATTTTTTATAATATGTTTTGATTTCATTACGGTCCTGAACATTTAGAGCCAAACCAAAAAAGATTTGTGATTTGAAGAATTAGTCCATTTTTACTCAAAGAGGCCAGATATTTGATATTTCGTTAATAAAAAGACTCAAAGTTTAAGCCTCAAATATATTTCTGTAACTTAATTTTTGTTACATTTCGCCTGAAACTGGGATCACCAGCCCTTATAAACAGTTACAAAAATTTAAAATCACAGTAACATTACTATACTCCAGACTCCAGTTACCTTTTTCTCACTCGGCAGCATTAACTTTTTTTTTTATAGTATAGGTCTATAAGGCAAACAGCACATGAATTAAAATTAAGGTATACTTATAAATGTTATATTAATAAAATAAAACGGCCTAAACACCTGTAATGCAATTTTAATAGCCAGTTTTTGCCAACCAACAAAATCCCGCTAAACGATATTTCAAAGGCAAATTTTTCTGAAACTACAAAAACAATTTGGTAAAAACCTGTTTCATATTGAGCGGCTATAGTATCATTCTTTATAACGAAATAAAATTCGGGTTTCAGGGTCGGCGGCCGCTGAGATTTTAGCGTCTGAAAGTTCGAATACCGGGATTTTGTTGGTTGGCAGAACTGGCTATTATTTAAGTAATCCTAAAAATAATTGCCAGGGCCGTAATAGTAATAAAAGGATAATTAAAAATATTGATATGATGTGTTTATTTGATGACAAAATGTTAAAATTTTAAAAATCTTTAAATTGTATGCTAAAGCTTAGAAGTAACTAAAACTATATTTAAAATTTCAGGGCAGTAAGTAAAAAAATTGACTTGAAGTGTGTATCTAAAGAACAAAACGTCCAATTTAAAAACTAATAACGCCATCTTGTAGAACATAAAAGAGTGTTTTTTTTTCACAAGTCAAAAATAAAGGTGTAAAATACCTAAACCCAAAACTAAAAATTTCTGTTTTTCTCAGATATCGCCGAAAGTTTTCGAAATATTTACAATTTTCTTTCGCCAAATTGGAAAGCCCGAAAATGTGCAACTTTGCCTTAATTTAATCATCTTCGTATCTCTTACCATTTTCGAGATCCCCTTGTACGCACAAGAATTTGTAGCACCCTTTATAATATTATAATATTAAGAAATTACCGGTTGTAATACAAAATATTTGTTTCTGTGTGGGTGTATGTTTTCACTTTCTGCACTACACCATGGAGTACAAGAACATAGTTAAGAGTTTTTTTTTAATTTCTATAAAAAATAATATATTCCTATAGCAGAAATAAGTTTAGCAACAAAGACTATAAGTATTTTTGTTGCTATTAAAATACACTTTTCTAGCCTTACAATAATAGTCTGTTTTAGTAGTAAAGTATTTTATATTTTTATAGGTCAGTTTATAAGTACAGCAACGCTATACTTTTTAGACATACATTATACAAGGTGATTCCTAAGTTGATACTTCTTTTTTAGCTGTGTATAGAAGGCATTAAAACAAACAACTTTTTCGAATACCTTTTTTCAAAAAACTTAAAAATAGTTGAGTTACAGAAGTAAAAAATCTAAGTGCGGGCCTGGTAATCAAAACGTAGCTCTTTACTTTATATTGTTTTTCTTCGTTTTTCTATTGTTAGTCATGCATTTTACGGATCGGTCGTCAGTTATTTATTTTGGCAATTCGCTGCGCGGTGTGGTTTTCTGAAGCAAATTAATTTTAATAAATTGGTGAAAATGGTAAAATTTGAAAACAATGAACTAATTATGGTGCTAATTTATTGTGAGTGTCGTAAAAGTGCGAATGTTTCTTCTCTACACCCAGAAGTTTTCCTAATGTTATCCAACGGGCAAGTTAGGCAGAACCGTATTTGATATGTAGTGTAATAAATGAATGTAAGTAGGTACTTTATTTTTGGGTGTTTTGAAAATGTTGTTTATTTTAATGCCTTCTATACGCAGCTAAAAAAAAATATCAACTTAGGAATCACCCTGTATACAAATAAAATATGTACAGGATGTTAAATAATTTATAGGCGGAAAATAATTAATAATATTAAAAAATGAAAATCCAAAAAAAAATGTTACTTAACCCATTTTCTGATTTTCAAAAATAAACTTTTAAACTGTTTATATTTTAATATATTGTAGTACCAAGCTATATAGAAAAATAAATGGGCCTAGGTTGATGTAGACTAAACTGCTGAACAATTGCTTTCAAGCAAGAAAAATTTCGCCTAAATTTAACAGTTATTATTTTCTGAGCCAGATATGATATCGACCTACGGTTTTGAATGGCTGATAGATTCATCCCTTGGGAAACAATTGTCAATGTTGGATTTTCCTTAACTGTCGGAAAATTTTATATACAGGGTGTTAAAGAAGAAGATGATTTTTGCTCCAATTTTAATAGCGCGTAACTTTCACAATATTATTTTTACTGTGTCTGTTTGAAGGTTGGAGACAATGATGTTTCTTGAATGATAGAATAGTTTTGGACTTGCATTGTCTTTAATTTGTTTTACATCACAACGTTTCAACTGGTAAGTATCTCCAGTCGTCTTCAGGTGAATACTAAATAAGTAAAGTAACTACAGCTCTATTTATACTAGCTAGATGTACTGGAGCATGACTGAGATGGGTGCAGTCATGCGTTTAATTCTTGTGCGGTATTTTAAGTTTACATCTACTTAACAAAGGTTTCCAGATATTTCTTATATCTAGTGAGGGCTTACTAAAACAATCTGGGTTCTGGTATATGATAGCAGCTTCCTTGAACTTCCTCTTCCTCCAATGTGGTTCTTTGTGCAGGATTCGAGCTTCTGTCCACTTAATGTGATGACCGTGTGTCCAGGCATGGTCAGCTGCCCCTGATTTTTCTCCTTTAAGCGTGTTGTTTCTGTGTTCCTTGACCCTAGTTTCAAGTGGCCTTAGAGTCTCACCAATGTAGGATCTGCCACATTCGCAGGGAATCTGATAGACACAGTTTTTCCTATCTTTATAATAAACTAATGGAAAATCGCAAGAATCGGTCAAATACACAAAAGAAGCCAGTAGAGTCACAATCAACACTCAACATTCCGTATGTCAAAGGAGTATCTGAGAGAATTAGAAGACTAGGACAACGATACAACATTAATACGGTATTCAGCTCAAAAGACACTTTAAGAAGCCACCTGACGAAGACGAAACCAACAAGTCAAAAAGATAGGAAAAACTGTGTCTATCAGATTCCCTGCGAATGTGGCAGATCCTACATTGGCGAGACTCTAAGGTAACTTGAAACTAGGGTCAAGGAACACAGAAACAACACGCTTAAAGGAGAAACCGAAAAATCAGGGGCAGCTGACCATGCCTGGACACACGGTCATCACATTAAGTGGACAGAAGCTCGAATCCTGCACAAAGAACCACATTGGAGGAAGAGGAAGTTCAAGGAAGCTGCTATCATATACCAGAACCCAGATTGTTTTAGTAAGCCCTCACTAGATATAAGAAATATCTGGAAACCTTTGTTAAGTAGATGTAAACTTAAAATACCGCACAAGAATTAAACGCATGACTGCACCCATCTCAGTCATGCTCCAGTACATCTAGCTAGTATAAATAGGGCTGTAGTTACTTTACTTATTTAGTATTCACCTGAAGACGACTGGAGATACTTACCAGTTGAAACGTTGTGATGTAAAACAAATTAAAGACAATGCAAGTCCAAAACTATTCTATCATTCAATATTTTTACGTCAATTGAATCACTGGTTCATAGCATAGAAAGTAATTTGTCAAATTTTTGATATCTGCTATATTTTAAGAAATACCGATTTTTTTGGAGAACCTTGCTTTATTTCAACTTATTGGTAGCTAAATCTCACTGTTGGTTGTACACTTTGCGAGTGATTATTATACCTTATGAAAAGCTTGATTAGGTTCAGTAACAATAGTTGTACCTAAATGTTATGATGTACAGTGTGGTACTTATAAACACCTACATGTCTATGGTTTATGAGTATCTCACAATTTTTCACGATTGTTTTATATTGGAAAGTACTCGCCCCTAGATTAGGTAAATTTTTTCTTATTTTTAGTTTTTCATATCGCACTACAGGTATATTATGTAGTGTGTTTACAAAATTTTAACAAAGATAATTTTTTTAAAATAATTTTGTTATGGATTCAAAAATTTTTGAGGGTTGAACGAAAGTTCTTATTACGACATGCACTGAGAAAATCTCCAGAAAATACATTTTTGCTGATGTATTTTTAGCTATCCCAAGTAAAATATTTGTGAAAGTAGCAAATTGACTTTTTGTAGCAGTACAATAAGGTTGAGACATATCAGGTCTCTTTATTGATGTTGGTAAGCTCTTTGCTGTCGATAATAAATATTTCCGTAAATATTTCACAACAGCAAAATACATAAATGTATATAACACCAAAATAGTTTTTCAAAAGGATTGTCATTTCTCCTGAAGGGTCAATCGAGTATTACAGCCCGTCGCGCCATCATTTCGCTACTGATAGTGAAAAGGAAGGATATGCCGCACGAGAGTAGAAAAAACCGGCCGTACCGGCATAAGACTGAAAAAAATAACTTATACAGGATACTACCAATTCGTGTGCGTAAGGGGATCTTAAAAACGATAAGAGGTGCAAAGATGGTTAAATTGAGGCAAAGTAGCACATTTTGAGGCCTAATAATTTGGTGAAAGAAAATTGTCAATATTCCGAATACTCTCGGAGATATCCGAAAAAAGCAGAACTTTTTGGTAGGTATTGGTTTTTTATTTTTTGAGCCTTTCTTGTTGATCTGGGAAAAAAGTAAAAACACTTTCATGGCCATTTTCTATGTTCTACAAGATGGCCCTATAAGTAGTCTTCAAATTCAACGTTTCGTTCCTTAGATAAAAACATCAAGTCAATTTTTTTAAATACGGACCTGGAATTTTAAATATAATTTTAGAGACCTCTAGGATTTACAAGTTTAATACAATTTAAAGGTTTTTAAAAATTTATCGTTTTGTCATCTAATAACGCATTTTTTATAATATGTTTTGATTTCATTACGGTCCTGAACATTTAGAGCCAAACCAAAAAAGATTTGTGATTTGAAGAATTAGTCCATTTTTACTCAAAGAGGCCAGATATTTGATATTTCGTTAATAAAAAGACTCAAAGTTTAAGCCTCAAATATATTTCTGTAACTTAATTTTTGTTACATTTCGCCTGAAACTGGGATCACCAGCCCTTATAAACAGTTACAAAAATTTAAAATCACAGTAACATTACTATACTCCAGACTCCAGTTACCTTTTTCTCACTCGGCAGCATTAACTTTTTTTTTTATAGTATAGGTCTATAAGGCAAACAGCACATGAATTAAAATTAAGGTATACTTATAAATGTTATATTAATAAAATAAAACGGCCTAAACACCTGTAATGCAATTTTAATAGCCAGTTTTTGCCAACCAACAAAATCCCGCTAAACGATATTTCAAAGGCAAATTTTTCTGAAACTACAAAAACAATTTGGTAAAAACCTGTTTCATATTGAGCGGCTATAGTATCATTCTTTATAACGAAATAAAATTCGGGTTTCAGGGTCGGCGGCCGCTGAGATTTTAGCGTCTGAAAGTTCGAATACCGGGATTTTGTTGGTTGGCAGAACTGGCTATTATTTAAGTAATCCTAAAAATAATTGCCAGGGCCGTAATAGTAATAAAAGGATAATTAAAAATATTGATATGATGTGTTTATTTGATGACAAAATGTTAAAATTTTAAAAATCTTTAAATTGTATGCTAAAGCTTAGAAGTAACTAAAACTATATTTAAAATTTCAGGGCAGTAAGTAAAAAAATTGACTTGAAGTGTGTATCTAAAGAACAAAACGTCCAATTTAAAAACTAATAACGCCATCTTGTAGAACATAAAAGAGTGTTTTTTTTTCACAAGTCAAAAATAAAGGTGTAAAATACCTAAACCCAAAACTAAAAATTTCTGTTTTTCTCAGATATCGCCGAAAGTTTTCGAAATATTTACAATTTTCTTTCGCCAAATTGGAAAGCCCGAAAATGTGCAACTTTGCCTTAATTTAATCATCTTCGTATCTCTTACCATTTTCGAGATCCCCTTGTACGCACAAGAATTTGTAGCACCCTTTATAATATTATAATATTAAGAAATTACCGGTTGTAATACAAAATATTTGTTTCTGTGTGGGTGTATGTTTTCACTTTCTGCACTACACCATGGAGTACAAGAACATAGTTAAGAGTTTTTTTTTAATTTCTATAAAAAATAATATATTCCTATAGCAGAAATAAGTTTAGCAACAAAGACTATAAGTATTTTTGTTGCTATTAAAATACACTTTTCTAGCCTTACAATAATAGTCTGTTTTAGTAGTAAAGTATTTTATATTTTTATAGGTCAGTTTATAAGTACAGCAACGCTATACTTTTTAGACATACATTATACAAGGTGATTCCTAAGTTGATACTTCTTTTTTAGCTGTGTATAGAAGGCATTAAAACAAACAACTTTTTCGAATACCTTTTTTCAAAAAACTTAAAAATAGTTGAGTTACAGAAGTAAAAAATCTAAGTGCCGGCCTGGTAATCAAAACGTAGCTCTTTACTTTATATTGTTTTTCTTCGTTTTTCTATTGTTAGTCATGCATTTTACGGATCGGTCGTCAGTTATTTATTTTGGCAATTCGCTGCGCGGTGTGGTTTTCTGAAGCAAATTAATTTTAATAAATTGGTGAAAATGGTAAAATTTGAAAACAATGAACTAATTATGGTGCTAATTTATTGTGAGTGTCGTAAAAGTGCGAATGTTTCTTCTCTACACCCAGAAGTTTTCCTAATGTTATCCAACGGGCAAGTTAGGCAGAACCGTATTTGATATGTAGTGTAATAAATGAATGTAAGTAGGTACTTTATTTTTGGGTGTTTTGAAAATGTTGTTTATTTTAATGCCTTCTATACGCAGCTAAAAAAAAATATCAACTTAGGAATCACCCTGTATACAAATAAAATATGTACAGGATGTTAAATAATTTATAGGCGGAAAATAATTAATAATATTAAAAAATGAAAATCCAAAAAAAAATGTTACTTAACCCATTTTCTGATTTTCAAAAATAAACTTTTAAACTGTTTATATTTTAATATATTGTAGTACCAAGCTATATAGAAAAATAAATGGGCCTAGGTTGATGTAGACTAAACTGCTGAACAATTGCTTTCAAGCAAGAAAAATTTCGCCTAAATTTAACAGTTATTATTTTCTGAGCCAGATATGATATCGACCTACGGTTTTGAATGGCTGATAGATTCATCCCTTGGGAAACAATTGTCAATGTTGGATTTTCCTTAACTGTCGGAAAATTTTATATACAGGGTGTTAAAGAAGAAGATGATTTTTGCTCCAATTTTAATAGCGCGTAACTTTCACAATATTATTTTTACTGTGTCTGTTTGAAGGTTGGAGACAATGATGTTTCTTGAATGATAGAATAGTTTTGGACTTGCATTGTCTTTAATTTGTTTTACATCACAACGTTTCAACTGGTAAGTATCTCCAGTCGTCTTCAGGTGAATACTAAATAAGTAAAGTAACTACAGCTCTATTTATACTAGCTAGATGTACTGGAGCATGACTGAGATGGGTGCAGTCATGCGTTTAATTCTTGTGCGGTATTTTAAGTTTACATCTACTTAACAAAGGTTTCCAGATATTTCTTATATCTAGTGAGGGCTTACTAAAACAATCTGGGTTCTGGTATATGATAGCAGCTTCCTTGAACTTCCTCTTCCTCCAATGTGGTTCTTTGTGCAGGATTCGAGCTTCTGTCCACTTAATGTGATGACCGTGTGTCCAGGCATGGTCAGCTGCCCCTGATTTTTCTCCTTTAAGCGTGTTGTTTCTGTGTTCCTTGACCCTAGTTTCAAGTGGCCTTAGAGTCTCACCAATGTAGGATCTGCCACATTCGCAGGGAATCTGATAGACACAGTTTTTCCTATCTTTATAATAAACTAATGGAAAATCGCAAGAATCGGTCAAATACACAAAAGAAGCCAGTAGAGTCACAATCAACACTCAACATTCCGTATGTCAAAGGAGTATCTGAGAGAATTAGAAGACTAGGACAACGATACAACATTAATACGGTATTCAGCTCAAAAGACACTTTAAGAAGCCACCTGACGAAGACGAAACCAACAAGTCAAAAAGATAGGAAAAACTGTGTCTATCAGATTCCCTGCGAATGTGGCAGATCCTACATTGGCGAGACTCTAAGGTAACTTGAAACTAGGGTCAAGGAACACAGAAACAACACGCTTAAAGGAGAAACCGAAAAATCAGGGGCAGCTGACCATGCCTGGACACACGGTCATCACATTAAGTGGACAGAAGCTCGAATCCTGCACAAAGAACCACATTGGAGGAAGAGGAAGTTCAAGGAAGCTGCTATCATATACCAGAACCCAGATTGTTTTAGTAAGCCCTCACTAGATATAAGAAATATCTGGAAACCTTTGTTAAGTAGATGTAAACTTAAAATACCGCACAAGAATTAAACGCATGACTGCACCCATCTCAGTCATGCTCCAGTACATCTAGCTAGTATAAATAGGGCTGTAGTTACTTTACTTATTTAGTATTCACCTGAAGACGACTGGAGATACTTACCAGTTGAAACGTTGTGATGTAAAACAAATTAAAGACAATGCAAGTCCAAAACTATTCTATCATTCAATATTTTTACGTCAATTGAATCACTGGTTCATAGCATAGAAAGTAATTTGTCAAATTTTTGATATCTGCTATATTTTAAGAAATACCGATTTTTTTGGAGAACCTTGCTTTATTTCAACTTATTGGTAGCTAAATCTCACTGTTGGTTGTACACTTTGCGAGTGATTATTATACCTTATGAAAAGCTTGATTAGGTTCAGTAACAATAGTTGTACCTAAATGTTATGATGTACAGTGTGGTACTTATAAACACCTACATGTCTATGGTTTATGAGTATCTCACAATTTTTCACGATTGTTTTATATTGGAAAGTACTCGCCCCTAGATTAGGTAAATTTTTTCTTATTTTTAGTTTTTCATATCGCACTACAGGTATATTATGTAGTGTGTTTACAAAATTTTAACAAAGATAATTTTTTTAATTTCATTTTTGGAAAAAATGTGTTTATTAATTTCCAACTTTCTAACACTATTCCTAAAAATAAACTTACATTGAAAGAGACTTTGATATTAAATTTCATTAGCTGCCGTCAAACCCAACCAAAAACTCGAAAGTTTGCACGATACAACGCACAGTGAGATCTAGCTACCAATAAGTTGAAATAAAGCAAGGTTTTTCAAAAAAAATCGGTATTTCTTAAAATATAGCAGATATAAAAAATTTTACAAAATACTTTCTTTGCTATGAAACAGTGATTCAATTGACGTAGAGTGATAAAATTTTAAAATATTATTGTGAAAGTTACACGCCATTAAAATTGGAGCAAAAATCAACGTCTTCTTTAACACCCTGTATATAAAATTTTCTCACAGTTAAAGAAAATCCAACATTGACAGTTGTTTCCCCAGAGATGAATCTATCAACAATTCAAAACCGTAGGTCGATATTATATTTGGTTCAAAAAATATTAACTTTTAAATTTAGGCGAAATTTCTCTTGCTCGAAAGCAATAATTGTCCAGCAGTTTATATTGCCTGGTATTTTATTTCTAATAAACGACTTTAATTTGTTAAATGTTATAATTGATTCATTAATTATCCAAGCTGTAACATTTTTTTTTTAAAGAAATAAACTACTAGGCCAGGCAATATACTCTACATCAACCTATGCCCATTTATTTTCCTCTATAGCTTGGTACTACAAGATAATAAAATGTGAACAAAATTTAGCAGTTTATTTTCGAAATTCAAAAAATGGGCAATCATTTTTTTTTTGGTTTTCATAATTCTTAAATATTATTCGTTATTTAATCTGTCTACAAATTATTCAACATCCTGTATATATTTTATTTCTATATAAGTGATAGAAAACTTAAGGCCTCCTTTTCCACCAATAAAAAAAAATAAAAAAGTTGAGACGGTCATATATCAAAAACTAATCATGGAATTGAATTTCAAGATTTACAAAATAGTAATAAGCTTTGTGATGGATCCTTTAATTTCAATTGGATATTAGTATATTCAATTTAAACAGTGAGTAAGATTTTCTAAAAATGTATTTCTTAGATAATAATAACATTAATGTGCATTATAAAGCTTTGCTGAAAAATGAGAAAAATACTTTGAGAAAAAAAATATAAGCCAATGAAAATCCTAAAAAAAATGACTAAGTTCATTGTAATGTAAAATATATTGAGAATTATTTTTTTTAATAAAAATAACTTTCTCATATTTCCCAATATCTGTTAAAAAGTTTTTAAACATCCATTATTAACCATGGGCAGGATTCACTCCAAGAGAACGCATTATTTTTAATATATAGAGATGTAACTTCGCATGAGTTCAAAAGTTATTTTCTTAAATTTCCAGTGTCCAGGGATGGACTTAACTATACTAAAATTATTAAATATATAATATCTTAGAAACCATAACTTTTGTGACAAGACTTTATTTGGATTTTCGATTTCTTCGTCTAATCTTTTTCTTTCTACTGCTTCAAAAAAGTTTGATTGAAAAATTTTTATACAACAAAATCAAAGTTTTTAATGTGTCTCCGTATTTATACAGAATTGAATTTTTAACTGGAATAAATTCAGTATTAGAAAGTCTCGTTATTTGTTGAAAAAATACAGTCCTACGGCTGCGTTTATTTTTGGTATGACTTTTTTCGTATCTTCATGAAATTTACACTTTTTTTGGGGGTAGAAACCGCCCCTAACTTTTTTTTTAAATGTAAAGGTATGTATTGTGACATCTTGTTGAAAAGAGCATAAAAAATGGAATACGACCCACTATTTCCTTTTGTATTTCAGTAATGTAGACGCAATTTGCTTTATTGAAAAAATTGTAGGAAATGTTGCCCATTTTTTTCTTAACAACCCCCTAATCTAAATTTAATACTCTTTCTTGACATTATGTACCATATATCCGGGGTTATTTAACGAATTTCGTGTATAAGTCGTTGCTTAAGTTCCTCTAAAAATTGTAGCATCAATTATTGCTAAAATGGCCAGTTTTTTTCTGACTTTTTAGATTACCGAAATGCAAAAATAAATAGTGGGTCGTATTCTCTTTTTTATGCCCTTTCCTACATGATGTCACAATACATGCCTTAATATTTGGAAAATAAAAGTTGGGGGCTGTTTCTACCCCAAAAAAGTGGTAAAATTTATAAAAACACAAAAAAGTATGAGAAACTAAAATTAAACGCAGCCGTAGTTTTTTTTGATATCTTGGATATTAGTATATTTATTTTAAACAGTGAGTAAGATTTGCTAAAAATGTATTATTTGGATAATAATAACATCTATTAAAGTGCATTATAAAACTTTGCTGAAAAAGAAAAAAAAATACTTTGAGGAAAAAAATATAAGCTAATGAAAATCCTAAAAAAAATGACTAAGTTCATTGTAATGTAAAATATATTGAGAATTATTTTTTTTAATAAAATAACTTTCATACATTTTCCAATATCTGTAGAGTCCAAATTTAAAAAGTTTTTAAACATCCATTAATAAACATGGGCAGGATTCGCTTCAAGAGAACGCAATATTTTTAATATATAGAGATGTAACTTCGCATGAGTTCAAAGGTTATTTTCTTAAATTTCCTTTATTATACAGTGTGTCCACGGATGAACTTAACTAAACTGCTGGTCATTTGCTTTCGAGCAAGGAAAATTTCGCCTAACTTTAAAAGTTAATATTTTCTGAATCAGATATGATATCGACCTCCGGTTTTTAATGGTTGATAGATGTATCCCTTAAAAACAGTTGCCAATGTTGAATTTTCTTAAACTGTCAGAAAATTTTATCTACAGGGTGTTAAAAAAGACGATGATTTTTATTCCAATTTCAATGGTAGGTATGTAACTTTCACAATAATATTTTAAAATTTTATCACTGTACATCAGTTGAATCACTGGTTCATAGCAAAGAAATTAATTTGTCAAATTTTTGATATCTGCTATATTTTAAGAGATACCGATTTTTTTGAAAAACCTTGCTTTTTTCAATTTTTTGGTAGCTATAGTTCCCACTGTGCATTGTATCGTGCAAACTTTGCAAGTGATTATTATACCAGAGAAGCTTGTTTATGTTCAGTAACAACCGTGCTGTGATGTGTAATGGCGTACCTATAATTACCTATATGTCTACGGTTTATGAATAACTCACGATTGTTTTGTATTGGAAAGTACTCGCCCCTAGATTAGGCAAGCGTTTTTCTTATTTTTTAGTTTTCCATATCGCACTACCAGTATATTATACAGTGTGGCTACAAAATTTTAAAAAAGATAATTTTTTAAATAAGTTATGTCAAAATTTTGTAGACACACTGTATAATATACCTGTAGTGCGATATGAAAAACTCAAAAAAAAAAAAAGTTGCCTAATCTAGGGGCGAGTACTTTCCAATACAAAACAATAGTGAAAAATGTTGTGACTCATAAACCATAGACATATAAGTGATTATAGTTACGCCACTGCACATCACAACATTTAGGTACAAATTGATGTTACTGAACATAAGCAAGCTTTTCATAAGATATAAAAATCACTGGCAAAACTTGCACGATACAACGCACGTGGGATCTATAGCTACCAAGAAGTTGAAAAAAGGCAATGTTTTTCAAAAAATCGGTATCTCTTAAAATATAGCAGATATCAAAAATTTGACAAGTTACTTTCTTTTCCATAAACCAGTGATTCAACTGACGTACAGTAATAAAATTTAAAAATAATATTGTGAAAGTTACACCCCATTTAAATTGGAGCAAAAATAATCGTCTTCTTTAACACCCTGTATATAAATTTTTTTGACAGTTTAAGAAAATCCAACATTTGCAGTTATTTCCTAAGAGATAAATCTATCAACCATTAAAAACCGGAGGTCGATATCATATCTGATTCAGAAAATATTAACTGCAGTCAGTATTAGAAAGTCTCGTTATTTCTTGAAAAAATACAGTCCTATGGCTGCGTTTATTTTTAGTATGACTTTTTTCGCATCTTCATGAAATTTACACCCCTTTAGGGGGTAGAATCCGCCCCTAACTCTTTCTTTAAATGTAAAGGTATGTATTGTGACATCTTGTTAAAAGGGCATAAAAAAGAGAATACGACCCACTATTTCCTTTTGCATTTCAATAACGCAATTTGTTTTATTGTAAAAATTGTAGGAAATGGTGCCCATTTTTTTCTTAACAAACCCATAATCTATATATCTGGGGTTATTTAGCAAATTTCGTGTATAAGTCGTTGCTTAAGTTCCTCTAAAAATTGTAGTAAAATGGCCAGTTTTTTCTGACTTTCTAGATTACCGAAATGCAAAAGTAAATAGTAGGTCGTATTCCTTTTTTTATGCCCTTTCCAACATTATGTCACAATACATACCTTAATATTTGGAAAATAAAAGTTGGGGGCTGTTTCTACCCCAAAAAAGTGGTAGATTTTATAAAAACACGAAAAAAGTATGCCAAACTAAAATTAAACGCAGCCGTAGTTTTTTTTTGTAGCAAATAAAGAGACTTGCTAAGATTTATTCCAGTTAAAAATTCCACCCTGTATAACAAGCAAAACAAATTATGAAGATACTTTTTTTACGAAAACCTGAAAACAACAAATTTTACAAGTGCAGTATATTTTATAATTATCCGTGGGCACACTGTTTGTTATTGTACTTGCGATTATTAAATTTAAAAATTATGTAATTGTAACAAATTCGCTAGAAGTTTAGAAAAATATATTTTTGAAAAATGGAAATACACGTCGTCGATTGAGATTTTTTTGTATGTGCTACATTTTTACCAAAGAATTTTTTTAGCCCCTGTATAAGGTGAAACATAACTTAACTTCATTGTTTTTTTAAGGAAAAAAAGACTTTTTGGAGAGCTCTATTAAAGAAAAAATTGAATACCCTGTTGTTTTTAATTCTACTTTATTTTTTATTGTAAAAAAAAATAAGTTGGGAGTTTTGTTTCACCCCCTTAAGTGGGTTGAAAACCCAAATTTTTGTTATGTGAGCATGCGAAGGCCACAAAAAAAATCGACGTGTTTTTGCATTTTTACAAATATATTTATCTTTTTTTCCAACATTCTACCGAATTTGTTCCAATGAAAGTCCCCACAATGAAAATTAATAGTAAATTAAAAACAATGGGATATTTAATTTTCTCTTTAAATACCCTGCCCAAAAAGGTAGTCATTTAAAAAAATTAACTTGGGTTATTTTATATGCCAAAATGTAGCTCAAACAAAATCTCAAAATCGACGTGTTTTTGAATTTATTAAAAATATTTTTTTCCAACATTCTATCGAATTTTTTCCATTGAAAGTCCCCACCCTGGGGCAATGAACATTAATATAATAAAAACAAATAGGATATTCAATTTTCTTTTTGAAAGGACTTTTCAGAAAGATCATGAGTGGTATCTTCCCATTTAAAAAAAAAATTCACTTGGGTTATGTTATATGCCAAAATGTGGCTCATACAAAATCTCAAAATCGACGTGTTTTTGCATTTATTAAAAATATTTTTTTCCAACATTCTACCGAATTTTTTCCATTGAAAGTCCCCACCCTGGGGCAATGAACATTAATATAATAAAAACAAATAGGATATTCAATTTTCTTTTTGAAAGGACTTTTCAGAAAGATCATGAGTGGTATCTTCCCATTTAAAAAAAAAATTCACTTGGGTTATGTTATATGCCAAAATGTGGCTCATACAAAATATCAAAATCGACGTGTTTTTGCATTTATTAAAAATATTTTTTTCCAACATTCTACCGAATTTTTTCCATTGAAAGTCCCCACCCTGGTGCAATGAACATTAATATAATAAAAACAAATAGGATATTCAATTTTCTTTTTGAAAGGACTTTTCAGAAAGATCATGAGTGGTATCTTCCCATTTAAAAAAAAAATTCACTTGGGTTATGTTATATGCCAAAATGTGGCTCATACAAAATCTCAAAATCGACGTGTTTTTGCATTTATTAAAAATATTTTTTTCCAACATTCTACCGAATTTTTTCCATTGAAAGTCCCCACCCTGGGGCAATGAACATTAATATAATAAAAACAAATAAGATATTCAATTTTCTTTTTGAAAGGACTTTTCAGAAAGATCATGAGTGGTATCTTCCCATTTAAAAAAAAAATTCACTTGGGTTATGTTATATGCCAAAATGTGGCTCATACAAAATCTCAAAATCGACGTGTTTTTGCATTTATTAAAAATATTTTTTTCCAACATTCTACCGAATTTTTTCCATTGAAAGTCCCCACCCTGGGGCAATGAACATTAATATAATAAAAACAAATAGGATATTCAATTTTCTTTTTGAAAGGACTTTTCAGAAAGATCATGAGTGGTATCTTCCCATTTAAAAAAAAAATTCACTTGGGTTATGCTATATACCAAAATGTGGCTCATACAAAAACTCAAAATCGACGTGTTGTCATTTTTCAAAAATATTTTTTCCTAAACTTCTACCAAATTTCTTTGTTTTTTTTTTAGAAGTTACTTTCAAAAGGCGGAAACATTTCAGCACGCCACGAATCTTTTCTTTTACTCTTGACATGAAAACTACTAAAAAAAGTTACTTTTAAACGACGTATCCCGGCTAGAAAAATCTTCCCACTCTCAAAAGTGACTTTTAAAAGAAATACTGACCCATTTATATGCCCTACAATTTTCAAGGCTCAAAGTAAACAAAACCCCCTGGATCCGCGTCTGTTACCCGACGCTTTCGCGTAATAGGTATCTATTTTACAATTTTTTTAACACGTAATCAATATTTAGAAGTATAACGTCATTATGTGTTAACAAATATATCAAATAAGTTTATGAAATTTACGTTAAAAAGTTGGTAATTTGCACAAAAATCCAATCCCTGCTTAACTGTACGGTAGTTGCCGCCGATCCCCTAATGTTTTTTACAAGTCAGTCATACTCAGCATTGAATTGAATTATCTAGCTTGTTTCACGGACCGAAAATGGACCATTCGCGCTGAATTGTTAATTTTAAAATGCGCATGCTAACGCTCTGAACGCGTTTGGACAAACAGCAGCGAGGACTTCAAAAAATATTTCAACTGCCCCTGATAGTTATACAACCATTTAATCATTAACCGTTAGAGAAAACGACAAATAGCGTTGCGTAACGACCACCGTGTATTATCAAAAAATGCAATTTTAAAAATAACTTAAAACACATCACATAAATAAAATCAGATACCCATTAAGGGCCCCATATTAACACATTGACGACCGACGGTCAAAATACTGAACTTCCTAGGAAATTATTGAAAGCGGTGGGTAATTACAAAAAAATTATATTTTTTTTGCGTTGTAGGGCTTTTATAGATAATTTTTTTCGCACTCAAAATTTTCCAAAATGCCGTCCAGTACACTGGAACCAACGAAATAAATCAGTCGAGCATGAGGGTCCGCGCCAAATTTTAAACACATTTAAATGCGTTTAATTAGGTGTCCAGTAAACTGGAGCCGGTCTCCACGGAAAGAACAAGTCCAGTATACTGGACGTTGGTCGTCAATGTGTTAAAATACAAAATAAGAACTTAAAAAACACTTCTTACCTTTCAAGGGACAGAGCACTGCATTTTTTTAGGTTGCCCGAAGAAAAAAACACGCCTGAAACGGTACCGAAGAATACTTGAATCCAGTGATGAGCTATAGAGAACCCTGGCGAACAAAAAACCACCCCGGATTGGTTTCCAGGAATCGCGCGCGAAAAAGCTCCGACCCGTACAACCACTGGTAATCAAGTAAAGGTGATTCAAAGCAATGCGCATATTTACCTCGGTAAAGATAACAAAAACGCCGAAAAAAAAGCAGAAAAAAAGCCTAATTCGTTCGAGTTGTTTCCTTTGTTCTTGACGATTTTTGTATCGATATAGCAGGTATATTAAATATGTATTTTATGAAAATTAATTTTAAATTTAAGGAACATTATTATTTTTTTTAAGCCAGCTTGTTCCCGAGGGAATGTGCCCTTTTTAAAATTGTATATTTTGTATACAGGGTGGTTGATGTATGGTAAAGTAAGGAAGCTATAGCGAAAAAAAGCAAACACAATTTTAGGTTGTTTAAAAATGTGTTATGAAAAAGAAAAATTATACAGGATCGATCAAAAGTCATGGCAAAACCAAGTTACCTCTTTTTAAATGAAACCCTTATACGGGGTCAAAGGCGGATTCAGAATTTGGCTGAGGGGGGCTAAAAAAAGTTATTTCTAAAAAAATAGAGCGTATCCCGGCTCTAAAGCCCTTTCTACTCTCAAAAGTGACTTCTAAACAAATACTGACCCTTTACACGCCCTTCAATGTTCAACTCGCGTCTATTTCCCAACACTATTGCAGACACATTGCGCATGTCAGGCGAATAACCTGATGGCGGGATATTTAATAAAATATTATGTAGAAATTTAAATTGTTTTTAATGTTCTATTACGTCACTGTGTGAGTCAAAGTTTAGGTTCTAGTCCCTATTAATTTTTTTTGCAAGAATATTGTTGTTATTCGTAGCTTCCCAGTTTGGTAATTTATGGGCCATAATTAAAATGGAGGGGCAGGCTATTAATCAGTAAATGTTGTTATTGTTGAGGCCGCAAAGCACCTGTAAAGTAAAAACCCAACCCCCAATTTTTTAACTGTAAAATAAGTTATGTATGCACACACTATGAGATGAATTGTATGTAGTACAAAAATATATTTGCTCCATTGAAGAAAATAATGTAGAAATATGGACCAGCGTAATAACCTCTATATTGTTTTCTTCAATGGAGTAAATATATTTTCGTACCACATACAATTATTCATCTCACAGTCTGTGCACAACTAAATTGTTCTACAATTTAAAAAGGGGAGGTAAGGTTTTTACTTTATAGCCTTGATGACAAAACTTACTGATTAATGAGTAATTTTCTGCCCCTCTATTTTATAATAATTATGGCCCATAAATTAACAAACTGGCAAACTGCGAATAACAATAATATTCTTGTAAAAAAAAACTTAATTGGGACTAGAACCTCGACTATGACCCACACCATGACTTGAGCTTGACGTTTGCCCTAAACCTTAGCAGTTTTTAATATAAAAAATAATTTAATTGTTTATGCAGAGGGCAAGGTTACGAAATTCTAAACCCCATCAAATACAAAAACCACTTACATTTACATTCCCAATGAGTTATTAGCGATACAGCAATGGTTGTAAATAAATCCTTTTAAAATTCTATTTCAGCTCGAATCGCACAATCTTCTAAAATAAATGGAGTTTTAATGATTAAGCAATTAAGACATAAAAACTTAATTCTCTTCAAGTTTCAAAACAAATAAAGTGTAAAGGTAAATTTTTATGGCTTTATTATTACTCTGTTTAACAAGGCGTTATTATAGCTATGCCATATTGTGGTAGACGACACCGTGGCATTTTATTTTTTGTCATTTTTATGACTACAATATAAGTTTAATTTCTTAGTTTTGTGCCTGTATTAAATAATAACGAACATACCTATACAGGGTGTTCCACCGGGAACCGAATCGATCTATATATAGAAAACTATACATAGGAAAATTTTGAAAATTTGACAGTATGCTGATGGGGGCGACCGGGCTAAAATATTTTCCTAATGGTGGCACTTCCGGTTATACCGGAAGTAAGTGTCAACTTGCTTATTTTAAATGGAACACCCTATATATTATTACATTTTTGCATTCTACGCAAGATTCTAGGCAGATTTTACCCTTATTTTTTAATGCTAAATAAGAAATAATTATGAAATTGGGGTGTTTCCATTTAAAAATCTAGCCTTTTTGTAGTTTTTTCAATTTCATTTTTAATCTTATTTTTTAAACACCCTGGATTAATGGAAATATTATAAAAAAATCTACTAAAGCAGGTCCTTTATAACAAGGAATCCCACTTAAATTAAATAAATAGGGCTTCTTTATAGAAAAAATTGATAATTATTCTAAGGCTTGCAAACGTCAATTTTGACATAAAAATTTAAATATGTCAAAAACGTTTAGACATAGGTATAGGACATGGTATACAAAATCTGCCTAGAATCTTGCGTAGAATGCAAAAATGTAATAATATATAGGGTGTTCCATTTAAAATAAGCAAGTTGACACTTACTTCCGGTATAACCGAAAGTGCCACCATTATAAAAATATTTTAGCCCGATCGCCCCCATCAGCATCAGCATACTGTCAAATTTTCAAAATTTTCCTATGTATAGTTTTCTATATATAGATCGATTCGGTTCCCGGTGGGACACCCTGTATAAATGTAGAGCAATATGTATAAAGTGATAAATACCCAACAAAAGTCAAACACAAATATATTATTATTTGCAGTCATTCACGGCTATTGTACAAGATCACATACAAACACGTATCAAGAAAATGTTCGAACGAACAAGGGTTTGTTTATTTAACCCTATATATCAGGCGGCTAATATATACAGGGTGGCGCATCGAAAACGACATTTAGGTACTGGCAGCTCAGTTTTTTTTTGGAAAAACGCTCAGACCCGTCGATTTTCTTTTCGAGGGGGACACAAAACTGGCAAAAAATCACGTTAACACGTGCAGCCCCCTGGGCGGGGGTGACGCCACCCCTAAAATATTAAATGGAAAGGGGGGTCGAATGATACCCTATTTTAAATGTCTTTCAATTCCCTTTACTACTGAACTGAAGTAAATACATAAATTTTACATATTATACTTCTCGCTGCTCCCAATGCTTTCATTGCTATTACTAAAGTGAATTATTTGCAGTTAAATTAATTGTGGTCGCCATTTAATCACCTATTGCAATAAAATGTTAGTGTAATTTAATTGACTGTAATTAATTTTTTTAGTTGGCTCAACGCTGTCGCCACTTTTCTTGAATCTTAACACGCGCCCGGCGTTTGAATTGTTCTGAACGTGTGCGGAAATTTTAAGGATAAGATAAGTTCATGAAAAAAATTAAAACCTAGTATAGTAGTTTGTATAACAAGGGTTGATATGATGTTCATATAGCAAAAGTAAGTAAATTTAAGCCAAGGGCTCAAATTTTTGAGCGGACATGGACAATCCCCTGCGAGCTCTCCCACAAAGAGCCAAAAGTCCTATGTTCTCGTCGTCGGTTCCCGCTATTTATGATGATTGTGTGATTCCAGCTATTAACTAAAAAGCACGTCATTAATAACGTCAGCTTTAGTTTTTGATTTGCTATTAAGGCTGTTTTTTGTTTTCACATTTTATAAATTATTGGTCTAGTAGCAACACCTTCGTACATTACAATGGTGTTGTTATATTAAAAGGCTATTGTTGGTGGTCGAATTGGTAACATATACATTTGCATGGAAGGGTACTTTTGGAGATTAAGTAAGCCCAGTTTCTTAGATCGCCTATATGCAACAAGTTAACCGCAAGACTGGGATGGAAATGTCAAGGAGAATTGAAGGCCCTGGCAAAAGTAAACAAAGTAACACTCCAGTGGGCACCAAGACACGCAGGTATTGCAGGGAACGAAATAGCCGGTGAACTTGCTAGGAAAGGCTTAGAAAATACACTCGTAGGTCTAGAACCGGCACCCCTCGAGACTAACGAAACAGCTGCTTCCAATGAATAGGAATCAGCTGAGAACTATTACAGGAATTCTGACAAGACACATGGCTGTCAAAAATAATCTGCACAGAATGTTACTGTACAATGGAGACCTTGAATGCAGCTTTAGCTTTTTTACATTTCTTACATATTTCGCCTTGCAAGCAATGTTTAGTTACCTATATAGTATAAAGTTCACCCAAAATCCTTGTAAGTTCAGTTTGATAAAATTTACTGTGGTCCCAGCATGAAACTATGAACTTGGATATACGAAACGAGTATTTTTGTCCATAATAAAAACCCGTTATTCCTAGTTGACTTTCAAAATGAAGAACGGCCTTAATTAGAACTAAGTATGCAGATGTTTTATTTCTGTCCTAATATAAGCACTACTAATAGCTTCCAAGTATACGTGTTTTGAAGTCATCCTCGCTAATTTTAATGGGAATAGGGGTAAAAAGATATGTCTCCAGGTGTTAGATACATGGGAACAACATGTTTTAATGTCATTAGCTCAAAGAATGCTAGCAAAACATGCTAAAGAAAACATCATGGCTGATTTAAAATATTAATAGGACCTAATAAATTACTGCTTGTTTTATAAATTAGACTCGAAGAATTCCATTGAAATGTTGAAAATAATTTACAATAATTAACCAGATCAGTTCGTATTTATTTTAGGAAACTGAGGCCTTTACCGATATTATAGGTCCTATCAATTTAAGTATTCCATTAATTTTAAATTATTATCCTTGCATTTTCGAGTAAGATGTCAAAGTACGGTGTAAATCAAGCTTTAAAACAAGTTCCACGAGTTTTTTTGCTTACTTTTAAAGAAATTCAAAAATCTTACATCTGTC
Source organism: Polydrusus cervinus (assembly GCA_935413205.1). Lineage (NCBI taxonomy): Eukaryota > Metazoa > Arthropoda > Insecta > Coleoptera > Curculionidae > Polydrusus > Polydrusus cervinus. The sequence goes on from OW284520.1 coordinate 3,507,888, forward strand.
CTATGACCCATATTTTGTAGAAGAGTTCAAATAGTAAGGGTAACACCCTGTATGTGAGTACTTCCCTACATTATAGGCAATTAGTTAGACCAATGACGAGCCACAATCCAGCAAAAGTCGTTAGCTGAGAATTTTTTTTTAGTGTGGCCGCCCTATTTTTTGACTATTGTTTTGTTCTCGTTTTCCTTCATAGGCCGAAAAAATGTATTAGCTAATTAGATACGGACAGTAATGTGTAAACTTTTAAACATATCAATTTTGAGGCAGATAATATGGTATGAAATGGTTTGATATGTTCCACAGTAAGTTTTATTATTGTAATCAATATTTTTATTTATAATTAATTTATTAACCTTTCAATATTCTAAATTTTCTAGTATATATATACTGTTATTCTGCTATCTCTGTATACTCAGTTAAACTAAAAAGCTCACAACTGTCTTTGGAACATTAATTTCTACACCTGGTTACTAATTCGCCAATCCAAACCGTTCTTAATTAATTTATTGCAAATATTAAACACCAATTTATTATCATTATTTACGCTTTATACTTTGATGAAGGTTGAAAGTAAGGGGAGGGATTACTGTACATGTATTTATACCTTATTATCCTCAAAGCGGCACTGTAGACACATATCAATAATTGAAATACGCGCAAACAGATTTTCCAGTCTAGTGTTCTTGGAGCGTGCGATGATCTTGGAACATCGGATAGATATAAAATAGAATTTAGTTGGAAATAATTATAAAGTATATTAAGGCAATTCAAACGCATATACCAAAAAGCTTATTATTTTTTGACGACTTCCATTATTTTTAGTCCATTATTACATCTTACTATTTTTGTGGTTATATCATTTATTTATTTGCCTTGTCTACCTTTTTTTTCTATTACAAACGAAGACAGTGGCGGCTCGTCAGGTGAAGTAGGCTCTTCACTAAAAAACATATAAAACCAGGAGGAAAGTTTTTCGACAATATTAAATGCTAATGTACCAATACAACCATTTTAGCCCTTAAAAAATAATTATGTTCAAATTAATAATATTTATTTAATGCGAATGTAGCTATGCATAATAGGGCCACGGTTAACTACGATGGACAATAATTATAAACACTCCGTTAGCTCAAAGCAAGTAAAGACTCAACGTCCAACATGGCTTTGCTATTCACCGTTGCTATGGTTACGTGACGTCGGTCACGCAAACAGCATGTAACAATTTGCATTATGATGAAGGGCAATTTAAAAATAGATAGAAAATTGTTTTAGCATTGGTTCGCCTAACCTTAAGGTATTTATTTTGAGGCTTCGCGAAAATTACGGTTAAAGACATCGTTTTTACGTGATTTACCGTGTGATTAAAAAGTTTTGTTTTCATTTTTCAGTTAATTCAGTTAATTCAGTAGTGTGATACCTACTTAGCATTGTGTTTTAAAAATGAACCAAATTAATGACATATTTTGTAATTTGTTGAAAACTTCATTCAGTCGTTGGACAGATGAGGATAAGAGACGTTACACTGGTTTTTAGTCAATGTTTGTTTAAGTACCCGCACTATACCTAGCTCTTCACCATTTTTTAAGACCGCGAGCCGCCACTGAACGAAGACAGTGGTGTTTGGGGGACTGAAATCCTGATCCGTGTAGAAATCCTATACCTTTAGAAAGTAAGGTTCTAAATAAAAGATCCGTAGTATCAAAATGTTCTATTTTCATTCTTAGTTGACTTCTGAATAAAAATAGATGTCCCTACTAAAAAAAAAACAATTGGTCTAGGGGAGCTAATTGCGAGTCAGGGGAGGCTAAGCTTTTCCAACCCCCCCCCCCCCCCCCCCATAGTTACTCTATTGACGAGTCACAATCCAGAAAAAAAAATTTCAGTCTAGAATAAAACATATGTAATAATCCCACTTGGAAAAAGATACATGTAATATACATTTTAAATCCCACCTGACTTAAATATTCTCAGTTTAAATTTTGTATGAAAATTATTTTGTTTTTAAAGCATTTTTCATTCCTGTGGCTTATCGGTGGTATGTCGAAAGATTTAAATATTTATCAGAACAGTAATTAAGCTCCCATAAAACATCTCACACTGTGAAACTGGGCATTAGGGTATTAAAGTGTTGTTAACATATTTTTTCGAGTTTGTAACAATGTTTTTTTTTAAGGATTCACGATATTATTTATATATTTCTGTTAATTATAAGGGATTAATTACTTTGCAAAAATATCGATCACCAAATAAAATACAGGGTGTCCGGTAAGTATGAGTCAAACTCTCGGGAGTGTGTATAAAGGGAATGTTAGAATGGATCTAGTATTTCATATAATTTTTTTCCTATACCCCTTGACTGAGACATCGGGCTCAACCTATTTCGTATTAATTTTTAAACCACCTCGTATACAATTAGCGTATTTTGTACAGGAACAAGGTCCCTGAAGGCAGGTAGGTGCTTTATAGTAACATTTGTCTCAGAAAAGCTTATAAACGTTGTCACTTGCTTTTGGGATCAGTACTTCCAATCAAGATTTTTGCGTAAGATGTACATATCTTACAAAAAGAGATATATCTCTTAAATACATTTTTTAAATAGTATAATAATTCCAAGGCTTTTGAAACAAGATAAATCGCCTTTATTTCAAGAGAAAACTTCCAGAAGAGTTTTCAAACGAATCGTGTTTTTCAAAAAAAAAACTTTTCTCTTGTGACAATAAAAATTTTCATAAACAAAGATAATTATCTAGAGAACAGTAATTTTTTTAATGTGACACTTAGTTTGGTGCACTCTGTGTTATATAAAAAAAATACACCAAACCTCTTCCTTAAAGCTAATCATATTTCACAAAAAATGTTTTATAATTATTAGGTAAAATCTGAAAAATAAATGCTGAAGAATTTACTCTTTGGTATAAATTATAGTAAACACACTGACACTAAATAGATTCTTAAGTTTACTAACGATTTATGTAAAATCATTGGTTACCAATTTCCACTCTTCATAACACGGTAATTCGCAATTCCATCCTCTTAAAGAGTATAAAGCGTAAATAACGAAAATAAGTTGGTGTTTAATTTTCCCAAATGACTTGAGAACGATTTTGATCCCTCAGGGATTCAACAGCTGTAAAGTTTTCATCTAAACGATAGAATAAACCCCAAATGTCGGAGATCGATATCTAATGCCGTTCTCAATCTGGGCGAGGGACTAGTGCATACAATAACATCTAGTATCTCAATGTTTTTAGTAGGTAATATATATAACTATTGACATAACGTATAACTTGACACTGAAAAAATTAATATTAGAAGAATAGTTATTGGTTTTACTAGGCAGCAAAGTAGTAGATTGACTGCCGCGGCTGATAGTTCATAGCCGAGCATAGCGAGACTAGGAATTCAGCTGCTGCCGAGTTGAACATATAATTTTTTCTCCGATTGTTTATAATGATATATGTATATTATATTTGGAAATTATTACAATTCCCACAATCTTTTTATTTTTCCTGTAGTGATAAATTAAAACAAAATTTGATAGAAATCGCAATTGTTGGAACGGTTGGTTGCTATGGAAATGTATATCCATAATAATTATAGTTTGACAACTTATGAAATTTCTGCCAGTTTCCTGGAAAAATATCGGTATATTCATATTATGGACAGTGATAGCGACTTAGAAGTACTTACTTCTTTAGAAATAAGGGAGATGGTAAAAAATATTGAGTTAAATTTGTTGCCGGAGAAGTCTCGGATGGAATATGATGGAGATTATAAACGATTTATGGATTATTGCATGGAGAAAAATGCGAAGACTTTTTCGGAGAATGTATTAATGGCTTATTTTGCTGGATTATCTAAAACAATGAAGAGTTCTACACTTTGGTCTGTATATTCCATGTTGAAGGCAACTATGAATGTTAAAATTGGCGTAGATATAGGAGAATAATCATTTTGCTGCCTAGGCAGGAAAAGTAATACTTTGCTGATTTCACTGTACGCTGCCCCTGGGTAAAAGTTGCGTAGTTTTAAGTCAATTAACCTGTTCGGGTTTGTCGGGCTTAGGATCATATATTGTAAAATAAATGGCTCCAATTTTCATTGTCAACTATTAGTTATTGTGTTGTAATAATTTTGGATTCCAATTTTTTTTACAACTACACCTAGTGAATTTAAAATAAACTGCGGTGGTGACTCAGCGGTGAGTTACTGGCATTCGATGGTGGCGTTCCGAGTTCGATCCTCAAAGTGGGCATACGCACAATAAAAAAGTATTTCCGAATTTTAGTAGGTTTAAGAATGCAGGAAAGAGTGCAAAATGTATTATCTCCCAACCCACCCCATTCACGCCGGTAACCAGGCCGGATGAGATCGGATATCTCGTGGAATATTGAAAAAGGTACACACACCCTACTAGTGTGGTTGATAACCCTTGGGGGTGTCGCATAGATTGTAGGTTCCCTCGAAAATAGCCCTGACAGCGAACGAAGAGGTAAAAAGCCTAATTCGAAAGAAAGGTAAAAAATGCCAAATTAATAGTAAGAGATATTTTTTGGGAGCGTAGGTTTCTGTGTCTACAATTTCTCTGGTTTAATATACCTCATGCAAAGTTTACTTAACAACTGTTATAAACGTTGCGTCACATTTGTTGATGTTTGTTTAATGCCCAGATTTCCTCCCTCGTTCAATTATGCTATTCGGAGTTTTCGAACGAGTAATTGGTGTACAACTGCACATCGTGTATTGAAAAAGAAAATATTAGTTTCGCTGTTTGGGTGGCCCAAATCCAAGATAACAAATTATAACATTATTTTGAAATAATTTAGGGAACAGTAGAACGAAATCATTTTAAGATATTAAATAGATAAACTGAAAAGATTAATATATTAGGAGAAATGTATGCACCTTTAATCCAAAAGATTAACCCTTTTAAATAGGTGCGATTTCCCTGTATCGCCGCCAGTGGCGTATTTTGGGGGGGCTGCCGGGCTGCAGCCCCCCCCCCCAGCCTAGGAGCTCGGGGTCTAAAAGTTTAATTGCAACCTAATTTTTTGTCTCACGCTTGGACTAAAATTTTTAAATAATGTATTCTTGACGTTTCTTCTAAAAGTCCTGTTCTATATAGAGATTTCAGACGCATATCGTTTTAGTTATTGATTTATAATGCAATTTTATAGGAAAACGAGTAAAAAGAGTAATATTTTATAGTATTTTCTATTATATACTTGTCTGTTCCGTTTTCCCTTTTTTAGAGCTATTTTAAGTCAACAAAAATATAACCCAATGCAATAAAATATTTTTACAAAAAAAACAAAAATCAGTTATGTATTTATTTTTAAAGAAAAAAATTTTATTTGAAACATTTTTTATTAAAGAAGTGTGATAACTTATAATAAAAAAAAATAGTGCGGAAAGAAACGAGAATGTTTTATTATGAATATATAAAACGGCACTTAAGGAGTATTTCAAAACCTAAGAATTTGCACTAAAAACTGCTCTTAGATCTACGCTCCTAAAATACATGATTTCTAAAAAAACCATATTGGCGTGGAGAGCGATATTTACTTTATTTTTAATTATGAAAAACCGAGCCCGAAAAACGCTGGTTAGAGTCATACATAGGTCTTATGTTAAAATTTTGGATTGACACCAATATTCATATTTTTCACAAATTTAAAAAATGTTTTTTTTTTAATAAAGAGCCAGCTAGGAAAATCAAAAAAAAAGTAAAAAAAAACATTTACGAAAACAAAGTTTAATAATTTTGATGAAATTTTTTAGTAGTTAGGTGAATTTTAAACGAACTTTGGGCATGGCCCCGAAAATTTTTCGCCTGCGGCGCTTTCCCCTTTTCTTTACTAGGTACAATATCATGAAATACATGTAGTCCCGACTGTCTCTTTCTCCAGAAAAAAAAATGTCCTACTTACGCCCATTCAGTCCCCCCCCCCTGGCTACGCCACTGATCGCCGCCCATGGGTAAAAGTTGCGTAGTTTTAAGTCATTTAACCTATTCGGGTTTGTCGGGCTTAGCTTCAACCGTGAGTCACTGGCATTCGACCGTGGCGTTCCCAGTTTGATCCCTGGAGTGGGCATACGCACAATAAAAAAAGTATGTTCGAAATTTAGTATGTTTAAGAATGCAGGGAAGAGTGTAAAATGTATCATCTCCCAACCACCCCATTCACGCCGGTAACCAGGTCGGATGAGATCAGACATATCGCAGGGTGCGGAAGAAGATACTCACTCCCCAATCGGTAGGTAATGCAATGGCAAGAAACCTAAGGTTGATAACCCTTGGGGGGTGTCGCATGACTGAGGATCATAGTTCGGAACCCACATTAAGCTGTAGGTTCCCTCGGGAATGGCCCTGGCAGCGAACGAAGAGGAAAAAAGCCTAATTCGAAAGAAGGGCAAAAAATGACAATATATTGGGAATATTTTTGAGTTTATTCATTTAAAATTATCTTTTAAATTATTGAGAAATTTCTTGTCCGCCTTTTTTAGAGATAAAATATATCAACTCGTTTTATTTTTTGTTTGTTTTATAGCTCATTTTGGCAGACTTTAAGATCAATTAATTTTATTTGTTGTCTGTTTTGAAAATCTAAAGTAATACTTCTGTTAAAAACAATAAAAGTTTTTTTTATAGAATATATGATATATGATTTGGGTCGAAGTGTCAACAACATGAAGGATACAATATATAATTATGTAAGTTAAAAATAGGAAAGCCAAAAGCTCGGCTTTAAAATTGATGGCTTGGAAAATATTCTACTAATTGATGTGACAGTAAAAAGACAATTTCGTTCTATTAGCGCTAAAAATACAGTATACGAGTATTTTCTTATGACCGGTAATAAAATAAAAATAGAGTTCAATGGATCAATTTTAATATTGCCTGCCGACGCACAGTGTGTTTGCTCTTTGAGATGACATAAGAATAGACGCAATTTGTTAGCTTTTAATATTAAAAGTGTTTTCTGTTCTTTGTTATTATTATTCGGCCAATACTTATAAGAATATGTGCTTTCACTACTTCCATACCCTAAAAATAATCCTAAGTGATAATGTACTTAATATTAAGATTCACAAAGTAGGAGATAATAGGTGCATAGAGAAAAAATTATGCGTAAAAGTATCTTTAATATGAGGTATTTTCCAAGATGGCAGATCTCCGCCATCTTAAATAACTAAACAAGTATTTGTAAGTATTTTACTTATCATTTATGCCTACCGAATTTGAACAAAGTATTTAAGCCCAGTGGCAAGCCTAGGAGCTCGAGTCTAAAAGTCTAATTGCAACCTAATTTTTCGTCTTACGCTTGGACTCTTAATTTAAATTTTTAAATAATGTATTCTTGGCTTAGATTACAAAGTTCTTGTAGGAAACGTTTCTTCTAAAAGTCCTGTTCTATATAGAGATTTCAGACGCATATCGTTTTAGTTATTGATTTATGATGCAATTTTAAAGGAAAACGAGTAAAAAGAATAATATTTTATAGAATTTTTTTATTATATACTTGTCTGTTCCATTTTACCTTTTTTTGAGCTATTTTAAATCAACAAAAATATAACCCATGCAATAAAATATTTTTACAACAAAAACAAAAAACAATTAGGTATTTATTTTTAAGGCGAAAAATTAAAGTAAAAATTTTAATTGAAACATTTCTTATGGAAGAAGTGTGATAATTTATAATAAAAAAAATAGTGCGGGAAGAAACGAGAATGCTTTACTATGAATATACAAAACGGCACTTAAGAAGGAGTATTTCAAAACCTAAGCATTTACACCAAAACTGCTCTTAGGTCTACGCTCCTAAAATACATGAATTCTGAAAAAATCATAAATTTTGGCGTGGTGAGCGGTGTTTACTTTATTTTTAATCATGAAAAACCAAGCCCGAAAAACGCTGATTAGAGTAATACATACGTCTTATGTTAAAATTTTGGATTGACACCAATATTCATACCTACTTTTCACAAATATAAAAAATGTTTTTTTTTTATAAAGAGCCAGCTAGGAATATAATATATAAAAAAGTAAAAAAAAAACATATACAAATACAAATTTAATCCAACCATGCAGAGAGGGAGAGGTAATAATTCAATTTTCGAAATTTCATAGTAGTTTGGTGAATTTTCTTTACTAGGTACAATATCATGAAATACATGTAGTCCCGACTGTCCCTTTCTCCACAAAAAAAGTCCTAAATTAAGTTTATGGGTTATGTTTCGCACCCGTTTAAAATATTTTTAAAAATAAATTATTTAAAAAGCCCTGTATATTATTTTATTTATATTAATTAATTCAATGGTTGCTGGAAAAAATAAATGCCTATCATATTTTTCTAAATTATGCTACCAGTAAAAAGAAATGACTACGTCCATCACTCTCATGTTATTTTAATTGATATTTTTTAATTAAACCAATACTGAAATAAATGTATTCCTTTATATTATATTTCCTTAAATTACACTGTGAATAGGTATAAAAACAGCAATATTTTCTCAACGCAAAACAAAGGTTTTGCATTCCACCCCTTAAGGGCATCTGCTACGTTTCAGATTTATTTATGCCTTTTATTAAAAATATTTTTTTAATCTAATATAAAATTTATTGAAAAAGTCAAAAAATGATTATAAAAAATTTAAATACATAATTTTAATATTTCAAATCTAGATGAAAGTACCAAGCCCGAACTTTAATAAGGCCCATTATGGTAAATATTTCAAAAAATATACCTTTTTTTATAAAATTTTGAAAAATGTTAAATTGCATAGTTACTAAATTGTTGTATCTATTTTTTTCTGATTTGCATAGTTTATTTTGAATACTGGAATTACTACTAATAACTGACTCTAGACTTAAAAAACGCAAGGCTGCTCTAGCAGATCGTGCCTGTGACACTAATGATGACTTTGACTTCACGGTGGTCAAAGTTCTGAATAAGAGATGATGGAAATTCCCCTTAATGAATAAAGTAAGAAAGCTCTCAATGAACTTCTACATATAAAAATCTATTCTTTATTTATTTATTATAAATATTTATCAAATTACCTTAAAACTTAAATAATCAAACAAATATTTGTTTGATGTTTTTAAGACATATTTTTCCTGTCGTTTTTAGTAGCCGGGCTTGCCCAGGCCCCTTGACTTGTTCGAGGCCACCCCGATGGTCCGGCCCCCAGGTACACCAGTACTCCAATGTATATTAAAATTAATTGCAATAGTTTTTTAATTACTTTTAATCAAACATTTTTAAATTAACCTATCTACTCTTTAACTCATTTGTTTAAAGTCAAAATACTGCAGGATAATTCCTTATAGCACCAGTGGCGAGTGTGTAAAGTAAAAATAACAGATTAAATAATTAAACCCATCATCAGCATAAATTTACAAACGTCCGATCAACAATATATAAAGTAAAATTTTACATTTTTGTGTTGTTTTTTCTTTGTTTTTGCAAAGCCTGAGTTGGCTTAGCCAACAAATGAAGTGAGCGTAAAACGTTTGATGTGGTCAGTTTGGCCTCTCTACCCTTTTACTGCCGGATAATCGGATTTCCCTCGTCCGAACATAATTCTATCGATTTTTAAAAATTTATTCATCCCTTCAGTGGCGCAGCGAAGAGGTTTTGAATTAACGTCCAAAGCATATAATATTCTAATGCTTATGCGGCATAATTATTATACGGGGTGTCCGGTAACTTATGGGTCGTAGAGCAACTGGAGATTCTGGACATCAAACTAAGCCGATTAAGTCATATAAGTTTTTTCGGATTGTTACTCGTTTTAGAGATACAGGGTGTTGAAAGTAAACGTTTATTCTCGAAAATAAGCCATAATTTTAAAACGGTTTAATGAATCAAATTGAAAGTTGGCAATATTATGTTTTTATGAGCAAGAAATAAGAATTTGTAGAAATTTTTAAGTTTTAAACTAGAGGGCGCTAGTTGCATACACTGGGCTTCATAAATCTATGATTTTTTTTCTTACCTGTGATATTAGGTGTTTTTCAATTATAGTTTCTTAAAAAGGGCATTTTCTGAGTCCAAAAGATGTACTTGATTGATCTTAATATCTTTAACGGTTTTCGAGATATTTCCCTTTAAACATCCCAAAGCATAAAAAACATACCACATAATTAAATTAATATTTTAATTATCAAAAAAAAAACTTATATGACATAATCGGCTTAGTTTATGTCTAGTATCTCCAGTTACTCTACGGCCCATAAGTTACCGGACACCCTGTATATACACGTGCCAGAAAAGAAGTATTTCTGTAGATATTAGAATAATTAGGGAAGAGGAAAGCAAGGAATTTTCGAAAAAGTGTAAGTTTTGTATACTTTTAATTTTTTAAATTCAAATCTTCTTCCAAATTTAAATACTGGGTCTCCCAAAAGTCCCGCATAAAATTAATATCAATTAAAGGAAAAAGATCTAGGAAAAACACTCGGACCCGTAAATTTTTATTTGAGCAATTTTTGACATAAAAAAATATTATATAGGGTCTCATAGAACTGTTATCACGTCTTTGACCATTTTTTTAAATGGAATACCAAGTTTTTTATTAGGTTTTTAGTATTAATTATTAATTTTAAGTATTACCTTTAATAAAAAAACTTTAAATGTCAATATCTTGGAAACAGCTGAAAATCGGGATAGCAAGTTCTATATGAAAAATATTTAGAATTTTTCGTAGAATTTGACCTAACCTAATAAAAAATTTGGCATTCCATTTAAAAAAATTGTCAAAGACGTGACAACAGTTCTATGAGACACCCTGTATAATATTTTTATGTCAAAAAATGCACAATTAAAAATAAAAATTTACGGGTCCGAGCGTTTTTCCTAGATCTTTTTCCTTTAATTTATATTAATTTTAGCGGGACTTTTGGGAGACCCAGTACATGGCTTTAATCAAATTCACGGTAGGTTTATGCATAGTGACTATCGGGATCCATACTTTTACAGTTATTCTTACATGGTCTTCAAAAGCCCATGATAATTATTCTTTCGCGGTCGAAACATATCTATTTTTACTAAGAAATTTTACAGGGGTCCGGTAATCCATAAACTGTCACACTTAACACAGTTATACTCTGGCATCAACTATTATATAACTTTTTTAATTTTCTCTCACTCAAACTCACTTCAATTTTTAGAGTAAATTATCGTTGCTTAACTGACATAATTTGAATCGATGTCCCTGCATTCATCTCTATCAAAACCTGTAAAAATCTTCTCACATTTAAAACTTGGGTGAGCCACTGCATGCTCTCTTATTAAGTGGGGTAAAAAGTGGTGACTAATTATTATCTAAACGTCTTTTATGCTTAAAAATATCTTTATTCCTTATAGCGTTTAATCTTCAAGATAACAGTGATTTTACCTTGAAAAAATATATATCCAGCCAATTATGCAAGTTATTGTATGCTGCAGCAGCAATTTGTAAGTGAATATTGAATAACAGTGTTTTTGGAATTTCGTCTTGTAAACGACCCTATAAAACACGGCTGTTTTTATTAGTTTTCTTGTCTGAAAATCAACCCCAGTGTTTGTTCGATCTTTCGTGAAGGAATCTTGTCTATTGTTTGCCTTGCCTCTAAGCTTAATTTTAATAATTTATTAGGTTTTTAGCGGGTAGTCCTAATATTTCAAAAAATAATTCAGAATTTAGGATTATTTATTTTTGGTAGATGTTATTAAAATATTCAAAACACATACCGATGTGGAAGCAGCGGCAGCGCCAGAGGGGGGGGGGGAGTGAACGCCGACTCGCCCTGGAAAGATGGGTGCCTCACCCAAAATTAAGGGATTAGGTTCAGCAGTGGAGTTTCCGGGGGGAAGGGTTTTTTTTACGAGTAGTAATTTTAAATTGGAAAAAAAAGTTTATTGACTCAAAATTTTTTTCACTTTCTATTAAATTGACAGTTTCTTGATCTAGTTTTTTCTTTGATAGTGTTTTTAGCATTCCTGAATTATCTTCACTCAGTTTAAATACTAACTTACTAATATAGCTCGCTTTTGTATAAAATCTTACGACAAACTACATCAGGATACCTAACCTACTAAATGTATTTAAAATAAAAACCATGTTAATATCACAAAATATTTTATGGTGAATCTTGGGGAATTACCAACATTCTTTCTTCCTGTCTGCTGTACCCGCCATCTATTGGAGTGGAGATGTATTTTATTGTATTGTAGCGTACCGTAAACCACCAAAAGACAGATCAGATGATAACATGATGAAATACATTCATGATGCGCTGTTAGGCGATTTCGAATAATTTTTTTTCCCCTTCCCCCCTCTCTCCAACGAGCCTTCCCAATGAGTGTTTTATTTACTTTGGACCTTTAATTGAAAGTAAAAATACTACTTCAATTTTAAAGGTCCAAAATAAACAAAACGTCCATTTGGAAGGCTCGTTGAGGGGTAGGAAGGTTTTTAGAGCCAGGTTACGCTCTTTTTTTTAGATGTCACTTTTAGTCGCCCCTCCCCTCGACAAAATCCTGGATCCGCCACTGACTCGAGATACAAAATTTAACTGTCTTATTTTTATAGCAGAAATTGTAATTTTATTGATCAAAATATAACTGTTTTGAATTTAAACTCATTAATGAATAAATACGGCTGTACGTATTATGTATCTTTGGCAAAAATTGACAAAATAATACCAGTTGTAGTTATTTCACTTGTTGACTAATTTAATCCTTTATGCAAGATTGTAAAGTGGTTTTAATAGCTCGATCACTTATTAATTACAGTACATTTAGATAAAGCGATTGGGAATCCAGCCGCAACATAAATGCATTAAGCTAAATTAAAACACATTCAACAGTTTTATAGTGCTTATTATAGTGTTAATGATGTGTAGTTTTATTTACGATACCATAAAAGTTGGCTAAATGAGGAAACGGCTAAGTACCCGGCACTCAGAATTTACGCTGTTAGTATTCTAATTTACACTGAGTCCGTTGCACAGTGTGTTATTTTCGTGGTTAGAGGGCAAACCTTCATATTCTGACCTATTTAGGATTTTGTGAGATTTTTGTTGTCTCAAACAGTTGTTAGTTACAAGTATTCAGTGTTACAAACCACTGTGATTAATAGAGTTGGTTCCTCTTTACCCCCTCCAGTAGCAGATCAGTTTTCAATATAGAATACCGCCCACTTAATTATTAATCGCTCGGACCCGTCAAATTAATATTTTTAGTGAAAATATATTGTACAGGGTTGATCATAAAAATGTTACGGGTATCAACTTTAATTTTTATAATGAAACATATTGTCGGATATGGATTGGCACCCTTAAGGATGAATAAATCAGTTCATACTTTGCTGTGGTGCTAAGACACTTAATAGGTGTTGAGTCTGCTGATAAGAATAGGTGTAGTGGAAAAATAGTGTGTATAGAACAAAGACAAGGATATTCCTAGTTTGGTAGGAGGAGTTTGTAGAGAAAATTTGATAAACAAAATTGTTTGTATTGGTTGGGATAAAGGGTTCCATTTTGAATAGTCCATCCAGGGGAAAATCCCCTCTTTAATAAATTGCTGACATAGCAAAAAGGAACCCCTTCTTCCATCTGGTAAGGGTTGCAAAACATGCTTCAACAGGAACCAGATAAGAACCATTACAGGAATTCTGGATTCTGGATATAATATGGCTGTCAAGAACCATCTGCACAGAATGCAACTGTACTATGGAAACCTTGACTCCAGATTATGCGGACAAGACAGTGAAACTGTACAGCACATAGTTTGCCATGGCGAGTCGCTATATCGGAAGAGGCAACAAATAATCGGGCAACCAAACTGGAACCAGAGGTCATTTTTACACTCTCCCCAGTTGACCTCACAAACTAGTGCGAGGATCTGGAATCACGGAATGGGTGTAACAACCAAACAGGGTAAGCACTATGGGCCAAATCTGACCTAAGTGCATCCAGCGCACAGACGGGCCGTCGGGTATGATTTTACGGGTTATTAACCAACTTTTTAAATGGTCGATTATTTTTTAGGACACCCACCTAAATATAATGCGTCAATCAACCACTGTATGTTAATAATTTAATATTAATTTTTAAGAAGGAAGAAGTTTTTTTTCGTAAAATAAAAACTTTTCCTTAGGTACAATATATAGGGTATTGAGCATATTATTTTTTTTTGTTAATAGTTTTATTACGTAACTTTTATCGCTCTTCCCTGTTAGTTGACACACTGGACGGTGTGAGATTCTGCATTACGTTCCCATTTAGTAGCTGTTTAATTACTATAATGCAATTTTACTTTGTTTACACACTTTTGTTATAGCGCGACGATTTAGGCTAATCCTTTTATTTTTAGTGGAGAATAAAATTGAATCCAATTCCGGGCATAATTGTCATTTCTTGCCTTTCTTTCAAATTGGGCTTTTTTTCCTCTTCGTTCGATGCCAGAGCCATTCCCGAGGGGACCTATAGCTTAACGTGGGTTCCGAACCACGATCCTCGGTCATGCGACACCCCCCAAGGGCTATCAACCCTTGGTTTCTTGCTATGACCCACCGATTGGGGAGTGTGTACCTTTTTTCGCACCCTACGAGATGTCCGATCTCATCCGGCCTGGTTACCGGCGTGAATGGGGTGTGTTGGGAGGCCTGCATTTCTGATTTTAACCTTTGCGGATCCATAGTAGAGGTTGTTACTCATTAAATATACAGAGTGTCCCATAATTTATTGGCCGTAGAGTAACTAAAGATATCAAACTAAGCCGATTAAGTCCTATAAGTTTTTTTCGGATTGTTACTCGTTCTAGAGATACAGGGTGTTGAAAGTAAAAGTTTATTCTCGAAAATAAGCGATAATTTTAAAACGGTTTAATGAATCGAATTGAAAGTTGGCCAGATTATGTTTTTATGAAATAATAATTTGTAGAAATTTTTAAGTTTCAAACTAGAGGGCGCTAGTTGCATACACTGGGCTTTATAAATCTCTGATTTTTTTTCTTACCTGTGATATTAGGTGTTTTTTAATTATAGTCTCTGAGTCAAAAAGGTGTACTAGATTGATCTTAATATCTTTAACGGTTTTCGAGATTTTTCCCTTTAAACATCCCAAAGCATAAAAAAACATAGTACATAATTAAATTAATATTTTAATTATCAAAAAAAACTTATATGACATAATCGGCTTAGTTTGATATCTAGTATCTCCAGTTACTCTACGGCCCCTAAGTTATGGGACACCCTGTATATAACGATTACCAAATTTCCATCAAGTATTATAGAAAAGTTCGCTATCTATCCATAGACATGTAGCAGTTGTTAACAATGCATTGTTGCTATCTTTTTAACGGGCAGTTTATTATAAAATCAATTATTAATTTGCAAAGTTTATTACCTGTTTAAATATTTTAATTACTTGTCATTACTATCACATTTATATTCTCCAATTTGCATAACCCGCTACTGTTCTCAACTCAATGGGTTTCCATCATTGCAGTAAAATGTATAATAGTGATCAAATTACATTTTAACGATAAGCGGCGTAAAACTATTAAAGGCTTTCCTTTTAGTTTACATACTAATTTTACTTGATTACTTTTCCGACTTTTTATGATCGCTCATTCGAAGTGTTGAAAAGCTTTTAAAAGTAACCTTTATTACGAAGTCGTGAAAACAGTTCAGGAACTATGTGTGTTTTTGTTTTCCCTGGTTCATTTAAGACCGTTTATTTATTTATTTTTTATAATGAAGTTATTATATACGTTTGCTTTCGAATTTTATTACCTTTTCCATATTTCTTCCAAAAAAAACCTATTAAGAAGCAGGGGCGTGTTTAAGAGGGGATAAGCAGGGTTCCCGGGCCCTACTCCAGGGAAATAGCACCTCTTTTTTTGGCAATAAAATAAAATACACAAACATCAAAAGTATACCAAGAGTTGGCCCTTTTCAATTATTAAATGGCCGACACCGCGAGCGCCGCCTTAAGAGCGGAAAAAGTTGTCCTGCTTGAAATACCTGCACCCGACACTGCAGTAGGATTGCATCGGACGCTGCGAAGCGAGCGGATAATCAAATGGTCTTCTCTGATCAGATGGTCGCCTCCATATCAAAATTCCCTACGAGGCCGAGGCAAGAGCGGATTGCTTCAGCTGTTTGTCATGGAAGAGGTAATGCTCTTGAGAAAATATGATTCCCATATTATTGGCTTATCCTTCTATTGTTGTACACACTGCTCTGAAACCACCTAAAGAATACAGAAAAAAGTTTTTTTCCAGGGGTCAGTCCTTTGGTTGTTACACCCACTCCATGATACCAGTTCCTTGCACTAGTTTGTGTAGGTCAACTGGAGGGAGGGTAAGGATGTCCTCTGGTTCCAATTTTGGTTGCCCGAGTATTTGTTGCCCCTTCCGATCTAGTTACTCGCAATGGCAAACTATGTGCTGTACAGTTTACCTGACTTCTCCGCATAATCTTCAGTTAAGGTCTCTATTGTACAGTTGCATTCTGTGCAGATGGTTCTTGACAGCCACGTATCCTGTCAGAATTCCTGTAATGGTTCTCAGCTGATTCCTGTTCATTTGAAGCAACTGTTTCGTAAGTCTTGGGTCTGGATCCTCAATGAAGCTTTTTTTCATCAATAACGACGTCATATGGTATGTCATAGCGAAACCTTGGATTTATGTGGTCTTATCTCATTTCTAACTCTCCACCTATAGTCTCGCTTAAAAATTCTTGTCCAGTTTTCTGCCTGCCTAAAAGCGGCGTCGAACTCTACATTCCCATTCTTGCCTCTTCTTTTATCATTAAGTAAAGTTAAGGAAGATCTAGGATGATCTCCATTGGGGATGTGGAGGTTAATTTTATATCAGAAAAAAAAGTTCACAAAGTACATAATGTTGAGCGAATGATAAAAAATATAGTGAACCAAACGAATTCCCTCTTAAGTAGTTGTTAATCTGTCGAGCCAACCTGTCAGACAGACGAGGAAAGTAAAAACCATGACAGAGGCACAAACTATTCCATCTAAAAATTCACAGCTTGAAAAACCACAAATTAACATGTTTTAAAATTATGATGTTTTATTTGATAAATGGGCTACTTAATCCTGATGTTTAAAGGACAGCTGAATTGAGATAAAAAGGTCAGTGGAGTATCCAACCTTAAGTAAAGTAAATAACGCTATTTAACTTCTGGCATCGCTACAAGTTTGCTTAATCGTTTATAAAACTGAAATATGGAACGTTTAATAGATTAATGGCTTGTGGCATGACATACGTTACTTACTTAAAATTAAATAAATTATTTAAGGTATCTGAAATTGTAGAACGTTTTCTTTTAAGGCAATAATTCGTTATTTAACGGTTTATGTGAAACTAGGTATATCCTTTGGTTATTTAGGCACATAACCCTTAAATATTGCCGTGACGGTCAGTGCCTATTTTTCATAAAGTTCAAAAAAAATTAAAACTAAAATTACTTTGTTGTGTGGCCTTACCAATATCACTTTATTCTTAATCTGTTGGGAAGATGTGCCATCTTTTGAGAGAACCCAGTCTCTTCTTCTAATGAAGGTGGTTTTCCTAAAAAATAATTTATAAAAAAATTATTTAACATACAATAAAAAACAGATACTTATTACAGTGGCGGATCCATGATTTGGGGGGGGGGGGGGACCAAAAAAAAAAGTTCTAAAAAAGAAGAGCGTATCCGGCTCTAAAAATCTTCTTACCCTTAAAAGTGACTTTAAAAAAAATTCTGACCATTCATTTTTCAAGGCTCACAGTAAAAAAAGTACCCATTTCGCAATGCTGTGGGAGGGAGGGGGGGACTGCCTTCGCTCCCCCCTTCCCCTGGGTCTGCACCTGATTTATTATATTATTTGACAGGCATACCACCCAGCAAACATCGTAAGATGAAAAAAGTAGTTTAAGTTAATAAAAAAATAATTTTTGGAATTTTACGTCTACTATTTTTTATGAAATGTTTGCTGCAACAAGACATTATAAGGATTCTAGAAACTGAAGCATCACACAAACATTTTTGTTTGGTAAATTGGTGAAACTCTTGGAAAGTTCTGCAGAACATTGTGAACCAGTGTGGCAAAATGAAGGTTTTTAGTGTGGTAAATCTCAGGACGCCAGGGTGAGAACATACAGTGGAGAAAAACACAATACTTCGAGGGAAACAGTTGTTTTAATCAATCTAAAATATAAAGGAAATGGCTACTTTACAAGGACAGCCCTGCATAATCTACCCACCAACATTTAAAATAGAGAACTTAATAGATTTTATTTACCTAAAGCAGGTATTATGTCTGAACTTCACTTAAAGAAATTCCTACATTTAAGCGCCACACTGACTTTATATCGATCAATTTAGAACTGTGTAAAATATAAGGAAGGCTAAAGGCCTTTTTACATTGGGTGCAATTGCAAGAAAAAATTGCCTGAAAACGTTTTAAACAGCTGATGCAGGTTTTAAATGGGAAAACGTGCATTAGCTGATTAAAACGTCATCGAAGCGCATGCTTTCAGGCCATTTTTCTTGCAATTGCGCATTGCATAAAAATCACAAAAATTATAGCGGTTCGGCATACCTTAAAATTGGTTTAAATATGCTGCACTGACGGGTCATATTACCTTGGTAGAGGGGCAAAATAAATAAATAAGAAATACTTAAAATACCAGGAGAAAAATTTCTCAAAAAAATCTTAATCTTAATTAACATTTCCAAAGAAATATAAAATTTATATAGTTCAATTTTTGTTATATAACAGGCAAATTAAATATTTTTATTCTAAATCAAATAAATATTTTCCTTAAATTAAGAAAATAACACTACTTTATTTCTGGCAAAGCTTTAAATTTCATTTAAGAGTTTCTAAAACTAAAATATATGAAAGATTATTAAATTAATGGTTTGCAGCGTGACATACTTAAAATTAAATAAATTAGTCAATGTCTCAGAAATCATTGGTATTAGGGGACAGCGGGGGAAAGGGAACCACATAATTAAATACAAAATTGCTATATTATGTGCTTATAGAAGTAATGCCGTACAAATTCTAAGTGTTAAAGGATCCAAATTTTTTTGTATTTCCTCGCCTTTTCACCCCGATTAAGTTAGTTATTTTAGTTAAATATTTTTTTCAAAATTTGAAAAACAAATTTAACAATCCCAATATGTAGTTTTATTATTAAGTTTTTTTTTATCGAAAATTAGGAAAAATTACAGAAATTAGCATAGGTGGTGTAAATTTAAAAATGAGCACAGCAGGAAAAATATTTTACAAAATAGACGATGTGTTACATCCACAAATTAAAGTCAATAAAATTAAAATTGCGCAGTGAAATTTTTAATTAGAATTAGTGAAAACGTAGGGAGCCCCAGGGCCCTTGATGGCTGCGCCAATGTTAAACATGTTTTATGTAGAGGTACCCTATATCCAATTTTTGACGTTATTTATAATAAACGTATAAAAGGCATACAGGTATTTGGAAAAATACTTTTACAATTAGGCGCCTAACAGAGAAAAGATCATCATCATCATCATCACTCAGCCCAACTGCGTCCACTGCTGAACATAGGCCTCCCGTAGTCCAATCCAACGTCCTCGATCTTGTGCTGCATTCATCCAGTTTGACTCTATTCTCTTAATATCGTCGGTCCATCTTGTTGGTGGGCGCCCTCTGTTACGAAAGGCCTCCTGTCGCGGTCTCCACTCCAGAATTCGCCTTGTCCATCGTCCGTCCGTCATTCTCGCCACGTGTCCGGCCCAGTTCCACTTTAACGTTGTTATGCGTTCTATTGCATCGGTAACGCCAGACATTTGGCGAAGTCTGATATTGGAGACTCTGTCCCTCAATGATATGCCCAGCATTGCTCTCTCCATGGCTCTCTGTGCTACGCGAATTTTATTTATGGTTTTCATTGTTAGTGTTAAAGTTTCTGCTCTATACGTTAGCACAGGAAGCACACACTGGTTGAAGACCTTTTTCTTTAGACAGATTGGAATGTCCGACTTTAGAATGTTGCTTAGCTTTCCAAAAGCTGCCCAACTTAAGCCGATTCTTCGCGCTATCTCCCGGGTTTGGTTGTCTCTACCTATAAGAATTTCATGTCCCAGATATTTATATGAGACTACTTGTTCTATTTGATTTGGACCTAGGGAAATTTGTTCGCTCACTACCAAGTTGGTCATGAACTGGGTCTTACTAAAGTTGATTTTTAAACCTGCCGTTTCCGAAACATCATTCAGTCGCCTAAGCATCTCCCTTGCCTCATCAATTCTGTCCGCAACCAAGACGATATCGTCGGCAAATCTCAGATGATTTAGCTCACCATTGATATTTAGTCCCATAGCCTCAAAATCGATCTTTTTAAACATGTGTTCCAATAGGGTCGTAAAAAGTTTAGGAGATATGACATCACCCTGTCTCACACCTCTTTCAATGGGAAAATCCTTCGTATAGTCGTGCAGCTTTATGCAAACCTTAGCATTTTCATAGACGTTTTTAATAATATTAACGTATCTGTAGTCTATACGGCATTCTGTTAGGGCGTATAGCATTTATTGTTGATTTACCATATCAAATGCCTTTTCATAATCAACAAAGACGAGAACCAGGGGTTTGTTGTATTCAATGCATTTCTCGATAAGAGCCTTAATAACTTGGAGATGATCGTTAGTACCAAATCCCGATCGGAAACCTGCTTGTTCGCGTGGCTGATAGAAGAGAAAAGATACCAGCTGTAAATTAAATAAAGAAGAAACCAACTTCTTGCTTTTCCGTTCTACCTGCATCTTGCAGACGGCGCATATTAAGCAGCCGACCCAGCATTACAATCTATTTTCTCTTTATTTAATTTATAGCTGGTATATTACGTTCTCTTTTCTGCCTGCTAGGCGCCTGATTGTTTAAGAATTTTGCCAGATCTGTATATAATCAAAAACAATATTGGCTGTGTACTTAAAACACTGAAGCGCGCTTCTTAATCTGTATAGCTGCTTTAGTTGTGGCAGACGTGTTGCCAAGAGGGGGTTAGCAGGGTACCGTACCTTTTGTGTTTAACCACAAAGTCCACAAACATTTAAATAGTGTAAAGCTAAACAAATTAACCAAACGATACCATAATAAGACTGGAATCGCGAAACTGGCGAGAGATTTATTTCAAGTCCGCTCTCGGCAAGGCGCTCACAACGACGAGTCGGTTTCCTTTAATTGTTTCAAGCAATGTCCAATGCCGTACATGTTCAAAAATAAATGGCACTAATTTTCTTTACTATTAAGCTCCCATTACCCCGCCTTACCTTACTGTCCTGTTCACGACTATGTTGGCTTTATTTATAGACATCCGAAATGACAGGAAAGCTCAAGTATATTTACTCAAACCTAATAGTCACCTAATTATGTTTAAAGAGAGTTAGTAGTAGCATATGTTAAATAATAATGGGTAAAAACTGCAAATCCATCGCAAACATTTTGAATCAACGGATATTCGTTATAATTTTAGATTATTTAAGTCCCTTTCCTGTACTGTATGTAATAACACTAATAACCTTTTAAAATAAATGTGTAACTTTTGTCCTCTACAATCACTTACTAAATATAATCAGATTTACTTTTTAGTGCTTTACAAATTGGTTCATCGTAATCAGTGCAAAAAAGTTATTAACAGTTATTTAGATATTATTTGTTTTCGGGAAACTGTTTTATGTGTGTTAATATAAAACTATTTCTAAATGCATTTGCTAACATTCTCTTTATCTTTGTAAAGAGGCGTTAAGTTAAGCATTATTTATGACTACACAAAGATATTACAGTAACAGAACCGCCATTGAACTAAAAACAACTTTAACATATTACTTTTGTGAAAATGCTGACAATAAGTATGCAATTAGTGCATACTTGCATATAGGTCTGGAAATGTAACAGGTTCATCAACGAAGCAGGGATTGAAGATTACCTACATCTTTGTTGAAGAATTTATCAAAAATACCAAAACAGTATGAGATAATTTATATTATACGCGGTGCCTAAAAAAATTGTGACCAATTTAAGTTGTATTTTTTTGAATGGAAAGATCTATATTAATAGCCCGACTTAAAAACCATATTTTAAAATTTTTTTTCAATGAAAAATATGTGTGATCATTCAGTGAGTACATTTATTATACAGGGTGATTCAAAGATTCGAAGGTACATTGACAAACTTCGGGATATGGTTTTTACAAATGCTACATAATTATTGCCAATCAAATCAGTGTTATGTTTAAAAAACTTATTTACTCTTAAACTTAAAAATCTCTGATTTAATAATTAACCTGTAAAAAAACTTACGAGCCGTGCCTGTGTATTTGTCACACACGTGCTCTATGGGGTTTAACTCAGGAAAAAAATGCTGGCCAATTCATTTTTTCACTTCCAAGGTCAAGTATTCAGTAGAGCACATTGCTGAATGTGGCCGCTCATTATCTTAATACAAAATAAAACCATTGCGGCCATTGGGATCGCCCATAAATGGAACAAATGGAATAATAATGAAATAAGACTTCTTCGCCTAACTGATAAGACCCGGAAGGTCGAAAGCATCCTTAATGCACCCTAAATATCATTGGGTGAAGGTGAAACCCGAACCCTAGTTTACTGCTTCAAACTCAATTTGACAAAAGCAAAAGAACTTTTGGAATTTCGCAAATCTCCACGAATTTTGTGGCGCCTTTTCCTTTTGTTCGAAAGCAAAAGTATTCTTTGGTTCGAAAACCTGTTAAGTTTGGATACTTGTTTCGAGTTCGGTTCGTCTTCTATAGTCAAGGAAATATCTTGAGACAAGTCGGAATTTTTCTGTTATAGAACTAAATAAATCTACAGAATGTTTTGAGCAAAGACAAAAGTCAAAAGTGCATAGCACAAAAGACAAAAGTCGCTCGAGCATTCTACAAATGGAATAGTCGAAACTCTGAGATTAAAAGGCTGTCGCTATGCGCAAAAAATAATTAAAGGTTAATCAAGAAAATTAAAGAGTCAATGCGTTGCCGATGGTAAAACTTGAATTTATAAGGAATAAAAATATGTTTAGAATATTTTCTTAAACAAATCTGGTTTATAAAATTAACTAGACTTTTGGAACTATGTTTATTTAATTTATGATGCCGTGCATTTCAGCCAATAATTAAATTATTTTAAGCGTTTGCATACATAATTCCATTTTAAATGTATTAAACTTGTGTAATTAATTACCAGTATAGTAAGCAAATAATTTATGGCTAATTTAGGCAAAGCCAGTATGCCAAACGAGACTTAATTAAAGCTATGATTCTGTAATGACTTTACAAAAACATGGATCAGCCTATAAACATCAGAGCTTATTAAAATGATACCTTTAGTAATATGATTAAATTGTTTGTTAAAGGTTTACGTATTTGTAGCGTTGCGTGGGTGTCTTATATATTTTACAAACATTGGAAAGTTTTTGAGTATCTATTCAGGGTTGACAGTAAAAAACACAAAACTAGCAAATGCTAAGACGGGTCTCACGCGCTCACCGCTATGCGAATGAAGCCGAGAAATAGAAGAAAAGAACATTTTATTAAAAGTGAATTCGTCTTCTCACCTTCCACGGTACAGGGTAATTCCTAAGTTGATACTTCTTTTTTAGCTGTGTATAGAAGGTTTTAAAATAAACAACATTTTCCAATACATTTTTTCAAAAAACTTAAAAATAGGCGAGATACAGAAGTAAAAAATCTAAGTGCGGGCCTGGTCATCAAAACGTAGCCTGCTATACTTTATGTTGTTTGTCTTATCTCTAATTAATCATGCAATTTATCGGTGGTGAGTTATTTGGCAATACACTGCGGTGTGTTTTTCTGAAAAGTTAATTTTAAATTGGTGACACGTGAAAATGGTAAAATTTGAAAACAAGGAACTAGTAGAGATAATGCTAATTTACGGTGAGTGTCGTCAAAGTGCGGCTGCTGCTTCGAGATTATACGCAGAACGTTTTCCCTTGCGTCTCATCCTACACCCAGAAATTTTCTTTATGTTATTCAACGGGCAAGTTAGGCAGAACCGTTTTGATCTATAGTGTAATAAATGAATGTAAGTACCTTAGTTTTGAGTATTTTGAAAAAAGTTATTAGAAAATGTTGTTTATTTGAATGCCTTCCATACACAGCTAAAACAGAAGTATCAACGTAGGAATCACCCTGTATAAAATCTAAAAAGGAAAATTAGGATCAAATAAAAATGTTTGCAAAATATATTCAGCATTTTACAAAAACATGTTAAATATTCCATTAAGGAAGTCTATTTATAAACACTTCATTCAGTTTAACCACAAAATCATTGAGCCAAATACCCAAGTGCCCAATAAAAATTTTACAAGGTGGTAATTTTAGGTATGCAAAATATGGCCCCATTTAAATGTTTATGGCGGAATAATATGGGATATGGGCGACAAATTTTACTTCATTCATAAACATTTTGATGTCACCTTTTAGTAACAGATGTCACACTTGGCTTTTTTATGAGGCATATCCTGTTTTTAGGTGTAAATATATTTTGTGTTGATTGCAGATAAATGTTTTTTTTTTAAATTAATAAATTTTATTCTGTACCTTATCCGATATGAATTTTGTCAGGAATCAGAAAATAATACAATATACAGGGTGTTCCATTAAAAAACCCAAGTTATAAGTTTTTTTGGGCCACCCCGTATCCGCCAGCATAATTTTAGAATGTGTACCTCAATGGTCTCTAAAACTTTTGTATTTCGAATATTTATCTGATTCTTAAGATAAAGGCGAAAATCACCTTTACTCCATCGTTGACTCCCCTGTACCACTGTGCTTGTTAGGTTTTTATTATTAAAAAACATTTTAAATAAATTTACATACATTACAAATTTAAAACAACTTTTATACTAAAAATTATCGATATTTTCTTATTTGTAATAGAAACATTTAAATTTTTTTTATAAAATTAAGTTATTTGTAAATCATAATAAAAAATGAATACATTCACAAGAGTACCAAAAATAACGTACCATCGCGTAAAATGAAAACTAGGACATGAAAATTTTAATTTGAGCTCTTGGTCTATAAAAATTTGACTTTATCATCTTGGCAGATTGTCAAAATTGACAGTATTTCATGGTTCAGGAATCAATACGTCAATACAAAAGTCTAACCTTTAAATTTTACACTGTCCTTATAGGCCAGGAGATTTAAGTTTATTGTCCTAGTTTTCATTTTACGCGATGATACACTAATTTTTGTAAAATAATTGTTTGCCTATTTGCTGTGTTCACTTTTATATTTATAATATACCTAGTGTTATTTTATTTTTGTCAATAATGCTTTTTCTTTTTTGCAGGTAAGCTAAATACAACTGCAATAAAAGTGGTAAGTTAACTTACATTTTTACTTTAAAAAAAATCGACATAAAAAATTATATACTATATCCTCGGCTCTAGGAAAAGGACACAACTAAACTATTTATAAAAAATTATTCTTTTCTAAACAACAAAGTTAACGACAATAATGATTTAATTTTTTTTTAGTTTATTGATTTATTAAAATGTTGCACTTTTACTCCTTAAACAAAACGGTGCTTCGTATTTTTGTTAAAATGAAAGGAAGTAATTTACCCGAAGATTTTAATAGAAATTTATATGACAAGGCGTGTTTTACAATGTAAAAGTTAGTCTTTCAAATTCCACAAATACAATAAACATATTTCCTTATAGTCGTTGTAAAACATAGTTTTATTATTATTTGAAACAAACTCAAATCTTTAAAACTTTTAAGTATTAAAATAATTTTAGTTTTGCTTTCAATCTTTGCCTTCGATGTCAGTTTTCATCAAATTTAATATAACGAAGCAGCTGATAAATAATAAAAGTCATGAAAGTGAAACGCCTAATAAAATTCTCAACTGTTCTAATTAGTCAGACTGACGTACTATGCTACAAAATATGTAAATGAACGTTTAACACGTCTTTAAATGTCAAAACTGTCTTACAGTGCTAATATTAGCTTAATTTTTACTCAGAAGTTTTTTTATTTTTTTCGCCGGTTATCTTTGTGTTTTTTTTATTTCATACTTAATTTTTTTTCTAGTAGAAGCGAAGTTAAAGGGTTAGTACTGGTACTAATCCAGCACCGATTTGGCTCAACATCCTTTAGATGCGCCATTTTTAAGAGTTACATAAACATAAAAATGATAACATACAGTATATCTGCGTATATTATAATTTTACTCATTGGCGTAACTAGCCATTTGACAGGGGGGAGGGCTCAGGTCAAAAATAGATATGAGGGAACGGCAATCTACTTTTCTTTTATACAGGGCATTTTATTATAAACTTGTAATCCTTATATCATTAAATCATGTTCTATCGACTACTGTATGGATGCTTCGCGCTATCTGACTTTGTCTTATTCATCTCCCTTTTAGCCCCCCTTTCACCCCTGAAGTGATAAATTTTATGGGCCACTTAGGGTGTAGATGTAATTCCACGTTACGCTTCAGTTAACGTGTAAAGGAGGGTTTAAAAGCGACTATATTCTCTCAAACATTGATAACTTGAACCTTCAAGGAGGTGTCAGGCTCTAACTCTATACTAAAATGTCTTCAGTTTCTATGTTAAACGTACAAATATAGAGGTTACCCTTTTAGGGTTGCTAGCTAAGATAGGTCTATTGTCTTAGATTCTGATTTGTGTAAATTCATATAAGGATTAGTCGATCATTGTTATAGAAATAGTTGAGTGTCAGGGCAGGATTTAAAGAAATTTTCTACTTATTATTTTGTTTAAAGCCAAACTGTTTTTTGTGCTGGTTTACATTCTATTAAAAAAACAATAACAGCTCGGTGAGAAGGGGGAGCAAAATTTGACTCCCCTCTCCCAAACGGCGCCATTGGTTTTTGGTTACCAGTTAACTAAACGAATATAATTTGACACTGTGACTTTGTGTTGGTTATTACTTGTATTTGAATCAGGTCTCATACAGAAAATGGATAGCTTCTTCGAACTATATACACAATTTTTTATTAAATTTATATGCTTAATGCTTTATCAAAATAAAATTTGTACTTGCCTTATTTGGTTTTTTGATATGTAAATAATTTTTCACTAGAATTTTTCTATTTTCTGAAGTCGGTGATTCGTCAATTCGGCCTGTAACAAATGACAGGTAATATTAATGGAATAGCTTATATTCGCGGAAAAATAGTTATATACCTAAGTATACAAATAAATGCTATAAATCTATGGTTTGTCTATTATAGATATTTTTTTTTGTTTTGTAATTTTTTCCTCTTCGTTCGCTACCAGGGCCATTCCCGAGGGGATCTACAGCTTAACGTGGGTTTCCAACCACGATCCTCAGTCATGCGACACCCCCATGGGCTATCAACCTTTGGTTTCTTACCATTGCATGACCTACCGATTGGGGAGTGTGTACTTTCTTCCGCACCCCACGAGATGTCCGATCTCATCCGGCCTGGTTACCGGCGTAAATGGGGTGGGTTGGGAGATGATACATTTTACACTCTTCCCTGCATTCTTAAACCTACTAAATTTCGGACATCATTTTTTTTATTGTGCATATGCCCACTCCGGGGATCGAACCTGGACCGCCACGGTCGAATGACAGTAACTCGCCTCTAAGCCACTGCCGCGGTAAATATTTTATTTCTAAAAAGCGAACTACACAGTATATTTGTTAATTGTTGCACGATTCACAAAGAAATTTGCGTTATTTGTCGGTTTTCGTTTAATTGTCGCGTGTTTTCAGTATCAACTAATAAGTTATGCAATTCCTTTAGGAACTAATTTGTAGTAAGGCGGTATGACAGATTTTCAGAACATAATATTATAATAAATAAATTGGTGTTTATTTGAAACTAAAAATATTACTGAATAAAAACGATAATTACTAGTTCAACATAACGAAAATAAAGTTATTTTAATATTTATTTTGTCAATAAATACGAACAGCGTTTTGAGTATTTGAGCAAACTACATAATCCACTAATTAGAGTTGATTATAAATTATGTTTTTGTCTATAATAAAAGGGCTTTATACAACCAAATTTATCATCACAGAAGTGGAGGTAATCGATGAATAACAAATGAATAATGAGTCCTGATGGTTTGCGTTTGAACGTCGAGCTAAATGCTTTTGGGACCGAACTTTCAATTAATAGTCCAGAAAAATGTCCTATCAATATTTGAGTTTCAACGCTAATTGTTAACTGATTATTCGTCGATAAAAATTTGTCTAGAGCTTTTATTGCGTTTATTAATTAAATTTATTAATTACTTAGCGTTGTGTTTTGTGGGAGTTTGACTGGAGCGGTACATCTGTAAAAGACTAATGCAGGTGTCCTAAGGCCAGCTCAGCGAGGATAGAAACCTCGCTTATAGCAAAGGTATCAAGTATAACTTAAGTTAGTTACCATGCCTCAAAGTCGTCTGTGGTAGTACATTTAAATTATATTCAAAGCACAAGATGACCAAGACAATATTTTGGTGGCGCCCCAGCCGACCGTGTCCGTTAGCTCAAAGCAAGTGAAGACCCGACGCCCAACATGGCTTTGATATTTACCGTTGCTATGGTTACGTGACGTCAGTCACGGAAATAACATGTAACAATTTGCATTAATAATAATAAAAAACTTATATATATAAACTTATTGCAAAAAAAAGAAAAATGTTTACAAAAGGCTGAGCCTCCTAGCTTAACCTAAATTATGATGAAGGGCAATTTAAAAATAGATCAGTCGTATGCACCATTGTTTTAGCATTGGTTCGCCTAACCTTAAGGTATTTATTTTGAGGCTTCGCGAAACTTACGGTTATATATATCGTTTTTACCTGATTTACTGTGTAATTAAAAAGTTTTGTTTTTATTTTTCAGTTAATTCAGTAGAGTACGTACCTACTTAGTTGTGTGTTTTAAAAATGAACACAATTAATGACATAGTTTGTTGGAAACTCCATTTAGTCGTTGGACAGATGAGGATAAGAGAGACGTTTTGTTACACGGGTTATTAGTCAATGTTTGTTTAATTACCCGCACTATACCTAGCTCTTCACCAGTTTTTAAGACCGCGAGCCGCCACTGACTTTGGAACATATAACTTTAACTTTTCGAATTTAATTACTGGGTCACTAGTAACTTAAAAAAATTGTTTTTTACCTATTGGCCCAAATTAATTATTTACACAGGAAAACTACAAGTCTTGACAGGAAAGACGGCAAATAATTTACATAAGGCAAGTTTACTGGCGGCAACACTCAACTTTTTAAGTGTAAATAAGCCTTAAGTTTCCTTTATAACTGCACGGTTACAGTTCAGAGTTGTCAGTGCGTTGTATCAGCATTAGTGGTTAAATTATGGCCTAACCAAATAAACTACATAAGTTTTGTTCCTACACCAATCATGGACTACTCAGCTCGCTTCCGATTGGTTTAAAACTTTTCGCACCGATAGTGCGATGACTAGTCCGTGATTTCTGTAGGAACAAAGCTACTGACTATTAAGAGAAAATGCAAATCACATCCGATGTAATTGTGATGGGTAAATTTTCTTTAAAATACCCTGAACAAACGTTACCACTGTTATAGCTACATATTGTATATTTTAAAATAATGTAAATATATTAAACAAAAATGAATCAATTACAAATAAAACAATGTTTCTAACGAATTTAATGTTTATACCAAAATGGTTACAAAATGTATATTTTATAAATTGAATTTTAAATGCACGAAAAGTTGGTTGAAATCAATTTTAATTCGACATTTATGGAGTTCGTCATCCTGAATAAAATGTAAAATGTAATTGAAGTGTATAAAATAAGAATTAAAATAGGTCATATGTATTAGGGTTCAAAGTGAACGATTTAATTAAAATAGAATTTAATTAAATTTTTAATAATCTGCAAAATATACCTACTGAATTTTTCCTTGTTTGTAATTGTCATATTTCTCTTCAAAAACATTTTCATACATTTGTAATAATTGGTAAATAGTTTAATTTATTTATCTGATTTCACGGACTGATTTGGGAACCCTGATTTTAGTCAGTATATTAGCTTTATTTGCAAAAAGTCAAATATTAATACAATTTAATAGTTAATATTAATAGTTGTGTTAATATCTAAAACGGAGATACATGGTTGGTTGTATAATTATTGTGATCATTGTTACCAAAATAGCAGACATTGTTAATATCTTTAAACTTTTTCATCCTTAAGTAAGTACTTAAGTATTTTTATAGTCACTTAAGTGCTTTTTTCTTGCAGCAAAATATAAGCAAGTACTTTGGCTGATACTTAAATATTAAAGTACTAGTACAGTCGTTTTTTGTGGTGAAAATTATTTACATCTCAAAAAACCAAAAGCAAGTACAAACTTTTATTTTGTATACAAATTTTAGGCTTTAAATCTTGTGGCAATTGTCTAGAAATGAGTGCACAATTTTGAGAATGAGAAGCACAAATCTTTTGTTCATATATTTTAAGTCTCATATCTTTATTTTGACACCATTTCGTGCACGCATTAGGGAATATTGATAAAAAATGGGTAAATGCACAAAAGATCATGAGTCAGGTAACAGGGAACACCCCCCGCCCCCGGCTAAATAAAAATGTTTTTGTTTGTTTTTTAAATTTAATAGAAAAAAATCATAATTTTGATTGAAATATTTTAAACTACATAAATAAAATATTTTACTTGTATTTTAATTTTAACCCCCCCCCCCCCTCCCCCCCCCCCCCCAACTTTTTTCAGATGCCCATGTAATTTACTTTATTCGCCAAGTTAACGTTACATCTGCAAAAAATATCGACCTAAGCTACGTAAAACAGCATAAACAGACGTGTCGAAGTGGTACAAACACAATTCAGTAATTGTATCGTAGCAAATAGTGTCGCTTTATTTGCAATGTCATTTGTTAAACTAAACGTGCTGAGAGTGTGTATCAAGAGAGCTTTATGGCGGGCCCTATTATGTTCATTTCAGCTAATCCAATGAATTTCTCATTAAAACTCAAACGTATGATGTCATAGTACTTGTAATTTGATAAATGTGTACAACACAGAGTGGTTGGTGTGCTTATAAATATTGTTACTGCAGATTTTACATATCGCATTTGCTGCTAACGTGATAACTTTTATGTTTATTATGCATGTTTTTCAGTTTAGAGCTTTCTTGTACAAGAAAAATCATTACCGCTTGTAAAATACCAAGAATTTAGAATACAATAGGCAAAACCCATAAATTGACCCAAACCAGGGTAGTACTACCTACACTTGATGAAACTAAAGAATTTTGCAATGAAATCAATGCCAAATTCTGAATGTAGCTTGCTTAAATATTCGTTGGGTCACTCTGTAGTCCCTTTGCATACCTAATGAGCTTTTATTACTCTACACCTTTCTGAAATAGACTATAATTAAATTTCTAAAACGTTTATTAAATATAGCTACGCACCTTCACACTTTGATATTATTTAAAAAGTGGTAATTTGAAATAGAAGAAATATTTCTATTAGAGTAGACTTAGCAAGTTATTAAACTATCATTTCCTTTTTTAAAATAAATCAGCTAGAAACTTGTAAATGGGGCAATAAATTAGTAAATAATGTAAGTTTTTTGGAATTCTGCGCTAAAACGATTAGTGACGCTACATCCTGTGAAGCGAGAATAAATTCGTATCTTTAAAAGCCAAAATTGCTGTTTGTGGGCAATATACTTAAGCTGTCAAAACATAGTATACGTTTAGGGGAAGCATGGGTAATGCCATTACTCAAAATAAAACTTTAAACTATAAATGTGTTGTATTTGTCACTAATAATACTTACAAACAAACAACAACCTCTCTAACCACTAAATTTAAATAAATATTTCTTTGTTTTCAAAATAAAATGGTAGAATACAGATTTCAATTATTCCGGTCAATTTGAAAAGCGAGCTTTTAGACTCATTTACTATGATATTATTGTAATTCCTAAATAAAGATAAACCCTTATGATTGCATAAATAAAGGTTCTAGAGTTCTTGCGTCAAAATATTAAGATAACAAATTAAAAAATAATTTTTAATTAAAGTCACAAATCATAGTTTGTGATTATTTAAGTAAACATGTCCCTGGTTGGCTAATTTACCTGATTCTCTATATTTAATATTTGCGAAATTACCGCTGCAAGTGCACATTACCAAACGAATTTTAGTTTACAATTTACTTCCTCGTGCGATATGGACATCAGTCCACTCCTGTTGTACCAACTATTATTCTATACGATTTTGCTCACACTTCCCCTACTTATCCTATTAATGGAAGCGTCTTTAATTTCTGTTTTTCTTTTGAATGTTATGTCTTATAACGCTTTCAGTTAACATAGACTTTCAGAAGTTCACTTTACTAAAAAGAACCGCCTTCTCGGAAATAAGAAAATAATTAGTAATTATTTATTTAGCTGTTTAATGAACATCTAAAACGATGTTTAGTGTTCTCACTTAATGGGGAAACGATATTAGTTGAAGAGTAATAAAAGTACTTCAGATTTAAAATTAAGTGATTTTATGATATATTAACTAGTAAATGAACTTGTAAGGTAGAGCCCTGCAAGGCCCGACAAGCCCGACAGGCCCGACAAGCAAGGGAAACTAAATATTATTGTGAGGTATACTAAAGTTTATCTAGCAAAAAAAAATTAGCTTGAGCGATCAACTAATTTTTTAATTTTTATGAGATGTATGATACAATCGTAGTTTTAAAAAAAATTAAAAACAAACTAATTTGTGCTTTTGAATGTTTGTCTTGTTTGGTCGTTTTCGGATAGATATCCGCTACCTGCTTCAAGTAAATAACTAAACAAAGTGACAGCTCTAATTGCTCTGTCAAAACCATATTTTTGCATACGATCCTCAAAACATTCAAGCTTTCAGGACTCAATAAATTAAATTGTTCCAATAGAGACGGCGAATGGGAACAGGATATTTGCGCTCAAGAATATTATTTTGGAGTATTGGGATCATACTCTGTTAGCACACATTATTTTTAAATAGAAAATGTTAACAACAGTAAACAGTATACAGGGTGATTCCTAAGTTGATACTTCTTTTTTAGCTGTGTATAGAAGGCATTAAAATTAACAACATTATCAAATATCTTTTTTTTTAAAACTTAAAACTAGGCGAGATACAGAAGTAAAAAATCGAAGTGTGGGCCTGGTCATCAAAACGTAGCCTGCTATACTTTATGTTGTTTGTCTTGTTAGTCATGTAATTTACGGGTCGGTGGTCAGTTATTTGGCAATTCGCTG
This sequence comes from Polydrusus cervinus, assembly GCA_935413205.1. Taxonomy (NCBI): domain Eukaryota; kingdom Metazoa; phylum Arthropoda; class Insecta; order Coleoptera; family Curculionidae; genus Polydrusus; species Polydrusus cervinus. The sequence continues at coordinate 3,541,230 of OW284520.1, forward strand.
AGGTGTGTTTTTCTGAAGCAAGTTAATTTTAAATTGGTGACACATGAAAATGGTAAAATTTGAAAACAATGAACTAGTAGATATGGTGCTAATTTACTGTGAGTGTCGTCAAAGTGCGGCTGCTGCTTCTGTCAGTGACTCATCGCTTTCATATCGAAAGCAGCGCGTTGTACGAAGCCAGAGGAAAAAATCCATGAAAATAAATATTTGGTTCTACTAGAATTTCAAAATTACTCTGGAATGGGTTCCTCTAACTTCGTACAACCCGCTGCACTATATATGAAAGCAATGAATCACTGACAGTAATTTTGAACTTTTAGTATAGATGACCACAGGATTACTGGTCAATTAGCCATTTTGTTAAGAAATGATAATATACTTATCGATTTAAAATTTTGTTAGGTCGTATTTGATTTCTAAAGATACCGATTTTGTGTGCGTAGACTGACTGTCGTTTAGCTGGAAATATACTAAATATTGTTATTTTAAACGAAACACCCTGTATATACATTTAAATTTTGGTTCTGGGTACAATTTTAATGATATCTATTTTTAAGAGTTTTCAAGAAAATGGCGTTTGAAAAAATGTTTGCATGAAGAAAATGTAGAAACGATAAACATAATTAAAAATAGAGTAATCTTGGAGTAGCTATACGAAGCTTTGGCCTCTTTTTTATTTTTTCTTGCTTCGCCGCAAATTAAAATCTTATCGATTTAATGTTCCAGCATAAAATAAGGCATTTTATTTTTCTAACTAACCCCGATTAAGGGCTGTCAAAACTAAAATTAACTATAATGACATAAACATGCAAACAAAATATGACAAGTTTCTTAGTTTTAATAATTTTAATTTAACATAAATATCATTACTTTTTATTTCTTCGTTGAGCTGATTGTTCTGCAAATATAGAGCTCAGTGGCGGCGTAGTCAGCCCCCCCCCCCAACAGAAGATTTAAAATATAATTGGGAAACGAAATTACGGCAACCCTATCAATAACGCACCAAATGAAATAACACCTAATCTTACATTACAAAATGCGTGCAAGATAAACTGACAACCACGCAAATCTTAAAACTTTTAAATACACCCGCGGCGCGCGACACCCTCCTCGGATTTTATTTATTAATTTAAAAAGTTTTATTGGTGTTTGCATGCATAATCTTTACATGACTATGGCTTCTAATAATTATCGATTATAGTTAATATATTTTATTGTTTTAAATAAATAAAAATTAAACTTTATTTTTGATATTTTTTTGCTCAGTTATGCTTATTTCATATTTTTTTTATGTTTTAAATTATTTATATTAGTGTATTAGTATAACTCCCTACAAGTTTCTATAAAAATATTATATATTTTTTCTAATTTGAAATTTTCTCATGGTCCAAAGAAAGGATTTTTTGAGCGTGACACCCGAAAAAATGTTCGCGCTAGTTAATCGATTTCAACCACCTCCTCGTGGTGAGTTCTGGGTAATTTTATACAAAAATGTGAAGTGCAAAGTAATAATAATTTAAAATACAATGCACCGTGCGTATAATTGCGCACTTTTAGAATTATATACTCGAAAAAATTATTTTATTGACATTTAGAATGACGCATGGCATTTTCTTTATGCCAATGGCGTTTAAACTAACGTTTTATTCAACCTTCGATAATTACCCGTTAATTGTGCAGTGAAGTAAATAAAAATGACCACTACGCGCAAGTGATTAACACCGAATATAACCCCAGCATAGGCCGTTTTATAAAAGGAACATTTGTCTTTTTATATTATAGTGATCGGAGAATTATAAATATTGAGCGGCTCTTATAAACATGGCAAGCACACGTTTCCATCGTCAGTTGAGTGGCTCACGTCAAACGTAATTAGGCATTTCCGGTTGGGTCGGCACTAATCGTTTGAAATTTAGCCCTATTTTGGTTTGGCCATCTAACATGTTTCGTCATGGTATCGCTAAACATTGATTTCAACAAGATCCGACCAATTTGTTGAATGAACCTTTTCCTCGTGTTCAGTGTTTTGTTCAGTCAAACCTTTGATATCAGTTTTAAATAATGGGAAGGAAAATGTTACACATGATTAAAGGGTTTAAGGATGTTAAGTGTTTAGACCTTAACAGGAATTTATAAGAGTTTTATGCACTTAAATATTGTTAGGTACCAAAAGGTAGGCGACTGGAATATGTATAATAATAATAATAATAATAAACGTCTTTTATTCAAAATAAGAAATACAATCGTATCTAGATGGTTTGAAATTCCGTTTTAATTTATGGATTTAGTATAAGCAAAGTAAAGCAATCCACGATTACAATATAGACAGCAGTTAGAAAATATGCTCGGGGGGGGGGGGGGGGGGGGGGCTCAGTGGGCGTAAGTAAAACATTCTTTTTCTGGAGAGAGGGACAGTCGGGACTACTTATATTTTATGAAATTGTACCTAGGCGGAAAAGCGCCGCAGGCAAAACATTTTCGAGGCCCCGCCCGAAGTTCGGTAAAAATTCACCTAACTACTATCAAATTTCGAAAATTAAATTATCACCTTTCCACCTCTGCATGGTTGGATTAAATTTGTTTTAGTAAATGTTTTTTTCCCCTTTTTTTTTGATATTGCTAGCTGGTTCTTTATTAAACAAAAAACAACATTTTTTATATTTGTAAAAATTATGAATATTGATGGCAATCCAAAATATTAACATACGACGTATGTATGACTCTAACCAGAGTTTTTTATCAGGTTTTCATGAATAAATATAAAGTAAATATCGCTCACCACGCGAAAATTGATGCCCGGCAGCCCCCCTCCCCCCTAAATACGCCACTGAAAGAGTAATATACAAGTTTTAAAAATAAAAATAATTAATCAGTAAAGTTTTTTCCGAAGAAAATGTGCCCCTTAAAACTTACTATAGGCAGGGGCCACAGGTTTATGGACCTCCAGACCGATGCCCCAGTCCAACACTGGCATCCACCCCTATTAATCACAATTTTACAGATAATAAGGTTATATTATATGAATATCAGCGATTGATTATTGATTACGATAGAGATATATTATGCAGATTACAATCAATTTTAATTTATGTCCACACGAAATGCACTTGCCGGATTTAACTTTAACATAAATGGTGATTTTGGATTCACGTGAATAATATTAATTATAAAAGGTTCGTTAGTAAACTAATCCAGTGTGGTGTACTATTTTATCGAGCATAATACAACTTAATTATTCCGTAGTTATGTTGAAGTGTTTATATTACTATTAATATGCTGGTGTTATGCGATTGGATGTTGGATGGCGGGTCACTGGTTTATTTGCTTAAACTTTTTACTTATGAAGGTCGCTGTGATATCTAGTCTACCTTTACCGGAATGTAAATTTTCATCTTCATTCTACAAGATGTGACTATAGCAACCAAAGTTGTCAATTCTAAATGGTGAAAAATGGAAACCAGATACGAAATTATAAGATTTCTAGGAAAAAATTAATTCAAATTTTTAAGGCTGATGTGAGATTAAAAATGATTTTAAAGTTATGTCATTTCGCTGTTATTACTACAGTATTCCTACTTCTCTTTCCACATTTTGTTTTTGTTGCTAATATGTAAATTGACGATTAGTTTAAAAAACTTTATATTAAACCAACCAAAACGAAAAATATATTACAGTGTAATATGGTCCATGGATTTGTCAATGAAATTAATGTTTCTTCAATTGTTTTTATTATCTTTCTCACAAGTTGACGGCCAACTAAAAAAATAAGTTATAATGCCGAATTAAAATATTTAAAAAAAAATCTTTTATATGAAGTTTGGAAGTTGAGTCGTAGAAAAAATACACTGTACAACTCGAGTGGATTGTCCATATTGCGCTTGAAAGTTTGAGCACTCCGCCTGCGGCGTCGTGCTCAATTTACTTCCTCGTGCGATATAAACATCATATCCACTCTTGTAGTACGAACTATAGTCTGACGCACGGTTCTAGAGCTACAATGCCTGATAAGGCAGGGAGATAACGGCCGCATTAAAAAGGCAATTCCCCTTAAAATAAGGTAAAGTCCATACAATTACTGTCTGGATGCACATCACAGCTTCTGACGTAATTTTTGATTCGAGTTAGGTCGTTATCTCCCTGCCTTATCAGGCATTGTAGCTCTAGAACCGTGCGTCAGACAATACTATTGTATGGTTATAATTTGGTATATGTTCTTTTCAAATATGTATTTTTTATTAAAAAAAAGTCAAATAACAAAAAATAGTAAGTATAACGTACCATATTCATAAAGCTACTACCGCACCATAAAATGATGCTTTATAAAACTACTTTAATATACTATATTTAATATAAACCCGTGACAATCATATAAACATTTTTAACAATATGCCATGTTATAATAGAGCCCATCTCTGCATCTGAGCGAAAAATAAAATCGACTTTCGTAACGATGAATGGTGGAAGAATGCATATTTTGCGAATACATATATACTTGGATGTGAAAAGAAATGAGCCACAGGAAGGATAAATGAGAAACTAAAATTATACAAAAACAAACTAGTACTAGGCACTAGTTTGGGGTAGTTTTTAGCTATCATATATATTTTTTAATTCCACAAAAAGTGTTCTTAAAAACTTGTTTAGTAACAGAATGTCACTATCAGGCCGAGTCGGCCGAACCGAATTCAAACGAGAACAAACTACGCGAACGAGTCTCGAAATGGCGTCTGCCTGGTGTATTTAAACAAATAATTTTCAACGTTGAGTTGCCTAGTAACATGTTATTTTGGCACAGTGGTGTTAAAGATGTGAAAATTTGTTTATTGTAATGATGTTAGAAATGCGGGAAAAATTTTAATCATAGATTGGAAACCAATTGTTTATTTTTGGTTGTAGTACATACATTTTGGGCCACTCTTGGAATTATGAGATAGGTTTAAAAATGAATGAATACATATTTTTATATTAAGCAATGTACACGTTCAGCCATGGAGAAGATATTGCGTCATAGTTTGATTGCAAAATTAAACTAAATCTCCATGTATTTATTTCATTCCATTTATATGTTCATCCACCCTGTGTTACTGCTGGATCCGTATGCATTGTCAGCTTTTTCAGATATAAATATTGAATATTGTGGGAAACAGGATGTTCAAGAATTTGTATAAACTAAAATCCGTACCTACCAAATAGCGGTGTTTTATCCTAATACAGAACATTAAACATAATATTCCAAAACCATACTCGCAGGATGCGACAATATTTTCTCGCATACTAAAGCATTAACAAATAACCAGGGGCATATCCTAGCAATATTGTTGATGCGTTTAAAATGGCCTCATAGGTAATTCTGTTCTATTGATTTGATAGTTAGTAACGTTGGCATTTGGGGAATTTCCAGTGAAACAGTAATAACGATTTGAATAATTATAATAAATACAGGGTGTTTCTAAATAAATCTCCCACTTTAAACGACGTTGACGAGAAAAAGCATTTTCAAATTGTTCCTTATTTGTAGGTATATAATGTACTTATTTGTAATCTTTACCCATAACTTTTAAAAAAATGGATCGATAAGAATAAACTCATACTTTTTAGTATTCCATTATATAAACAGGGTCGCACGAAGGGAAATTTATAATACAACGTATAAGAAATATAATAGTATTTATTATATTCGAATGGGTGGGACTGATGATGACCGTGTAAAAGAAACGGCCGAAACCGGTTTCCAACTAATAAAAAATATGTGGAAAAAAGACCTTTTGAAGTTTTCTTGGAGAAAACCTTATCCATGGATTTGGATATGGATTTTTTAATTGGACATATTTATTATAATAATATTGCGTATCAAAATCGTAAAGGACTGGAACGCGTAGCTTAGATAGTTTGAAATTACGTTTCAATTTATTTAATTTGTTGTGCGCTATTAATTTACTGAAACACTAACGATTTTAATAGTTTTATTAAAACGAAGCAAAGCAAAGCAATTGACGAATACATTATGATAAATAACATACAAGTCTTAAGAAATAAAAATAAAGTTATTAAATCAGTAAATTTAGAGAGTTTTCTCTAAGAAAGAGTTGTTCCCTTAAAACTCACATACGACGCTATTTCAAGTAAGTTCAAGAGAAACAATTTCCGCTTTACAGTCAACCCAGGCCAAAAGAAAAATAAAAATTTTAAAACTTAAATCAACATTACAAAGATCACTTACTCACTAGCTGGAAACTGCTCTGATTATGAGATTTAGTTTTTACATCATTTAGAAAGACTTAAGTGACCAAACGGGCAGAGGTTACCCTTACACTTGAAGACGTTAACAACTCCACTGAGTAAGTGTTTCTTTGAGTTTTTATAATGGGTTGAAACCTCTACCAAAATAGAGAAGGGGTTCCTTTTTGCTGTGTCAGGAATTATTAACATTTGGAGAAAAGCTTCCTAAATGTACTATTCAAAATGGAATCCTTTCTTGAGCCAATTACAAACAGTTATGTCTACTGACTTCTCCTACGAAACTAGAAATGTCCTTGTTCTATGTACAATCTTTCCACTACACCTATATAGCACCCATTAAGAGTCTTAACTTCACAGCAAAGTATTAGAAAAATATTTAAAAAAAGGATGTATTTTACGGCAGTGATCAACTCTTAAATGTGATGTAGCAAACAAGATACACAGTATTTTAATAGTAAATAGAATGAAGTTTATCTTCATGTAAACTTATTAATTTGTTTGGCTAAAAGGCATGGAATTAGATATTCACGTGGCACCTGGTTAAACCATTTACTCCTGATATCGACAACAAATCACAAATGTCAGTCCTGAGTGCCCAAACTACCATCTAAGCGATCAATATCCATTGTATTAGCGGCTAAAGCGTTTCAGCTAATTCTAATTGTTCCGAATACATATCTCTATTCATATCCATTATTCCCAGTTAGACTGGGTCGACTAACAGTAATTGCGAAAGCCATTACACTCAAAGCCTGATGAATTAAATCCCCTTTTTTACAATCAAAATAATGAAAAAATTACAATACAGGACATCGCTTAATAGCTGAAAATAATTAAGTACTCAGTATTTAAAAAGTATATTGTTGGGTTGCACAAATATTTTTAACTGGAATTAACTAACCATCAATTTTGACTGTAATATAAAGAACATTGACAGACACTATGTACTCACAATTAAAGGTGCCTAATTAGTAAATTAAAAATTAGGGTAACCGGACCGGTATGATTGTGAGAAAGTTAATTCTGCCAGAGTGATGTATGTCACATTCAAACTGGCTATAAAAACCCTAATAACATTGAGAATACATGTTTATAAACAAACAAGGTTGTATGCTTATAACTTATAAGTTAGGTCAATCCCACTTGCTGATCCAAAAATTATTAATTACAAAACAAAAACTTAACACAAAATTTTATTTTTCTTTCTTCTCCTATTGTTCGCCTCAATTTGTTAGAATAATCTGGAAATATTGACCAATAAATTTTCCTCCAATACGAAACGGAAACGATAACGATTTGTTAAGAACGAGATAGAAATTCTTTGTATTTTTGACTATTGCTTTCCAGAAACACTTAATTCGTTTCAGCCGTACAAAATCCATAACTCAATATTAACCAAATAAAACTCGAAAGGAGTTCGAAGAAACAGCGACTTAACAAGCATAACGCTGTTTTCCCTCCACTTTCGGTGAAATTGCGAAGTTAAATGTTCCAACGAGTTTTCAGGCCATGGTTAAGAATTTGATGACGTAGTAATTAAAATAATAATATAGCAATTTTCGACAGTTGACACGCAGACATAACGTCTAGCCAGGGAACTTATTCCCTCAGATTCGATAGCCGATTCAGTTTATATTTTTAAACTGCACTTGGAAAACTTAAAACGGTATATACAGGATGTCAAAAAATCTAAAATATTTCAAATATTTAAAAATTTTACTGAAAATATATATTTTTTGCCATTCTTTCAAATTAGGCTTTTTACCTCTTCGTTTGCTGACAGGGCCATTCCCGAGGGGACCTAAAGCTTAACGTGGGTTCCGAACCATAATTCTAAGTCATTCGACACTCCCCCAAGGGCTAACCCTTAGTTTCTTGCGCCATTGCATGATCTACCGATTGGGAAGTGTGTATCTTCTTCCACACCCCACAAGATGTCCGATCTCATCCAGCCTGGTTACAGACGTGAATGAGGTGGGTTGGGAAATGATACATTTTACACTCTGTACCTTCTTCCGCACCCCACGAGATATCTGATCTCATCGGGCCTGATACATTTTACACTCTTCCCTGCATTCTTAAACCTACTAAAATTAGGACATACCTTTTTTTTATTGTGCGTATGCCCACTCCGAGGATCGAACTCGGAACGCCCCAGTCGAATGCCAGTGACTCACCGCTGACCCACCTCCGCAGTTGATTAAACGGTTCCTGTAATAAAAATAAAAGAGTTACTAAAAGCTAAACATTTACTTCAAATTCCATAAATCGGAATATTGTAACAAAAAACAAATCAATTTTCAACTGGAAAACATTTATTTATTGCATCATCTCGTGAGAATAAATTCAAAGTATTACTTTGTTTGTCAGAATTTATTATCTAAGTACAATAAATTTTCTCTCAGATTTGTTTTGCCTCGATTGGTTTTCTGACAGAGCAGCAAAGCACTCAAAAAAAGTGCTTCGAGCACCAAGTCCGTTGGAAAAGTATTTGCCAGCATCAAACACCAATCACTTTGGAAGTGCTTGCAATTACCAATTACCGAGGAAAGTAGTTTTGAGTTCTTGCAAGCGCTTTAAATGGCTTGAAATGCGAAATTTAATTACCAATTACCAAGCACTTTTTATAAAGGGCTTCAATTACCAATTACTGAGCACTGTATTTTAAAGCACCATGCTCGAGGCACTATTTTTTTTAAACAGACACTATTTCTTTGTTATTTAGTATACTCGTGTCAAGTACTATCGATGCAGCAGAAGCAATAAATATTTTTCCTTTTCGATGATTTTAATTTATTGATTTATTATCTTTCATTTGAAGTTAATTCGTCTTGTCAGTCAACTGCGTGATCTTACTATTTAAACTCGTTGAATATAACAGAGAGTGGCTCGTGCATTCCGATATAAACCCACTGAATTTACCCTGTCTGTCATTTATTTAAAACCCTCGTGAATCCGCGCTTAATATTACTATGAACTTCTCGATTTATATACTCGTAAAAATGCTATTCAAAAACCCTTTGTCAAAAGTTCCAATTTCACATTGGCGTAGTCAATCTAACGTTTTACCATCAGTGGCGTAGCCAGAAAATATGCAAGGGAGGGCTCAGTAGGCGTAAGTAGGACATTTTCTGGAGAGAGGGACAGTCGGGACTATACCGGGTGTTGCATCGTCGAGCGGGACATAGGAAATCCCATGTAATTTTAAATGGGGTCAATTATTGGCTTCCCTAATTATTTTAGAGAAAAATTCTATCTAGGTTTATTAAAGAGTACTAAAACCCACATTCAAAAGAATAACTTTAGATATTTTTGATGAGACCGTTTACGGGTTATCGCCGATTTCTTTTTAACTATTTCTCCTTTTTATGGCCCCGTATTTGCGGGCACCAGTCAAGGTAAAAGATAACTGTCAAATAAAGTTGTCATTTTAAAATGTGTGCTTTATTGTTATAAAAACTCGTACATTGAAAATATTAGCCATGAATTACACTTCTGAAGAAAAAATATGGATGATTAAATGGTATTATCAAGGAAATAGTTATCAAAATGTGTCAGACATGTTTGCTGCTCTGTATTCGAATAGACCGATACCTGCAAAATCTACAGTCGAAAGGACTATCAAGAAATTTGAGACAAAAGGCACTGTAATAAATAACTGCAGATGTGAAGAAAGGCAGGAACAAAGAAGAGATGCAAGAAATGATAGGGACTTGCAAGTTTTATTGTGCGTGGAAGAAAATGATGGGAAGATCAGCACAAGGAAACGTGGGGATGACATAGGATTAGATCACACCACAGCGTTACGAGCTTTGAAACGACATAAATATTATTCATACAAATATGAAAAGCACGAAGAGCTAAGAGATAGGGACGAAATACGACGACAGGAGTTTTGTTTTGGTATGATTGAAAGAGCAAACATGGATAAGGAATTTTTAAAAAACATTTGTTTCACTGACGAATGCACATTTACCTTAAACAATGAACCCAATGTTCAAAATTATCGATATTGGAGCAAAGAAAACGAACACAGGTTTGTCGAAACAAGGACGCAATATCCCCAAAAAGTTAATGTTTGGGCTGGGATTTTCGGAGAAAATATTATCGGGCCATTATTTCTTACACGAAATTTAAATGCAGAATATTTTTTGGAACTACTTGAAGATCATATTTTACCTACTTTACATGATGCCGCCAGGGAAAATCAAGAAGTTTGGTACCAAATGGATGGCTGCCCGGCACATAGTACCCTGGCTGTCCGGGAATATTTAAACCGTGCTTTTAATAGAAATGTTATTGGCTTAAATCATACAGTAAATTGGCCAGCCAGGTCTCCTGATTTATCGCCGATCTTTCTCTGGGGCCATTTAAAAAACAGGATATACAAAGATAAAAAATACCCAAATCTAGACATGTTAAAAAATGCTATTTCTGCCGAATGCAATAGAATTTCAGTTTACCAACTAGCGAATGTAAGAAGAGAATTTTATGATCGCCTCGGTTATTGTCTAGCAGTCAATGGATTAATATTTGAAGATCTTCTTAAATCCTAAAGTTCTAACAATTTAATAGTACCTACCTATTAATAAGTAAAATATTGAAACATGTAAAATGTCATAATTAACCTTGTAATTGGATACTTTATTTTAGTTTTATTCAGATTAATTTGTACTCATAAATACACCTTTAATATTTTCGATGTACGAGTTTTTAAAACAATAAAGCACACATTTCAAATAACAACTTTATTTGACAGTCATCTTTTACCTTGACTGGTGCCCGCAAATACGGGGCCATAAAAAGGAGAAATAGTTAAAAAGAAATCGGCGATAACCCGTAAACGGGCTCATCAATCGGCCCGGCAACTAAAATGTTTCGCGAAATATCAAAATATAAATAAAATGTTATTAGAAAAATTTGTCATGCTCTATTTTGAAACTTTAATTTTTTCGTTTAATATACCTATATAATAAAAGTTTTAAGGTCTATTGGAATTGGAGCCCTATCAATGCAAATAACCAACAAGGCAAGTTCATCTTGTAAATACATTTTATGCATTAAATCTTATAGTAATTGTCTAGAAATTAGTGGAAACATAAATTTTTCAAATAAGAAAGTGCATCTGTGCACAAATCATTAGTTCGGTCAGAAAATAACAATATTATTTTTTATTCGGTATTAATTTTGGCATTATACCTTTAATTTTCGAACCATTTCGTGCACTATTTAGATAAAAATTGTGTATGCATAGACTCTGGTATCAATGTTTCGATTTAAATTAAAAAAGAACAATTTTATCTGACAGATTTGCATATTTTTTAAGTATATTCTTAACGTTCTTCTTGGACTGTTCATTTCATTTTTTGTTGTCCCTGACTGTTGTTGTGTGATATTTAAATTCTTTAAATTATTTATTGATGTTACTTGCTAATTTCTGTACAATGACGCTGTTGTCATATTATGTATCTCCGAGACCAGTGCTTCATGCACTGATTAGGGGATTTAAAATATATGTAAAAAGAAAATATATTTATAGCATAAAGAATTTTCAAAAAAAAAACGTTAAATGTCAAAAAATAACTTGTAAAATTTACATTAAATTAGGTTTCTTTGTAATTGACCACTGTGATTGGTCAGTTTCATATCCTAACTAGGATGGATATGAAATCATATCCGTTCAGTTAACCGTAATAGCCCGCCTTTCCAATTACTTTAGTGTAAAGGAAACAGCAAGTATCCATGTGGGAGTAGACAAAATGTATTGCATAAAGTAATCTTATAACAAAACAAAATTAAAGCCATAACAAATGGCTTCTCGTAAAAAGCAAATATGTTGACAAAGTGAAAGGTATAAACTTTTGGTTAAAGTTAAACCATTAACTCTTAAAGTTTTGAAAGTTTCCGACCTGTTTGCAGTAAGAAATTGTTTAGCAATATTGGGGGGTAAAGATTTTTCTTCTGGCTCAAATATAATTTAGTGCGTCATACGAAGGCTAGAGTATAGAAAAACTACAATTAAATAATGTAAAAAATGTCAGGAAATAATTCTAAGGTTAGAAAGCCTTAACCTATTTAATTTCAATGCGAAATTTCTTTTTGTCAAGGAGAAAACCCTTTATGAACAACGGTAACGGTTCTGCCTTTCACCGGTAGTGTGCGACTCCAGAAACGGTCCTGTTTACGCACTAAAACCTCGTTTCTCCCAGGAACAACAATCCCCTACAAATGATTATCTTATTGTTAGCAGCAAGACGGTAATTGAAATATTTCAATAATTAATTAATTACGTATATAAATTTAACTAAATAATAGAATACTTAACTAACCTGAAGGTAAATTACAAATTGCAAGAAAAGCTGGTAGTTTCGCTTTGCATTTTAGGCGCCTAAGCTATATTTTGTTGAATTCCTTGAACTAAAGTAAGTATATCAAATTACGCCTTAAACACTTCGTAGAAAACGTACTTATCTATTTCGTTCACACCAAAATTTTGTTGAATTTGTAAAAGAAAATTTGTTTATAATTTTATGAGTTTAATTACACAATTATTTATACTGTTAATTATTCTACTGAAGTTTCCTAATACAATGCTTTTAACAGGGTCGTAACTAGGAAGAACCGAACCCGTAGCTAGCAATAAGCAGTGCGCTAAGCTTTCCGGGTTGCTCATTCATGTACCCACAGGCAATGGCGGATCCAGGATTTTGTTGAGGGGGGGAGCGACTACAAAAAAATTACTTCTAAAAAAAACAGCTAAAAATCTTCCCACTCTCAAAAGTGACTTCTAAAAAAAATTCTGACCCTTCACACGCCCTACAATTTTCAAGTCTCAAAGTAAAAACACCCATTTGTAAGGCTCGGGGGGGGGGGGGGGGGCGAAACTGCCTTCGCTCCCCCCTGGATCAGCGCCTGCCCACAGGTGTTGATAAAACATTTAATAAGCAACCAAATTATTATCAATGTTTTTTTATGTTCATAAAGAAGTTTTTATTTTATAAAATGATGTTGCTTAGAACCGAGCGCTTGGCCCCTCTGAACGCGAAGCTCCCGGACTATTGGAAAAAAAGCCCTGCTTGGACATAAAGACATTATTTGAATTTCAGTAGGTACACGTGTGGATTTTATTACAATTATTTAAAATGTGTTTTTATTATATTTTTGGTAATGAAAATCAATTTTCCATACATTTTATTAATAAAATATTATTTGAATTGGTAAAAATATATCAGTTAATCGGATCCGCTCGTTTCCAAATAAATAAATATTAAATTTACATGGTTTTTATTTATTTAAATCTGGCAGTGGTTTAAAGGTAATTGTTTTAATTACAGCAGAGAACAGTTATAGAAAAGTAGAATATTAATTATTTTTAAAAAATTTTAAATGTGAAATTTAACATTCAATATTTATATTTAATTTTATAAATTAAATTATTTACCTAGTGGAATTAAATAAAAATAAACAATTCACACAATAACGCCATGTGGGTAGTCAAAAATATTGAATAATATTATATTTATTTTCCACAATTTTACAATGCCTGTATTTTCCCTATTGAAAAACAAATAGAATACCCACTGACCTGGTGATAGCCATCAGGTTTGTGTGAGGATACATCCCATAAATCTTTCAAAATACAAATATGCTTATGTAATTTATGAGTATTAAAAATACATATCATACATATGTCTTGGCATGATCACGTTGCCGCAATTGCCAAGGCAGCTGCACAGAAACTTGGTGTACTTTTCCGCACCAAAAGGTTGTACACACCTCATCAACTTTTGACACTCTACAAAGCCCAGATTCGACCATCATTAGAATATTGCTCTCATGTCTGGAGCTCTGCACCCAAGCACACCCTTCGGCTACTGGATTCCATTCAAAGGAGAGCCGTTCGTCTGATCGGCGACCCCGAGCTGACCAAGACCCTCGATAGCCTGGAGCATCGAAGACAGGTTGGTGATTTGGCTCTCTTTTACAGATATTTCCATGGCAGGTGTTCGACTGACATTGCCCACTTGATTCCACCTAGAGCAATGCAAAACAGAAATACACGGCAAACCACTGCCGCTCATCCATATGTTGTTCAGCTTAGTACTCCTCGAACTTCATTGTTCAAGAATTCTTTCATCTGGAGAACGTCATCTTTGTGGAATGATCTTCCTGAGGTCGTGTTTCCCAATGAATATAATTTTCAACGTTTCAAGACCAACGTTAATCGCTTTTTTCGCACTCGCACCGCTCCCAGAGCGCCTTAAAGGATTTTTCCTACAGTGCAGGTGTTTTATCATAAAAAAAAAACATATTCCCTAAAAACCACACAGCAATAATAATAACCTAAAACATAACCTTAACATGCAAAATAAATGAGAAAATCTAAAACAAATAATAATAACTTTAAGGTTTTAAACTAACTTTCCGATGAGCTCAGGAGTTTATTGCTGAAGGAACTTAAAACTTAAAACCAAAAGAAAAAATATATTAATTAATAGTACGAATTTTAACACATTTGTAATTTTATATAAAGTGAAAATTTTAAATATTTTAGAATATTTTTATAAATAATATGTATAAAGTTAGTCGCACAAGAAAAATATATCAAACAATTAATTTAACGTTCAATGATTACTTTTACATAAAATGCATATTAATAATAGCAGTCAGTTAAACATATACTACCACTTCTGCATATTTGAATATTTACTTAATAGACCATAATATACAGACCTAAAAATTTACATATAATTAATTATTCGATTAGTTTTTACTGGAATTATAATTCATTACTACTTTGTAAATGTTTATTTTAAATTTATAACAATGCAAAATTAATTATCGTTATTAAATTTATTTCAAACAATCGCTGTCCTAAAAAGCAAGTGTTTAAAATAGGTTTCATTTCTAACAATTTAATTTGATAAATTTTCAGCTTTTAGCTTTCGATTAGTTCTCTAGATAAGGCTTGTGAAATAGGATTAATATACGATTTGTAGCTTTCATTTTTACATTACTCTTTTTTATTCATATAAACCTATACGAAGACAGATAGACCATGTTGTACTTAAAGTACAACTCGTTTACTTTCTTATATATTTTAGTATAAGGTGGAGACTCAACACGTTAACACACCTTAGCGTCGGCGCTAGCAAAATAGATGGACACTTCTCGAAGAGTGACTTCTAAAAAAATACTTCTGGAAAGAAGGTAGTACCGTGTAGACATTTTCTACTCGTCGGAAAGGTTACCTACTTAAAAAAAAGGTGGGTACTGTCACACATCAGGAAAATAATAAATATTTTTTTAACAAAGCTTTATTTATAAACTCCAAACACTACATTTACATGACTGGTACCGAGTTCTATCATCATTTTATTATTTGAGCTAGTAACTTAAAATATATTATATGAGATTATATTCATATTATTTTTTAGATACACACCATGCTCTTAAGTACAACAATAAAATATACAAAATACTTTTTGACCTCCTTTCCAAATTTGAATGGATTTTGTGTTCTTCGGATGCTTTCAGGAATGGTGTTGAACGTTATAGAGACTCTGTTGATGACACTGTTCTTTTTTAGCCCATTTTTTCAATCACTTTAGTGTAAAGGAAACAGCAAATTTTCATGTGGGAGTAGAGAAAAAGTATAGTGGATCAAACGAATTTGCATCGTGGCACAGTTGAAAGACTGGCAGATTATTACGATAAACTTTTTGAGAATTCATGCAGACAAGTAATGAATATATCGGAGTGTTTAGTATTTAAAGTTAAATTTGTATGCTTACAAATATTATTTACGAAAATATTTTTTTGTCTTGTTTGTTTATATAAACTGTTACGGCCCTGGCTGCAATCCACCAGATAATTCGCAAATTATTACTCTATGCTGTTATTCTCGCACACTGTTACATTGTCGCCAAGTTCAGCTTCAACCTCTATGATGGATTATTTATTATTTATCAGATGCAATTGCCATCAGGCCATCAGAGCACTACACTTAAGCAGAGTCTATTATCTCTATTGTTTTTTATTGCCTGTAAATTAATTGACGTTTTATAGAGTTTTATTCGTTTGTTTGATGCAGCTTTTAGCTTGCAACGAATACTGCTTTATTGATTATGAAAGTCGATTAATTAGGAATTAAATAAAGAGAGAATATACAAGATGTTCAAAAAGGCAGCCATCAAAAAAATGTCTTTATATATGTATTTATATTATTTTAAGTTAGAGAGCGTCAAGGTTCAGTTTAAATCTTAGATTGTCAGAAATGGTCAGGTTAGAATGTGAGATTAACAGCAAAGTTATAACCAGGTTGACCACCTTTAAAACCACCATTTCTGACAATCTAGGATTTAATCTGGACCTTGTGGCCTATACCAACTATAAAAAAGAGCTTAACGCTAAAAAAAATGCCGGAATAACATAAAGAGTATTCTATAAATGTCCATGGCCTCTCTGGCAATATTTGAAACTGTTGGATTATTGCATTTTTTAGATAATTAATTTAAAATATAGAATAAAATACCATAATTTAAATTCAGAAAAAAACTTAATCCAACCAAACGAGGCTATTTTTGTAACGAGTTTACCTTACCGTCAAATTATTCTCTATTCCTAATTTTATTTAATTTCTCTTTTATTGCATCTGAAAAGCAGATAAAGCACATACTTGGATACAGAACTCAGTAATATTTTACATTAAGTGTGCAATTAAATCATAATAATAGGCAACTTTTTGGCAACACTATATTCTACTAAAATGTATTAAGTAGCATACGGTTTGCCTGGAAGCACTGAATATTTCCTAATATTTATTTTTGCCAGTTTTATAATACTTTGGACTACCTAAGCAGATGCATCCTAGACAACCTGTATTTGGGCGATCAGTACACAATAAGAAATATAAAAATTTTCATTCTGTTGACTTTTTTATTGATGATTTTGATAGGGCTTTTAGAATTTTTACTTTAGTAAAAAATAAAAATTTATTATGGATAATCTTTTTGTTTTACTTCTCAAATTAAATGTCAATATCTTGGAAACAACTGAAAATCGGGATAACAAGTCCTATATAAAAAATGAACTTTTCGTAGAATTTGAAAACCTAATAAAAAATTTGACATTCCATTTAAAAAAATTGTCTAAGACGTGACAACAGTTCTATGAGACACCCTGTATACCTAATATTTTTTTATGTCAAAAAAAATGCACAATTAAAAATACAAATTTACGGGTCCGAGAATTTTTCCTAGATCTTTTTCCTTTAATTGATATTAATTTTATGCGGGACTTTTAGGAGACCCAGTATTTATAACAAATGATAAATCGTATATCATATTTAAATATATTGAATAACATTCATAATTGGTAGGTCATATAACAAAATATTGTTGTAAGAAAAATTATTGTAAATGGAGAATCAATGTACCAGGTAAATTTATTTATTATCTTTCATTCCTTATTACAATTAGAAAATGTAAACATTTACAGAAGGTGGTGCGAATAAAATAAAAGTTAAACAAACAAATCAAAAAATATAAATAACTAAGAAAGTGCCGTGTGATGTTGAGTTGTTTATAAAATTTGTTAGCCTATCTTCTGACTCACAAGTTTCTAAAAGTAATCATTTTTGGTATGATCCTTCTAGTCTTGAATAACAAAATTATATCTACTCTCCAGAAGGATCATTATTAATTGAATGAAAAAGGAATATTTCCTTCACCTTTATTATTACATAAATACAATTATTGCCTACGCGTTTCGGTAAATACCATCATCAGGAGTAGCAGGTTTAAAATTTATTATTCTAGATAATCAAGACACATCACAGGTTCTGGTTAACAAACAAACGGCATTCATAGACAATCAAGACACATCACAGGTACTAATCATGTAAAGCGGAACTTAGTCAACCAACAATTAATTACCATATTACGTTAATATACATTTACACTTGTTAAATCAAAATAAAACATAATAAACAATTAAACTTGCAATAGCATGTCGAAAGTGAATGCACGTATGTATATCAGTCGGAACTTATATTATCGTCCAGGAATGTATTGCTTTTACTCCTAGATAAACAATATTAATTTCAACTTAAAAAAAAAATTTTTACCGCTTCGAACGAGGCTCAAGAAAACGACTGTGTATAAAGTACATTCAGAGTTGTAATATTTAAGTGCTTATTCGTATTTTTTTTTTTTTTAATGATAAACCACCTGCACTGTAGGAAAAATCCTTTAAGGCGCTCTGGGAGCGGTGCGAGTGCGACAAAAGCGATTAACGTTGGTCTTGAAACGTTGAAGATTGTATTCATTGGGAAACACGACCTCAGGAAGATCATTCCACAAAGATGACGTTCTCCAGATGAAAGAATTCTTGAACAATGAAGTTCGAGGAGTACTAAGCTGAACAACATATGGATGAGCGGCAGTGGTTTGCCGTGTATTTCTGTTTTGCATTGCTCTAGGTGGAATCAAGTGGGCAATGTCAGTCGAACACCTGCCATGGAAATATCTGTAAAAGAGAGCCAAATCACCAACCTGTCTTCGATGCTCCAGGCTATCGAGGGTCTTGGTCAGCTCGGGGTCGCCGATCAGACGAACGGCTCTCCTTTGAATGGAATCCAGTAGCCGAAGGGTGTGCTTGGGTGCAGAGCTCCAGACATGAGAGCAATATTCTAATGATGGTCGAATCTGGGCTTTGTAGAGTGTCAAAAGTTGATGAGGTGTGTACAACCTTTTGGTGCGGAAAAGTACACCAAGTTTCTGTGCAGCTGTTTTGGCAATTGCGGCAACGTGATCATGCCAAGACATATTACCTCCCAGATTGACCCCTAGCAAATTAATAGACGGTGCCAGGGGAATTGCGTGTCCTGCCATGACTATATCCGGTTCTGCAATGTTAACCTTTTTGGAGAAGACTGCTGCCTGGGTTTTCTTAGCATTAAATTCGACTTGGTTACTGTCACCCCAAGCCAAAATTTCTTCCAGGTCCTTGTTGAGGCGCAATACTATACTAATAATAGTCAAGGTAAAAGATGAGACAAGTGTGCTGTCATCAGCAAAGCTATAAATTGGATTTTGGGTTTTCACTAAAAGGTCGTTAATATACAGTAAAAAGAGGGTAGGCGACAATATGGACCCTTGAGGAACACCGGCATTGATGGTGAAGGTGTCTGAGAGAAACCCGTCAACCGCCACTTGCAGAGAACGGTTCTTAAGGAAGCTGGTTAACCATAAACAAAATCCATTAGGCATACCGTAGGATCGCAGTTTACTTAAAAGCCCATCGTGCCAAACACGATCAAAAGCCCTAGAGATGTCCAGTGCAACAGTCCGGGATTCTCCATGATGTTCGATGGTGTTGCTCCAAAGATGGGTAACATATGCCAGAAGGTCACCTGTTGATCTGGACTTACGAAAACCGTATTGATGGTCGCTGATAATGTTAAGCCCTTCCAGATACTTTAGTAGTTGTTGGTTAATAGCTTTCTCCATTACTTTGGAAATTACTGAAAGCAATGCGACGGGTCGGTAGTTGCTTGGCAGGGTCTTTTTACCTTTCTTTGGAATGGGCTGGACACGCGCCGACTTCCAGCAGGATGGAAATATTCCTTTTTTGTAGGATAAGTTGAAAAGTCTACAAAATACTGGTGTAAGTTCATCGGCGCATGTCTTGAGAACAATGATAGGAATTTCGTCTGGACCAGAAGCTTTATTGACGTCGAGTCCTTTAAGAATCCGTTTAACAAGACGCTGACGGAACACGATTTCAGACATTTGCGATTGAACTGAGGGAATGTTGGGTGGTGGTTTTCCCTGAAAGTCTACAGTGGAATGCGAGGAAAACAGTTCAGCAAGTAGGTTTGCTTTATCCCCGGCTGTGGTTGCTATTGTGCCGTCGGAACGTGTTAGAGGTGGAATAGTTGACTTTGTAAAGACGGCCTTAGCGACTGACCAAAAGGACCTTGATCCGTTAGGACTGGCAAGAAGTTTGTTTTTGATTCTCTCGTTATGAGCTTCTTTGCTTTGGTCGATCATTTGCTTACATTGGTTTCGGGTGGTAACAAAGATGACGCGATTTTCAGGAGTAGGGTTTTATGCACAGGTTATTATGCACATTATCTCTTACTTTTATTACGAATCATAATTATGTATATATTATCTCTTATTTATATTAAAATAATGTTTTTACTGTCCCGGCACTCATGGTCTGGTCGCATGTTTAATGTAACTTAAAATCTAAAGAAATTATTTTTTAATTATTAACAAACAATCTTTAATCAAACATACAATAATTATTGTTACAGTAGTAAAAAATTACATTTATTTTTAATATTTTTAAATCCTACCTTTTACATTATTTTTTTAATACGGCCTTGGCCTGCAGTTTTTGTTATAGCAACTTTACATCTAAGACGCTTAAATCTGATAAACTTAGACCAGAGTGTTACACCGTAGTAAGGGCTTTGACTATAAATAATCAAAGCAGCCTTGATATTTAATCCTTATTTGTAAAGATTAAGGTAAAGACGTAAAGGTATTAAATTACATATGTGGTCGAACCAGGTTTAACCCTATTTATACATTTTTGTTTATTTACCGAAATTTTTTTTTAAAACCTCTGGATTTTTCTTGAATAGCTACCGTATGCAGCTAACAATAATGAAGTATTTTATAATGCTGAACGATTATTAAATGATAATAAAATCATATTTAATTATGAAAGCCACGCACTAAATTACACCTAGGTTAGATTAGGTTAGATTAGGTTAGATTGGCAGACCTTTGGTACTGACTAAACAGTCTCACTTTTTTTTTGTCTTTTTATGATATACAACAAATTAATATTTTCTTTGATGTCCATTACGCAGCCAAAGCCATGTCAATACAAACTAAGGGAAACATCAATACGAACGTCCGATACAGTCGATCCACTATTTTTACAACGATTCTGTATCCTGCATACCGTATTTTTTTATGATGCCGTTTAGACGGCCTTTGGTATACTTTTGTTATTTTGCAAATAATTATTAATATTTAATAGCCCAGTATTTAAGTACCTAATTGTTGTTAAAGTAAGGGAAACGGATGATGATACTACAACGTACTAATTTGTTCAATGTCCATTACGCCTTACTATTTTTAAAGCGATTCTGTACTGAACTAAAGATGGCTGCTTTTTATAATTCCATTAAATTAAATAAACTAAGCTGTTTATCTTTGTACGGCAAGGTCCGGTATAGCCTATTTATTTATAAATGAATTGAATTATTTAAAAAAATTTATAGGCCAATTAAACTATGTTAAATGAAACATGTATTTACCAACATTATGTTGTTATTTGCTTTCAGTCTTAATAAATTATTTATATAAAGACAAGTTCTAAATGCATACCTAATATTTATATATTATTTGTGAACTAATTATTTTGTTTTTATAAAGAGGTTTAATTTTGGGATTAATGTGTTTTTGTATGATATTTTAATATTAAAATAACGTAGGTATGGACAAGAAATGATGAATGTAATTTCTCACCCCATTTTTTGTTTGATCTATTGCTTCGGAAACCATTCCATGTAAATGTTGGTGATTATTGGCGATAGACATTAAGAAACTTAAGAAAATAATTTCCTCATTGCTTGGGTGAATATTTAGTAAATAACTATATAATTTTTGTCATTTCTTGCCATTTTTTTTCGAAATTTCTATGATAATTTCCGAGTTTTTTGTTATGGTAAATACTATGGTATAGTAATTTTCTTTGGTGTTTAACCAATTTGCGGTTGTCCGTTAATTTATTGGTATTTTTGGGAAGATTGTTAATATTTCCAGTGATTTTTAAATCGGAAATTCATTTCACATGAATTTAGGCAATAGGGGCCTAGGGGGCCATCACATAAAGCTCTTTTACTGCTTGTAAATTAAGTGGATCCCAACGCGCTAAAATTTCTCATGTTAAATTGCTAGTTTTCTTGATGTAAATTATAAACGTTATTACTAAAGTTATTGTAAAAAATATAGATTTTTTTCATAAAAATAACTTTCTCTGAGATTCTCCAATATCTGTAGACTTCAAATTTAAAAAGTATTAAAAAATCCATTATTAATATATTAATATTCGCATAGAGCTGCTAATTTTGAAGAAAAATATCCAAATATGCTCAAAGTCTATAGACAAATTTTAGAGAATAGAATAGAGATGAGCCTTATTTCCAAGGAAAAAAAGATTCTTCAGCTTAATGGACGGACTACCGATGGGCTTATCTCTCTCGCAAATAATAGTAAACATTTACATGGAATGGTTTAAATCAGACGTAATAGAATAATCGATGAAGAAACCAAAAATGTAGCTGAAGTATGAGGAGACACCTTTATTATTTAGAATGGAAACGATGCCGAACTCAAATAATTTACATCAACGTAAAGAAAAATGGCAACACTATCCTAACTTCAGTGTACAGGAAACCTATCTCAATTATACATCAAATCATTCAAACAACACAAAATATGGCATAGTAAGAACCCTTGTGGATGGAGCAATTAACCTCTGTAATTCGAATGAAGCTCTTAAGGATAAAATAACCACATCAAGACCGACCTCAGCAAAAAATGGATACCCCATGAGATTAGATGATAAAATATTAGAAAATCTTAAGAATTGGCCAAAGTAAAAAAAAGAGACACAAGCTAACACTCGATATTCGATGGAGTATCTGAGAGAATAAGAAGACTAGGATAATGAAAAATCCTTGGTTAACCCCACATCGTCGGCGGACCTTATATAATATTGCCTGTTTACTCTACTGTATTAGTATAAATCAACAAACAAACATATAAAAATACGCCTTTATATTTTAATATCAGTAAAAATTTCACCACTTTTAGTTACCGCAAAACAAATAATTTGAGTTTCTTACTACGTTCTGTAGAGAAATTTGTTTAGGTTAAATGATATAAAATTAAAGCACTTTGGCCAGACAAAGATGGGTATCAGTAATTTATTGAGCGATATATCGTGCACTCTGGCGGCCAAACGAGTAACTGCGTTGACACAATACTAACAAACCACTTAGTAAGCTATGTATCATCATCACAGAATAGCGGAACGTTTGTTTCCCTTCCCCCACAACAACGGGGAATTAAGGGACTTTTCGCAGGACTATTTAATTGATAACTCGTTATTTTTATTGCGATATGAAATACACAATTTGTTTGTTGGGAACATTTTACGTGTAGAGTTAGCGCCGCAAATCAAACATTATTTTTTCTTCTGTATAAAAACTCCAACAAAAAATGCGCCCCCTTTGTGAACTATTGCAGACCCTACACGACTAATATTACTGACAATCCTGAATGATATCAACTCCATGAATGTATAAAATTTGCCGTTACAGATTAGTATCAGTACCGTCATTCGCTTATTATAATTACAAAATAATTACATTATTATTACGAATGGTTTTACATAGATTATTTTAAGATTCATATCTGGTCGTGTATGGACTCCTAATAATAAAGCAATGTATTTTTGGATCTCTATATTTTGTACAGCTATCAAATAAAGTAATGATTTCTTATATTATAATATTTTTATTATAAAAAAAAATTATTTCCATATAAAAAATATTATTACAGATATCAATAAATATAATTCATAATACAGTAGCGCCAATAATTGCCTGTAATATATTAAGTAAATAGTAAAACAATAGGCTATATGCATTTTTCACTCAATACTTTTTGTTACAATTTTACCTGCGGTAGAGAGGATAGCTTATTGCCAGACCCTATTACGATTTTGTGCCATTCCTTTTAAACGTGATATATAACTACGAACGGAACGAAGCCATAACGGCGCGTCGACTTCGAGCGATCGGTTGAATTTTGCATGATGATTAATTTCTAACTGATTAAGCCAATGAGAAGCGGAAAATGGGCGCGAACGTTGACTCTTTAAATTCTTCGTATGGGATCATCGCTTCCTTTGTAATATTCTTTCTTGCTGGTGTTTTTTACAGAAGACAAAAATGTGGAGGTAACTCTACCCAAGGAATGTTAGTTTTATATTTCCAAATACTTCACACAATATGAGTCACCAGTTATTCTAGGTAAGTAACAAGTCTAGATTTTTTTAAATTATTTTGGTTTTATATTGTTTAGGAATATGATGTTGACACAATTGAACATTGTATGACTTACCGATTGTTTATGGTGTTTTATTTTTAAACCTTCTCTTTGTATCGATTATTAATTTAATTTTTCGAAGTTTGTTATTCAGGTACCATTGCACTTTTTAACTGCAGGAAACGAAATAAATAATTTGAATTCATTTTACCTTTCATTTAATTTTGTTGTTTAATTTATTTGAAAGAGATTGTTTTTTATTGACAGATCCGTTTAGTAGACTATTTTGACTAATTTTATGTTGGTTAATGGATAATAAAGTAATATTATCAACGGCAATGGTATTGGCAAAAGATAACAAGTAAGACGGCAGTGAGTACCAGGACACGCAGGTATTGCAGGAAACAAACAATTCGAAAAACTTGCAAGGAAGGAATTTGAATATACATTCATAGGTCCAGAACTGGTAAACAGACACTCGGTATCCCAAGGCGCACAGTATGAAATGTTATTAAGCATGGATCATAAATACCAAATCTACTGGAACAATGAACATAGGTTAAACTACAGCAAATATTTCCCAAAATTAACGAAACAGCTACGTTTGATTAGAAGGAGTCAGCTGAAAATCACCACAGATATTTTGACATGACACATGGCTGTTAAAAATCATCTATATTCATTGCAGTGTTCAAGAAACATGGCTGAGTAAGCACAATATCCCAAACCTGGCCAAAGTGCAGTGAATCTCTTTTTTTTATATAAATAACAATATTTTAAATATTAAAATCCACAAACTTTGGAGGAAAATATGAGTGTTGATATATATTATATATAATAGTTAATTTTAATAATATTTTGCCAAAAAAAGTTTATCTCTGCACCAAGTGGCTTATTTTTTATTAGATAAAGAAACTAAATATTATTATATATACCTTATGTTTATGCCATGTAATGAATTTTCCTTTAAATATGTAAATCTGCTAAATAATTGGACGCTTTGGAGGATCTGTCGGGCTTAGCTGTATAAATAAATAAAATAAGCTATTCTTTACTCAAAATCGATGTTTAAATTTTATTTCATCTAGAGAAAAATGATAGTTAAAAAACGTGTTTTGTGCCTCTAATTGATCCAGACTCTTTATAGCTCAAGAGACAGAATGGTCACACTTGTCAAATTGTTGAACACTTGTTGTCCATGACTTATTTTTAAGCGACAATAAACCCAGTGAAATTTCCTAAACTTGTATTAGTCCATTTTTAGAATTCCATATTAAAACGAAAGTGTATTGCTTTCGTTTGGGTTTCATTTGTTATACGAGAATATTTTCTAAACTATAATGGCTAGAAAGTTGAAATTTTGCATGCTTATATGTATAAAGCTATACCCTTGACACATGGACAGAAAATTGCAAATATGTATATAATTTTAAGGAAATACATTTTCGAAATTAAGAATAAAAGAACTTAATAAATGATATATTATGTTAGTATTTTTTTAATTTTCAATTTTAAAGTTGCGCCTCTGGGGGAATTTATATAGAAATAACAATAGAACAAACCCAATATTTTTTTTTCTTTATTTTGGAGTTTCCACAAAACGTAGCTTGATGTTCTTTTTTAAAAGAAAAGACTTATTTTTTAATTAAACCATTACTAAAATTTTCTTGTGTAAATAAGATATAACGTAAAAGAAATTAATTAATTTTGACTTTACATATTATTTTAGACATTATATTAATAATATATTTTCGGAGCAATTTTAAACTGAAATTTGATATAAAATAAAAATCAAAAATACACATTTTCATTAGTTGTTTCCAGCACTTGTCAACTAATTTAATCGCTCTGCTTTTATTCGAGTTTTTAAAAGCTCTGTGCAAAAATTCCCTGTTGCAGTGATCTCGTGCCAGAGATTTAATTAATGTACAATTTAGACTGGCTCTAAATATTCGCTCGTTTCGCACGTATAAAATGTATTAAATTTAGATAAATCATTCTTTGCTTGCCTTAAATAAGCCATTTTTTCGCGTTTTATTTAAATTAGATATTTAAATTAAAAACGATAAGTGGGCAATTAAAATTATTACAATGTTTCTAGCTAATTAGTAGCTGTTACTTATTTGTAGAGTAATAGTCAATTTCATCAGGAATTTCCTTTATGTCCTTGAATGTTACGATCAACTCCTTTACGGAAAGGGGTAGAGGGGGGGAGGGGGGGGGGAGGCAATCTTAAATTTTTATTTTCACTTTTATCAATTTACTAGTTTTTTTTTATTTGAATTTTTGATTACGGCGCTATTTTATTAAAAACTTTGTAAAATTTTTTCTTTTATCAACATTTTTTTCAGCGCCGCTAATTTTCAAACAATTACACAGGGTGTAGATACGCCCTTGCTGCAAGGTGTTTTTATTGTCTACTTTTTTAAGGAAAAAGGCGTAACGAAAAAGATAGAGGCTAATTATAAAAATAATATTTATTTAAAAAAAAAGTCAGTGTCGTATAATTTTTAGATTAAAATTATTTCAGGGCATGTTAACAGAGATGCCACTGATGAACAGTTAAAACACTTTTATTCTGGAAAAAAATGTATTTTTTATGCATACTACGGCATGTACCAAAATTGACGAAAAAATACTGTTTATACAACTCGAATGCGCTCGGAAGATTGAGCACTCCGCCTACGGCATCGTGCTCATTTACATCCTCGTGCGATATGGACATCGTATCCACTCTTGTGTACAAACTACTATTAATGTTTGCGTGACCCTTGACTTGCACATAACCGTTCATTTGTTATGCCCATGCACTTCTATATTAGCATTAACATTAATATCAGTATTTAGTTAGCCATGTATGCTAATATAATAGGCTTTCACAGACAGGCATGTCAACTAAATTTAGACCATCTAACGGCTTAATAGTAGACGGAATTAATAGGCATAAGTGTCCTATTGGCACTAAGCTGTTATAGGTCATTCGGTATAGTGACTATTTGCAATAGATATGCTATCGAACTTAGAAAATTGAACCTGTTGAATTAGTATTATTTGTTTATTACGCACATTTACCTCAATAGCGGAGTGCGGTGTGCAGGGGCGGTTCTAGACTCAAAATATTGGGGGGGCACCACATTGGCGTAGCCAGAAAATATGCTCGGGGGGAGCGTAAGTAGGACATTTTTTTTTCTGAAGAGAGGGATAGTCGGGACTATATGTATTCCATGGTATTGTACCCAGCGAAGAAGGCGAAAAAGCGCCGCAGGCGAAAACTTTTCGGGGCCACGCCCAAAGTTCGTTTAAAATTCATTTAACTACTATCAAATTTCGAAAATTAAATTATTACCTCTCCCCCTTTGCATGGATAATTTTTTTTTTTTTATGTTTTTTTTTTTGATATTCCTAGCTGGCTCTTTATTTAAAAAAAAAAAACGTATTTTATAATTGTGAAAAATATGAATATTGGTGTCAATCCAAAATTTTAACATAAGACGTATGTATGACTCTAACCAGCGTTTTCCGGGCTCGGTTTTTCATGATTAAAATAAAAGTAAATATCGCTCACCACACCAAAATTCATGATTTTTTCAGAAATCATGTATTTTAGGAGCGTCTAGGAGCAGTTTTTGGTGCAAATGCTTAGATTTGAAAATACTCCTTCTTAAGTGCCGTATATTTATATTCCTAATAAAGCATTGTCATTTCATTCCGCATTTTTTTTTATTATAAATTATCACACTTCTTCCATAAAAAATGTTTCAATTGAAATGTTTACCTTAATTTTTCTCTTAAAAAATAAATACCTAATTGTTTTTGTTGTAAAAATATTTTATTGCATTGGGTTATATTTTTGGTAATTTAAAATAGCTCTAAAAAAGGGAAAACGAAACAGACAAGTATATAATAGAAAAATGGCGATGTGTTGTAGTATCTAACATTTTTTGTCTTTGTTGACCAGAAAACATAAAAATACTTTTGCATATTGTCAACTTTTATAGTTATGGGCAAATTTTGATGGCAGTAATCTAACAAGCAAAATGCAGTTTTACCAAGGACAGGGCCTATTTTTGGTTATAGGGGGCCCTAGGCGCGTAACTCAATCCGGGGCCCCTAATCATGGGCATCCATAGAGTCAATTTCAGGTGGGGAGGGTAACCAGAGAAAAACGTGGCCGCGGTATGTGGCTAGTATTAAAAGTTAGATACTTCTAAAAATTCCCAGGATCCAGGGGGAACCCCCTCCCCTCTTATTAGTCCACATGCCCCTCACAACTTCATAATATTTTTTCCTTAAGAAGTTAGGCAATAATAATTTATTAATAATAATGTAAATAAATTAGTTATTACAGAAACAATTATAATTAGTAATATTATGCCTCAAAATTTTTTTTAAAATAGGTATATAAAAAAAAGGATTACTGAGGATCGTGGTTCGGAACCCACGTTAAGCTGTAGGTCCCCTCGGGAATGGCCCTGGCAGCAAACGAAGAGGTAAAAAGCCTAATTCGAAAGAATGGTTAATTTATTTAGCTATAAAAAATTAACTGCACTAAATTGACGACAACTCTGTATAAAAATGCTAAAACTTTCTGCTGAGGCAATTTACTAATTATCAGTACTAATTAATGTTAAATTTAATTGCTCGAACCGAAAATACTTTGCAGAATTAAAAGCTTTAAAAGTTTATAAACAGACAAAATGCGCTGTACGGAATTCCATGAATAAAGTTTGAATGGAGGTAAAGTTTGTTTCACTAACAATTTTACATGTGTTTATATTATAAGAGTCGGAATCGCATCGAAAATTATGTAATAATTATTGATTTCAAGAAATTAACGATCTAAATTTGTCCGTTGTTAGAAAATGGGAGTCATTTAGAGTAACTGAGCATAGTGAATAAATGTGGACAAAGCTTGTATCCCCTTCCATTAGCAATTAGAGTCCAGATATTAGTTACGAATAAAAAAATAACTTTATCCAATTTTCCATAATTAAAATGGTCCCTTAAACAACGAAATGGATCTCTGGACTGAACATTTGGCGAGTCTAAGTGGTACTAGTAAAATTTAAAATTAATATAATAAAACCAATAAAATTTATGCAATATGCTAGGATCCCCAAGTAGTTTAAACATTTATAATAATGGATTAAATTTCTCTATACCCATTAAATCATTATAAACTAAGGGTGGTAATTAATGAACTTATTAGATTTACTAACGACAATGTTTACCTAAACTAGTCGTGTTCATTCTTGCAAACTTGTCTTTGATCAGGTTAATGTAAAATGTTCCTTCAGTTAATATATTAACTTGATTTAATATGGTGAATATGTATACAGGGTATGTCACATAGATGAGTTATTGACACAGGTAATTTAAATTAAAATTTGTTCTAGGGTATGTCTAGTTCTAGGGTAAATTGATGTTCACCTGTACGTCTATAAACATGTTTAATGCTACCATTTTAGCCCTTAAAAAATAATTATGTTTGAATTAATACTATTAATTTAATCCGAATGTAGCTATGCATAATAAGGCCACGGTTAAATCCGATGGACAATAATTATAAACGTTCATGCATTTTGGTGCGCCCCAGCCGACCGTGTCCGTTAGCTAAAAGCAAGTGAAGACCCAACGACCAACATGGCAATATTTACCGTTGCTATCGTTACGTGACGTCAGTCACGCAAACAGCATGTAACAATTTGCATTATGATGAAGGGCAATTTAAAAATAGATCAGTCGTATGCACCATTGTTTTAGCATTGGTTCGCGATATTTATTTTGAGGCATCGCGAAACTTACGGTTATAAATATAGTTTTTACGTGATTTACTATGTGATTAAAAAGTTTTGTTTTTATTTTTCAGTTAATTTAGTAGTGTACGTACCTACTTAGTTGTGTGTTTTAAAAATGAACCCAATTAATGACATAGTTTGTATTGGAAACTCCATTTAGTCGTTGGACAGATAAGGATAAGAGAGACGTTTTGTTGCACGGGTTTTTAGTCAATGTTTGTTTAAGTACTCGCACTATACTTAGCTCTTCGCCATTTTTTAAGACCGCGAGCCGCCACTGATAAAAGATATATTTGATGCAAATGAAATGTTCTCAAATACATATATTACTGTTTTTGAATACACAATAGTACTTTCTTCTGTGTAGTGATGACATTTTTATTATAATTTTGTTTTAGATTGGCAAATGTACGTCCGGTAAATCAGCCCTTGTTGACATTTAGTCCATTAACCTTTTTAACCTCAGAATTTAATTTTTTCTTTCGTATATTAACGTTTATATACGCATTAGTTATTTGAACTGTTTAATTATAAACTTGGAAGGCTTTAAATACGTGTTAAAGTGGTATAAGAACGGACTATTACGAGATATTTTCTAATTACCGTTAAATATTTTATGAACACTAATTAGTAAATTACTTGAATTCACCCTTTTGCCGTGTTCATCGGTTTAACAGACCCTTGTGTAAACAATTATGTACAATGATAATATTTCGGAACAGAAAATATTTGCGTTGAAATTACGCGATGGAAATTAATCTAGTTATTAATTGAACGGTATTACATCTATAAGGACCTCTGTTTATGACGTAAACGCAGCGACAAGGAATAGTCAGAGGGTTAGTATATCATTTAAACGTTATTTTATTATTTGATTAATTTATCACAACTGCTGGATAATTGTAAACTATCCTATCCAGTGGCGTATTTAAGGGTTGCAGCAGAAAACGAGTAAAAATAATAATATTTTATAGTATTTTTCTATTATATACTTGTCTGTTTCGTTTTCCCTTTTTTTAAGCTATTTTAAATCAACAAAAATATAACCCAATGCAATAAAATATTATTACAACAAAAATAATTAGGTATTTATTTTTAAAGAGAAAAATTAAAGTAAACATTTTAATATAAACATTTTTTATGGAAGAAGTGTGATTTATAATAAAAATAATAGTGCGGGAAGAAACGAGAATGCTTTATTATGATTATACAAAACGGCACTTAAAAGGAGTATTTAAAAACCTAAGCAATATTTGCACCAAAAACTGCTCTTAGATCTACTCTCCTAAAATACATGATTTCTGAAAAAATCATCAATTTTGGCGTGGTGAGCGATATATACTTTATTTTTAATCATTAAATATCGAGCCCGAAAAATGCTGGTTAGAGTCATACATACGTCTAATGTCTAATGGATTGACACCAATATTCATATTTTTTACAAATATAAAAAATGATTTTTTAAATAAAGAGCCAGCGTTCCTAAACGGTACGCGTCGGGTCGATTTTTTTGTATTTGGACTAAGTTTTTAATTTGCAATTGCATTTTTATCTAAAATTTTGCTGTATGTTTCAAGCCGCGGTAATAAAAAAAATTTCCCCCATATGTTGCATATTTTTTTGGACACACTGTAGACCGACTATATTTATCAAAGCTTATTTTCAGAAACTTAATTTTCTTTTAATTCACTTCATTATCCGAATTTTTCAATAAATTTCACGAATTATTCATATTGTGATATAAAACATATTTGGTATCGAAATAAAAATATACATCTAATTTTTCAAAATATAGTCTATAATAAGCAATAATCAAATACATGTAGAACCTTTTTTTTTGCTTTAAATACATAGTTGCCTTTAAATACATCTTTTTTTTTGTAAGATAAGTGCTAAAAACTTAAAACTTATAGAATAAATTTTGTAAAGTTATAGACATTTATAGAATATTCAATTGCTCTTGGACTATTACTATGGTTGCTATGACGTAAATCTAAGGATGGAATTTCAAGCTGCTTGCGTTATGTTTTGTGGTAATATTCATTAAAGTTCTAAGTGTAATTTAGACGATCTTAAACGATAGATTTTTGACGACTATTTAGTAAAACAATTATTGATCAGCCGACAAGCCATAATTAAATTACTACGCACGCATTATCTACTGTATTTATAGCTTGTCAAATTATTATCATTCTAAATTAATACAATTAAACATATATTTTTTTAAATATGATTTATACTTTTATCATTAAAACGAGTAAATGTTTCTATATCTCTATATTTTACCATTATTTATTAACTTAATATTATATATTAAGAAATTGGCGAATGCTTTGAAAACGTGTTAAAAAAAACAAGGATTTTTGAACGAGGCAATTCATTTTTTATTTGTTCTATTTCTATTTGAAAGTAATTATGTTTCATTTAAAACACCCTAAGTTATTTTCGCCACGTTTTTTTGGGCCACCCCGTATACTCCCAATATATAAATATTTAAAATGTGCACCTCAGTGATCTCTATAACTTTTAGTCACGTCATAATACCAAAAAAAAACAAATGGTGAATATTCTCGTTTATTGTAGTAATGCGATGTTCAAAAATATTTTTCCCTCAAATGTCATATCAAGATTTGAGTACGGGTTTAAATAAAATGCGTCAATTTCATTACACCCTGTAGAGCAGGCGCGGATCCAGGGGGGCGAAGGTAGCCCCCCCCCCCCCTGAGCCTTACCAAATGGGTGTTTTTTACTATAAGCCTTGAAAATTTTAGGACGTGTGAAGGGTCAGAATTTTTTTTTGGGAGTCATTTTTTTAAAGTAAGAAGATTTTTAGAGCCGGGATACATTCTCTTTTGTTTAAGTCACTTTTTTTTAGTCGCCCCCCCCCCTCAGAAAAATCCTGGATCCGCCACTGCTGTGGCTTGTTTTATGTCCGTATGGTATAAACATTAATATTCTTTATCAAAAACATACAATTATAATACCAAAACCCCATAGGAAAGTTTTAGTTATTTTAATATTCCTGTCGTAAATTTGTCTCTTTACTGTTTGCGACATTGGCCCTAAGCTGATTGTCCTGCTCATATAATGCTTTGAAAACTGTTATTATGTGAATAATTCATTACATAATTTAATTATAATTTTATCCTTTTTAGTTACAGTTAAATTACTCAAAATAGATGACAAACCTGAAATATTGTACAACTTTGACAAGAAAGCCAACTTTAACTTTGTATGTATACAAGAAATGTAGCTATACACGATTAAAAAGCAACACTAATTATATGCTCATTTTACCATTCCTCAAATAAAATATTACCTATTCCTAAATCATAAGATTGTGGTTCCATAAATCTAAGAATAAAAAATAAAATTTACATTAGGAATAGTAAGCTATTTATAGAAACAATTTTAAACACATTTTATGGACCATGCTTAAAAAGTTAACCCGATCACGCCAGCTCAGCTGCCATACATACTAGAGATATACCGTATGACCTAATGCTACTCTAAAACCCTACGATGTTTGAATGAATTTGCAGAAAATCAAAACGATTATCCTAAAGCAGCAGCAGAAGCAATCAGACAAAATTTTCACGTAAATGGTATTTTTTATAGTGTAGAAACTATCAAATCAGCTAACGGCACGGTTCACATTTTAGGATTTGTACCGGGTGGCCAAATAAGAATGGACGCCGATGATATTTCAGGAACTGTTTACCACAGAGTTTTAAAATAAAAAACCGAAAACTGAGCAAGAAAAATCGCTGAATATTGTTTTTAAGTACGAATTATATTTGTCAACTAAAACTTAAATTAAAAAGTGTCGACTTATGTACCAGGCGAGGATTCACGTGGAGGGGGGGGGGGGGGGGGAAGACAGTGACCCCCCCTCCCGAGCTTTACCAAATAAGTGTTTTTTACTGTGAGCCTTGAAAATTGTAGAGCTTGTAAAGGGTCAGAATTTTTTTTTAGAAGTCATTTTTGAGAGTAAGAAGATTTTTAGAGCCGGAATACGCTCTTTTTTTTTAGAAGTAACTTTTTTTTAGTCCCCCCCCCTCAGCAAAATCCTGGATCCGCTACTGTTATGTACCCCATCTTATACTATTTTCTTATAATCATATGACAATAATAATTACTACCACATTATTTTTAAGCTGTTCTGCGACAAGGATTTTAATTATTGTTGATATTAAATTAAATACACAAATATGCCCCAAGCGCACCCCAACAGTTTTAATAGCCCTAAAATTTAAATGAGTTAGAACCCTCCTGACAAGGTGGAAATACAGTACTGCAAAAACTTATTTTAGGCAGGAGCGTATTAAAATAATCGACAAATAAACTTCAATCACTGTCAGAGTTAGTTTTAATTTATATACAAGGTGTTCTTTGTATATTGCTCATTAGGTATGCAAAGAGAGTACAGAGTGACCCAACGAATATTTAAGCCACTTTTATACTTTGGAATCGATTTCATTGCAAACATTTTTCTTTTCATCAAGTGCAGGTAGTACCACCCGGGTTTAGGTTAATTTATGGGTTTTGCCTATTGTTATCCATTCACAAACACTGAAAATGGTGTGACAAAGGCGTGCATTATGTACATAGTATAAGATACAATTATTTCTTATTAAATATTATAAAAAATACATTATACAGAAATTAAATTATAAAAAATCATAATATTCTTCGTCATTTGAGGAACTGTCATCTCCTCTTGACGTTATAATTAACGGATCAACGGTCCGATCGATCAGGTGGTCAAGATCTCACATTTTCTCCTCTTCTTTAATGACATGTTGGACTGCTTTTCGCTAGTTCTCTAGTGTCACTTCCTTAATGGCTTGATCAGTAGCTTAACGTCTTTCATTTTGAATGTCGTGTGTCTTGCTACCTATCCTTTCACTTGCGTCCATATAAGTTCTATAGGATTTAGTTTGTGGTGGCGGTGTGCGCAGCACAGTTACACTATGTCTTTCAGCTATATCTTCCACGGCATATTTCATAAAACGATGTTTGTGTAAATTTTCTATTATTCCTTCTTTATCAAATTATCTTATTTTTTTTTCTTTGGTTAGTTATCATAAATAATTTAAAGCACAAAATTTACCTGCGCCTATGGCCGACACAAAAATTGGGCCGAACTGGACGGATTTTCGGATTTTATTACTCTACACCTTTCTGAAATAGACTATAAACGATTCATTGACGAGTCACAACTCAGTAAATCAGTAACAGAGTTAAGCCCATTATTGTGCCTTTATAATTTACTTACCATTAAGGATAAATCATCCCTATGATTGGTTCGAGTCCTGGCCTGTCACCCCTTGATGTTCTATTGATTAATTACAACCCCGTTGCCGTTTAATGCCCCAGTCGTGCTAATTATAATGCCGACCTATTATCTGCCATTACAATTTATGGATACGTACCCTCTTGTTGTCTTAATTTGTTATTTTTATTTACTAATTTCGGTAAAAGCGCTGTTTATCTGTTAATGACGATTGGTTATTATGGAAATAGTCATTTAATTCGTTTAACCACCAATGCAATGTTCAAACAAGTAAATTTGCACGAGATAGTAAATAATTTGACCACTGTAGAGTTAAAATTGACTACGGGGAAAATGCCCTTACAATTTCTTTAAAAGTCGTTGGATGCCTCTTTTTACTCCTCACGATGCCCTGGCCTCTCAAGAAGAAAGGTTCACTGCTCTGGGTGAACCATTTTTCAATAGCCTGGTTGACTGAGCAGGATTCTAAATAAACTGCTGGACAATTGCTTTCGAGCAAGAAAAATTTCGCCTAAATTTAACAGTTAATATTTTCTGAACCAGATATGATATCGACCTACGCTTTTGAATTGTTGGTAGATTTATCCATTGGGAAATAATTTTCAATGTTGGATTTTCTTCAACTGTCAAAAAATTTTATATACAGGGTGTTAAAGAAGACGGTGATTTTTGCTCCAATTTTAATGACGTGTAACTTTCACAATAATATTTTTAAATTGTATCACTCTACCTCAATTGAATCACTGGTTCATAGCAAAGAAAGTAATTTGTCAAATTTTTGATATTTGCTATATTTTAGGAAATAACGATTTTTTTGAAAAACCTTGCTTTATTTTAACTTATTATTATTACTTAATATTGTTTTTTTTGTGATAATCTCGGTTCAAATTAATACATTCGGATAAACGGAGTTTGGTTTGACGGCAGATAGTGATATTTAATATCAAAGTCTCTTTCAATGTAAGTTTAATTTTAGGAATAGTGTTAGAAAGTTAGAAATTAATAAATACATTTTTTCCAAAAATTAAATTTAAAAAATTATCTTTGTTAAAATTTTGTAAACACGCTGTATAATATACCTGTAGTACAATACGAAAAACTAAAAAATAAGAAAAAATTTACCTAATCTAGGGGCGAATACTTTCCAATATAAAACAATCGTGAAAAATTGTGAGATACTCATAACTCTTTATAAGTACGCCACTGTACATCATAAAATTTAGGTACAACTATTGTTACTGAATATAATAAAGCTTTTCATAAGGTATAATAATCACTCGCAAAGTGTGCACGATACAACCAACAGTGAGATTTAGCTACCAATAAGTTGAAATAAAGCAAGGTTTTCCAAAAAAATCAATATTTCTTAAAATATAGCAGATATAAAAAATTTGACAAATTACTTTCTTTGCTATGAACCAGTGATTCAATTGACGTAGAGTGATACAATTTAAAAATATTATTGTGAAAGGTACACGCCGTTAAAATTGGAACAAAAATCATCGTCTTCTTTAACACCCTGTATATAAAATGTTTTGACAGTTAAAGAAAATTTAACATTAACAATTGTTTTCCAAGGGATGAATCTATCAACCATTCAAAACCGTAGGTCGATATCATATCTGGTTCAGAAAATATTAACTGTTAAATTTGGGCGAAATTTTTCTTGCTCGAAAGCAATTGTCCAGCAGTTTAGTAGTGGCTGGTTTGAATCAGATGTTTACATTCTTCTGCGGTGTACGCCGCACTAACTATCAGAGATCTGATGAAGGTTGGTTCTAGGGAACACGCGTGGTATTACAACGGTCCTAATAGGACTACGTGAGACTGTTTGGTCGGAACCAATAGGTCTGCTACTCTAAC
Organism: Polydrusus cervinus; assembly: GCA_935413205.1. NCBI lineage: Eukaryota > Metazoa > Arthropoda > Insecta > Coleoptera > Curculionidae > Polydrusus > Polydrusus cervinus. Next base: position 3,578,567 of record OW284520.1, read on the forward strand.
CTAACCTAACCTACTCCTCATAAGTAGATAAGATCCTGACTTTTTATGTTCATCGTAGTTTATCCAATACGAGCGGATATGATATCCATATCGCACGGAGTCCAATAGGATACCCAAGTCACGAATACTGCCGACTCTTAACAGTATGGTTTGGTCCGTAAAGTAATGATTTAGAGTGGGAGTATGTTTTTTGGTCAATGGATCATCGAGAATTTAGAAGAATTGAGTTGCATTTTATTTTATACACACCATCTTCAAATTGCACAGCATACGGTAATGTTAGACAGTCCTAAGAGCTCCTAATAGATTGATATATCATCTATAAACATTAAATTCAACGGTGGTCCTACAATAGACCACTAAGAAATGCCTGAGGCGGCTCCAATGGCAAGGATTCATATCCATTGTACTAGGACGTACTGAGTCCGATCTAGGAAATATGACTCAAAAAGAAGAAATGAAATTATCTGTTAATCCAAATAGCTTTTTCAAATGCCCTTAAGAAATCAGTAAACACCAAAGCAACCTGGCCACCCCCATAAATGACATCAGATCCAAACTGAGTAATTTACGCCAGATTAGTGGTCAGTTGTCAAAGACACATGTTGATGACATGATAGTATTGATTCAACCCTATAGATAATGTAGTCATACAGAAGCATCTGAAAAACCTTTGAAACCTCACATAAAAAAGATGCTGGTCTATAATTTGTTATTTCATTTTATAAATTGAACATATTTTGGAAACCTTCCTGCTGCATTTCGGAACACTCCTCACTCCCCGCCTTAGACAGATTGAAAATCAGGCCAGTCGCGGCAACCGACTACGCCAGCGAAACCTCACCTCTACCCCGCATTTCCTACAATGTATCTGTTACGCCACTGGATTGTCAAAAAATTTAAATATAAAAAGCAACCCATTCTAGAACCCTTTAAACTGTTTGACTAATAGTTTGGAGAAAAAGACAACATTGTAGTGTAAAATAAATCAACGGTATGCGCTGTAAATTTTCAAACATATGTACACAGTAAGAGTCTAAAATAGAAGTAATTAGTTGGCCTCTTTGTAAAGTTTTTAGTGCAAAGAATTCTGTACATTGGAACATTCTAAATCATCCAACACGGCAACTTTAAAGACAATCTTAAATGAAAGAACATAATAAAGTGCTTTTAAACTATACTTAAAAGTTTACGTACTTAGACTGCCAGGGATCAGGGATAATTCCAGTAGTTTAAAAGTGGACATAAAAGGAATGGAATGAAAAAAAAAACTCAGGAAAATTTAAAGGGAATCAATCAATTTCTTAATTTTAGAATCAAGTGCATTTTAGTTCTTTCATGGATACTTCGAGGAATCACCGTAACCTTTCACTAGGTGACCTTTTCTTAATAAATCCTAAATAGAATGCCTCCTATATTTTTACTGCAATGAATTTGGCGTCTCAAGCTTATTAAGTTCTCAAATTTTCAAAATTTTATCTCTACTAAACTGCTGGACAATTGCTTTCGAGCAAGAAAAATTTCGCCTAAATTTACCATTTAATATTTTCTGAACCAGATATGATATCGACCAACGGTTTTGAATGGTTGATAGATTCATCTCTTGGGAAACAATTGTCAATGTTGGATTTTTTTAAAATATAGCAGATTTCAAAAATTTGACAAATTACTTTCTTTGCTATGAACCAGTGATTCAATTGATGTAGAATGATAAAATTTAAAAATGGTATTGTGAAAGTTACACGCCATTAGAATTGGAGCAAAAATCATCGTCACACTCTGTATATAAAATTTTCTGACAGTTAAAAAAAATCCAATATTGAAAATGGTTTCCCAAGGGATGAATCTATCAACCATTGAAAACCGTAGGTCGATATCATATCTGGTTCAGAAAATATTAACTGTTAAATTTAGGCAAAATTTTTCTTGCTCGAAAGCAATTGTCCAGCAGTTTAGTTGCTGAGATATGACAACACAGCATTTTCCAAAAAATTTAATTATATTATTTTAGAATGAGCAATAGACTTATCGGAAACGCCTGAAAATAATATAATATAAGGTATTCATATTTTCGGGCGTTTCCGACAAGTTTAATAAATAAAATAATTTAATATATAATTTTTTTGAAAATATTGTGTTGTCATATCTTAGCAACTAATAAAGATAAAATTTTGAAAATTGTATTGCAGTAAAAATATAAGGAGCATTTCATGTTTAATAACAAAACGACTACGTGTAGCGCAAAACTGGAAAATCTTGCCCAGAAACCTCCAAATGCCGAAATTTATAAGCGTAGCTTTGATGATTTTGACGATATTTAATCCTTCTGGTACTTTTTACTAACCCGGTATAACAAAGGTAATTTTCTTGATCAGCTTTTGATTCACCCTAAATGACCAAATGGATCATTAGGATTTGTGATAATTTATATTAAATGATCTTGTATAAGCCACTAACAATTACAAAACTAATCAATTGTAATTTAGATTCTGCCATTAACAATTAATCAACTATTCGAGTTTAAGTTTCTCGATTCCCAATCAGTGCCGGATTTGCATTAGGGCGAAAAAGGCAGTTGCCCTAGGGCCCCGAACGCTGCGGGGCCCTACAGCGTACGCAAAGAAGTACTAAAATAAAAGTTATTTATAATTATTTAATTTTTTTTCTTGCTTCTTTTTAAACTGTACCGGGTGTCCCACTAAAAATGGCTCTCGGCCGTATCTCGGAAACTACTGGGCATAGAAACTCAGGAAAACAAAATTATAACTAAAGTGGTCATGAGACAATCCTGGAAATAATTTTTAAGTTCCGCATTTTGCCGCAAGAGGGCGTAATTGAAAAGTAAATTTTAAAAGTTTACATATCTCCGAAAATTCCAAATTAAGGTATATCTTTAATAACACCATTGAAAAGCTTGGACAATTATGCATCATTTTGGTCTTATGCTCATTGGCGTACCGACTTTAATAAAAGGGGGGGGAAGCGGTTGAATGTGTAATCAGTTAAATCACTGTAACTTATAAACGACTTATCCGATTTTAGCAAACTAAAGACTGTTTGGAAGAGAAATGTATGCACTTTCACCAATCGTATTTAGTTGTCCATAATAGTTCTCAAAAAAAATGCTAGAGGGCGCAATTTGTAATAATAACACATTTTTTGATTTTACTCCGAAAAAATAAATCATACGGTATAATTATGATACCACAATCGAAAAGTAGATTAAATTTGCTAGAACAAATATTAAAACCGCAGCTCGATATCTCCGTTCGTTTTAGCGTTATCGCCAATATAATAATTTTTAAAAGTAAGGGATTAAATATTTTTTAGAAAAAAAGTGGGACGCCACTAATATTTTTTCATGTGGATATTATTTCTGATTAGCCTGGTCAATTCTGCATAAAAATGGTCTCTTGCGTTTTTCTCCTCAGGCACACCATTCTTAATTAAAATAAATTAGCTCTACTATTTATTATTATCATTATTAACATTGATAATGAAAAATGTTAGTTGTCTAATTTAATTTAAGAGTTTCTATGCCCAGTAGTTTCCGAGATACGGCCGAGAGCCATTCTTAGTGGGACACCCGGTATGCCTAGGTTCTACCTAATCTAAATCAAAGTTAATCATTATTTAACCTGTTCAGGTTAGTTCAGCAAGAATAAGCAACCTGTGGATTATTTTTTTTATATTTCTTTTGAAAATATTCAGTTATAAGAAAATTATACTTTGTTCAGATTTATTTTATTAACAAAGTTTCATAGTAAAAATGCTAGTATAAGAAGCGAAGTTTTTTCCTTTATTTGAGGAAGAATCGACCATTTTCCTTGAAAGTGTATGTCTACAGAGTGTCGCAAAAATGAGGACAAAGTTACTTTAACCCTGAATTTATCGGTTAAAAACTATCTCAGTTTTTCTCTGAACATATATCGGAAAACGGCTTTTAAAGGTCCTAAGCAAGGGCTACTTAATGAGGGGCTTCTGAAGATTTTTTTTTCAAAGCCGTTTAAAATAAAATTTTGTCAACAAAAAGTTTTAATTAATTTAGGGGATTCTGTAAATTTAATAAATTACAGAAACTTTAATTTACACACATTTTTGATTGGGTGTATTCTACCAAAGTTTGTTTTTCGTGAAAACGCTGCATCTATAATACTAAGAAACACTTTTTTACATAAAAAATCAGAATTTTAAAATCTGATTATATTATACTCGTTTTTTTAACAATAAATAGAAAAAAAAGCTGTATAGGAAAGGATATGGGGGGCCTCAATTTTTAGGTGCCCTAGGGCCCCCTACTTTGTAACTCCGGCCCTGTTCCCAATAAATTGGTCGTTAGTAGTTTCACACAATTGCAATTGTCTAATAATTGCTATGGTGCCAATAATTATTAAATTACAACACTGGCAGTAAAAAAAGAGTAATTTAGAAAAGGTGGTGTTGCTTTTTTCTTTTTTAACAAAATTGCATTTTTATTTTTTATTTTCCATAACTTATATTTAAATAAAATCTTCAAATCGGTTCATTTTATTACAAAAATAGGGGAATTAAATAAATTAAAGCATGTTTTTATAAGTAGGTATCCACAACTTATTTTTATACAATGTCACTATGATTTTTGACTTCTATTTTTTGTTTTTAATTAATTTAAATACAAAAAATGTATTTTTATTACATTACTTTGTTTATCAATATATTTTTAAAAAACATGAAAGAATAAAGAAAACCCATTAAATTCACATTTTCTAAGAAAAACATGGTTTACACATACAAGTACTATATAAGTTGTAAGATATCCTCTTCAGTTGATAAAGTTAAGCAAAATGGACTTTGGGATTATTTTTTCAATACAATCATTGTAGCATTTTTATGAAATCTACCGTTTTATCACTTCAACAGATGCTATTCTGCTACCCTAATAAGATTATAGTATACAAAAAAATTATTCAAGCGGGAGAATTTGTCCACTGAATTCGACACGATTAAAATTTTAATTAGTTATGTTTTATGATACAATTAAAACTTCATTAACGATTAATGTAACATCTATCACATGCCATTATGCTTCACTGCGATTGAATCAATTATTGCGTGGTGTAACTAGAGTATATGAATTGCAATTAAATTAGTTGTTGCCTACGCATTATAAATGCAAATTTAATCTAATCGAAATTAATATAATTGCTATTAAATTTTGAATCAATAAATTGATTGAAAGAGTAATCGATTGATATCCAACACTGTTGTGCAATAAGTTAGATAGTCTTCGTCGACAATATATCATATCGTTCAAAACTATTTTTTTTTTGTTAAGCCCACGATATTGTTATTGTATTTAGTTCCGTCAAATAGGTTGTCTAAGCTGTTTAAATTACTGTATAAAAAGCTTACAACTTTTCCAGACTTGCAGGCAGGGCCTGCTCTAGCAATAACGCCGCCCTGGGCAAAACAAGAAAAGTGACAAAAGCCCATTTTGACTTTAGTTATTTTATAATTTCAAATATTATTAGATTAGTATTAATTATTTAAGCTATATTAATTTTTGTAAGGGAATACAACCAAGAAAATCTCGTAGATATGATTTTCATATTAGGAGCATACTAAAAGAATTTTTATTTGTCCTTTTAGTAAACTTTAATATCAATAAATTGTTTTTAAAAGCCACCTTTGATATTTATTATATAATAATGACTGGTGGAATATTTGATAAAATGAGTTTTCTGCAAATAAGTCTAAATGTATTAGAAATTGCGATAGGGTTGTAATTAGAATAAATGTTTGAATTTTAATTCTGCATCGAATGACATAATAATATACAGGGGTTCCAATTTGAAATAAGAAAAATAAATTGCTTTAAAGTTTGCAAAGTTTGACACAAAATTTTGGACACCCTGTACAATTCGTATTAATCAAACTGGGTTAACGAGACTTTAGGACCTTATTTATTAAGTACCTTTGTAGAATTTTAATAACGAGGCATTATTTTTATTTTTTATTAATTTTTAAAACCAGTGGTGCAAAACTGATTTTTTTTAGTTTTTATTTTTTTTTCGCCTATAATACTGAACCGATTTCATTAAAATTTTAGGGGTATGTAGGCAACTACAAGATGCATCCAAATAAGAAAGAAAATATATGGCATGTAATCTAAAAAAACATATCCTTATGACGTCACACTTTTTTGAAACACCCTGTATAAACAAAAATATTTTCCTGAAATGCGCCCTAAGATACAGGTAAAGCCTGCAAAACGTCATAATCCTAATTAAATTAATAGGTGAGCTACAGAAGACGGGAGGTGAGGCGCAGGACCCTGTATATACAACCCAAGAAGGTTGATGTTATAGGAATTAGCTTAGAAACTTGCTTCTGGCAATAAAACAGTAAAAGTAACATTTTTGGCTGACATTCCAGAAAATTGAGATAATCGGCAGTCTATTATTTATTCTGAACAAAAAATGCTTAAACAATTTATTAGGAAAAAAGTTTCCTTTACGCATTTGTCCTTAGGGGGGTTAACTACCCCCTTCTCTAGATACACGCCCCTGAAGCTAAATTGGTAAATCATCATTAAGATAAATGAGGGGAATTGTTCGCACGAGTCCTCAAATCAATAACTGAACACTGCGAGTAATGCAAACGATGCATGATACCCGATAACGGCGCTCCAATGGAGCTATAAACTGACTACGATAGCAGGGAATTTACCGAGAACATTTCCACATTATAATTACTGAAAAACTATGGAGTATATTTGATTTTGATGGTTAACAAATCAGGGAATAGAAGTTGCAAGGCGAATAATAGTTCTAACTATTTTTAAAGAAAATTTGTATTTATTCATGTTATCTGTTTTTTATTGTTAAATATAGTTCCTTATTATTTATTAAAAATTATGGAGTTGCTCCATAATTTTTTTTTAGAAAATTATACTTCTCCAATCTCCAATAGTGCCTGTATTTTCTCTATTACAGTAAACAAAGCAATGAAAATTGAATTAATCATATTTACGTATATTACTAGAACAACTACGGATAAAAATGTCGAATTTACAGCTTTAATATTATAAAATAATAGGCTTTTAATTAAAATTTAATTAACGGCCACTCATATATTTATTTAAAAAAAAAGAGATAAAACTACACAAGGTATAACCTGATAAATAGCTTCAATAAAAGCGATTGACTCGATAATTAAAATAAATTCGCTTTGGACCGATTAAAACTACTGAATTAATCATTTCTATTTCTATTTGAACGGATAAAATTGGATCTAAAATTTATAGAGATTTCCAGATTTTGGTTATATTTTGTACCTCGTTCGTTTTGGCTAATTTGTGTTATTAGTCTACTCTTAAAAGGATCGCTTTATTTGCAATTCAAGACATACTTCCAGTTAGCTTAGCTTAGACGAAAGGTCAGATACTAAGTCACTATTATAAATATATAATAATTTTAAAAACTAGCAGTCGTATCTGGTGTCTCTTTCTGTGATCATAGTTGATCATTTTTTCGAAATGCTCCATTCCATCTCCCTTTGAACTTTTGCAAATTCAAACTATGGGGCACTGCACCTATAATCTGAACCCATTAAATATTCTACAAGTGTCCTGTACCCAACACTAGCAAGTGTTTCATTAGGGTATGTGGTAGGGCAAGTCAAATCTTTATCACTAGATTTATCACGTAGATTTTTTACGTAAGTAACATATGATCCAATCTATGACACGGCGAGGAGTTTTAGAGTTATTATCTGTCAACCGCATATGCCGTGTGGTGTCAAAATAAAGAGTTCCTCAAATAATGCATAAACCTATTGTCATACGCCATGTGTGTATGTTGTGATCAGTTTTTTAAAGATATTCGATAAAAGTAAAAACCCAATTTTTACCTTAAAAACCGTTAAAAATTATGAAATTTATACAATTATAGTATTTTCGAATGACATTCGAAACAGCCTTAAGGCACTGTTTATTTTACAGCAAAATTATTTTGATTAAAAAAAATTTCATTAGAAAATAAATTTAGCGAAAGTTTTAACAAACTAGAAACAGTGTTTTTCGCAATAACATATTGTTAGTCTGTGCTACGCTTCGCTTGATGTCATACTCTAATAACACTTTTAATTACATTTTGCAGGAGTTTTATTTAACTGTTGTTTAGGATTTCAATCAATAAAGTATGCAACAATAAAATGTGGAATAATTTGAAGGGATCAAAATTCATGCAAGTAGCAAATATGAGGGGTTTTCTACTAGAAACCTGTGGTGTACCATGGGGGGGGGGGGGTACTATGGTTTAAGATACAGTAATGAATTTGATGCTGAGGAACTTAAGTAACTTTTTTCCAAAATGAGTAAATTTTTTTTTAGACGTTAAATGACAATTGGTCAAAAATAGCGCTGCAGGATTTTTTGTTACAAATTATAGCCTCCTTTTCTGGATATAGGTTCAAGACAGAGTTTATCCTTTTAGGCAATGAAGTTACCAAAGCCCTTGGGATTTAACTCATTCTACTCTCCTGAAATTTTATTTTTTAATTCATAAACATTTTGTGGTCTAACATTATTCTCACCATTCTCGTTTTTAACTGAAACACTTCAAGCATTTTCCATTACATTTAAATCTGGACTACGTGAGCCAGTGGCAGATCCATGATTTTGTTGCGTGGGGGGGGGGGGCTAAAAAAAGGGCGTATCCTGGTTCTAAAATCTTCCTACTCTCAATGTCTTAGATTCATATTTTTGATTTCTGTAAGCAACTCAAAAATACAAAACGCTAATATAACATTTTTACAGATTATTCTTTGAGCTATTACCTTTCCAATAAAAAATACATGATCCGTATGAGCCAGTGAACACATTAAATTGCCTTCGGAAACTAATAAAGTTCATAATTAAAATTCAGGACTTGCTCACTCCGATAAGTCTACAACAGGAGCCTTAGGCTAGAGATACTGTAATAGCGAAAATAGCACCGTCTATACGGTGGTTTATTTCACTTGATTTATGACCAAAATTATCTTTAATGTTAAAATTAAAATATCATTTAAGACTAAGCACAAAAATTTTTAAGCAGAATTATCCAACCAGCAAGTTTGACTGTGACATAAATTATTTTGACAGGCATTATGTACTCACAATCAAAGGCACCTTATTAGTAAATTAAAAGTAAAGGTAACCGGGTCAATATGATTGTAAGAAAATTGTTTCTGTTAATGTCAATAACTTGCTGGTTAGTTAATTATTATTAAAATTCTTTGTGCAACCCGACATTATACTTATAAACAATATAATAATCTTGAATAAAGATTACATATATTTGAAATATCAGGAACGGTAAAAACAAGAACTATTTTTTAAAAAAGGTACTTTAAAATGAAAAATGGATATATCAAATTGTTAAGAAATCATATAATCTAAAACTAAGAGTTACAATTTTCTTTTTAGGAGAATTCACCGCCAACTATTATCTTGGTTTAGTCAATTCCAAGGCCTCCCTAATTAAGATTCTAGGCATGGAAATTATTTTAAATGGTTCATGGTGTAAAAATAAGGTTATTTGGAAATAATGACACCTAAATTATCCTATATAGTTTTTTTTGTAATAAAAAGAACCCAACACTTAAAAATTCCACAAAAACACACGAAAATAATTATAAAAAATTAACGACACTGTCACAAAGGAGCCCAGGATACAAGAGAGTAATAGGTCGGCACACCCAGGGGCTCTTTTGTGGACCCGGTCGTGTTCACCCCGCGATGCGTCATAGCATCAGCTGGTTAAAATTTCTTATTTATACTACATATTGCGCATGCCTCCGAACACGATAAATATACATAAAAGACTTAAGTTGGCGAAAGGCTGGGTGTATATTGGCAATATATTGGGTAATACCAATATTAAATCTCTAAATGCTAAATAATAGATATAATTATTTTGTTTAATTATTTTAACAAAATTTCTTTTATTCTAGGTCAAAATATGGTTTCAAAATCGTCGGACCAAATGGAAGAAAATAGACAACATATCAAACGCAGAAGCCGCTGAACACAAGAGCACCGGGCCAAAATCTGAAGACGGCCGAAATAACCGAAACTACCAGCGGTCTAGTGGGCATAGCCATAGTCAAAGTTCAAATTCTAGCATTGAGAGTGATTCAAAAGGCTCAGCAACATCTACAGTCATAGCTGAGCCTCCTGTACAGCAAACGTTCAAAGATATTTTACAAAATCATAGCAGTGCGCCTGCGCCAGTTAATTTAATTACTTCTACGACTGATGAACATTTTCAGATGCAAATCGATGATGCCAAAGATGTACTTTTAAATTTATGTTTCGATGGAACTGAAACGCCACAAACTGTTATTTAATTTTGTGTAAGTTAGGTCAGCCATTGAGTAGGTTAAATAAGTTTGAATCAATTGATAATTTATCGCTAATTAGAAGACCAACTGCATTAGGATTTCAAGAAATTCCCACTATAAAAATATTATAGGTAGGGTGTCCAAACGGAAACGAAACAGCGTTGTTTTGGGGTACTTGGTCAATTATTTAAAATAATACTGGGAAACTAAATTATTGAGGGGGCCAGTGGCTACTAGCTATTTTCAATCGTTTTTCTTTAACAGTCTGAGCAGGGGTGGCATACCCTTGAAAATTTAAATAGCAAGGGAAGTCAAGTGGACCTCATTTTAAAGCTCTTTTAATAATTCTCATTGCAGCATAACCAACACCTTTTAATTTTGATGCATCAGTCACCGAAAAATTGTATTAAAAAGCTAAAATAAACAATACCAATAAAATTATTTTATTATCAGGTATCTAAATTCAAATAGGATTTAAAATTTAAAATGTTTTTTTGTTTTAATGGTTACAGCGGTAAGACAGGGATGTGACTTTAATTTCTATTTATAAAGATCCCAATTGAGTATACGCTGTTGCGTTTTCGTTTTTTCACCCTGTATGATGTAGTAATGCATCTGTTGCTATTAAGTCCTGACTAACCTTATCTTACTACTGGGGCAAGCATCTTTTGATGGCATCTTTGTTGGTTAGCATTTATTTTATAGTGATAAAAAAAACTGACTCTTTTCTTGCATGAGTTAAAAATAGTAATAGTAAGGAGCTCTGAAAGTCAATCAAGAAAATTTTATAACTACGTTTCATTTGGGATATAAAATAAAACAAATATGATTGTTTGATCAAAGAGAATAAGGCTAATATCGCCTATACAGGGCCCCCTTGTTGGTGGGAGGTATTCCTCCTATCTCCGATGAGGTGGTCTGCCTCGTATAAGGTTTTTCACGCCTTGAGGTGGACGTTGGTTAAAGTGCCTGTGTCATGTCATGACTGTCAGTTAATATCATAGTTGTTGATCAGACGTTTGCGCCGTTCTCGGGCGACTCATCTGTGGCTTTGCTTGGTAGTGTGACGCGTACGATGTCCAATATCAAATATGATTGTTGATGTATAGTTGAGTTTCTATTCTTTAATCGAATTTACAAACAAATAAAAATTAAATCAAATAAAAATTTTCGTTTCATTTCGTCAAATCCATCCCTAGACGCGTTTTGCCATATCATCAGTAGAACTAGGATCCGGCAAAAGAAAGTAATAACTCAAAACTGCTTATACAGTATTTGGTGGAATACACCAGCAAGACATTGCACGGAGCGACATTTGTGTCGTTGTTAGACACTCTTGAGCATATCAGCAATAAAAATTATTTTAAAATATAAATAAGCCGCCCCTCGCCGAAGCGTGAATTGTGTTCAGTCAGACGCATTGGCAGTGGCTGCTTCTTTAAACTTTCTCGGAAAATTTTATTTAATTTTTTTAAGATTTAAAAGTTTTATCTCGATTTAAATTCGACCAAAGGATAAAAATTCAACTTTACGTACTTGTAGGTTTGGAATATATTTCTGTAACAGCAACAGAAGGCCACATTTTATGATTGTTTATACTTTATGATTGTTGTCTTCTTTTCTTTGGAAAGTTCCAAATACATTTTTCAGGGTATTGCATTTAAAACTGGCAATGCTGATATTTTCAAAAAGAATTGAGCGAATAAAGCGAAAAGGATAAGAAATATTGATTAAAAAATAAAATGGCGAATGCACCACTACACTTCACTCTTAAGGAAATTAGAGATGCTTTATCATAATTTACTTTTAAGACATTAATAAGACGTTTCGTCTGTAAGAGATCATTATCAGGTAATTTGGTTACATGCTTTATAAAATTGAGCAATATTAAAGTGATGGGCGCCTCTTTTAAAGTAGCAGAAACTTAATGTTTTTGAACCTTACTTTTTTATTATATTATAGGATACAGTAAAACAAAGTTGAACTTGTAAATTTCCACTATATTAAAAAAGAAGAAACATAACATGTTTCGCTGCACGGCAGCTTCGTCAGATGACAATGTGAAATAAGATGTAAAAGGTATAGATTATTGACAATGTAAATAAAAACAGTGGGAGGGTTAAAAGCTAGGAAAAACCCAAAGAAAGGGTCGGTATAATTCAATTAAGTAAAATGATGGGTTTTTTCAACCATTATTAGGTATACAATTATCAACAGAATAAATTTAACAAAGGTGAACTATTTAAATCTAATTGATCATTAAGTAACAGGTCCGTATTCTTAAGTTTATTAATTTCGACAGACTCTAACAAATTAAGTTTTAAGCCCTTATTTTCTGTATGTAAGATTTTAAAAGATGGATCAAAATTATGTTGGTTATTGAGCAAATGGTTAGCGTAATTAGAATCGGTTTTATTTTTAATAAAACTATTATAATGTTCGTGTATTCTTTGTTGAAGTTTCTCCCTGTTTGACCTATGTATGTTTTCGGACAATCCTTGCAGTTTAATTTGTAGATGCCAGAATTTTTATTTTTATCACTTTTGGTTTTATTGTTTTTAATAAATTTACCTAAAGAGTTATTAGTTTTGTAAGCCACATTTATATCAAGTTTATTGAGAAAATTGCCAATTATTTTGCTAGGTTGACCAAAGAAAGTGACAAGTTTAAAATTGTTAGCGTAAGTTTTGATTTTGGGAAAAACTAGGTCAATAGCTTTTTTGTAGGTTTTCTTTTTTAAAATTTGATCAATAAGATTAGAGCTATAACCATTATTAACCGCAATTTGTTTTATGATGTTTAATTCTTTTTGAAAATTGATTGTGTTTAAAGGGAGAGATACTAATCTGTGTATCATACTATGAAAAGACGCTAATTTTTGTTGTATAGGGTGACATGAAGAGTTGTTTATAACCGTGTCAGTATGAGAAGGTTTATGGAAAACTGAAAAAATGTGTCTACCATTTTCTTTATTAATATTTAAATCAAGAAAATTAATAGAATTGTCAATTTGAACTGACAGACAGTTACAAGTCTTTTTAGAATATATCAATAGCTTACATAAGAATATCAAGTTTACAATTGAACATGAAATTGACAATTCTATTAATTTTCTTGATTTAAATATTAATAAAGAAAATGGTAGACACATTTTTTCAGTTTTCCATAAACCTTCTCATACTGACACGGTTATAAACAACTCTTCATGTCACCCTATACAACAAAAATTAGCGTCTTTTCATAGTATGATACACAGATTAGTATCTCTCCCTTTAAACACAATCAATTTTCAAAAAGAATTAAACATCATAAAACAAATTGCGGTTAATAATGGTTATAGCTCTAATCTTATTGATCAAATTTTAAAAAAGAAAACCTACAAAAAAGCTATTGACCTAGTTTTTCCCAAAATCAAAACTTACGCTAACAATTTTAAACTTGTCACTTTCTTTGGTCAACCTAGCAAAATAATTGGCAATTTTCTCAATAAACTTGATATAAATGTGGCTTACAAAACTAATAACTCTTTAGGTAAATTTATTAAAAACAATAAAACCAAAAGTGATAAAAATAAAAATTCTGGCATCTACAAATTAAACTGCAAGGATTGTCCGAAAACATACATAGGTCAAACAGGGAGAAACTTCAACAAAAGAATACACGAACATTATAATAGTTTTATTAAAAATAAAACCAATTCTAATTACGCTAACCATTTGCTCAATAACCAACATAATTTTGATCCATCTTTTAAAATCTTACATACAGAAAATAAGGGCTTAAAACTTAATTTGTTAGAGTCTGTCGAAATTAATAAACTTAAGAATACGGACCTGTTACTTAATGATCAATTAGATTTAAATAGTTCACCTTTGTTAAATTTATTCTGTTGATAATTGTATACCTAATAATGGTTGAAAAAACCCATCATTTTACTTAATTGAATTATACCGACCCTTTCTTTGGGTTTTTCCTAGCTTTTAACCCTCCCACTGTTTTTATTTACATTGTCAATAATCTATACCTTTTACATCTTATTTCACATTGTCATCTGACGAAGCTGCCGTGCAGCGAAACATGTCATGTTTCTTCTTTTTTAATATAGTGGAAATTTACAAGTTCAACTTTGTTTTACTGTATCCTATAATATAATAGTTATGGATTTCCACCTAGTATCGGCTGAATCAATTAATTTCCTTACTTTTTTAATAATTTTTGTGTAGAATCCACAAGTAACATTTGTTTGGATCAGGTAATTTCCAATTAGAATGACGCCTTGTAATATGTTAAAACGAGCGTAGCTCTCTTACCTTACTGTGTTAAAAACTTTTGTCAAACGCTCATAAAGTATAAAGCATTTAACCATTTCAAGGTTTATTAAACTATTCTGCTTAGATTCGCTCCTGACATTTTACTAAAATAATATGACTGACCACAAAGCTGTCATAATTTGGTTGGTCATTCAGTACTTTGTTTTTGAAAAGTTTCAGCAAACAAAATTGTAACTTTACGTGGCGTAAATATTAATTTATTTTTGAAATTTGTAGTTTCCTTGAAAATTAAACAAATGTACCAAGTGAACTCTCCAAATTTTCTGACATTTAGTTGAAATTTTATTTTATTTTTTAGATTGAAAACTAAACAATAATGAATGTTAAAGGATAAACTACGTTCACGTAAGCATTTGTTTATTATATTGTAACTTTTATGGACAGAATTTTGCAACGACATCAATAAAAAAATTAGTGTCCTTAAAAATATTTTAGTGAAAGTAAAATATAATATAAGTTGATTGATTCCAGCTGTAAAAAATAAGATAGCTAGAAATGGTGATCGAATTGTAAAAAATTGATTTGGTAAACATTTATATTTATACTTAAAAAATTAATGACCCTATAAAAAGTTTTTGAGATATTAGCACTTGAAAAATTACATTTTTCCCACTTTGACAGCCTGTAGCATCTTAACGGTCCATCTTATTTTAAATTTTTATTTTCTACTTAAAAAAGTAACTGTCGGTTAAACCTACTAACTAATACTTTTTTCAACGTATAGAAAAGAAAAAACGGACATAAGCATGTACCGGGTGGCGAAATAAGAATGGACGCCGGCCATATCTCAAAAACCGTTTGTCCCAACGTGTTGAAATAAAAAAAAATCATTACAAAATCGACAAAGAGAAAATGATGGAAATTATTTTTAAGTTTCTAAATTTACCGCTTGAGGGCGTTCAACATATGACGAACAAGATTATAGGATTTTTATCGATAATATGCCAAATAAAGTTATGTCAAAACCTAAATGATTTATTCTTTGAAATATACGGCATAACTTTGCCTTAATACATTTCGATCTAACTCGCAAAATAAATGAAGGGGAGGAGGGGGAACCTCTTTTGTAATAAATACTCATAACTTTGGTTTGCCTTAACCAGATTTAACAAGCTTGGTACCATTTAAAAGAGTTTCTCCTATAGTAACATTTAAAATGTAGTATGATTATTTTTTGTTATATCCGTCGCCGCTAGAGGGCGATATTTGCGTAATCATATTTTTTAATCTTGATGATATAGCTGGTCAAAGTCCCATAAATATAAATTTTCAAATACTAACATCTTAAGAACCGAGAATCTTGGAGAAAATTTAAAAATATATTTAAAATAACAAAGTTGAGA
Source organism: Polydrusus cervinus (assembly GCA_935413205.1). NCBI lineage: Eukaryota > Metazoa > Arthropoda > Insecta > Coleoptera > Curculionidae > Polydrusus > Polydrusus cervinus. The sequence goes on from OW284520.1 coordinate 3,594,606, forward strand.
GGTACTTCTGATTTAACCGGAAAAATAACTCCTTTAAGTTGAATGCTTTTTTATTTCGTTAGTCTGTACTTGATTGCAAATAAATATTTATGTTTGTCGGTTGTATTGAAATGGCTGACCTATGTGGACTTTTATAAGTTTTATTTTCAAAAAATAAGACAAAAATCTCCTAAAATCGCTGTGAATAAACTTAAAACGATGTGCTTAAACGTAGTATCACACTATGTTCTCAAAATAAATGGCAAATACGCTTGGTGTAAATAATTATGTTTATTTGGATAACTTCTAGGCATCTAGATCAAAACAGGGTGTAGATAGGTGTATATTATTTATATTTTTCATATAGTAGGTATAAAGGAAGTGCTATATTGGCTTTTAAAAATAAATAATAAATTTTGTTTATAACTGTATTATTTGTATCATTTTATAAGACGTCAAATAATTTTTATATACTGGTATTTTTCTCAAAAATTGTGTGTGGTAAAAATATAAAAGTACAAACATTTTGATTAGGTTTTATGCTAAATAAATGTTTTAATTTTACAGTTTGGCTATGTTTTTTACATATTATGTCATTATCAGATTTATGCTTAAAGTGCTCTTGTCAGTGGGCGTAGCCAGCTCCCCTCGAAATACAAAAAAAAACCAGAAGATTTAAAATATAATTGGGAAACGAAATTATGGCAACCCTATCAATAACGCACCAAATGAAATAACACATAATCTTACATATACAAAATGCTTGTTAAGCCAAACTGACAACCACGCAAATCTCAAAACTTTTAAATACACCCGCGGCGCGCGACACCCTCTTCGGATTTTATTTATTAATTTAAAAAGTTTTATTGGTGTTTGCATGCATAATCTTTACATGACTATGGCTTCTAATAATTATCGATTATAGTTAAAATATTTTTTTGGTTTTCAATAAATGAAAAATAAACCTTATTTTTAATATTTTATGCTCAGTTATGGTTCAAAAAAGGACTTCTGTGGCGTGGCACCCAAAAAAATGTCGTCTGCGGCGCTAATTACTCGGTTTTAGGTCCTTGTGCCCCTTTAGTGTGGTCTCAAACAAATTTTGTGTACAAATACCTTATTATAGCCCCTTAGTTTTTAATAACAGTGCAGGTATTCATCTGATAATAATTACACAAACATTACACCAATTTCCTTAAAACAATTTTTCAAAAATTTGGATAAGCGATTCAAAAGTTAATGGTAAACTTTATCAAAACTTTCTGGACTGGTTTTTGTTGGTGATATATTTATTTTTTTAAACCAATATAACAATTTTTGAGATACGTATATATTTTTTGCCATTTATTTTGATTTGTCTGATACTTTTGAGTGTATGTTCAAATACTTATATGTCAAATTGTACTGAATATTGTTGTAGAAAACCTGCATAATATGAAGTTAGCAGTATATTTTTAATATTGTGAAGTAAATACTTAGTCCCGAATCTCCAAACTTAAAAGATTTCTGCTTATATATAGAGATATGAGCTTTTAAAATATTTTTGGAATTTTTGTGTCAGAATATATGTACATACGTCTACATTAGCGTGGTCTTTATTTATAGGAAACATTTCATTTTTGAATATTTTTTTTTTGGAACACCCCCCAGACTGATGCCAGTAAGTATCTCCATTCGTCTTCAGGTGAATACTTTTTACTATTACGGGTCGAAAATCGGAAAGAAAAAAACAATATCACATTTTTATGACTGAAGATTTTAATTGATTGATTTTGATATTAATTTCTAACACAAAAATTATTGACTATACTTTTTAAAAAATTCTTGCAATTTTAAATGTTACCGCCACCTGACAAGTAATATACTTTCTGTGTTTTTACCAAAAGTACGCTGGGTTTAAAGGCTCATAACTCCTAGTTTCTACATATTTTTGTACATTAGGAGTGTCTTTTAAATGTTGTTTTTTCTATACTTTTTCCCTTTTCAGTAAAATGTATTTATTGTATTTAAAAGTTATGGGACATGCACAAATTTCAACTGGTTGAAACTCATATGTGTCTTTCCAATAACTTTAATTTTTTTAAAATATGGTGCTAACTTCGCTAATGTTAATCTGTATACGAAAGGATTCTCTCTATTTTCCTAGAAGTGATATGAATTTAGAACAAGAAATGTGTGGATGTTGGTAGTTGCACATTCTAAATTAGACACATATTTTTAATAAGACTTTAGACAACCTGACGCTTTATATTTACCGAACAAAATTGTATTTTGTGTATTTATAAGTTTCATTTAATCTTTTGGAAGTAAATGGCAAAAAAATTAGATACTTAATATTCAGCCATTTAAAATTTTATGAAAATATGCACCAGGTTTGTATTATTTTATTAATGTCAATAACGAGGTTAATAATATCTAATCTGAGAATCAAGAGTGTAAAGTATCTTTTCAGTTGCGAAGTCAGGGGGAGGGGGTCCCACGCCCCAAAAAGAGGGGTAAATTTCATGACGGGACAAAAAAAGTGTACCAAGCTAAAAATAAAGGCACCCGTATTTTCTCCTCAAATAAAGAGGCTTTCTTATACTGAATTTATTTCAGTTAAAAATTCCACCCTGTATAATTAAATCTAACTAAGTATAACTGTAGTTCTAACAATATTAGGTGCCTCAAAGTTTTTGTTTCAAAAGTGGTCCAATTTTAAATATAAAAAAAATGTCCTGGACAAATCATGGGAATTTCTAATTTTTTATAGGGAGGTTGGAACAAAAGTATTTTTTTTATATCCAAGGATGGGCAACTAATAGCAAAGTAACAGAAATTGATGGGGTATGTAAGTGATATATTACCCTTTACCTTGTTTGAAAACAATCTACTGGGTAAAAAATATAGATACATAAAATTAGTTTCAAAACTATAAAAAAATGTATTATTTGGCAGATACATTTTTTATAACTAACCATTCCTAAATAAAAATATATTCCGCTTTGCTTAGTGAAGAAGGATATATGGTTTTGTATATGGAACTTATCAAATTTAATTTGACAATAGTGACATTTTTCCAACCAATAAAATCCCTCTAAACGCTATTTCAAACGTGATTTTCTCGGAATCCACAAAAACAATTTTGTAAAAACCTGTTTCATATTCAGCGGCAAATATAATTATTTCCAACAAATCGAGAATCCGGTTTCAGTATCAGCCAGTGCGGATATTTTAGCGCCTGAAAATCCATTAGCGGGATTTTGTTGGTTGGCAAAATGTCACCAATGTTAAATTCATTTTGGACCAATCTGAAACAAGTTTGCGAGAACATTGTTACTAAGTCACTGGAAAAAGCTGTATACCTGCTTAAAGTAGGGAATTAATTCGAAAATTTTCATAACACTTATACGTTTACCAACCCTGTATAAATATTTTCACAAAATTATTGTCGTAATCTAAAAACAATATATTTGCCATTTATTTCTTTTTATGCTTGGAAGAACTATGCAACAAAAAAGTACACAGAAAAAAAAGATTGACGAAGTTTTGAACCAAGGAATTACCTACTCTTTGTTTTAAAGAATTGTTTTTTAAATAAATATATAATTTCTAGATTTAAGTACTTACCGTCTTTCTGCTATCAAGCAAATCGTATACAAATAAACTCCTTAACGGAATTTTATTTATAATTTAATTAAACGAATTATCTTGTCATAAATAATTATTGCCTATCAAGCATTAATAATTTCTTTATTTAAGAATATTTTTATTTTTTTCTGGGCAATTGATAATTATAATTTTGTGCTTGTACGAGCAGAAAAATTGTTTTCATTAGGTTTTACGGATGATATACTCCTAATACTTTATGAACGAAATATCGAAATTTTACTGTAACGTCATTCTGAAAATATTTTTTACATTTCCTATGAACAAATACCATAAAGAAAAATATTCTACACACACAAATTGTATACATTGGGAGGGCCGGGTGGGCACAGGCCCACCTTAAAAACATGGGTGCCCACCCAAAATTGAGGAATTCGGTTTTGTAATGGAATTTCCGTGGGGGAAGGAGGTTTGACTATGATGAAAGGATGAAGGATGGAATAATGTAATAGGAGATAAAGAGAACGATGATGACCTTTTTTTGTTAGATTGGACAAGAGGGGAGTTATGGCTTTATAGGCATAGGGTAGGCGGCTACCTTTTTTTTATAGTCAAAGTCATTTTTGATTTGGATAGTACCCATCTAAAAATCATCGGGCCCACTTGTGCCCACCCATCTCAAAAATCCTGGCGCCACCACTGATCACCAGTGAGTAACAGTACAATTAAAATTTCTGGTATGTCTTTTTAAAAATAAAGTGAGGTGTTATATCTGTTCTTTTCTGAGACACCATATAAGCTCCCAATAAAAAAAATATTCGGTTACACTCGTCCGTTTTCGAATTACAAGTGTTGTAAATGGCGTCTATTTATAAAAATTAAAATTCACAGGTATCCATGAATGAGAATTATTTTAAAAGCTAATGTTTTAGGTCTAGGTATGAATAGAGTTAGTACATAGGTTACAAATTAAAAGACGTTTAAATATTTTTCTAACGTCAATAATACAGTATGAAGTGTTTTTTGGTGCATAGTTATTTTCCAAGCATTATTTTATTTAAATCTGATTGACCACGATATAATAAAGTTTGGTATTCTTGGCGAATATTTCCAGAGAATCATTTTGATTTTTATTAAACATCCCACTTGACAAGTGAAACTTAAGGACCCTGTGTAATATTTTGTAGTGTTGCCGTTGACAGTAATGTTGTTTTATTAAAAATAAGAACTTTTGAACTTGACAGTTCTATTTTCCATTCGCCTTTACCTCTTATCTATCATAGGTTACCTTTCAAGAGTAATAATTTAAGACAGGCGGGATCTATTTCACGACATACTTTATTAGATTCTAAAGTTAGAGAGAATTTTATTTATCTTACGATATGTAGATAATTATAATATAATAATTTGTGATAAGTATTCCATATCAATATTTCCTATATCCTGGAATAGTTAAGAGGGTTACGTCCAGTTGCAAACAAAACATTAATATTATACATCTTTTCAAACACTTCATATTTTTTGTTTCTAGAAGTTTTTAGGCTTTCACCAAGTATATTATGTTTTTGAACATTTTTGTCAAGGATACCAACCAACACATTGAATTGTATACGGGTGTACCTACTTAATTTACCAAAGAATTGATTGAATACGGATGTATTATTTTAATTTATTTATAGCTCAAAACTGTAGTTTAGAATCTCAAACCGCTTCACTGTATTGATATGTATCGTGGTAGTTGTTATTTATTAAACTTTTTGTTAAACCTTTCTTATTTCGTATTATCATTGTATTAACTGTTACCATGTATTATCAACAAATAAAAAATCTGTTTCGCAAAAAGTTTTGTTTTACTAATAATTATTGTTGTAAACACTGATTAAGAGCAGACGTTAGTCGATGAGTCATCACGAACAAATAGTGCATTTCCACCACATCGCGCATATTGTACCTGGGTCTGGCGATGGCAATAGAATGTCTTGTTTGTATACAAAATATTATAAAAAAGAATAAGGTAAGTGGCGCGGCGTCAGTGGAAATTTTTAAGATAATATCGCGGGGCATCGTTTGTACTTTTAATGGAAAATAAGAAGGCAGCAATATTTTTATTTTTCGCATGATGGCGTATGATATAATTTGAACCTATATAATTGACACTTTAAAATAAATTTTTAATTTTTTTTTGAAAAAACAAAGGTATCATCCGCCAAATTAGACGTTCTTGTTGTGAACCCCTTAGTAATTTTTTTGTAATAAATTTTCAATTAGACAAGCCAGGAAACGATGCCGCGTTCCACGCTGGTATGGAAGACTGGTAACTAGAATTTTGTTCGAAGTACAAAAATGCAGTATTAAAAGTAAAACTCTGGTAAAAATGTATTCAAAATGTTAAGGGTTGTGTGGGGGGGGGGGGGGGGGTGCCAGACCCCTGCTCCCTTGTAGCACCCCTGTTTTGGACTTAATTAAAATTATTTTTACTTCTTCCACGTCCCTAATTCTACTATTAATCTAGTTTTAATGTCTCAAACTTATTTCTGGAAAGGGACCGGGAAATGGGAATGAACATAATAGGTGCTGCCATCTACACAAATACAGTAAGACTGTTCATAGAAAGTTAGCTTGAAACAAGGGAATTTTCATAAATGGAAGTGCATAGGTGAACTGAAGCATTTTCACCATTGTGTCAAAAAATATTTTGCAGATTTATTAATTCATTTTATAACTTAGTTTAGTCTAATTTTGTATGCTATAACAAACTTTCAAACCAAGGTAATTTTGGATTAATAGTTAAATATTTTATATTTAGCATTTTCTTTATTTTACTCAAGAAGTAATGCTATAATAAAAATACTATACTATTTATTCTATTCTTTTGCAACCTTTGTGAAGCACAGAAATATATGGTTTGTTTAAAAGTTCGTCACTTCGTCACTATTTATATAAAGTTTTTATATAAATCCTTATGCGCATGCTGCCATCTGTAGTATAGAGAATATACTATCCCACAAAATAGCCCTCTAGTGGGCTCTTTTGTGGACTGTCCTCTATAAAATTATGATCATTTTAAACGGACTATTTATATACCAAGAGCTGGTTTACAGGTTCCTCGCCAGATGGGCCTACTGTAAGGATATTTGATGTCCCTAATATTTTTAGAGTTTACAAATAGAGAAAATAGATTTGAACAATTCTGGAAAAACCGCATAAAATATACATAAAATACATAGTCTTTGGAAAATAGACGAAACATTTGATTTAAAATAAAGTTTTATAGATTTTGTAAGTTATAAAGTTAAAAATACGACCAGTCATTAGGAGAAAATACTGCGAATGTATGTTACATTGTAGAAAAATGTATATTTGTATTGATGGATTTTTACGCTCAGTGAAGTTTTATACTTAAGATGATTGATGCAATTTTTCTATAAATAAGGTAGTGTCTTTTCTCTATTCTGTTGTGCTAGCTCTTTTTATAAATATTTGTACAGAACAGTGGCGGCTCCAGGATTTTGCTAAAAGAAAACAAAACACTCATTTTGTGAGGCTCAGGGAAGGGGGATGGGCGAAACTGCCTTCGCTCCCCTCCTAAAGATATGTTTCAAATCTAATATTTTGTAGTTTTAAAATTAAACTTCAATTTAACGGTTAGCCAGCAGATTTTATTATATATGACTACGTACTTTATCTCTTTAATTTAGCGCATTTCTAGAGAAATTTATTAACAGTCTAGCCAGCGTCCTTGTTTGACATAGGGTCAATTCGCCAGTAAGCCGGACAACGCTAGTAGTCGGACAAAACGGTTATAATCGGCAATAACTTTAAAATTTAAATCTATGTCCCCCTAAATCTTGTGGGAATCGGTGGCTTCATATTTCCCCTAATGTTAAGAATATTATTATTTTTCATTGTTGGTACTATTGAAACGTGAAAAGCGCGCCAAATGATCAACATACTTGTGCTGTGCGTTTTAAAGGTTTTTCAAATGGGCGGTGTCATTTTTGAAGGGAAGTAAAAGTGATTTAAATCAAATATAATATACATAGTTGATGTTAGATATATTAAAAACCATCCAAATTGGCATTTAACAAGATTTAAACAGATATTTGTTAAAATCTTAAGGTTAAATATAGGTGGACGATTACTGGATAAAGGAAATCTACAAATCTCAGTAGTCGGACACCTGTCCGACTACTGGCAACTTAAGGCTTTTATATATTTGTTTTTTTCTAACTGTACATCAAAGGTATCGCTTGTCTCTTTTTACCTAAAGAATAAAAACTATATATTTGAAGCCGACGCCAGTGGACGGACAGTGTTAACTCTTAATAATATTAAGTTATTATTCGTCAAAATATGTCCGACTACTGGCAAAGATCTAATGTGACGTTGCCTTAAATTCGGACAGTCGCATCCCTTAGCAATATTTTTTGCGAAGTAAAATGTTTTTTTTAAAATTATTTTTACAGTTTTAAGCATGAGCACTAGGGGGAAAGGTAGATTTCGTCGATACGACGAAAACAACCTCAAAAAAACCATCGAGGCGGAAAATTGAGGGAAATATGTAGACAATACAGAGGTCCCAAGTCAACAGTACAGGACCGTATTTCAGGAAAGGTTTTAAAGACGCGGTTGCAGATGGGACCTGATCCAGTTTTGACATTGGCACATGAGGCGAAAATAATCGAATGGATGCAAAATTTGGCCAAATGCAGGTTTCCTATAAAAAAAAACAGAAAATAGTTAGGGCGGAGAAATTAAAAACTTCTTTTAAAAATGATAGGCCAGGCCAAAATGGTAAAAAATATAATGAAGTCTTAAAACTTGATTTCACCTGTGATTTTTGTAAATATTTGATCCTTTGATGATTATAAGTAAAAACTATATATCGTTTATGTCAATTTCTTGAACATTTACACTTTGACAAATTTTATCATTTATTATATCTAAGATATTTCTTATTGTTTATCACAAAATATATGTTAAAAATGTATAAGTTTTTATAAAAATAAATGTGTTAAAAATCTATTAATTGCGGTCCTGGCGGAGAATAACCAATCGTGGACTGTCCGACGACCGGGTAATGCTTGGCCGACTACTAGCAAATCCTGTCCGACTACTGGCAAAAGAGCACTTTTTTATTTATTTATTTTCAGAAATAATAGGTATAAAAATAGAAGTTTTTAGTGATACTCTGCATAAAATGAAATAATAAATCCCTGGTGTGAAAAAAAGTCACCCAGGATAAGTCTTAAAATAAATATTTTACATTAATATGAAGTTCAGATTTGCGAAAACTGTCCGACTACTAGCGAATTCACCCTATCATTAGAACCTCAATAAACACTCGACTGGCAATCAATGGTGGCGTTCCGAGTTCGATTCTCGGAGTGGGGCATACGCACAATAAAAAAAGTATGTCCGAATTTTAGGAGGTTTAAGAATACAGGAAAGAGTGTAAAATGTATCATCTCCCAAACCACCTCGTTCACGCCGGTAACCAGGCCGGATGAAATCGGATATCTCATGGGGGTGGAAGAAGGTACACACTCCCCAATCGGTAGGTCATGGAATGGCGTAAAAAATCGAGGTTTAGCCCTTGGGGGGGGGAGGGGGGGTCGCATGACTGAGGATCGTGGTTCGAAACCCACGTTAAGCTGTAGGTCCGAAGAGGTAAAAAGAGTAATTCGAAAGAATGACAAGAAATGACAACCTCAATAGAAAGATGTTTGCCAAAACCCGAACTAACACAAACCACACCCAAACAAGATTTTTTTGTAAGGTGCTGGGCCTATAGATATAGACTCTGTAAAACATAGACTCATAACTACATTGTTACGGCTCTGACGTTCTCCTGGTGAGTTTAATTTATTTTATTTTGTTCTTCTATGCCACAACCATAGAAAACGTTTCTATTAAAAAAAAAATAACATTGCTGTAGGTAAATGATGCAATTATAGTAACTGCAACTTAATACAGAGTACTTACAAGTCAGGTGGTAAGAAAATAAATTGTTGCAAAAGGTAGGTGGTTGTGTTGTGACTGCCAGTGAAAATGAGCGTTTAAGCACGGAGAAACTTTCATTATTATTAAAAATGAGATTTAAGTGTTCCTATTTGCCCACTATGCATTTCCGCAAATATACAGAGTAGTCAACGGATTTAGTAGAGGGTATCGTGGCTCTAGGGCAGGGGCGGACTCAGAAATTTCTTTGCAAAGAGGGGGCAAAAAATTTTAAAAAAAAGGTATAGAGCGCCGCAGGTGAAAATGTGTGCAAAATTAATAAACCATAGATATATAGGTGTTTATAAGTACGCCACTGTAAGTGTACATAATAACAATACAACTATTGTTACTGAACATAATCAAGCTTTTCATAAGGTATAATAATCACTCGCAAAGCTTGCACGATAAACGCACAGTGAGATCTAGCTACCAATAAGTTAAAATAAAGCAAGGTTTTCCAAAAAAAATCAGTATTTCTTAAAATATAGCAATTATCAAAAATTTGACAAATTACTTTCTTTGCTATGAACCAGTGATTCAATTGACGTAGAGCGATAGAATTTAAAAATATTATTGTGAAAGTTACACGCCATTAAAATTGGAGCAAAATTCATCGTCTTCTTTAACAACCTGTATATAAAATTTTCTGACAGTTAAAGAAAATCCAATACTGACAATTATTTCCCAAGGGATGAATCTATCAACCATTCAAAACCGTAGGTCCGTAGGTCGATATCATATCTGGTTCAGAAAATATTAACTGTTAAATTTAGGCGAATTTTTTCTTGCTCGAAAGCAATTGTCCAGCAGTTTATTTACTGATTTTTGATAATTGGCAAATATTTCTTTTCAACTGGCAGGAAATGAAAACACTAAAAAAATGACTTCTAAAAAAAAAGAGCGTATCCCGGCTCTAAAAAATGTTCCTACTCTCAAAAGTGACTTCAAAAAAATGCTGACCCTTCACATATCGTACAATTTTCAAGGCTAAAAGTTAAAAAAAACATTTTGAAAGGCTCAGGGGGAAGCCCTGGGGTTATGGATGTGCCGATTTAAAAAAATGACATTTAGTAGTATTCGAAATATTTTGAATATTTCATACTTTTTGCTTATGTAAAAATATATTACTGAAAAAAGGGGGAATGTTCATCCTTAAACGTTAGGAAATCCGTTTCGTTATTTTTTTATTTCATCCAAAAATAGCTGTTTTTAATCGAATACTTATTTAAAGTTTTATAACATTTTAAAACATTTTGCTTTGATAAAATATAAATGATATTTTAAATTTTTAGTCATTATACATATTTTACACATCGCACAAAAAGTTCCCTACAAAAAAAGTTTTAGCAAAATGGTTTTATATTTGTTGTAAACTTTTTACACACAATCAGATAAAATTTAGTTATAATACAAAATACTGCATTTTTAGTTTATTTTTATATGTTTTGTTATGGTCATATGATTGTAAGTTGGTAGGCATATGAAGTTCGTTAGTTTGTATTTACTTAATGCTGCGCTCTGCGTTTAAAAATATATCTCCTTTTATGCCTGCTCAAGATCGTAAAACTATGTATTTAAACCAGCACTTTTAAACTTAAATCTTTAAGCAAATATTTAAATGCAGATAAGCCACTATAAGCCTACATTTCATAAAAATATTAATTGGTGACGAGCACAAAGCCCGTTGTATAAAAACATAATTCCCTAATCTGCACGGAAAATGTAGATGTATAACTACGTAATACGACAGCATTAACCAGTGGTATAACTTCGTCGAAATCTTGCTTTGGCATTAAACGCTTTTGAATCAATTTGGGCCCAGCTTAGTGCAACAGGGGTAGAAACGGGCCTGATACGTTAAATTGGGAGGAAAACTCTTTCTGCTATGGAACCTGTCACAGTTTTATCGGCTTGCTAAAAATGTTAATTTTTTTGATGACATCAGCGCGACGCAATAACGGTCAGGAAAAAGAGATTTTTACGAGTAAATAAAATCAGTAGATACCAATAGTTAGGATGTATACAACTAGTCTATTTCAGAAAGGTGTAGAATAATAAAATGGGAAATTCCATGAATTTGTGCATTAAATTATTTATGATAACTAACAAGAGAAAAAAATAAGAAGATAATTTGATAAAGAATGAACTATTAGCTATAGCAAATATACACAAACATCGTTTTATGAAATATGCCGTGGAAGATATAGTTGAAAAACATAGTATAACTGTGCTGCGCACACCGCCATATCATTGCGAACTAAATCCTATAGAACTTATATAAGACACAACAGGACATTCAAAATGAAAGACGTTAAGCTACTGTTTAATCAAGCCACTAAGGAAGTGACACCAGAAAACTGGCGAAAAGCAGTCCATCGTGTCATTATATAAAGAAGAGGAGAAAATGTAGGATCTTCACCACCTGATCGATCGGACCGTCGACCCGTTAATTATAACGTCAAGAGGAATATTATGATTTTTTATATTTAATTTTATGTAAGTAATTTGTATTTTTTTATAATGTTTAATAAGAACTAAGTGAACCAGTGAACCTAATACTATGTACATAATGCACGCCTTTGTCACACCATTTTTAGTGTTTGTGAATGAATGACAATAGGCAAAACCATAAATTGACCCAAGCCCGTGTGGTATACTACCTGCACTGTATGAAAATAAAGAATTTTCCAATGAAATCAATTCCAAATTATAAAAGTGGCTTAAATATTCGTTGGGTCACTCTGTAGTTCTTTATTCGCATACCTAATGAGCTTTTATTACTCTACACCTTTCTAAAATAGACTATATAAAAAGAAACGCCGGCTGTATTTGGGAACCGTAAGGTGGCGGTACTGCAATATATAAAGAATTCTGAATAACTTTTGTTTTCATCGGATTTGCTCTAGCTATTCAAATAGGGGGGGAACATCGGCGTCGGGGTTAACTTTGATATTAAAAAAATATTAATGACTTTGGTGTGGCCTACCGGAATTTATCGAATTTGGATTCGGTAAATGTATTATTCGATTAGTAAGGAAACAAGTTGCTTTGAATGTTCGTGCAACAGCTGTAAGGCGGTATTTGAAAAAAATTATATAAGTGCTTCTTTCTCTTACAACGATATGATTTTTTAAACCGGAAATATGCATAAAAGAATATGATTTAAAGTTTTAATACCTAATTTTTAGGCAAAAAATTTCAAATATTATATAGTGTCGGCAAAGTTAATTCTAACCCGTGTCCCAAACATGAAAATTTACACAATAAATGAATATTTAAAAGAATTTTTTTAACATGTTACAAATATTTATACCTAAATCTAAATAACATAATAATTACGGAACAGATTTACCCAAAAATCAAAAAACTATATACGACTACCGATTTCGAAAAAACAATATTTATTTGATACTACCTACTGATTTTGAGCAAGATGGAAATTTTCTGCGATAATCACTAACTTCGGAAGCCTAATCTATGACTTAGCTTCTTATCGTTAACAGGCAAATATTCAGTATTTTATCCTTTTAAACACATGCACGGTATAACTTTGAAATAAATTGATATATTCAAGTATACATGCTTGTTCAGAAAAGATTGAGGAATAAAATAAACCTAAAATGAACTCTGTAAGAATATTATAGTAGAAACTATAGTCGAATATATAAAACTTTTGATAAAAAAAAAACGTCAAAAAAATTAAATATTTTTTTTAACCACTCATCATACTAATGAAGAGCGCTCTCGGTATGAATTTTAAAGTTTATTTATCCCTTTTATACAATAACCTAAGAAATTACCTTAAAAATGTTTTTAAAAAATTAAAATGTATTCGTTTATTTCTCTGTAAATCAAAATGATAAGGATCCATAAAATGTATTTTAAACGTAATTCGACGAGCTCTTTCGTATAGGTTCTATGAGCTTTTAATAAAAAAAATATTTTTCCAGAAAAAAATTAGAAACCGTGAAAGTTTTGGATCTAAAATCGTAATTTTTAAGCGATATGTAATAAAATAATTTAATCAAATAATGCAAAGCCGAATGCAATAACATATTTTACATAGTAGGCTGCGACAGTGTATGACAGTCCAAAAGAAAATGACAATGCTAACATTTTACAAACCAACAAAATCCCTCTAAAAGCTATTTCAAACGTGATTTTCTCGAAATCCACACAAAAATTTTTGTAAAAACCTGTTTCATATTTAGCGCCAAATATGATTTCCAGCGAATCGAAAATCCGGTTTCAGGTATCAGCCAGTGCGGAGATTTTAGCGCCTAAAAAATCGATTAGTTGGTTGGCAAAATGTCACCATTAACCCATCTCCTAATGCTAGAATTTTCATTATTATTTTTGAAGATACAAATTAAAAATAAACATATTAATTGAACAACACAGAAAACGACGCCGTTCTTGCTTTTTTAATGAAGAAGCAGGATCATTCAGATCATGTACAATAAAAATATTGTGATCCAGATACCTAGCTAGAGAAACGGCACTTTAAGAAGGAAAATTTTAAAAACGTTTTCGAGAAAAACGGAGTTTAGATTCGTTAATCTATATGCTCCAACATACGTTTTTCCTAAAAAAAATCCTCAATTTTGACATTATGTAGCAACAAAATATAACTATTTGGATTTTACAAATTCAAAACATTTAATTTATACAAATATTATCTGTATTGGTAACCGAAACTGCACATTTTTCTGATGGCTATTGCAATAAATTACAAAGTACCTACATAGGTAAGGTATCTAACAAGTTATAAATTGAGTAAAAGGATGCTTACCAAAGATTTTCGGCAAAATTTGAAGGCCCAATTTAGAACATGGATTCGGATGTATTTTGCACTAAGTTTTTTCACATTTGAAAGTTTATTTAATATATTATTTAATAATTTATTCACACCGAAATGTTAGTCTGGTAATTATACCGAATGCGAAATAAATACTAATGGAATAAAAATATAGCCATCTGGATTTTGACCATCTACCAATCAAATATCGTCTAAAACTTTTCGCGGCCTACTTAGATGCAATCTTAGCGTCATTTTACCAAAAACCACAGAGAAATAATAGGGTAACGTGTTGTTATAGCAGAGTTCTGACCAACGGGGGCCAGAGGCGGGAGGAAGGGGGGGGGGGGGGGAAGAGTGGGCACTTGCCCACCTCAGAAACATGAGTGCCCACCCTAGCGCCCACTTAAAATTGATGGTTTTGTAATGGAATTTCCGGAGGAGGGATTTGGCTATGAAAGTTTTGATGAGAAAGGAGTGGTATTGTATGTTATTTTGAAAAGAACGATGACCTTTTTTTATTCTGTTTGACGTCACTTTGAAAAAGAGTTTGACGTCACTTTGAAAAAGAGGGAAGCTTTGTTTGCTCCAGCTTATGGCGTTGTAAAGCGTGGGAGAGGCGATGATCTTTTTTTTAAAGTCATTTTTGATTGAGGTAGTGCCCACTCAAAAATCATCGGGCCCTCTTGTGCCCACCCATCCCAAAAATTCTGGCGCCACCACTGGTTCTGACCATAACCCTCTCGATTTAAAAAGAGTGAGTTAGATAAAATATTTTAAACCATTTCATTTTAGAACTTTGACGAATGTAAAAGTGTGATGATGTTTTGAAAAGGGGGGAGCTTTTAAATTTTAAGTTATGCGAGCCGATTTTAAAATAAAAAATTCCTCTAATTTTCTCAAATTTATACATTCGTCTTGTTAAACGACTACAACGGATAATCTTACTGTCGATTTTGCGGTCAGATATCGGATAATTGGCCTGGAGCTTTTTTCTATTGTCTTATCTGCCGACCCATGTCCACCGACCCCAATTCTTTACGAGACCACTTCGAAAAAACCTATTTATTTCTATTAAACCTATTATGGCCATCTTTATCTTGTTCGCAGAATTTATGTCTCTTCTAACTGTTTGGAAATACCCTGTAAAAATAGACTGAAGACAACGTGATCTTATATATTCGTGTTGAAATTACTTGAAAATTAATTAAATAATGTATACCATTCCTTGTTTGTGTCTAAAAGAAAAACAAATCATTTAAAGTAATTGTAATTTAATTCGACTAAAACCATGGGTCTTATGGCTATTCGTTTCAATTAGCAAATGCAGATATATATATACAAAGTAATTTAATTTTAATCGCGCAGATAATATTAAAGTCAACTGTAACGACGTCAAATCTAATTTAAATACGGCTTACAACAGCGGTTACATGGCCTTAATAAAGGCTTTATACCATTTAATGTCTATTTTGAATTGCGATAAGAAAAATCTCATTAGAAAAGTTTGGCAAAGAATTACTTTTCAACTGGAAGTATTTTTTTTTGTTGGAAAGTGCCTTCTATCAATAGGTTATATTTTTTAAATCAATGCCGATAATGCATGTGACTATGTGACTACATAATTTTGTGGTCAATTTCATGAATGACGTTCGTGTTTTTTTACAGAAGGAGAGCTAAATAGTTTTACCTTTGAAGGTACGTCTTCTTCGACGTTCGCCAGCCGCTGGCCACCATGACCCATGATACTATTATTAGTAATAGTATCATACGACCCAGTCGCTACGACTGATTTGCCAGACAAGAAGTTTATACAAGAGTGGATATTGGATATGATATCCATATAGCTCCTATGGGAATTAAGTCAGAAATTTCATTTATATATTTACTGATTTATACCAAAGTATGATAGCATAAAGTTGTATAGGTATTTTATATGCCACACAGTATTTTATTGCATATTTACGTTCGATGGTGAACGAACGGTGCCTGATATTTTGCCGGTGCCCATTCTTATTTGGCCACCCGGTACATTCCTATCTTAGCTTTTGATTCTTTATCTTAATTTTGTCTGTACCTTGATTCTCTTGGTCGATGACAGGTTAAACTAAGTGGCGCCCTCAAAATTTCATGGGCAATAGGACGTTGAAATATTCATTGAAATGAATACCCATCACAAAATATACAGGTGTTATTCTAAATCCCTCAGCTCAGCGATTCGATTAAACTATGAAATTACAGTTGCATCTTATTAGGGAAAATATCCAGATTTAAGCCCCCTGATGAGCTGTCATTTGCGCTAAATCTAAAATCCAGAATAATCATATAACGAGACGACAGATATACAAATGAGATGACTTTCAGCCAATTTACATGATAAATTGGGCCGATATTTCTTTCTATAAAAATATTTATTTAAGGAAAGAATCCCGCTTGCTGATGCCCGGCTGGCCTTCTCTGTTTCGTATAAAATAACTCCAGCGCGAAGTATTTTCGAAATTAATGAGATTTACAGGATGACGCTTATTAGGGTGGCGGAATATTTTAAATCATGCCTGCCTAGCAGATAACAAGTAGTATAACAGAATTTTATGTCGTATTTAGGGTGGGGGGGCTGACCCCTGGATAAATCACAAGAAAAATGTAATTTTTTTGTAATGGAGATCCTACATGGCCATTAAGACTAACAGTCTTGATAAGGGAATGACAACAATACTGATCGTGTAAGAACAAATTTTAAAAAGAGTATGCGATTGATATCATCAAGACTGTCAGTCCTACTGATAGTGTAGAGTCTGCATTAGTTCTTAAAAACCAAATATTGAAGAATCGCTGTTGTGCATGTCGTTACTGCGATAATATAGAAGTACACAGACATCTGAAAGTCGTGTCTGATTCAATCGGAAATACACTCAACTTACCAACTACGGTTCATCATGTTTTTAAGGGTCAATGAGGGTGGACCAAAAAATAAAACCTTAAAATTATTAAAAAAATTTTTAATGTCAAAATTGATTAATTCCTATTATAATAAACAAAAATGTATTAACTATTCTATATTACCTATTAAAGGAACAATTTTAAAATATACTTAACAAACTTAATTATTATATACTATAATGCAAGTACCTCTAAGTTGAGCATTCAGGGTACTATGTGATGGTCCCATCAATTATTTTTTTAAAACTATATATTTAATGCTTTGACCGATTTTTTTATCCCTAACTTAAGACTCTATGCTGAGAAATAAGACTTGTGAAAGTATGTGTTATGTACAATTGGTAATTTTTCTTTGGCATGAATCTTTATCATTATTTACTTTCTTACTACTGACACTTCTATACTTAAAACAAACTTGCATTTGCATTTTTAGAAGACTAAAGCATCTAGATAATTGTTTTTAATCTTACATCTTTTTTAAAGCGAAATATGTAGGCCTTGAATACATTTTACAATAAACTTGTTAAAACTAAATCTAAAACTGTTTTTAAAGGTTATCTATGATATAGGTATTCATAATACTATTGTATGAAAATATAACAATTACATTCAACAAATATATGATGTTAAAGAAGATAAATCTTCAATTTCTAAGGTTGTGTAGGAATACTAATTTTGACTTATGTTAAAATGTATCGAAAATATATTAATAGATAATATAATTAAACCGAAACAAAAGCAAAAATAATTATTTTTACTTATAACACCTTCCCAGAGATATAATTCCATTTGAAGTTTCAAAACCAATAACCAAATTAGAAATTTTCAAAATACTAAATTTATAGATAAACTTAGTTTTAGTTGGTACCATTATATTACATACAAATATAATTAAATGAATTTAGTAACCACAAAATATAACTATTAAAAATTCTTAAGTAGTTGGTTTTGGAATAGATGTAGCTTTAAAAAAATATATTTAAATTTATTATACCATAGAAGATTCCTAAGTACTATATTATGTTAAAACATATAATTCATGCTTTTAAATCGATGGATGCAAGACAAATTACATTCTTTTATATTAACAGGATGTTAAGGGCAACTACGATATATATTATTAACACAGATATATTTTTTACCTAAATATATTGCTCAGCCCACTTTGGATCTTTCTTAAGTATTATATTGTTAAAATCTTAAAATTATACTACAAGTCAATGTTTTTAAAAATGCATTTAAAAATTAATTATTTTAGGTCAGGATTCAGCATAGTTAGAATTAAGAAAAATACTTTTATGACGACGATTCTTAATTTCTGTGAAACTTTTTTTGTTGTACAAATAATATATTCATTAAAATTTAACAAAATAGTTATTTTTTAAAATAATGCTATCTACTATATGGTTTATTCGTTTGTCTAGCACAAAACCACCATATTTTATGCATGACAACCTTTGGGGTAAAACAGATAGAAATTTTAGTTTAAAAATGCCACTTTTCGTTTTCAATTGCTATCTATTGGAACTTGGAACTAATTTTGAAGTTTTCCATCACTGCTTAATAAGTGGTAAACTGTACTGTGCATTTTAAATTTCAACAAAAACATGTGTGTGTGATATTTAAAAATAGGCAACAGCAGCAGTGTATTAAAATTAATCGTAAATATTTTTAAATGTATGGATTATTTTTTTAAAAAATTGCAGATGATATCCAAGCAATGACCAAAGAACCAGTGGTGGTAGGCATCTACTGGAGTATCGAATCAATGGAGGACACAAAACTGATAATTAAAGTAAGATCCCAGTGCCATGAGAGGCGGGGGATGTTGAGGTTGTAAAGATTCTTGTTGGCTCAAAGTCGACATCTTGCAGAAAATAATGTTTTTAAATTTGAACTGTTTTTTTTTAAAAGTATTTAAACGGAAAGTCTTACCCCAGGGTTGACCCTATTACAGAACAAGCGAACAAATTAACTCCAACATTATTATGTTATGCTGCACCCTGCCAATTACAACTCAAACCTAACATTACTTAAAGGAATTCATATTCCTCACAATCCTCATCATTGTCGTCATTATCTTCATGCTCGAAAAAAAATACTATAAAATATAAATACAATAAGACAAACCTATTAATACTGCATATTTTCGAGAGTGGTTGAATACGTCTAACAATGATTACGTATGGTTTTACGGTCGGGAGTTTTGATTTCACTGCGACCTTCATCTGAAACAATATTTTTTTTAATGCACTGCAATCGAATTGAAAACCTTTTACTATTTTATATGTATTTTAAAAAACCTGACGCAACTTTGTTTAAGCAGTTTTTGCTACTGCTCCTCAAATAAAAGAGTGCGAAAAATTTTTCTTCGGAAAAACAACTTTGCTGTGGGACAATGAAAATGATTAAACTTGGTCTCGTTTAAGAGATTCAATCGTTTTATCATTTACGTTATATTATCTGCTTTCGATTTCTAAGGTGGTCGCTAGAGGGCGCCGTTTGAAACATCATTGAGATTTATGGGTTTTTCTTTATAATTTTAAATGAAACCATATTGTATTTACATAGTCAAGAGCACAATTAAAATTTGGAAGAACTATTTCCTAAAAAATATTTTGTTATTATTTATTAAAAAAATGGGTGTCCCTAAGAGGTTCGAATAAACACACATATAGCGTCAATCCAATGCAAATAATTATTTTTCTAATCTACTTATTCTGACATGCAAAATTATAAAATATTTACAGAGATGCTATAATAATAAATATAACATTATGTCGATCCCGAAGTCTTCAACATTGATGGAGTTGAATTAAAATTCTGGGAGGTTTGGTCGTAAAGAAATATTATCAAAAACAATTTAATTACGGCCAAACCTCTAAGAATTAAAATCTTATTTCATGAAGCTTGTGGTCGCTGTATGAATTTAAATTCTGGAAGGTTTGGTCGCAAACGAACAATATCAAAGCAAATTCGAATACAACCAAACCTATAAGAATTTGAATTATGAAACTCTTGGTGAAATACGTATGCGGTGACACGATATTACCTAGATTAACAAATTATACTTATATAGTCAAAGAAAACAGTAGCAATACAATTTTTTTCTCCATAGTCTGCCAAAATCATATGCCAACATTATTAAATAAATACCAAGATTATACAGGGTGATTCCTAAGTTGATACTTCTTTTTTAGCTGTGTATAGAAGGTATTAAAATAAACAACATTTTTAAATACCTTTTTTCAAAAAACTCAAAAATAAGGTACTTACTTTCATTTATTATACTATGGATCAAATACGGTCCTGCCTAACTTGCCCGTTGAATAACATTAAGAAAACTTCTGGGTGTAGGATGAGCCCGCAGAGGAAAGCGTTCTGCATATAATCTCCCCCACACTCCCACCCTCTACACTAAAAACGGTTATTGAAAATGTTATTTATTTTAATGCCTTCTATACACAGCTAAAAAAGAAGTATTAACTTAGGAACCACTCGGTATTGTATAAAAATCGTAAAGTACCGATTATTTAATTTCTTAAACGTTATTGTGATGAATCAAAATTCTAAGTTTGGTCAAACCTCTAATTTTTTTTGAAATAATGATATGAACCAGTTGCTACTTAAATCGCTAAATGGGTAATTCAGTGGTAACGTGGGTGACCCGGCAGTTCAAAATCTGAAATGCACCGCCCTTCAGCTGTCCCAGATATTACTCACTTGGTATCGTTTATACATTTTACATATCGAATTTGTAATGTCTGGGACAACTGAAGGATGGCCATCAGTTTTAGGGTCAAGTTCATTTACGTTACTATGGAATTAACTAGTTTGTAGTCAATCAGTTGAAATAAAATAATTGGTTTTCTAATCTTATTTTGAAAAATAAATATTAAATTCGTAAGTACTAAGAATGGATTCTAAATATCCAGTTTTACTACATTATGAACTAATATTTAATAAAATTAAATACAAAAAAAAAATCAAACATTAGAATTAAAAATATTCTTCCTCTAATCTACTTGTTCTCAAATGTCAACATATAATATAGGAAGTAAATTGCTCAAACGTTCGAGCCCAGTATAAACAACCCACTCGTGTTGTACATTTAAGTATATTTTTTACGACCCAATTGTTAAACCTTAGACTAATTATGTTAAAAGTTACTTCATTAAAGACACTCAAAAGAGTCACAAAAAATATTATTCCAACATTACTTCTCATTTAGAGAAACATATCGCGTATATATCCTACTAACTACCTAGAAACAAATATAATTTTAAATATCCTATTTAACAATTCTTTCATAAACTATAAACTTTCTCCATGCTTCAACGCTACTATACATCTTTTTTAATTGACAAACGAACGTCTCTAATTGTAAATTAGCATTTTCAGACGCATCTGATTACATATATTTCGTTCTACTGTACATAATGTCAAATTTACATGGATACAAGCTCAAAAATATGCAATTAATAATAACAACATATGGATAGTTAAGTCAAACTTAACCAACCAACGTTGTTGACCACTGAATTGATGATTTTCAAGAAAAGGGATCATCAGAAGTTGTTCTATTCCTTTGTTGTAATATTAATGAAGTCAAATTCTGCGAGCTTGGCCAACAAACAATATTAAAAACATGTTTGTTACTCACCAGCTCACAGAATCCGAATCCATTAGCAGCATCTTTCTTCAGTTGACGTTATTGTTGAAAGAGGAAGTCGGCTACGCTAGATTGACGATCTTCAAAAATTGTTCATCCGACGTTTTTCTATTTCTTTGTTGTAATATTAATGAAACCAAATTCTATGAGATTTGCTAATCAACAATATCAAAAACATGTTTGTTACTCAAAGCTCACAGAATTCGAATACATTAGCAACATCTTTCTTCAGTTGACGTTCTTGTTGACAGAGGAAGTCGGCGACGCTAGATTGACGATCTTCAGTAATTGCTGATCCGAAGTTTTTCTATTTCTTTGTTGTAATGGTAATGAAACCAAATTCTATAAGATTTGCTAATAAACAATATCAAAAACATGTTTGTTACTCAAAACCTTACAGAATTCGAATCCATTTGCAGCATCTTTCTTCAGTTGACGTTCTTGTTGAAAGAGCAAGTCGGCTACGCTAAATTAACGATCCTCGATAATTGTTCATCTGAAGTTTTTCTATTTCTTTGTTGTAATGGTATGAAACCAAATTCTATAAGATTTGCTAATAAACAATATCAAAAACATGTTTGTTACTCAAAACCTTACAGAATTCGAATCCATTTGCAGCATCTTTCTTTAGTTGACGTTCTTGTTGAAAGAGGAAGTCGGCTCTGCTAGATTGAAGATCTTCAATAATTGTTCATCCGAAGTTTTTTCATTTCTTTGTTGTAATGGTAGTGAAACCAAATTCTACGAGTTTCACTAATAAGCAATATCAAAACAAGCTTATTAGAGCAAAATCTCGCATAATCCGGAATCACTAGTAGCAGCTTCCCTACTTCGAATGTACTGCTTTCAGGATGTCATTCTTTTATTAATCCAAATTTTAAAACTGAATCCTGTTGTATACAATATAAAAAATATACAGGGTGGCCATTACATTTATCTAATATCATTTTAAAATTTCAAAGTGCAAAAGTATCAAATTTTTTTAGAGATACGAAAAAAGTCATAAGAAAGTATTGATTCTCATCATCATTTGGGTCTAGATTTTCGTTTAAAAATATAAATTTTAACTTGTATAATATAAAATAGAGTCACTTACCTCTACAGATACGATATAGCAAGAAGAGCCAAAAATATGTACTTCAATATGTGCACTCCTCTTCCTAACTCAAATGCGTTTATTAGATCGTCAAGCAGTATCACGTGTCCCAGAAAGAAGATAAAACGAAGATTTTGCCAAATAAGCTGGACGATTAGAAGTATGAGTAGCTGATGAGGGATTGTAAACCAGTTTTCTTCGGGATCAAAAATAAAAGTACCTAAAAAAGATAATAAGAGTTAGTAGTAAAAGTTAGTTTCCAAACTGGATTCCAAAAAAATAATGAAAAAATGGCAAATTTCATGCTTTGCGCATATAAACAAAATACCCCCGATTTAAGTATAAGCACTGAAGTAACTTTATATTTCGATTTGAAAAGACGGATAGGACTGGATTTAGCTCTTTACCTAGTTTCTGTAGTTGTACCGTAGTCGACTCATATGAGAGAGTGCTAGAAGAAATCGTTTAGGTATACAAATTTTATGCTTCCGTTTTACAAGCCAAAACTTTTATAAAGAATTAATTTCTCTTTGTATCTCTCACTCTTTTGTCCATTTATTCTCTTCTAAACCCCATCCGCGGACTAACTTTATATCAGTTTTATGGCTGTTGGGTTCTTCATTCTAATATTTTTAAAAATCGGATATCGGGTAGGTATTTGTACACAAAATTATTCTTATCACACTAAAGATAATTGGATTTATTGGAAAAGCAGGAACTACTTTTAATCAAAAAAATGATATGGCACTGATTTTTTTTTAAATAAATATTATTTTTATAATTATCCTCTATCTTCTCATAAAAATGGTCTCTTGAATTTTTTTCTGCGGCGGACGGTTTTCGATTTAAAAAATAAAATAAAGTACCTAACAATTATGCATAAAAATAAAAAAACATTTTTTATTTTTAAAAACTGAATACCTATTTCAAACAAGATTAAATTACCTAGAGAAAAATTGGGGACAAGCAAGCAACTACATTAAACTAACTGTTAATTGTTTGAAGGTTGGAGACAATGATGTTTCTTGAATGATAGAAGAGTTTCGGACTTGCATTGTCTTTATTTGTTTTACATCACAACGCTTTAACGTTGTGATGTAAAACAAACGTACGAGATTCGATGAGAAGGAGGGCTGAAGCGTGTCTACTTGATTGTATTTTATAGGAGTTATTTTGCAAGTACCACTCTTACCTCGTAATATAGTGACTGAAGTAAGTGATAGAGTCTGGGGTGATTGCGCTAACTAATATATGGAGCCCTCTAAAAAAAATAAAAAAAAGAGAAATCAGTATTATAAATTAAAAATACCTGCTAAATACCTTCATTATACAGAAGGGATCAGTATAAACGCGATATACAAGGTATTATTCATTTTAACTTGCCATGTTTATATCTTTAAAACGAGTTGGGATAATTAATTTCTGTAGTAGGTGTTGTTGGTCTATACAGGGTGATTCCTAAGTTGATACTTATTTTTTAGCTGTGTATAAAAGGCATTAAAATAAATAACATTCTCAAATACCTTTTTTCAAAAAACTTGAAAATAGGCGAGATACAGAAGTAAAAAATCTAAGTGGTCATCAAAACGTAGCCTGCTATACTTTATGTTGTTTGTCTTATCTCTTATTAGTCATGAAATTTACGGGTTAGTCGTTAGTTATTTGGCAGTACCCTGCGGTGTGTTCTTCTGAAGCAAGTAAATTTTAAATTGGTGACAAGTAAAAATGGTAAAATTTGAAAACAATGAACTAGTAGATATGGCGCTAATTTAGGGTTAGAGTGTCGTTGCTGCTTCGAGATTATGCCCAGAACGCTTTCCCTTGCGGACTCATCCTACACCTAAAAGTTGTCTTAATGTTATTTAATGGGCAAGTTAGGCAGGACCGTATTTGATCCATAGTGTAATAAATGAATAAGTACCTTGTTTTGAGTTTTTTGAAAAATGATATTTGAAAATGTTGTTTATTTTAATGCCTTCTATACACAGCTCAACAAGAAGTATAAACTTAGGAATCACCCTGCATAAATTAGAATAAAATTTATTCCGACGCCAATGTTAATGAAGGGTCTCGGCGTCACGATGCCAAAAAATATCAATCAATGGCAGGTAGGTACCTTAAAAGAAATATATTTTATAAGTTTAAAGTATAAAAATCTTTTAGAATTCAACAGAAATTTGAAATATATTTTTTTTCGAGATACTTAACATCAATTGACATTTTTACAGCGTCGCGATGCCAGAGAAATCACTAGTCCGTTAATTTTTTACTCGAATTTATAGATAGCGACCACGCCTACCAAAACCTTTTTACGGAAATTAGTTATTCAAATTCGTTTTAAAGATAAAAAGATTGTAAGTTTTAAATGAAATACCCTGTATTTAAAAAATCCTTTTCCAATATTTTTTAAAATAAGATAGTTAAGTATAGAAGAATTTAATTTTTTGATCTCGTTGCATGTCAGTAAATTACTTTTACCTTAGAAAGAGCCTGATAACTTTAGGTTGTGTGGAAATATATAAGTACCTATATATAACTAGATTTTTTTATTAAAGACACCCAATAGTACCAGGTGGCTAAATAAAAATGGACGCATGCCCTATCTCAGGAACCATTTGGCCACCATTTTGAAATTTAAAAAAATCATTACAAAATTTACCAGAAATTATTTTTAAGTTCCTAAGTTTACCGCTAGGAGCAGTTCATCCTATGACTAAGAAAATTATAGGATTTTTATCGATAAAAAATTCAGTGGATTATTCGTTGGAATACTTATGGTATAACTTTGCTTTAATACATTTTAATCAAACTATCAAAATAATTTGAGGCGAGCAGGGAAAACCTCTTTTGAATTAAATACTTAAAACTCCGAATAGCAGAAGAAAACTGGTAAAAACCTAATGTCGATATTTTAATTTAATTCGGAGACAAAAAAAG
The DNA here is from genome assembly GCA_935413205.1 of Polydrusus cervinus. Lineage (NCBI taxonomy): Eukaryota > Metazoa > Arthropoda > Insecta > Coleoptera > Curculionidae > Polydrusus > Polydrusus cervinus. Next base: position 3,620,619 of record OW284520.1, read on the forward strand.
AATTATGAAATCGGCTGCATGGAACCGATATTTTCATAAAATACGTATAGTACGTTTAGAACCAAAAACATGATTTAAAAAGGTTTAAATAAGGTCATTTATAGATATTGGTTATGTCTAAATTTACCGCTAGAACAAATTTTGCAGTAAAAAAAATTAAGTCCCTATCCTTCAGGAATACCTGATTCTATAGGCCAGCAATTGTTGCTTTTTGGAGATATTCAAAATATACTTCCTGTCCACCAAAATGGTTAATTGATAAGAAAGAGCAATTTTGTGGAGAAAAACTCGAAATATAGCTATAAACATTTACCCAATTAATTTTATAAGACAAGGGTTTCCAATGTTTTCCTCAGTGACAGCTTTTTATTTTGATTTTAAAACCTACTTTTGTGAAAAGTAAAATTTTCTTCTTTAATTATTACTAGTTGTCATACTTAGGCCCATTATCGTCTGGGTAGTCAGCCAAACGGGACCTATAGCTTAGCGTGGAATCCGAACCATGTGTATGCACTAGTTCTCCTTTTTATGCCCCCAGAGGTCCATAACGCCCCTGTCGGCTAGATATTAGGAATAACTAGAAACATCTACTAAAATTCCGAGTATACTTTTTTAAATTAAGCGTAGACATAGTCAAACGTCAGTAGGGGTGAATTTAGGATTTTAAGAATAATTTCCAGCGACCCAGAGAAAGGTAAATGTAATGATTTTTTTTTTATTTAAATACGTTGAGACAAACGGTTCCTGAGATATGGCCGGCGTCCATTTTCATTTGGCCACACGGTACATTTTATATTAAAAAAAAAATTGAACCTAAGTAACCATCGATATTTTGATTAAAAAATTAAAATAGATTTTTTTAATGTAAAATCACTACTTAAATGTTTTTTAACGCCCTGCTGCCACAGCTTTATTACGATAACAAATTAATATACTTACTGGGTGTTCCGTTAAAGAACGCTTCAACCTCAAACAGCTCAATTGGCCTTGGCTTAGAAGACCCTGTATAATAATAGCTATTTTAGATAAATGTTGACGTTTATTGATATGCATAACGCGATTGACGTCAATTTAAAAATGTTAGCTACCTTATAGAAACACTCTGTCTAATACAAGAATTTAAATCTTCAATTATAACAGGATGGGGCTCATTTTGGGTTAAAAGTAAGTCAATTTTTGGATCAAATGTTTCAAGGCTTGGATAAAGAGGAGAGGCGAAATTGAGTAACCTGCCAGACCCCCAGATCTAATTCTTTTGGACTTTTAATTGTGAGGTTATTAATAAATAAGGTTTATAAGGATAGTCCAGTAATTTCAAAAAATATATATTTTTGAGATCCTGTATATCAAAAGAACATTTTATATGAAAGGGTTTTCCTAATTCAAAAGTTATACAAGAAAATTAATAAAAACCCAGCCTATGATGCAGGTCTCTATATAGAATTAATCACAACATGAATACTAGAAATAATTTAGAAATCATACAGGAAAATATAAAACCTCTTTATTCAATAATATACAATCTAAAAAATTGAACTTTAAAACATTTTCGTAGAGTCGGATTGGAAGACTGATTAATTACTAATCAAAATCCTATCTTTTTGTGCCAATTAATATGTTACTGTCAAAGGCTTTTTGTAAATAAAGATCTTGTACTTTGATTAATTAATTATCAAATGTATTTATTACAAACATTTTTTTAAAAGTGGGTTTCGTATTTTTAAATTTTATTATCTTTTTCCGACTTTTCCAACAAATTTTTCCAATTTTCCATAGTGTAATATACACCATATTTTGTGTGCACATGACCATATATCCAATTTCTGAATATACTTACCTATTTATAATAAGATTGCGATGGGCGTAAATCTAATATACCCTTAAATACCTTAAAATGTTCATAAATATTCTAATGTTCATGCAAATGTGTTCGTAAGTAATTCATCTTGATTATTGATTGTTAACATGTTCATTTTAATCATAGATCACAACATGACGCTTCGCGTTAAAATAAATATTAACATATACTTAGGTAATTCAATAAGAAAATAATTTGAAAATTTAGTTTAAAAATGATTAATCGAAATACCAAAGAATCATTTTGGCAGGAAAATAAGTCTAGCGGGAAATCTAGCATTTATTTAAAACCTCACTAACTTATAATTTTTTTTTAACCTTTATCCAGAAGTGAGATTTGTTATGCATATTTATTTATAATCGGCAATTACCTTTGCCCAGTACTATATTTTTGGCTCGAATTGGCCAAATAAAAAGGATAATGTAGGTATACCCTAACAAAATATTTTTTTTCAAAAAAAAAAGCTAATTAAAATTGAGTAAAGCAAAAAATAAAATTTAATTTTTTTTCCATACGCTCATTTCGTATAAATCTAGGTATAGTTTATATCACATCAATAGTAGGTAAATACATTCATATTCAAGCATTAATGACTAATTTAATCTATATACAATTAATCCTTTCAAGTCACGTAGTTTTTGAGTTTTTGGCAGAGACAGACCGACGGAAATGGAAAAAATGATTTCTCTTGATCAAGATTAAGATCTGGAAAAGTAATTTTTCACTCATTAATTTGCAGAAAAGTAACAAATGCGTTTAGGAAAGCAAGACTGTCGGCGCCAGGATTTTTGGGATGGGTGGGCATAACCCAAATAAAAAATGGCTTCTAAAAAAAAGTCATCATCGTTCTCTTTATATAATATATCATATCACTCCTTTGTCATCAAAACCAAATCCCTCTTCCCCCAAGGAAATTCTATTACAAAACCAAATCCCTCAATTTTGGGTGAGCACCCATGTTATTAGAGTGAGCCGGTGCCCACCCAGGCGCCGCCGCAGTTTCAGCAATCAAATTTTGAAGACAAAATTAATTTTTGGCGTGGCGTATATATAACAGAACATAAAAAAATCATTTAAAATGTAAAAACCTACTTTACCTAGGTAGGTATTTTCAAAATAAAAACAATTCGAGATAAGAAAATGTATTTGACCAAATTACAAAATGGCTTCTACCTACTCGTTATCAATACACCCGAGCTGTTTTAATTAGATTTTTATTATTGAAGTTTCGTTACAACCTCTAAATCATGTTAAAAACTTGAAGAACCCTTGGGTGCAAACGGTAGAGTACCATTTTGCTCGATATAATATAGTTTAATATCAAATCATTGCCAAAGCATCTTAACAAAAAAATGGCGGTAAAAGCTCATGAATAGTACTTACCCTCAAGGAGTCTCACAAAACCGTCGAAATCAAAGAAGTATTTGTAAAAAACTACTACGCAGTATACTACCAATCCAAACACATGAATTAGATATAATACAATCGCCATTGGGATTATTGGCCTACGAATTTTCTTAAAACTTTCTTACCACTTTTTTGCACCCTACCTTTTAATTTCTAACACTTGCGACAACGGCAACAGGAAAACTGAAAAGCAAAAGACAAGGAAGGAGGAGCGGTTACCACACTAGCGACCTCTGCAAAATTTTAATTACTCCGCCATAAAAATAACACCTAGTTTTTAACTATTACTTGATTTTCCACAATGGAATTTTGCTACCACTTACCAAATACACGATTTAGAAAAAAAAACTACAAATTTTAACTCAATAAAACCCGAGAGAACAAAACTTTAACAGGTAAAAATAAAATAATCAATAAAAATCGATACTGGATTACTCGATGATTTACTTTTAAAAAACCCAATAGATGGCGACGCCGCTTTTTCATCCCTTGCTAGTAGGGATGTATTATTTTTGAAATTCGATACGAATAAGATTCGATGAACAGTTTTACTGTTGAAATGGTTAATAAATTATAACATGGGGTAGTTTGTATCTGCTAGTCAGCAAATAGTTCAAGTGAAATGATAATATATATGTATATCTTCTTCGGGTCAGTGCTTCGCAGTTATATATGATATATGAGGCGGTTTCGTCCTCTTCGCCGCAAAGTCTGAATTCAATGGGACCATTGTAAATTCCTATTCGAAGCAGGTGTTTTCTTAAGTGGTAGTGGTCTGTTAGTAGGCCAACTACTTGTTTTAGCTGGGTGCGCGTTAAAAGCAACATTCCAGTTCTTTTTGGGGGGTTTCCCAATTGTGGCCCTTGCTTGGGTTTGACCAGGTATCCTGTTCCATCGGGATAGGTGTTGTTGTTGCGCCCACCGGCCCACCTGTCTGATGTTGCTTTGGTTGCCTGTTTTGATATGCCAAGGGCGGGTTCAGGGCCTCTGAGTTTTTGAGATGATCCGGTTCTAGCCAGTTTATCGGCTATTTCGTTGACCGCTGACCCCGAGTGATCAGGAACCGATAGGAGTTCCACTCTGTTGTTACTTGCTGCTAGGTCTTTCAGGTTGAAGCTAATTTTTTACAATTGCTATCTAATATGTACTTTCAAGTGTAGTACTCCACTTTTATTTTCTTATTAAAAAAATAACAGAGCACTGAGTCCACAGATTCTATATAATTCATCAGGCATTTTTATTCTATACAGGGTGGTCTGTAATAAATGCGCCACAAGGTAATTACCCCATACACATAAAAATAATTCCATTAACAGGGGATTACCTAATATGTGTTTCTTGCTACCAAAATTCCGTTTATAACCATCTTGCTTTTGGATAAGCAAAATGTTCTAAATATCCCAAGTATTTTACAAATTATTTTGGTTTATTTTCAATAATTATTGATAATTTGTAGGTATCTAAGTACTATTAAAAATTTTATGATAGTAACACCTTTCGGAAATACATAATAAACCAAACAAAAATCTGGGTTTCGAATATACTCTATTTTAATACGCACTATCCAATGAAGGGTACCCACAGGTATGGTAACGTAAAAATCCAGGTAGGTACCTATTTCATCGAAATACGACAGACATTGTGGCACCAAAACAGACCAGGAGCGCATCATAAATATTCCACCCTTATTTACAGATATGCAGGCTGTTATCCAGTCTGTCACCCAAAGTATAGTAGCTGATGCTTATACGATATATAGCGATGGAGGTACTTTTAAGTTTACAGAAAAATGTCGATGCTTGAACGTAGAATTATTGTTGTAAACGCCCTTACAATGCTTGCTCACTCTTCGCATGTGTATTGTCAGAGCCGCATGGGTTATTGGCACCCACATGATAGAAATATTTTGCGCCCTTTGAATATAGTATATAAATAGAATTTTAATGAATAAAAACCTTAAGCTTAAGTTGTTACATATACTCTTTAAATGTTATTGTTTGCTATAATATTTTGAACTATTTTCTTCGTTCTACTATTCTTAAATATTGAAAATTATTTATTTAAAACTTTTATTAAATTTCTGCCTGTAAATGTCATATTTGCTCATTTATGACTCTAATAAGGGTATATTTTTTATATTTTCCACAATTAAGAATTGTCTCTACAGACCATAGAATAAAAATGAAGTGCTTGGCGAAAAAAGCAAATTTTTGCATAAACAATATCTAATTGTTATGCTATTTTACTCTTTCTTCAAACAATAATGCATTATTTTCACGGCTAAGCAGTACGCACCTGGCTTTAAAGTCAAAAACGTCAAAACCAGGCTAAATAGGTACCCTAAGACCACATTCTTTTGTGTTCAGGGTATGGATTTCACTTCATTCATGAATTCAGACAATACGATCGAGAAACTATTTTTAAAGTTAATCTTTTTTACATAAAGCTTTTAAAATTGTGATAAAAGTAACGGATCCAAGGATTATACCATAACTGTAAAATAGGACGTTTTAAAAAAATAATAAAATTACGAGCACACTATGTTTGGGTACCTAATAAATATTTTGTTAGATAAATTAATTTGGATGTAATCCTAATACACAATACACTCTAAAAAATAAGTTGTTTGCTCAAAATTTCTTCTTGCAATGGATGCAACCAATAGATTAACTTACCTAGTTCCCACAACAAGTTTAAATATTTTTATCTTAGGTAATCAAACACACCAGGACTATCAGGAGATGGCGCTAAAAGTTAAATACAACTCTAGAAATTACTAATATTGTAATTTTTAGTATCAAGACTATCGTTTGGAAGGTATAGATAGACACCTACCCTGTACGGACGAGAATGAGAACGAAAGAGCTTGAAACCGGTCTGCAGGTGGTTACATCCTACCAATAGTAAAGTCTCAACTGTGGTGCAATCTGATTTGTATTTTGACGTAGTGTTGACAAAATATGACCTTATAATAAGTATTAGGAACTTTCAGGTGGTTCGAAAATTGTTTCTCTCTAAGTTCCCTAAAAGACAACATTCAGAAAATACTGACTAAACCCGATTAAATAATTGGGTTTTATAAAAAGATAATCAAAGATTTAACCTCTTTGTAGCATTCCAAAAAAAAATCGTTTTGTATTTAAAATATTTCTCAGGAGACATAATATATTGTCAAAGACATTTTCTTTTAAAGTCGGCTTTTTACCTCTTCGTTCGTTGTCAGGGCCATTCCCGAAGGGACCTACAGCTTAGCGTGGGTTCTAAACCACGATCCTCATTCATGCAAAACTCCCCCCAAGGGCTAACCATCGGTTTCTTGCGCCTTTGCATGACCTACCGATTGGGGAGTGTGTACCTTCTTCCGCACCCCACGAAATGGCCGATCTCATCCGGCCTGGTTACCGGCGTGAATAAGGTGGGTTGGGAGATGATACATTTTACACTCTTTCCTGCACTCTTAAACCTACTAAATTTCGGACATACTCCGAAGATCGAACTCGGGCCGCTACGGTTTAATGCCAGTAACTCACCTTTGAGCCACTGCCATGGTGTCGAAGGCCTTTCAAAATTCAAAATTCAAAATTCAAAATTCCTTTATTCATGTTAATACATAATGTTTACACACGTCAAACAATATACATAGTTAAATCTAGTACCAAAAAAAGAAACAGGTTAAAACACATTAAAATTTAAAAATTCTGTATATGAATAAAAAGCATTATCAGTCAAGATCTCCTTCATTCTGCTGTAGAACTGCTTATAAGGCAGGTTCCTAATGCTTTCTGGCAAAACATTATAAAATTTAATGGCCCAATAGCCCGGGCCATCCTGACACCTTCCCAAGCGCCACCATAAGGGTACTAAATTATTTTTCTTGCGTGTATTATAGTCATGTATGTCTGTGTGTGATTTAAAATTATCTGCCTTTTTTATAAAAAGTAAATTCTGTAAAATATAGAGGGCTGGCAATGTTAAAATTTGAAGAGCAACAAACGCCCCTCTACAATCGTCTCTGTAGCCGAGATTAGATATTACTCTTACTACTCTCCTTTGAATGGCAAACAGTCTATAAACCTCCGCAGAGTGCCCCCAAGCCAAAATAGCGTATGAGACATGGGACTGAAATAATGCAAAATATGCTGTTCTCAATATAGCTGGAGAAACACAACTCGAGAGTCCTCGCAGTACAAATACAGCTTTTGTTAGCTTTTTAGCCACCTGACTAATATGACTACCCCATTGTAGTTTTGCGTCAAGAGTGACCCCCAGAAATTTTGCCTCCGAAACATTATCACCCGAAATATCACTTGAGTCTCTCATAGTAAATACCATCCGCTTGGTTTTATCCTCGTTCAGAAGAAGCCTATTTGCTCGGAACCATTCACTCGACAATTCCAGAGATTCCCTGGACCCTATTAAAGCCTCTTCCAATGAGTCGCCAGCAGAAGAGAGAGTTGTGTCGTCCGCAAAAATAGTGTGTCCTGCCCTAGGATCAGTTGCCGGCAGGTCATTGATGTAGATTAAGAACAAGATTGGTCCAAGAATCGAACCCTGTGGAACACCTATATTTACTACTCTTTCCGCCGACGTCACATCATCACACCTCACGCTCTGGCATCTGTCTGCAAGATAGGAACCTATTAGTTCAATACTACTGGCATCAAAGTTATAAAATTTAAGTTTTCTTAGTAAAATGTTGTGGTCTACGCAATCAAATGCTTTACTTAGGTCGCAAAAAGTTACTGACATATATTCTTTATTATGAAATGCTTCTATAATGCGTGACGTCAGATCCAGAACTGCCATAGTTGTATTTTTTCCTTGCCGAAATCCAAACTGACTGGCAGAGAAAAGACCTTTCCCTTCAAAGAAAGCCACTAGTTGCAATGCTATACATTTTTCAAATATCTTTGAAACAATCGGAAGTAATGAAATTGGCCTATAATTTCCAGGCAAGTTAGGGTCACCATTCTTGAATACTGGTATTATGATCGCTTTTTTTAGAATCTCTGGAAATTTCCTTTCTCTGAAACAACTATTTATAAGTTTTGTTAGGGGTATAAGAATAAAGTTTTTAATTGTTTTTATCAATTTTGTATTATAACCAAACAAATCACGACTTTCCTTATTTTTTAAACTATCTATGATTACGCGTACCTCATTAAATGTCACTTCGGAAAAACAAAATGCCTCAGAAGGCGGACTAACTGATGATAAATAGTTTTTATGGTCGGTATTAGATAGTGGAATGTTCTTTACTATATTTTCAGCAATGTTAGAGAAAAAACTATTAAAGTCATCTGGAGATAAATTGGTTTCAACCGAGTTATTTTTTATCTTACCTCTTTGAGTATTTATTATGTTCCACATTGTTTTCACAGAGTTATTGGAGTTGAGTATTAGGTTATCATTAGCACTTATTTTTGCTTGTTTTATTTTGTTTTTATACAGGGAACTATAACTTTTGTACACTTGTGTACTTATGTAATTACTATCACTCATATCTTTTAAGAATGTTAAGTGCTCCCTCATTTCCCTTAGTTCCTGGTTAAACCATGTAATGTTATCACCTTGGTCTGATCTTACTATATACTTTTTTTTTGGAAAGCAACAAGAATAGGCACCCTCCAGAATTTTCATAAAATTTTCAAATTTTTGTTCAGCACTTAGGATTTCCAGATCAATGAAGTCCCAGGATTCCTCCTCTATTTTATTATAAAATGCATTTAATCCCCTTTGTGTAATTGGTCTAAAGATCCTATTATTCCGTTTAAATCCCTTTTTTATATCAGAAAAAAACTGCAGTATTTGTCCCTTATGGTCGGACACCCCAACATCAACAACTCCCACATGATTTACCTCGACATCTGAATTAACGAATATGTTATCAAGACAGTATTGACCCCTTGTCGGTTCATAAACTGTCTGACATAAATCAAAGCTACCAAACAAGTCACATAATCTTAGACAATTGGTGTCAAGTGTGTTAAAATGTACATTAAAATCGCCTGTAAAAACTATTTGCTTAGATGTGGCCTTTGCCATTAATAAACCCTCCAGCAATTCCAAGAAAGTATCAAAACAGCTTGAAGGAGATCTATAAATATTAAAAACATACAAATTCAATGAACTTACATATATACAACAATACTCAAAACAGTTATCTAAATCCAAGTTAAAATGACAGTTAGTTACATTCACTTTAAAATCACTAGCCACAAGGTTGATGTTTGCAAATATTGCTGTACCTCCCCCACTTGTTCTATGTCTGGCTGAATAACTTATCAGGGAAAAGCCCTGAATTTGGACCGTTTCTATTTCTTCGGCCGTTAGCCAATGTTCTGTAAAGCAGAGTATATCTATGCTTTTGTCAGCAATGTAGGCTTCTATTTCTCCAATTTTCTTTCTTAGAGACCGTACATTAATATGCAAAATTTTTGCTTCTTGTTTATTTAATCCACTGGCGTCCTGTTCTGGTACTGTAGGTTCCGAAAAGGGCTAATAATTGCGCCTTTTGGCCAAAGTGAGGTATCTAAATATTTATTGACGTTTTCCTGTGGTACCGAGAGCCTAAAGGAGCTAAAATAGTTTTGTTTTTTGGTTTTCATTTTTTCACAACGAGATCCAGTATCCAAGTTGTTTTCTTTGAGAAAATTCATAATATTATCAGGAGTTGCCTCCGGCGCTAGTCCCGATACAAACAATACAGACACTTTGGTGGCTACCTTAAGACCGGAAACATTTTCTCTCGTGCCTCGAATGGGTTCAGGCCTTGTTGGTTTATTAATTCTCGGTTTGGTTTTGTTATTATTTGCAGACCTTTTCCGAACAACGTCTGTCCATTCGTTTTTAAGGTTAAGGTCATCCGATTTGTCACTCCTATCTCCGTCAATGGTAGGGCTGTGCGGCGGATCGTCAATTACAATTTGATCGATGGATTTGTCTTTGAAACATCAACTAGTTTAAGGACACATTCTATCATTATTTTAATATTCCGTAATCATTACAACATTTTTTTGCATCAAGGTAAATATATTAATTAATTAAAATTCATCATTGTTTGATACATTTATTAAATTGTTTAACCTGCGTAACATTTTATTGATGTCAAATTAGACGTTGTGCTGTTCAGATAAAATAATATTATCAAGTTATATTAAGCTCTTCGATAATCTTTCATTATTTATTATTATGGTTAATTCCCCGTAAATTGATAAATCTAATTGTTTAACATATATAACAAGCCAATGAATCTATATTAATTAGATAAATATCTATAGCAATAAAATAATGTGACTCTATTTGAGGAACTCTTTAGCCATTTTATTATTTTATTTTTTCGTAGTCAGTCATACAGCAAAAGTAAAGATATATCATTGCCAAAGAAATAATTTAATTAGTATATATCTACTATACACGGAGCAAAAGGGCTTTATTATGACGGATTGTAAAAACTTTTAGATTAGAGCTAAATATAGCCGATGTCCTCAAATATAAAATATAAAAATGCTAATAACTTAATAAAATTTACTAAATTATCAGTCCAGCATTAATATACTTTATGCCACGCCACTGGAATTTAGGTACCCTATAACAATAGCTCTATTTATAGCACCTCCCCTGGTATATTTAAAAATTGACCCGTCCTATAACTCCTAATTTATTATTTAACAATTGACAAATAATATAGGGTCTACTAAATAGAAAGGATAACATATGACACTTATTTTGAATAAATATCCCTGTACCTTTTTAGAGCGATATAAATTTGCTCAATTATAAACATGACATATTTTTTAACCATTATGGCGGGTCGCTTAAAAAGTCAGGATGATTTCTCACATAGGAGATGAGAACTATACTATTTAATATATTAATCAAAATTTCCCCTAGCTGAAAGATAAGTTGAAAATAAATATTTTTGAATATGGTGTATGTAGAAAATGTATTTATATATATATATCCATTATTATTCAGAAAATACCATTAGAAAACGAATAATACAAATCACTCACTCCCCATGGTTTAGTTATTATGCTTTTTAACATAGGTAGCAGTTTTTACTAGTAGTCGATAGTAAAGTATATATTGATAATATATAACTAGCAACTAGTATAATATATAAATATAATTCTGTATTCATCATGAAGAAAGCAACTAGTGTCCTTTATAAGTTAATCAAACGTGTGGGTGTAGCGGAAATAAAGGACATTCAACCACTGTTTATTTCTTTGGCGACGTTTCGATGATGATTTTCATCTTTCTCAAGTCTCGAAAATTAAAATGTGGTAGCTGAGATGTTTAGTTTTAAAAACACCATATCACCCGTACTATGGAAACTCTCCATGGGAAACACAAAGACAGTGTTTTCTTAATATTGACTTACTGGTAAAATTTTTCTTTCTTAACTTTAGTCTATGTATGCAATCTCTATCAAATTTTTTCATACATGGACTAAAGTTAAAAATGAAAAATAAACATATATGGTATTTTTATTAGGTTTTGCTGGTCGCTGCTGACCAGGACATGCATCAAGGTAAACGCCCTGGTGAGGTTGGTGTTGACCCACAGGGTAGAAATAAAAATAACTTTTATTTTTTTGTAATCGGCCAGTGCCGGTAACTCCTTATACTGCCTTGAAAGAGTTTATTTTGGCTTTCGCTTATAAAATTTATTGTGACACGATTGCTGTTTTACTAAAATTTTATTGCTAGGTGTTTGCTGGAAAAACTAAAACTAGATAATAAATCCTTCCATTGTTAGAAGGCAACTGATTTTAATACTAAGGCCTATTGGCAAGAAAACGAAATAGGGCGGTCAAGTTAAATCAGCGATGCAGAAAATGAGATAGGGTGTGCTCAACCATAAAGGTGTGTAAAGTTGCCTTTCGAAAGGCCTTTTAGCAGCCGGCAACGCACCTGGGCCCGTGTATTAGTACACTCTGAGATTTTATTTACCAGGTCTGTATTGATTTAGGACTTTAAAAATGATGTTAATGTTAGGTTATCAAAATTTTAATATTTGTAATTATATTTAATTGCATTCCATTGAGTTCATGACATCATGTACTTTTTTTTGCGCTGTCACCAAATTAAAACATACAATTTATTACAGATAATGATCTCGATAGACGCATCCTTAAACTTTGTTTTCCATGTAACGGAATTTAAATTTTACCTAATTTTCGAAATATTTTTTTTTGCTGGGGTTGGCAGAAGAGCCAGTATACTTAGGCCTATATATATATTGTATCCCCTATCGTCTGGCTAATGTCAGCCAGACGGACCTACAGCTTAGCGTGGGATCCGAACCACGTGTATGCACTAGTTTATCCTTTTTATGTCCCTAGCGGTCCACGACGCCCCTCTCAGTCTGAATATCAGGAATGACTAGTAGCATAACATTCTGTTATCCACCACGACTGTGGCCGGCCGTTCTTTCCTGTCAGCCTGTTTATGTGCTTTTTTTTTTGATAGAACTATTAATAATTCTTTTTTGGGACTTCTGAGCCTGCCGGGTTTTTCGGGTCTCCCGGGTTCGCCGGGTCTACCGGGCTTGTCGGGCTATTCGATTTTGGTTGACAGGCCGGCCCTGCAATTTCTAAACCGAATGGAGTTAGTGGGTCTATACGACATAGGAATTCATTGTGGAAGACCCAAAGTCACATCTGAATAGATTTTTACACGAACTTCCTGTTTTTGATGCAATTTGTCGGTCTGAATGCCGGTATTAACAATACACCATTGAGAAAGTGACTTTTAGAGCTACTATTAGATTTAATATGAGACTTTTTCTATTGTGCCCTCTTTTAGGGTGTTATTTGTATACCTGAATCCGATTAGTATAATCGTTTAACTATTTATTTTCGGTCTCTTTAAAATGATCAATCTTTATTATTATTTTACACATCCTGCTTTTTCAAATAGGGACATGTTTTTGAGTCGGACCTTTTCTCGTCGAGCTTTTTAACTTTTAATACACCGAGATTTAATTATCAGGCTTTAATAAACTGGTTTCTTCACACGAAGATGTGTTGTAAGTGTCTGTTATGCTCTTTTTATAGGCAGATGGTTGTAAAGCATCTATAAAAATCATTTAACTGAATCTATAAAGTGGTTGATTACCTTATAATTCTTTCGTATCGAACGCAGTATTGAGCGAGATTATTAATATTTACAACCTGCTTTTTAATAAAACAAAGGGGGATTTTTTTAAATAGTTACCCATCTTTATATTATTATAATAAAATTATTCATTTCCAACGGTGTATCACAAGTCAATAATTATTTATACAGCAATGAAAAAACTTAATAAGAAATATCATGTAATTTCTAGACCCGTTTAGGCCATACAAAGTTCTGTCAAGCAGTATGCCGTTTAAAACAATTCATTTATTTTAACCTTCGTAATTATTATTACATAGGTTGGAGACAATGATGTTTCTTGAATGATAGAATAGTTTTGGACTTGCATTGTCTTTAATTTGTTTTACATCACAACGTTTCAACTGGTAAGTATCTTAAGTATTCACCTGAAGACGACTGGAGATACTTACCAGTTGAAACGTTGTGATGTAAAACAAATTAAAGACAATGCAAGTCCAAATCATTCTATTATTACATAGTTACACACCATCTGACATTTTGGTCTAATAAAAACAAAAATAATGTTTTTATTTCCCTTTATACTAGAATTGTCTTGACAAAACTTCTCATGACTTATCTATACTCCCGGTCCAAAGTTACTGTCTGTGACTCATCGCTTTTATATTGAAAGCAGTGGGTTGTTCAAGAAAAAACATTAGAATTTTAAAAATACACTGAAATTGTTTCCTTCTTCGTACAACACACTGACTTTGAAGACGACTGAAGATACTTACCAGTTGAAACGTTGGGATTTAAAAGCAAGTTCAAAACTCTAGTTTCTATCATTCAAGAAACATCATTGTGAATTATTGCTAAAAAATTAATGATATCTTTTGAAAAAGTTTAAATTGGGTGGGTGATGGTGAATCAAAGACACCTGTACTCTGGTATTTTTACTTTTCATAACACAATTCACAATATGACGTGTTGTCCCATTATGAGGTCTCGATATCAGCTGATCGATGAGAAATTACGGCTGATGTCGTCTGTCGGAAAATGAGAGAATTGGTTGCACATACTATACATATACTTATATATAAGCTAAAAACGAAATAACAATATGATTCCAAGATTATAATTCTCATTCTTCTTTATCTACTTAACAGTCGCAACCCCAAATTAAAATACCATTAAAACATCGATTTTCCAACACCATTAACCCTTCTGCGTATGAAATCCTGCTGATTTAATCTCCACCACTGTCTAACCAAATGGCCCACCCCTCACTTATGTATACGACCATTTAAATGGGGTGAGAGCAGAGTCTCTTTGAGTGAACACATTGTTGCGTACTTTCTGCACAGGGTAAAACGGTAAAACCATTTTCATTTTGCTCTAATTTACGATGGGGACTCTAACAAGACAACTTAAACGTGGCTAATAAAGCTCTGAAGTGGGGTTATATGGCGTATTAATTATATTAGGTAGGTATTGTAGTCATTTATAATTATATAAGCACAAACGCAAAGATCCAGAGACTTGTAAATGTTTCGTTTCTGACCTGAAGACAGCTAAGATACTTACCAGTTGAAACGTTGTAATTTAAAACAGATAATGACAATGGAGGTACAAATATTCCTCTATCGTTCAAGAAACATCATATTTTCCAACACTTGGAACACATTCTAACAATGATTTTGGGCAAATAACAAATGTATTTTATTATAATAATAATTTATATATTTAAACGCTTCAGACAACGTATTCGCCTTGACTAAATACTAGCAATATCATGGAAAGATTCAGTTTTTATATGAACATGAATTATCGTTGATGGAGACTAAACCATCTTAATGTAAAGTAATTTGATGTAGTTCATTCGTCTTAAATCGCCGTATATTTAATTTTAGTTTTGATTATACATTTTATAAATAATTTTAATTTACTTAGTTAAAGTTGATTTATAAATGTTATATTAATACACATTAATATTCCTTAAGTCCTTTGTAATATAAAACCGGCATTAGGCATGAAATACCCTGTGATATGTTGGTGTAAAAAGCCGAATCTATGCGGTGTATTCTATACAAAGTCACACGAATATAATTAATGATATGTACAGGTATTAAAAAAGGTTCTTGCTACTGGTTTTTTATTGTGCTATAACGATCAGATGTTTCTAAATGATATAAAAGAGTCTTGGTGTGTGGAATGAATTAGTCTGAGGAATGTGTTTTTAATTTACAAAAGTCGAATTAAAATATATTAACTAAAAATATACCAACTTGCGATTTAAATCCGTTGGCTCGCAATATGCATGACGGCTAGAAAGAACAGTGTAGGATTGGGGACAAGAGGGAGACAAAGGTGCTAGAAAATAGGATGTTAATCAACTATTTTTCCCACTTTCTCGGCATCTCAATTTAAATGGTTTCAAAAATAATTTTTAATTTTAATCCAAACGCCAATTTTAACTTCCACATAAACCATTGGATGAATTATTATTAGATTACCTTTGGGCTTTAACATTAGGAGTAGATGAAGTATTTTTGACTCTCATTTTCGATAATATCTTTATATAATGTTGCTCGCTGAGCTGGAGACAGAATGTTATAGAATTTATAGAACGGTGCCCAGTTATTTTGATAACCTTCTGGAGATTAGCGCCTGAATTGCTAAGAGTACTTACTGTTGAAGCTTTATAGTGATTCGTGATTTTTTTATTTTTAGTATCTTAGCCGATTTTCGTTATTCCCAGTTCTCCACACACAGTTGACCACTTTCTTATAATATTTATACCTGCTGAATAATTTTTAAACTATGTGGATTAATTATTTGGTTTCCAGTTCTGATTAACTATCAAAAAGATTCTGTTTGTTTTAATATTTTCGCCTCTTTTAGATATTAGCTTAAAAAAATAAGTGTACTGGACATAAATTAGGATTCTGAAAATTTCGTACAAGCCACTTACTTATGTTAAACTTGCTACTCCTTGCGCCGTTTAGGAGGATACTGGGTTATATTCCAGACTACCGGTACTCGAACGGTCAATATATATTTCCTCTTTTAAAAACTTCAAAATCAATGCTTTCGACGGAGCCCATCTGGGGTATTTTCATCCAACTAGAAGCCATTTTTTCGAGTTCTTGTCTTGTCAAAGCTATATGGATGACCCCTTGCGTGCACCAGGTATCGCCTGTAACTTTTTTGCATTTCGGGCAAAACGAGCGCTTTTAAATTACGATGGGAGATACTTACCAGTTAAAACGGTGTGATTCAAAACAAATAAAGACAATGCAAGTCCAAAACTCTTCTTTCGTTTAATTTATTTAGACTTGCAAAAGTTAATTATGGCGGGCTACCAAATTTCGTATCGATGAGTTTTCCCAGAATCAAAAATCGTCTAATGACCGGGCTACGTGAATCACCCTGTATATACATCTCAATGCAGTGTCCGAGCTTGACGGTGATGGTTAACGGACATTAAAGAACGCTTTCTTCAGCTTAAAATATTTATGAGTCATTCAAAGGGTTCGAAAATGGTCCGTTAATAAAATATTCTAAAAAAAACACGAACCAGACATAAAATTTGTTCAATAAAAGCTAATAACAACTTAATATAGGGTATTGTAAATAAATTTGATGGATCAAATAAATCTTGAAACACTCTGTAGAAATAAAATCCATAATGATTCTTAGGCCATAAAGCAATAAAGTGTGAGCCTTTTGTCCTAAAATACGTTTCTACGTAGAAAATTCGGATTTTAATGGCGGGATAATGTTTTTTTAAATTTTTTTAACGACAAAATGAGAGAATGAAAAACAATAAATCTTACTTGATTGGAATAATAGTAAAAGGAATTCAATTTAAGAATAAGCTGTAAAAGAGTAATAAACAAAATCACTTATCATAATTTTAAATTATTTTGATGCTACTATTATTGCTTCTTTCTCTATATATACTTATGATTGCTATTTAAGTTTTTTTTTAATTATTAAGCATACTCGACACCAAGTCTTGGTTTCAAGAAATGCCTAGGCTTTTCATGAAATGATGGATTTTACCATATGATCACGACTCACGACATATACAGGGTCCTGCGCCTCACCTCCCGTCTTCTGTAGCTCACTTATTAATTAAGTTAGGATTATGATGTTTTGCAAGCTTTACCTGTATCCTAGGGTGCATTTCAGGAAAATATTTATGTTTATACAGGGTGTTCCAAAAAAGTGTGACGTCATAAGGATATGTTTTTTTAGATTACATGCCATATATTTTCTTACTTATTTGGATGCATCTTGTAGTTGCCTACATACCCCTAAAATTTTAATGAAATCGGTTCAGTATTATAGGCGAAAAAAAATAAAAACTAAAAAAATCCGTTTTGCACCACTGGTTTTAAAAATAAATAAAAATTAAAAATAATGTCTCGTTAATAAAATTATACAAAGGTACTTAATAAATAAGGTCTCACAGTTTCGTTAACCAAGTATGATTAATACGAATTGTACAGGGTGTCCAAAGTTTAGTGTCAAACTTTGCAAATTTTAAAGCAATTTATTTTTCTTATTTCAAATTGGAAACCCTGTATATTATTATATCATTCGATGCAGAATTAAAATTCAAACATTTGTTCTAATTACAAACCTATCGCAATTTCTAACGCATTAAGACTTATTTGCAGAAAACTCATTTTATTAATTATTCCACCAGTCATTATTATATAATAAATATCAAAGGTCGCTTTGAAAAACAATTTATTGATATTAAAGTTTACTAAAAGGACAAATAAAAGTTCTTTTAGTATGCTCCTAATATGAAAATCATATCTACGAGCTCTTCTTGGTTGTATTCCATCACAAAAAATAATATAGCTTAAATAATTAATAGACACTAATCTAACAATATTTGAAACTATAAAATAACTAAAGTCAAAATGGGCTTTTGTCACTTCAATAAACTTTAATATCAATAAATTGTTTTTCAAAGCCACCTTTTATATTTATTATATAATAATGACTGGTGGAAAGGTTGATAAAACGATTTTTCTGTAAATAAGTCTTAATGCGTTAGAAATTGCGATAGGGTTGTAATTAGAACAAATGTTTGAATTTTAATTCTGCATCGAATGACATAATAATATAGAGGGGTTCCAATTTGAAATAAGAAAAATAAATTGCTAAGTTTGCAAAGTTTGACACTAAATTTTGGACACCCTGTACAATTCGAATTAATCAAACTTGGTTAACGAAATTTTAGGACCTTATTTATTAAGTACCTTTGTAGAATTTTAATAACGAGGCATTATTTTTATTTTTTATTAATTTTTAAAACCAGTGGTGCCAAACTGATTTTTTTTCGTTTTTATTTTTTTTCGCCTATAATACTGAACCGATTTAATTAAAATTTTAGGGGTATGTAGGCAACTACAAGATGCATCCAAATAAGTAAGAAAATATATGGCATGTAATCTAAAAAAACATATCCTTAGGACGTCACACTTTTTTGGAACACCCTGTATAAACAAAAATATTGTCCTGAAATGCGCCCTAGGAAACAGGTAAAGTCTGCAAAATATCAAAATCCTAACTTAATTAATAAGTGAGCTAGAGAAGACGGGAGGTGCGGCGCAGGACCATGTATATTATACATACCTAGGCAGATAGCGTAAAAATATTTCTCTACACCAAATGCCGGCATTTCGTGAAATGCCTATGCTTTTTACGAAATGACGGATTTTACCATAAAACCACGACATATATATTATACATATCTAGGCATTTAGCGTAACAATATGTCTATACACTAAATGCGGGCATTTCATAAAATGCCTATACTTTTCGTGAAATGGTTGGATATATATTTCCAGGAATTTTTTTTTTACCAGTACCTGCCTTTTGTCATTGCTTTAACCATAATCGCTTTAATCATGTAATTATAGTTATCACTGTCATCTAAAGGCTTCTTTTTTGCAAAACATAGCCTTTTTGACCGAGACGTATATCGAGTTAGTGAATGTTATGTGAAAAAGTGCACTGTGTAATTAATGTATCATATATTATTCATTATTATCGTTTTGTCTGTGATAAAAAATATTAACTAAATCTGCCTGATATAATATTCTCCCTGTTTGCATAAAACAGTTTAAACTCAGTTTTCTTGTTAACTTCATAAAGCCGGCATTGTAACACATGTTTTCCGTAGAGGCTTTTATGGCGATATAATTAAAAACGAACAACTGAGAATGTGCCCCGAAATATTGCGTTAAGTTTCGGCAACGGTCGGCTAGCTAAGTGGATTTGCATGGGTCATTTTGCCCCCTTATTTATAAACGGTGTTATTAAAACACCATCTTGTTGCACAAAGGCGGAGAATAATTCGGAAGGGTAATTAGGAATATTAGGATTAGGAAGATATACAGACAACTGCTTCATAAATTTTGCAAGCGATACCGCACAATCCCTTATAATGAGTTATACGTTTAACTTAGCGACCTTTTATTAAAAGAAACATTTAAAGACCTTTTGGTATCAACAACTTATGACAAGACCGACAGAGGTGATTGCTACAGGACACAGAAACAGAAAGGTTTAGACTAATAAAATGGGGAAAAAACATCGTCTTATGAAATATGCCGTGGAAGATATAGCTGAAAAAAAACATAGTGTAACTGTGCTGCGCACACCGCCCTATCGTTGCGAACTAAATCCTATAGAACTTATATGGGCGCAAGTGAAAGGATTTATAGCAAGACACAACAAGACATTCAAAATGAAAGACGTTACGCTACTGTTTGATCAAGCCATTAAGGAAGTGACGCCAGAGAATTGGCGAAAAGCAATCCATTATGTCACTAAAGAAGAGGAGAAAATGTAGGATCTTGACCACCTGATCAATCGGACCGTCGACCTGTTAATTATAACGTCAAAGAGGAGATGACGGTTCCTCAGATCACGAAGAATATTATAATTTTTTATAATTTAATTTCAGTATATTGAATATTTCGTATTTTATATTTTTTTATAATGTTTAATGAAAAATAAGTGTACCTAATACTATGTACATAATGACACCTTTGTCACCCATTTTCAGTGTTTGTGAATGGATAACAATAAGCAAAACCCATAAATTGACCTAAACCCGGGTGGTACTACCTGCACTTGATGACAATAAAGAATTTTGCAATGAAATTAATGCCAAATTATAAAAGTGGCTTAAATATTCGTTGGGTCACTCTGTAGTCCCTTTGCATACCTGAGCTTTTATTACTCTACACCTTTCTGAAATAGACTTTAAAGGTTTTAATGAAACTTGGTACACAAGAAAACCGTTATAAACTAAGACCTCCTTGTTACCTCCAAATGTCTATCACATGATTTAATCAATTAATATCTAGGCGACGGAGCCTTACCATTATATACAAATGTACGTATACTTTAGAGACTCTTGAGTTTTTATTAGATAAGAATTTTATTGTCTGCCTATTCAAATAAATGATTTAATAGCAATTTAAAAGTAGGCTGCAGTCTATATAAAATATCGGCGATAACGGCAAATTTATGTTTATCGACGATGTAAAATAGACGCGAGGATAAAATGTAAATTACAAATTACCCATCGTATAATTCGGTGTTATTAGAGAGTTTTGCCATGAACATAGTCTTGTAGTAATCACGCTTTTCGCTTTAGATACACACGGTCACAGAATCAGAGTAATTACCATTGACAAAGTATTTCATTCATAAAGAATATATTGTTGAGTGTACATAGTTAAAAGCACATTTACGAGACAAGTAAGTCTCCCACCCTTAAAAGGAGGACACTACTTGTAAAGGGCTTCGGCCAAAGTTGTCAGGTCGCGACCATGGACGCTTTTTAACGCAAGAATACAAAGTGTACCTAATACTATGTACATAATGCACGCCTTTGTTAAACCATTTTCAGTATTTGTGAATGGATCACAATAGACAAAACCCATAAATTCACCCAAACCCGGGTGGTACTACCTGCACTTGATGAAAATAAAGAATTATGCAATGAAATCAATGCCAAATTATGAACGTGGCTTAAATATTCGTTGGGTCACTCTGTAGTCCCTTAGCATACCTGATGAGCTTTTATTACTCTACACCTTTCTAAAATCGACTATAGGTCCTCCTACTCTCCAAATTTGTCAAAACCTAACATTTTAAATTAACACATTATTTTCTTGAGACTAAGTCAATATTATTATCAGAATCGGTGTTTAACACAATAAAAATATAACGTAATAAACACAATTGGTAATGGTATGACTCTCCATTTCCCCCTGGTCAAAACTGAAACCGTATTTATTTTAAACGGGCTTTCGTCTGTTATCTTGAATCTCAAAAACACAATAATGCATAATAAAGCTCGTTTGCCTTATCAAACGTCCGTAAACCGTGTTGAATTCACAACGCAGTCTCAACAATTATTTGTCAAAACACCCTCTAGTCTATTACGCACCTAATCAAGATCTTAATAAACTGTTTTTAATTCGCCCCTTGGTTTGACATGTAATCTTTGGGTTTTTTTTGGTGTTTTTATGGTCGGAATTGAGGCAAGTTTAAATTAAAATCAGAGTAGGAATAAAATTAAATAAGGCGTAATGAAAAACTGAAATATTGTAAATGTAAACCAAAATTTTAGATTTTTAATTTTTTAAATTAATTTTAAAAAATTGCAGAAGACCTTAATGTTGTTACCAAGAGCCCCATTACAATTAGAAATCAAAAAAATACAAACTATAGTCTATTTCAGAAAGGTGTAGAGTAATAAAATAGAAAATTCAGTCCAGTTCGGCTCAATTTCGATGTCAGCCATAGTGGACCGTTCGTAAATTTTGTGCATTAAATTATTTATGATAACTAACCAAAAATTTTAGAGAATTAGGTTAATGGGTATTAAGATATAGAAAATAGTATTGTTTGTAATATTAAAATTTTAAGCATTGCGTAATTTAATTCGGGAGATTACCACGAGGACATGTTTTTCAGGACTCTTTTGGTGAAATGATAAAATATCTTCCAGCTGATTCAGTAGTAGTTATTGATAACGCAAGCTATCATTCACGACGCACAGAGAAGACTCCAACTTCATCTTGGAAAAAACGAGAAATTATCGACTGGTTAACTATAGAATCTATATGGGTGCAAGTCAAAGGATTTGTAGCAAGACACAACACGACATTTAAAATGAAAGACGTTAAGCTACTATTTGATCAAGCCATTAAGGAAGTGACACTAGAGAACTGGCGAAAAGCAGTCCATCATGTCATTAAAAAGAGGAGAAAATGTGGGACCTTGACGACCTGATCGATCGGACCGTCGACTCGTTAATTATAACCTCAAGAGGAGATGACAGTTTCTGAGATTACGAAGAATATTATGTTTTTTTATAATTTAATTTGTGTACAATGTATATTAAACATTATAAAAAAAATACAAAGTGTACCTAATACTATGTACATAATGCACGCCTTTGTTAAACCATTTTCAGTGTTTGTCAATGGATAACAACAGGCAAAACCCATAAATTGGCCCAAACCGGGGTGGTACTACCTGCACTTGAGGAAAGTACAGAATTTTACAATGAAATCAATACCAAATTATGAAAGTGGCTTAAATATTCGTTGGGTCACTCTGTAGTCCCTTTCCATACCTAATCAGCTTTTATTACCCTACACATTTCTGAAATAGACTATAAGCATAAATGACCAACCAAATTTTCCCTATTATTAATAAATATTTAGAATCTTTAAAATCAGTAATTTCCAAACATTTGATATAATGAAATGTAAATAAAGGTAATAATGAAGTTAGAATAACAAATGCGATATTTAGTAATTTAATAGTAGATACATTTGAAAAAGCCCTAATACAGGGTGTCCTGTAACTTATGGGCCGTAGAGTAACTGGAGATACTAGACATCAAACTAAACCGATTAAGTCATATAAGTTTTTTCGGATTGTTACTCGTTCTAGAGATACAGGGTGTTGAAAGTAAAAGTTTATTCTCGAAAATAAGCCATAATTTTAAAACGGTTTAATGAATCGAATTGAAAGTTGGCAATATTATGTCTTTATGAGAAAGAAATAAGATTTTGTAGAAATTTTTAAGTTTCAAACTAGAAGGCGCTGGTTGCATACACTGGGCTTAATAAATCTATGATTTTTTCCTTACCTGTGATATTAAGTATTTTTCAATTATAGTTTCTTAAAAAGGGCATTTTCTGAGTCAAAAATGTGTACTTGATTGATCTTAATATCTTTAACGGTTTTCGAGATATTTCCCTTTAAACATCCCAAAGCATAAAAAACATAATAAATAATTAAATTAACAAAGAAAAAACAACAGTGACAATCCGAAAAAACTTATATGACATAATCGGCTTAGTTTGATGTCTAGTATCTCCAGTTACTCTACGGCCCATAAATTACGGGACACCCTGTATATGTATAGAGTAAGTAATACTCTAATAAATTATAGAAAATTAAAGAGCAAAAAGTGTTTTGATTTTTATATCTTAAAACTGCGAACCTACTGCAGAATCGACATAATCACTATTAGTGCCCCGCTGACGACACGAATATTCAATAATTACTGATCGGAGAAAGAATACAAATTCATGCAGTAATTATTATAATATACTTTTACAATCCTTATAAAAATATCCTGATCTGATATATTCATTCAGTCAAGCTCAATTCCTTAAATTCTGAAACCATAAACTTCGAAAGCAAAAATTCTCGCAGAAAATGATTTTCCTGCAGCTCGTAAGTTTCCAAACTCGTAAATTCGATTGACCGCGGGACGCGAGAATTTGAAAACAGCAGTGATGTGGCATGTTGAGCTTTTAAAGAAGCAGGAAAAGAGACTCGCTCTCACAGGATGGTTTCAGCAGGATCGTATAGCGAGATGGCGTCGTTGTCAAGGCAACGACTGGCGCCTGGCCACCTATATTCATTCCTTCTCCTTCTCTTTTACTATTTCAGATAAATCAAGTTGCATATCTTACACGAAAAACTCTCGGATTTACATATGCACAAAACATGACATGGATTACTTGTCCGCATTTTATCTACAAATGAGATTGTAACTATAAAACGTTAACATTTCCATTATTTTATTCGTTCGTAATGCCCCTCATTCCTTCTCTCGGTTTAATATCTCTCTTTCTTTAAGCTTTCTTTTTTAAATTGAATATTCTTTTTTACGGTCATACATTGTAGAGTTTTATTCCCTTATTTTGCATTTCTTGTTTTCTTTTATTATTTGAGAACGCATAAGATTAACGCTGATAGTACACAGTGGTCTGTAGCATGGTTCAGCTTGAATATCTAGATAGCCTCTAAAATTCTTATAAATATTTGATCAGCAGTTAAATGATGGGACATAGCTTGAAAAGTATTTGATTTTTAAAAGACCATATTTTTATCAAAATTCAATCAATCTGTTCCATTTTGGGTAGGTTGTCTCTTCTCTTGGACTAAAATATCAAGCTATGTAAAATCTGCTGATTTTTAAATCGATGTTTGCTAAAATACGAAGCTATGAAAATAAGAATTTTATTATTGCGTTGGTTACAGCCTTATGTTAGGTACTTACTGTACCTACTACAGTGCCGTTCGTGTCAATTAAAGAAAAAATAAATTCAAAAATATTTATATCATTTAAACCCATTTTCCTACGGTCTTTGGGGATGGAGAATACAAAAAAGTGTTGATTATAGCTTTATGTTAGGTACCTATTGTACCCATTACAGCTTAGTACCGTCCGTGTCAATTAAAATATATAAATCGTTATATTGACAATTTCAATTTCGCTTCCTACCACCATAACTGTCAATATAAAGAATATTGGAATTTAATTTTTTTTTAAATTGACACTAACAGCACTGCGCTTTAATGAGTACAGTAAGTACCTAACAGAAAGCTGTAATCAGCATTATAATAAAATTAAATTTTCTTAACTTCATATTTTAGAAATATCAATTTTAAAATCATTGTACACAGCTTGGTATTTTAGCCATCGTCCTGTATAAAAGAGACATAAAGTGAAATTACACACATTGTACTAAGTGGTCCAAGACACAGCTTACCCTTTAAACTGAAAATAGAACGATATGATTGCATTTTGATGGAAATATGGGCTTTAGAAATTAAAGTAATATTTTAACTATGTATACTTATATCAAAAATTGAAATTTTGGAGAGGGTTGTTGGAGGTTGTTGAGGGTTTTGTAAGAACCTGTTGTTGGCGGCAAATATCATTCTTTCCAGCGAATCGACAATCTGGTTTCATGCGTCAGTCAATGCCGAGATTTGACCGCCAGATAAATCGATTAGAGGGATTTTGTTCGTTGGCAAAATGTCACCATTTTTAAAACTCTTAAAGGGAAAAAAAAAGAAACATTTACTGCAGAAATCACTGAAACATTTTATTTTTTAAATATTACAAATACAGATTCTTTTTATTATATAATACATAATAATAGCTGCAATAATGCCGCGGACTATATTTATAAACATTGCACAATGTTGTTTATTTTATATACACATTTTAAATGGCATTAAGTCTTTATTAAAGAGCAGCCTGAAAAATAAATAATTTAACGGTAGCCACTATAACGTAAATAATATAGTTTACAAATTAATTATGTCAACTTAATTAGTTGACAGTCGATAATAAACGTTTAGGGATATGTAAGGGGGTTACAAGCCAAGGGGCCTAAGTAGTGATGGCGCCAGGAGAGGGAGGACACTGGCCCACCCTGAAAAGCATGCCCACCAATATCCTCATTGTTTGGGTTTTTTTTTGAGAGGATGGTGGCGATGACCTTTTTTTAAAGTTACTTTCCGGTGGGTGTAATGACTATTGGGCCAATTTATGCACAACCATTACAATTTTTCTGTCGCCGCTTTGGGTCTAAGCATCTTTTTTTATAATATATAATGAACTAGATTTTGCCAGGGTTGTAACTATGGGCCCTCACTGCCCACAACCACAGTGAGCCCAGAAATTGTTGGGGTTGCGAGCCAATTACACTTCACTTTGTAAGTAAAATAAAATGTGCGGTAGTGTAGTAGTAGGTATGGGGCTCCGAGCCAAAGCTTGCTTAGCTCATAATGTGAAGTTACTCTACTGGATTTTTCGAACTATATTTAGTTAAGTTTGTGCCCTTTTTAAAACTAACTTTCTATAATTTCAATAATTTTAAAATATGTCCAATTATAGTCACAGAAAAGATCAAACTTACTCATAGTATAAATTAATAGAAAGTGTCTTTATAGTAATGTCGCTTACATGAAACTTTGTTTTGGGTCGTATTTGTACATAATAGATCAAAATCATAGTTCTTTAGGTTAGAAGAATGACATTTATAACAAATGTCATAACAATGACCAATATTATTATTGCTATATTGTTTAATTTTTTTTTGTTGTTGCTAGGTCTGATGATGCTCACGTACGAGCGACACATAAAACATGTAGCCTTATCACAGCGGTGGCACCAGGAAGGGGCCAGGATGGGCACCGGCTCACCCTAAAACATGGGTGCCCACCCTAAATTGATTCGGTTTTGTAATAGAATTTCTGTGGGGGAATGTAATAAGAGATAAAGAGAATACTGATGACTTTTTTTAGACGTCAGTTTTAGAAGTCATTTTTGATTTTAGTTGTGCCCATCCCAAAAATCATCGGGCCCACTTGTCCCGACCCATCCCAAAAATCCTGGCTCCGCCACTGCCTTAACATTATTAAAAGGAATATTTTTTGGAGTTTGTGTATTTTATTACTTCTAAATCAAGTTAAAATAAATTATTTCGATGCTGGTTTTTCGAATTGGACTCCCTGTGCTTCTGATCCCCTTTTTTAATGTATATTTCTTTCAAAAAAGCCAGTCAACATTTCCTAGTCAAAAATAATCCTAGGAAGATTCGAAAAATAGTTCTAAAAATTCAGTTTGGACATTACTATATAATTAATTTTTAGAAACGGTCTACATTATTAAAGTTATAGCAGACTATACCAAATTGTAGCATTTTGTAATAATGTCTATAACGCTATATACCTAATATAATGTACAACATAGTCTTTGTGCAACAATGTGCTATACCTGTTGATAAGGTTAGTCATCCATACTATTTTATGCTCCTTTATAGACTAATAAAACCCAACATTTACGTCAATTTTTCCCCACCGCAATACATAGCATATACCGGGTGACCAAACAATGTGTGTTGAACTGTAGCTCAAAGACGATAGCAAATAAAAAGAAGTGTTGATGGATATAAAACTTGGAGAGACAGTTTAGTTTAACATATTAAAAATAATTAGTGTGGCAAAGTTACAGAAGAGAGAGAGAGAGAGATTTAATATCTTATAGTGCCCTAAGGCTCAAACCTACATATTTTCTTTTTCACAATGTAACGTGCGTATTGATTTTCTCACCGTTCTACTCATTAAACCGTTTTTCATCTAACCTTACAATCTTAATGCTCCGTTAGGGTGATATCTACTAGTTTCTTCTTTTTCAATTATTCTCCTGAAGATGAATGCTTCTGCATTCGAAACGTGTGGAGAATTTTTATTTTAAATCAAAAATATTTCATTAATATAACACTGGAGGAAGACTTTAAGTTTTTATTTCTTTCCTTCTAAATTTCCACTTCACTTTAAGGCTCTACCACGCGCAAATTTAGAGGATGAAAAACACCGTTTCGCTACTGCAGGATTCTGCAAAGGCTATTTGAGATATTTGTCGGGACAATTTAAAATTTAATAAAGGAATGTTTGTATTTCTAAGGTACAAAGCCCTTTTTTGAAAAAAATAAGAATATGTATAAGAAAATGCCCACTAAAGGTGCGTATTTTTAGGCCCTTTTCCAAGGTTAATATCGTAGCTAAGAATTTTTTTTTCAAAAAAATAGCCATGTACCTTAGAAGTTCCATGTCTTATCTTTAAGACTTCAAAAATTGAGACAAAACAATGTCGTAATAAGTCCGTTATCTTGCAGGGCGCAACTCATGTTTTAGGTAAATTTTGTTGTCATGTTATAGAAGTTGCCTATATACAGCTGAATTTATTCTCGGCTGACGTGAAACAATTTACATCCAGAGAGAATAATGATACACTGAAAAAAATTATAGGTGGTCGAACAAGAAGTAATTTCGGGGGAAATTTTGGGCTAAATTTTATGTTCTTCTTTTTGGATTGTCAATGCCAATAACAGAATATCTAAGCGTCAATTTTAAAAAGACGCAACTAGTAGTTGTGCTATATACTCTGGGTTGCCATAAATGTTTCGGCTTAGACCGAGATGGTTTATAATGCGCCGGAAGGCAAAATGTTCAAGGCGCTTTCACCATTTTGTCAAAACGGGTGTTTGGGCTTTCAAAATTTCTTATTCATGTTAGGTAAGGATAAGAATTGAACGAAATGCAGTGGATTTGTTGATGTATTGCAATCAAAAATGGGCTATATTGAATTTTTTTGTTTCGTTTTTTATCGAAATGGGCCATTGTCTTGATAGTGAACAAAATATACTAAGGTAAATAGCTTATTGGTATTAGAGGCCCAAACTGGGTCACCGGGAACTTATGACAAATCCCAGGATGTATGGTAACCCTGGTATATTAACTCTTAGATCTAAAATTAAAGTTTAATTTGTCTTGGTAAAGGGTGATAGGTGCAATAAAATACAGCCATTTATGAAGGTTCTTAGTGAGTAAGGAAACCAACTGTTGCATAATGAATCTATTTATATTCGATTGTTTTTATATTTTATGCTTATTATACAGGCTCTATATATTGTTTATATAGTGAGCTTCTGTCTAAACCTGTTAAAATATAAATTAATTTTAAAGGTGAAATGTGTTTATCCATGGTTTAACGATTTAAAAGTAGTTGTCAGGCACGAATTTGGCGTTGGTCACATGATATTTATCTGTCCATGTTATTGGCTCGCAGCTACAATTTGGTGCAGCGAGACTACTGTATAGTGACAATGCTTCTAAGAAGCTAGGTAGGTAATATATAAAAATTGGACAGTATGCCACGCAGAGTAATAAAATACAATTTTTTGTTAGGCATGGGCGTCCATAGAGAGGGCTGTTGCTCTTGACCAAGGGGGAGCGGGGGGGGGGGAGGTAGATATACTTTTTTACTAACTTTTGTTAGGGGGAGTTTATGAAACGACTGCGACATTTTTTTTTGTAGGAATCACTTTTGATAGAAGTTCTTAAAAACGCAAAGTTTTGTTTTTTTTTGTAGCCACTTTTGAACGGTGGAGAAAGTGTAGAAAAGGCTGCGAAGTATTTTATTTTATAGAAGTCACTCTTGAGCTAGGTACTTACTTTTTCCTCTTTTGAGGGTGCAGCGCAACTAATCGTCAAAAACATACCACTTTAAAAAAAATAATTATAATGGCACGGAACGCGACGGACAAAATACTGCGCGAGTTAGTAACCACAGTCAACAAATCCTGGAACCAGCGGGACTTATCTTTTGTTTTTTAAATAAACACGGTGAAAAATTTGTAATATAAGAAAATTTTGATTGAAAAACTATTGACCTTACGAAGTATTTGATAACCAATGCTGAAAACCTTTAGTTTCAGGGTAGGCCTGTGCCTCCCAATTTTGAAAATTTGACAGTACTTATATGCTAATGCTGATGGGGGCGATCGGGCCAAAATATTTTTATAATGGTGGCACTTCCCGTTATACCGGAAGTAAGTGTCAACTTGCTTATTTTAAATAGAATACTCTATATATTACTACATTTTGCATTCTACGCAATAATTTAGGCATATCTTGTATACCATGTCCTATACCTATGACTAAGCGTTTTAGATATTTTTAATAGATTTTTTATAATATTTTAATAACTATTAATACAGGGTGTTTAAACAATACGATTAAAAATTAAATTGAAAAACTGCAAAAAGACTAGTTTTTCAAATGGAAATACACAAATTTTATAATTATTCCTTATTTAGCATTAAAAATAAGGGTACGTTTGTATATCCCAAAAAATTTTAGTTTTAGAAACATTGCCAATTTAATATTTTTATATGGCGATTTTGCTGCAGATTTTAAGTTTTGTTACTTTTAGTTGGCTATAACGGCGTTGAAAAACAATCAAATGCGAGAAAAATTTATGAAGCTGTCACTTACCATTTAAACATCATTAATTATCATGTATGTGCGCTTAAATTGTACAAACGAAGATTATTTAAATTTATTTATTATTTATGGAGAATGTGTTAAAGTTATATTAAGAACATGGGACACATTTGCCAATCGATATCTTCAAAACAGAAGCCATCACAATGTGCTTATTAATAATATTCAAATGGTAAAATTAGATTTTGCTGTTTTTCAACGCCGTCATAGACAACTAAGAGTCACTGAACTAAAAATCTGCAGCAAAATTGCCATATAAAAATATTAAATTAGCAATATTTCGAAAACTAAACATTTTTGGAATATACAAACTTACCCTTTTTAATGCTTAACTAAAAGTAATTATAAAATTTAGACTTTTTGCAGTTTTTTCAATCTTATTGTTTAAACACCCTGAATTAATAGTTATCAAAATATTATAAAAAATCTAATAAAGCAGGTCCTTGATAACAAGGAATCCCGCTTAAATTAAATAAATATAGGGCTTCTTTATAGAAAAAATTGATAATTATTTTAAGGCTTGCAAACGTCATTCTTAACAGAAAAATTCAAATATGTCAAAAACGCTTAGATATTTATAGGTATAGGTATACAGGGTGGGGACTTTAACTGAAATAAATTCGATTTTATTAAACCTGCTGAAGTTGCGCCTACAAAATTTAGTATGTGGGGGTTTTGGAGCATGCGGAATTGGATTATGAAGTCGGCGCAGTTGCCAGATTTCTCAGCTTTGCGCTACACGTAGTAATTTTGTTATTTTAAATGGAATGCACTATTTATTTTTATTGCAGTGAATTGGTAGTATCAAATTTAGTAAGATCTCAAATTTACAAAATTCTATCTTCACTAGTTTCTGAGCTATGGCAACACTGTAGTTCGCTTAAAAAGTACCGGGACGCTTGTCTACCTCCATAGTTACTAAGTTATTGACAAGCTTCAAGAAAAGTTCTTGTCTTTTCAAAATGGCCAATTTAATTTAAACTTTAAAAATATAAATTCTCATGATACTTTTTAATGGAACTACAGTGTTGCCAGAGCTCAGCAATTAGTGAAGATAGAATTTTGTAAATTTGGCATCTTATTAAATTGGACACGCCCAATGCACTGCAATAAAAATAAATTGGGCATTCCATTTAAAATATTAAAATTACTACGTGTAGCGCAAAGCTGAGAAATCTGGCAACTGCGCCGACATCATAATTCAATTCCGCATGCTTCAAAACCCCACATACCAAATTTTGTAGGCGTAACTTCAGCAGTTTTAATAATATCGAATTTATTCCAATTAAAGTCCCCACCCTGTACAAAATCTGCCTAGAATCTTACGTAGAATGCAAAAATGTAATAATATATAGGATGTTCTATTTAAAATAATCACGCTGATACTAGGGTTTCCAACCCTCCCGATTTAGTCGGGAGGCTCCCGCTTTTTACTAAACCTCCCGCCGCCCCCTCACTTAAACAAAACTCCCGCTTTTCCGATAACACGACGGACGCCTAATAACTGTACAGCTGCCTTAGAGAGGGGCAACCTTTTTTTTTAGAAAGCACGTTTGATGAGAGGAGGAAGAAATATAAAAGGCACGCCACAGCGTAAGGACAACGGGGTATCGACTTTTTTTTTAGAAATCATCAATATAATTATTTTAAGCACCTCAAAAAAAACTTGTCCTCCAGGCACTATCCACCTCCCGCTTTTCAATTTTTAAAACCTGACTACCCTAGCTGACACTAACTTTCGGTATAACCGGAAGTACCACCATTATGAAATTTTTTTAGTCCGGTCGTCCCCATCAGCATTACCACGATGGCAAATTTTGAAAATTTTCCTATGTATAGTTTTCCATATATAGTTCGAAGCGGTTCCCGGTGGAACACGAACACCCTGTTTGCAGGTGCTTTTATACCTATTATTAATTAACACTTCAAACTTTCTGCTCTACCTAACTTTATTTTTGTAAATATTCTATAGCTTTAATAATAAAATAAGAAAAAATTTAAAAGATATATCCGTATAACGATTAGAGACATTATTTTAACTAATACAATAACAAGTAAAATACTTATTTTCCTCAAAACAAATTTCTCATCTTCGAAATAAAATCAACCGAAACTCATTAGCATAAGAAAGAACCTGCCGCCTCGTCTCGTGGTTTCAGTGTGTGTCGATGTTTACAGAATATTTTTCACCACGTCATAAGCTCGCTAGTATGCCCACTTCGGGTGAGACTCTCTTGCAAATAAATTTCTTGCTGCACAAAGTTCCGCCTTAAGTATGGACTGTTTCTTCAAGTTGAAATCTATTTAATATTATTAAGATCTAAGCTGTCTCTTCAAGTTTCACATAAATCTTTTTTTTTATGTGCTATCGTTCCTTTAAACATCGATGGGCACTCGATATATTTTATTCACCAGGTCGTAGTGAAAGTTTTAAAATATCTTGTAAAATTAAAGTATTTTAAAAAAATGTATTTTTTGTATTATTCTGTACCCAGCATACAGCGGTATAGACTTTTTACAAAATAATAAATATATTATAATTAGCAAGAGTTTAGAAGGCCCTTTATCGACTATTGTTTCTTTTTACATACATACAAAACGTATCTAAGTAGTACCGATATACACCCTGTCTAAAATTAACACAATCATTTTATGATAGCAGGTTTCAACGATGAAAAGAATTTCCAAATAACAAAATAACTATTTAGTGGTTCCTTTTGAAAACCTCAAACAATAATAAATCACAAAAATAAGTTCGTTTTAACGGAGACTAGAAGATATTTCAAATAAATAATTTCGTTTCTTTTTACGACAATTTTAATAGGTTAATAAAAATCATTTGAAGTATTTTACCAAGTTGTAATTAGAAAGTATTAATAATATTATGGGATAGAAAATTGTATTTTATATACCTCAACAAACTATTATTTTGTACACAAAATGTATTTCATTCCACACTATTGTTTATTCGGATAATATAATAAAAAATCCAGAAAATGTAGTGTTTAATTTAGAAAACAATTTTTTAGTTTTTTTTTGACAATAAAATATTTGAAAAATGACTTGAAATTTTTGAAAATATTTATAATATGTTAAAACTTAGCTGATGCCTTTAAAATTGATATATAGATATATTTCATACCGTTACTTTACGTAGAGAATTATTATCAAACCCGATTTTAATGAGAAACGTAGATACTAAATGAATGCTTGTAAGGATTTTCTTATTAAAAATAAATTACGAGTAGTGTCACTGAATCAGCCCCAAAAAAATAAATGAAATATTAACGGTTTACGATATTTTTGTGATTTGTGCATTGCTTCCTAAACTAAGTAAAACAAAAATATGTTTGCAGTTTAATAGGTACATCATAGACAAATTTTATAAACCCTATAAGTACATCAGAATTCTGAATTTTTTGCAAATAAAATTCATACAGACTTCTCCCCAATATTCTACTGCACTCTTGAAGAAAATATGTATTTCATATAAGAATATAATATCATTTAATTTAGTCTTGTGCTAATTTCAGCGCCGGATTTTCAATAGGGCAAATAGGGCAATTGCCCTAGGGCCCTGAATGCTGCGGGGGCCCCACAGCGTACGCAAAAAAGCACTCAAATAAAAGTTATTTATACCTATTTAATTTTGGTTTGTTGTTTTTTTTTAACTGTATGCCTAAGTCCAACTTAATCTGAATCAAAGTTAATCATTATTTAAATATCAAGTAACAACCCGATAATAGATTATCAGAGGTCATTTTACAATAAATGTATTATTTTTTTAATTTCTGAGCAAGAGGCGACATACGTCACGCAGCGAGTTCAGTGGCAATGTTTATGATACCGCCAAAGTCAGAGAGAGCGCCCAAGAGTCGGGCCGGGCCGCGTTAAGGCACGAGATGAATACCTGGCCCGTGCAGGCCTCTAAGACGAATGTTTAAATAATAAACAGTAAACACTTCTTCAGTTTAGTTCAACAAACCTAAGAAACCTGTTAAGATAATTTTTTGATAACCCCCCTCCAAGCCGAAAAGTTGAACCCACCCTTGGAATGACAAATCAAGGTAAGAATAATATTGGGAAGATTTGCATAAATGGTGTAAAATATTTTCCTTGACTTCTTAATCTTGATGTTTTCAAAGCAGGTATAGGAAATGTAAAATTCAAAACTTTGTTGCATCCTAAACATTATACCAATTTTTTTAAATAAATACAAACTTTAAGAAAAGTATATAGATTATTATCCTTTTATTTACATAACCTCACTTTTTTACTGGCCTAATAATTGTGATGAGGTCAGGATGAGTATTTGTTTATTAAGGTTTACAATAAGCTTTTCAACACAAAATCTATAAGTACGAAAAATAAATTAATTTGGAATGAGTTTATTATATTTTATGATTATTATATTGTAATATTACGTTTCAAAGTATAATACAAATTAATAGGCTACGATTTTTTTGCTAATTAGAGGAAATCAGAAAAAATTAAGCCAATCAAAATGACAAATAATATATTTAATCTCCCTATTATCACATTCTTAACTCAAGATAATTTTGGAAAGTACACAATGTTTCTTATTTCAAAAAAAGGTTTAAAATTTTAGAAAATTTTATGAAATATCGGTGTCACAAAGACCATTCAACATCAGAATTGCCAGCGGAAAAGTCCAGATTCACAACGGTCGCAGTAAGTATCTGGCGATGGCCCGCGACAGCTGAGGTGAGGGGGTTAGTACGCAAAACTACTTACTATTACTCATCTGAGCTGAGCTCTACAGAGTAATCCCAGACCCGTTGCTGTTATCCCAAAATCGTCCTATATGCGTCGGTGGTCCGTCAATCTCGACTCCTCCGCTGGCAATTCAGATGTTGAATGGTCTTTGTGAATCAAAAGATTCTTCCAGTGTTCCTTAGCCTGGTTTTGTGGTGATCTAACCAACACTCAGGAGGTGGGCGGAATGAACTTTCGTCTCCTGAACCTGGTAAGCGGTAGAACCGCTAAAACACGTTCGGTGTGTTACAAGTCAAAACATTATTGATTAGCTTACTAGATTTTTTAAAAATTTTGTCACCTCGATAAACTTGCCCGCTTTGATTCAAAATTTTTTTATGTTTCCTCGCTTTTTCGCCTCGGTTAAGTTACCGTGTGTTTGACTTAGACTAATGACAATAATTTCTTAAAAATAATTTTGACTTTTTCACTACTCCTTTATTCCATAAAAATTTTATCGGTTTTAATAATAACTTTGTTATTATTAAAATTATTGTTAAATTGAAAGATTAGTTTAATTTCTTCTGGTCGTTTTTGCTTCTTTCTTACTTTTGATTGAAATTTAAAATTTGATGTTACTACTAAAAATGGACAGTTGAAATGTTCATCCTAATCGCATCACCACCAAAAATCTCTTTGTATGTGACTAAACGTTATAATGTAAAATGCCTTTTGAATAGTTTGAAAATCCGTTTTAAATCCCTTATAATTAACATTAAAATATTTATAAATTATATAACATTTTTACAAGTTGTGTCTTAAACGTTCATCGCACTTTACGAAACACTGAGATCACTAAAATTTTATGCTATTTACATCAGAGTCCCAAAGGGTCCGTGGATTTTTAAAAACTAAGGAGTTAATAAAAAAGTATGTCTAAAAAAATTAGGTTTAGCAAAACATTTTTACATTAAAAATTAAATAAATATTTACGGTAAACATATTATTATTTAAAAGTTGTAATATTTTAACTGTCTATAAACTTTTTTAAGTGACTTTGTTGGTTTGGTCGAATGCAAAAAATCAACATATGCGGTTTTCATGTAATTGTAATATTGATTAATAATAATGCATTTTTTCAATTTTTTAAACATACTTAAATACCTTAACCCCATTTTACCAATCTAGACAGTCTCATTGCAAATTTTGCCGTTTCGCCACGTGCTCTTCTTCATTATCGGAAATAATGTCACTGTTTTCGTCAGTCTGATTGTCAAGTACTTCCTGTTTTCTTTTAGCTGTCGCCATTTCTGCAGCATGTTTTTTCCGCCATTTTGTGCGTCTGTTTTGAAACCATACCTGAAAATAAAAGACAATATATTAATCAAAAGCTAAAAGTAATTATATTCCTAACTAAACTTTATTTTTGGGCAATTATTTTACTAAATTGAAGGTGAAATTTAAAATTTTAACAATTAATTTTCAATAGGGCCCTCTTGCGGCAAAATTCGGAACATATTTTCAGATTTTCTCATAGCCACTTTAATTACGATTGTCCAATAGTTTCCGAAATATGGGCCAGCCTTAATAAAACACCCTGTATACAAGTTGCATTCTATCAAACAATTTTTAATAATTAACTTAATCAAACGGAAATTTCTTTTCCGCAACATAAACAAGAATGATATTCGAGAAATAATGATAAAGCGGGATCCGACGCTGAAAATTCCGACGCGAAGCAAAACTTTAATTAATTAATTACTTTTCACAGTAAAACATGGCTGCCTTGCTTCGAACAAACCGCTGTTTAATATATTCTATCATCTACGCCATGTTCATTGCGCCTCTGCTACAAAACAATCAAATATAATCTCACTAACTCATTAATTAGAGCTATATATCAAATTAAAATTAAATATTCATTCCATAAATTGTATTTTTATTAAACTTAATACTGAGCTTGATCTTTTTCCGTTGTGTTCCAATTTTCTTATATTTTAATAAAACATTGAGAATGAAACACGTCTTTAAGTTTTCATTTTTTTTTTGAGAATTAACTAAAGTAACACTCCTATTTTCTTGGTGTCCTGATTAGTTTAAATTTTTGGCGCCTAATTTCGTTTAAATATATCGGATATGATGTCCATATCGCACGAGGAAATAAATTAACCACGACGTCACAGGGGTATAATATCGTTTACAATAATATTATTATATTTCCTTTAGTGAAGAGTATTATTTTTAGTAATATAAATTATTATATTGTTTTGTAATGTTCATAATATTTTCTATTAAAATTTATGAACATTTTTATTAAATATTACCATATTTCTAATATGAAATAGTATTTTTTTATTTGCGTTTCCTAGATTTTATTATAAGAATTCTAAAATATTCTTATAGTTATTATTAATTAATCATCTTATATGGTACCATATTTTCTAATAAGAAATAATATTTTTTTATTTGCGTTTTCCACATTTTATTGTAAGAATTATAAAATATTCACATATTTTTAAATACGAATTTATTACACAGCAAATGAAAATCAAATTTTAGGGCACTATTTTGCATAACTTGTGCCTCTATTAAATTTGTCTCTATTTAACCCTCTTCTGGGTGGTATAAAATTAAAGAGCAATGATTGGCAGCAGCAGAGTGGGACGCTGGCAGGGTCCCAGTAAGGCCCCATCAAAGCTGGACCGGTTTTGGACGCCATTGCTGTATGGCTTACGATTCATCATATCTTCTGACATGTGGGTATTATAGAGAGTTTTATTTCGTGGCCGGCATTTTTTAACAGGAACTAAATTTTAATAATATCGATAATTGAACAGGAACAGAGATTAAGTTATTTGTAATTTTTAACTCAAACAAATTATTACCCAAATTGGACAGCTAAAAATGTGTACGTTAAACTTTTGACAGAGAGGCATTCCCCTAAACTTTTTGCGTCAAATAAAAGCCTGATTTTTTTATTGAGTTGATTACAAATAATAAATA
The DNA here is from genome assembly GCA_935413205.1 of Polydrusus cervinus. Lineage (NCBI taxonomy): Eukaryota > Metazoa > Arthropoda > Insecta > Coleoptera > Curculionidae > Polydrusus > Polydrusus cervinus. Next base: position 3,658,899 of record OW284520.1, read on the forward strand.
CAATAATTGAAGATCTTTACCAGTAGCGGCGATAAGGGGCCGCAAAACGGGGGGGGGGGGGGGGGATTTGAAGGGTTCTTACGCTCCATGAAATCATAATGCCGAATTTAGTAATTGCTGCTTTGGCAATTTTGAAGATATTTAAGAGTTACGGTACTTCCTACTAACCCGGTATGTATGTACCCACCAATCTTCAAAAAATTAAATTGAAATATTGAACCTAATATTTTGACTTGAATAATAAACTTAAGAAGTTCAAAAGTTTAATTTTTAATTAAAACCCTGAAACTTAAAACATTAATTAATATGCTTTAGCATTCAATTACAATCAACAGATAATATCCAGAAGTTAGACATACAACAAACGATCCAGGTGCTCAAAACTGAAATACTGCCCCGTTCGTACTTTTAATAGTCGAACACTGTTTGTTAGATGATAATATCGACGGGGCAACATCTTCATTTTAATTGATGTTCTTTTTCATCCTTTTCCAGCACATTCTTTATTATTTTCTATCTTTCTTGTCTCTTTCCCTCTTTGGTTTTGGTTCCGGAAATATCGAGCCGTCGTGTTGGACCGTTGCCGTGCCTGTATTAACTCTCGAGACCCTATTTGCATGATTTATAGTTCTACTATAGCTTTAAATACCGTGTAATTCGCAAATTTAATATATAATGGGTCTGTTATACGAAAATCGCTGAAAACATGCAGCCTCGTTTAGCAGTTTTGCGGAAGGTTAATATATTTACACCCCTTTGTTCCTTTTAAAAGGAATAAGGGTGTTTTTATCTTTATAATAAGGTCAAAAGGCTAATTTTATCGGGCCACCATTAGCCCTATTTATTTATTATATAATTACACCGTTTTTCAGTTATACCCACTTATTAGGTATATACAATGTCCTGCAATAGTGCGTCAGGCATCATCATAGCTCCTATACGAATTAAGTTGGAAATTTCATTTATATGCAGACTTATACTGTATCACAGGGAGTATTTCAGATAATATTTTTCCATATACAGGGTCATCCAGAAAAGTGTGATAACAAAAAGTTATATTTTTTTAAATGGAACACCCAATATTTTATTGCATAATTAGGTTCGTATTAGAGTCCTTTATAAATGCTAAAAATTTTATTTATTTTGTTTTGGTAGTTTAAGAGTAATCATTAAAAACTAAGAAAATAAAGTTTTACGGTCCTGGAAAAAAAAAAAAAAAATCTTAATTTATTTTTTAAATCATGAGATTGGGTGAGATTTATGACAAGACATCTAGAGATATTATGCATCTTATAGTGTTTATCTATTTTACACAGGGTGTTTTATACAAAGGTTTCAGAAACAAGACATTTTAAATTTATTTTTCTCAAGTTTATCAATTTTTTTGAATATACGAATAGGGTTTTGCACAAATCTTTATTTTGAAATTTAATAACCTACAACTCGGTAATATTTCTATACAAAAGCGGATGATTAAAAAGCCAAGGAATTGCTAATTTTAAAAGAAAACCTCGACCTAAATTATCTCATAATTAATTAAGACTAATTACTTTCAAGAGAAAAAATCTCTGTTTCAGGAATCTTAATTTAATGCCGTATATTCTTTATTCACCCTTCTTAATACAGCTCAAGAGTATGATTAATTGCACAGAAAAAAATTAACAATCGTATTCTTGAAAGAAATTAATTATCTCTATATTAGACAGAGTTTCTTTTTATGCGAAAAAAAACATTTTTAAAGTAACAGATTTACTTAAATAACTTTGTAAGAAATATAAAAATAACCATACAGAATTCAGTTATCAATTGAAGACGACTGGATATATTTACCAGTTAAAACGTTGTGATTCAACATAAATAAAGACATTGCAACTCCAAAAATCTTCTGTCGTTCAAGAAACATGATTGTCTCCAACCTTTAAATAGAATATCTTTATTGGGTTGGGCTGTTAAATAAATAACAAGTTTTGTTGTTTGACGTTTCGGTCTATTTTGGTTTAAACCATCATCAAGAACTACATATATAACTAGAAATAAAAGAATGGCTAACAAATGAAAACTATCCTCTGTCAAAATAAAGAAATTTATGGAAATAAACTTTAAATTATTATTTTAGACTTCACTATTTACCACATTTTAGTTAGATTGGTAGACCTAAGATAAAACGTGACAATGACAATTTATAAATGTAAATAGTTTTAGGTGTAATTGATGCTCTTGTTGGAAATTCCAGCAGTGGGGCACCGAGAATTTTCTCTGCGAGGGGTTTTCTCCACATATTCACCAACCCAAAAAAACATTTAGTTAAAAGTGACATTTATAATGATGTAATGTAATATTCTCTTTCCATATCTGATGATGATGAATGAACCACTTTTTAAACTTACTGGGAAGTAGTATTTTTTATCTCATGTTATCAACTGATCGATGCCAATTTTACCATCACACCATGAAAGATATATTGTAATATTATTTTTTGGCTTTATTTTCTAATCTATTGGAAGCTAAAAAAGACACATTACGGCTTTTATATTAAATCTCAAACAAGAGCGTATCTGATGAAGGCACCGGACTAAAGGCCTCAGCCTCCCCTTCCCGTCCCTTGTCTCTATGTAAATGTGAGGTCATTAGTGTGTCGTTAACCGTTAACGTAAGGCGACCGAATCGATTAACGCTAAGTGACTGCGTAATTAGCTGTATACATGTTGCCGCCAGCGCTGCTATCGAGGCTGGCGGAATTTTATTACATCGCGGTCTCAATCCGACCTCTGTCCCTCTTATAGCATTTAGGTCGAATCTGACCCTGTTTGGGCCATATGAGCGCTCTAATTAGGGTGTTTTATACCAGATTTGTTTTTCTGATGTGTTGTTACCGTATAAATTGCAGATTTTTATCTAAAATCGTTTCAGTTCATCAAGTAGTAAGACAATTACTTTACTTTCATTTACCTAGCACCGTGTACGCAGTTGTCCAGCCCCATGGTGATTTTTGCACTCCGTTTTTTTCAGAATGAAGGAATTGCTAAATGGTTGGATATTGAAGAATTAATTTTAGTGTTTAATCTTAAGTTATTGAAATTAGTATAAATATAAAACGTCATTGGCTATATTGGTGAAATTAATCTGCAAATGATACCGTAGTTTATGTTAGAGTGGCAGACCTTTGGTTCTGACCAAACAGTCTCACGTAGTCCTATTAGGTCCGTTGTGATACTACGTATTCCGTATAACCCACCTTCATAAGATCTGTAATGGTTAATGCGGCGTACACTTTAGAAGGATTTTAATAACTCATTCAAACCAGCCACTACTATTCAGAAACCTACTCAGTCGATCAAGTTGTAAGTTGCATAGTTACTCCAGGCTATTGAAAAATGGTTCACCCAGAGCAGTGAACCTTCTTCTTGCGAGGCCAGGGCATTCACACAGAACATGTTGAATACTTTCTTCCTTATCTCTGCAACTTCTGAGTGGGTATTTGCATCCGTTCGGCATGTCTACCGAAGAGGACATGTCCGGTAACAACCGCAGTAATATTTCTCCTGTCTTTCCGACTATGTCTCAATAGCTCTGCGGTTCTCTTTTTATCAAATGTGAGCCACAGTTGCCGGGATGATACCGTAACTTTTATGTGATTGATATATTGTGGTTTTATTATCTATGACTTTAGTAGTAGTGGTATTTTTTCTCACTTTCTAATATCTTTAAATAAACGGTATTTCTACCGTTGCATAAGGGAGGAGACAAAACTAATATTAATAACTATAGACCTACTGGTCTCATTTGTAATGGGTATAATGCCTGTATTTATAGACAAGAATTTGTCCTTAAGGATTGTTCAAGGAACTGTGAATATCAATCAATGTTAAGTTTAGGAACACTGGATATTTTCCCTGTGTAAGGAAGCCTTAAGGAACTACTATGTGGGCAAAAGAAACGTCATAGAAACTGATTTCACTAAAGTCGTGAAAATTAAAAATACAAACTGTTTTATATATTCTACTGTGAGAAAATTGCGCTCAGTTATCACTTTTTAGCGGCTAAACGGTGAAAAAACTATAAATTTTAATAACGGGATGTCAAGAAAAATGTATTGGCCACTTTGCAATTTTAAAAATTTGCAAATTTAAATTTCTGCAAAGGTACCTATGTCTCATCGATGACGTGCTTTAGATTTAAGGCTAGATGCCCTAAACAAACAATACTTTTAGACTTGTAGTCCCAGCGGCAATTAAAGTGTCAAATAATAATCGTGAAATAATTAAATTAATCTCTACTTAATAATGCAGATTGTTCACGGCTTTCATTGATATTTTAAAAAGGATTATCATCTTACAACCTGTTTAAGAACTATCAATGAAAGATAAATCGACTTAAGAATCGATAATTAGATTATATCTTATTTTTTGCCTCTTGTCATTCAAATTGGTTGTTTTTTTTTTGTATTTTGTGTCGTGATTATTGCGTAAGTTTTGTTTGTATTATTAAGTTTTATAGCTAGTATCTAGTTTTAAATTAAACCTGACTATTCCTCTACAATAATTGTCAATTGTTTCTAGGAAAATTATTTTTTATATGTACTTAACAATAAGGCTTAAGTATATAAGTAGGTAAACCTTTGTGTTATTAGTTGAGCATTGAGTATTACGTCCTCTAGCGACCATCTGAAAAATGTAAAAATAATTTTCAGCGATCTCTTGGCCACTTTTCTTATCCAAAAATGTCCCCTTGTTAGTTGTAGGTAGATATCAATTTAAAAATTATAAAGCTTCCTTACATTAACTTTAAGACTCTGTAAAAATTGAGAAAGAATTAAAGAAAGTAAACTATTTGATATACCTCATCCTTCATGGGCAAAATTGTATTTTAATTAGCATGCACCCCATTTACTACGCCCCTGCTCGTTCTACACGTATTAGATCCTCGGAAGCTCAGAACGGTATTACTCATGAGGGATTTCGATGGTCAATTTAGCCCCTCGATATACTTAAAAAGTTAATCGGATTCATTTCCAAACGCTGCTGATACGTTGCGGTGATCCTACTAAACGCTTGGATGACAGATTTACTGAATACAAATTAGCTACAATGACATATTCTAATGTCCGTTCGAGCGTTTATTTAAAATTGTGGTTTATGTTCTTTCTTTATTAATAGTGTTTTACGAGACAAAAAATGTTGCTCTTTTTAAAAACAAGCAAACCTATAGTCTATTTCAGAAAGGTGTAATAAAGTGGGAAATTTCGTCCAGTTCGGCTCAATTTCGGTATTGGCCATAGGCGCAGGTAAATTTTGTGCATTAAATTATTTATGGTAACTAACAAAAAAAAAATAATTTGATAAAGAAGGAACTATTAGCTATAGCAAATTTACTCAAACATCGTTTTATGAAAGAGGCCGTGAAAGATATAGCTAAAGAACATAGTGTAACTGTGCTGCGCACACCGCCATATCATTGTGGACTAAATCCTATAAAACTTATATGGGCGCAAGTGAAAAAATTTGTAGCAAGACACAATACGACATTTAAAATGAAAAACGTTAAACTACTGTTTGATCAAGCCATTAAGGAAGTGACACCAGAGAACTGGCGATAAGCAGTCCATCATGTCATTAAAGAAGAGGAGAAAATGTGGGATCTTGACCACCTGATCGATCGTACCGTCGACCCAACAATTGTAACGTCAAGAGGAGATGACAGTTCCTCAGACGACGAAGAATATGATAATTTTTTATAATTTAATTTCTGTATGTGTTTTTTGTATTTTTTTATAATGTTTAATAAAAAATAAGTGTACCTAATACTATGTACATAATGCACGCCTTTGTCACACCATTTTCAGTGTTTGTGAATGGATAACAATAGGCAAAACTCCTAAATTGACCCAAACCTGGGTGGTACTACCTGCACTTGATGAAAATAATGATTTTGCAATGAAATCAATGCCAAATTATAGTGGCTTAAATATTCGTTGGGTTACTGTGTAGTCACTAATGAGCTTTTATTACTCTACACCTTTCTGAAATATACTATAGATAATATTTTTTGGAGATCTCGTCTGGATAACCTATTTCAAGATGTTTTCTTCACTCGAGTTTCCTCTTACTGTAAACATTTTTTCAAAAAAAAAATAATACTAAAATTATCACTACCTTTAAGGATGAATAATTTGTTCTTGTGGTACAAAAAAGCGTCTTCTATCTCTGCAATATTGTGTAGCAGGAATGTAAAATAAGAAAATCCGCGTTAACAAAAGTATTCCAACGCCTCTGCCTTGTAGAATTAATGAAACTCTGAGCCCCATATAGTAGGAAATCCAGCAGGAAGAAAATCTTTCGACAAGTGTAAATGTCCCCTTTTGTTACTCTCTAAATTTGCATTTTTATTGAATCTGTGGCAACCGAGATTTGAATACAAGTCTGGATGTTGACAAAAAATAATACGTTAAATATTGGGATTTTACGGACGTCCCTCTGCAAAATTTACTTGATCCGAATATTTTAATTAAGCCAATTTAATCTATAAGCCTGCCATTATATGCCAGTTATGCGAGCTGTTATGCATTCCATAAGCTTGCACGACTACCCTGGATATTATAGGCGTAGATTATATTATGGAAAATATAGTGGTAAAAATACATCAAAAAAAAAATGTAATATTACTTTTATTAGTATTAGATGGCGCTAGATAAAGCGGCGGAATAATTTTATATTTTAAACTTTTGGTCAGTTTTTATTAGGATTTAAAAATTAAATATTGACTTTAACATATTTAAAAACTATATTGGTAAATTGTTTAAAAATATGTAATTTCTGTAAATCATGATTTCAAAAAGACGCGAAAAGATAGCTTTAAATCAAATTTTACCCTTTGTTACATTTTTCAAAAATTTTGGTATAAAACTTTATTCAACACAAACAATATTCATCGGAAACGCTTAGTTTTTGGAATGTTTTTGTAAAAGTTGGGTCTCGGATGCATAATGAAACATATTGGTTCATTGTTATCACTTTTTTTAATTATCTTTCTTTTTCAATAAAGAAGCAAAAGCCTCGTTTTCTGTGGTTTTTAATTCAACATTCTACTGAGGATGGTTACCAATTATTTTTGATCTGTCACAGTTAGTTTTATTATAAATTTTATGACATTGAAACTTTTATAAGCGTTGCAAGCTTTAAGTGAAATAACCCCTAATTACCGACCGTGTCCGTTAGCTCAAAGGTAGTGAAGACCCAACGTTCAACATGGCTTTTATATTCACCGTTGCTATGGTTACGTGACGTCAGTCACGCAAACAGCATGTAACAATTTACATTATGATGAAGGGCAATTTAAAAATAGATCAGTCGTATGCACCATTGTTTTAGCATTGGCTCGCCTAACCTTAAGGTATTGATTATGAGTCATGATATGACGAAACGCGTCTAGGGATGGATCTGACGAAATAAAGAGAAATTCTTCTTCTGTATTCTTGTTTTCGGTTAATAAACCGATGCGAGTTAGCGCTGCCTAGCGGGACTCCTGTAATTGTGACGAATGTCTTTACAGGAGATTTCCTCTTAACATTTTTACTTATTTCTATAAGTTTGTTAGAGGTGCTGGTATGCTCAAGAGTGTCTAATAACGATACAGATGGCGCTCCGTGCCACATATTACTGGTGTGTCCCACCACTGTGCTGCCATAAGCAGCTTTGAGTTCTCTTTGCTTCGTCGGATCCTAGCTCTACTGATGAGTCATGATATGACGAAACGCGTCTAGGGATGGATCTGACGAAATAAAGAGAAATTCTTCTTCTGTATACTTAAGGTATTTATTTTGAGGCTTCGCGAAACTTACGGTTATAGTTCTTACGTGATTTACTGTGTAATTAAAAAGTTTAGTTTTTATTTTTCAGTTAATTCAGTAGTGTACGTACCTACTTAGTTGTGTGTTTTAAAAATGAACCTAATTAATGATATAGTTGGTAATTTGTTGGGCACTCCATTCTGTCGTTGGACAGATGAAGATAAGAGAGACGTTTTGTCACTCGGGTTTTTAGTCAATGTTTGTTCAAGTACCCACACTATACCAAGCTCTTCACCATTTTTTAAGACCGCGAGCCGCCACTCTGTCCTTAAAACGTCCTTTGATTCGTCAAGTATTCCTGTAAGTATACCTCAATTTCGATATGACCCCCTTGTGCTAAAACTAACCACGGGCCGCCACTGCGATCAAGAATGAACTTAAAATAATAACACTTTTTTTTTAATATGCATATCGAAAATATAATTACTTTAAGTTAGTTTGAAACTGTGATGTCACGCCACTCCTCATTATTATTAATTCGCTCTCAAATTAATAAATGAATTAATTATTCAATTTTAACCTTATTAAAACAATGTGTCTGAATTATTATTGCAATAATTAATCAATTATAATTTAAATTTAAATCATATCATTTAGTTGGCAAAAACAAATAGCGAATAATTTGAACGTGCTGTGTGTATATTTTGGATTATAGATTACGGTAGATATTCATTTATTGGAAACAATAAATATTAAAGCTTTAAAACGATTAAAACGTCGCCTAATTTCAGCAATTCTAAGTGCCATTTTATACTTTAGTTCATTGGAAATAACAATTTTATTACATCTGTTTTATTGTGTACCACAACTTTTAATGTCAGAAAATGTTAATCGCCATAGAGATTTTGTTGTACTTTTATTGCGTTATTTTGGCCATTAAAATCATCATGATTTGGTTAGTAACAGAGTTGAAGTAAAAATTATAAGCTAACTACATAACTAGGGTTTTTAAGGTGAACCACGGTATGAATTAATGGGCCTTATATAGACCTAAGTATACTGGCTCTTTCGCCAACCCCAGCAAAAAAAAATGTTTTTAAGGTACCTACCTACCTACCAGTTATTAAAGATGTTTCAAATGCCAAGGATACTATCACTCCAGTAATGAATGTACCTACAAATTAAATTGCCAGTGGTAATTGCTCTGGAGCTTACGATAAATTTCAGTGTAACAAATCTAGTAAAAAGTGTGTAAATTGCACCATGGCTAACTCAAAGCTAAATGGGACCCATAAGCTTGTTCACTTAGCGGCAGATTCAAACTGTCCATCAATGTTATATCAAATAAAGATTCTGAATAGCCGCAGAAACAATTGTGAATAATGATTCAGTCACATGTGGAAGAGGTTATTTCGTTTTAAGAGATAGTATTTGTTGTGAGGAAGAAGCTGTTTGGAAAGCAAACACCGGGGTTGTTAAATAAGTTTCAGATATGAACCTGACGGTGGCGATGGCGCCGTGGTTTCTAAATACCTCTGTTACTCCCAAGTGACACCTAAAAATATTGGGATTTAATTCATATTCCCATTTATCACAAAAAGCTATCTACGCCACTGAGACAGACAATTCGATGACAGAAATTGAATATTAAGTATTACATACTGACAGTTTCCTAATGTCAGCACTAATACTTATTTTTATTCTTGTTTTGTGTAAACTTAAATCCTTATTTATTTCCACAAGGCTAAAAAAATGGGAAAGAAAAACTACTAGGCCGCTATACAAAGTACTAATCAGTGGGGTAAATTACGCAAAATATTATTACACTTTTTGGTCGGTCCAAAGATACTACATCTACGAAATCTTTAAAAAAATTAATTATAATAAATGATCAGTAAAACATATCTCGCAATAAACTATTTTCAATTAAGAGTTGGCTAAGCAGCGACAAATCGTATAATGTTGCAATCTAAATTGGCTAAATGATATTATTCACGGTACATTTGCTTCGTTTAGCGCTTTATTTGAATTATAGCTTAGTAATAATGTGGGCTATAAGACAGTGCATTCCAGATGAGAGAAGCCGAGTGGTGTGTCGGCTTGTCTGCTTGTCAAGCAGGATCGGAATAGCTTGACGTAACGTCCAAGTTAGAAAATTATTGAATTGATTCTTTGAATCTAATTGCAATACTTAAAAGGTTTGTTTCCACTACAATCAGGAACAGTCCCTGACTATCAGTATTCTGAGCAATAGGAAATTCCAACCATTTGAAAACAGATAGAATGTTTTAAAAAATTTCCCTGTTTGTGGATTATTTGCAAGCAAATTGGCTCGAGGGTGCGCAATAACAATTAATAATGCGTTTTGTAGAATTTTAATATTTTAAATAAAATCTCTATTGTCTGTGATTGAAAAATGAGAAACTCACCTTAAAACAATAAAAAGGCTTTCGGAATCAATCAGAAGTAGACATGTGCATTGACATTGGTTTGGAAACTGTCACCAACCTATCGGTAATTTTCTGTGATAGAAAACCTATAATTAAACAGAAGTGGGTATCATAATTAAAGCTCCTTCCCCTCTCATTGCAGTGTTAGTTTTTAAACAAAAATTTAAAAAAAAAATTTTTTAATATTATAGTGGACTAAATGCCGTTCTACCCGAATGAGGATGTTATTGTATAACTGACGACTAGCACTGATGATGGCGAAAGCCGAAAGCGCTCTGTTACAATATTAAGAAAAAAAAGCATTAACACGTAATACCAAGTCTCTTTTTTCCATTATACAATTTAGGTCTGATATTTTATTAAACGTTTAAATGTATTTAATTCTTTATTTATGGTTGTAATATTGTCGGATATGGATTGGTATTCTTAAGGATACTTCGCTGTACAGTTAAGACACTTAATGGGTGATAAGTTTGATTAAAAAAATAGGTGTAGTGGAAAGATAGTGCATAGAACACGGACAAGAACATTTCTAGTTTCATAGGAGTCAGGGACCAATGTTTATAAAAATGACTGTTTGTAATTGGTTGAAGAAAGGGTTCCATTTTGAATTGTTCATTTAAGAAGCTTTTCTCCTGATGTTAATAATTCTTGACATAGCTAAAAGGAACCCCTTCTCTATTTTGGTAGGGGTTACAAAACAACATAAAACCTCAAAGAACCACTTACTCAGTGGAGTTATTAAAGTATAATAAGTGTAAGGGTAACCTCTGCCCGTTTGGTAGCTCAAGTCTCTCTAAATGATGTAAACCATAATGTCAGCCAATGAGAAAGTGGTCTTTGTCATGTTATTTAATTGTTAGATTGTTTATTTCTCTTTTGGCCCGAGTTGACTAAAGCGGAAATTGTTTCTTTTGAACTTACTTGAAATAGCGTCGTATGTGAGTTTTAAGGGATATTTCTTAAGACTATGTATGTTATTCACCGTAATGTAATCGTAAATTGTTTTGCTTCGCTTTAATAACACTATATTAAAAATATTTGGTGTTTCAGTAAATAAATAGCGCACAGCAAATTAAAATGTAATTTAAAACTATCTAAGCTACACGTTCCAGTCGTCTACCTTTTGGTAGCCCGACAATATAAACAGATGTCATTGGTTGCTGGTTGAAAGCCTTCTTATTACCTTATTCACAGCCTGATGCCTTATTCAACGCCATCATGCATCTTGTTAGAAAATACTGATTCTTTTAATCAGTAACAGTATATTTGTTTGAGTTCGAAAATTGACTTTTTTTTTCTTCTATTCAATTTTTGTAGATTCTATATTTTATCCGGGACACCATGCTAGAAACTTCTAAATATTTTTAATATTCTAGAGCTATCCGTCAAGGGTGAGTTTTAATTCTTATTAAAATTTAATGGTGCATCCAGAGGGGGAGTTATGAGGCTGCAGCGCCCCCCCCCCCCCCCCAAATGTCCAAGAAAAGTAACTGATATATGAATTTAGGATAATAGATCAGGAAAGCACCTTCGCTCGCTTTAGTAAGATGTGGAGACGTCACGACGATACTTATTTCTAAGGACCTCAGTTCCCAAAATCCTGGATTTTCTACATAAAACTATTTTTGGATACAATATGCTTTATTTTAAATTCTGTTAAATTCTAAGTGGTGGTTTTCGTTTGGGTTGCACCTTTATAAGAATTATGTAATTTGTAAAATTAATATGCACTAATCAATGATTGCCGAATATGCTAGTCCGTCACTGCCTTCAAGCCCCCTTGCCAGGAGATGTCAATGGGGTTCGGAGACCGAGCTGTAGTTCGCATGATGTATCGTTTTTAAGGGAGGGTTTGCAGCCACCGCGGCATAATCTTCTGACAAATTGAATAAGGGCGGCACAAAGCTAGGGTGGCTGAAGGCCGCCACTTGTTTATAACAAACATCGTCATAGCTATTAGGTTTAGCCGCCCTGATTGATAAGGCTGTACGTCGTACAGAAAAGACACGAAAGGAAACTTTTCGTAGACTTCCACCTGCTATCGAGGTAATATAAATAAAGCGGGGATAAAGAGAATGAATATTGGATTCTTTTCACGTCAATAAACAAACATTTTGAACAATTCATTTAAAGACATTTTCATATACATGAAAGTCAATTTTGTAATTTATCTTTCCGCAAGCAAGTTAAGTTCATACAATATTTTCAATGTGCATGTGACGCTTTTCTATATTTTGAAAATTTACTTCTTTCTATAATTATATATACAGAAAAGGTAAGTTACCTATGGTACCATTTATTATCTAGTTTAGTATTGTACTATTTGCAGATGTTCCAATGGAGTTGTGTTGCTACTGTGTTGTGTCGATTAAAATAAGATTTTTTGGCAAGGATTGGGTAACTAGAAACTATATGCTGGATTGTCTCATTCTGTGTAGCTTCATGATATTAGCCTTCACATAGTTGGTCGCTACTGCTTGTTCTTGGCAGGCTGTAATGAGTGCTTGAGTGATGTTATTGTTGACAGTACCTTTTTCGGTTTCTTGTATTATTTGATCATGCATAGGTTTCTCTTTAAATTTTGCATTGGCTTTATTTGTTTTTTATTCGCCTGAAGATGACTGGATACACTGACTAGTTGAAACGTTGTGATGTAAAAAATTTATAAGGATGCAAATCTAAAACTCTTCTTTTATCTATAAGATTATTAACTTATTACAATTATGTATTACCAAGAATTCCAAGAAGCAATAAGAAAATGGAAAGATATAAGATTCCTTAGTATTAACATTGTTCTGGTATTCTTCGATTATATTGACATTGTTCTGCATGGTACAATGCCTTACTATCTTAATACCTTTTTTTATAGGCCAGCATAAGTTTGATTAATTGTTAAATAAAAGTTTTTTATGTAGAAATCAAGAAACATTTCTAACAATCAATACATTTTTCTGCAAGTCAAATTATTTCGAAGTGAGCATATAGCTTTATATCTAGCGATTTGTTAATTAAATTTTATTCCGTTTATATTAATCTCAATTCCAATTAAAAATCCAGGAGAATAATTCAATTTGGCACATTAAATTACAAACATTCGATTAAAAAATATGCACCACAATAGCTCTGACAAATGTTGATATAGATTGGCAATATCAGCGAGGATTGATTTTTTTTTTGTTTCAATTCCGGACCTGTTTTGCAACGGGCCTTTGCGAATTGACGTTTTGATTTATTGCTGATGTCGCTAATCTACGTGACATATATACGTTTTTATTGTTTTGCCAGTGCAAAATGTCCGGTTTTATAATTTCAGATAAAATCTTTGAAATACTGGAGAGAGAGCTTTCAGGTGACGGTTTTGGATTGTCAGTTTGGTTTACCAGAGCCATGTATTTGCGTTTTTCTTTTTAATGCAGCAAAATAGAGTTTTGACTGTCATAAAACTTTACGTAGGTAGTTGTTTTTAACAGCAAGATGTTAATTTTATATTTAAAGTTAAATCTAAAAATATACTTAATTATAATCTTCATCAGTACCAGGAATTTCTTCTATAATTAAAATGTATTTGATTGACCAGCAAATTGCGCAACTTAATCACAATTTAAGTTTGTTCGTATCTCTAACAGTTCCCAAGATACCAATGGTTACCCTCAAATTAGGAACATCAGTGGCATAGCCAGAAAATATACTCGCGGGGGGGGGGGGGGGGGGGCTGCTCTTTATTTAAAAAAAAAACTTTTTTATATTTGTGAAAAATATGAATATTGGTGTCAATCCAAAATTTTAACATAAGACGTATGTATGACTCTAACCGCGTTTTTTGGGCTCGGTTTTTCATGATTAAAAATAAAGTAAATATAGTTTACCACTCCAAAATTGATGATTTTTTCAGAAATCATGTATTTTAGGAGCGTAGATCTAAGAGCAGTTTTTGGTGAAAATGCTTGGGTTTTGAAATACTCCTTCTTAAGTGCCGTTTTGTATATTCATAATAAAGCATTCTCGTTTCTTTTCACACTATTTTTTTATTATAAATTATCACACTTCTTCCATAAAAAATGTTTCAATTAAAAGTTGTAATTTAATTTTTCTCTTTAAAAATAAATACCTAATTGTTTTCTGTTTTTTTTGTAAAAACATTATATTGCATTGGGTTATATTTTTGTTAATTTAAAACAGGTCTAAAAAAGGGAAAACGGAACAAACAAGTAGTATATAATAGAAAAGTACTATAAAATATTATTCTTTTTACTCGTTTTCCTTTAAAATTGCATCATGAATCAATAATTAAAACGGTATGCGTCTGAAACCTTAATCTCTATATAAAACAGGACTTTAAAAACTAAACGTTTCCTACAAGACCTTTGTAATCTAAGCCAAGAATACATTATTCAAAGATTTGAATTAAGAGTCCAAGCGTGAGACGAAAAATTAGGTTGCAATTAGACTTTTAGACCCGAGCTCCTAGGCTCGGGGGGGGGGGGGGGGGGGGGGGGGGAGGGGGGGGGGAATTCGGGTATGTTCGGGTGATGAACACCCTGTAAGCAATAATAGAGACTATTAGACCTTCCGCTTCGTATTGAATTGACCATCATTGATTGTTAGAAAATTATCCACAACCTAAAAACGTTGAATGAAAATTTTGTATCCGCCAAATAGAATCCATCATTATAAGTATTTTTTGTAAGAGTAGGAGTGAGTGATAAATCCTGCAATTATTATGTTAAACCTATAATTCTCGTAATTTAATAAATAAATATCAGTCTTAATTATTCGACCCTAGTGAAGTTTACTTCTCCCTATTTACTTCTTTTACAAGAGATGCTGTTAAAGGACGGTCCCAAAATTATATAACACTCTGAAATAACGTCCTTTCGTAGCAGTTACAGGGGACGAATGTATAATTAAGTACAAGCAAAAATTGAATTTTAATTTAATTAAGCCTCCCCTAGCAGCAAAACGAAATATTATTTAATAATCATAAAGACTAAAGATAAGTAATTTATTAAAAAACCAAAACTTCGGCTGCAGATATAAAACATCGAACAAAAAAGATAACTAAAATAAAAAAATATATATAAGGATCTCTCTATATCTATTAATTTCGATTCCTTTTTTATTCTATGTATTGTAGGTTACCTACAGGATAAAAGGGTTGATCCATAAAAAGTCTTTTTTTTATTGTTTCACGAGACGGGGATTCTCGCACTTTTAAAATAACTCTCGTCTCGAACAAACCGAGACCAGACTTTTTTGCTAATCTAAGATCACCAACATGTCATAAGATGTTTACTCGTCTCGTCAGAGTCTCGCAATTTCTCGTTCCCAAAAGATGACGCCTGAATAGAACCAAAATTTTAATACTGCAAAATTGGCTTTTGAGTTTTAGGGTTCTTTGTACAACGGTTGCCGGATTTATCAATTCATCGCCATTTTAGTGGTTTTTATTTAGCAAAATAATAGTTAATAAACACAATAATTGTTGACGAGGACTTTTGACAACATTATTATGCAATAAACGAATATTTTATGCCCTAGTGCGACATTATATTAAAATTTTGCAAACTCTATATCTAAATGGAATTATTTTGTAGACTATTTTCGTAATTACCCATTATTTTAGTAGTATTTGCTATTACTTTGCTGGGTCAAACCTGGCCTAAGTGCGTCCGGCATATGGACAGGTCCTCGAAAAGAACAAAAATATATAATATTAATATATTAAATAATTTTAGTTGGACAGGAGCAGAAGATCCCACTGGACTAAACTATTTTTACATAAAATTAGGTATTGTATTTTAAAAATATTCTTATTTGAGAAATTGCCACTCATCTTCGTCTCCTGCTTCTTAATTTTTATTGGATCAAGGTATTTTGTATTAAAACAAAAAATGTTGAACAAAATCCATAATTTTAAAAAGTTATATATTTTAAAAAAGAACAGAAATATTTTGTTTTCCTTAAAACTTTTCTCTTTCCATCTAAAAATTAAAAGGTGTAATTATTACAAGCAGTAATCATAAAAGTACTTTATTTACTCTGGGAAAAAGGGGATAATACAATCCAATTAATTTTTCCGTCTAAACTCCAGATCAAGTTTTTAATTTGAATTTTTCTGTGTACTCGTTATCTTTGTAACCTAAAAGAAAAAGTCAAGGGCGGATTTGGAGAAAGAAAAATAGGTTATCACCATAATAACAAACCAACATACAGTTGGATAATTAAATGACCAGAATAATTTTTATGATGATTATATTCATAAATAAAAAATAAAAATAAAATTTAAAATATTTTAAAAGACTTGTTTGGCTTGTTTTTAGATCAATTTTCCAATTTTTTATTCTGATAATGAATTCTAATGGACTTTAAAAACTGCTAACTACAAATGACTGGTAATACTTACCAGTTAAAACGTTGTTATTTAAAAACAAATAAAGACAATGCAAATCCAAAACTCTTCAAGAGTAAATAATATGATGCCCATATCGCATGAAGAAGTAAATTGAGCATGACGACATTACAAGGATGGATATGATTTCTATTTTCCATAGATTTTAAAGCAAACAGAAAATATACGTGGTAAGGTAGACTTTTTTTTAACAGAACCTCGTCCAGTCAACTAACAGCTGCTTAATATAATCTATTGCATAGGAAGTCCAAAGTTGTTTTTAGAATAATTATTTTAAAAGTCGTAAAAATAATAAAAGGATGCATGTCATATGTTGTTAAGATCGCACTAATGGAATTTATTAAAAATGTGAATGGATCATAAAGTACCGTACATTTCGAGAACTGATTCTAAGTACTTAAACTTTTTTAGATAAAGATTCGTTGTCGACTTTAAACATTAGTATTTATCGGTATTTTACACTTATCCTGCGAAGAAAGTTGTTTAATAGCCGTTAGAATTTTTTTTGCTTGTGTGAAACATCTTTATAGGAAATATTTTTATATAATTTGCTGTGTTAACAAAATGTAAGGCTTTAAACTCTTGCATGTTTAAAAATAAATGCACTTTCAAGCCTTTTTTTAAACAGGGCTTGTGGCTTGGGGCTCCAAGCTCTTTGGTCAAGAACTTTTCCCTGTCCTGTATCCCACTTATTCTTTTATACTGTCATGAACTATATCCAAAAATAAGCTAAGCAATCTTTAGATTTCAGAAAATGAATACAGTCATAAATAATCTCGTTTATGGACCTAACGGACGCACACAGGAGACAATAATAGGAATTCTTGACCAAAATTTTTAAAAATTACTTGGATGCGACAACTGAAAAGTAGCACAGATAAATATTAGCCACTTACAATTCAATATCTTTTCTTACAGATAAAGCGAATGTGGAATGCACAATCATTCAAAACTTGAGTTATTGTAACTGCTTTTGGTTGACTTAAAATCAAGGTAAAGGAACACGTGCTATAAACATTAAATTATCTCGTCGCCCTAGCGTATTTTTATAAAAAGAACAATAATTTAAATTTAACAAGTTTTTGATAAATGTGAGAAAACCCAATTAAGTGTTATTTCAGTATTATTTTTACTTAGAAACATCGTCCGTTTACAGGGTGATTCCTAAGTTGATACTTTTTTTTAGTTATGCATAGAAGGCATTTATTTATAAACAATTTTTTCAAATACCTTTTTTCAAAAAACTCAGAAATAGGCGAGATAGAAAAGTAAAAAATCTAAACATAGCCCGCTATAGTTTCTGTTGTTTTTCTTATCTCTTATTAGTCTCTTATTATATGCAGAACGCTTTCCCTTGCGGGCTCATCCTACACCCAGAAGTTTTCTTAATGTTATTCAACGAGCACGTTAGGCAGAACCGTATTTGATCCATAGTGTAATAAATGAATGTAAGTACCTTATATTTGAGTTTTTTGAAAAAAGATATTTGAAAATATTGTTTATTTTAATGCCTTTTATACACAGCTAAAAAAGAAGCATCAACTTAGGAATCACCCTGTATTTTTGCAAAGATTTCCCATTTAAATAATTTTTGCGAAAAGCTGTATTTGGCCCATATGCGGACAATTAAAAACCATTTAATGCAAAGAATAACGCTCCTTGTTTAGTTATTTTCGACTATAAACTTTTCTTGGACATTTAAATATATTTAAAGCCTTCCTTTTTATGTGTTCCGATGATTTTAGTTTTAAAATTTAATAAAAGTTTTTATCTGTGGACGCCACTGTCTCAGCTTCAATTTAAAAAGGAAACGAAAAGAGTATAATTCGACACCCGCTGCGAAAGTCATTCATATTTTAATTTAATTAAACTTGTAACAAGATAAAATTAATTTTTAATTTCTGCCGAGCTGAGGTAATGAAGGTAACGAAGAATCTTAAAAAGTTGGCCTTTAACTGGATTTTACGATAATTTCTTTTCGTCTAAAATGCAGCGCGGGAAAAATTTTGTCCAGATTATTTTTTTGCTGTAACCTCTGAGGACCTGTTAGTTTAATGAAGCCGACTAACTTCAACCGCAGTTTAACGGCCCCTAATCCAGGACGGTAATCTCTAAATTAAAGTTGGTTTATTTTAATTCTCTTATTTTATTGTGGGAGGAACAATAATAAGATTGTTGATTAAGAGCAGAGTTTAATAAGAAGAAAATTTTAAAACTTCTCTAAGTTTGTAGCGGTTCAGTTTTCAACGCCATCTTTTCTAATGTTTTTTTTACATTTAAGAAAGCATGGAAATTATATTTCAAATCGCCTGAAAGTGCCTTATACTATAAGGTTGTATTTCGTCTCTTCGTTGCCGAATAGGTTTATTTGGGATTGTATAAAAATTACCATGGCTTTGTCCGCCTTGTCAAATTGAATCAATATAATAACTCAGAAACTCCTTAACCGATCTATCCAAAATTAGAAGCTCTTCTCTCCAAAACATCTCCACCCTTACATCCGTCAAACTCAGCGCCGGTTTAAGGCTGCGTCGGGCCCTAGGCGGCAGGCTGAGGATGGGCCCTTCCCCCCGCTAAAGGCTTTCTGAATTTCGGGCCCCTACCGGGCCCTAGACAACCGCCTAGTCCGCCTAATGGTTAAATCGGCGCTGGTCAAACTTCTAAAATAAAATGGCTTAAAATTCTGTCTAATTCACTCTTTTTAATTCGAGAAGGTTATGATCAGAACACTGTATAATAGCAGGATTATGATCAGAACCCTGCTATAGGAGGGTTATGGTTAGAACCCTGCTATATGAGGGTTATAGTCAAAACCCTGCTAAAGTAATATCGTTGCCCTATTATTTCTCTGTGGTTGTTGGAAAGATGCCGCTACGTTACATCTAAAGCCGCTAAGTAGGCTGCGACAAGTTTTAGACGGTATTTGATGTTGATTCAATTGTTATTTATTTCGGATTGGTTATAATTACCAGCGTAACATTTCGGTGCGAATAAATTATTAAAAAATATACTAAATAAACTTTTAAACGTGAAATAACTTAGTGCAAAATACATCGGAACTATTGGGTTGTAATTTGTGCCTTTAACTTTTTCCGAAAATCTTTGGTAAGTACTTTATTAATAACTTGTTAAATACCTATGTAGTTTGTAATTTATAGAATGGCGGCGCAATAATAGACAGAAAAATGTACATTGTTTCTGCTACCAATTCAGATACTTGTATAAATTAGATTTTTTCGATTTGTAAAATTCACATACCTAATTATTTGTTATTCCTACAACAAGTCAAAGTTGAGGATTTTTTTAGGAAAGGCGTATTTTGGAGCGTATAGATTACGAATCGAAACGCCGTTTTTGTCGGAAATGTTTTTAAAATTTTGCTTAAAGTGGTTATATTTCGGATAAATAATGAAGTGATAGTGGTTCTATCTGATCACAACATTTTTATCGTATATAATCTGAATTATCTTGCTTCTTTAAAAAAGCAAGAAAGGCCTCGTTTTCTGTGTTGTTAAGTAATTTTTTTATTTGTTTTTAAAAAAATAATAATGAATATTCTAGAATTAGGAGATGGGTTATTGTTATTTCCCTTATTCCTATGGGTGCCTTAACTTAAATAAAATACATTATTTGTTGTGCTATGAACCTATTATAATAATTAGGCATCGCTGCCCCAGTGTGCGTCGGTGTGTCGCCGACGTTTTATATTTATATCCATCAGCGTCGCTGCTAAATTTAAACAGGTACAACAATCTTTTTTTTTTTTGTTAAAGCTTACATTTTAAATTACTTTATTTAAACATGTTTTAGGCTTAATAAATAAATATTTATTAATAATATTTACTTACTTTTACTTGTGATTCAGTCATTCCTAACGCATAAGCCAATTTCGCCCGTTCGGGACCGGCGAGATATTTCGTTTGTTCAAAGGTTTTTTCTAAGGCGAATATTTGTTGACCCGAGAATGTCGGCCTCGTGTGTTTCTTCTTTGCGTCTTTGTCTTGACCTAATCCACCCATATTACTTTGGTTAACTGAAAAATATTTAAAAAATTACAAAAGTTATACGGGAAAATGTACCTAAAATTAAAGTTTTCAGCTAATGGGGACTACACTGTAAAAGATTATGGTAAAATTTCACAATATTTACTGTATTTTTTACACTACATAATCAGGATTTATTTTTTTCACTATAATATATAAGCTATATTTTTATGGGTAAGTAAAAACTTGTATGAAAATTTACTAACAAAAAATATTTATTTTTTACAGTATTTAATGAAAATATTAACTTGGGTTTTTGGTATGGGACTACCAAGAAATGGTGCTGCTACAAGGTGGAATTTTTAACTAGAATGAATTCAGTATTAGAAAGCTTCTTTATTTGCGGAGAAAATACGAAAATACAGGTGCCTTTATTTTTAGTTTGGTACACTTTTCTCGTTCCGTCATGAATTTTACCCCTCTCTTGGGGGTAGAAACCGCCACCAACTTTTTTTTCTTAAATTTAAAAGTATGTAATGCAATAGCTCGTTGGAAAGGGCATAGAAAAAGGAATACGACCCACTTTTTACTTTTGCATTTTGGTTACTATTTTGAGTATGAAAAAAACGAGAGAACCTCCGTTTTAATGTCAGTCATCGGGAAATATATTTTTTTTAAATTTATTTTTAAATATTAAAAAACTCCATTTTTGAGCTCGGGAAATCGGCCGTAAAAAATAACCGGATAGTGTAGCCGATTCTAGTTTGCGCAGAAAATTAGCTAAAAGATCAGTCTATAACATATCCCAAATTCAAATCAATAGCTTTAAAACCAATTTTCGTCTTTTTTTCGACCCTTAGTTACATTTTTCAAAAATTTTGTTATAAAAATGTGTCCAAAAAAATCATAGCCTTCTTAATTCGAGTATGAAAAGAACGAGAATAACCTCTGTTTCAATATCAGTTCTCGGAAAATAATTTCTTCGAGATTTATTTTTAAATATTGAAAAACGCACTTCTTGAGCTCGGGAGATCGGCTGTAAAAAAATAACGGGATAGCGTGGCCGGTTCTGGTTTGCGCAGAAAGTTAGCTAAACGATCAGTCTATAACATATACCAAATTCAAATCAATAGCTTAATAGCCAATTTTTGACCTTTTCTTGAAAAATTTTGGTAAAAACCTTTGTCCAAAATAGTCGTGGCCTTAGGTTGGGCGCGCCATCAGTTGTTGCCAGTCACAGAAATCCCGTAAAAAAATATATCAAACGCGAGTTTCTCTAAAACTACACAAATAATTTTGTAAAAACCTGTGTCATATCCAGCGGCAAATATCATTCTTTCTAGCAAACCGAAATTAATGTTTCAGTAAGAGTAAATATATTTTTGAACGCCAGCTATACCTATCTTTTAACTGGACAAATGTATCTGAAGTCTAAAAACGTCTAATTTAGTTATCTATTATTATATTTCCCAAAGAATTAACGATGATTTTATTCAATTGACTGAACAACTACAACACTTAGAGTTATTATAAACTTTGAGGCAGCAACTTAGGAATTATCAATAACTTCTTCCATCTCCTTTAAAAGGAAATACTCAAGTCGTGCTTATGATGTAACGCATGTCAACTTCGCACAACTTCGTTAAAAATACTTGCCAAGACATACACACACATGGTGTATAAAAATAGGATTTAGCACTATTGACAAGTCATTGATCAATGCAAATGTGGGGCATTGAAGAGTTAGTATTAAAAGTATAAAAATACAATTTTATATTTTCATAGAAGCACAGTTTGTTTCTATAAAAATCATATCATATTTCAATTACCGACTTCTTTTCTTTGACATTCAAATTGATTTGGTATTTTTTAAATTCATTTCTTAAAAAACATTTTTGTATCGACATTTAATATCACTGGGTGAAGGTCAAAGCTTTCTAGATTACTCGTTTCTCCTTTTTCCTGACTAGCCAATTATTGACAAAATATATTTATCACAAAAATCAAATACAAATTTTTTTTTTCAGAATTCATATTAATTTCAAATAACTCTGGGTACCTTCATTCCCACTCCATTTTTAAAAGCCAATGAGCTTTTAAATGAGCAAAATGAAAATTATATAAGCCGGAAACGTTATTACACATGTGCGTTGTTGACGTGACAAAGCTGTCATAATCCCTCTAGAAATATGGTTTCATATTCTTCTAATCCTATATTGGTTCCAATTACGTTTTTGACACGCTTGTAACGAGATTTCGTTATAGTTCGTTTTAAATTCTTCTGTCTAACTTTTGATGTTTATAATTGTATGTCACCCATCCAGTATTATTGTGGGCAGGTGAAATATTTTAATTTGTTTAACTAAATTTACTTTTAATCTTCACTGATAGAACTTCTAATAAAAAAATACATTTTATTGATTAAATTAGAATTATTTAGTCCATAAAATAACTGGGTAGCGCAACGGAAATATATGCACATCAAAAACTGCATCGTTTGATTTTGTCTTTTAAGTCTCTCATTCCATTAAAAAATAGAAGCATTGAGATTAGAAACCCCATTTTTTTTTACCGATACATAATTTTTTATGCTCGACTTGCTATTGTCAAATATGTCAGATGTCAAAAAATGACAGCCATTTTAAATTATTTAATCGGACAGCGAAATGTAATACAGTGGTGTAGTTATAAATGTAATTTGCCATTTAAAAAATTTCAAAATGCACAAAATCACCAACTTCGAAGCCTCATATCTCCGAAATTGCTGACCTTTGGTTCTGACCAAATAGTCTCACGTAGTCCTATTAGGTCCGTTGTGATACCACACGTGTTCCGTAGAACCCACCTTCATCAGATCTCTGATGTTAGTGCGGCATACACCGCAAAAGGATTTTCACAACTTATTCAAGCCAGGGGCTACTATTCAGAAACCTGCTCAGTCGTCAAAGTTGTAAGTTGCTTAGTTCCTCCATCGAAAAATGGTTCACCCAGAGCAGTCTTATTACTTGGTAGGGTTTCCATTAAAAATCTAGCTAGCCATGACTCTGTTCCTCCCACGACCTATCCAGCGATATTAGAGTTTTGATAAAAAATCAAATAATCAACCAAAAAACAATAATTCTAAATAATTTATTATAAAATGTGCTGGTCTCTTCGATGTATTTATTTTCACTCTTCTCATGTTCCCATGCGGTCTTTAGGCCTGTAACATGTGTTGAGAGAGTGGGATAAAGAGATTTTAGATAGTAAGTGATTTTCTCCGTCTAAATTTGTATTCTGCCCTTGTTTCCTTTCTCTTCGTATTTGCCATTGGTTAACTATTGAATTCTTTTTACTGCTACAGAAACAATGGGTTTATATAGAGAAACAACTATGAAATTTTATCACTTTTCTTCGCTTTAATATATTGTCGTGGATTTATATTCAACAATTTTAGACGTTTTTCATATTATTTTGTTGCGTGTGTATATTTTTTTTGTCCAAATATTATTTAATAAAAAATACATTTTTTTGAAAAAGGTTTTTATTAAAGAACTTAAGAAATCTAATGTGTTTATTGAGCTTTCAGTGGTTTTCAACTTTTGAAATTCAGAGTTTATAGAACTGTTTTAAGTTAAATTTTAAATAAACTTCGTAAAAAATCAATTGTCCCTAAAATCAACAATAACAAAGATTTAAGATAAATTTTTAGGGAATACCTTAAAATTAAAGAAGAGAAAAAGAAAAATTTGTTAAAATTAAAGTTCTAAAAACTGTATATTTAATTGAGGTGTCAAATAGGAAATATTATATAGTCTGCCAACGGCAAAACGACGTTTTTTAAAGTTGTATTTTGACCACTAGTTCTTTAAATACAATATCTTTAATATTAAAAATATTTCTGATTTTTTTGCTGCAATGAAATTTTATTCTTTGTTCTAAGTAAGACTAGGTTAAGAAATATAATAATTTAAATGATAATGATTAGGGCAACTGAAGGGAAGGGCTACGGTAGGTTGCATTCTCACGTACCCCCGCCAGCTTCAACATTCATTTTGAATTAATTTGTAAAAAAAGATTTCTTTTATTTTAACCCATTTCGATAAAAGATTTCTCCTGTGCTCATTACCCTGTCGTAATTTTACTTATAATTTTTAGAGCTATTAAATGTCACCACAATTAACAAATATTTTAAAATAGTTACATACTAACCCTGAGAAAAAAAATTATATATTTCTAAACAAATGGGGGGTAAATGTGGTAGTAAAAATCCTATTTTTGTATACCCATGTATATGTAGGTTTTAAACATTAGCGTAGGCAGAGGTGGGTAAGGAGACCCCGTTCAAAAAAATATATAACGGTATTTAAAAAATATTTGGAAGAGAGTCTATATTTTTTAATTTAAATTAAATCAATAACTGTGAATAAATTATTAATAAAAAGATAGATTCTGGAGGTCCTTTCACCCTCCTCTTTCTGCACACATCTTAACTGTAAATAAATAACTTAAAATAACTTACCATACCGGACATAGAGATCGTTTTCTGAAATAAAAAAGGTCATATATTATAAAGTTGTTAAGTAATAATAATCATATAATACATCAAGCAATACCTTTTTATCCTATATTATTTATATGAGATAGATGTTTGTTTAAATATCTTACTAAACGATCAAAAAATATTTACATATCTATAAAGGCTGTCTACGAAATCATTTTATATAGCATAATTTTGTTAAGAGCTAACAATAGTCAATGAGTCATAACAAACAAATAGTGCATTTCCACCACATCGTACATATTGTACCTGTGTCTGTCGATGGCAATAAAATGTCTTCTTTTATATATAAAATATAATAAAAACGAATTTAACAAGAATTAAGTGGCGCAGCGGTCAGTGGCGATTTTTAAGATAATATCGGGGCATCGTTTGTAATTTTAATAGAAAATAAGAAATTAACATGAATATCCGCAATATTTCTATTTTTATGTTCTGCATGGCGGATGATATACGTTGAAACTTTAAAAGAAAATTTTCAATTAAAAAAAAAGTTATCATCCGCCAAACTAGAAGTTCTTGTGAGCCCCTTATTAAAATTTTTGTATTAAATTTTTAATTAGACAAGCCAGGAAACGATGCCGCATTTCACACTGGTATGAAAGGCTCTTAATATTTAAGACACAAATTTTATTTCTAGGTAAACCTTCAGTAGGTTCCTCCAGAGGCCAGTTTAAACTTTTTATATCAAATGGCAACTTGTAAATTTTTTTGGACCATTTGATAGCTCAGAAAATTCTCTTTTCGGTGATGCATTTTTTTTAGTTTGAGTAGGTCGCAGTTTTGAGGTTCTTGAATGTAATTTAAAAAAAAATAACTTAGTAGTTTATTCAAGATAATTTTTATGTATTTTGTATAACTTTAAATAAAAAATTATTTGAGGTCTACCATGGCACACGAAAGAAATAATTTGCAGCAGCCAAATCTAGAAAAAATATATGCAACAACTTAAGATTTTTATTTATTCAAATTCTGTTTATGTGGGGGGGGGGGGGGGCGGGGTCGAAGGCTGTTTCGCCCCCCTCTAAGCCTTACAAAATGGGTGTTTTTTACCTTGATTCTTAAAAATTGTAGGGCTTGTGATCGTGTGAAGGGTCAGCATTTTTTTTATAAGTCACTTTTGAAAGTAGGAAGATTTTTAGAGCCGGGATATGCTATTTTTTTAGAAGTAATTTTTTTTTAGTTCCCCCCTCAACAAAATCCTGGATTCGCCACTGGCGCCGATAACCCTTGAGGGGGCCCTGCATAGTGTATATGATTTGTTGCTTAGAATTACTAACTTAACAATCTTATTCATGTTCGTCGACTGGAAAAATAAAAACCAAAAAAAAAATTACCACTTCTTGGACTATAAGAATAGAATAATAGATGAACAAACAAAATTTAATACATTTTGATTCTTAAAATTATTTTTTAATGTAAACTTTCCAAAAACATCAAAACTTTTGAAGCTACGAACAAAATAATTGCAAATTAGGTTAGAGCCATTTAAATTTCAGAAACATCTAAATTCTGGGGTAAATTTTATCGTTGGAAGCTGCCAGGGATCTCGTTTACAAGTATTTAGCTTTGGCTGCGTCACGTCGTTAAAAGAGTTGGATAGCGTTTAAACAAGGAGACAGAACTCTGCTTGATAAAGCGTCATGTGCGTAACAAAGGACAAAAAATTATTTTAAAAAGATTGTTTTCTGAATTTGTTCATTTTAAAACCATCACTTTAAAACATGCTTTTAGTGCATATTTACAAATAGACAACGAAATAGTTTTTAGGCACCGCTTTCTTTTTGGTGTCAGCGGTGGGGTTGAATGCACTTGAAAGCTCTTTTTTTTTAAGGGGTTTTTAAAAGGGTAGTTGGATAGTTAAAAATAAATATTTAAATAACATTAAAATGAATTTGTTTTTTTTCTATGGATTTCGTAGTACTGATGTTACTACATTTTAATTATATAAGGTCCCCAGAATAAACGCGTTTTATGAGAATTATGAATGTATTTAAAAAAATTAGAGTGAGAGAACTACAAATCGAAATAAGGTAATGACGAAATAAAGATTAACCAAAAAAAAATTAGTGACATAACCTTACTAAAATAACATATGGAAACGTCAGCCAATTTTAATTGTGAAATAATTTAAACTTTTTATTAATAATAGGCAGCATGCAGAAGTGTTCTTTTAAAAATTGAAAATGTTTCATCTCAACACTGGTAATCGAAAACAGATCATCTTGTTTTCTGGCACAAACGTTGCGAAATGCACCACAAAATTTTTTTCCATAGTAGATAATAATTTAATTAAGAGAAGATAATACATTCATGGTCATTGATTAGTAAGTTTCAATTTATCCTTTATCTACATCAGCTAATATATTTTCCAGGTATATAAATAATAAGTCGCTACTCTCCAGAAGGAATATTGTAAATTAGAGGTTTGGAAAGAAAGCCTTATCTTCCTTCTTAACTTTATTAAACAAAATTAATGCCTTTGCTTTTCGGCCAAATAGGCCATCATCAAGACATGAGGAAATGATATCTAAATACACAGAGACAAAGTAGGACGCACTTTGGTCAACCAGATAGTCTATTAAAGAAAAAGAAACTTCAGAACTTAGCCTTACAGACTATGTAGTTACCTTAGGTCGTCTTCGAGGACGGTTAGCATATCCTAACATTTTATGTCAAGTCTTTTTTTGCCAAAAAAATCTATAAGTTCTTAACTTCTTCGCAAAATACTAAACTGGCACCTTTTAATGCCAGGATTTACTTTAACTCTTGGCAGCTTTATTCATAAATGGCCATTTCTACGAGACGCCTCTGGTTCTAAGCTAAGGGATAGGTTGTTATCATCTCAATCTATCTTCCGTATCAGGCAAAGTGTTGTGCGTGTCGTGTAGAACAAGCATCACCATTGTAGAAGTGTTTCTGCGGTTGCCGGAGGCGGTCTCCTAGCAACGGAAGCGGCAAGTCGGGATGAGGGAGAGAGAAAGGAAATTGGGGTGGGGGTCGCGCCGCGCCGTGATGCCTCCTAGCTGTACAATGGGGTAAAATGTAGTTTAAAAGGGTTGTGTTTGGGGATAATTAAGTTTTTAATACGCAATGTTCTTTGTAAGGTTTTTTAATAAACTAGCTAAGTATTACATTTTGTTGGAGTCGTCCTGCGGGTATTACTACAAGGGAATAGGTAATGTGCAGAAAGATTTGATTTTTTATTGCCGACAATAATAGACATATGAACGTTGCCATTCATATTTATTCGATAAAACTATATAAATAAACAACCCAAAATTTTATAATTGCGATACTTTATATTTGACAGTATACCTGTTCTAAGAGTGGAATAATCGTCTGTGTTTAAATTTTTCTGGAGAGCGTTTAAGAGTTTCAAAACCAATATATTATTTTTATATTAACAAAAAAATGCTACTCGAAATGCACAGGGTGGTTGATGCCATATTCTAAAAAACCTAATTATCGATTACATATTTTTGAAAGCCTTTATAGAATTGGACAACTGAAAAAATTACAATTGTGTCAAATTTCAGAAAGAACTATAAACTTAAAGAAAAGGTAATTCAATTTTGAATTATAGAACAAAGTCCGATTTTTGATAAACCAATTTGAACACGTCGAAATTCGACGAAAATATCACATTCTATAATTCACATAATAGCAAATTATTTACATCTCAAAAAATCAACAAAGCTAAGTACAAACTTTCATTATGATAAGGCATAAGTATATAAATTTTATAAAAATTGGATCTAGGAAAAATGTTTTGATTCAAATAATAAATGCAAAATCTGACAGATTTGGCATCTTCTTCAAATATATTCAACGATACTGAAAATTTACGTGTTAATTGTTTTTCATCATTCTCAAGTTATGATTGATGATTGATCAGTTTCTTAACGTTAGATAACCTAAGTAGCCCATTTATCCTGTCAATTGGTTAAAGGAAACAAACAATATCCATATAGTAGAAAACAATTTTTTGTCAAAAAATAAATACACCCCCCCCCCCCCCAATATGATTAAATCTAATACCTCTAGAAAAAATGGGCAAATAATTCACTCACCATTGTATTTGGAGTAAAAAATAAAAATACCAGGTCGATATGTTTAAAAGGAAAGTTAACGGTTTCATTACTCTCTTGAGAGGAAAATATCTAACATTGCACCATCCTTCTTAACGTTGAGCTTCCATATATAATTTTTAAACTAACTTTTTTACTTCAATTAATCGTTTATTAGCAAATCAGTAACACACAATGTGTTTACACCACTTTCTACGACACTAAATTATAAAATTTCCTTCTAGTCTCTACACTAGTAAATTTGTTTGTCAAGTACGTATTTGTTGAACTAAAAATAATTTAGTGCGATAATTTTGTTCACCATTTATTGAGCTTTATCCCACTGTGGCGCATCACCGATCGAGCAAGCTGTTTAAAGCAAGACACCCCGTTGGAATAATTATATCTCCAGATAACCGGATCAAGAGATTATCCAGTTTAGTATCGCCCCATCTCGCTTATCAAAACGCTAACACACTCTTACAAGCTTCAGTTATGTCTGTTGTGTGTTATCCTGCTCGTTAGCCGAATAATATCTTGATTGCACATTCATGAAATGTTCGTTTTAAGTGCCACAGACAACGTTTTCTTTCTTTTATTATTGCAGGACCTCATTAGCTGGAAGAGAATTAAAAGCTGAATATTATTCAGCAAGTTATCTGGAATAGTGGATGCGCTAGAGATATCTAATACTTAATATTAGAAAATTAAAAGTAAAATTGACGTACTTAGTAATTATTTTTAAGTTGCAAGGTTGTTTGGCTAAAAGTCAATATACAGATAAAATAAAAAATGGATCCTTATTAAACAACAGCATATACAGAATTAAAGACAAGTCGTCCGTCCTGCTGCCTTAAAAAGTTAATATTATAAGAATTTATGGGTACAGACTATTTCTTTGCTAGCAAATTGTATTTAATATAATTTTATATTATAGTTCATCCAATTACTGGCTGGAGGCACGTCACAACTCGCAAATACAGAATCATAACAGAACAAAAAATAAGGTAGGTCTGTTATTAATTAAAGAATCCTGTTAATTGACATAAAATTCGTTTCGACAACCTTTGTCATTTCGAAGAACTTTAATGTGTGTTAAAAGTAATTTGAAAGCGAAAAATTTTTAATTTTTTATAAGAAGAAATTCTCATATTGAAGTTTAATTAAATCCTGACATAATTGAAAAAATATGCAATTTAATTAATGACATGACTCGAATCAAAAATTACGTCAGAAGCTGTGACGTGCATCTAGCTAGTAATTGTACGGACTTTACCAGGTAATAAAATGTGATTATGTATTTTATGATAATTATTATAGAGACTACTAAAAAAAATTATAATCAGTTATAATAAAGCACTTACTGGCGTCTATTTCCCAACACTATTGCAGGCATACTGTGCATGCCAGGCGGAGAACTTGATGGCGGGATATTTAAAATATAGGTAGAAATGGGTTTAATTATTTTTTGGTGATTTTTTAAGTCACGGTGTGGGTCATAGTCGAGGTTCTAGTCCCAATTAATTTTTTTTACAAGAATATTTTTGTTATTCGCAGTTTGCCAGCTTGTTAATTTATGGGCCATAATTATTAAAAAGAGGGGCAGGCTATTACTCATTAATCAGTAAGTTTTGTCGTCGAAGCTGTAAAACATCTGTAAAGTAAACACCTTAACTCCAATTTTTTAAATTGTAGAACAATTTATTTGTGCACAGACTGTGGGCTGAATTGTATATAGTGCAAAAATATATTTACTCCATTAAAGAAAACAATATAGAGGTTATTATTCTGGTTTCTATTTCTATATTATTTTCTTTAATGGAGCAAATATATTTTTGTACTACATACAATTCATCTTACAGTCTGTGCATACATAAATTGTTTTACAGTTAAAAAATTGGAGGTTATGTTTTTACTTTACAGGTACTTTACGGCCTCAACAATAACAAAATTTATTGATTAATAACCTGCCCCTCCAATTTAATCAAGGCCCATAAATTAACAAACTGACAAGCTACGAATAACAACAATATTCTTGTAAAAAAATTTATAGAGACTAGAACCTAAACCACAGAACTCGAACAAACTTAAACTATGACTCACACCGTGACGCAATAAAACATTAAAAAATAATTAAACCCATTTCTCCATATATTTTAAATATCCCGCCATTAGGTTATTCGTCTGACATACGCAGTGTGTCTGCAATAGTGTTGTGAAATAGACGCGAGTTAATAATGTCAGTTTACTTCGTGTATTTAAAGAATAATACTACACCATAAAAAAATGTATTACAGCACTGGGATATGTTTCCAAAAGTCAGAACCAGTTAAACAATTTAGATCAATTCATTGTTGTATAGTAATTGACTCAAATAGAGAAACTTATCGCGAATGCACCGTTATGCGTTTATCCATTGCGCCATCAAAAATGAAACAACAAAATTTGTTCGTCGATTTAATAGTGTGATTTATAGATGGGAGATTGAAAATATGAAATTGCATGTGGGGTAGCAATGAAGGGATGGTTTTATGGTTTCAATTAAAAGATACGCCAATGGATATGCGGCTTTACGTCATGTATGATCCAATATTTTGACTGCTGATAGGGTGCGCGCTCTGTTACACCATAAAAACAATTGTTTTAAAGGGGCCCGTTATTTTTCCGCACATCAGCTTTCGTTATGGAATGGACTTTTATATACGGCTGCTAATTTATCAGACGATTAGAATTTGCATCGGGAAATTTAATATTGGTCATTATAGTCTGGGAGCATTTAAAAAGAATTGTCTGATAAGACTCTAAATAATTATAGATTAAATTCTTCACGACCGTACGTATGTATGTGTTTGTAATATTTTTTACAAAGTTCGCGTAAATATCGTGTTTCTACTTCCACATGGAAATTTGCTGTCTCCTTTATACTAAAGTGATTGGAAAAGTGGGCTATTGCGGTTAACTGAACGGATATGATTTCATATCCACAGGGGCGGTTCTACAGGGGGGCCTGGGGGGGCCCAAGACCCTCATCATTTCTGAAAAAAACTATAAAATTTATGCCACTGATAAAAAAAATTCCGGGTGCTTTATTATTTACATAATTTGATACAATTTGGGCATGATCCTAAAAAATTTTGGGCTGCAGCGTTATTTGCTTGCGAAGGCTACCAAAAATTATGGCGGCGCCCAGTGGCGTATATAAGGGGGGGGGGGGCTGCCGGGCTGCATTTTTTCATCTCACGCATGGACTCTTAATTTAAATCTTTAAATAATGTATTCTTGGCTTAGATTACAAAGGTCTTGTAGAAAACGTTTAGCTTTTATAATTTTCCTTTTAAAAGTCCTGTTTTATATAGAGATTAAGGTTCACACGCATATCGTTTTAGTTATTGATTTTTGATGCAATTTTAAAGAAAAACGAGTAAAAAGAATAATATTTTATAGAATTTTTCTATTATGTCTGTTCCGTTTTCCCTTTTTTTGAGCTATTTTAAATCAACAAAAATATAACCCAATGCAATAAAATATTTTTACATCAAAAATAATTAGGTATTTATTTCTTAAGAGAAAAATTAAAGTAAACGTTTCAATTGAAACATTTTCTATGAAGAAGTGTGATAATTTATAATAAAAAAAAATAGTGCGGCATGAAATGAGAATGCTTTATTAGGAATATACATATACGGCACTTAAGAAGGAGTATTTCGAAATTTAAGCATTTGCACCAAAAACTGCTCTTAGATTTACGCTCCTAAAATACATGATTTCTGAAAAAATCAATTTTGGCGTGGTGAGCGATATTTACTTTTTTTTTAATCATAATAATCCGAAAACGCTGGTTAGAATCATACATACGTCTTATGTTAAAATTTTGGATTCACACCAATATTCATATTTTTCACAATTATAAAAAATGTTTTTTTTTTTAAATAAAAGGAATATCAAAAAAAAACATTAAAAAAATTTAATCCAACCATACAAAGGGGGAGAGGTAATAATTTAATTTTCGAAATTTGATAGTAGTAAGGTGAATTTTAAACGAACTTTGGGCGTGGCCTCGAAAATCCCCCCCCCCCCCCCCCCCCCCGAGCATATTTTCTGTCTGCGCCAATGTGGTGCCCCCCCAATATTTTGGGTCTAGAACCGCCCCTGCATATCCACCCTAGTTAGAATATGAAACTGACCAATCACAGGTTGGTATTGACAGATGTGAGGTTAAGAATATATTTCCAAGTCTGTCAAATGTGTTCTTTTTTAATTTAAATCTAAACATTTACACCAGAGTCTATGCATACACAATTTGTTCGTAAAGAGTACACGAAATAGTGCGAAAATTGAAGGTATAATACCAAAATTATTACCAAAATATATTCTACCGAACTAAAGATGTGTGCACAGATGCACTTTCTTATTGCAAAAATCTCCTTATGTCAGTTACAGTTACTACAATATTTAATGCATAAAATGTACTATACATATACCTACAAAATGAACGTTTTTTATTAATCTTGGTTGGTTCTTTGCCATGCAAATATTTTCTGATATATTTTAAACGGGGATCCAACCCCTATCGATCTTAAAAGTTTTAAATTATCTGGTAATGCTTTCTGAAATGGTGGAACATGAAGTCATGAATACATAAAATCAGATAAAACAGACAAAATTATAGATTAAAAAAAAATTTATTCTATTTTTTACTAACGATTTTCAGGTTATGGTATTTTTACAGGATTGCCACTTCTCTTACCACGTTAACAGTGTTGCTAGTTTATAAATTGGTTATTATTTTAGAAACTTTAAAGCGAACGTTAGAAGTTCATATTAATGCACAAAAGCCCTTTTTAACTCTTTAAGACGAATTTCTAAAGCTATTTTGTTGTACTTTCGGAATTATAATTCTTACGCAAGCAGAAAAAAAACGAACAAATTGTTTTTCTTCTGTGCAATTCAACATAACCAAACTACAATCTTGGTTGAGAAAAATAAATTGTTCATTTTTATTAATAAATGTATCGCTTTTTGTCTGTTATTCTGCAAAAGGCCGAATATGAGAAAGATAGATATATTCAAAGTGTTTTGTGTAAATATAAGAAATGACCCAAATTGATAAATATGTTACAGTGTAATTTGGTCCATGGATATGCCAATGAAATAAGTTTTTCTTCAATTGTTTTTCATTATTTTTTTTACAAGTTCACGGGCTACTAAAAAGAAAAGTTATGATGCCTGATTTAAATATCTTTTTTGAAATTTTTAGTATGAAGTTCAGAAGTTTAGTCCTAGAAAAAATATACTGTACAACTCGAGTGGATTGTCCATATTGCGCTCAGAAGTTTGATTTACTTTCTCATGCGATATGGACATCATATCCACTCTTGTTGTACAAACTACTATTAATGGCTTTGGAAACAAAAAAAATGTGAAACTGCTAATTTTTTATTGCTATTAGTATAAGTTGCATAGGAGAATCCAAACAAATCAAAAATCTATAAGTTATCCCCACATCAGCCTTAATGATCCTCTGATAGACATTTATTAGGTACGTTCTTTTTGGACGAATATTTAGGTCCTTTTGATATTTAGCTACTAATAGATTTCGAATAGTACCTAACAGGTGTCAATTTATTACAAACAGAGAAGCTTTTTTTTCTACGTCTATGAACATTTTTCAAACGACATCAATAGATTTTCGCTCGTACAAGATTGGACCGTATGCCGGGATGATGCTCCATGTTCTGTTAGATCGAGAATAGTGAACACTTCGTTGTAAATCATGGAGAAGAGAAAATCAATGAATTCTCCATTGTGGAGCTGCTGTTTTTGTCAATTTATACGATTTTCATAGAATAGAGCAAAAATAACTCTTCTACGGCTTTAAATTAAATGCCAGATACGGTCGTGGCGTACATTATTAAATAACGTATACGAGACAATCAAAGAGAAGATATAGTATATTTGTGTTATTTAATAAGATATGTATTAAATGCCGTTTAATTTTTACTATTACTATAATTACCAGGGGCGGTTCTAGACCCAAAATATTGGGGGGGGGGGCACCACATTGGCGTAGCCAGAAAATATGCTCGGGTCTGTTGGGGGGGGGGGCTGGGTGGGCGTAAGTAGGATATTTTTTTTCTGAAGAGAGGGATAGTCGGGACGGTATTCCATGGTATTGTACCTAGCGAAGAAGGCGGAAAAGCGCCGCAGGCGAAAATTTTTTGGAGCCACGCCCAAAGTTCGTTTAAAATTCACCTAACTACTATCAAATTTCGAAAATTAAATTATTACCTCTCCCCCTTTGCATGGTTAAATTAATTTTTTTTTAATGTTTTTTTTGATATTCCTATTTAAAAAAAAAACATTTTTTATAATTGTGAAAAATATGAATATTGGTGTCAATCCAAAATTTTAACATAAGACGTATGTATGACTCTAACCAGCGTTTTCCGGGCTCGGTTTTTCATGATTAAAAAAAAAGTAAATATCGCTCACCACGCCAAAATTGATGATTTTTTCAGAAATCATGTATTTTAGGAGCGTAGATCTAAGAGCAGTTTTTAGTGCAAATGCTTAGATTTGGAAATACTCCTTCTTAAGTGCCGTATTTTTATAATCCTAATAAAGCATGCTCATTTCATCCCGCACTATTTTTTTTATTATAAATTATCACACTTCTTCCATAAAAAATATTTCAATTGAAATGTTTACCTTAATTTTTCTCTTAAGAAATAAATACCTAATTGTTTTTGTTGTAAAAATATTTTATTGCATTGGGTTATATTTTTGTTGATTTAAAATAGCTCTAAAAAAGGAAAAACGGAACAGACAAGTATATAATACTAAAACGATATGCGTGTGAAACCTTAAACTCTAATAAAACAGGAATTTTATTTAGAAGGAAAAGTTTAAAAGCTAAACGTTTCCTACAAGACCTTTGTAATCTAAGCCAAGAATACATTATTTAAAGATTACATATTATATACGCCACTGTGCGCAGCCACAACTTTTGGTAGCTTTCGCAAGCAAATAACGCCACAGCCCAAAATTTTTTAGGATCATGCTCAAATTGTATCAAAAAATGTAAATAATAAAGCACCCGGAATTGTTTTTTATCAGTGGCATGAATTTTATAGTTTTTTTCAGAAATATTGGGGGGTCCTGGGCCCCCCAGCCCCCCCCCCCCGTAGAACCGCCCCTGATAATTACAGAAGAAGAATTTCGTTTCATTTCGTCAGATCCATCCCTAGACGCGTTTTGCCATTTTATGGCTCATCAGTAAAGCTGGGATCCGACGAAAGAAAGAAGTCTGGACTTTTGCAAATATTTTAAAAACTACTGAATATACACTCTAATTAGAAAACTGAGAAACTTAGAAAATATCGTAATATTTAATAACAATTTTCATAAATTTTAATAGGAACTATGATGATTGAAATTGCAAAATAACATAATAATTTATATTAACAAAAATAATACCCGTCACTAAAGGAAACTTAATAATATTATTGTAAACGATATTATACTGCATTATGGTCCTACTAGATATTATAATAAATTAATATTATTATAATTCTTATACGTTGTATTATAAAATTCTCTCCGTGTAAGTTTTTTCATGACTCCCTTGTAAAATTTGCTACGAGCCGCCACTGCATTAGTGCATATTTTAATATTTATAATAGTAAATGTAATATTGATGGAGAACACAAAATAGCAAAATGAAAGAATGCCTTAGCTTGTAACAATTACAATTACAACATATGGCAGAGTTGCAATAAAGATTAAAAAATTAAATAATAATAAACTTTTAGGTATCAATTGATTTACTGTCCACAATAAAATGAATACCCGTTTATTGCTAATCTTTATTTCCCATTATCATGTTTACGTTTAGCATATGGCGACCATAAAGAGGTCTAATCATTATTGCATTACCATTAAATTTTGATCTAACAAAAGAAAGTATCTATTGGTTTCATGATAGGCTTACACAGCTAAAACATGTTCTGCAGTTTTATTATCTACTTTCAAGATACCAATTATGTCAATAGAATAGTACACACATTTACCATCTTATCTCTATGGTTTGATACCGTTTTAAACGAGAGGTGTTAAGCTGCAATTTCTATTAAACTAAGAATGTGTGCACAGAAGTCCTTTTTTATTTCAAAAATCTTCAGTTTTCCACTCATTCTAGACAATTACTACAAGATTTAATGCATAAAATGTACCTATAACATGAACGTTTTTTACTAACCTTAGGTGGTTCTTTGCCATGCAAATATTTGTCCACCGCGATATTTTCTAATATATTTTGAACGGGGATCCAACCCCAATCTTAAAAGTTTTGTTATACGCAACAGATACCGGGTGTTGCATCGTCGAGCGGGACATAGGAAATCCCATGTAATTTTAAATGGGGTTATTTTTGAGATAAATTCTATTTAGGTTTATTAAACCTTGTAATTGAATACTTTATTTTAGTTTTATTCAGATTAATTTGTACTCATAAATATACCTTTAATATTTTCGATGTACGAGTTTTTGTAACAATAAAGCACACATTTCAAAATGACATCTTTATTTGACAGTCATCTTTTACCTGGACTGGTGCCCGCAAATACGGGGCCATAAAAAGGAGAAATAGTTAAAAAGAAATCGGCGATAACCCGTAAACGGGCTCATCAAAAATATCTAAAGTTATTCTGTTGAATGTGGGTTTTAGTGCTCTTTAATAAACCTAAATAGAATTTTTCTCTAAAATAATTAGGGAAGCCAATAATTGAACCCATTTAAAATTACATGGGATTTCCCGCTCGACGATGCAACACCCGGTATAGAAAATTAACTGGTAATTCTTCCTTAAATGGTGGAACATGAAGATGAGTACATAAAACCTGATAAAATAGACGAAATTTTTAGTAAATTTCTAAGTAGAATTATAATTCATCTCAGTCGCCCACTGATGCTTTTTATTTCTAACCCTGAACCCTTCTCTCGCAGACGCAATGCGCGTCGGCTGACCGCTGGCTTCCGTGGACCATACATCATGAAAACTGTAAATGCGGGTAGCTACGGAATCCACCTAAATTCTTAGATATTCCATAATAACTCACACAACAACTAGAACAATTACCCTCTATAACTCAAATAATTTCCTCAAAAAAGAAACTAAGCACATCAAGACCGACCTCATGAGCCCATGAGATTAGTTAACGAAATACTGGAAAAGTGTAAGAATCGCACAAAAGCAAAAAAAGACACAACCAACACTCAATATTCCGTATATCAATATCAAAAGAGGTATCTGAGAAAATAAGAAAACTAGGAGAACGACACAACATTAATATAGTACCTGTGCAGTTCAAAGAGACACTTTAAGAAACCACCTGACGAGGACGCAACTAACAAGCCAAAAAGACAGGAGAAACTGTGCATGTCTACCGGATTTACTGCGAATGTGGTCAATCTTATATTGGTAAGACACTAAGACCGCTCGAAATAAGGATCAAAGAATAAATGCAGAAATAATACTTTAAAAGCAGAGACCGAAAAATCAGGTACAGCTGACCAAGCCTGGACGCTCTGCCAGCATATCATGTGGACAGAAGCCGAAATCCGGCATAAAGAACCATACTGGCACTGTAGAAATGGCAATTTCAAGGAAGCAGCCACCATACACCAGAACCCATGTTGTTTTAGTAAGCCCTCATTAGATATAAGAAATATCTGAAAACATTTGTTAAGTACCCATCCCAGTTATGCTTCTGTGCTCTGTGCACCTAAATAGTATAAATAGAGCTGTAGTTAAATAAGAATATGTAATTTTTACCTGAAAACGACTGGATACACTTTCCAGTTAAAACATTGTTATTTATTAACAAATTACCACGATGCAAGTACATAATTCTTCTATCATTCAAGAAATATCATTGTCTCCAACCTTTAAACAGAAAATAATAATAATCCATAAGCTATTCTTTCGTACACACATATTTTGTAACACGAATAGAATATTTTTCGAGAAATATCCTAGTCGAATACTTTTATATCTATAAGATTCCATAGTGAAGAGGCCAGATGTCTATATAATAATCTATATATGCTGACAACGCAGGATGTAGCGTAAGATGGCCCTCGTGGGATAGATAAGGCCCGAACAAATTCAATAATGCACCTATATAGTCTCTCTTGTTCGTCTTCAAATCCATAGTCGGGGAATATTTGGAAATTGTTATCGCAATATTATAAGCAATTTTTCTATATTGAGAAAATGATTTTCGAAGGAAAATATAACATGAATTTATATTTAAATTGGTTTAAAATATACCTCTGCCTATTTTTTATTAATAACTGCATCTAGACAATATATATTTTAGACGTTCCCTAGGATTTATAATATAAATAAAAAAGAATACTTACTTACATGAGATTTTTAGTTAAGTTTTTTATTAATTTTGAAGCTGTTAAAATCTTTTCGGCGAGTAATTTTCATTTCAATTAGTATTCTTAAGTAGACCTCGTTATAAGTAATATTAAATAAATAAATGGAATGAAACTGTATTACCAATTAATGTAACCTTAATATCGTTCTTCTTAGCTGCCCACGAGTATATGGTGCAGATATAAATGTCTAACACCAATTTGGATGGCGGTAGAGCCTTGAACAGCCTATTCAATAAATACACTTTAAACCAATTAGCTTTCTTTCCAACACGCATATCTCAGAACTCACAATCGTTTAAGGATGACGTTATAACACCTTCCCTGGACTTTCTGAGACTACTTACGTTATTGAAATAGCTAACGTTTCTGACCATTGTCTTATCTATATTGAATTAAAATTAAAAAAGCCTCGCCATTCGGACAACTAATCTTGTTTTGATTATAATAATTTCTTGAACGACCTGTTCATTGATTGGAATATGGTATTTAATATGAAAAATGTTGATGATATGGTTGGTTTTTTTAATCATAATAGGTAGTATTTGATGTCCATGTGCCGACTAAAACATCTCGTATTACGAAGGCTTCTGTGCCATCGTTAACGGATAACCTTAAATTTATGATAAAGTTGCAAAGTAAAGCTAAGTATATAAAAAACAAAAGCAGTCGCGGTGTGACTGTGAAGATATCCGCAACTATATTAAGGTGATAGTACACAATGAAAAAAGGCATAGCATAAGTTTAAGCATCCCCTAAATCGATTCCAACACCCACTGCTTCACCCTCCGAGTATAATGAACATTTCTTAAACAGTATTTACAACATTTGTCTGAAAAAATATATAAACGAAGTGCTGGTCGATTTTTGTTTTTTCGGAGGTTGTGGTTGTTGATTGTGAAATATTTTTTTATAGGGAAATAATATATTGTGTATTTAGGAGTGAAGCAATCCATTCCCGGATGGCAATGCCAAAAGCATTGAAGTCCGGGAATATACTTTCACTACAAGAGACACCTACATATACTATTTTTTCTGAAATCAATTTGTTATAAATTACGGAATTTTTGTTAGCTCATAACATTTTTTTTTCAGTACAAATCTTATTTCTTTTGAAATTGTTTCCTTGACAACCCAGCTCTTTTAATATTTAAACAGTTAATTTTTCGGTTTGTCAAGGGGGGCGTGGGGCAAGTGCCCTCCTTGCAATTCCTTCAGATGCACATTCATTTTAGAAAATTTTAATTACTCATATCTCATCCTCATAAGAATGTACCAATCGCCAATATAACGACTGTTACATAGATTTTAATAAACCTATGTAATATCGACTGCAATGAAACATCATAGTCTTATCCTCTTTTGCATCACACGCGATATTTTCGGTGGGAATATTGCCAATATAAACCCAAATATACCCATAAATAAAAATGATGGCTCCGATATCTTTTTCATATGCAAGTTAGATGCTATAAAAGATGTGTTCGACATAGGAACGTGTATTAAATGTTTTGGCATTGGATTTCCGATAGAAAGAGCTTCTATTTTAAATAAAAGGGACTAATGGGAAGTTACATTAACTTTTAACTACATTCCTGGATATTAGATGTGTAGGATATGTATGGTAAATGATTACAAACTAATAAATTGCTAAATTTAATGTTCTTTGTCATATTGTTAGATGTCATTGCTAATAGTATTATTTACACTTACATAATACACTTTTTCTCTTCAATGACAGAAGAGTTTGAACTTTGTCTTTATTTGGTTTGAATCACATCGTTTCAACTGGTAAGTATCTTCAGTGGTCTTCAGGTGAATACTGTACTGAACTGAATACTGTTTTATCCCGGGATAGCTACCATTTTTAACGTACTTTACTTATTCAGGGAACCCGGACTTACATAAAGGGATTCCGAATTTGCTATTGCTATCCCTAATAATCGTCATCAACCTACTTTACAGAATCGCTCCACAAACGGTTAAAGCAATTAGTAAAAATTGTAGTTCGTTTTATATGTAAAAAAACTATTGTAAAATATTATATTTGAAAAAAAGATAAATAAAGAAATATTGTTGCCGATGAATTGCTAAATTTAAACACATTTCTCATTTCCCAGTCATTTTATAATTCATAGCTTCCCGCTGTTTCTGTTTCCGTGTGATCCTGTATTGATTTCAGCCTTAAACAAAATCGCAAAATTTACGAAGCGAAAACAAACTGCGTGGACCTGAGCGTAGAGGCATAAAAGGAGCAATTTAATCCCTCTCCTGCGCTAGCTGTCATTTCTAAGTGAATTATGCCAATATGCATCTAATATGGATTCAATAGACGCAGCAAAATATGCCAGTTTTTTTATAAAAATGTTATGGTAACTTCTTAATTAACATATATGGTTTTCGAGCTACAGTACGAAGTACGAAGATTTTTAGAGGCGGGATACATTCTTTTTTTTTTTTGGAGTCCTTTTTTCTTAGCCCCCCCCCCTCAGAAAAATCCTGGATCTGCCACTGCTCGACACCCTTAGTGGATCACCTTGTATAAGACCTTTATATTAATTTACGTTGTACAATTTAAGTATCAATAAAATTCCACAAACAAATTTTATATTCCCAGTTAAATATTTATAAAGAAACCACCCTTCATTCCATAATTTTAATTAAGACAACATTGTGTCTTACGCCAGTAATAAACAGTTATCTCAACTATGCGTCCTACGTAATAGCCGACGCGGTATAATATATACGTCGACGTCGGCGTCTCTGTTATTATAACAGCCAACTTTGCTAATTGAAGACCCTGTTACTGAATTAGTTGTTCATTTAACGGTCTGTCATGCTTCTGTACCGCCATTTTGCCAGCGTTTACTGCTTCTACCAGCCGTCACAAGTATCATGATGCTACTATATTATTGGAGCAAAATAAGGTCTCATAAATGAGCCCTAGCTTGAAAAGTGGATACAACATAAATTACTGTCAATTTTTTTTTTATTAATTCCTTAAACGTATCGATCAAAGAGACCCACTTAACTGGTCCGTGTCCAGTGGCCTAGGAAGGAGCTCGGGTCTAAAAGTCTAATTGCAACCTAATTTTTCGTCTCACGCTTGGACTCTTAATCTAAATCTTTAAATAACGTATTCTTGGCTTAGATTACAAAGGTCTTGTAGGAAACGTTTAGTGTTTTAACTTTTCCTCTCGTTTTATATAGAGCGTATCGTTTTAGTTATTTATTTATAATGCAATTTTATAAGAAAACGAGTAAGAAGAATAATATTTTATAGTATTTTTCTATTATATACTTGTCTGTTCCATTTTCCCTTTTTTAAAGCTATTTTAAATCAACAAAAATATAACTCAATGCAGTAAAATATTTTTACAACAAAAACAAAAAACAATTAGGTATTTATTTTTAAAGAGAAAAATTAAAGTAAAAATTTTAATTGAAACATTTTTTATGAAAGAAGTGTGATAATTTATAATATAAAATATAGTGCGGGAAGAAATGAGAATGCTTAATTATGAATATACAAAACGGCACTTAAGAAGGAGTATTTCAAAACCTAAGCATTTGCACCAAAAACTGCTCTTAGATCTACGCTCCTAAAATACACGATTTCTGAAAAAATCATCACGTTTGGCATGGTCAGCGATATTTACTTTATTTTTAATCATGAAAAACCGAGCCCGAAAAACGCTGGTTAGAGTCATACATACGTCTTATGCTAAAATTTTGGATGGACACCAATTTTCATATTTTTGACAAATATAAACAATGTTTTTTTTTTTAAATAAAGAGCCAGTTAGGAATATCAAGAAAAAAGTAAAAAAAAAACCTTTAGAAAAACAAATTTAATCCAACTATGCAGAGGGGGAGAGGTAATAATTTAATTTTCGATTTTTGATAGTAGTTAGGTAAATTTTAAACGAACTTTGGGCGTGGCTCCGAAAATGTTTCTCCTGCGGTGCTTTTCCACCTTCTTCACCAAGTACAATATCATGAAATACATGTTTTTTTTTTTTTTTTTTTTATGATAAAACACCTGCACTGCAATCCTTTAAGGCGCTCTGGGAGCGGTGCGTGTGCGAAGAAAGCGATTAACGTTGGTCTTGAAACGTTGAAGATTGTATTCATTGGGAAACACGACCTCAGGAAGATCATTCCACAAAGATGACGTTCTCCAGATGAAAGAATTCTTGAACAATGAAGTTCGAGGAGTAACATGTAGTACCAACTGTCCCTCTCTCCAGAAA
Organism: Polydrusus cervinus; assembly: GCA_935413205.1. NCBI lineage: Eukaryota > Metazoa > Arthropoda > Insecta > Coleoptera > Curculionidae > Polydrusus > Polydrusus cervinus. Next base: position 3,702,836 of record OW284520.1, read on the forward strand.
AAAAAATGTCCTACTTACGCCCGCTGAGCCCCCCGCCCCCCTCCCGAGCATATTTTCTGGCTACGCCACTGCAGGAATTTATGTAGTATCGAAATGATTATCATATCTCATTTCTTATAAAATATTTTAAATATTCTTTTCTTTTGCTGACCAAAAGAAGATTCTTGCACATCTCACTCACCAACGATATTGAGGTTATAATTAAATGTTTTTTCAATATTTTATAGCGATCACTGACCGAGATAATGCTCTGACAAATTGAAGAAAATTAAATTTCAGCAGAAATCATTTGTCCAAAATTTAATGGACAATTATCTAGGATGAAATGGGACTATTATTTTCGGGCTTACTGTTTGTTCATTCAATAGGAGCTAATATAAAATATAATGCTAAAACTGTAAAAGTTACTTAGTTAATTGCAACTTTGTTTAATAATTTTAAAAAATAATTAAAATTGTTTTAGCTTTGGAAATTGAACAAACCATCTAAGAGTCTATTTCAGAAAGGTGTAGGGTAATAAAATGGGAAATTCCGTCCTCGTCGGCTCGATTTCGGTGTTGGCCATAGCCGCAGGTAAATTTTGTGCATTAAATTATTTACGATAACTAACCAAAGAAAAAAAAAGAAGATAATTTGAATATGTTTTTATTCGCCTTTAATATTATAATAATTAAAGATCGGGAGTTATAAGTCACGTTGTCGCTTAATCGTTGAACAATGACACATTTTGTAAAGAACCACTGTGAATACTGTATTAAACTTACAATGTAATGCTGATATTGGTAAATTAATATGGAGTAACAGGGAAAGAGGGAAACAGCCGGGTTATGAGTTACCAAATGATTAAGCAATGAGAAGTAGGAGAGTGTAAACACAAATGTAAATTTAGTAATAGTCACAAGAAGGAGTGTATGAACACACATATTATTTAAATTTAGTTATATCCCAGCTAGTTACTTGTTTCAGTCCTATCGTTCCAATGCATGTATTATTTGACTATGAAACCTAAACACTTCATTCAGTATTTTAATATTTGTAGATTTATCACGTATACTTCCGTAAGAACCCAGAACGTGGTAAAATTAGCTTATGTGCCAAGTATATATTCTTTAGGAAGAAATTAAAATTTATTTTAAACTTGAAATATATGTGGGTATTGTGTATCATGGACACTGGATATGTATAAAGGGTGACAAACCACAAAAAGTTATCCTCCATAATAAGTTTATTAACAGGATATAAGGCTCTTGTGAGAATGAGAAATCTCGTACAAATACTTTATGATATAAGAAGCAAATTTTGAACGATACCACTTCTAATATTAATTAAACTTATTATTTTAGGGCCCGCGTCTGTGCGCCGGATGCACACACAGATTTAGCCCCTGCATTGTGCTCACCCTGTTTAGTTGTTTCACCCACTCCGTCATACCAGTTCCTTGCACTAGTTTGTGTAGGTCAACTGGGGAGAGGGTCAGGATGTCATCTGGATCAACTTTTTTGGCCCAAGTATTTATTGCCTCTTTCGATCTAGGAATCCGCAATGACAAACTATGTGATGTACAGTTTCCCTGACTTATCCGCATAAACTGCAGTCAAGGTCTCCATTGTACAGTTGCATTCTGTGCGGATGTTTCTTGACAGCCATGTGTCCTTTCAGAATTCCCGTAATGTTCATATGAAGCAACTGTTTCGTAAGTCTTGGGTCTTGGGTCTTGGGTCTGAATCCCCAATGAAGCTATTGCTGTGGTGTAATTCCTGTCTGTTGCTCCAGTGGATTTTGTATTCACTCCTGATCCATCGCTTTATGGCATCTCGTACTGAGCACCTTGGTACTTCGAATATCGGTTCTGGACCAATGAAACATCCCTTAGCAGTATTCATCTCATATGACGTTCTCATTTGATCATCCAAGAGAGTAGTTGTTTTGGGTTTCCATAAGTCTGAACGGCTTAAAAGCTTCTACTAATAATTATCAGGGCCGCAACTAGACATTTTTGCACCCTGGGCCAAATATTTTCGGCGTTTCCCCCGGTTTTAAAATAATAGTAATTTTTTAAGCAAAAATTTTTTATTAGGAGCAAACACAGTTAGTAGTCTATGAATTATCACGAACAAAATGTGCGTTTCCACCGCATCGCGCCTATTGTAACCTGTGTCAGACTAGGCGTGTGGCCACATGTATATGTTTTAATTTGGTGCCAGTTGAAAAGAAATAGACTATAGGTAGGTAACAATTAATATTGCTCCATTTATACCAAATACTATTTAAATGCCACATCATCCAGCGCCAGCGCAAAAGTCCCCAGAGCTATCAGTTCGATTAATTACAATCTGAATTTATTTGATTTTCCAAGTTAATAACGTGAGGACCAGATGGCGCCAAACAAACATCACATACGTCACCGGTCATTACGCTCTAGGTGTGAGACAGAGTGGAGCTAAAGCTCTATCGAAGCCGTGAAAACTAAAAGTTACATGATATAATAAAAATAGGTTTAAAATAGTGCCTATATTAGTAAACATTATTTAAGAGAAGTTAAGAGAAAAGGGGTACAGCGGGGGGAATGGGGTGAAATTACCCTGTGTAAAAAGTTTTGTATGTAGGTATCTAAGTATGTATTTTAAGAAATATTAGTATTATTCCTCTGGAAGAACCATAAAGAAGCCGTCACCGACGTACACTTGCAGGTATTCGTTCAATCACACGCCTCGATGACAGTGGCATCTTCTTTATGGTTTCTAAGAAAATATGATATTTATATTTATTAAAATAATTATTTTAGGGAGAGTGTTTATTTCGATTTAAATGTTTTCAAGGATAAAAATACACTTAAACAGAAATTTATCCAAGATTATCTTGTTAACTGAAAAACATGGTTTATTTAAAATACCTGCACAAAGGACTGCGAACGGATCAAAAGACCCGACAAGCATTGTGCCGCTTATTATTATTATTTAAATTAATGTCAGTTATTTATCGCTGTCATATAGAGTGCAGGGAGTGGGGGTGGTACAAAGTTAGAGAAAAGTATTTTAGAAATTCTTATATATAGAGTAGAATATTTATTTTCTTGGAATTTGTTTCCTCTGACTTTGTACAACCCGCTGCACTCTATATGAAAGCGATGAGTCACTAACAGTAATTTTGGACCTTGAGAATAGTCTATCAAGTGAGAGGTGGAAAGCTCGATTTGTTTTTTGATCTATGTCGGCTTTTTTCTATACAATATTGATTTGAAAAGTTATTGAAATTCGTTTTTGATTTTATATAACTATTTTTCAGACTTGAAAAACGCTAATTATTATTATTATTTTTGTTGTAATTATTTTATTTTCTTTATGATTTTATTGAAGCATAATAAATTATTATTGCGTAACTTTATGAAGTTATGAGGGACATGGGCGCCCATTGGGGTGCCCCTTCTGGATCCTAGGTATTTTTTTTTAGAAGTCTTTTTTTTGGATGGTTACCCTCCCCTTCCTCGCCTGAAATTAGCTCTATGGGGGCCCATGATAGGGGCCTTGGTTTGCGTAGCAAGCCTAGGGCCCCATATTGCCAAAAATAGGTCCTGTGGGTATGAGAATGAAAAATCTTAATTTTTTACAAGGTAAATCTATTATGGAGAATGATTTTTGTTGAGAAATTAAAAATTAGGTTAATTTGTGATATAGGTAACCCCATCCAGGGACACGCTGTATTTTTTAACCTATTATTATGGTTACTGAGATCTCAATATATAGAGAGTGAAATTCTGAGCACACTATTTGAGGAATGCAGTGCCAGCATATGTTCAACCACTGTAAAGCCGTTTCTATTTCCGATTCCGGCTTGGCCGCAGCAATCACCTCTTGCTGTGTTGTGTGATATATGATGTAATAATGTTGCAAACATATGTGCCTCTTTAGCCGATAACGAAATTGCTATTGATATCGTCTAATCAACTTGCCTAATGAAGAAAAGCATATGTCGCTTTCATTCTAAAACTAATAATTATCATTTCATAAACACAGTTATTTGTTTAGCCGTTCCGTCCGACAAATCTCGATAAACATGTCTGTATCTGGAATTAATTTATAATATTAATTCCAACAACAATTTTATATAATAATTTTTTTATATAAAAAGGGAACCGAATTTTTTTTTTTTACGGTTCGCCGACTACAGAGGCCATCTTGAAATGGTCATCGACCACAAATGTGGTCTACCGACTTAGGAGTGTGAAACGGCACCTTCATCCTACGAAATATCCGATCTCATCCGGCCTGTCCGGCGTGAATAGGATGGCTAGGTGTCAATTCATTTTACACTCTTCCCTGAGGCAAGAGCACGCCGTGTTCCCAAGCGGTCACCCGCCCAAGTACTAATCGCGCTCGACACAGCTTAACTTCGGTGATCTGCGGGAACCGGTGCTTAATATGTTGACAGGCCCTTGCCGAACCGAATTTAAAAACACTATAAAAATATACTATAAGCTTTTAATCAATTTAATCTCAGAGCAAGTGTCGTTGCAATCCATGCGGAATATTGACTTGCCGAAAAAGGTTGGCGTAAGAAAAATATTATTTATTAAATTTAAATATACAAATTGAAACTAATGTTAAGAAAGTTTTATTAAAGGGGTGATTCTAGGCGGTGAATAATATTATAAAAGGTCTGTAGGAAACGCTAGTACAAATTTTCGATGCTGAAATATTTGGATCTAGCCCAATTTACCTTAGTCCAAAAATTGATATAGTCTCCAAAATACAGGATGTCAAAATTAGTATTTTTTTAAACTTTTTTGTAAATATTAATCTTAAAAATAGCATGTTTTGCACGAAATTTAATACTTTGGTGTTTTTTAGGATGAGAAATCAGGCTCTGGTCACAGTTTAGATGTACCGGGTGGTCAACTAAGAATGACCGCCGGCCATATCTCAGAAACTAGTAATCGTACAGCATCCAGGTAATTTGTTTATGACAAAAGTGTCCAAGAGAAAATGCTGGAAATTATTTTTAAGTTCCGCATTTTGCCGCAACAGGGCGTAATTGAAAAGTTAATATTAAAATTTTACATATCTCCGAAAATTCCACATTAAGGTATATCTTTGATAACATTAAAAAGCTTGTAATTTAATTATTTTAATTAAGAACGGTGTGCCTGAGGAGAAAAACTCAAGAGACCATTTTTATGCAGAATTGACCAGGCTAATCAGAAATAATATCCACATGGAAAAATATCAGTGGCGTACCACTTTTTTTCTAAAAAATATATAATCGCTTAGTTTTAAAAATTATTCTATTGGCGATAACGCTGAAACGAACGGAGATATCGAGCTGCGGTTTAAATATTTTTTCTAGCAAATTTTATCTACTTTTTGATTATGGTATCATAATTATACCGTATGATTTATTTTTTCGGAGTAAAATCAAAAAATGTGTTATTATTGCAAATTGCGCCCTCTAGCATTTTTTTTTTAGAACTATTATGGACAACTAAATACGATTGGTGAAAGTGCATACATTTCTCTTTCAACCAGTCTTTAGTTTGCTAAAATCGGATAAGTCGTTTAAAAGTTACAGCGATTTAACTGATTACACTTTCAACAACTTCCCCCCCTCTTATGAAAGTTGGTACGCCAATGAGCATAAGACCAAAATGATGCCTAATTGTCCAAGCTTTTTAATGGTGTTATCAAAGATATACCTTAATGTGGAATTTTCGGAGATATGTAAAATTTTAAAATTTACTTTTCAATTATGCCCTCTTGCGGCAAAATGCGGAACTTAAAAATAATTTCCAGCATTTTCTCTTGGGCACTTTTGTCATAAAAAAATTTACCCGGATGCCGTACGATTACTAGTTTTTGAGATATGGCCGGCGGTCATTCTTAGTTGACCACCCGGTACATTGTACAAAGCGCCACCATCAACACTTCTAGATATAACGCTTCATACCTATTTGTGCCTCGGTAAATTAAATTTCTAGCTAAAAATTTGCTACTTAATAATAACCACAAGATCTATTTAAATTGCAAAAGTAATTTTCTAACAGAGCTCTTACACCATTAAAATATCAAATAAGCGCATCATATATGTAACACATGTTCTCTGTGAAACACGATATGTTGTCTAAACCTGCACTATTCCTATATAACTACTCTACCATAGCTTTTCTTTGTTCTTTCCCGTGCTTTGACAGATAGACCATAAATATAACAAAAATATTTTTACGATTGATTCTCGTCTTAGGGGAAATTTCAGCTATGTCGAACAAGATCTAGTATAAGATGCGAAAATATTTAATGACGATAATAATTTAAATAAATTACAAAATATTGTTTTTAGCAAATGATGATATATTATCCAATCAGTCACTAAGAAATATTAAAATAAATTTAATTTATTTTATTTCAATGTTTAATTCAATCAAAGAAAAGGTAGGCAACACTTCTTCACCTGCGTAGCGGGGATGAAGGATATATTTCTGTTTTGCCTGCCGTCGCGTCGTCGCCTTGCCTCCTATAGTATTTTCATATGCACTGTTGCATATCCCCATGGGAAAATCTACTCCCATGAACCAAGAATTGAGGTCCTGTTGGAGATTTTAAGAACTAAAACTATAAAAGTAATCCTACTATATAATAAATATTTGAACGCATTCTAGCTTGTTTTGCCACAATCATAGCTTGTTTTTGAAAGCCAATGGTGTTTAAATATAAATGTTTCTATGCTAAATATATCCTTTCATTGAAAACCAATGGCATTTTCGTATAGGTAAACCAATGAGATCTTATAGTTAAATAAATGATAATCGTTCTTATAAAACAACAATAGGTTAAGCGATAAAACAAATAGAACAGTTATTCAGGAATATCAAATGTACGGTTTACCATTGATTTAATGAGTTTCTCTTTGATACCATAATACTGTCTTCTCTGTGTGAGAATTATTCTTTTTTTTTGTTTTTTTTTAAATCTCAATACATATTTAAGCAGGTTAATAAATTTATTTTATAATATAATTAATTATTATAATTTGAGTGTTCTACGACATTTTTATTTTCACAAATGTCCAAAACAAGGTGAAGTTCCCCTAGTCCAAAATGACTGAATATCTGAAAGTTTTGCTGTTTCGCTACAATTACTTGAACAAACATTTGTTCAGATTTTCCTTCGGGCAGTTTTAAGAATGTTTCAGAGAGAGAATCAATTCCCAAAGAGAAACTGTTATTTTCCTTTTTTGTTGTTTTATTCTTTTAAATAGAAATTGAGAATACAGACACTTGTCACAACAAATAAGGCTTAAATCATAAGTTGTTCATTTTTTATTTGGGTTATGAGGATAGACAAATATAAGCTTCTTAGTTGTCTGCAAACTTTATAAATAACCGATCAAAAAAGGACCCGCTTGACAGAAAATAATAAATACAATAAAGGTATTAAAACTAATAACATTTTTCACAACGGAATAATTAATATAAGTGCAATATCATATAGATAATTATTGCTTAGGTATTACAAATTTTTTTTATTAGGTTTTTTGTATTTTATCTAAGTATTATCTTTATCCATGTGGTTTGTCTTGTCCACACTCAAAGGCGACTATCCATAGAATTCGGTGCTATACGCTACCTGTTATACTACGTATACTATTCCGCTGCAGAAAGTTTATTTTTACAAGTAATGAAGTTAATTAAAGTGTTTGCATATAATTTATTTCTGTCGTTCGGGTCTGTTCCTTTTTAAAAAATGCATATCTACGTTATTTGCAATCAAACGGAAACCACTACAAGTAAATTTTCCAGGAAAGTAAAATATTTAGAATTAAAAGTTGTCCCAATACGAAGTCACGTCCTTCTTTTCAAAAAACGAGAAAAATACTTCTTTTTTTTGTCTTGCCGTGTATAGACTAGATTAAAGAAATCGTGTTATTTTTATTACTTCCTTTTAAACTATTAAAAAATGTTTTATCTTTCCAATTATAAAAATTCATTTAAGTAAAAAAATACATTCCAAACACCAACTTTTGGTTATAAAAGTTGGTATTTTTGAGTAGAAAGAGAAAAACGAAGATAGAAATGTAGAACCAATTTTTTTCCTAAAATACACCATTTGGATGCTGCAGCCTGGCAAAGAGGGATTAATGAAATTATTTTAATGTCCATATCTCAAAAACAATTGAATTTAGACATGTGTAATGTGAATTTTACTTAGTGTGTGTTATTTTCATTTTGTTTGTAGTTTTACAGGGTATTTCCCTTAAAATATTTGTTAATAACTTTTAATTATGTTGCAATCTTTTCAGTTTGTAAAGATTTTTTCTTTTGGTTCTTACTTTAATCCTTATTTACTTCATTTCTTCTAATTTTAATAAAAAAAGTCGCTGTTTTGATGAGTAGGTATATCTTATTTGTATATTATGGTCGTTATAGATTCATTTCATATTTTGTAAAAAAAAGTTTCTTGTACTACCGATTCCTCCTTCTCTTTAGGGAAGAGTGTTTGGTCTCCTCAGACAGATTTTTCTTAATCCCTCCCCAACAGATTTTTTGGCAGCACCCCTGGATGCTAGGATTAAAAAAAATTAAATAGAAAATATTTTCTGAAGCATGAAATCTGTTAAAAAACGTTATTATTACTTACTAACCTTATTCTAAATTGTTAATAATAATGAAAATCCAATAACGTCTACTTTCGTAATAACACGAACTACACTATAACGAAGGTGTAATCTCGCCATATGTCAACCTGATAATATCATTTATTTCACGAGGAAGGCTTGTTTATGACTTGTAAACGCAACAGCTTTTGAATACCACTAAACACAGGTAATTTACACCTGTTGATGGATTTCCATCATAGCTTTGAGTAAGTCAAGAAACAAATGATTGCAGTGGTCTATTTTTAACAAAAACTACAACTTATTTAATTATAAAAAGTTCAATTGTATCAATTGTTTGACTGAAAGATAATTAATTATTTTGTTAACAAATAGAACAAACGAGATACGAACAGCTTCACGTCGAACATGAGACCAACTTCCAACTGTGGAAGATTTTTATTGGTTGAGAGTCTAGTATTGTCTGGCCCAGAACAAGTACGACACTTCCTATTATTCACGGCCTTTTACTATGATTCACGATTTAACTGCATAGATACTTGGCCAATTCCGCAAGGCCTAAGAGATACGTTACCGATTTACGCATAACAGCTTCCACAAAGCCACAGAAATTTTAATCCCACAAGTTTATTTTAATAATTGCTTTAAAAATAAGATTGTCAATTATTAAAACATAATTTTTATTGGTACGGCAGATTGATAGGGCAGTTAGGGTCATGGTATGACTCTACTTCACATGAGAGTGATGAATTTTCGAAAAAGAAAGATAATATTTTTATTTCACCCGGTATAAAACAAATATTCACCTATGGGGTAAAGGAAACACGAAGTATTTGCCAAGAAATTAACTTATTATTTCAATGGTCTTAGAATCTCTCTAGCGTTGGATACACCACCACTTTAAATTCTTAAAACGACAATAAATGCCTTTTGTATACAGTCGGTTATATATTTCCATTTGCTCCTTTAAACCCAGTATTATGAGTTTATAGTCTCTGCACTTATGCTGATGTTCATCCAAGAAATCCTGGTATTAAATCAAAGCTGCTATTTTCTAAACTATGTAACTATCTATATTTGCTGTAATTATAAATATAAACTTTAAATCAACTTGACAAGAAATAAATGTATCTAACATCTAATTGTTTCCCTCTTTCAAAGGTTAATTTAATATCCAGCTGTTTCCCTTTCAAACGTTTGAGTAATAGATAAACAAGACAAATTCCCATCCAGGCCAGGTTAATAATATTGGACCAGTCCACGGTGTATGTTCTGGCTTGTTGAGTTTGCTGGATGTCAACAAAATCATTATTATCAGAAACTGCGTAAATAGAATAAGTCGACAATATCGCTGTTTGTATGATGTGGAGAAACAAACATTTGAGATCAACAATTGGTTTGGCGGTGTGTAAGCGTGCGGATATTACTATTTACGATAGGAATTACGGTTGAATAGGTAAACTCGGCGAGAACGTGAAATCATCAACATGCATGCTATAGTCGTGTCTCAACACACTACGCACTATTAACAAGCTGAAATACCAAGGAGACCTATGTATTCTGTGTCATACATTTTGAGTTAAAATTATTATTCCAGTTATTAGCATAATACGATTATTCTCATGTTGCTTCATGCTACTTGTAGGATTCATATTTTAGGGTATCTATTTGGCTGCATCCAGAAATAATTAAGGAAAGAAACGTGCAAGTGGTTTTTCTTCGAGTTCTATAATAATCAGTGATCTTTAGCATACGATAAGCAAGTTCGGTTTTTACCTCGCTAATGAGACGAGAGCGATAAAATTTTTAGATCATGTGATCACGGAGGATTTAGACGACTTCGTACTTACTGAACGATCTTGATGGTTTCTATTTTATTTTCTAACCTAAGAAATTTGTAAAGTTGTATATACCTAAACAAGTTTAAACAACAAATATTATTTGTAAAGTGCAATAAAAAATAATCTTCGCGAAAGGTAAGGTTATCTTCATCCCTTAAACAACGCCAACGGTTAGATTTTAAATTCCCGCCTTTCGGAAATGTCATTTATCCATTCGCTCGTCGATATGATAAACGAACGACATTTAGATTTATTTTTGTCCTCTGAAACATTAAACGAACGGGCGCGGAGAAATCTGACAAATCTGATGGTAAAACCGAACTCGCTTATTATTGGGCTATAGAACATAACCCATAATATAGAATAGGTATATACAGCGTGTCCAGAAACCATCTTAACATATGGGAAACTTTTTTATTTTCACTTTACGAAAAAAAATTATTCTTCATAAAAAGTTCTGCTTGTTGATAAAATAACATTCAAATCAAAAGTTTTGAGCCAGCACATACGGGGTGTTCAGAAAGTCAATAATAATACCGTAAATGGAGAATCATATTTAATAATTTTAATTACAAAGTACAATAATGAAATACTACACTAAGCTTTAACATGACCACCGTTTTTTTCCATACAAACGGTTGTACGTCGTGAAAATTCCATTACTGCATTTCTAACCATCTGAGGGGAAATTTCTTGGACACATTCTCTGATAATTCTCTCTAAATGGTCTATGTTCTCGAAAGGTCTGTGGGTATACACTTTTTGTTTTAAAAATCCCCATACGAAAAAATCCAGAGGTGTTAGATCAGGTGACCTTGGTGGCCAAGCAAATTCTGATCTTGTTCCAATCCATTTCTGTGGAAATGTCCGGTTTAAGAATTCTGTCACTCTTGCAGAGCTGTGGCATGGAGCGCCGTCATGTTGGAACCAAAGTGTTTGTCTTATATTTATTGGTAGTCCATGAAAAAATTCAAATAATTCCGTGTCCAAAAAGTTTAAGTAAATTTCACCGGTAATATTTTCTCGAAAAAATTACGGCCCTACAATTTGGTTCCTAAAAACGCCGCACCAAACATTTGTCTTGAAAGAATACTGGTCACGACACTCAATTACAAAATGGGGATTCTCATCACTCCACCACCTACAGTTTTGAAAACACACTACTCCATTTGAGGTGAACATCGCCTCATCTGAAAACAATATTTTTCTTGCGAATAGTGGGTCATCTTCTACCTCACCTTGAAACCAAGAGCAAAACAAAAATTGTGAATCAAAATCTCTAGGCTGCAGTTTGTGAAGAAATTTTGGTTTGTATGGGTAAAAATTATTTTTCCTTAAAATAACTTGGGCAGTGGACTTTGTAACAGATCGTGGAACAGTTTGTGAAATATTTCTCAATGAGATTTTAGGATTTTCCACGACAGCTAGCAAAACATTCAATTGGGTATTTTCGTCCATACGCCAAACCTGATGCTTGTCAGAAAATGTATTACTTACAGATCCGGAATTTTTAAATTTATTAAAAATATCTCCAACCGTTACATGGCTAATAATTTTATTTGGATATCTTGCATTAAAAATTTGAGCAGCCTCTATGTATGTCTTGTCTTGGTCTCCAACAATTGACACTATTTCAACTTTTTCCTCGATTGTAAATTTAAGCACCATCTTTAATTAAAAGGAAACTGTCCGCCTTGACAAATAAAATAATTAGTTGTCATGGTTTAATTTAGTTTTCCAAGGCGTGCTGGTGATGAATACCGCTTCTTAAAATCTTGTAAATGGGCGTAATTTCATATTTAAACTTGGTTTTTAGTTCTGATCAACTTTTTTTAACAACAATTTTCGATATTATCAAAAATAAAGGTAGGTACTTTACGTTTAAGTCAAATTCATATTTTTTGACTTACCTCTTATACGCCTGGGAGAATTTAATATCTGATAGTTGCATTTTAGGTTTTAGACCATGCAGAACTTTTTATGAAGAATCACGTTTTTTCGTAAAGTCTAAAATAAAAAAGTTTCCCGTATATTAAGATGGTTTCTGGACACGCTGTAGGTACTAAAATTTAATATAGGTAAAACAAAGGGAATTTTTTTCTAATTGCATCTTTCATCACTTACTAATCTCAAGGACTTCTTAATCTAAAATTTTACAATTAAATATGTGTGATATCATTTCCATTAAATACGTAGGTATTTAAAACAGTCAACTTCTAAATACCTCCAGAATATTTAACATATCTCAAAAACCGTTCATTGTTTCGAAAATCTAAACAATTGAAAGGTACCTTTTTGAAGTAAAATGTTTATTCAAAAATTATATTTTCAATTCGATTTAATAACATGACATAGTCAGTGTTTACTTCTGCCTTTCTGAATTTTCGAGATCGGCTATAAATAAAGGAGTCTGTGTTAATAACCTCGAAACAACCGAATGAAACTGTAAATTCATAAACTAAAGCTGCAACTATATAAGAATACGATACATAATGATGATAACATTGATAACTGTTGCTATCCAAAGAATTTTAGCGAGCTGCTTCACTCCGCCTCCCGCATCGTGATCATGTTACATTTTTAAAAGTATATAACTGTTATATAACTGAAGACGACAATAATTTTCTTATTTCAGATAATAGAGAAACAATACATATTGCAATGAATGCCATATGCCATTTACATACATACCTACCTACCTCCGAATGTCATATTATTACAAAAAAATTAAAAATATAAAGTAGGTAAGTATACTTATTCGAAAGTTTACACACCGAATGAATGGGTCGAATAAGAAATTAGGGTACTATAAAATTAAAGAGTTACGAAATAATTGCTTTATAGATGTTATTTTAAATATCATAAAGTATTTTAAAACTTTTTACAAAAAAATTTTAATTAAAAATTTTTAATTTTATTGGCATTTCACTGTTATGTTATTTGGTTACTAGATACTAAGAACATCATAAAATTAGTAAAATTTCTTTTACAACCTATCCAATAATAATATCTATAACGATGTGATTGTTACCCAATATTCATGGTTGGAGATATAAGTAGATAATTAATTTGGTACTGCAAAGTGTCAATATGAGCATTTTAAATAAAGGTACCCACAATATGTTATTAACTTGTGGTATCGTTCGAAATGATCAAAATTTTTACAATTCACTGTAACCGAATGTCTTCAAATGAATTTTTTCGTTAAAGTAGGTACATACCTAACAGTTACAAATGCAAAGCGATAGTGAATAATCCAATAGAGATCGTGGACCATAGCTTAGGAGCAATTATTATTTTTATTTTAACAACAAAATACTACCGTTAATTTTTAATATCATTAATATAAAATCAAAATATTAATGGGCCCAAAAACATTACCTTGGAGAACTCCATACATGATTGGACTTTGTTACTTTGAATTTGATTAATTTTGTAGTTACATTATCTATTTTTAAGTAGGTAGTTATAGGTATTTAAAGATGTGTTCTTAATTCTTTTAATTAATGAATAATATTTGAAGAAATAACCCATATGGAGAGAAATGAGACCCTTCATATAATATTTACATGTTAGGTATCAAATATATCAGTGGAGGAAGACTCAAAGAACCTAATTTCTAATAACCTTAAGAATAATTAACTACATCCAAAGATCTTCTAAAATCAAGAAAAAGTTCTAGATTTTAATTTTTTTATCAAATTATTTTAATAAAAATTCAATAATTCAGTTAGAATAATTAACGTATTTTGCCTCTAAGGAAGTCATATTAAAATTGACGCATACCTATAAAATGATTTAAGTAGTGGGTTAAACGTTTAAAGGTAAGTGCCTACCTATAAGCATAATTTCCCCGATAATATTTGGAAACACAAATTAGACGGATATTGATAATTGTTTATTTATTTGCTGTTACTACCTAAGTACCTAAAAAATGGAGTTACTCTAATTACTTTTAATTCTAAGTGAAAGTAGGTACTTTCCTCATCACTATTAATTCCGTATCGTCACAAAATTTATATACAAATTATGAACGGGACCAAAAAAACGTTTTCCCTTATATTCCATAATTTCAACAGATTATTTTAAGCACATCAATCAGTACCTACTATCTAATAATTATAAATAATTAAGTTCATTACTTACTGCCACTAAGACGATCCCGCCAAGCAATAGGATTAAGACTCTGAATTCCAGGCCAGTAAAGTCCTCCTGTTGTCCTTCCAAGTTCTACAGGAGGTTTATTGACTGAGTTAGCAGCGTGGTGATGGAAAAAGGCAGCAGCGGCAATATTGAAACCCCTTAACCCTGGATTAGCAGCGTTTTGAGCACTATTCGCGGCCATTCCCAAAGAGTTTTGAGTGAAGCCCAGGTTGTGCGGAAAATGCAAGGGACCCGTGGTTATTTGGGAAGGTCTCGATAGTATATGATCTATTCCATGAGGATTTGCTCCTTGCGAACTATTACTGTTGCTAGTCGCTCCAAGTGGACTTCTAGACATTAACCCTGATCTGTCCATATGCATGCTGGTCCTTTCCAATAAAACATCAGCTTCACTTTTGTCGTGACCATGCATATGATCAGATGGACTGAAATGATTTTGATGTTGTTTCATTTCTGCCATGGAATGCAACGCTGCTAAAGGTGCCGCAAGCATATTTCGATGCTCCAAATTAAAAAGGCTCAAGTTTTGGTGGCTAGCAAATTCCAGCATCTTCGATACCGGTGGTGGTGGAGTTACGGATACCTCGGAACGGTCGCTAGACGCGTCGCTATGTTGCGTCATTGCAGCTGGAGACGCCGTGGTTGCAACTGAAGGACGCGAGCTAGCCGCGTCTCCGTCGAATAGTCCTGGTAATGTCCTTTTTAATCACGACACGTACTCACTGCACGCACATCACACCACTTTTACGAGTCTCTTTTGGCCACTTTTAAGGTAAAAATAGCCCGTGATTCGGTAGACAGTTGGTTGACAATGAACTGACGACAGACTTTGAAGGAGACTATGCACTCGCCGAGGTGAGTTTTTAGTGGGCGGTAGCAAGGTGAATTGCCGACGACGGCAGTGGGGATGTCTATAGAGTGAACTGCATGTTAAATATGTGCTACTGTTAAGCTCATTACGGTAGCCTCTATGGCAGTTAGAGATTCGGTGCGTGTCGCGTAGCTGCGTGGTTGCACTCTGCTCTATTTTTAAAAGAGATTAATGCTTTTTTCATTGGCGGGAAGGAGGAACGCGCTGTAACGGCGCGCGCCGTGATTGGCGTGATCGTCGTTTGCCGGAAACGCCCGCTATTGGCTGCAAGCCCGCCCTTCCCCCTCCGTATTCTTTGGTCCGTATTATTCCACTATACGAAACACTCAATCTGTAAGGTGGTATC
This sequence comes from Polydrusus cervinus, assembly GCA_935413205.1. Lineage (NCBI taxonomy): Eukaryota > Metazoa > Arthropoda > Insecta > Coleoptera > Curculionidae > Polydrusus > Polydrusus cervinus. The sequence continues at coordinate 3,718,662 of OW284520.1, forward strand.
TTACTAGTATAAGCATATTCGCGGTGGAATCCAGCTTCACTATACTCCCCTAAAAAGCTCTGTTTAAGGAGAATCTCTGTCAAGTGCTGCTCTTAACTTCGCTGAGTTTGCTCACTTTACGCTTCGCTCTAGCGCAGCCACTTGTTTTAATAGCTTTACATATTTACCCTACGACCCTTATTAATATTATTAAATTCTTTTCTCAGCCATTTACTTTTCTTATTATCTCTTTGTCCTTTAGAAAATTAGTTTTGAAAATGTTTTTATTTTATTATAATGTGATTTGGTTTGGTGTTCATTAATCAATACTATTCATTCCTAGCATGTTATTATTAAATATTTAGCCAATTAATATAACCCTAGCGAATTTGAACCAATTAAAGCCCCTCCCTGGAACAATAAAAATTAATTAAAATTAAAAACAATAGCCCAGTCAATTTTCTTTTTAAAAGAGCATTTCCAAAAGGTACCAAAAGTGGTATATATTAATTTTAAAAAAAATTAGCTAGGTCTTTTTTACCCCTTTACGAGGTCTGCAAAAACCAATTTTTGTTATGAAGCCCAGAAAAAAACCTTTTTTTTGGGTTTTGTTTTAATAAAAGCATTAGTTAAATCAAACATACCTACCTACATTTAGGTAATGCGTTGAGTCATAACATCCGGATAAAAAAATATTTTTTTTTCCATGTTCCATTTTTTCTAATATCGGGATTTTTTGTACAGTAATATAAAATTGAAACTTTTATCATCCTACAACGTCTCGTAACATGACAAAACTAAATATGATCATTGTCAAAGTCACTTAAGCAATCAAAAATACTAAATACGGTTTGTTACATAAGGCTTGTTTCCATAGATAAAACAGACCGGCCGGTGTTATCCTTCCTTCCCTACCTACGTATCTTTATTGGAAATATTTTTTAATTTGCAGACCTACTTTCTTTTAAAAATTGGAAGAACTTTTTTGCCAATTTATGACCTCTTCATTAAATTTTACAGTTTGGTCTATACCTAAATCTACCCAGTTCGGTTAATGCAAATCTGACACCTTATCTACCCTTTGGTGGATTCTTGCGTTCGTTTAATAGTGCTATGACCTCATATGCATTTGCTCGGCATTCGGTATTTAGAAACTCGAGTACTCTGATTTAGCTCGTATCGCCTCACCTGAAAATACCGATCCAATAGAGCAAACTAAGCAAATTGATCTAAGTATTGACAGTTTATCTAACATAAAAAATCAACTGTCTCGTTTTTCTGTATCGTTAAAATAATTTTAAAAATAGAAAACAGCCTTGCTTCGTCTTGTATTCCGTTGAATCTGAACTAGAAGGTGGATTTACCCTGTTTGAGTTAGAAAACAAGGTACATTTTAATTAAGAAATGACAAACTCTACCATAGGTTCGGTAAAGTTAGGCGCTCGTTTAGCTCGAATATCACATGACATTACACCTGCAACTGCTCTTTGTGCTCGATTTTTTCAAAACCGAATGCAGTAAGTGTACTATCCCGCTACTGCTAAATTTGTCGTAGTTTGATCCCAGAAAATAGAAAAGTTGTTCAGGGACTTTAAAAATAATTAGGTTATCTCACATCGATCTAAGAAAATAATCGGTATCTAAAAAATAAGATATGAAATAAAAAAATTATTCCTCGATGTCTATTATTCCTGACAAAAATAATTCTCAAAACCAAATTTAATTTAGAAAATAATTACTTATACGGAGGAATATTGTGTTCTATTATTCCATATTAACACAAGAAATATCCTTTGAAGCAAATTAAGGACAGCAAATAAAAACTAAAGTCGAGTATAGCAAATAAAGCTCTATCCTTTTAGTCTCATCCCAAACGCTTTAACGCTCCGCTCTAGCATAGCTAGACGGGAAAGCCCTGGTTACACCATGGGTATAAATTAAGCTTGGAAAAATGTAGGCATTCCACATTTTTTTTGTTCTTGATGACCTGAACAACACCCGAAATAACATATTTGAAAATATTTTTCCCTTTACCCCAGAATATGTTTCTTAATGAATATCTGCAAATCATACTTCATTAAAGTGTAGTGTCTTAAAAAGAAACGGCTTATCATACAATACAAGGTTATAACTATATTCAAAAAAATATGATAAGATCATCTACTGTATTTCTATTTACTATTTACCAAACTTCATCTAATCATTCTCAAATGTCAATATCACCAAAGGAATTGAAGTATTAGGTGTAGGAAACGGTAGGGAAGACTGGGGATGATTCTACCCCATATTGTTTAAATTATACTAGAATGCTATATGTTTGTGTCCAAAAATTGAAACAAAAAAGTTTAATTAGAGACTAACAACCGAATAAAAGGTTCTCTTTTCACGCACATCTTTGTTATAAGGATGAAATGCAGATAAAAAATGGAATTATCTCAACTGACAAGGTCTATTCTGCAAAGAGCCAAATGAGTTTTATATTTCAACTATTTCTGTACTCAGTAAATAAGCTCCCATGGTGCAACAAAATACGGCCATAAGGTCTAAAAGCTATAGATAATGTTAATGGAGGGGAGAGGCAGTGGCGGCCTCCAAACTGAAGATAGAACTACTCTGCATATCATTAATCTTAATTAAAGTTGAATTTAGTTATCTCTTGTATGGATGCCGATGTCTATTCTATCCAAATTTCATGAGAAGATGCATTTCTTTTTTGGTATGGATGTTGTCTACTCAATACAAAATTTTTATTTAAATATGCGATAGGTACAATTAAATAACAAACATAAGTAAGTTATGGAGAAAATAAGTATGTATAGTAAATGAACTTAATATTTATGCAAAGAGAAATAGAGAACATTATAAAGGTGGATTTTATGGTAGGTGTTTATTCTAAACTAAGTATTCTAAAATTTTGGGAAAAACTTTGTTCAAAAAAGTCGTTTCCTTACTAATTTGACCATGAAAAGAACAAGAAAAAGTCCTCGAGAAATATTTTTTTTCAGATTAATTTTTTAAAATTAAAAAACTCTTTTTTTGGGAGATCGGCTGTAAAAAAAATAACGGGATTTGGTATCTCGTTCCAGTTTGCGCCTCAAATAGCTGAAAGGTCAGTCAATAAGATATCCTATATTCAAAGCGATAGCTTCACAACCAATTTTCGACATTTTTTTTCAAATTCTATACAATAATAGACAAAAGCCAGTTCATAAAAGATACTTACTTTTTATAAAAATTATTGGTTCCATCATAAATTTCGCATAAAACCCTATTAAAGATTATTAAAAGCATTTCGTTGGTAATAAATTTTTAATCTAATTCAAAAGTAATCTAAATAGTTGGCATCATTCGGATAGTTTCACTCAATTAGGCTGACATGGTGGCTGCATCAGTTTCCGACAGAAGGGGTGTCTTCAAACAATCATCCCCATCCATGCAGGGCAACAGTCACCCCATCAGTGCTAAAAGCCTTTTTGATATTACATGTTTAAATGAGGGTAAGTAATATGATTACTAAACGACGCCACTCTGTTAGATTTAGTTCACTTTTCAGCAATATATTCACTTATAGAATGACATATTTGATTAAAAGTTGGGTACATTTGACATGATATCCATCAGGGATATTGTTTTGAAATTTGGTAACGTTTCACATCTCTCTATATCTCGCGTGACAAGAGTAGTCCGGTGTGCTGAAAGATGAAAGATGTGACGAGATCAAAATTATGCATGAACGAAATATCTCGCATACGTTCTTACACAGGGTCCTGCACCTCATCACCTCCCGTCTTCTATAGCTCACCTATTAATTAAGTTAGGATTTTGATATTTTGCAGACTTCACCTGTATCCTAGGGCGCATTTCAGGCAAATATATTTGTTTATACAGGGTGTTCCGAAAAAGTGGGACGTCATAAGAATAAATTTTTTTAGATTACATGCTATATATATTCTTACATATTTGGATGCCTCTCATAGTTGCCTTCATACCCTTGAAATTTTAATAAAATCGGTTCAGTATTATAGGCGAAAAAAAATTAAAACTACGAAAAATCAGTTTTGCACCACTGGTTTTAAAAATAAATAAAAAAAAGTAATGCCTCATTAATAAAATTATACAAATGTACTTAATAAATAATGTCGGACAGTCTTGTTAACCAAGTTTGATTGATACGAATTCTACAGGGTGTCCAAAGTTTAGTGTCAAACTTTGCAAACTTTAAAGCAATTTATTTTTATTTCAAATTGGAACTTCCGGATATTATTATGTCATTCGATGCAGAATTAAAAATCAAACATTTGTTCTAATTACAATTATGTCGCAATTTCTAACTTATTTGCGGAAAACTCATTTTATCAACTCAACAACACCAGTCATTATTATAAATAAATATCGAAGGTGGCTTTGCAAACTAATTTTGGTATTAAAGTTTATAAATTTTTTATTCAATTTAGATTATTAATTAGTTATTAATAAATGTTGCAATGGATTTTAAAAAACGACAGAACTGAAATTGTACTAAATCTTAAAGTAAAATTAGACTTGTTTATCTCCACGTATTTACAAGCAAGACCAAGACATTGCCTCCAAATTTCTGGAACACACATTAACAGACTGGACCACAAGAGTTATAAATTCCAATTTAGGAAAAAGGAATGAAAATTGGAGAAACGAATTTAAAGTCATAGATTTTGGGGAGCAAACAATAAATTTCTCTAAATATAGCAAGGATAAAATTTCTCTAATTGTCTCAAGATAGAAAGTAGACTAGACGTGCTAAAAGGTCCTGTTAAAGGAAATAAATGGGCACTTAGCGGACCGACCACAAACACCAGTGCCAATGCGATATATGGGAACGAAAGCATCAACTATGAAATCCACCCAATCTTTAGAATGCAGATCCGGCCTATGTTATTTTAGTGAGAAAAAATAGAATTATTGGGAAGTATATATTCGCTTTGTCAGTATACATTTTAAAACAGAGATATACCTTAGGTAAAATTTTTCATTCTTTCTGGCGATATAGGATGTTTCATAAGACTGGCTATCGGCCATAATATATCAGAAGCTACTGGGCATAGAAACTCAAGGAAAATAAATGCTTAATTAAAGTGCTTATGAGAAAATCCTGGAAATAATTTTTAAGTTTCGAATTTTGCCGCAAGAAGGCACAATTGACAATTAATTATTAAAATTCTAAATTTATCCGAAAATTTGCATATTAAGGTACACCTTTGGTATAACATCGTTAAAAAGCTTAGACAAATCTGCATAATTTTGGTTTAAGGCTCATCGGCTTACCGATCTTGATAAGAGTGGGGGAGCAGTTATTGAAAGTGTAATCATTTAAATGTAACTTCTAAACGAAACTTATTCCCCTGAAGTGAAACTTTACTATTGGTAGCATGTCACCACCTGCAGACCGGTTTCGAACTCTGTTGTTCTCGTCATTACCGGGTAGGTGTTCATACCACACCAAACAAAAGTTTGGGATGGATCTGACGAAATAAAGAGAAATTCTTCTTCTGAAAAGTTTTTATACTAAAACCTTCGGTATTAACGTTCTTGGGTCGCCATCTCTTGGTAGTCTCATACCAAAAATCCAAAAAATTATTAGTTCAAAAAATATTTTCATTATAAATCCTGTAAAAATAAATAGCTGTAATGTTGCATAACAAATAGCAGAAAAAATATTTTTAGCTAGTAAATTTTCATAATTTTTTTTAGTGTACCTACAAAATATTTTAATTTATCCGTTCGATGCAATTATATCCGTTGTTTTGTTGCAACAACTAAAAATCTTTCAAAAAAAGATATAGTCCTGGCCTGTTATTAAAAGATCGGGAGCCAACAAGAAATATATGTTTCTGAAAGGTCGCATTATAGATTCTGGCCAAGTTTTTGAATTCAATTTTCGGAATCGTAATCTGCACTCGGTATTGGTCAGTCGCATTTCAAATTCAATTGTTTATCCCTCGAGATAGATATCCCCGACTTCGGCCGCGGGGGTATATGGAAATCCGGCACCGTCTTGGATATTTCAAATCAAAACCAACACCTGGGGCCTTCTTCGAAGTCCAGCCACATATAACTGCAAAATATTAACACATTTGATGCCATACACAGTGTGATATAATCATATACGTTATATGAAGTATATGGAATGTATTTGAATTAATTATAAATTATACCTAGTTATAGTATATTTCAAAAAGGCGTAGAGTAATAAAATGGGAAATTCCGCCCAGTTCGGCTTAATTTTGGTGTCGACCATAGGCGCAGGTAAATTTTGTGCATTAAATTATTTATGATAACTAACCAAAAAAAAAGATAATTAAATAAAGATAGAACTATTAGCTATAGCAAATTTACACAAACATCGTTTTATGTAATATGCCGTGGAAGATATAGCTGAAAAACATAGTATAACTTTGCCGCGCACACCGCCATATTTACTAACTAAATCTCATAGAACTTATTTGGGCGCAAGTGAAAGGATTTGTAGCAAGACACAACACGACATTCAAAATGAGAGACGTAAAGCTACTGTTTGATCAAGCCATTAAGGAAGTGACACTAGAGAACTAGCGAAAAGCAGTCCATCATGTCATTAAAGAAGAGAAGAAAATGTGGGATCTTGACCACCTGATCGATCGAACCGTCGACCAGTTAATTATAACGTAAGGAGGAGATCACAGTTCCTCAGATGACGAAGAATATTATGATTTTTTATAATTTATATTCTGTATAATGTATTTTTTGTATTTTTTTAAATGCTTAATAAAAAATAGGTGTACCTAATACTACGTACATAATGCACGCCTTTGTCACATTATTTTTTGTGTTTGTGAATGGATAACAATAGGCAAAACCCATAAATTGACCCAAACCCGTGTGGTACTACCTGTACTTAATGGAAATAAAGAATTTTGAAATGAAATCAATGCCAAATTATAACAGTGGCTTAAATATTCGTTGGGTCAAACTATAGTCCTTTTTCATTCCTAATGAGCTTTTATTACTCTACACCTTTCTGAAATAGACTATAATAAGTTTTACTAAACCAGTTGCATATTTTTATCAAATCTTTTTCAATAGTATTTTTTTAAATATTCCAATTGGGGCTGTCATTAAAAAACTATGTAGTTTTCCTTGACAATTTAAATTTAATATATCATTTAGTTAGATGATTAATTATTAAAAAGTAATGGTCCAAGGACTATACCTTGTGGGACTCCGTCATAAAATATTTGGGGTGAACTTATATTTTTACCAATTTTAACATGATGTACTCTGTTTTTTTATTTTTTTTTATTTAAAATGTTTTAAAAATGTAATTACATATGGTGTATTTTATTACTTTCAAGAAATCCAAGTTTTTTAAATTATTTATGAGTATTTTATGACTGACAGTATCAAAGGCTTTAGCTAAATCCAAAAATATGCATACTGTTAATTTTATCCAAATCCAAATGGCTTATCTGATAAGATTTAATTTAAAATATTTTCTTTCTATAAAGAATTTAAAGTTTTTTTGTGCGTATTTAGTTTTTAATATAATAAAGTAAAAGAAAAACAACCACGTAAGTTTATATTTGGAAAGCTTTTAACGTATCCACAATTCGAATGTATTGATTTCTGACAACTATTTGAACTGATGGCTTTCTACTAAAGGCCAAAGCGCGATATGGCCAATATATCAACTTCCAGCGAATAGCAATATTGCTTGTATGGTGGAAAGATCACTTTTTTGGGGACTATAAATTCTCCTGGATATTTATGTTTTTTGCAAATAATATATTTGAAATATAAAGGTATAGGTTTTAAGGGAGAGGAGGGCTGTTGTCATATTTATGTTGTTTTGATCCAAATAAAAGGAAAACATACCAAACGAACGAACAGTCTTTTTAAAAATATATATCTACCTATCAGGCGCGACTCGTGAGTGGGGCAAATTTGGTTGGCAGTAACTTAACAAACAAAAAGCAGTTTAGTGCATAGTTTTGCCAAGGATATTTACCTACTAATAAACACCGCAAAAACATAAAATATTAGAATTTCATTTTTGCTGTGACTATTTTTTAAATTATATGAAAAACAGCTTTACTTTATTAATATATTTTTATATAATGGTATTTGACTACCACGAGATGGCGCTAAGGTAATATACAACACAAGAACCTTGATACCATAGGCTTTAGTTTATAAGTATGATCACCTACCCTGTCATGACGAGAACAACAGAGTTCGAAACCGGTCTGCAGGTGGTGATATGCTACCAATAGTAAAGCTTCGCTTCAAGTGATTGGAAATTTATTTTTCATGCATTTCTTAAAAATATATTACAACCAATAAATATTTACCCAATATAAAGTGTACTTTTACCAAGAACTTGTGTACTATTACTCTACAAAATTACATGAAATCTACGGATATTTCTTACACAACTAATAGTGTAATATTTTTGCAGTATATATTGTGGTAATAAATTGCCAACGATAAATAGTGTATTTATTTTTAACATTTCGAAGGAAAAATAAAAAAAAATACTTTTAATTTAATGCTTTTAGGTCATAGTTGAGCAAGCCAAACATGTATGAAAGAAATTGATATTTATTAACAGCTTGCTAAAATTGTGATTATAACCCATTTATTCGACACTTGCATTATCACAGAAGTATCATAAACCATTTTAACGCCCTTCGTCAATTAGAAAATGAGATCATTTGTAGCGCTACAAGGGATGAACTTGGGGGATGATAAAATGTTACATTGTAAATATCCCACTGTATTTTGCAGGAAATTAAGTAGACCATGCCGCTTTATAGCTTTGTTTAAAAGCGCTTTAATTAGGAAATGTACCAGGGCTAAGTGCTCTATAAAAATGCTGTAAGTTTAATGAAAATGTTGAGTTACATTTTTGCCATGCACAAGGAGGAACGAGTAATTAGGTATAAAAATAATTTTATTACTTTTATTTATTTTTAATTTGCGTTATATATTAAATGTGATTTATAAACTATACCGGGTGATCGTTTAGTGTACCGGTGAAGGATACGGCTGGTATAAAGTGGGTACCAAAATTATGAGAAAGGATCCCTACATCCGACATGTAATCTGGGTACCATGTACCAATCGTATAATAAAGTAACAAAAGAATATTTAAATCCTGACGATGTAGGCTATTTTTTTGCCGAGAAACCAATTCATGTAGAGAGTGACAAATCAGTGGCGGCTCGTCAGGTGAAGTAGGTGAAGGGGTTCTTCACCAAAAAATAAAAATAAAACCAGGAGAAAAGTTTTTCGACAATATTAAATATGAATGTACCAATACAGCTAACATTTAAGCCCTTCAAAGTAAATTATGTTTGAATTAATAATATTAATTTAATCCGAATGCATAATGGGACCACGATTAACTCCGATGGATAATAATTATAAACACTCGTGCATTTTGGCGCGCCCCATTCGACCGTGTCCGTTGCGAGTGAAGACCTAACGCCCAACATGGCTTTAATATTCACCGTTGATAAGGTTACGTGACGTCAGTCATGCAAACAGCATGTAACAATTTGCATTAAGATGAAGGGAAATTTAAAACTAGATCATGCACCATTGTTTTAGCATTGGTTCGCTTGCGAAACTTACGGTTATAGATTTCGTTTTTACGTGATTTACTGTGTGATTAAAAAGTTTTGTTTTTATTTTTCAGTTTCTTCAGTAGTGTACGTACCTACTTAGTTATGTGTGTTAAAAATGAACCCTATTAATGACATAGTTTGTAATTTGTTGGAAACTCCATTCAGTCGTTGGAGGATAAGAGAGACGTTTTTTTACACGCGTTTTTGGTCAATTTTTGTTTAAGTACTCGCACTATACCTAGCTCTTTACTAATCTGCTCCATTGTTTGCTGGAAAAATCCTGGGGCACACGTATCCCGAATGGTAATCTAGTGAATACATAACAACCCTTATGTGTCGAAATTGCAGTCAGTTGCTTCGACCCTCATCAAGGGATAATTGTTGATACGCAAAAGCCAAATCTAATTTAGAAAACTGCTCCCTCCCTGTTAATTTTAAAAATATATCCTCAATTCGTGGAATAGGATACTTACTTTACTTTACTAATACTTTTAAAATTTCTTGCATCAAAATTACCACTACATATTTCCAAAATAAAACTATCCTTACACTAAAATACGATAAATTTAAATACCAAAGCATGAGAACGAATATTTTCAAAAACGTTTCACTTAAAAACTGTCTCAGAGAATATTCGATATTGTGTCAATTAATTTTAATAAAGCAAAGCATCAGTTCGTCTCTTATAAAACACAATGAACATCGTTATCGTAAGTCATTTATTAAATGATATCACTATGGCAAATCGGATTACAACTTCTTCATTACATTAATAGTATTTGTGTATGTAACTAATAATGCAGAGGGGCTCATATTAAATTAGGGCCCTCGTAGATGTTAAATCACTTCTCTCGACTGCGGTTCACGCTCTTACGCTCTGGCAGTCATTCATTCCAATAAGCCCACCCTCTTTTGCAGACTGTCACTACAAACTTTTTAAACTTCATAACCAAATAAATTTTATCATTTATCCGTAAGCGTTTTTTTTGTTCGCGCCTTGTGATTCAATTACTTTGGCCATTAATCAATTTATATTATTTTTATGAGAACATTTTCCTAATGAAATTTTTCTTAAATCTTTACTTCCCCTGCTTCTTTCAATAAGTCTTTTATTGAAAGCGATTTAAAAATCAAACAGTTTTTCTTTTGCAGAGATTTTATTCCAGTTAAAAGAATTGAATATAAAGCGTTTTTTTCGTTTAATTTTTATTTACCTGGGCTATCATTCTTTTCTGTAAATCTTATGAAATTTAAACGACTATGTAAGAATAAAGTTTATACATTAGACGCACTCAGGCAACTCAAATAAATAGCATAATGATGATGATATCATGATACCAATTACATATTGTTTTTGTTTTATAGGTTGGTTGGTTGGTTTAAGGCGGGAGTCGGGCGTTTGGCCCAAGCTTCCTGCACTGCAGCCTAGTGGCTTATAGTGTGCCCCTATCTTGCTAGAAAAGATTTGTTTCTTTTATAAGGTCCAGTAATTCCCTACCTTTGTCATGCGGGAGGTTATCCCTACATTGGATTCCTCCGAAGATTTTGAATCTTCTTCGGGCCAGCGCTTCACAGTTATACAGGGTGATTCCTAAGTTGATACTTCTTTTTTAGCTGTGTATAGAAGGTACCGTAAACCGGGGTTACTTTACCACGATTTTGGTATATTTCGTTTAATATCTCGTTTATTTTTAAAGATATCTGGCACAGCTATAACTATGTCATAGTTTAAGGTTTTTAAAGTAATTTTCAGACAATATTTTTGTTTTATATAACCTGCTATATAATATATTTTTTTATTAAAAACTGTGTAAAGTCACCTTGAAATCGGGGTCACTTTATACGAGTATTAAAAACGTACTAAGAGACTACATAACAGCTTAATATAGGTGTCTTTACACGCAGAAACTCTCATAGATACTTTTTCTAATTTGTAAATCATGAATATAGCTTATTATATACTACTTATAATCAAATAAAAGTCAATTTTAATGAAAAAATACTTTAATACACAACGACAATATAAAAAGCATTTATAAAATATACGAAAATATACTGAAACTAAACAATACAACAACAACAAAGTTTTTACATTAAATTATACCTTTCAAGTTTCAGACCATGAAATGTATAAACACCCCTTCTAACAGCAGGTTCTCTTAGGAATTTTACGACATCATTTTCCTGCTGTAAGGAAATATCATCTTCAGTTGGGAACACGAAACTTTTACCTTTTTTTCGTAGAAATTTTATTAATAGTTCTGGCCTATCCTGACTCTCCAATATTTGGCCCACAAAGTGCCGAATGCTTTTTTTTGTTGGAAATGCTACCACAACAAATTTTCCTGGTTTTGGTATAATATGATCCAGTGGAAGGGCATCATCGCTGTCTTCTTCAAAGTTCTCTTCAAGGGTCTCTTCAATAGAATAAAGGTCATCATTGTTGTCCTGATCTTCTTCATCTTCAAATATCTTTTTCCCTTCACTTTCGGGTGTGGTATTTTCTTGGTCTTCCCAAAGTTCTTCATAGGAAACCGATTTCCCTGGCGCCACTTTCAACATTTTCTTTCGCTTTTTCTCCGCAGGCTGTGACGGATTTCTTGTTTCTTTTAAAAAGGTTAGCAGACTATCGCTCACTCTTTGCATCACGACGTGTTCTTCTGCCCTTGCCTGGGGCAGCTTTTTCAAAACTTGATTCCTGTTCAAAGGAATGATTCCGGTGGCCCTGAAGGCGCTTGCAATATTTTCCTTATCCTTTAGTTTCAAATATTCTACTAATTTTTTTAGGAGCGATGGAAAGGAGGTTTTATTTAAAACCTTTTCCGCTGGATTTTGCAGTTTAAATTGTTCTAATAATTTTCGCCAGGCCCTTTTCATCGGGGCATAATACCCGACATCCAAGGGCTGAGTAAGATGGGTGGAATGGGGAGGCAAAAATACAAATCTGATGTTGTTACGCTGGGATGCTATAATTATATCAACATTCAAGTGCGACGAAAGGTTATCCCCAATAATCACCTTGGGCCCAGGTCTGGATTTTGCCCATGGTAATACAATAGTTGAAAACCACTCTTGAAATGTAAACGCGTCAAACCATCCTGACTTGGATCTATTGTATCGAGTTCCTGGAGGACCACAGATGGTCCACTGATCATAAAGCCTTTCGGCTTTATAAACCACGTAAGGGGCCAGGACATTCATATCACCACTGATAGCAAACATGACAGATATAGACGCTTTGCTCGTGTTCATAATTCTTTCTGGATATTTTATGCCTCTCCTGAAGATACATTTTTTGGCACCTGGATCGTCTGATAAATTTGTTTCGTCGTAATTAAGTATGTTCTGAATTGGCACATTATTCAAACTCTCGGCAAGGTTATCAAAATACATGTTGATTTCATCTTCATTTTTTAGAGCTCTTACACCCTTAATATTCTGACAAGTTCTTTGCGATAATAAGTCCTTGTGTCGATCTATAAAATTAAGAGCCCATTCAGTTCCAGGAAGATTGTCACTAAATTTACTGATTTGTTTGCCAACAGAATCTAAATATCTTTTGACTATCATTCTAAGCTCTAGTGATGTTATTGGGCTACCATATTCTGCTGATGCAACAACAACGTCCACGATATGACGTTCTTCCACTTCTGTTAATACAGGTTGCCCCCCAGGCTTTGCAAGATGCTTACCATTAACTTTGTTCCAAAGCGTTTTTTTGTTTATCTTATACCGCCTAGCAGCTTCAGCATAAGACATTCCATAATTTTTTACGGCTCCTACAGCTTGCTGCAGTTGCTCAGCATTGTACATGAGATATCTTCTGGATCCCAACTTTTTTTTGTAAATTCGACCCATATTTACATAGTCTGGAACAAAAAAGTAATCATGTAAAGACACCCATGCGATCAAAATCACTGTACCGCAGCTGCGAAATTTTACTTTTATAATCATAAGTTTAAGTTAGATATTGTTTAAACGTTGGTAGGACAACCTTAGGTGACTATACTTATCAGAAATATAGATAGAACTTACCTAACTGTTTCTAGTTCGACCCCAAAAACCTTACTTCTGAAGTTTAAGATACACAATTATTTGCCACAACCTTACTTATTAAGCACTAATGCCTTACTGCAACCACGTGCGTTTTCCGTTTAGACCTGCGTCGACTTGTCGTTTGGTCAGCTTTGAAGTACAGCGCAATGCACGAGCGCATTGTTGCCAAAGTTAGCATAATATAAAAAAGTATCATGAAAAGTAACTTGGTGTAAAGTCACCTAGCCGTGTAAAATAACCCTGGTTTACGGTATTAAAGTAAACAACATTTTCAAATACCTTTTTTCAAAAAACTCAAAAATAAAATACTTACATTCTTTTATTACACTACGAATCAAATACGGTTCTGCCTAACTTGCCCGTTGAATACCATTAAGCAAACTTCTGGGTGAGCCCGCAAGGGAAAGCGTTTTGCGTATAATCTCGAAAAAACATCCGCACTTTTACGACACCATATCTATTAGTTCATTGTTTTCAAATTTCACGTATCTATCACCAATTTAAATTTTGTTCCGAAAAACACACCGCAGCGATTTGCTTAACATTAGTCGTATGACTAATACTAATAAAAGATAAGAAAAACAACAGAATCTATAGCGGAAAATGTTTTTATGACCAGGCCCGCACTTAAATTTTTTACTTCTCTATCACGCCTATTTTTGATTTTTTTGAAAAAGGGTGTTTGAAAAAGTTGTTTATTTTAATGCCTTCTATACACAGCTAAAAAAGAAGTATCAACTTAGGAATCACCCTAAAATCGCCGTAAAGTCTGCATTCAATGGGACCATTGTAAATTCCTATTCGACGTAGGTGTTTTCTTAAGTGGCAGTGGCCTCTTTCACTAAATTTGGATTTTGGTTGTAGTGTATAAAGGAACAAAGAATAAAAAAAAATTTAAAAAAGTCCAACCTAAGTTATTTGTCGATCTTTCTGCTCTACAAGCAAATAAATAAAATAAACAGTTATTTTAAATAAAAATACATTAAGATTTCACAATAATTCAAATGTAAAGGGGATGTAAACAAGTACACCGACATGACAAGTGAAAGATCGGTAACAATGCTCATCACTGTAAATTCTTATCGGATCGACGTCATCGAGTAATCGCGCCACTTTTGCATTTTTAAAATTTGTGGTAATTGTGCATGTTTTCAATGAGCTGCAATATCGTCGTGGTATGACCTAGCAATAGTTTTATTGATTATAACTCCTATTGTAGCATCGACTTAACAATTTAAATTCAAAACTATCAAATATGAGAAGAGTGAAAGAGCCCACACATACACAATATTCTATACGAACATATAACACTTAATTTTTGCAAAGCATAAAATTTAAACTTTCCTTAAGTGTCTTTTTGAAATACTAAACAAACATACCAACGATTTTCAGTTTAAAGTAATAATAAGAATATATTATAGAGTTCAATAAATCAACATATCAATAAGTTCAATACATCAAAAAGTTAGGAACACTTTCGGATTAATACCAACTATGCAATAAAATTAATTGCAGGGGTGGGACTTTGTGGCCCTTCAAAAATCTATAACTTATGACTCTTTATATAGCTTTGAATGTGTGTTCGCCGGGAGTGCTCAATTATTTAATTCAGCAGCGTTTTGGTATAAAAACTACACCCTAGATACCGTTTGGGGCTCAAAAAGGCTCATAAATGAGTTTCAATCAAAATCAGTAGCGTAGCAAATTAATCTCTCTATCCGACACTATAGGTCGGTGGCGGATTTAGAAAAGGGAACAGGTAAAACTTTAAAATATTTTTCTCTAGTGAATTACTTGACCACGGAACTATGAAATAACTTCTTCAATTAAAGTGTTAAAATTATTCTTTTGGCTATAACTTTGATGCGAAAGAAGATATTTAACTACAGTCTTCCCATGTTTTATTGAAAATTGAATCTACTCTCCGATTATGTTATCATAGTTATACCGGATGATTTAAGTTTTCGGAATAAAATCAAAAAAACTGTTATTATTACAAATTGCGGCCTCTAGCAGTTTTATTACGAACTATAATGTATCAGGTGGATACGACAATTAAAAGCATTTGCCTTTTTCTGCCAAACAAGCTTAAGTTTACTAAAATCGGATAAGTCGTTTAAAAGTTACAGCTATTTAATTGATTACACTTTCAATAGCTTACCCCACTCTTATCAAGTTCGGTACGCCACTGAGCCTTGGACCAAAATGATGCAGAATTATCTAAGCTTTCTAATGTTGTAAAAAATATACCATAATATGTGTAGTTCAATTGAAAAAAGTATTGTGTCCAAATACCTCAAATAACTTAAATTTACTATATCTCTACACAAGGATATATTCCCACTCCAACTCATCAAACATCCTGACTAATTTTTATTCGTGAGAAATAACAATGAAGTTACAAATTGTACCTTACATTTCACACATCTGATTACCTGAAATAACATAATTCAGGACTTTAAAAAAATCGAAACATTAACTGAATTATTAAAAATGAACTGGCGGGCCAGATGGATGATGGTTTCACGTTCACTGCGACAAAAAGAGTGGAAACTAGATTCTTGTATCGGAGTACCTGTACTTGTACATCAGTTCTCGTGCTGTTCAAACTAAGGAAGTAATCTATTTAAAATGTAAAATTAATCACACTTAAACCTTAAATAAAGATACTTCATCTTAATGCACTGATTTAAATTTCTTGTGTATGCCTTAAGGTGGAGGTAAATAATATCATTAAGCATTTAATCCTAAAATTTCTGAGTGCGAACCAGTGGTTGTTACAAAATACGCTACTGTTCATTGATAATAATATCAAAAAATAAAATACTCTTGCACCAACTGTATTATTTAAATAAAATAAACTAAATCTACGCCGAAATGATGCCATTATGTAATATGCCTCGACCGTATAATCCTCATTGATTCGTTCCTTCCCTTTGGCAAAAGTCATAATCCCACAAAAGGCATCTTAAAACACACCTTTGCTCAACAATTCAACCTAAATGTCTCGATATACATGTGATACGGCCCTAAAGTTTTATTTGATTTAATAATATTAGCATTTACGAGCACTTTCGCCAATTTCAATAAATAAAGACGAAAAAGTTTTTCTTTTTATTATACTTTTAGGTGAGGTTACCTATTCCTGTTTAGAAACATAAAATTTTGATTTGAAAGGAAGGAAACAAGTAGAGTTTTGCAAGATTGTCATTCCTGTAGTAAACATGACGCATAGAAACGGCTGTTGTATATGTAGGTAAAGAATAAAATATAATCACATTATTTCTTTATCTCTTTTACTATTCTGCCGATAAGAAATTAAATAGTATAACTTACTAGATTTTTAAAAAATTTTGTTACTGTGATAATACTTGGTTTGCATCAACGCGACGGCTATTTTCACAAATAACTAGAAAACGATGACAGATACGATAAAAATGTAAAAAATTAAAAAGAATGAGAAAAGAACGGGGAGCCAAGTGATAACATTAGTATTTATACAGATTATTTCAAAATAACTATAAGAGTTTCGGTAGCGCAAAAAAATATAACACCCTGTATGCTGCATCCCTCAATTTTAACATTTTCTTGTAGAAATTATAAAAACTAATAGGTGTACCAAGTATACTTATTAGATATATATCTCGGAAAATATGGGAGCAAAACAAGAAAAAAATAAAACAAAAGCTTGACACCCTGTAAATCAAACATAAAGCCTTTTTGACAACATGTTTATAATTAATTTTATCTTATTTGGACTAGCACTATCACTCCCTTAAATATCGACGTGACATTCATTAACAACCTGTACTGTAGGTGCATGTATAACAATTTTTATTATAAATTTAGTGTTGTCATTTCTTGTCATTCTTTCGAATTAGGTTTTGTACCTCTTGGTTTGCTGCCAGTGCCATTCCCGAGGGACCTACAGTCAGAGCCGGACCTAGAGTTAAAGGGGCCCTGGGGCAAGACTAAGTTCAGGGCCCTATTTCTCTATTGAGTTTGTCAACTCAATTTTTTACAATTTTCGTAAAGAAAAAGAAATAAGGCATTATTATTTCTATTCATAAATGCTTTGTTTTATTTGTCTTACACATTTTTGTAGATCAATTAAGCTTTTACAAAATAGACGTTACCTCACTTATTTTAATAATATACGACATGTATATTTATAATGAAACATAATGTTTATTAACAAAACAGAGGTGTTTGAAGTTCATTCTCTTCCATCAGCGTTATCATACGTTTCTGCAAACGAATGTAACCTGACCGGTGTGAAGTTGGCAGCCAAAAGTTAGCAGCCAAAATTAATAAATCTTCCGAACGTCCATTGGCGAAGATAATTTTTTTTTAAATATATTTTATTTAAAAATTAACCATTATGAAATGTTTATACATAAGGGTAGGGTGTGTTGATATTATGCTAAAACTGTAATTTGTGTTAAAGGGGTGGTTATGGGGTTAAAAGTGGTAAAATTTAAATCATCATTTTAAGATATTTTAAAAATGGTACACCAACATTTTGGGTCCGAATCCTTAAGGAGGATAATACTTATCCATTATTACCAACAAAATTTCTTGCACTCCCGTAGAAGAACAATTATAGAAATTAAAGTGTAAAAATTAAAATAATTATATAAAAGTTAAGTTGAGGGTTGTACGCCTAGATCTTGGGTCAGGATCCTTAAGGGGGATGGTACCTGTCCATTACTACCAACAAAATTTCTAGCACTTCCGTAGAAGAACAATCATAGAATTTAAAGTGTAAAAATTTAAATAATTATACATCCCTTAAAATATGGTGGTATCTAAACTTTTATTTCGGATGTAATTGCAATTTTTTTCCAATTTATAAGCGGAATTTCGAATTTATTAATTTTTTACAAAGTCCCCGACATTTTCTAGAATATGTCATATAGTGGATACGTAAGCTATAGGTATAGTCTAATATCCCTACAAATATGGTGGTGTCTAAACTTTTATTTCGGATGTAATTGCAATTTTTTTCCAATTTATAAGCGGAATTTCGAAGTTATTAATTTTTTCGTTGCTGTGATAAATCGTTGCCAAATATATAGGCGTAATTGACAATTTGACGCTAAATCCGTGGCTAGGTTTTACGGTAAAAAACCCGTTGCCGCTAATTTTCGTTGCTTTCTTCACACACATGAATTTCGAAGTTATTAATTTTTTACAAAGTCCCCGACATTTTCTGGAATATGTCATATAGTGGATACGTAAGCTATAGGTATAGTCTAACATCCCTTAAAATATGGTGGCGTCTAAACTTTTATTTCGGATGTAATTGCAATTTTTTTCCAATTTATAAGCGGAATTTCGAAGTTATTAATTTTTTCGTTGCTGTGATAAATCGTTGCCAAATAATAATATTATATAGGCGCATTTGACAATTTGACACTAAATTCGTGGCTGGGTTTTACGGTAAAAAAGCCGTTGCCGCTAATTTTCGTTGCTTTCTTCACACACATGAATTTCGAAGTTATTAATTTTTTACAAAGTCACCGACATTTTCTGGAATATGTCATATAGTGGATACGTAAGCTATAGGTATAGTCTAACATCCCTTAAAATATGGTGGTGTCTAAACTTTTATTTCGGATGTAATTGCAATTTTTTTCCAATTTATAAGCGGAATTTCGAAGTTATTAATTTTTTCGTTGCTGTGATAAATCGTTGCCAAATATATAGGCGTAATTGACAATTTGACGCTAAATCCGTGGCTAGGTTTTACGGTAAAAAACCCGTTGCCGCTAATTTTCGTTGCTTTCTTCACACACATGAATTTCGAAGTTATTAATTTTTTACAAAGTCACCGACATTTTCTGGAATATGTCATATAGTGGATACGTAAGCTATAGGTATAGTCTAACATCCCTTAAAATATGGTGGCGTCTAAACTTTTATTTCGGATGTAATTGCAATTTTTTTCCAATTTATAAGCGGAATTTCGAAGTTATTAATTTTTTCGTTGCTGTGATAAATCGTTGCCAAATATATAGGCGCAATTGACAATTTGACGCTAAATTCGTGGC
Source organism: Polydrusus cervinus (assembly GCA_935413205.1). Lineage (NCBI taxonomy): Eukaryota > Metazoa > Arthropoda > Insecta > Coleoptera > Curculionidae > Polydrusus > Polydrusus cervinus. The sequence goes on from OW284520.1 coordinate 3,738,391, forward strand.
TACGTTCTACGGTAAAAAAACCGTTGCCGCTAATTTTCGTTGCTTTCTTCACACACATGAATTTCGAAGTTATTAATTTTTTACAAAGTCCCCGACATTTTCTGGACTAATTTAACTTAACTTTTATATAATTATTTTAATTTTTACACTTTAAATTCTATGATTGTTCTTCTACGGGAGTGCAAGAAATTTTGTTGGTAGTAATGGACAGGTACAGACACACAGGTTAGGAGGTAATTTTATTAAACAGATTTTTCGCAATAGCTTTTATTATTCTAAATAAATGAATAAATCAGTTAATAAATTTTCACATAATGAAGAACAATGAGACAGAACTAAAAATGCTTGCACTTCGAAAATGTTTTTCTGTATTTGTCCTTCGCTCAGGGGGTCCCCCGAACCCGGGGGCCCGGGGCATTGCCCCGGTTGCCCCATTGTAGTTCCTGCCCTGCCTACAGTTTAAAGTGGGTTCCGAACCACGATCCTCAGTCATGCGACACTCCCCCTCAAGGGCTAAACCTCGGTTTCTTGCGCCGTTGCATGACCTACCGATTGGGGAGTGAGTACCTTCTTCCGCATCCTACGAAATAACCAAGCTCATCCGGCCTGGTTACCGGCATGAATGTGATGGGTTGGGAGATGATACATTTTACACATTTCCCTGCATTCTTAAACCTATTAAAATTCGGACATACTTTTTACTTAAAAGGCTAAGGTTTTTATAAGGAAACTGAACAAACCATAATCATATGAGCTTGGCTCACCCCTGATGACAGGAAATAGCTTAACAAGTCAAATTATCTTGTCTTACAAAGCACAAATATTTCTGGGCATAATTAAAGTAATGCATATTGTTATAATAAATAAAATATAAACGCTATTAATCAAAAGTAAACTTCCTTATTCAATGATCCTCATTTTATTCTTTATAAATAAAATATAAAAAAATCATTAATGAATCATTCACAACAGATTCAGTAGCAGCTCGCAAGTCATCAAACAAAAATAAGTTTTTTAAAAGAGGGGGAAACGGTATCGAGCGAAAATAGTTTCGATACATTATAGGTACTAATTCAGAATAAAAATATTTTAAATAATAGTGTAGATTGTAATATAGTGTATTCAGGGTGGAATTTTTAACTGGAATAAATTCATTATTAGAAAAAAAGTTGGGGGCTGTTTTTACCCCCAAAGAGGGGTAAATTTCATCACGGGACGAAAAAAATGTACCAAACTAAAAATAAAGGCACTCGTATTTCCGTATTTTCTCCGAAAAAAAAAGGCTTTCTAATACTGAATTTATTCCAGTTAAAAATTCCACTCTGTATATAGTCATCATAAAATGTAGTTAATATTTAGGTGTCGAAATAAACAATAATCTATATTAGTCATGTCTGTGATCTTAAAAATGCAAACCAATAAATGATAAAATTCAAATCATCTATTTAATTAAACTAAATGATTTTTGATAATCATTTTCGGTATGATTCTGCTATATTTTGGAAAAATACCAAAAAAGTTCCTGATTGGTCTAAACCTTGAAGTGTTGAAGCTTTTTTTTAAAGAGTTTTCTTCGCCGGTTTCTGAAGTCAAATATCGATATTTTTTACAATAGAATATCGATACCACTTCTCTCTATATTCAGCAATAAATAAAAATAAAATATTCATAAACTTTCTTTGACATGCCGCCTCTGGGTTTTCTTTTATGTAAATCTAAGATGGCGCTTTTGTACAACGGTTTTAAATCATCATCAAATTGTATTCAAAACATCGCGCTTACATACAAACTGCCTCGTGTTAAAAATGTTTTAACATATGTAGTATGTATGTTGGACCAAAATACGCGAATATTTATCTATAAACTAGAATATTATAGTTTTCAGAGCAATTAAGGTGTTATATTCAAAATGGCAAAAGGGTCAGGGAACCGACTCTCCAGCGCCGCAGGAAAATCTCCGACGGAAAAAATGTTTCGGTTGGATACCGTTTGTTTGTTAATTTTACCCTATTTAAATGTTTGGATAATTTTCAATATCGAGTTGCTTAAAAACATTTTATATAATCTTTGGCACAGTAGTATTTATTTGTTGTAGTAAGCAGCAGCAAAAGTTTTATTTGTGGATTGGATTGATTGATATTGTTTTTATTATGGTTTTGGATATTTTGATGAGGTGGATTTAATTTTTATTCTTAACTTAAAACAGGTAATCACGGGTCACTGACCTCAATTGTCATTTCAAATAATAACAAATACATGTCACTCTTGTATTATTACCCTTTCTATAGAACTCATCTAAGTTCGAATGTTGTTATATCAGGATTTATGGGTGTATTTTTTGTTCATGTTCTAATCATCATAAGCCCCATACCCTTTTCACTGGCTTAACATAGTTGTTATTGAATTTGATACATAGTGTTTTATTATAATAATTGTAATATGTAAAAAAAATGTTTCTTTAATTTACCAAAACATTGACTTTCTAATTGTAATACTTCAAGCTTCAAGCAATAAGTTTCTATAGAATATATCCGTAATAATTACTATCGATTACTTCTGCTAAAATAATTTACACCCCGGACGTTTTCTTTCTTTTTCGATCCTAAAATAAAACTCATTAGAATATTAATTAAAAGCTGCATGAAAAATAGGTATTTCTGTATAACGCTTTGAAACTCAATTAAAACAAAAGAAATGGGAACAACTTCTCCAACTAAATCCCATAAATCAGCTCCTAATAAGTATCGGCAGAATACTTAAAAAACGAGCATAAACTTTTAGCAGCTTTACGGCATTCGTTTATTTTAGACCAGGAGCAGATATAGTATATAATCATATTTAACCCTTACAGCTTTTTGGATGCACAGACAAGAGAACAAAAGTTAAGATTCATAAATCAATAAAATGTATTTGTTTCTCACGGATTCTTGGAGCACAATGGGCCATACCTGGCCTAAGTGCTCAAATCTTTAGTTCGATCAGAAAATAACAATACTTCGGTAGAAATATATTTTGGTATTATACCTTCACCATTCGTCCACTCTTTAAAGGCCTTTTTACATTGGGTGCAATTGCAAGAAAAATGGCCTGGAAGCATGCACTTCGACGACGTTTTAATCAGCTGATGCACGTTTTCCCATTTAAAACCTGCATCAGCTGTTTAAAACGTCGACAAAGCGCAGGCTTTTAGGCAATTTTTTCTTGCAATTGCACCCAATGTAAAAAGGCCTTAAGAAATCCTGGCTCTAAAAATCTTCTTTCTCTCAAAAATGACTTCTAAAAAAAATTCTGACCCTTTATACGCCCTACAATTTTCAAGGCTCACAGTAAGAAAACACCCATTTGGTAAGACTCAGGGGGGGGGGGAGACCCCTCCCCCCTGGATCCGCGCCTGCATAGACTCTGGGATAATTGTTTTGAAATAAAATTAAATTAAAAAAGAAAAATTTTCATCTGGCAGATTTGCATATATTTGAAGTGTATTCTTAACCTTACTTCTGTCAAGCGTCAGAAAAGGACGAGTGAAATTTACAACATGTAAATTTGGTTTCTTGGTATGACCGCTGTCAGTTTCACATCCTAACTAGGATGGATATGACATCATATCCGTTTAGTTAACCGGAATAACCCACTTTTCCAATCACTTTAGTGTAAAGGAAACAGCACATTTCCAAGTGGGAGTAGAAAAACACATTTTTAACATTATGTGTGAGAGTGTTGTATTACCTGTAACACCCGGTCTATTTGAACCAATTGCATTTGGCAACTTATAAAGTACGTAATGGGTAGCTCGAAACATTTCCGTTCGGTGCTAAGGGTAAAAATCAAATTACATAAATGAAACACATTGTGAACTTTTAATTTATAGGCTTCCTTGTAGCGGACCAATGGAATTTGTTGCCTCTTGTTCTGACGAATAACGTGGCTTACCTTTTTGCGCGAATGTTTCGATATCAAGTTAAAAATTTATTTCTGTTTATGCATGCTGAGTGGCTGCCATGGGTTGTTGAGAGCTTAGCAAAAATTAACACCCTATAGCGAATACAAATTTTAAACTTTGTAGAGTAAGAAGGGACATAATTTTACTGCATACATCTGATAAATTGCTTATTTTTTATTGCCTAGCCCAAATAAACATATTATTCGATTATTTGCATCAGTATGAACTGCTTATACAGGGTGATTCCTAAGTTGATAGTTATTTTTTAGCTATGTATGTAAGGCATTAAAATAAACAACATTTTCAAATACCTTTTTCAAAAAATTCAAAAATAAGGTATTTAAGAAAACTTCTGGGTGTAGGATGAGCCCGCAAGGGAAAGCGTTCTGCGTATAACCTCAAAGCAGCAACCGCACTTTGACGACACTCAATGTAAATTAGCACCATATCTACTTGTTCATTGTTTTCAAATTTTACCATTTTTACATCACCAATTTAAAATTAACTTGCTTCAGAAAAACACACCGCAGCGGATTGCCAAATAACTTACCACCGACCTGTAAATTGCATGACTAATAACGACGGGATGGGAAGGGACAGGAAATGGGAAACATGTTTTTGCAACCCTGAACGGTCGACATCTGATTTTATCTCAAACATTTTTTTTTCACGATTACAATACATTCCTTTTCCAGGAAAGTTCAAACTATAAGGGCTAATTTCGTAATATAAAGAATATTGATGGATTAGTTCCTACTACTATACATTAGCAATCTACATGGGTTTTAAATGTTTGTAAATATTACCCAGTAGAAAACATTTGAAATGCGGTGGTGTGAGAAGGAATTACAGTTTACGATTTCAACAGCCGTGCCGCGCCACATTTCTATATATACGATCATGTAGACCTATACCTGAGTACCCAAACCCGCATGCCGAATGTCTTTATATTGGACTACTTTTGTGGATTTATTGTCGTAAATCATGGAAACATTTTATTTGTCCTAAACTTTTATAACCGACTAAATTTTCATTTCTTTCCCTTATGATCTTACCCGGTTTTTATATTCCCCGGTTATAGTTCTGTTTTTGACGGATATGTGAACTTTTGCGCTGCAACAATATAAGATTTGACCTTTTTGAAGTACATTTTGTGATTATATTAGAGAGAGGTTTTAAGGTATTAGAGAGTTTTACCAGCGAAATTTCTTGGAAAAAAAAAGTATTTTCAACTGCTAACAGGAGATATCGTTGTAGGACAAAAAGTTACTTTACCTGTGTGCACCGGGAACTTTTGTCAAATGACTTCTTACCTTTGTTTTGCCTTGTAAAATAACCTGTCCAAGTTTTTTTTTGAAATATTTGATTCTGTTCCCATCTTCAATAAACAAATAAAACCAGTTTTATTTATCCTTTAGGAACATGAGCGTTTCTTTTAAGAGCAAACAGTAGTCGCTGAGTTATCATCATCAAACAAATACTGCATTTTCGCTAAATTGCACATACTGTACCTGTGTCTGGCAATGGCAATAACATGTTTTTTTTTATATACAAAATAATATATAAACGAATTTCAAGAGAATTAAATGGCGCGGCGAAGATAATATCGAGGCATCGTTTGTAATTTTATAAGAAAATAAGAAATTAACATGAATAGCCGTAATATTTCTAATTTTATGTTCTGCAAGGCGGATGATATAAGTTAAACCTATACAGGGTAATTCCTAAGTTGATACTTCATTTTTAGCTGTGTATAAAAAGCATTAAAATAAACAACATTTTCAAATACCTTTTTTCGAAAAACTTAAAAATAGGCGAGATACAGAAGTAAAAAATCTAAGTGCGGGCCTGGTCATCAAATCGTAGACTGCTATACTTTATGTTGTTTATCTTATTAGTCATGCAATTTACGGGTCGGTAGTCACTTATTTGGCAATCCGCTGCGGTGTGTTTTTTTGAAGCAAATTAATTTTAAATTGGTGACACGTGAAAATGATAAAATTTGAAAACAATGAACTAGTAGATATGGTGGATTTGCGGTGAGTGTCGTCAAAGTGCAGCTGCTGCTTCGAAATTATACACAGAACGGTTTACACTTGCGGGTTCATCCTACACCCAGAAGTTTTCTTAATGTTATTTAACGGGCAAGTTAGGCAGAACCGTATTTGATCCATAGTGTAATAAATGAATGTAAGTACCTTATTTTTGAATTTTTTGAAAAAAGGTATTCGAAAATGTTGTTAATTTTAATGCCTTTTATACACAGTTTAAAAAGAAGTATCAACTTAGGAATCACCCTGTATAGTTGGCGGATAATACCTTATTTTAAAGTTTCAATTATAACAATTATAACAACAAAGTTCTTGCGAACCGCTTAGTAAAATTTTGTATTAAATTTTCAAATAGGCAAGCCAGGAAACGATGCCGCGTTTCACGCTGGTAAGGAAGGCTCTTAACCTATTCCAGCCCTCTTTAAAAAAAATAGTAACATGAAAAAGAACCACAGTATAGGATCGCTGATATGAACGGAATCTATGAATTATTAGTAGCAAAGCTAGGAAAAAATCTTAAGGTTAGTTTTAAATTGATGTGACATTAATATAACCAATAATACTCTTAAAGGCAATGAAATTGCCTGTCACTTTAACGGGGTGTCGCGTTTATAATTGATGTCCAACAAAAAAGGGCTGTTTTAACCACCGAAACCCTTATATAAGGTATTGCTTAGTCACGGCCACTTTGATTTGACGTGGGTCCAGCAAACAACGAATCAAAAAGAATTGAGTAAGGGTAACAAATTGCTCCTGGAAATATATAATAAATTTTGGTTTACAATAGGATAAGGTGCAAGTTGAACTTGCATAACATGTATGTTAATTTAGTTTCAAATTGTAGATATACATATTTTTTTTTATATCATTATTTTTTTTATTATTTTCTCGGATATTCTTGGGTACAAGAGGTTATAAAAAGAAACTCATTGTTAGTTCGTACTGTGCGCGGCTCGTCAGGTGAAGTAGGTGAAGGCACTCTTCACCGAAAAAAAATAAAACCAGGAGGAAAGTTTTTCGACAATATTAAATATAAATGTACCAATATAGCTACCATTTTAGCCCTTAAAAAAATATGTTCGAATTAATAATATTAGTTTAGTGCGAATGTAGCTCACGGTTAACTCTAATGGACAATAATTATAAACACTCGTGCATTTTGGCGCGCCCCAGCCGACCGTGTCGGTTAGCTCAAAGCAAGTGAAGACCCAACGTCCAACATGGCTTTGATATTCACCGTTGTTATGGTTACGTGAAGTCAGTCCCGCAAACAGCATGTAACAATTTGCATTATGATGAAGGGCAATTTAAAAATAGATCAGTCGTATGCACCATTGTTTTAGCATTGGTTCGCCTAACCTTAAGGTATTTATTTTGAGGCTTTGCGAAACTTACGGTTATAGATATCGTTTTTACATGATTTACTGTGTGATTAAAAAGTTTTGTTTTTATTTTTCAGTTAATTCAGTAGTGTACGTACCTACTTAGTTGTGTGTTTTAAAAATGAACCCAATTAATGACATAGTTTGTAATTTGTTAGAAACTCCATTTAGTCGCTGGACAGATGAGGATAAGAGAGACGTTTTGTTACACAGGTTTTTAGTCAATGTTTGTTTAAGTACCCGCACTATACCTCTAGCTCTTCACCATTTTTTAAGACTGCGAGCCTAAATGTGTTTTTCAAACACTGTTAAAGTTTTTTTGGCAACCTACGTGGTGGTAACTAGACGCGATCTTTTTAAATCATATTATTAATTAATGGTATAATTTTTTATCCAATTTTTAATTGGGTATTTCATTCCCCTTTCAAAAAAATCGTGATGTCTATGACCATGGGGTTCAGCAGCAGGGCTGCGAGGGACCAAAACTGAAAATGGGGGGAATCGCGCAAGGGGGCGGTCACATGACGGCAAGCGCTAACTTGATGCTAATGCGAAAATGATTGAACAGAGTTTGCCATGAATTCTCTTCCAAGAAAATTACTTTTTCATTTTATCTGGAGTTTTCTGCCAATATATACTAACATCTATTGCACGCTTAGTAAGCGAGATTTTTAGGGCAGATTTTAAAGAAGGAACATTTGAATGAATACATTTAACGGCAGTAAAATTGTCTCTGCTTTCAAATTTTAAAGCAAGATTTAATGGTGTCTATGGTCTAAAAAAATCCCAACTTATGTATAAAATTTTTCAACAATAATTAACTAACCAGCAACTTTGAATGTAACATTCAGACAATTACTAGTCACAATCAAAGTTGCCTGATTAGTCAATTAAAAATTAAGGGAGCCGGGCGACTATTATTGTAAGAAAAGAGTTTCTGACAACGTCATTTCAGTCACAGTAGTGAATTGAGGGATTCGGTTTTGTAATGAAATATCCATAAGAGAACGAAGATGACTTTTTTTTTAGACGTCAATTTGGACAAGAGGGGAGTTTTGTTTACCCCGCTTATGGCATTATAGAGCCTGGGGGAGGCGGCGACCTTTGTTTTAAGGGTAGTGCCCACCCTAAAATCCTGGCGCCGCCATTGCCTGTAGGGTACACCACTAACCGCGTGCAACATTCCTATATTTTCTTCTATTTTATATTCCAAATACGTTTAAGTTTCAATATAAAACACACCCATCCATCGATTTACAAAACATGATTTTATTTAAAGAAATAGATGTTTTAAGCTAAGGTTATGTTGTTACAAGACGTCATAATTTGCACCCTTGCATCCATTCCTGACAATTCTCTGTGGGAAAATATAACGTTGTATGGTTGTTTATGGCTTTATTTCTGTTTTCGTTTGGCAAGGCATTTTTTGATGAAGAAAAATAGTGTGGAATTTCCATTCGCCTGATATTAGCTTATTATGAAAGGTCAAAAATGGATGGCGTGTTTTTTATTATTACAATGGGATTTTTTATTAAATTTTGACTTTCGTTGTAGCTTATACAGGGTGATTCCTAAGTTTATACTTATTTTTTAGCTGTCTATAGAAGGCAATAAAATAAACAACATTTTCAAATACCTTTTTTCAAAAAACTTTAAAATACGCGAGATACAGAAGTAAAAAATGTAATGGTCATCAAAACGTAGCCTGCTATACTTTATGTTGTTTTTGTCTTATTAGTCATGCAATTTACGGGTCGGTCGTCACTTATTTGGCAATCAGCTGCGGTGTGTTTTTCTGAAGCAAGTTAATTTTAAATTGGTGACACGCAAAAATTGTAAAATTTGAAAACAATGAGCCGTAGGCCAAAAAAATTGGGTGCCACGCCCTTTTTTATCCCCCCCCCCCTGGATCCGTGCCTGGGCGTAGTATACGTACTAGCAAAGGAGTAGTAGTAGTAGTTTTTTAAGTGTTTATACATCTGGACTGCTGTTCGGAAAATATTATATATATTATATTATAAATTATTTTGTCATTGTTTCTTAATAGCCAAATATTTGATTTATTATTTCACTAAATATTTGCAAGATTTCTCGTTCTTTTATAATATTCATCCCGCCTTACGAGATTCTCTCAAACTCTTGTCGAGAATGAAACACTATCACTTCATCAGGTCATGAGAATGACGTTAATCATCCAGAAAATTCTTTAGATTTGACGGCGTCATCAAAATAACATTACAATCAGGTTATTTTATTCCAATTGAAGCGATACGTGTCAACACATGTGCATTGCATGTCCAAGTCATTACAATCGCATTACAGTTCGATTTAGGTTTAACATGCACGCGACTGCCACGCGTCTTTGATAATATGTTTACGGCATCGGCTCCTCCCATTCGTAGCAAATCCCTTTACACTGACGTCGGCGTCGCGCGTATCTCAGGATATACTGGATGTGAACAGTATTGGACTAGACTAGTGAGCAATTGTAGTTTTTTTGGGAATTGGAGACCCTGGCAAAAGTAAACAAAGTAATACTGCAGTGGGTACCAGGCCACGAAGGTATTACAGGGAACGAAAAAGCCGATGGACTTGCAAAAAGAGGATCAGAAAATACATTCATTGGTCCAGAACCGGGATCAGGAATGAACACTAAATCAACTGGAACAGCAGACGGGGATTACATCATAGCAAATGTTTCATTGGGAATTCAGATCTGAGACTAACGAAACAGCTGCTTTAAATGAACAGGAATCAGCTGAGAATTATTACAGGAATTCTGACAGGACACATTTTCGGAAATAATAATAACTACCAATACTTTTTAATCAGGCCCTGTACTGCTTAGCAGGTATGGATATTTCGACACATATGTTCTTGCTTTTTTTGTTTTTATGCGGCTTCATTAATAAAAATGAATTTTCGATGGTCCCTCCTATACCAAGGCCTTAATCAATCATCATTACAATTATAACAATTTCACTCTTCTTCTGGATTTCGAGAATAGCCGCTGAAATTATTTTTGTTTTGTATGCGAGTGTTTTCGTATAACCCAAAATTGTCTACTATGTAATATTTGAAACATTTATTGGGTAAACATTGGGACCGGCCCTGTTTTTTACACCCTATTAAAGCTGGCAATAAGTCCACCCCTGACTTTGATAGCTGGTTTTAAAGTTTTAAAATTGTGATTGGGAATTTATAGCGACAGATTATGTTCGGTTCCTCTCGCGGTCAGGGGTACATATTAAATTACGTCTAGATTTAGATACTGTTTTATCAGCCACTAAATCTCCTATAAAATTTGTTCTTGGTTTCCCGCCTCATTTCCCTCTGCTTCCAAATCGAATTTTCTATTTTAAATTGAGGAGTTTTCCGCAATTGTGTTTTTATCGCAACTAAATTGTTTTGGAAATGTATCTGAATTTATATGTTTTTATGTGATAGATATATGCTTTATATCATCGCCGCGTGTTTTCTTATCGTCACCCCTCACAAGAAACATGGAAAAACACAAACCTTAAAATATTTTAAAGCAAAAAATATAGAACAGTTGCAGAGAAACCTCACAAAATATGGAGCTTTGTGTATAGGAAATTTCGCATTTAAAAACCCAAAGTTAGTAGATAAAAAACAAATTAATCATAAGTAAACAAAAATATAACTAATTTCTAAAAAATCTAACCCAGCCTATAATTACAAAGCACTTGAAAAACTGCTTCGAGCACCAAGCCCTTTGGAAAAGTAATTGTCAGCATCAAGAACTTTAAAAATTCTAAGTGCTTGCCAACCAATTACCGAGGAAAGTAATTTTAAGTGCTTTCAAGCAATTTAAATGGCTTCAAATGCAAAATTCAATTACCAATGACCAATCAACTTTTCTAAAGGGCTTGAATTACCAATTACTGAGCACTGTATTTTAAAAGTGCAAGCACCATCGTGCTTAAAACACTCTTTCAAGAATTTACATCAGTCCAATCATCATTCCTTAATAATGCATACGTAAGTGTTCTCTGGTATAGATAAAAAAGGATTATTATGTTTATTTATATAAATAAGGGTAAAGGGTGTAATGACCAAGAACAGAACCCTAAGTAACACCTATGAAAGTGAGACATTCCACATTCCAGTCTATAAAAATTCTAGTTAGCAAGGGGCCCGAGTTCAAATCCCGGCGGGCAGTAAAATATTTTAACATCCGGTATGAATAAAACTTTCGTGGTTTATTTCTTAGGGCGGTAACTGACCCATAATTTTTACCAAATTCAAGTTAAACTTTTGCTGGTCATTCAAGTAATATAAAAACGTTCCAATTATCTTGGATTTCTAAAAACGACATTCGGATCCTTAATGACAAGAAAAAAATGCCTCGGCTCATGGGATTACATCATTCAGATGAGGTTCAAGCGGGGATGGATTACTTTTATTCCTGCTTAAATTACGGGCAGGATTGAAAGCAGATTGACCTGAAATTCGCCAATTTTTTAGTTCGAGGGCACGGTGGTGTTTTTGCTATGAGTTTTCAGAACACAAAATATATTTTGTTTTTCGTATGTAGGTATATATTGCATAGAGAAATCTATAGTTTTTAAATGAAATGGTGTTTGTTGGAGGGAAAAGGATAAGTAAGACTATTATATTTGTTTAAATGTATAAACAATATGCTCTTTCACTGAAACACTGTGGGAAAGCTTAAAAACAAGAGGCGAGAATACATTTAAGATATTAAATACTATTATAAGTTTCATGAAGGAAATTGGGGAAATTTTAACCAAACTGTTACTTATATTTGTTATTTACAGTACTTACATGTACTGATATTTATTCCAGGGCTAGATACCGCTACCAAGGGATTTGGTGGCTAATATGGAATTAATTTATTTGAAATGGAGTCTCTGAATTAAAGTTTTCACAATCCAAAATTTTTTAAGAAATTCTCAACATGCCACGGTCGAAGATTTTCATCCTCTGCGACTAGGGTTGTCAATTTTTCAGAAGCAAAAGGATTTTCCTTCAATCAAAAGTGACTGAAAAAGGTCCGCAGTCTTCCCAAACCTCTTCTCTTTTGAAAAAAATGACTTCTAAGAGAAAAAAAGTCTTCGGTCTTTCCAAACCTCCTAAAACAACTTTTTTTTTATCGGAATATGATAATATGAAAGAGGAAACTTAGCGTTTTAAAGAAGGACTGTCCTCCCGGAGGAGGACACTTGGCAACCCTATCCATGGCGATGTAAGCAACCTATATTACCCTCTGCATTATCAAGAAGAGTAGTTGACGTTATTCTAAACCAATGACTAGTATATGCTTTGGAAAAGTCAGAAACTTTGCTATTACGGCCGGGATTTCTTCGATAACATTATTTCCAAAAACTTGGTTAAAGCATTTTTTTTTTGAGGTACTTTAAAAATAAACGTCGATTATAGTCGTACGACTAGGACAAAGAGCTGCATACTTGCGATAAAGCTCGATAAATTCCATATTGGAAACTGTAAAATCTGAACTAAAACCCCCCTGTATGTGTTGTATTTGCTTCGAAATATGAGCATGTCAGTTAGGAACACCATCATCCGGTATACCTTATAACGGATAATCTATAAAATGAACCAAGCCCAATAACTTGTTCAAAAGTGTTTCTTTTCTCCTTCCAACACGAATGTTCGTCCACGTCACTCGGAAAATTTATGTTCGAGTTTTTTCCGCCCGGTATTAATTTACTAAAGCCTCGGCTAAAGCAAATAAAGCCCACGAAAACGAATCTGTTTATTACCCTCCTTTATTTTTCGACCACTATTTGCACAACCGAGTTTTAATAAGCGAAAGCTTAAAATTTATGATACATATTGACAGGGCACAAGTGTTTTTGACTCAATCATTAATAAAAGATACATTAATCCCCATTATCCTAACTAATAATAAATCAGATATAGTTATGCTAAATACTAAACCAAACTAGGGATTCGCGTACGAGCTGTGACTATAGTCCGTCAGCACCGCGATGCGTCGCTTTGCACAGTGGTCTGCTCATACAAAGAATATTTAGCCTTTTCTTGCAAGTTTATCGGCTTTTTCATTTACTGTAATATCTTCGGGTCCTGGTTAGGGGTGCGCAAAATAATCGATTAATCGTGTAATAATCGATTATTCGATTAAGGATATATTTTTAATCGATTAATCGATTTAAAATAATTATTCGATTTTTCGATTAATCGATTAATCGAAAAATCGAAATGTTTTCGATTAATCGATTAATAGAAAAATCGAAATGTTTTCGATTAATCAAAAAATCGAAACAACTATTTCGATTTTTCGATCATCGATATAATTTCGATTAAAATATGTCTTTTTCGATTATTTGGAATAATAACAATTTTTAGATTAATCGAATAGATTAATAAAAATATTTTGCGACAAAATCAACGATATAACTTGAGGCTTTTATTACGTATTACCCTCAAGTTTGCCTTGTTAAAATTAATAATAATTATGATTTAGATATTATTTCAATGTTATTTAAGTATATAATGAAAAAAATCGATAATTATTTTCGATTATTTGATTTTTTTATATTAACTGATTGTTTTCAATAAGGCGATTCGAAAAAAAAAACGATTAATCGATTATTTCGATTAGTCGATTATTTCGATTATTTTGATTAATCGATTATTTTCGATTAATCGATTATTTTCGATTATTCGATTATTTTCGATTAATCGATTATTTTCGATTAATCGATTAATCGAAAATAATCGATTCATTCATATAATCGAAAATCGATTATTTTTTTTGATAATCGCCCAGCCCTAGTCCTGGTACCTACTGCAGTATTACTTTGTTTACTTTTGCGAGGGCCTCCAGTTCCTTTTGAAATTTCCATAACAGTCTAGAAATGACCTTGTTGCACAGCGAGTTGGGTTAAGACTTATAAACAAAATTTTTGACGTAACCCTCAAAGTCCACTGGGTTAAGATCGAGCGATCTGGGTGGTTACTCTATTTATCTTCGTCTACCTATCCACCACCCGGAAAATTGTATTTAAGTACCAGGCGCGGCTTGTCGATAAGGTCATCTGGTCAATTACCCACATATAAATTTGACTCACCCAATTAGTTTATTTTTCAAAACAAATAAAAATTATTATCCTTCAAAAAATGCAAATTATATAAAGTGTCTTATGCGGTTTATATTAAATTAAAAGATTACATTAATGAATAGAAACTAAGAGCGACCCAGACATACGCGCTTTCGGAAGTTAAAAAGAGACATCGACTTTGCCACACTTCAGTGGTTCAATCACGTTCAATAGGCATTTATGGAAACGCAATCCAACAGCTCCGTGAATCATGCACGCTATTGCAATCAAAACTTGCGTTAAACAAAACAAAATATGCGGATGGTATCTGCAACATATGCATAAATCTTTTGTTTCATTAGAAATGCCGAATCGCCCGTAGTAACCCTTATTTAATTCGTTTATGTGTGTTTTTGACATGTACTTATGTGTGTTGCGACTTGTATTAAAGAACAATGACTTCAATAGTTCAAGTAACATGGCGCTAATTTAATTCCTTTAAAATTCTAAGTACCTATTAATAGCATGTAAACACATTTTGTATACAATAAAATAGCTGAAAAATCCTTCTTGTTGTTAACAGGTAAGCAAACTCTACTATAAATAGGCATGCATCTTTAAGAGGAAATTAAATAAATATTTTGTACACAAAAGTATGTTAGTCGGGCCACTGTAATCAGCCCCTAAAGAATTGCCCCTTACATGAACCCAGCTGACGCGATTGTATTATAACTCAGAAAAAACACAAGCTAATATATAAGAGCACAAAATGTGTCCACATATCTGTATTTTCATAAAATAAAAGTCCGCACGCTTCAATTTATTGCTTCAACTATACTATCGGACCTTTCAGTGGCGGGGATACAATTACTAGGTACAGGTGTGATAAGTTTTTTACTTCCAGATGCAGAATATACAGCGGCGGCGCCAGGGAGGAGGCAGGGTGGGCACTGGCCCACCCTAAAAACATGGGTGTCCACCCTAGTGCCCACCCAAAATAGGGATATAAATAAGGGATTCGGTTTTGTAATGGAATTTCCGTGGGGAAGGTGGATTTGACTGATATTTTTGATGAGAAAATAAAAGGATGTAATAAGAGATAAACAAAACGATAATTTTTTTTTCTTTTTTAGACAAGAGTTTGGACAAGAGGGGAGTTTCATTTACCCCGCTTATGGCGTTATAGAGCGTGGTGGAGGCGGAGACCTTTTTTTTAGAATTTAAAAATAATTTTTAATTTGGGTAATGCCCACCCTAAAAACATCAAGCCTGCCCATCCCAAAAATCCTGGCGCCGCGCTGTCACTGAGAATACACCATTTACTTAGGATTTCTTTACAGTATGTTACTAGTAATTCCTAATATCAGTACCTACCGAGAAGGGCGTCATAGACCTCTGGAGGCGTAAAAAAAACTATAACTAGTGCATACACGTGGTTCGGATTCCACGTTAAGCTGTAGGTCCCGATAGGGGATACAATGGGCCTTATAGGCCTAAGTATACTGGCTCTTCCGCCAACCCCAACAAAAAAAAATTCTTCCTAATAAACCACGTATAGAACTAAAGTCAGGTAATAAGAAAATAAGTTAATTTCCTTTTTAACTTTTTGTGCCCGCCCATTTTCTCTTCAAGAGTCTAGACAAAGACAACTTGGAAATATGGAAATAGCGTTTCAAATCTTGAAACGACAAGCACATGTGTCGACACTATTAAATTAAATTTCTTTCCTTTGCGAAAAGAATGGCTCAAATTTCTCAAATTCGAATTATCTACTTTACATTCATTTTAAATTTAGAGCGCGCGTGGAGAACTTTGAACGTTTTTAATATTTAATTTTCTTTGATTTATGAATGTAGTCGTGTTCAGGTTTAAAGAAGCGGAACATGTGGGCCTAAATCATTGACGGAACTTTTGAAATTTCGATGAGGGTAAATAGATTTTTTTGATTAAATTTTTTTTGTTATTACGTTTACTTCTGCTTAGAGTAGACATGTTTAAAATACTTTTGGCTTTAGCATTGAAATACAGAGGCGGTTTAAGAAACTGTCGGGCCATGGGAATTGTAGCTATATGTTGCCCCCCCCCCCCCAGTCGAAATTTTAAAGGTTGATCATCCAATGCGACATAATATTTTATAAAAAAAAATTATAGTTATGAATTTATAATACCTATGCCAGCCAAGGGTGTAGATAAAGAGAGGGGGTACTAGCGAACAGTACCATCCCCCCAAAAGCAACAATTTACTTCAAAATAGAAGGATGTGTTAAATTTTTATTTTAGTTTTTCTTTGGAGGGATTTAATATTCTTTATATGTTTGTACATTATTGTTACGTTTTATTTTATTTTTAGCTCTACTTGCAAGGAAATGCTCAGAAAATACATTCATAGATCCAGAACCGGCACTAGGAGTTCCAAGGTGCACAGTACGAGATGCCATCAAGCCATGGATCAGAAATGAACACAAAATCTACTAGAACAACTGACAGGGATTGCACCATCGCAAAAGCTTCATTGGGGATTCAGATCCGAGACTAACAAAACAGTTACTTGCTTCAAATGAATAGGAATCAGGTGAGAACTATTAAAAATTATAAATTTAAACTAACGTATTTACCTTCTACTGCCCAACGTGGTTCAATTCTGCTGCAGGAGCTTTTATCTCCTGACATTGTTGTAGAAATCTCCACAACGGATTAGGTATGTATTTTTCTCGTAAAGGCGCGGCGCTTAAAAATCAAGTAGGCTGTCAAGTGTCGCGGGTCGTAAAAATCAAGTTGTCAGTTTGTCGAGTTGTCAAGAATGTCACGAAATAATCAACTTGAATTGTTCAAGACTCGTTTCGGAAGAACTATTAAAAATTGTAGACAAAATATGAAGTAAAAAGTCTCGTGTCGCTCATTTAGCATTTCTCTTAAAATATTTGTTCTATAACGTAAAAACCTCGCAGTATTAGTATTAGGTATAGTGTTAGTAAAGTCATACCTATTATGCTATTCACTTTAAAATAATGAGAAGACTATAAATTAAAACCAGTGTGCTTCATTTCTAAGAACCAGCCCAAGAATGACTCCTATGGATTACAGAAAAACCCCTGTGTAAGATCGACTGGAAAATAAGGTTCAGTCGGGTCAGAACAGACATTTATTTGTAATGCTAGCCGGTAAGTCTTTCTTAACTTTTTAATGTGTATATATATTTATATAAAAAGAAGTCGCACGGCGTCAGATCGCAGGACCGTGGCGTGGTGGCCACTTGGCATATTGCCACTAATGATTCGGTCTTCAAAAAATTCTTCCGTATCAAGAGTTACATGAATTGGTGCCCCATCCTGAGGCAAATCAGTAGCCTTGTCGCGACTCTTTATCTTCTAATGCAATTTTTAAGTTTTTTTTCTACATTATAGTCATATTGCGTAGAATTAAGCCCTTTTAAGAAAAAATCGGTTCAATTAACCTTTTTTTTGATATGGCCGCCCACAGGCCAACTCTCTGAGAATACAGAGGCTGCTCTATAAATAAAAGTAGATTTTTAGACGTTAAAATTCTTATTTATTGAGAATTTTAAATCTTTACCTTTTATCTAGATTCCTGTTTAAGAGTAATAATTTAAAATAGGCGGAATCGATTTGGCGGGATACTTTGAGAACTCTTTTTTCATCTTACGATATTTTAGTTTCATGTAAACTCAACTAACAAAGTTATCAAGCATATAAATATGCTTAGACATGAAGAATAAATAATAAGGTACCTACTTAGGTACTTGAATAAAATCAATTATAAAGTATTTTTTTAAAATTTTTAATTATTAGGAATTATATGCATTAACATGAACCAAATAATTCTAAGAATTTATATACATTTTATGTACAAAATTAATATAATAAAATTAGTTCCTATACATTTTAGAGGGTTCCAACGGTGCCTATTGAAATAAAATAATCTGTAGTTGATCCACTATTGACAATAACTGCGCCAAATCAGCTTTATAGTGCGAAGCTTTAAGGAAAAACAACTGTGTCAAACCGAGACAGGTCCAGAACATTAAAAATGAAATAAAATGGAGGATATGGCATTAAAAAATATAACTATGTCGCAGATATTGCATTGTTGGGCACCCAATAAAAATATTACCACAAAATCCATTCATGGGATCAAACATTTTCCTTTAATTGAACCATAGTTTTTCTTACAGTTTTTAATTCGTTTAGTAAAACATCCACTGTATGTGCAGTCAGGGTAACATTTTCTGATTTACCATTTATTTTTAAATTTAATACAGCACATTCTATGTTAGCTTCGACAGTTGCTGATATTTCCTCTAAGGGATTAACTAAAAATAATTAAATATATACTTATTTTAAATGTTGATTACTTATCAGTAGAGTTCGCAAATCGCAATGCCCGACCATGGGCGTCGACAGCGTAGGGACTTTAACCGGAACAAATTTGTCATAATATCTAGGAAACAAATGAATTTAGGAATAACGTATGGTTATTAAAAAAATGTTCTAAATTAACTAAACGGTCAAACTAAATAACAATAATATACGGGGTGTTCCATTTAAAAAAATATAACTTTATTTCTCTACAACGTTCTAATTTAGTACAGATATGTAGATTTTTAAAAGCCTTACAACTTTTATATAGGACATTTTTTACTAACTCATGTATCTTTTAAAATAATCGAAAGTTCTGGTAATTATTCCTAACCCTGAATAGTTTAAATTCAAATAACGAATATTTCTATCGTAATATTTTTTATCTGTATTCAGTACCTAGTGAGCCAACTAACAATATCGCAAACTTTTTTCTGCATTCAGATGGTTAAAGAACCGTGTGTCAGACTTATAAGTATTATGATTTTTACCTTTTAAAGATTGGTTTCCGAAGATTTCAGCCAAGTTTACATGATTTTCATCAAAAATCCTTTTTATAGAAGTACTGTGTTCCCTGGGTAAACCCAATTGCTGAAGTTCTGACTGGAGGGCGTTACTGTCACAATTAAAACGTGTAGCAGCAGATAATATGTATGTTAAACATGCTATACAGGCTTTCAAATCAATATCAGCGTCTAAAATATATAATTATTGTACAATCTCCTAGCAAACAGTTTGAAATTAAAATATTATTTCTAATTCGTTGGTAAGAAAATATAAATTTTTGACTGCACCTCAGAGTGTCATTAGTGTAGAGACAGTGACAAGAACTTTTTATTTAAGTCCTCTTTATTTCTTATTACATTATTCCATCCTTATAAAATACCATTCCTTTCTCACCCAAAATTTTAAAGCCAAATATCCACCCCCTGAAAACTCCATTTTACAACCACCGAATACCTCAATTTTGGGGTGGGCAACCATCTTTTTAGGGTAGGCCAGTGCCCACCCTGCCCCCCCCCCCTCTTTCCCTGGCGTCGCCACTGGTAACTACCCTAATAATTACTAGGATATTTTATTACCACATTAGATAGCTTTATTAAAATGTGGGTTCTTGGGTGAAACAATAATTCATTTATGGTACAGTAAAAGTCAATAATAATAGATTACTCAGCTACATATATATACTTACCTAATTTTGAATCTGCAAATAACTTTTCTACTTTCTCCATCTAAAAAAGTGTCAACTTTAAAAATGTAAATTAAATAGTAGTGCCTATACTCCAGGTCCAAAATTGTTGTCAATGACTCATCGCTTTGGTAGCGTTTAATTTCGACACTAGATGTCGCTTCAGGTAACATCTTCTATGACTTTACGCGTTAAACTATTTGAAATAATTGCATGCACCTTCTTTTCTTTCATGGGATTCTATAATGTTACTGATAAGCCCTTATATGGCCAAACGCGTCTGGGGATGAATCTGACAAAATAAGAGGAAACTCTTTATCTGTAATTAGATAGTTTAAGTGACCCCTTGACGAAATTTGGGCGTGACAGGGACAAAATTTCGCGGGCATCGTTTTCTTAACTTTACGCTCTCCAATTTGTAGCTGATCAACAATATTTAAAAACATTTATAACATTTCTTATGTCGAAAAAAGTATATAGCTAAGCTAGATCGACCTTATAAAGAAAGTGTTAAGAGGAGGATAAGAGATTCAGTTTGTATTGTATTTGCCTTCCAAGAATTCCAAGGAAAATTATTAAATATCAATACATGGTGTTGGGACAGAGTCGAATTTTATATTTTCAAAACAGTAAAACAAATATAGCTTTTTCCAGTTGAAGCCAGGCAGTCCTAGTCAATAAGAAATAGCCATTACACTATACTGTAGAAGCACAATTAACAAAAATTTAAGTCCCTGTAAAACCTGAAAAATGTAGTTAAAAGTGTCAATTTTATTCCTTTAGCGTCTCCAAGTAAAAATAACATATTCATTTTAAAAGGGTAGGTACATTTTAGAGAAAAAGTTGACAATAATATTAATAATCACTTACAGATATTTTTTCTTATGATTTATTTTTTTAATAATAAAATAAGTACTTATCACTGATTTTACACTTCCAAACTTTAAATTTCGTTTTGTCAAAATTATAATATGCGACATCGGTAGGATGGCAGTACACATCTGCACTAAACAATCTTTTACTTGCTACAATTTACCACTTAAAATCTTTTCGAGGCTATATGTGATCATGAGTTGTAACTTTAACTCGTTTGTATCAATGTTGCATTACGTCCAAGCACCCTTCACTTTGGTGATCTTGGTTGGATGGAAGCTACTATTTACTGCATGCTAATTGTAAATAATATCATTTCTACTGATTCTATTTAAATTTTATTAAGAATTATTTGAGAAATAAAATGTCTTGAAGCAGACTTTCTAGCTTAGCAATTTTGTCGATAGAAAATAAAACAACCAGAACATTAGGTCTTAATAAAGTAATTTCATTCTTTGTCAATCAAAAGGCAAAAGATGTTTTTAAGTATAAATTAGGATCACTTATTTCCGTATTTGTATTAACATGCTTGTTAATTGAAACAATAACCACCGATTTAATCTAAGAGTAAATAGTATATTCTTCTTACCTGTATTGGAGGATTTGTAATACCCTTGGTTACGATCTGACTCAAAAGTTTTAATTTTACGGAGGATAATCGGGATAAAGTGTATATTTCAGCCAAAATCCAATCAGGACAGTCAGCATCCCCATTAAAGCGAAATTTCTAAAATGTACCAGCAGAAAACTAATTTAGTATAAAGGACATCATTTATTCTTATTTCTTACCATTCTTCAAGACAAATTAGTTAAAATGATATTATTTATTTTGCTTATTTGAAAACAGAATTTATAACCTAACTTTCTAGTAGGTCGAACTAGTGATGAGTAATGTGCATCGATGTTTCGGAAACATCGACTTTTTATCGATACTGGATATTTTGTCATTGATATTAAGACACAAAAATCGTTGTTTAACCTTCAATGTTTGACTTGCTTTTAATATTTGATAGCCAAGGGCAGGCACTCTGCTAGAGAAATAGCGATAGCGAACGTGTCCTAAATAAGTACGTACACTATCGATATTTCTCATACAGAGTGCTTAATAAATAAGTTTTAGGAACTAGTCGCGCCCTCATCCGACTAATTCTCAATATGTTCCTTTTCAATAAGAATCAGTCGTACATCTTTGGTCCGTGTTTATTCTCACTGCTTTAGAGATGGCGCCTCAAACAACTTTCATGGAATACAATTAATACCAGGGGTGTATTCAGAATAAAGGCAGATTATTGATTTTCTCTAGAGAAAAGGGAATGCACACAATTTTAACAGGCCAAAAAACTTTTTAAGCGTGGCACCCGAAAATCTACTGGGTAATTAACAAAGTATTTTAAATAATAAAATTTATAATATTTTTTAGAATTTTATTAGATATAAATATTTACAAAATAATCAAAAAAATCTTATATAAAGGAACCTTAAGATATTAATAGGGTAGAAAACAATAAATTTACTAGTTCGATTTATCCACCTCAAAATACAATCTAATTTCGTTAATAAATAAACTAACAATTCAGGGGTTAACTTTGCCTGCTCCCATAATATTTTCTGCTAAAATATTAAATAGCCTTGATTATCCATTCTTTATTTTAATAACACTAATTTCTCTTACTTTTAAAAATTAAAATTGAAGATCATTCAAGAAATAAAATAATGAGCCATTTTCTAAATCAAGAAGTTCTGCTGGAAAATATGGTCCTAAATAAATTAACATAATTTGAGTAATTTGCTATTAATGCTACCCAGCCGAAAAGCTAGTAGTTGGTACTGACTATCAACAGTGCAGTGGCGATATACATTTTTGTGACCTTTCTAGTTTCGAGATAACAAATTATAAATATATTTTTCCATTTTGATGACCATCAATGATAAAATAAAATAATTCTGTATTTTTTTATACTTAAGCAGGCAAATAAGAGAAAACCCTAAGAAATCCTACTCTTCATGGCCAATAAAAACAACTGGTTTCCCTGATTTAAGAATTCGTAAGCTAGAATTTAATCCTAAACTTTGCTTAAATTCGGATTGTTTGTATTCTTCGTCCGTTGGACCTTGATAAATTGGTTGGGACTGTTGCTGTGGTTGTGATTGTGGTTGAGGCTGTGGTTGTTGTTGGTGTTGAGTAGGTTGTTCATATTGTTGCGCTTGATACCTGTAAAAATATAAGATGTGTATCATTGGACAAAGAAAATTTGTTTTTATTCTTTTTTTTACTGATTACGTACCTCGGCTGCTGTTGTTCCTCTTGAACGTATTGAGGTTTTACTTGCTGTCTTGGCCTTGAAGGTTTGCTACCATCAGTTGAATAGTATTTGGCAATAGAAGCTCTATATTTTTGAAGAGCATCTTCACTTGGCACTTCGGATTGGGGTTGATATTTTTCTGCAACTGGTTCTTGATACCTAACCAATTTTTGTTCTGGCAGATATTTTGGACCAGCACTGTATATCGAATGGGCTTGCGGCTGCGGTTGAGGTTGGTTGTGATGTTGCGGTTGAACCTGAGGTTGAGGTTGATACTGGATGTATTGTTCGTACTGGGCGGGATCGAATTGTTGGAATTTTGTTGGTTCAGCATCACCTAATGGTTGATATCTGATTTCTTGTTGGTATTCTGGTTGATACACTGTTTGCAATTTTGGTGACTTCGAGGGCTTAGCTGTGAATAATAGATTGTTTTTTAGTGCAATTACAAATAAAAATTACTTTATAGCTGGTCTCCTTAACGCATTAATTTTTAGTACTAACTGACGTAAAATGGATTCAAAGGCAGTAGAGTTTTGGACTTACATTGTCTTTATTTGTTTTGAAGCACTACGTTTCAACTGGTAAGCATCTTCAGTTGTCTTCAGGTGTATATTCAACTGGAGATGTTTACCAGCTGAAACGTAGCGATTCAAAACAAATAAAGACAGTGCAAGTCTCAAACTATACTGCCGTTCAAGAAACTTCATTGTCCCCAACCTATAAAGGGGGTTGTTGTAATTTTCCTATATTTATTAGATTTATGTTTGTTGTGCTGTTATTATAAATATTTTTTGAAACTTTATAAAGTAATTATTATTTGTATAGAAAATATATTTTCTATTATTTTTTCCTCTTTAAGACACCTAACATTGATGCTTAATAATACAAAAGCCTTAATTCAAAAATTCAAATGATCTCACCAAATCTAGTTGGTGCGTTGTATTGAACTTGAGGCTGATAGACTTGACCTTGTTCCTCCTCAGTAGCTAACAATTCAGGTTTCGAGTACTGAGGTATTCTGGTTTGATATTTAGGTGGAGGTGCCTGTTTAGCCTCATACACTTTGTTTTGTTGTTGCACTTGTTGTTGCTGAATTTGTTGTTGTTGATACTGAAGGCTAGTAAGATAATCGATCTCTTCGTCTAGAGTTGATGTTTTAGGTTTAACAAGTTTTCTTACAACGGGTTTCTTTTGAATATTTTGTGAAGCGTAGAACGAGGCTTTTGACGAACTATCTTGTTGCTTTTGCAGCTGGTCTGCTCTTTGTTGCTCATAGATGGCGTTTTGATGAGCTATCAATGCATTTTGATATGCTAATACGTTTTGAGGTACTTCAGCTTCTTTCGGGGAGCCAGAAAGTTCATACCTTGGTTGTTGAATGAACGGTCGCCTAAAACAAACAACATCTATAGGTACTACTGAAAAATGTTGTATGAATCAAGCATCTCTAGCTTTTAGGACAAATTGGTTTAATAACTGCGCCACAGAGACTCTAAATTTCTTTCACCGAAAATTAACCATGGAATGTTAGTTTAATTACATACACATACGGTTTGGAATTGGAATCTTCACCCGTTTTAAATACAGTTAAATAAAATAAGTAACTAAGTATAATAAAGTAACCGACAATTAATGTTAAAAAGTTTTGCTAAAAACTTTGCCGAAAAAACCTCGTAAAGGCTCATAAATTATCTAAGATAGTTTAGAGGGAGAGAGGGATCTATAAGGTTAAAAAGATTACATTAGGTTGCCGTATCTGTAACACCTGCAACTGTTATAGCAAAGTTGATTTCTGATCTACATTGCAGTGAATATATTGATAGAAATAAAAGATCCTTATAAACTACGCACTCTAGCGGCATAACTAGAAAATTAAAAATGTTTTCCACACATTTTTTTGGTCGTATTCTTTCATATATTTTTTTTTAGCCTGTATGGTTTTAGATATAGAGTTATTCGCCCCCTTAATGGAATACCTTGCAGAACATGTGTCATTTGTCATTTCTTGCCATTCTTTCGAGTTATGCTTTTTACCTCTTCGTTCGCTGCCAGGGCCATTCCCGAGGGGACTTGCTTAACGTGGGTTCCGAACCACGATCCTCAGTTATGCGACACTCCCTAAGGGCTAACCCTCGGTTTTTTGCTCCATTGCATGACCTACCGATTGGGGAGTCCGCCATGAAATGCCTAATTTCAGCAAGCTCCGCCATAAAATGCCTAATTTAAGCAAGCTCCGCCATGAAATGCCTAATTTAAGCAACCTTCTTCCGCACCCCACGAGATATCCGATCTCATGCGGCATGGTTACCGGCGTGAATAGGGTGGGTTGGGAGATGATATATTTTACACTTTTCCCTGCATTCTAAAACCTACTAAAATTCAGACATATTTTTTTTATTGTGCGTATGCCCACTCCGAGGATCGAACTCGGAGAACATGTGATTTAAATTAATACGCTTTCGTATGTTACAAAATAACAAAAATGTTATTAATATATTCATATGGGTCTATCGATAACATGATTATTGTAAAATTGATTTATTTATAAGTAATATTAAAACAGTTCAGTTAAGTAAACTGATATGATACCCTTTGCAATCTAAGTTAAACGGATAAAAAAATTTATGCGTCGGCGTATTTGCCAGCCCGTTCACTTTTACTTTCATACAAATGTTCGTATCAACATTAAACTAAGATACTTGTGCAGAACCATAACGACCACTTTCATTTTAGGCCATTTTTAAAAAATAAAAAACAAAGACAAATGGTCTGAAGGCTACCCAGTTCACTAAAGAATATTAATTCATTATCCTCCAGTATCCGGCCAAAAAATTATTGACTTATAGTTTCCCGATAGAAAATAAGCTCATATGAGGTAATTCTTGGTCTAGTTATTATTTATTTTAAACTACTATATACTTAAGTAAAAAAAATGTACTTATTAATAACTAAAGTTCGAAAATAAATATGAGGATATAGGACATTTTAAGAACACAATTACATTGAATAAATATCCCTATCATAGGTGCCCATTAAGTACATTTTATTCCTATCAAAATCAAAAGTGACTTAATAAAAAAAGAATCCCTCAGCGTTCCTAAATATATTCTACCATAAGTGACGCCCCCCCCCCCTTTAAAAAATGGCTGCCGTATGTCTACGCCCCTGCTCAGGACCCTGGGATAGCAACTGCCCCCCCCCCTCCTGATGGGCACCCATAATCCCTCACATTTTACATTTTAATGTTTTTCAGAACAACTTTCTAAAATTCTAAAGTCAGGCTAAATGAATTAGCCGGTAACCAGGCCGGCTAAGATCGGTTATCTTGTGGGGTGTAAAGGAGGGTAGGCAGGTCATGCAATAACACAAGAAACCGTGTGGGGGGGGGGGCGGTATCGTATGACCAGGGTCAACATTTTTTTTAAATAAATATAATTATTATCTATTATCTTCTGATCCGAAAGAGTGTGAGGAGTTATTTTTATATGTGCCAATAATTCAACACTATACTTCAGTCCCCCCCCTCAGTAAAATCCTGGATCCGCACTGTTGCCGGATTATACGTTAATAACTTCGCGAAGGGAATAAGTAATTTAAAAATTAAATTTTTATTAGCTACTTTCGTAAATTTTGTTATGTTATATTTTCCCCTTAATGATCTTGCCAATATGGTTTTAGATATATCGATTATATCTACAGAGGTATACTTGGTTAATGATGCATGCATACTAGGAATAAGCCATAAATGAAATCACGTTTGCTTATTATATTTCTAACATTAAATCAAGTAAAATTATTAACAATTTATTAAAATTAACGAACCTTATCATTCTTCAGATGTAACTCGATTATTGTAATTTTTACGCTATTTAAACCAAATAATTTAATCAACTTACTCTCTTATAGTAAGATTACGATCGAAACTAAAATATCATTATTATGCATTTGTTTTTTTTTTAACTTGTTCTGATTTTGTGGTTGAACACTTCACATTTTTTAATATACTAGAGAATGTACGCTTCATAGATAATTTCACAAATTATAATTTTTTTCTTTATATAATGTATAAAACCCCATTTAGAGAATATGTTTATTGATACGCCTTACCTGCCTTGGTAAGAGGTAATTTTTCGAAAGTATAGTTCCCTTTTTTTTAGATTTTAGGCACGCACTGCCTGTAAAAAATCTGGACGTGATGCATAATAAATAAGTTTGATCAGTGTCTTAAAAGAAATCAAAAACCTCTGATAGCTACTAAACATCAAAATCATTGTAAACCTATTTTATCAGTATTGTAGTTAAACTAAAATATTAACAATGTTTTCGGGTACTTTTGTAAATAATTTTAACTATGTGGGGTAAAATGGATCCCAATAATTTAAGTGGAACAGAGCTTATAAGATGGCCTTATAAGTGTTATACCGTGTATTTTACGATTTTCAGAAACATTTCTCGTTTGTATATAAATTAAAAATAGGCCCAGCGGGCAAAATTAATTGTATAAAAGGCATTCTTGAAGAAAGCAATGATCATGCGTACAGCTGCTGAAACGTATATTATACCTAATTTTATGGGTAATCTTCTTTGTTTAAAATTATAAAAAACAACAGTTTCTGGAT
Source organism: Polydrusus cervinus (assembly GCA_935413205.1). Lineage (NCBI taxonomy): Eukaryota > Metazoa > Arthropoda > Insecta > Coleoptera > Curculionidae > Polydrusus > Polydrusus cervinus. Next base: position 3,766,197 of record OW284520.1, read on the forward strand.
AAATGAAAGAGGATGTTGGTACTAAGTAACGTAGTTTTTTTTTGGTCAAAAACTCAAAATTTTTATATTTTTTTATCCTATCTGGCATGGTGTACTCGCGTCTATTTCCCAACACTACTGCAGACACACTGCTCATGCTAGGCGGATAACTTGATGGCGGGATTTAAAATATAGGTAGAAATGAGTTTAATTATTTTTTGGTGATTTTTTTAAGTCACGGTGTGAGTCAAAATCGAGGTTCTAGTCCCAATTAGGTTTTTTTACAAGAATATTATTGTTATTCGCAGTTTGCCAGTTTGTTAATTTATGGGCCATAATTATAAAATTGAGGGGCAGGCTATTACTCATTAATCAGTAAGTTTTGTCTTCGAGGCTGTAAAGTACCTATAAAGTAAAAATCTTACCTCCACTTTTTTAAATTGTAGAACTGACTGTGGGATGAGTTGTAATGTAGTAGAAAAATATATTTACTCCGTTGAAGAAAACAATATAGACGTTATTATGCTGGTCCATATTTCTACATTATTTTCTTCAATGGAGCAAATGTATTTTTGTACTACATACAATTCATCTCACAGTCTGTGAATATATAAATTCTTTTACAGTTAAAAAATTGGAGTTTAGGTTTTTACTTTACAGGTGCTTTACCGCCTCAACAATAACAAAATGTATTGCATAGCCTACCCCTCCATTTTAATTATGGCCCATAAATTAGCAAACTGGCCAGCTACGAATAACAACAATATTCTTGCAAAAAAATTTAAGAGAGACTAAAACCTAAACTCAAACCGTGACAAGTAATAAAACATTAAAATATAAATAAACCCATTTCTACATATATTTTAAATATCCCGCCATCAGGTTATTAGCCTGACATGCGCATGCAATAGTGTTGGGAAATAGACGCGAGTGACATATCATCCAAAAGTGCTTAGATTGCTTAGTATCTAAAATATTATAGTACTATATTATGATATCAATGCAAAATTTCTATTGTATTTTAATTCCGCATTTTTTAATGTTAAATACTTTAATCAGCCAAGTATGTCCGCTGATTGCAGAATAAATTACTACATGCCATAACTACATAACACACTTGAATTTATTACATTCATTAAAAAAACTATATAACGTCTAACTTGATAATATAACATCCGGATTTAAATGAAATTAAAATTAGTTACGCATACTCTGCCGTCCACCTTCTGTCGTTTGCAGATTTATAAAGTTTTAAATTTTCAATTTCACTTCAATGTCCAAGAAATGTGTTTTATATTTATTTTCATTATTTAAATGTAGTTTCACTACTTTCTTCATTTGCATATAGGTTTAAACCCTAGTTTTATTGTAAAGAGGTTGTTAAAACTATAATAACCATATAAGATTATTTGCTTGGGCAATGGTGCATGAGATATTATGACAAATTTATTATTGTTTAACCGTAACATAAATATTTAAAAGGCTCACTAGGTAGGTATTCTATTGAATAATATGCCATTGTGTTTCAATAAATACCACAGGCATGCGAAAAATTAGTGATCGTACTATTTTTGTTCCTACTGTTCTTACAGGACTCATGACTTTCAAGATTCATCTGCACAGAAAGCAACTGTACAATGGAAACTGACTGCATATTATGCCGAATTAGGCCTAAGTGCATACGGTATATAGATGAGCCCTTGGAAAAAAAATCGGGGTTTCTCGTTAGAACTGAATACAATTTATTTCATGCATGCAACCTTGGATTGTCTAATGAATTTTGCAAATTTCTGATAATATGCAATAATGTTTTTTAGATAAATTCGAATTTCGTAAGCTTGAAGGGGAGTTTAGTAAAACAGAAAAGAATGTTGTGCGATAATACCTAAATCTTCATTGACTTGCAGATCTTGAACCAGTTGCTGTGCTGCGCGAATTGATTTAGCTTCTTGCGGATTCCATTGTAAAATAACAGATTTAACTTGGTTAAAATGTTTATTACAATATAACACTGCTTCATACCATGTGCCCCATCGTATCAAAGCGTGCTGAGGTGGTAGTAGAATTTTTGGACAGGCGGTCGTAACCAAGCGAATTCTTTTAGGTGATTTTAAAAATATTTTTTTGGTTTATTACCTTATCAATGGATAAGAATTACTATTTGTCTCTGCTACGAGATGACAGGCATGAAGGAGACATTATGTAATATACAGAAGGTGTGGGTAGGTTTTCTTAAGTATTTTGCCAACTTTTGTATCACAAATTTTGCTTTAATAACACTAAAACAATACCCCAACATTATTTGTCTGGGTAGGTTAAAATACTGAAATAATTAATTTTTCTCATCTCACGCACATTACACATAGGTAGGTCTTTGAAGATATTTCAAATGGTAAGTGAAGGGTTGAAAGAGTAACATACCATTAAAATCGTGTATGAAATCAACTAAATGATGCGTAACTATCTAAATTACTATCATCGACATCATTGGGATTCAATAAATCGCTTGGAACATTCTAAAATTGGTTTCTGATGCTGTTCATTACTGTTCACGTCATGTTTTATTAAAAGAGAAGTATATATGTATACTATACTTAATTAATTAGATTTTAATGTAGATTTCTACGTTAATACCGAATGATTATTGATTTTATTGCGTGGGAGAACGCTGGGTAATGAAAGCAACGATTAAAAAGCGCCGTCAGTATGCAAATTTATATTAAAGAATCTGTATTTGTAAACTTCCTTTTATTGCAAAATGTGATTCCCTGAGAGTATATTTTGACAACCTCTATTTTGGAAACGATCTACTTTTGGACCAAAGTACCAGCTAGATCCTTAATTTTAGCCTCAGAAATTTGTTCTAGCATTTTGTAAAGGTCTTTTAGCGACACCCTGTATATTTAACTTCGAAATAACTTTTTGTAGCTACTGTAGAAAGGGGTATAAGGGTTACTTTTAGTTTCCGTTAGGTATTTTAACACACATAAATTCTGTGAAATTGCTAATATCCAAAGAAGCGACAATGTATTGAAACGCGCTATTTCAAGAAAATTTCATAAATATAGTGGAAACTTGACAAAACAAATACTTTTTCCCTTATTAAATATAAGATTTAGTAATTATTAATCATTTTAAAGTAGTTTGTTAACCTATAGATAAACTTAATATTGAAAATACGAAAGTATATACGGCATACCGTACATACCGTTTATTTTATCTAGTTTAAGTACGACCACAATTTAATTACGGCAGGTAAGTGTTTCGCCATATCTAATTTTGTGTGCAGTTTTACACAAAGGAATATTAGATAACATTCAAAAGAATCATTGTGTCTTTTCGTTTAATGATTAATAGCTCAATTGTTTTTCTTGTTGTATTTAATTAAACATTTTACGTCAGAAAGATGTGAATTAATATTAAACAGCCCTAAGATTATTGACACTTTTTCGGACGCACAACTAGCACATAGGTTTCTGAAATAGTAGTTTATACAACCAGAGTGGATATGATGTCTATATCTCATGAGGAAGTTGTAGCCTACCGGCGTCGGGCTCAGACAGATACAATATCAAAGCTAGGAAGCCTGCAAGTACAAAGACTAGCCTGCTTGAGCATCATAGGGGCCATGAAATCAACCCCCACATCCGCAATCGAGAACATCCTAGACCTTCCTCCATTTCACTTGGTGATAAAAGGAGAGGCAGAAGAACTTTTAAGGGAGACTATAGGTGGACCTGAGTTAGAAATGATCAGACCACATAAATCGAAGGTTTCGCTATGACATACCATATGAAAATTGATGAACGAAACGTTTGGAAAAACAAAACACCAACATGACACTTCCGCTCTAGTCGCGTAGGTCTGTTTGAAGCTTAAGATGAGAATTGAGTTTTCAAAAATGTCACTGAAATAAATATTTTGATATCAATAATTTTACTGTATATAAACGTAAGATAACTTACTTTTGTTGCTCTGGATGCAAGAAATATTCAATGGCACTCTGTGCTTGAGCATTACCAGCAGGTTGGTAAGTGCTTGGATCGTAAGTTGTTTTAGTTGTTGGTGTTACTTCTTTAAGATACTGTTCCACTATTGGTTGTTGCTGCTGTTGTTGTTGTGGCTGTGGCTTTAGTTGTCGCGGTCTAGTGATTATTCGGTTCGGGGTATCGGAGAAGCTAGGTTGGTATTGAGTTTCTGCAGAATAGCTTGGTTCAGGTTCGTACTGGTACCGATAATCTTGGGATATCCTACGATCCTGCCTTCTAAAAAAAAATAACTTTTATTATATAGAATAGTTAAATTATTATATTATAAATATTAAAATACTATGCTTTAGCTGTCGGCCTCGTATAAACCAGATACATATTTTCTTCTTATGCACCTTAAGGTATTAAAAATAAAAAATAATTATAATAATTGCCAGGATGCTCTAACTAAAATTACCACTAAAATTCAACCTTGATCCTATTATTGAAATAATTATAAATAATAATTTGCAACGATTTTGCAAAGTGTATATTAAACAATTTTACAATGAAAGGCGGCTGGCTATAATTTAGTATCAAAATACTATTTAAGGCTGCTGCACTTCATTATAGAGGTGATTAAAAGAACTCAGATTGAGAAATAAAACATTAAAACCTATTTTAAGTATTATTAATCGCTAAGCGAAAATGTCAGATATAAGTTTAAAGGCGTTTTTATAACAGTCCATTAACATTAAATAAGTTAGTAAATTAATAGGTGCTTTATTTGCATTGTCTTTTTCATCTGCCCAATAATTTAGATTAATTTGATTCCTACACAATTCATTGGTAGCATAATTAAAATATGTAATTGGATTAAAATATTGTTAATAGTAACATTAAGAAGATAATTCATCACATTCATACTAATGGAGATTTGTTTTATGCAGGTTTATTAAGTTTTTGATTAAAATATTTTGATTTTGATTACATAAAGTAGTTGTAAAAGTACGATTAAATAACAAAAATTTCAACTTTATGCCACTGATTTTTTTTTAAATTGGCAACAAATTAATATTTTAGGGTTTACTTTGATTTTCCTAATTGTTCAATTGTCCATTATTGAATGATTAATGTCTAAATGGTTAGTATACAGAATATGTAGCATATTTTGATGTATGAAATAATTCACCGGAACAAAATACTTTTACAATTGACTGTGATGTAAGCACTATTTGGTGATAATAATAATTTTTTTGTTTGATTAATTAGCACCATCATGCTCACTATATAAATAAAGGTACGCCACTGGTGGTACTAACTAGTAATCACATCTAATATACCACCATTCACCTATTACACCACCTACCTTGATAGTTGCTGCAGTTGTCTTTCCTGTCTCAGATTTTCCTGGTCAATTTGTTGGTATTGCGTCGGTATAGCGGAGTACTGCCTATCGTTTTCTCGTACTGCCTGAGAGCGACACTGCACCGCCAGAAATGTCAGACCAACTAGAAGAAAATTAGTATCTATTAAATTACACCGGCTTATATAATTACATTTTTTTTATCGACATAAATTCTTATAGGTTTTTTTAATTAGTTAATTTCTTTATAAACAATACTATTTGCAAAGTTTTTATTAAATACATCGAAGTTTTTTTATATATGTAATTTCTTATTGAGTATAGCTTTTCCAAAAATTTGATTGAACATTTTTAAAAGAAAATCGGGGTTGCTAAAAATAAAATACATATACAATCTAAAAAGTAGGTTCGTGCTTTTCTTCTTCGAGATACCCATCCCCAGACGCGTTTTGCTGTATTACAGCTCGTCAGTGAGACTAAGGTCTGACGAAGCCAAAAATAACTTCTAGGTCAATTATAATGACAACGTAGATGTATATAATATTGTTCAATAATTTTTAAGTTTGATTACACATCCCCATGAAAAAAATTAAATCCACTGGATTATATCCCCATGAAAAATTTATGTATTATTGATTTTTCCATTTTTGAGTTAAGAGTCTGCCATACCAGCGTGAAACGCGGCATCATTTCCTGGCTTGTTTAGTTGAAAATCGAATACAAAAATTTTACTAAAGGGTTCACAAGAACTTATGGTTTGACGGATGATACCTTATTATATAGGTTCAAATTATATCATCCGCCATACAGAATATAAGAAATATTTGGACTAATCTTGCGAATTTCTTATTCTCCATTAAAATTATAAACGATGATATTATCTTAAATTATATATATAATTCTTGCCGCCGTTCTGCCCTTCTTTGGAATTAGGCTTTTTTCCTCTTCGTTCGCTGCCAGGGCCATTCCCGAGAAGACCTACAGTTTAACGTGGGTTCCGAACCACGATCTTCAGTCATGCGACACCCCCCAAGGGCTATTAACCCTTGGTTTCTTGCCATTGCATGATCTACCGATTGGGGAGTGTGTACCTTCTTCCGCCCCCACGAGATGTCCGATCTCATCCGGCCTGGTTACCGGCGTGAATGGGTTGGGAGATGATACCTTTTACACTCTTCCCTGCATTTTTAAATCCAGTAAATTTCGGACATACTTTTTTTATTGTACGTATGCCCACTCCGGGAATCGAACCCGGGTCGCCGCGGTCGAATGCCAGTAGCTCTACCTCTGAGCCACAACCGCGGTCCATTTAACTCTTGTAAAATTCGTTTTTATAATATTTTGTATATAAAAAAAGACATTCTATCTCCATCACCAGATACAGGTACAATATGCGCTTTGTGGTGGAAATGCTCTATTTGATTGTGATGACTCATCCACTACTGTTTGCTTTTAATAGATATTTTTGTAGCGATCTAAAAACTTTTAGGTATTATTATAAATAGGTAGGTAAGCACAGTGAAAACCACAAGTTTTTCCTCGGAAATTTATAGTTCATGCCTTTACGGTGATTTTACCATTGATTGCTATAATACATTTCGATAAAAACATATATTAAAAACAGGCACAGGTCTTTATCTTGCACGCCAGCTTTTTTAAAAACCGATGAAGGTGTAAAATTATGATTTTATTCCATACTTCTTGTTTAAGGTGTAAGTTTATTCGTGCAGTGAATGCACGAACGTACCATTACATAAAAATCTATATTGATTGCAATAGGCAATAAAAAAAGAAATGTGAAAGATAAATTAGCACTGGAAAAAATCGCTTTAATGTTATTTTTCTTTTAACACATTTTACTTATACATCTGCAGATATAACTTTATTACGATGTGTTAGATCATTAATGGTATTAAATCTTTAGAACAGAAAGTATACTACAATTCCAATAATTGCAATGGTCTGAAGTAATAAAAAAATATATTACACAAAAAAATTTACACTGATAGTCAGTGGTGGCTCGTGGTCAATTCTACAATCGTACTTAGACTTTTCGATGCATTGGCTTTTCTTACTAATTTGTCTAATATTTAAATTAGGATTGAGGAACGACTATACACAGTTCCTTAATGACATGCTAATATTTTAGGGTTGATTTCTTAAGTCATTTTATGAAAAAAAGGTCATATAAACATATGTCCTAAACGGCTTAAATTTTTTGCTACAGTTGCATTTTTTTCTTTAATTCGTTTTTTGTAATATTATCTACAAAAGTACTTTAAATAATATCTTCAATTTTGAAATGTGCTAATCGGACATAAAACCACATGTTTTAGTTATAACGTTATTTTTTTGTCCCGCCAGTGGCGTCCCTGCAAACATGTTCTCTGATATTTTTTAGAAAAAAAGTGGTACGAGATTTTTCCATGTGGATATTATTTCTGATTAGCCTGGTCAATTCAGCATAAAAATGGTCTCTTGCGTTTTAATCCTCGGGCACACCGTTCTTAATTAAAATAATTAAATTAGATTAGCTTTATTTTGCATACCTATTTAGTGAAGGTGGTCATTTCCTACAATTTTTATAAAACAAAATTTTGCATTATCAATGTTAATAATAAATAGTAGAGCTAATTTAATTTAATTATTTTAATTAAGAAGGGTGTGTCTAAGGAGAAAAACGCACGAGACAATTTTTATGCAGAATTGACCAGGCTAATCATAAATAATATCCACATGGAAAAATGTCAGTGGCGTACCACTTTTTTTCTAAAATATATAAAAGGACATGTTTGCAGGGACGCCACTGGTGGGACAAAAAAATAACTTTTATAACTTAAACATGTGGTTTTATATCCTATTAGCACATTCCAAAATTAAAAATATTATCTAAAGTACTTTTGGAGATATTACAAAAAAACAAATTAAAGAAAATAAAATTGGACACCCTGTAGCAAAAAATTTAATCCATTTAGGACATATATGTATATAAATTTTTCTTCGTAAAATGACTTGAGGATTCACACTCTAAAATATCACACGGGGAAACTTAAATAAAACTGTCGTAGCTTGGATATTAACAGACTTGGCGACTAGGTCACCCAGTATGTTCATTTGAATGGCGCTACTCACACGGCGCTATTTAAGTTGCGGCGACTGGAAGACCGGCAACCTGAGTATCCGCGACTCGGTATATGCTGATCGCCACGTTACTGCAGTCTCTTGAGTGACGCAACATTTTTTGATAAAATAAAAATAATAATTTAATACAAACAAATTATAAAATATTTTAGACCACAAAATATATTATAAGATACTTTTACTCCTCCCCTCTGGCTACACCAATGCATATTATATTAAGCCTGAAGTCACCTTAAAAGAATAGTTTTTAACAAAACGATACAATTAATTTTAACACAAGTTTTATGCCGCATTAAAATAATAGGAACAAATTATTTTATGTGCAGAGAAATAAATCTGTCTGATAATTAACAGTTTTATTACAGCTTGGGAAAGTATTGTGAGTTGTTCTTATGTATTTTTTTGGAAAAAAATGAGAGGTAATGACATGTTAAAGTATAATTGTTTAATATATCCGGTTGAGAACTTGTGACTTGGTGCACGAATTCCAATTGTAACAGCAAAATATTTTTAATTTGGCGTTAATAACATAACAACCATGTAGCAAAACCAGAGCAGGTGTACAAAATGACGTCTTAATTATTATAGGGTTAATTAAAGTAATTGGAGCTTTTAAAATTACAATAAGGCATATAGTGATCAGATTTTATACAGGGTGTGACAAAAGTATGGAATTGTGCAAATATTTTAAAACTATTTAACTTATTTTTATCAAGTGCAGGTAGTACTACCTGGATTTGGGTCAATTTATGGGTTTTGCATATTTTTATCCATTCTCAAACACTGAAAATTGTGTGACAAAGGCGTGCAATACATAGTATTAGGTACACTTATTTTTAATTAAACGTTATACAAAAATACAAAATATATATTATCCAGCAATTAAATTATAATATTCTTCGTCATCTAAGGAAGTGTCATCTCCTCTTGACGTTATAATTAACGGATCGACGATCAGATTAATCAGGTGGATAATGACTTCGACATACGAAATCAGTTTAGCAAAAGTCTGATGCTTAACAGTATCATCAAATAGCATACATCTGCCGTTAATCCCCAGTGAATAGTTAAAGCACACACACAAAGATCAGAAATTGGCCCACCAGAGTTTTTGTTTTGCACGTCATGAATCTACAAACCTGCAACACCATTTTTCAAAGACTTTTATACACACGCAAGAAATAAATATATGTAATATATATATTTATGTATTGTGATATTTTTGGTACTAGTCTGGGGTAGCAACGCACTTCTTAAATTGGATAGTTAATTGGTTACTGCATCGCTTGTCCCTGCTGTGTATAGGCTCTTGTTGGAATAACGTTACAAGACCTGAATGTATTTTATATAACCATTTTAACAAAACATGCGGAAATAAATAAAAAGTAGATCATTAAAAGAATGATTCTACCAAATCGGTATAATTGGGTGAAACACATAGTAACGTGCCAATAAAACAATAAACAGAATTATGTCAGTTAGTTTTATATTCATTAATTACTGGAAATTCTTACACGTAGATTTATACGTTCAGACCTCACGCACCTCTATTATGATATATCCATATACAATAACATGTCTCTTAAAACGTCTGGTTCTCCTTAAGAGATTTGTTTTTATTCGTATTACACGTATTTTTAAAATGATAGTAGGTATACGCCTAATATGAAAAAAGGCCTAAAACTGTCTACGATTAAAATGGTTATAATAAATTAATAAAAAAATAGGCATCAAAATAGGTAAGAATATGTATAGCATGTAATCTAAAAAAATAGATCCTTATGACGTCACACTTTTTTCGAACACCCTGTGTAAACAAAAATATTTTCCTGCAATGCGCCCTAGGATACAGGTAGTCTGCAAAATATCAAAATCCTAACTTAAGTAATAAGTGAGCTATAGAAGACGGGAGGTGAGGTGCAGGACCCTGTATAGTTTTTTTAAGACTAAATATTTTTTGAGAAATTTTTTTTTTTTTTTTTACGGTTCGCCGACTACGTAGGCCATCTTGAACCGGTCATCGACCACAAATGTGATCTACCGACTGGGGAGTGTGAAACGGCACCTTCATCCTACGAGATATCCGATCTCATCCGGCCTGTCCGGCGTGAATAGGATGGCTAGGTGTCGATTCATTTTACATTCTTCCCTGAGGCAAGAGCACGCCGTGTTCCCAAGCGGTCACCCGCCCAAATACTAACCGCGCTCGACACCGCTTAACTTCGGTGATCTACGGGAACCGGTGCTTAATATGTCGACAGGCCCTTGCCAATTTTTGAGAAAATATAAATACTAATTTAATGTCCCATCTCTTTTAACAAATTTCAATCGTTAAATTGCAAAAAATATTTAAGAATTTATTTGATTTTTTTTCCAAAACTTAAAAAAAAAAACCTAAACACAAGGGTGTCCACCCAAAATTGAGGGAATCGGTTTTGTATTGGAATTTCCGTGGAGAAAGGGGGATTTGACTATGATGAGAAAGGAGTGACATTATAGAAGGATGGAATAATGTAATAACAGATAAAGAGAACGATGATGAATTTTTTTGTCAGTTTGGACAAGAGAGGAGTTATGGCGTTATAGAGTGTCGGGAGGCGGCGACCTTTTTTTTAGAAAGTCATTTTTGATTTGGTGCCAATCCAAAAATCATCGGGCCCACTTGCGCCGAGTGTGCCCACCCATCCCAAAAATCCTAACGCCGCCACTGTTGCAGGACCTTACTGTATATTCCACATTTAAACTCTTTTTTATAAAACTATACCCAAGAAGTCATACCCTGAAATATCAGCACATCATTAGGATAACACTGTATATAGCGGGATTTTGCTGGTTTACAAGAACTGGTTTTTATTAACAACCCTAGGAATGGGAAAAAGAATTTGAGAGGAAACATAATTTAAACCTTCATATCACTTGTAAAAAATTAAATATGGCTCTTATTTTATTAAAGAAAAATTATGTCGTAACCACTAGATAGCTTGAGAGAGAATATTCAGTCATTGAATTCATGCATTTTTGATGAAGGAAACGACAAAAAATGAAAGGAATTGCAAAATCGACATGCCAACCCATTACCTATTGTACAATTTAAATCAAAATATTGTTTTAAAATTTATCGAACAAAAGATTTTTGGTCTGATTCTCAGACATGAAACTAATTTCAAATAAAAAGTTTGCCGCAACAGACATATTATTATGTAGATATGTCCTTTTGAGTTTTTATACAAAAATTTTTAATTGGCAATTACGTTATTATATTTGTGTCATTATGTTACTTCTTGCATTATAAAAACAGTGCAACTTCTGGTAACAAGAAAGAACAATAAACTAATTTTAAAAATTAACACGTATTCGATATAAATCTCTAATCAAATTGGGCCAAGAGGATAGTGTAAGCAATGGCAGCCCGTCATTAGTCGGGCGGCATAAAACTACGATTAGTTCAGGAAAATTGATACCAAATGTACCAATCGCAACAAGTTTTTGTTGGATTATATTTCCAACCAAAACAATGTTTAAAAAAAATTATAAATATCAGTTCGTTAATTTCGTTTCATTTTTAAGTTGCTATCATATCTAAGGGGACCAGAAGAAAATGTTTGCAGACCCTGCGAGCTGCCACTGATAGTATGTTGATTTGAATGTAAAATACTTTGTTTTTTCCTTTGCAATTCATTCATAATTTTATATATTTAAAGATTTTCTCTTTTTTAATAGAACTTATCGCCGGCCGTGAATCACCAACGGTGTAACATACAACGAGGCGAAATGCATACAATATTAAAATAAATTTAACATTATTTTCTATTACGGGCTTATTAAATTCATAGTTTAAAGTTAGTTGGTAGGTAAAGCTCTTTTCAAGTATGAATAATTTGTAGTTAAACACGATTTGAAATATAAACTAAACACTTTACATTTAATACTGGTTACATATAGAAACTATGCAAAATGTTAGAAATAAGCCATCAAGGATCGACAAATTTTGAAAATATCAATTCCGTTAACCATTTTGTTCCATTTTTTAAAGAATATTTGGGTGGTTTATCGAAAAAAACCTCAATGGCAGTTTTAGACTCTACGGTAAAATATGAATAAGATGTCTATGATGGTTTGTATACAGGAAAACTCAAAAAATAGGACCTTGTCCTGGTTGAATGACCCTGTACTAAGTACATCCCTTGGCAAAGATAATCCCGCATAAACTTTTGCTGGTACACATTTGTGCCAAGGCTTTCAAAAGGGTAAATGGTAATAAACTGACATCTGGTCTACTTTCTGCAGAATGACCGTATATACCTATTATGATGTTTTATAGTATATTTCGGAAAGGTGTAGAGTAATAAAATGAGAAATTCTGTCCAGTTCGACTCAATTTCGGTGTCGGCCATAGGCGCAGGTAAATTTTGTGCATTAAATTATTTATGATAACTAACCAAAGAAAAAAAAGAAGATAATTTAATAAAGAAGGAACAATTAGCTATAGCAAATTTGCACAAATATCGTTTTATAAAATATGCCGTGAGAGATATAGCTGAAAACATAGTATAACTGTGCTGCGCACACCGCCATATCATTGCGAACTAAATCCTATAGAACTTATATGGGCGCAAGTGAAAGGATTTGTAGCAAGACACAACGCGACATTCAAAATGAAAGACGTTAAGCTAATGTTTGATCAAGCCATTAAGAAAGTGACACCAGAGAACTGGCGAAAAGCAGTCATGTCATTAAAGAAGAGGAGAAAATGTGAGATCTTGACCACGTTAATTATAACGTCAAGAGGAGATGAAAGTTCCTCAGATAACAAAGAATATTAGGTTTTTTTATAATTTAATTTCTGTATAATGTATTTTTTGTATTTTGTATTTTTTTTATAATCTTTAATAAAAAAAATAAGTGTACCTAATACTATGTACAGAATGCACGCCTTTGTCACACAATTTTTAGTGATTGTGAAGAATGGATAACAATAGGCAAAACCCATAAATTGACCCAAACCCGAGTGGTACTTCCTGCACTTGATTAAAATAAAGAATTTTGCAATGAAATCAATCCCAAATTATGCAAGTGGCTTAAATATTCTTTGGGTCACTCTGTAGTCCCTTTGCATACCCAGTAAGCTTTTATTACTCTAAACCTTTCTGAAATAGACTATTGAACTAATCCATGTCATTAAATTAAATACTGAAAATGTATTTAATCAGTTGTTAATTTATATATTATTGATTCATAATTTAAAATTAAAATTATTTACAAGGTGAACTTAATTTATGCAACGAATAATAATTGTTTATGGCCGTTAAGAAGATCAAACTTACATAACGTTATGCAGTTTTGAGATTGTTACACAGCGTTTGTTTTCCAAACGAAATTTTTAAGAGAAAATAGTTTTTGCTTGATCTAGTTTTGTTTTGTTAACTAATTAATTATGTACAGATACTCAGGTTTTTTAATTATTTTATCTAATATTATGGTAATAATGTTACGCTTTTTTATAGAATGTGTAAACTAATTTATTGATGAGAAAGTAAAAAAAAAACGAAATATGTAAATAATGAGTTAGCCAGCTATTCAGAACATATTAATAAGGATTTTGTGTTCCATGCAAAGGTTTTAGTAAAAATAATTCTATATTATTTAGTAAAAATCTAAATAATTATTTCTTTAGAGAGCTTAGGCTAAAATTTCGAAGTTGTACGTACGTTCAAAGGAATTTTAAGTACAAAAGCTGTTGTTTTTTTTATTGAGATCAGAGATACTGAACCACTCTTTGTACATTATTTGACTTTCGTGGTGTTAACTAGCGCTGAGATAATGGTTTCAAAATTAGTAGCAGAGGTTTGGCTGTGACCAAATATCACCGTTAATATTTAACTTTACAAAAAACAAATTTGTTATCACTAAATTGCAAAAGAATCAAAAGTTGTTTTTCTTGTAATAGATTTCGAATTTAGAGCTGTCATTGGATGAAAATTATTTCGAAAAATTATTATGGATTTCCTAGCATAAATTACTGCATATTTTAAAATTTAATGATAAATCTAAAAATCCGTTCCATGAGAAATAAAGTTTAGAAATTGCTCTCAATATCTTTAAATTGAGTAATTTGATTGTCTTAATTTGTAGACGTTCAGTGACAGCGGATGGCAAAGAATGGGTTTATTTTATATGCGGTAATGAACTCTTAACTTATTTAATTTGGTAGAACTTACCGATAATGCAATTTAGCCAAACTGTATTTTATGTTTAAGACAATCATTTTTTTTTAATACAAAAGAAAATCTTATGCTCTTTCTCAAATTATAGGAATTCTTTTAGGACCAACATAGGAACGTGTTTTTCTGGAGAACTAGAGAATATGCGGTCTAAAATTTTGATGTAATCATATCTTATTATTTATATACATTCTTTTAATACTGTATTTACCCTAAATTAAAAATTTATATTAAAAATTCAGAGAAACTATGAAATTCTTCTCATTTTAAAACAACCCTTAACTTAATATTAATAAAAATAATACGCATATTATAAAAATAAAAAGCGTCATGTTAAAAATTAATTTACTTATATTTGGGAAAAATTCCTTAAATCTAGAGAAAAATAACCAACATTAGCCTTTACCACTCAAATACTCGGACTACCAAAAACTTTTAATTACGAAAATTACTCCAAAATGTTTTTGAAGTACCAAGTTGACCTTTTACGCAAAAACATTTTCATTATCACAAAATTTTATCACTTTAACATTTTATCACACCAAGCATTTTGCACGTGAGCGTAAAGCACCATTTTTAAACTAATTAATTCACATTATTAACTCCAAAAGGAAATAACCGATAAAAAAGAAATTTACCTAAGGAAAGTGTAATATGCATCTTAGAGGGTAAACTATATTAGGAATAAGAAACGAACTGAAGTGTATTAGTTTCTACTAAGTATTTATATAGCTTCTCCTTGAAAGAGAAAGGGTTCTATAATGGCAGATTCATTCATACTAGACCGAATATGCAAGCTATCATCTTGTACGTGTATTACTGGGATAATTGTTTTATTTTTTTTTTCAAATTTTTCCCATTCACCGTTCAAAATAAGTATAACATAATGTATTCTTTTATCCTTTAGATAGGGTGGGATTAACATTTCAATAGTTAGTGCAAATTTAATAGTTTATTCTACTTGATATTCTTTCCGGTTTAGCCGGAAGGTATTTTAAAAAAGGTGTATAATAAATTTTAAAAATTTAACTTAAAAAATAAACTTAATACAATTTTTAATGACATTTCTTGTAAAATAGAGCCAATTTTTTGTATAGCTTTAATGATTATTTTGTTATTTTTAATTTTCAATTACATCTTTAATGTTAATAGCAATGGGAAGGGAAGATACCGAACAACATATATATTCCAGAAGTTAGCGGTGTTCAACTTGTACCATGGGCCATCAGGCGAGGATCCCCTGAGCCTTACAAAATAGGTGTTTTTTACTTTGAGCCTTAAAAATTGTAGGGCGTGTAAAGGGTCAGCATTTTTTTTAGAAGTCACTTTTCAGAGTAGGAAGATTTTTAGAACCGGGATACGCTCTTTTTTTAGTCGCACCCCTCTCAGCAAAATCCTGCCACTGTGGGCCCTCCCGAGAAAACGGTGGTCACGACTGGAGAACACGTTGGGGATGGTTTTTTTGAGAAGGAGGAAAGAGGACCTTTTTTAGAAGCCATAAGAGGATACAATTAGCTTTATAGGCCTAAGTGGCTTTTCCGCCAATCCCAGCAACAAAAAAAAAGGTTATGTTCACTTAGTTTGTCGAAATCGCCCACAGTGCCAGGTTGGCCAACAAGGTGCATCAGTAAATGCAGATGAGATTTTAAGACGTATTCGCGCTCTAGACACATAAATTAGGAAATATATACTTATAGATTGTTTATACAAATTAGATAAAATTAAACTAGTTTTAGTTTGGCTTAAAGATGGGCGGTTATTAAAAGATTGCACAGTCGGCATTTAGTTATTAATGTGTTAAAAAGTTAACTAGCTAATAAAATCAAAAGAAATGCGCCATATAAGATTGAAATAGTTTCGCAAATATATTTAAAATAGATGCAATAATATGTTAAGTTATTTAATTTAATTTGTTTATACAGTAGCATGACTTATGTTATTGATATATAGAATATTTGATGTAATAGTGGGTGTAAATTATTTTACAACTTTCAGAAATGTGTTAAGAAAATCTTATTCTAATTTTATTATAAATTAAAATTCTTTTATCATCTAGCTCTATTCATGAAATGGTCTTCTTTGTTTTACTTCTATACTACCTACATAGATCCAGTGGCGGATCCAAGATTTTTCTGGGGGGAGGGGGGGGCGACTAAAAAAAGTTACTTCTAAAAAAGAGCGTATCGCAGCTGTAAAAATCTTTTTACTCTCAAAACTTCTAAAAAAAAAACTCCCTACAATTTTAAGGCTTACAGTAAAAACACCCATTTGGTAAGGCTCAGGGGGTGGGGGGCGAAGCTTCCCCACCCCTGGATCCGCACCTGAATACATCTACGAATTAGTTAATTCTAATTCCTCTTAAATTCATGTATTAAAACTCGTACGGCGTTTTCCAATTATCTTGAATTATTTCACATAAAAACGTATACATGGCTCGGTCTTAATGATAATGTTAAAACAGACATGAATAAAACCGACAAATAACTTTTGATCACAAGACATTATTCTAATACTATAGTACCTACTGCCTCCACTTTGTAAAACGCCTTCTAAAAATGTTGTAGGATATTGATTTCCTTCCTTTTTATGTTTGCTTGGCTATTTAAAGACATTCAAGAATTTGTTTGTGTAATACCTGCTCCAAATACTATATCTAGAACTTTTCCATGTCAGATGCATGTGGCCGTGTGATGGCCATAAACTCATATGTAAATTCTACAAATTAGGAATTTACGAATTTTAAAGTTGTAGCATTAATTTGAACTCGTTTTTTCAAAACTTTTCATAAACATGGTGAATAATTTATGGATTGAATTATGATTTAATTTCGTATAATCTCGTAATTTAATAGAACTAAAAAATCTTTAGTATCAACAATGATGGTATATGGCAATTTTAAACTTGATATTAATTAAATAATAAAGATACAAAACCGGTAAATTTGTAACAAGCATAGTTGCAGAATATTTCGCCTATAATAGTTCTCATTATTACAATTTTCTTACAGCAATTATATTATAGATATATTCTTAAAGAAATATTACTTACCCATGGAAATATACGAGTAGCTTACCATGATTTTTACAGTATGGGCTTTTTGAGACACAGTTCATAGTACACAGTACACAGTAAAGAAAAAATATAATATTCCTTTTTACCTTACCTTCCTCTACATATTATGCAAATGAATAAAATCCTCAATAGTGTTAAATTATAAATGGTTCTGCCTAATTTAGATGAATCTTAATTGCTGCTCCAATTCTTCGCATACTTAATTTATGTCTTGGGTGTGTATTGTGCAAAATTGATCTGTTAAATAATAACACAGGGAAAAAAAAGTATACTATTTAGTTATTTCTCCTTATACTTAATTTAGATTTTAGCTAAAAGCTACAAATGTTGTGCAATCTATCTTGATCTACATTGCCGGTGGTTCGATTCGCATAAAAAATGGAAATTGCATATGCATGTCTGTTCCCTTCGAATACCAGGGACACTGAACTAGTTTTCAATTTTTTATTATATATTTCTATAACTCTTATATGCTCTATAATCCTATATATAGAAGAATACCATAAATATTAAAAGGCATTGGAGTCAATAAGGATCAAGAATACATAGATATTATATTATCTTTATAATAAGAGCTATAGTCTATTTCAGAAACGTGTAGAGTAATAAAATGGGAAATTCCGTCGAGTTTGGCTCAATTTCGGTGTGGGCCATAGGCGTAGGTAAATTGTGCGCATTAAATTAATTATGATAACTAACCAAAGAAAAAAAGAAGATAATTTGATATAGAAGGAACTGTTAGCTATATCAAATTTACACAAACATCGTTTTATGAAATATGCCGTGGAAGATATGGCTGAAAAACATAGTGTAACTGTGTTGCGCACGCCGCCATATCATTCCGAACTCCTATAGAACTTTTATGGGCCCAAGTAAAAAGATTTGTAGCAAGAAAAAACACGACATTCAAAATGAAAGACGTTAAGCTACTGTTTGATCAAGCCATTAAGGAATTGACACCAGAGAACTGGCGAAAAGCAGTCCATCATGTCATTAAAAAAGTGGAGAAAATGTGATCTTGACCACCTGATTGATCGGACCGTCGACCCGTTACATACAACGTCAAGAGGAGATGACAGTTCCTCAGATGACGAAGAATATTTTTTTATAATGTTTAATAAAAAATAAATGTACCCAATACTATGTATATAATGCACGCCTTTGTCACACCATTTTCAGTGTTTCTGAATGGATACCAATAGGCAAAACCCATAAATTGCCCCAAACCGGGGTGGTACTACCTGCACTTCAAAAAATAGGCACATCTTTTTGAATGCTATTATGAATTTATATGGTGATTCGAAAAAATCCCCCAAAATATGCGCCCTTTGTTTTGAAAATTATTTGGAGACAACTACTGAACAGTTATAACTTTGATAGTGTTTTTTTTATGGTAACTAATCACGTTCCCCTTGTATGATGAACGAATCTGGTATATACAAAATTACAGGCCTTTGGCATGGCTAGTGATATTTAATACAACCATGTTAATTTTTCTTAAATTAATTTTCAGTTCCTTTTCTATTGTGAAGGTCGACATGATGTATTATAGCTTGGTGTTCGTGATTAAACGTTATTGTTTGAATGTAGGTTTATGCTAATTTGTATTACTGAAATTTGTCAAAACTTTAAGGTGAAGATATAGCGATGGTAGATTTTTACCTAAACATAAATTTCATTTCATGACTGTCTGTATGCGAAATAATGGTGATATTTTGCTAATGGACAAAATCCCGCTAATCGATTTTTTAGGCGCTAAAATCTTTGCATTGGCTGATACCTGTAACCGGATTCTCGATTCGCTGGAAATAAATATATTTGCGCTGAATATGAAACAGGTTTTTACAAAATTGTTTGTGTGGACTTCGAGAAAACTACGTTTGATATAGCGTTTAGGGGATCTTGTTGCTTGGCAAAATGTCACTATTTGTGTCCTTCGCTGTCTCTAAATTCGAATGTACGATCTATTTCACAATAAATCACGTCTAATATTAATTTAATGAAATACAAAAAGTACAGTTTTGGTTTTACTGCATAGCTAAGAGTTTCGTCGACAGTGGCGGCTCGCGGTCTTCAAAAATAGTGAAGAGCTAGGTATAGGGCGGGTACTTAAACAAACATTGACTAAAAACCCGTGTAACAAAACGTCTCTCTTATCCTCATCTGTCCAACGATTAAATGGAGTCTACAAATTACAAACTATGCCAACTAAGTAGGTACGTCTATAACCGTAAGTTTCGCGAAGCCTCAAAATAAATACCTTAAGTACTAATGCTAAAACAATGGTGCATACGACTGATCTATTTTTAAATTGCCCTTCATCATAATGCAAATTGTTACATGCTGTTTGCGTCACTAACGTCACTTAATCATAGCGACGCTGAATATCAAAGCCATGTTAGACGTTGGGTCTTCAATTGTTTTGAGCTAACGGACACGGTCGGCTGGGGCGCGCCAAAATGCAGTGTTTATAATTATTGTCCATCGGAGTTAACCGTGGCCCTATTATGCATAGTTACATTCGGATTAAATTAATATTATTAGTTCGAACATAATTATTTTTTAAGGGCTAAAATGGTAGGTGTATTGGTACATCAATATTTAATATTGTCGAGAAACTTTCCTCCTGGTTTATTTTTTTTTTGGTGAAGCCCCTTTACCTACTTCACCTGACGAGCCGCCACTGTTCGTCGAACTCCTAATAAGCCTTAAAAGCAACTATAAAACTGCTCATCAGACTATTCATTTACTAGCAGAAAGTTTGTTGGTTCTGTATTATTTAAAAATAATATAATGAACGTTTCTTGTACCAATTTAAATTAAACAATCCCTATCCTATTATTTATTGTGAAATAAAAACTTCGTAATTTATGTCAGTACCATCTCTTGTTTCAAGCCCAAAGTGTAATTATTTAATTTATTCACATCAACACAGGTACTGGTTTACACAATAATTAAGTATACCAGCAACAAACACCAAATATTTTTTTTAAGTTATGCAAATGTTTTCACTTTATTAAATGGATGATTTTAATATGTCCATTATTGATACTATAAAAAGTTTATTTAAAATACACACAGGGTGTGCCAGTACAGTGGAGGATCCAGGATTTTGCTAAGGGGGGGGGGCCAATAAAAAAAAAAGTGACTTCTAAAAATAAAGAGCGTATCCCGGCTCTAAATTCTTCTAACCCTCAAAAGTGACTTCTAAAAAAAATTCTGACCCTTCACACGTCCTACAATTTTCAAGGCTCACAGTAAAAAAAGCACCTGGCTCAGGGGAGAGGGGGGAGGGGGGCGAAACTGTCTTGTGAAACCTTATTGCCAGTTTCTGACATTTTAAATTATCCGTAGTGTGATATAAAACATATTTTATGTACAATTTACTATTCTATATTCCAATTTGGAAAATACTTATAATAAGAGCACAACAGATATAAATTCTTATTAATAAAGTGCATTCAGGTCAGGTACAGGGGCGGCGCCATAATTTAAGGGATGGGTGGGCACAAGTGGGCCTGATGATTTTTGAGTGGGCACTATACCGAAATCAAAAGTGACTTCTAAAAAAAAAAAAGGTCGCCGGTTCCCCCACGCTCTATAACGCCATAAGCAAGGCAAACATCCTTTCTCTTGTCCAACACAGACGTCTAAAAAATAAGTCATCGTTCTCTTCACCATAATATACAACACCACTCTTTTCTTATCAAACTTTCATAGCCAAGTCCCCCTTCTTCTCGGAAAATTACAAAACCGAATCCATCAATTTTGGGGAGGGGGGGCACCAGGGTGGGCACTCATGTTTCTAGGGTGGGCCGGTGCCCACCCTGCTCCCCCCCTGGCGCCGCCGCTGGTCAGGTAAGACCTATTCCTAAGAAAGAAAACAAAATTTATTATGAAATAAACCCTCTGATTTATTCTTAAAATTAAAAGTACAATCGCTTGTTTCAAGCCTACTAATAATAATATAACCACTACGTGACGTATATAAATACGTCTAACAATTGAATCAACAATATCAATGGCACTGGTTAAATATCACCCGATTCTATAAGTATATATGCGTAAGTAACAAAGATTTTTTATTAATTATTTACAATATAATAATCGTAACTTGAATATTAAATATTAAAAGTTTCTCTCAAGTCAATAGATCGATTTTTAAAGAAATAAATATGCCTTTTTAATTAAAATTTAAACCTAAGAACTAAATCAACAAATTAACGTATTAATATTATTTAATTGATTAATTAACTGTAAGGGTATCACACAATTTGTACAACATACAAAGAGAACATAATTACTTAAAACTAATAAACAAATAAAAACACAAAGCAAAATATATACATTACTTAAAATATACAATGCGATTATTAAATATAATATAACGATAAATTTGTTTAAAGTGAGTTGATTTGATTATTAAAGTGTAAGGTATCTTAGGAAAACATATCTTCAAATGTTAATACATTTTTCTTTAATTGACTTTAATTAACTTTTGTTTTATTTAACTTTAAAAAGTAAAGTATATATAGAAGCAATAATATCTAAGGCAATTAGATGCTAAATCGAAGGATAACACGTTATTATTAAAATATATCTAAGCCAAATATTAATTATGTTATATTTAACAATGCATTGTATGTAGATTAATTTACTACATAAGAAACACAGGTAACTTATATAACAAGGTTTTGTTTCACTCAACAATAAACCTTATTTTGGTTAATAAAATATATAAAACAATTAATATAAATTATTGTCGTTTTCACTAAAAGTTTTGAATACTTTTGTCAATTCCATATTGTGAAACTGAACCCGTGAAACCAAATTAGTGGCACACATGCAATTAGGTGAGAGGAAATGAATTTTGGATCTATTAACTTGTATTTGGTCAATGGAACGCAATTTTATATGTTTTTGATAATGATTCGTTTTTTATTTTATAAATATTTTTTTACAAAATAATATATTATATGCTAATAGTCTTGTAAACCTTAAATTAAACAATTTACGTAGTAATGAATTGTTTCGTTTCGTAACTGACGAAATATGTAGCTAACATTTAATTTTTTTAAACACAGCCTATTTAGGCTCAAAATAAAGGACATTGCAGTTTAGTATATATTCAAATTGATTATTTGGAAATTGTTTTAAATTAATAATTAAATTGTTTTTAATGTTTCCACAAAGATATCGATTAAGATGAAAGTTCTATTTTTACACTAATTAAATAATTTAAAAATATATTTGTATGTTTATTAAAAGCAAGCATACTTTTAATATAAACGAACCAATTAGTAATCTTCAATAATAATTAAAATTATAACATCTTTAAAGATTATCTTAAGTGGTAGAAATTATGTATTCTCTACGTTCTCCTGATTTTCATTCTAATTAAAATACTAAAACAATCACTAACACGTTATTATTGTAAATTATAATTCTTTCTAACAATATTTAATAACATTTAGGGGAAAACACAAATAATAACTTTTCCATTTTTTTGTTGTTGTGCGTTTGGATTTAATGCTTTAGCGGCATAGTGTGTTGTCTACCAGTGTACCTCTAAGCATTTTTAAAATGAATAAACTATTATTATTTTCATGATTGAAAGCAGGTTATTGAAGACTTTTAATATAATATAATATTAAAAACGTCTGTTTTAAAATGATACCAACCGCTGTTATAGATGAAATGTTAAGTTAATTTTTAATGAATTCAATTATGATGTAATAGAATTAAAAACGAACCTTATTACTGACCTGGATTAAGTAATAATTAAACTTGATTCATCAATGACAGTAAAATTGCGATCCATAATAATACTCCACCTCAGCCAAAATACAAGACAGTATCAAAAGCTATAACAAAATCTAAGTAAGAGCTACATTGTCTTGTTTGATGGAACAGGCTTTTATAACAGTGTCGAACGTAGAAATCTATTAAAAGGAAAATAAAGGTCAAAATTTGAGAACCTTTTGTGGTGTGATAAAGAATTTTAGTTCAGAATTATTTTTTTCAATATTTATTATAGTTAAGTTACGTTAAGATTACTGAATAATATTTAAACCAAATGAATTGATGCAGGTTTTAACTCATAAATTGTCTAATAGTTGTCTATTAAGTAAAAATTTTCTGTTATATCGTTTAAGTAAAAAACTTATCTACACCCATATCACGGTTTACCGAAATAAAGATATATGCAGTTTTTTTTTTTTAATTTTAAATAAAAACAACTTGACAAATATTTTGACCTAAATTTACCAAGATATAAAGTGAGAAGTAAATTTAAGCAGAGTATAAGCATTAGAGAGCATTTTAAGGGAGGGAGTAGGTTACATCAGTCAAGCCCACTCTGCCGGTTCCTGTGACCAAAATTCTGTTTGGTCTAAATGCCAACAGTTTAAGACCTGGTAACGAAACGGTTTCAAAGCTTTAGTTTAGTAATAACCACTTTTATCCGTGAAATGAATAGTTATATTAAAAGCTGTTTAGTTACGAGCCCATGTCTTATATTTTTTTACAAACCAATCGTTTTAAAATTGATTATGATCAGAAAATATTGACCTGAAATATTTTCTTGCATCTCACGTAGTTTTGTTGATTTTTAATTACGGACTCGTTCTTATCAATTTTTATATTATTTTTAAAGAAAAACATAAATGAAGGCATTCAAGAATGACGTACATTACCAAAATTGTAACTAAAACCTTGTAATATTAATCCAGCAATATTTATTATAAAGCCTCAGTATCTCAAGCCTTTAAAAAATATATCCGTTTTTATTTCTATGCCGTTCTTTTAGGAAAATGTAGGTTAATTGATTTTTACAGAGAAACCGCTGTTGTATTGATTTTCTAAGAGCGATTTAGGTCATTGTATGTCAACTCCTAAAAGGCAGTGGTTAATAATCAGCATCATGGAACTCTAAAATCATAACTTTAAGTTTAGTAAGTGAAAACACTGTGTTTAGAAAATTCAACAAAAAAGTCAATCGCTTGGCATATAGACACGGTTATAAAAATTCTGGTCACAGATTATGTCGTATAAACGCTTTATTAGGAAATCTAAAAATAAATACGCCTGAATATTTAATCTACATTACCAGAAATTAAGTTTGTTACATCCAAAATAAGTAACTACTGCCAGCAATCAATAAAAATATGCCCAGTAACCACTTCTTTATTAGTTTTATTTATTAAACCAACATGTTTTGTTCAAAAATTTTTTTTAGCCTTTAAATTTTGCTATAAAAATTACATACTCTGCATTTGTAAAGATTTCTATAGTAATTAATTTATTGCTGCAATTTTTTAAAGGTGTTATATCAGCAGTCCTTGTGTAAAGATATTATTTTTTTAAAGAAATATTTGGATGTAACAAGTTTAAATATTTAATAATACCGATTCAGATGAGCTGGAATTGCAGTTATTTTTTAAAAATATAAATGAGCAAGCTCAAAAACATTTCTAACTATGCTACGGTAACAGTATCAATATTATTGTAATACTAAGGCACGGACCCAGCTCACTGCTTGTACTCGCGACAAGCACTTATTTTTATATTTATGAAGTTAGCCTCTGTATTTTTTATTAACTCTTTTTTGAGTATAAATGTATATTTACTGACAGATGCGAAAATTTAAAGTAGTTTATTCACCCACTTTTAAAATAAAATTTAACAACTTATAAATATATGACACTCACGTCTTTAATAAGAATATTACTTCGAATAATTTTTATTAAGGACACGTCTTGATGCAACAAAAAAGAAGCCAAAGACAATAATTTTTGTAAATAATTATTGTCTGTTACTTTACTACTGTTGGCGTTTCAATAAGAAAGTCATAAACTACATTAAATAATATATTCTAAAATATTGTATTAGATTTAAAAGCAAGATGCAAACTTCATAAATATCATATTTTCTTCAAAGTGTGGAAGACAAGCAACTCTGGATATTCTACCCAATGTAGGAACGGAATTGTACGCGCTTCTCAAAACCACCCCCTGTATATTTACAAATATTTGGACTAAGTTTTGTCTTCCCTTTTGCTTACAGCGTTTTCAAATGTTATTTTAAATTTAGTTTTATTAGAAACATCCTAAAAATACAAATGTTCAAGAATTATTTTATTAAATTTAATTAAAGTCACATTTACTATAATGATGGAAAAATGTCATGGGAACCTTGTTTTTTAAAATAAATTAAGATAAAATTAAAACTAACTTAGAAGTAACGAATTATTTATTTTAGTTACATTAAATGATATTTTAAAGATATCGAAGTGTTTAATAAAAAAGTGTACTACATGTTTACTCAAGCTATGAGCTTTAATATTTTTAAATTATATCTGAAATATAGTAACACTTAAAATATAGTCCTACATCATATATCAATTTTATTACAGTAAGATTTACAATAAATCTTTCAAAAACTTGTAAAAAAATAAAAATTTTAACTAATTTTTTTTATTACTTTTTTAGGAGCTGATTAACTTGGTTATTTATATACAGTCTATACTATATAAATTAACTTAAAAATAAAAAAGTTCTCCATGAAAAGGATACCTGAATTGTATTTTCAAGTCCTGGAAATTGACAATACAATTATTATTTAAATTTTGTAAATATGACTTTTATTTTAAATTTTGGTGTCGTTTAATTTCCTAAACTTTTGCTTAGTGAATGTTTTTTTTTCGAAAAATATTGAAAGAAAAATAAGCACCAACCGTGCGTGCTTACAATAAGGTGTATATACAATATATTTGGACTAATCCATAAAGGTGTATATATACAACGCCAAACCGATTTAGACGAAGCCATATAGTAAAATATTAGGCGAAAAAGTCTTTTCATTCATATTTTTTTAAGGTCACTTGTAGTACTTTACCGAAATATTACATATTTATTCTAGTGTGCCATTCTACATTTGGTTTAATTTATTATGATATTGAAGAAAAATGAATTAAAATAAAATGTTCTTTATCAGAACTGATTAATTTAAATTCAATTTGTGTGTGTGTGTGTGTGTATTACGTTAATGGCACTGGTCTAAACCAAATGGCCAGCTTCGGTTTTTAAATTTAATTTAATTATTTTTAAAAAAATTAAATTAGTTAAATAAAATTAAAATTAATTAAAGTAAAATTTCCTCACTTATTTTTTTGTCGTATTTACCGTTGCCCAGACAATCTATAAGATGATGGTACATGGGCCGTTCCGCCCGGTTAAAAAATAATATACATAAGGTCAATTCTTAAATGCATATGTACCCCTGTAAAGAGTTTGGTGGTGGTTCTATACTCAACAAATTTATTTTGAATGTAAAATCAGTGTTAAGGGTTAATATCTAACTGCTCTTCTAAATATTGTGAAGCCCCTGACGTCTATGCTCAGATATATTTCATGAGACTACCAAAAGATGGTGGTAAGGGTTGTATATAATCAAAAAAGGCTTTAGTATTAAGACTTTCGTTTGGTATAATATGAACACCTACCCTGTACTGACGAGAACCAAAGTCTTTTACTTCCTGGTAGTACTATTCCATCTAAGTTGTTTTTTGGTAATCTAACTGTGTTAGACAATATACGACAAACCTTATAGTACAAGAAACTTTTAGGTGGTTCGAAATTTTACTTCTCTTGCATTTTTAAAAGATAAAATTATTTTTGTTAATTTTCCTTGAATCTTAAATAAATGTAAAATGGCAGTCATAAAAAGGAATTTACGTTTCAGGGGGTTAGATTTGGGCGCAGTTGAACTAAACTCACCGAATATCGGCGGCACGGTGCCCGATTGGTCAAGCCCGGCTGAATCAGACTGTGTCGAAGTCGACTCGGTCGGTCTCGTACATTATCGAGCGTTCGCACAGCCTTACTTGGCACCGGTGACTAATCTAAAGTATACACTTTTACTATATATACTAAATTTCCTATACTACTTGAGCAGCTTCTATATATTATACCGTACAATTTTCAAATGATGGTTAAATATAAGAAATATATTTAAGTAATGACTAAACTTTAAGAATCAATAGGCCGTATGTTAGTTGCTTTAGTTTCTTAGTGTTAACCATCAATTATTGACGTGTCGGTTTAATTGCGCACCGATATGGCTTACGCGCAGAAAAAATAATCATAATCCAACTAAACATCACACATAAACTGGCAAGAAAGCTGCAAAGGCAGTTTTTATTCGTTGTCGGTCGAAGGTCTTTGCAGAGATATGAGAGGGAGGAAAAATTATGATATTCCGAACGCTACAATAATATCAAATGTAATACCATTTCAATGAATCTTAAATATCAGGACACTTTTTAAATATTGCAACTGCGCCTTCTGTTGTACTATTTATTGGGTCTAGTGGCATGTTGTTTATCTGCGAAGCATATCCTGCATAGGTACATACTGAATTCGATTATCGAGTACGGCATCTATACAAATATGAGCTATAGAAAAATTGCTTGGTTATCAGCACAAGATAAATTTTATATGCCAGTAAACTACTAAGTATTACTATTCGATACATAAAAAACCCTTTAATCGCTGTTGTTAGAGGCATCTCGACACAACAATAGTCATCAAGATTATTACTACTTCTCCAAATCCTATTTTTCAAAATGACAATACATTTCAAATTATTCGCGTATTCTTCGAAGCTTAATCTATTCTCCCCTCCATATCTCTGGTTCATTGCTAGGGTGATTTCGGAGGTTGGGACATTTGTTCTACGGCTTCACGTGGCGCAGTTGACGATGTCCCGTCCAGAGTATCGCCCGCTTGAAAAAAACGATCCGCATCGCACATCAGGTTGGCGTTGTTGCAACATTGTGCCGTATGTTCGGCATTTGCTGCAGCCGCAGAATCATCCATCAGGATAATGGCATTCTGTTCGGGGTTGGAAGCGTGAGTGATCATGCTAAAGTCCTCTTGATCCAAGGTGAACAGAGGCGTGCTCCACCTAGGGATGTTACTAGAACGCGTGGTACCTACAAAAAAATATAATTTAATAATATTAAAAGAATAACTTATTAATGTCATATTTTCAAAATTATATGCTTATTTGTGTATGTTAAATTTTTAATGGGGTAAGAACACCCCCTTTATATAATTTTTTTTATGAAAATTAGACATTTTGTCGGGTTCACGGTATTACATAATATTATAGACAAAATTTATTTTTCCCAAATCTATTGTTTAGAAAATATTTTGGTGATACCCGATTAAGTAAGAACAATACAACGGAAGCCTAAAAATTTTAAATACTTGTGCCGTACATATAATATACATAAAATAATATTAATATGTCCGCGACAACTTATTATAATATGATATACACCTTTTGAGTTTTCATTACATCACAAAATATGATACACACTTTGTTGTTGCTTTAATTTTTTGGTCAAATTTTGCTTAGCTTTTGGTATTTAATTAAAGTTTGTTCTTTGTTTAATGTGTAGTTTTCCGATTGGCTTAACCACAAAATAAAGCAGATATAACAGGCTAATATATATTCATTTGATGGCTGAAAGGTAATATATAAATAATTTGAGGCAGGAAGCAATTTTTAAGTTTTTAATAATGTTAAAATCTTTCTCTTTCCGATATAATGGGTTATAGCGATAGATGCTTTAAAACTAAAAAATAATTAAATTTAGAATGAATACAAATATCATTTTAAGATATACGAATTGAGTGTATAGACAATTTCAGCGAGGCCGGTTTAATACAGCATAAAGTTACATAAGACAATAAACTTTAAAAGTTATAAACGTCAGAAATATCCGGAACTTTTATTATCAGCTGCAGAGTCAGTATTATAGTCCAGTTGTATTAGAAAAAATATCTTAGCTAGCTATGTGAAATAATAATTTATTTTCATCCGTTGATAACTACTATAGAACCTGAATGTATTCTATTTTTAAATTTAAAATTGAAAATGAGTTCGTATTGTCTTTTGTTTCTTCAGTCATGACGGTTTGACTGGTTTTAATATTTTCAGGTAAGATTCCATACCCACAACTAGAAACACTGAAAATAAATACAGGGTGGAATTTTTAACTGGAATAAATTCCGTATTAAAAAGCCTTTTTATTTGTTGACAAAATACGGAAATACGGGTGCCTTAAATTTTAGTTTGGTACACTTTTTTCGCCCCGTCATGAAATTTACCCCTCTTTTGGGTGTAGAAACCGCCCCCAACTTTTTTTTCTCAAATATAAAGGTATGTCAATACATATCGCAATCGATAGCTCGTTGGAAAGGGAAAAAGGAAAACGACCCACTATTTACTTTTGCATTTCAGTAATCTAGACGCAATTTGTTTTATTATAAAAATTGTTGGATATGTTGCCCATTTTTTCTTGACAAAAAACCCTAAGTCCATTGCCTAAGTTCCTTCACATTTTCTGGTTTGCGCTGCCAAAACCAAAATTGTAGTATGAATTGTTGCTAAAATGGCCAGTTCCTATTTTTTTCTGGCTTTCTACATTACCAAAATGCAAAAGTAAATAGTGGGTCGTATTCCTTTCATCGAGCCATACATTTCATGACGAGGACGAAAAAAGTGTACGAAACTAAAAATAAAGGCACCCGTATTTCCGTATTTTCGCCGCAAATAAAGAGGCTTTCTAATACTGATATTCCAGTTAGAAATTCCACCCTGTATGTTATGATTGACATAAATAAGGCAATAGAAATGGAACTATTATAAAAAAGTCAGTGCTTTTCTTCGCCCAAAGGAGGGTAATAAAAAAATAATATCGCTATTATGTTTATTTGGTCCAAGCCATTAAATCACTACAATATACAACACATTAATTGCTATTTTTTAATTAATCTGTTCCAAATTATATTTTTTTAAAGGTAAAGGACCTTACGCAGGTCTCCCACTCAAATTTATTATTACTAATTGGGACTTTTCTTTGAGAATAAAAAAAAACTTAAACAGCTGAACTGAGGGTGAAAAAACTGATATATGACTGGACTACCAACGGCTTTTGCTGCCTAACAAACTATTACTTTTCGAGAACGATAAAATTTCCATCTTTTGAAGCTAAATGTCTGCATTTTGCCTCTATATTTATTTGGAGAAAATTGCATGTCGTTTTGCTTTTCTGTTTCAAAACATTTGTCTGTCTGGGGAATTAATCTTACCCAAATGGGGGTGGAGAATTTC
This sequence comes from Polydrusus cervinus, assembly GCA_935413205.1. Lineage (NCBI taxonomy): Eukaryota > Metazoa > Arthropoda > Insecta > Coleoptera > Curculionidae > Polydrusus > Polydrusus cervinus. The sequence goes on from OW284520.1 coordinate 3,797,126, forward strand.
CATTATAAATAAAATTGCAGATTTAGCTTTGGACTATTACTATATGTTCTATCTACATCTCTATTATTTTGAAGAATAATGGATATTAGTAGATTGTTTAATGAGCCGTAATGGTAGTCAGTCCCGGTCATTATAACGAGTTAAAAATCCAAATTTATAAATAAACTCCAGGACAAAATTAACGGAACATTATACATTTGTCTCATATTTGATGCCATATTTTTTCTGAACCTATGATCCCATTTTAATAATTCTTTTTGCATTGTAAGTTACTTTCTTATATTAAAAAGTAGGTACTACCAAGAAAAGGAAGCTGTTGGGTTTTACATTACACAATTAATAGAGTTAGAGAGTTAATAACATGTGTAGCACATCCAGGCAACTGTGGCCCATATTCGATAAAAAGGGAACCGCAGAGCTATTGAAGCACAGTCGGAAAAACGTGAGAAATATTACTGTGGTTGTCACCGGACATTGCCTCTTCGGTAGATATGCCGAACGTATGCAAATACCCACTAACGACTTCTGCAGAAGTTGCAGAGATGAGGATGGGGAAGAAAGTATTCGAAATTTTCTGTGTGAATGCCCTGGCCTTGCAAGAAGAAGGTTCACCGCCCTAGGTGAACCGGTTTTCAATAGTCTGGAGGAAATAAGCAACTTACAACTAACCCCTACCCTACCTAACCTACCTAATAGGACTACGTGAGACTGTTTGAAATACCAAAGGTCTGCCTCTAACCTAACCTTACCTACAATACACAATAAAAAATATTAGGTAGAGATCTGACTCTTTCTGAACCTGTAATATTATGGTTCACCCTGTTTTTTTTTCAGGAGCGTTAGTCGTTAATGAACTTTTGAAAGGGGAAATAATTGAGTATGCACTTCGCGTAAGAATCTCATCGATTTTTTTCAAATAAAATAAAAGAATCAGAATGAACTGTTTATTCATTCTGCCATAATAAACCAATTGAGTTGAATAGACAAGCACATAGAGAGCCAATTTAAAATTTGATCACGTAAGTAATCCTGGAAGCTTTCGTCTGGAAAGTAACCTACTTGCTTGTATTACCTCATTTAGATCTTATCCTTTTTGCATAAAAATGTTTCTTTAAAATCATGCCAACATTTTACGTGGTCTACGGACAGCGTATTTTAACCAATTTTAGAAGGAAAATGGAAAATGCCTTAAGTAAGGTATAAACGTTTGGTTGTAATGACTAGAGTCCGGATATCGGGTGTTGAAAGGCCTTTAAACCAGAGTCGGCATAAGGACTTATTGTTTAATTTTATTATTACTTTTAGTATTAATTATAAGTTGGTGTGAACAATTTTTTATCATTAAACGCGTTTCAAATAACAAATTCTAGGAATTTATTTCCATCGGTGCTGTGAGTGCGTCGCGGAAATCTAATTCTTCAAAAAGCAGCAAAGGATCATTGTTGAAAGAGTAGATATATAGTATGCATATACAGGGTGTCCCACTTTTGATTGTTTCGAATTTTGGTGTGGTTACATATGATCCTAGGGCGCACTTTTTTATTTCTTAAAATTTATAACTCATTGCAGTACGGATTTATAGGGGTTTTAAAACAATAATTTAAAGAGTAAAGTACCTTTAGCGATCATTTTATTTTAAAACTAATATCACAAGTCGATTTGGCATCCCTTAAAATGACCAAATATGCAATTTCAATAAATTGACCCAACCAGTGGCGTGACTATGCCCAATTTTATTTTAATTTTTTTTAAAGTTACATCTTAAGTATGGACGTTAAGGAATAAGGTTATTACCAAAAAATGTTGACTGTTGTGAAAATGCTATACGTTAAAAGAAGTAGTGTACTGTATGTTCTGCTATAAAATTAAAATTATTACCAATAATGTATTTATGAGTAAACAGATTTTTAAAAATTACTCACCTCTCGACGTATTCACGCTGGGCGAGTACATACTGAGGTTCGTAGGGCTGATAACGCCAGACATCCCGGTCATACTGGGATAACTGAACAGCTGAAAAAGGCAATATAGTTAAAGTATAATCCTGAACATAGTAATTATTAGTAAAAAAACCAAGTTAAGAAGTAATAACATTTTAATGTTGATACCTACTAGTTACAAGAATCTGTTGAAATTTTGTTATCTTGTCTTGCTGATTCAAGATAAGATGAGTGTTATTGTCACATTTTTATTAAACTCGTCCCTATGGAGGGGTGTCACGTACTACTTTCAATCAAACGCATTTAAAGGCTACTTTAGTAGCCATCAAGATAAATTCCCAAACAATTTTAGGTTCTAAAAGTGTGTTTTATTAACGTGCTATAAGTTAGTGTCTTTAAATTTTATTTTTCCATTAAATCTCAGTTACACAGCTTGCCTGTTGTGTTTATCGGCGTAGAGCAGTAATCGGTCTTTCAGGTCAGTTTTCGACAATAAATATTGCTCATCTTTGTGCTGAGATTAAGTTTGGACCGTTGAAATTTTCTGTTTTAAAATTAGGAAACTGAAATATTTTACTAAACCCAAAAAGTGATCCAAATATATTTTTAGACAGAGAAGGTGATAAACGTTAAATAAATCCTGCTTTTGGGCTTTAAACCATAAGTTTGTATCATATTGTCTTTATATCTGATAAATTCGACCAAGGAAAGTACCGCTTAATATAATGATTTTTTTATAATCTGTCATTACTTCTCATATTGGTTATTTCTAAAGTAGTATTAACTACCAACATGTCCTGGTTGCCCGGAGTGAAAATGATTGAACGAGTAATCTCTACTGGGTGAGTACGGACTGCTGGTGGGTACCGAATTCCGTTGAGTCGGTGATTTTCGTCGATCATGACTACCTGGACTTAAGGGTGGGGATGAACTAATTTCGGGAACCTGTAAAATAAGGAGCTATACAAATAAGAGAATTAAGTATGTAATTAAAATAACTACACAGACCGAGTAATTCGTAAAAGTGACTTGCTCCTGTAGATTATTTAACCTTTAACCCTACCACACTACACATTTCCGTGGTTTTTGAAAAAGAGTTTTTTAATGAATAAACCACCATTCAAAGATAATAATAATTATACAATATTCGTCTCAATTTAAAAATATGGGTTTTCTCATATGAATCGAATGCAATAGAAATCAACATATGATTGATTCCTAAGTTGATACTTCTTTTCTAGCTGTGTATAAAAGGCATTAAAATAAACAACATTTTCAAAAAACTTAAAAATAGGCGAGATACAGAAGTAAAAAATCTAAATGCGGGCCTGCTCATCAAAACGTAACCTGCTATACTTTATGGTTTTTGTCTTATTAGTCATGCCATTTACGGGTCGGTGGTCAGTTATTATTTGGAAATCCGCTGCGGTGTGTTTTTCTGAAGCAAGTTAATATTAATTTAGTGACACGTGATAATGGTAAAATTTGAAAACAATGAACTAGTATATATGGTTCTAATTTACGGTGAGTGTCGTCAAAGTGCGGCTGATGCTTCGAGATTATACGCAGAACGCTTTTCCTTCCTAATGTTAATCAACGGGCAAGTTAGGCAGGACCGTATTTGATCCATAGTGTAATAAATGAATGTAAGTACCTTATTTTTGAGTTTTTTGAAAAAAAGGTATTCGAAAATGTTGTTTATTTTAATGCCTTTTATACACAGCCAAAAAAGAAGTATCAAGTTAGGGATCACCCTGTATATAAACATTACTTTTAATTTTGCGATATCTTACTTCATCATTTGGCGATGCCTCACTACAAGGTGGTGTTATACTAGGTGGGGGTGAGTTGGGACCACTCATTGTAACCTCTCCAGTTGATCTTATTATAGCCACGGGTCGTGCCATAGGTGGAAGAGGTGGGGGCGGAAGCATTGTTGAGGGGAAGTACTGAGGCTTTGGACTTCTTGATAGACTAGATTGCATCTGCAATAAAATTTAAAAAACTCAAACTCCCTAATCAAATTTAAAAAAATTGATCGTCAATATCATGTAACTCTCTTCGTATGTCAAAGTATATCAAAAATAAAGTATTTTAGGACATTTGGGTCTATGAACTTTTCGACCTAAAATGAGTCCTAGAATCACCCATTCAAATTAAAATAAGGACATATCATTGGGTAACCCTGTATAAAATTATTCGAAAAAAAAAACATTACATTTTTATTACACCCGGTATAAAACAAAAATTATTTTTTTTTACAATTAATGAAACCACTTACACGCATCAAATATGTGGCAAATTTAGCATGTTGGTTTTAATTTTGTCCAAGAGTTTATCTTTTGAAAGTAAAGTACCAAGTATAGGAGGTGCTAAAAATATTATTCACTCTGAATCTTTAGTTCTTAAGTGGCAAGGTAAAACCTTCAATCAATTAACTAAATAACCTAATTAAAGCAATTTTAATTAACACTAATTTAGAATATTGTTACTTCTTGAAATTAAATCATTACACAATGTTGTACGACTTAATAAAAACAGAAAATTCCTAAGCCGTTCCAAATAGTTTTTAAGGCCCTCAAAATTATGCATGAAACTTTATATTGATCGGATTTCTGTTTCTGCATTGAACCAGTGTCGTACAAAATTGCCTGCCAATATTATATTAATGTGTTAAAATAAAAGTATATTCACGAAATGCAGACATGTGTTTTCAATTTTAATACATTATTGATAATAATAGGCTTACATGCCTTGTTTTAGAGTACAGTGTTATTACAAGCTTAGAAAAGCTGAAATAATTTAAAAGTGCGACAGATTCAATAGTATATACACTATACAGCTGTTAAATTAAATTCATATTTTTATGACGAATTTTCTGACATATATCCAAAAAAATTACTCTAGTATTGTATTCACGTTAAAAAATAGTTACATAAGTTATTTTATTATGTACTTAAACATTTCCTGTCAATCATTCATGTTAAAAAGTAAATAATGTTTTCATTCTTTTGTCGGATCCTAGCTCTACTTAGGAGCCATGATATGATGAAACGCGTCTAGGGATGGATCTGATGAAATGAAGCGAAAATCGTTTTTATTCTTAATTAAATTTACTTACTTGTGCGTTCTGATTGTTGTCTGTTTCTTGGCAAACGAACGTTACGAAATCTGACAAAGTGTCATGACCGTTTTCTGGATATTTCACCTGGTTTTGGTGCTGATGGTGTTGCGCTTCCGGACTGTGTTGGTAATACAAAGTATTCGGACTCGCTTGCGAGCTGGAAGACACTATTGTGGTGTTTTGAGGCATAGCTGAAAATAAAAATATATATTAAGTGCCGGTTGTTTATTTTTATTCCTTCAAGTTGGTTATATACATTTTTTTGAATAGTGGAAACCTAAACTATGTAAGAAATATAAAATTTATTTCACTAACTTTTTTTAAGAATGTGTTATTTATGAAATTTTTGGCTAGATGATTTTAGTTTCAAGAGATAATATTTGACACACAGTTGCACAGGTTGGACGTAAAGCAGAAAATTGGAGTAGTAAAAACAAGAGCAAAATTTATTTATATATTTATATAATAAAAAATAACGGTCCCAGATGTGACCCTTGAGGTACTCCGGATATCGTAACAAATGATATAGAGTCTTGATTGAATTGAGACATATTGCGAGCGATAAAATGAAAATATGTTTGGCCTGTGTGGCATCCTTCGGAAGGCTACTTTATCGATAATATAACATATTTCAAAATAAAATAATTGGAGATTACACAGCTCCATATTAGGCGTGCCCTCAATAGTCAAATTTTTGCATCACTTGTTCCACCTACTACCCTACGCGTTTAATTAATTACTTTTTTATTTTAATTTACATTCTCGCTTTTTTATTTTTTAAAAGGTCATGTTTCTACAACTTAAACAAGTTTTAAAAAAGTCAATAATAGCATCAACCTTGCAAAATAATCTTTAGCATTCAATGCTAATTTACAAGAAGAAAGTATATCATTGGGTTGCATCTAAACATGTTGTAATAACGATAGTAGATTACTTTCCGAGAATAAGTCATTAAAATGCTAAACAATGAAATTATAAAAGATTTGTATTATAATTAATTAAATGCAACCGAACAAAAAATTATAATTTGCTTTGTTTTTGTTACTTAATGTTGCTTTGTAACCAAGCTGCTAATTTAATATTTGAATAGGGTATAGTTAGGTACATATTTTACTTATTGCAAATTGCATTTTTTGGATATGTAAATTGCAGTGGCGTATACAAGGGGGACGCAAACGAGAAAATAATAAATATATTTTCCTTATTAAAATATTTCTAATACAGGGTATTTCACTTAAAACTTGCAATGCCTATATTTAAAATCAATTGGAATAGTTAATTTCTGTAAAAAGATTCTGGTAGGTATAAATTAGACCGACGCCAGGCATCACGACGCCATAATTATACAAATCGGTGGCAGGTACCTTAAAAGTATTATATTTCTAAATCGATCTGAGGATGATCTGCTACAGACGAAGCGTCCAACTGAAGTTTAAAAAGTGAATTATGATACAAATTTTCGTAATGGCGTTTAAGTTATTTTTCGATACTTCCCCAAATACGACCATAAAAAAATAAAATTGACTGTTCGACCGTTTGTATCTCAGAAACGAATTTAGATCAAATTAAAGGACCCCGCACAAAGCTTATGGGAAATGGCTTTCGGCTAATTTTTCTACATTTTTAGTATTTTCTAGATCTTGACGTCCTGATTAAAAGTGTCCATGGCCGTAATCCAATCCTATGACTAGTTTTTGAGTTATGGCCTTTTAAAGTTGGCAAGTTCTTACTTTGAGATTTTATGCATTGTCTGGAGTTTTCACTTGTTTCTTAAAAACTATCAACTTTTTTATATTTTTTTATTGATGGAAAAGTAGGCCTTAAGTTTTCTTTCACTTATATAGAAATAAAATATGTACAGGATGTTGAATAACTTATAGGCGGATTAAATAAATACTACGAATAAAACATTATGAAAATCCAAAAAAAAAAATTTACCCATTTTCTGAATTTTTAAAACAAACGATTAGATTTTGTTCATATTTTAATATCTTGTAGTATCAAGCTGTGGATGAAAAAAAATGGATATAGGTTGACGTAGAATATAGTGCCGGGTATTTTATTTTTCAAAAAAAAAATTGAAAATTCACCTAAAAACTTAATTAACAACTTTTAATTGATTCATTTAATTATTGTGCCAATCTGGGCAATCTGTAACAATTTTTTTGCAATAATTATTCTTAAACACATTCTTATCTAAGATATACAGGGTGAACCAGTTACAATGATTTACACAAGTGAACATTTTTAAATATAGGGAAATTAAAAAATGTTTTTTTTATCAAATGACAAAATATTATTGGTAAATTAGAAAATATTATTTTTTTGTAAAATACCTTGGTTCTTATACATGATACGTTCAGATTATCTTAGAGTTGATACCAAAATGTTTTTTTTTTATATAATTTATATATTTTATTTTCCTATATTTAATATATATATAATTTTCACTTGTGTAAATCATTGTAACTAGTTCACTCTGCATATCTTAGATAAGAATGTGTTAGAGAATAATTATTGTAAAAAAAAATTGTTACGATATCCCAGATTGGCATAATAATTAAATGAATCAATTAATAGTCGTTTATTACGTTTTCAGGTGAATTTTCAATTTTTTTTTTGAAAAATAAAATACCCGCAATATATTCTACGTCAACCTATATCCATTTTTTTTTCATCCACAGCTTGGTACTGCAAGATATTAAAATATGAACAAAATCTAGCCGTTTGTTTTAAAAATTCAAAAAATGAGTTAAATTTTTTTTTTTGGTTTTCATAATTTTTTAATAGTAGTATTTATTTAATCCGCCTATAAATTATTCAACATCCTGTACATATTTATATATGTATATAAGTAAAAGAAAACTTAAGGCCTACTTTTCCATCAATAAAAAAATATAAAAAAGTTGATAGTTTTTAAGAAACAAGTGAAAACTCCAGACAACGCATAAAATCTCAAAGTAAGAAATTGCCAACTTTAAAAGGCCATAACTCAAAAACTAGTCATAGGATTGGATTACGGCCATGGACACTTTTAATCAGGACGTCAAGATCTAGAAAATACAAAAAATTCAGAAAAATTAGCCGAAAGCCATTTTCCATAAGCTTTGTGCAGGGTCCTTTGAGTAAGAACCAAACATTTCTTAGAATTAAAAGAATTTTCGAAATAAAGTATATTTCTTGCCATCGATTGACATTTTGATGGCGTCACGACACCAGACAGTGGAATTAATTTTTACTCTAATATATAGAGGCTGACCAGTTTTTTTGCCGCAAGAGGGCATAATTGATTTTAATTTATTATAATTCTAAATTTCTACAAAAATTTCCACATTAAGATATACCTTTGGCAATATCATTAGAAATCTTAGATAAATCTGCCTCATTTTGGTTTAAGGCTCATTGGCATACCGACCTTGATAAGAGTGGGAGAAGTTATTGAAAGTGTAATCATTTAAATTGCCATAACTTCTAAACGACGGTTGAAGGACATCAGCAAGTAGTCTGTCAAGGGGGGCTGTGTCAAAAGCTTTTGTCAAATTTATTATTTCGTCCATTCGATGCAAGGTGAGAGGTAAAAGATTTTTTTAAGTACGGAGCTGTAATAGTCCGAGACCTGACCCACACTTGAATGAGTTAATTAAAAAAATATCTTTTACAATAATTTATCATATTGAAAATGCAGTGGACGTTATTTGAAATGTGAACGTCTCAGTGGCGCTTCAAAGGTTATATTTTTATCCTGGTATTTATTGTATGCAGATTTTTGCAAAAATGTCACGCACGTTAGAGATGTGTTTTACTGGAAGACTGCATACCTGTGACATGCATCATAAATAATGAAATAAGTGTTCCGCGTTATGCATTAAACTATATACAGGGTGTATCAGGATCTCTAACGTGGGACACATAGATGTCCGAAGTCGGCACAGGGAGGAGGGGTAATATCAATTATGTAGAGGAAGAGTAGCAATAAATGTTAACAAACCATAAAGATAAGCCTGTATCCTCTAGAAGTTAGTAGTACCGTAAATGAGCCATAAATAGCCTGTCATAAAAGATCTAGTTCTAGAATTTTTCAATTATTTATTATTTTGAAGTTTAAAAACATATTTACTTACAGTATGTTGCAGATACAACCATCGCATCAACCGACGAAGATCTGTCAGCAATCACAGACTGTTCAGGATAACTATTGCAGTAATACGCAGGATGCTCAAGCTTCACATTGTTCATATTTGGTTGGGCATCTGACAATTCGTGCAAGATTGAGGCTAAAAATAAAAAATTGGTAAGTGATTTTTAAGTATTCGGGGCTTAACCGGTGCAACGCAACTGCAACGCAATGACAACTGCCTTAACGACGAATTTCTAGTTACAAGATTGCAAATAGAGACTTAATTTTTAATAGAGTTCTATAGGAAATTTTAAATTCAGTCATTTTCAACATTTTTTATGGCACCATATTATCTGGTAGAACTAAAACAACATTAAATTTATCTGAAAGATTTCATTTTTTACATATTTTACCTTGCACCACACTTTTAGGAATAAAACAAAATATTCAGGTACCTCCTCACTTAAAAATGTAGATCCCTTAAGAAATGTCATATTAATTATCGTTCATTTTTCTACTCCAGAACGCCGCATAACTGATTGAAAAACAGCGGAAATGTAAATAGGGTCTTTGAAATAGTAAATTAATATTTGACCACGGCTGCCACTTTCAAGGCAGTTGCATTGCCATTGCGTTGCAGTTGCGTGTCAGCCACGGATGAAGGCCCTTAAAGGAAATTTGAAGAAATTACATTTCGATAACTTCCATAACTCCTTCGATGAAAACACTCCCGTTGCCAAAATTATGTCGTTACATATTACGCCGTTGTAGGGGTTGTGAGTGTATCCTGCAACTACAAATAATATTAAACTAGTAATATAAAAGCATTTCCACCTATCTGGACCGTGGATAAGAAGGAGGAGAGACGTTAGGGGACTCAACATAATCGTTTTAAAAATACGCTTAGAAATAATGTTTGTTAAAATAAATACTAAGTAAAGATCCCGTGATATTTAGCCAGAATTGGTGGTCTGATTTTAATAAAAAAAAAATTTTGAGCCAGTAACGGGAAACGATGGTAAATGAATAACGCTTCTGACGACCTTTATCTGCCCGGAAGTGATAGCAGAAACATTTTTCGACAATCGCCATCCTCAAGACTTACTTGCCAGGCAAAATTTCAAGCACAGTGATAGTGACTGGCGATGGCGACAAGGCAAAGCATTTTTTCCGTTATCAATTATCACTCTTCCTGCATGCAATGCAAATTTTTACTTTGCTCGATCAAGGGAACACTTTGTTTAAAAAAAGAGGGAGTGTAGAATAGCAACGGTTTTTCTTCTTCATGTTAGACGTTTTTAACAGCCCAACAGCCCCCTCCCCTCTCTCTGTATCATAATATATATAGCAACTTTAAACACATGGACAGTAAAAATGTATTCTATTTTTTTTTATACTTTATAAAACGCCATGTAAACAATCCATCAAAATTTGGCTAGACCACAACATAGTAAATGTAAATTATTCAGTTCAAGATTATAGGGAATTTCTCGTGAATTTTGGATATAGGCCATGAATGTCTTGGCCAACATAATCAATTAAATATTTTAAGTGCCGTATTAACGTGCAATACCCAAACAAATAATATGCCGTATGTATATAGAATAAAATTGAGTAATATGCTGTTTTTATGAGTTATAATGTATTTGTTTTCATGGAATATAAATGAACTTTGCAGGAAATCAATTTTAATAGCAGGGGAGATAGAAACGTCTGACCTGCACCCGGAAAAAAACATGCGGCCCTTTTTTATTGACTTCTTGTATTTCTATTAAAAACATAATTGAGCAAGTAACATGAAAATTTGCATGCTGGAGCGATGGATAGTAAAGGAACAAACGCTTCTACCGACCCGAAGCGGGTTAATTTACTCAATTTCTCGACAATCGTTATACCAATGACCAAACAACTTTAAATTTTGGGCAAGTAGTTTAATATTTTTTCTTTTAGAAATTGTTTGTCTACCGCGCGCAAATACTATAATTTGATAAATAAATTAGGCTGCCGGGCTGCAGAGCCAGCTAGGAATATCAAAAAAAACATTTACAAAAACAAATTTAATACAACCATGCAGAGGGGGAAGGGTAATAATTTAATTTTCGAAATTTGATAATAGTTATGTGAATTTTAAACGAATTTTGGGCGTGCTCTTTCATGTAGTCTCGACTGTCCCTTTCTCCAGAATAAAAAATGTCCTACTTTCGACCACTGAGCCCCCCCCCCCCCCCCCCCAAGCATATTTTCTGGCTACGCCGCTGATTCGCACGGGCAATTATTAATATGGTAATTAGAAGGTTTAAAAATTGAAACACAATTTTGGAACTTAAAATAATAAAACTTGTGAACGATGTGCGCTATGGTCTGTACATTTTAGGTTGAGAAAGATGGCAATATTATATTTTTTTTTATTACAAAAGGTCACATTAAAGTAGTAAATACAACCTGAAGAAAAAATCTCATTGCTATAAAGCAGCGGTCACCGACCGCTGGTGTGTGAACTGCCTTACTGTTACTTTAAAAAACTACGACTAGCCAATATTATTTAATTATTTAAAATGGATAATATGTTAAGTTATAGAGTTAGGGTACCTACCATTTAGTGTGTAAGTTACTTCAAAGTCTTCAAAAACGTCTATTTGTTATAACCTAAATATTGTTTTAGAAGTAATATTATGTTAATAGTCAAATTATAAGTATTTACCAGTAACATCAAATTTTTAATTTGGTTTATTTGCACTCTTATAAAGAAAAGTTCAGCGGATCAGCACAGCTTTACATTTTATATTTTTTTTTATTAAAAAAATTACTTGAAGTAATTTTACTAAATACTCACCTTTATTTTTTCTTTCGTCTTCTTTTTTGTTGTTATTGTTAAAACACACCCCACTTAATATCTCTGAAAATAAAAGAATAAATACTTTTCACACTATGTACTTACAATTTCTGGATCTATTACTAAGTCTCTACTTGCCAGCTGGATCAAATTAATTGAGAAAAATACATGAAAAATCTATAAAGTTACGTTAAGTAATTTTGAGGAAAAGTTACAAACTGTTCCAAGGAAACTCAACTTTATGTTCTTTATTAGGTATATACGTTATTTTTGGTTGAACGAGACGTAACTTTTGGATAGAGAATAGGAAACTAAAATAGGGAGGTGAAACCCATTTTTCTCTAAGATATACCGTTTCAATGTTGCAGCCTGTCAAAGTGTGAAAATGCCAAATGTGCCCTGTGATGTAGACTCTCTACTGGTGACACTGTATATAAATAGTTTAAATTTATGGGTTCTTACATAGGAGCGTATAGGAACTCCCCTTAGTTTTGCCGGTTCTCTCTTCTGTAAACCTGATGGTTAAAAACTTTTATTTTTCATTTTATAAAAACTTCATTCATTTTTGTAGCAAGAGACACAGCAGAACTAGTAGTCTAATTAAAAATGTTTATATTAAAAATAAAAATAAGAGGTAATAAATATGAATATATTGACTGACGAAATTAGTGTTAAGTATAATGTAGTTCTCATATTAGAATACTAGAAATCGACTTCATACTTGGACTTTAAATTTGGCAACGGCAAAACAAAATATATTGGTTTTTAGTTTCTTTATTTCGTTTTATCGATTTTTGCATAAATAATATCATTTTATTTGGTCCAAACAATACAAACCTTGGATCATCATGCTAAAGCATATATGAGTTCGTCTATGTCTAACTCAAAAATTACAAAAAAAAATTGTCGATTTTACCATGTATTGTCCTCAATTATTGTGTGTTTTCAAAAAACAAATTTTGCCATTTTTAGTTAAAATATTCAAATTTATATTTCCTTCTTTAAAAAAATTGAAAACCCTTTCTCTGTTTATTACTGTTATGTTTTTATACAGAAGGGAGAGGGGGGGAGCTTAGACCCCGGACTCGCAATTACCTCCCCCCCCCCCCCTAGGCCTATTATTGTTTTTTTAGTACATACATTTTTTTTATTTAGAAGGCACCTAGGGATAGAAGTGGAAAATGTTGACACTATGGACCTTTTTATTTAACTTACTTCCTGAAGGTATAGGATTTCCAAACTTTACTAAGCTTTACTAAAAATGCATTTTTCAATATAGTCAGCCCGAAAAAAAAAATTTTTAAATGAAAAAAAAATTTAAAACCAACGACTCTAGGTTTAATCACGAGCACCTTACCACTCGACCAAAAGTTCTCGCTAGAAAATCCAATGAGTAGGTAATTGAATTTTTATCCAATCAATGATAGTTAATGTAATTTTGAGTAAATGTATTGCGTTTTCTAAAAGAGTAATATAATTGTTCCTTTTTGTTTTGAAAGTAGATTGCCCAGGTCTGTACAAAAACAAACTTACCAAATATGTATTTATACTGATAAAAGATTATTTATATAAATGACCTGCCACATTATATGACCAAATAATCCAATTAGCACGATTCAAATGTTCCTGGGTTTTCTGTTTTGATATATTTATATACGAATATAAAGTCTATAATTAGAGTCACCTTATATTAACCATTCAAAATAAAGTACGAACTAAAAATATACAAAAGAATATCACATTAAGGTTGGCACACGGCAACTTTAAGCTAAACCGATAAGATGAAATTTAGATATTTTAGAAGGTTATTGTTATTCTGAGTGTGCGCAGAATAAAAGTATACAATAAGATTTTTAATTAATAATAGGTAAGAAATAAGAGTTATTTCTAAAATTTCCACATTATCAAAAATAAGATGATTTAAATTTTGCTTCACAAGCAAATTATTTTTGAACTAAAGTTTGATTCTTATATTTCGAAACAACTCGCAGAACAGTTGAATGCTTTTATTTTTAACTTATAAAAAGATACACGCCTACCTTAAATTTTGGGGTTATTTTTAACACAAGATTGTAACTAATGTTTAGCAAGAATCATACTGCTTGGTCGCTGAAATGTTAACTTAAGAATCCTATTGTTAAATGAAAGTAAGGATTTATATAATTTTTGTAAAATAATGAATAAAATAAACTTTTAAAATAATTAAAAAGTGTAATTGAACAAACTAGAAGTTTAGGCGTGTCAGGCGATGTGCTAACCAATAACCTGATAACAAAATGTAGACCTAGACTTGCCCTATAATATTATTAAATGTCATCACCTCCTGTTTACAGTTTATAGGGTTGAATCAGAATTAACTGCAACGACAAAAATCAAAGAATTTTGCGGATATTAAAAAAGTCCTGAATAAGTCAAATATTTCAAAAACAAACTTGTAGTTAAAAACAGTACATCACCTAAGAAGAACAAAACTGTTGGGTGGCGCAATAAGAATGGACACAGGGCCGTTCCGACCCGGGATGAAAATATAATATATAAATTAACATAATAAATAAATATTATTCTTACAGAAAATATAGATGTGTCTAACATTGTTAAGACATTTGCATTAAAAAAGGCTAGAAAAGCAAACTTTACTGTATAACTTATTAGTACCTACATAATGTTAGCATCCTGTCCTGTATATATGTATTTATTTCATTATTACATTACAAATAAGTTGTAAAATTATATTAAATCAACTGTGCATGTTTTCACAATTTTGTTTTTTTTAACTTAAAATGATTTCAACTTTTTTATTATCAACTTTGGGAGGAGGAGGGTTGGGTTGGGTTTTGGGAACCAGGGAGGGCAGCTCCCGAGCATATTTTCTGGCTACGCCACTGCAACGATCCCTATTTTATGAAAATATCAGTTCGGTGCAGCCGATTTCATAATAATTTTTCTTGTATCTCGGGTTTAAATTAAGATATCGATATGTGGTTTTCACCAGCTTTCTTCGTTTTTATCATTTAACATGGTAATAAACTATGCTGAAGATAAATAAAGAATACATTGAGTGCTCTGATTATAATCAGTTCAGGTTAAATAAATTTTTGTAAAATTTCTATTCAAATTTTTTCTTAAAAATAAAACCTGCTGCCAATATTTAAAAAATAAACAAATAGTAAAACCCCGATTCAGAATACAAGTGGTTTATGACATAGTTGGCACCTAAAAAACCTAAATAAATTAAATAATGGTAGTTGGAGGAATTTGATTATTAAGATTGGCATATTTTCAAAAAATCGTACACATATAAACAAGACGTTTGCACTCTCGTTTGAATGAAATCAAATATATACAAACTGCCAAGTGCAACCGATAATAACTTATAGAAATATATTAGAGTATACTAGACGTTTGGTTGTATAATTATTATACCGGTTCTGTAAAAAACCGAACTATTAACTATATTTAACAAAAACACTAAATAATTTAGTGTATCCATATGATTTGTCGGTTCTAATAAACCTTCCTGCGTACTTAAATAATACTTAATTTCAATGAAGTATTTGTATTCTACAATATAATGAGATACGACATACCTTTCGTCGTATAAATGATGACTTATTTATAGCGACAAGCTGTCTTCAAACGGTAAATGTAGCTTCCGTATGTTCAAGCGACAATATATTTATTTAAATAGTTTAAGACAAAATACAAAATTGAGATGCTCCCAAACTTTTTTTTATTGTAAAAAAGGGGGGGGGGGGTTCACGAATAACTCTGGAACAAAAAATTCGCCTGCGCCGCTTTTTCTTTATGTTTTAAATCTATTTTTAGTTTTTAATAAAATTAGTCATTACAAGCAAAATAGGTATATAAGTATATTTTTTTTTATTTTGACAAGTTTATTGATAGGTCAAAAAATAGGTTTTTGAGCGTGGTACCCAAAAAATGTTAGCCTGCGGCGCTTTTCCTTTGCTCTGCCTGAAGACAATGAATGAATTTTAAAAAAGGTTTATGGAAAAATGACCCCCCAAAAACGAAGTTGTTGATATTGTTATTTAAACATTTTATCGCCAGATTTTATTTCGATTTAAATTCAATCAAAAATAAAAAAGAAATGTATCCAAAACTATCGTATTAATTTAAAAATATTACTAAATAAAAAGAGCTGCACCATGAAAGACGAGCGGCTCAAAGGGTTTGACAAGCATTGTGCCGCAGAAAGCTCGATTTGTTCTTTGTTCTATAACGGTTTTTTGTATTTATTTGAGAGGTTTTTAAATTCTTTTTTGATTTTATATGTATTACCTATTTTAAGAGTATTATTGTTTTGTGTAACAAATTATTATTGCGTAGCTTCTTAAGGATGTGAGGAGGATGGGCGCCCATAGGAGGTGGAGGGGGCGGTCCCCTTCTGGATCCTGGGGTATTTAGAAGCTACTTTTGATAGGAAAACATTTCGATACCACATACCGCGGCCCCTTTTTTTTTGTTTGGTTGCCCTCCTCGCCTGATTAGAGGCCCCGGATTGCGTAACAGGCGTAGGGCCCCCTATAACTGAAAATAAACCCTGTTTAACGCCATTTTTTCAATTGTTTTTATTTATTTTAGAGGTACTTTCGCTATTCTAGCGCATTCGCCATCGTGCAGCGTATTTGTTAAGGAACCGTCAATTTGACGATGAACTATGTTGCGTTCTGTGCGTATTGTTATTCTCTCTTTGTGCATTCGTAAAATTGCTGTACCAAGTGGCCCAATAAGAATGGACGCCGCGCCGGTCATATCTCAAGAACCGTTTGTCACAACGTCTAGCCCCCAGAGAATTTTAAATTCCTATTTTATTACAAAAATAACGAATCAATGAATAAAACGAATTGTTATCTTAAAGACGTGTAGATAATAAAGCTTACCTAAGAGATAAAAGTATTTTAGCGAAAAATGTCAAAATCTGCATTTTTCACGTTGCCAGCTTATCGATTCAGGAACTCTAACAAGAAAAGTATGTTTGCACAATATTGTAGTAATAGCTACAACTTGGTGATATCTACAATAATATTATATATTACCCTCTTGATTGGATACTTACCATGACTATTGATGAAATTAGCTAAATAAAGGTCCAATTCTCTCACTGACACATTTATATGATATGGATTCACACACAGTCCCGGCTGCGAACAGTCTGGGTTTTTTTCGAGTCGTTCACCATCCGTACTTTCCAAAGGAATTGCTTTAAACAGTATCACCATAACGAGATCAAGTCGCCACACTTTATCTGCTTGTCTTAAACAGTCAATACGCCGCATTTTACCTTTCTGATCCGGATTGGAAAGAACACACACTGCAGGCCGTTTGCCCGTGATGCTCAGGACGAAATCTTCGCGGCATTCCTGAGTGATGTCCTTTCGAAGCTTGCCCAGAAGACGGGATGCCCATTTTTGTTTGACTTCTGCTTTCTCGTTCTGAAAAAAAATATCATTATTACACAAGAGTTTTCACAATCATCATTGATGGTTGTTTTCAACGATGAGAAGTTGTTTCCAAAGTCAAAATCGTCAAATCGATGGTGGTATAGTCTATTTCAGAAATGTGTAGAGTAATAAAAGCTCATTAGGTATGCAAAGGGACTATAGAGTGGCCCAACGAATATTTAAGCCACTTTTATAATTTGGCATTGATTTCATTGCAAAATTCTTTATTTTCATCAAGTGCAGGTAGTACCACCGGGGTTTGGGTCAATTTATGAGTTCTGTCTATTGTTATCCATTTATGAATACTGACAAAGGCGTGCATTATGTACATAGTATTAGGTACACTTATTTCTTATTAAACATTAAAAAAGAATACAAAATACAAAAAATACATTTTACATAAAATTAAATTATAAAAAATCATAATATTCTTCGTCATCTGAGGAACTGTCATCTCCTCTTGACGTTATAATTAACGGGTCGACGGTACGATCGATCAGGTGGTCAAGATCCCACATTTTCTCCTCTTCTTTAATGACATTGAATGCCGTGTTATGTCTTGCTACAAATCCTTTCACTTGCGCCCATATAAGTTTTATAGGATTTAGTTCGCAATGACATGGCGGTGTGCGCAGTACATTTACACTATGTTTCTCAGCTATATCTTCCACGGCATATTTCATAAAACGATGTTTGTGTAAATTTGCTATAGCTAATAGTTCCTCCTTTATCAAATTATCTTCTTTTTTTTTCTTTGGTTAGTTATCATAAATAATTTAACGTACAAAATTTACCTTTGCCTATGGCCGTAACCGACATTGAGCCGAACTGGACGGAATTTCCATTTTATTACTCTACACCTTTCTGAAATAGACTCTAATCGATTTTTAAGCATTGCTGTGAATACTATGATATACCAAAAGTTTCAGAAAAAATGCGATTTTACATTAAAAATTTGCGATACATTTTATTCGCTTCTTAATTACACTTGCCCCTGTGCAATGTTCATATATACTATTTTTCCTACTTAATAAGGTCAAATAAAAATAGAAAAATCTATTTTTAATTGAATATAAATTTGCTTCCACTCCATCAAAAAACTACTGTAAGCGTGGAAGATTAATTATGGATGTTACTTAACATTTAATGTCAAAATAGTTTACGGAATGCTTTGCAATACTGAAAAAGTATTCACTTTAAAATGGTAATAATAACTGAAATAATTCGGGTATTAAATTTTACTTTTCAAAAATAAATTTTCTATTAAAAAGTAACAACAAATAACGGTCGATCAATGCAGACTAAGAAACAAACCAATATACCAGTATTTTAGAAGTACAATAAGGAGGCTTATTTTTATTGCCAATATATCGCGTGCCAAGTCAAGGTCGAGCAACGAATTGGCATGAGAGCCAATATATTAGTTCACTTATGACTATGGCCTATAAATTCTACAAATTTATTTTTAAAATTTTAAAATATAAATAGTAGCTGAGGTTTGTTCAATGAGTGCCTTGGAGAAGTTGATTTGATGCCATTTAAAAAATGTAAAGGGTGGTTTTAAATTTTTTAAGACCATGTATTTATCGTTAAAGGTCCTATATACAGGGTGATTCCCAAGTTGATACTTCTTTTTTAGCTGTGTATAGAAGGCATTAAAATAAACAACATTTTCAAATACCTTTTTTCAAAAAACTTAAAAATATTCGAGATACAGAAAAAAAAATCTAAGTGCGGTCCTGGTCATCAAAACGTAACCTGCTATACTGTATGTTGTTTGTCTTAACTCTTATTAGTCATGCAATTAACGGGTCGGTGGTGAGTTATTTGGCAATAAGCTGCGGTGTGTTTTTCTGAATCAAGTTAATTTTAAATTGGTGACACTGGAAAATAGTAAAATTTTAAAACAATGAACTAGTAGATATGGTTCTAACTTACGGTAAGTGTCGTCAAAGTGCGGCTGCTGCTTCGAGATTATACGCAGAACGTTTTCCCTTGCGGGCTCATCCTACACCCAGAAGTTTTCTTAATATTATTCAATGGGCAAGTTAGGCAGAACCGTATTTGATCCATATTGTAATAAATGAATGTTATTTTTGAGTTTTTTAAAAAAAGGTTTTAGAAAATGTTGTTTATTTTAATGCCTATTATACACAGCTAAAAAAGAAGTATCAACTTAGGAATCGCCCTGAATAATATATAAATTTTTCACATTTTTGCAATTAATATTATTTTGGATAAGAAGGGTATGAAATTTTATATGGCTTACAACTTCCTGGAGACGTAATTTTTAAACTAAAAATTATATAAATAAATAGTGACCTTTACCATTTGACGAACTCTTTCACTTAGCACCCCACTTGTTTGGCTATGACTTTTTTTAATGCACTTTAAAAAGGTGGTTTACTCTCAAAAAAAAAATTTTATTAGTTGGCTCACAAAGAAGTACCTACAACCATACATTTTTTTAAAATGTTTTTCGATTAAATGTTTTTTTGAGTTGAGAGGACCCAGGGCCATTTTGAGACCAAAAATTAAAAGAAAAAAATATTGTTATCACAGCCAAATAATATCATGGCAGTATTATTAAAAAATGACAAAGAAACAGCAGTTTTCTGTCACTTTATTTATCATTTATCTCTTGTAATATTCACAATGTTTCAGTTAATTTATACAAAATATCGTCACAGAAAAGATTTTTTTTTTACTAACTGAGAAAGCTAGTTGTGACATTTTAACGTCTTTCAAATGGACTAAAAGAAATTACCGGATATTAAAAAAATACACACTTCTTCCAGAATAATACTTTTTAATCTTTTATTTTCCTAGATATTTCTAAAAAAATAAACACCATGTGTTTTGTGAACTGTTACGTCAATCTAATATCCTAAAATAAAGTCTCACACAAGTTCTTTCTTCTTATTTTCAAACTAATTTTAAATCTTGATACTTATACATGAGACATTGACATTAAGCGTAAAGGTAAAAAACAAAATTACTATGTACCAATGGCTTAAAATAACCCCGCCATTCGGATTCTTTTTTAATCAGGAACTGTGTGCATGATGTTTTTTAAACTTTGTTTGTGTTTCTGAAATGCGGGGAAAATAATTGGAATACAAATTTTAAGAACGCCAAATGTGGCTTCTTAACAATTAGTTTTCTTTAGGTCACAGTCGGTACAAATTAAGCAGCATTACCAAAATTTTGCGACCACCATTAAAAAAAATTTCGGTTGTTGTAAAAGTAAGAAGGATAACTAAATTGGGAAAGTTATGTACTATAATATATAATATATCAGTTAGAATTTAAAGAAATATTAACAAAATAGGGCTTCTTGGAACACATGGATACGCAATAACAAATCACTGAAAGATGTATTGTTTTACAGTCGTTACATTCTATACTAATTGAGAAGATGGAATTGAAAAAACAAACAAGCATTTTCCCAGGAAAATAAAATTATTGAATGAAAGATAAAACACCTAGGTATTTTAGTTTTTGATGAATGAGGAATATCGCCACCGTGTTACTGTTTGTAAGCTCAACAAATTTTCCGATTTTATTCTTCATACACATAACTCTGGCAGACACTTGGGTGAAAAATAATATTGATAGAAATATTGATCTTTTGAGTGGCACTAGAGAAATTAAACCATATTTTTAGCCATTGGAAACACAAAACTTGAAAGGCATTTCATCAGCCATAACAACATCAAGTTTGTATACATATCGTTGAAAACTATGACTTGGCACGAAGTTTAAGTAGTACTACATTGAAGGATTTTCACAAGCAGGTGTTCTTGGCCACATAATGCTTCCTTCCTTGGCAAAGAATTTTTTTGGCACCGGCAAGAACATTAATAAAATATTTGTTTGATTCAACAGGCGTTTACAAAATATTAAAACATTTTCATATTCTCGTCATAAATTTTCTTCAGACATTTACTTCAGATTTTCTATTTTCAAAAATATGTAATGGTATATAAATCGAAAATGAGCTTCACGTGTTAGCCTTAAAAACTTTGAAAATTTAACTTGCTTCAATGACAATTTAACATCCCAGTTACCAGGTCCACTGTCTACTGATGCTAAAAATACATTTAAAATCTTAAATAACAACATAATTTTCACAGATAGACTGCGATCATCGTTGGGTAAGTACGTATATTTCTAAAATAAACTGCTTGACATAAGTTTACCCATTTTTAAAATTGAAAATGACGAGCAAAAAATAATAAATAAAAGTGAAATTTATATTCGGTTGTAATAATCATGAAGCCAATTGTATTGTGGTAAAAGGTTGATTCGAACCAATCAAATATAAGATAAATACATCAAATGATAACCTTATGGATATATATTTTAATATTAAAGTTCCTCACAGTAAATTTAAAACGGCTTAGATTTTTTAAATATGTCTCAAACCTATTATTTTTTTTTTAATTAAATCATAATTTCGTAGCTAAATACTCTTGGACTAACTCAGGACCAAAGAAACTATTAAAATGTTTTTCCATTCCTAAATTTTAAAAGATGTTTTGGCAATAATTTTATTACAAATTATATTTGAAATTGTCTCATCTAGCCGGCAGAGGACGTCAAAGATTTTAAAAAATTTGGTTTTTTCCAAATTTCTTGAAAGCGTGCCAACTGATTTTAATGATATTTGCTAAGTATTCTACCACCGTAAAATCAAATTTTCTAGTGGTACAGTACTTGGGTTTTAATGAGCGGAAGTCACGTCACATGTAAGAATTCTTTATGGGTAAATAGGTGTAATTGAAATCTTCCTTTACCTCTAAATTTTCATTAGGACCATTTTGCCTAAAACATATGACCTATTATATTATATTATATTATATTATATTATTATAACAACTCCATTCACGCCGGTAACCATGCCGAATGAGATCGAATATCTCCTGGGATGCGGAAGAAGGTACACACACAAACTCCTCAATCGGTAAGTCATACAATGGTGCAAGAAACCTAGGGTTGATAGCCCTTGGGGGGAGTGTTGTCGCATAACTGAGGATCGTGGTTTGGAACCCACGTCAAGCTGTAGGTCCCCTCAGGAATGGCCCTGGCAGCGAACGAAGAGGTAAAAAACCGAATTCGAAAGAAGCCGGCATAAAAGAGGCCAAAATGTATCTTAATCAATTTTTTAAATCGCATTAGAAGCATATTTTCAAGCAAACACTAAATAAATGAAGAAACCAACTGGTTTCTCAAAAAAAAATCTTCTTAAGAGTTTAAAATAATACTGTTGACATATCTGTTGTCTGTTGTTATTTTTTTTTAATTATAAAATACTTTATGTAATAATAAAATCAGGTATAAAAATAAATATTAAATTTACCTGCAAGGCTTCCTTACATTGTCGTTCCTCTTCCAGTGACATTCGTTTCTCGTGTTTTTTGTAGTATTTTCTTTTGGCCGCTTGCAGATTAAACCACGTGTAGGAAAAAGACTTGACGAAAGGCAGGAGAGCCTCAATAAAGGGGTGGAACTCGTCCTAATTAACAAAAAAAACACTATTATATATAGTTAGAAACAAGAAATAATTGATAAAATTAAAGCAATCAAGCATTCGACATCAAAAAGAAAAAACAAAAACGGAATAAGCTACATTTACATTCATTTAATCATTTTTGTCTGGATTTTGACTCTCTTCAGTAGAAATGAGGGTGTACAAAAAATTCTAAAGCAAACCTATTTTTCGATTAAATTATTTCTCAGTATTTTTTGATAAATTTTTAAACTTAAACACAAACGATAATTTTCCTTTTTTTACGAATATCTTCGGCAGTTCTCGGATTTTTTTTAATTCCTGAAAGACACGTTGGTCGACTAAAAATTCTGCAACTTTACCGCCATTTAATGCTATTTGTATCTCCTATGACCTATAAAGAGTAAGATTGAAGGTGTTATTATTGGGGTCGAAACGTTGATAGTTGATAAAGCAGAATTGTATTATATTATTATTAGATTCGTGGCCTACGAAACTGCATTAAAAAATATAGAGTCGTATTTAAAAAACGTACCAGATGATAATACCTGAAAGATGAAACGTCGAAAATTTTTTGACCAATTTTTTCTGTATTTCTTACCGTTTACGAGATCTTGGTAAGCGTCAAATTCGTAACACCCTGTATAATAAACGTTGAAACAAAACTTCATTTAATTTAATAGTGGTTATACTCACCACAGTATTTTATTTTTGAGTTGAAAAATTGAAGGTATTTTTCCTTACCATGAAAAATGGTTGGGGTCAAAATGTAACCTTATTAGATGAAATTCCAAAAAGAAATTATATTTTTTCAGTGTGTTTTCTAGTATAACTTTAAATAATTTTAAACTTTTACATTATTACCATTTTTTTTAATATGTTTTCCACAATTTTTATTATTATCTATCTCGTTCTTTCCCTTAATAAAGTTTTTGACTATCCATTGTATATTATAAGAATTACAGCGAAGAGTTGGACACTGCTTCAGTCCAGGCGCGAATCCAGGGGTGTTTTTACTTTGAGCCTTGAAAAAATCGGAATATTTATATGTTAAATTTAATAAAAAACTGTATATATGATATATATTTTCGCTTTTGCACATTCGTTATAAAACACGCAGAAAATAGGGTTAATAACTAAGGATTTTCCAGGAAAATCCAATAAATCAAATAAATGTTGGGTTACATAAAGATTTGTAACTACAATTAACTAATCAGCAAGTTTGACTATGACATAAAATACATTGGCAGGCATAATTTACTTAAATCAAAGGTGCCTAATTAGTAAATTAAAAATGAAGGTAACCGGGCCACTATGATTATAAGAAAATGTCACAGTCCAACTTTCTGGTCAGTTAATAATTATTAAAAATCTTTATACAATTTTTAAACCACTTCGTATACTTTGTTGAATAGGTAAGTGCTTTATTATACAAAAAAATGTTATAGATATTTCAGTTTATCTATTATAAAAGCCTTTGAATAATTGGCAGGAAGCCTAGTCAAGTGAGGTTGCAAAAATGACGAACCGGTGATGTATATTTAAAAATCGCGTCTAAACATCAACACCTGGTTTGTAATTTTCGGAGCAGAAGAAAAGCTATTTTTCTTGCATTTTTTTACGCGTGACGTCGTAGCAACCTGTGCGTAAGAAAAAGTAACCTTTTCAATTTTAAAAATTAAGTGAGTGGGTTTCTATGGTAACAATTATATTTTTGTTTAAAATAATTGTCTAAGGTACATCTTACGTAATTTTCTAAAAATGTATCGTGTCATTTTTAATGTATTTATTGTCCTTGTGTCCGAACAGTTTCGAGGTGAGACTTTTTAATTTAATTTTGATAACAAACATGTTTTTCACAATTTTAAAAGACTTTTTAAGAAATTTTGACCAGCTGATGCCATGACGCATCGCGATGTGAGCTGAACCGGGTCCACAAAAGAGCCCTTGGATATACCGACAGCGACGACCTATCATTCCTCTATGCCCTGGACTCTTTTGTGACCGGGTCGTTTATTTTTTGTGATTATTTTAGTTTATTTTTGTCGAATTCTTAAGTGTTGTGTTGTTTTGATTGCAAAAAAAACTATTTAGGACATTTTAGGTGTCGTTATAAACTACAGTGGTTGATATAGGGTATTTTACGTGCAGTGTAATTTATAATCTTCATATACCGGCTCTGTCCACTATTTACATGATCTACAAAATGATGTGAAATGCACAAGTTCTGTATCCCCCTTTAGTCCTCCCTCTGGATCACAAATCTTGTACATGCCATTAGCAATTTATTGGTTTTATATGTGCAAATATTATTTCCACTGAAAATACAGGGTCGGTTTAGGAATCTGCAGCAAGCGTCAGCATAAACGTTCATATTAGTCGAAAAATAGCCTGCCTTATGGCCTTATTTTCACATTTTATTTAAAGCACATAGTTTTTCCAATTTTATTTATATGTATACATTTTTGTGCTAAAAAAAACTATGAACCTCTGAAATATAATTGGATGGTGACAGATTTTTCCGTACCGTTTTATTGTGTGGGTCGGTCAAGCTATATTCGATCGATTCGATTCGCTAGAAGTGCATGACATAACGATCAGTCAATGACTCCACCATCCGCTACCTTCTTAATATGCGTAGCTAGATGCATATTTGCCAGCCAAATAATTTATAAAATCCATGGTCTATTCTACATTACAATCATTTAAAATGCAACTTCATGATTGTTAAAGTGACAATTCGTATTCTGACTTCATTTGTTCAATGCAATTTTCAGTTTTGCATGCAAAGACTATACTTAACGAAAACGGCATCATGACTATCAGTGAAAATAGGCAACTTGTGAGGATGATCTGCCGACCAAAACGTTTAAAAAATAAAATATTTTTAAAAAACAGAAAAACTTTTGAAAAAAACACTATTATTGTTGGATTGCATAAATATTTTTAACAATAATTAACTAACCATGACATTGGCAGAAACAATTCTTTCACAACCAAAACGGTTCGGTTAACTTAATTCTTGGTTCACAAATTTGATTGTGAATAAATAATTCCATTCAATGTCATTTAAGTCATAGTCAAAGTTACGGATTAGTTAATTATTGTAAAAAATATGTGTGCCGCCTATAGTCTACTTTAGAAAGGTGTAGAGTAATAAAATGGGAAATTCCGTCTAGTTCGGCTCAATTTCGGTGTCGGTCATAGGCGCACATGGAAGCGAAGAGGGATTTTTAAAAGAAGATTTGCTAACGTCGTTCAATACGGGACATTATCACGAGGATATGAATTCGAATGTATTTGAGGACTATTTTGGTGAAATGATAAAATATCTTCCAACTGATTCAGTAGTAGTTATGGGTAACGCAAGCTATCATTCACGACGCACAGAGAAGACTCCAACTTCATCTTGGAGAAAACAAGAAATTATCGACTGGTTAACCACCAAAAGTATTGAATTTCAAGATAATTTGATAAAGAAGGAACTATTAGCTATAGCAAATTTACACAAACATTGTTTTATGAAATATGCCTTGGAAAATATAGCTGAAAAACAATGTCTTTTTAAGCAACTCGATATTAAAAATTATTTATTCACAAAAACATTTAAATAGTGTACAATTTAAAAACCTAATCTAGATGCAGTGAGACCACTGCCTGCCTGCACTCTTTCGCGCGTAGACTTGACTGGAAATATAAATTTTCTTTGCTGGAAACGTCAAACACATTGTCAGCCGGCCGTCTGTCGTCATTCAAATCAGGTTCCATTCTTGATGCGCCCATTGGCGTCTGCCCAACTCGGTTTTAGGGGTGCATATTTACCCAAATTTTAAGACGGTCGTTTAAAAAAAAATATGTATTGGAATTTATTCAGAATGCGACCTTTTTTTGTGTTTCTTGAACCGCCAAAATAGTCAAATAATGGCGTAAATTTTAATAAAGAATATTATGTCTACGTAAGATTTTTTGTCACAAATCAGACTGGGGAATGCTCAAAGCTAATTTGAAAATTTAAATCAAGCATCAATAAATATATAGCCCGCCAAGTACTTAATGGCTTTACGGGTAATAAAATTAAATAGATTTTGATTTTAAAGCACTTCGTCTCAGTTTAAATTAAACCCCGATGAACACCACTAGTTAAATCTCAGAATAGCCCATGATAAATGTCTAGTGTCACATAGACGTTATAAAACAGAACGTTAGTTCTAGTTCAGTTATTTCTTTTATGATTATTTGTATTAATAACTCGGGTATTATTATTGATAAAATTGTCTGATGTCCAGCAACCACTGATTCTTATAAGTAGTGCATGAGATGCTGATTAGGTAATGAAAAATATCAAAAAAATCATAATAAAAGGTTTTTAAGTTACGTAATTAAACAATCAGAAAAGTTAATTTTTTCTACTCCCAAATGGAAATTAGCTGTTTTCTTTACACTAAAGTGATTGTAAAAGTGGGCTATTCCGCTTAACTGATTTGATTTCACATTCATCCTAATTGGGATATGATACTGACCAATCACAGTGGTCAATTATTAAGAAACCAAATTTACACGTTGTAAATCTTACGAGTCGTTTTCTGACACATAACAGAAGTAAGGTTAAAAATATACTTCAAAAATATGTAAATCTGTCAGATTAACTTTGTTCCTTTTTAATTTAAATCAAAACATTTATTCCAGGGTCTACGCATACACAATTTTACAGTATTGTCACTTCTCTTTTCACGTTTACACTGTTGCGAGTATGTAAATTGGCGATTATTTTGAAAAACTTAACC
Organism: Polydrusus cervinus; assembly: GCA_935413205.1. Classification (NCBI taxonomy): domain Eukaryota; kingdom Metazoa; phylum Arthropoda; class Insecta; order Coleoptera; family Curculionidae; genus Polydrusus; species Polydrusus cervinus. Next base: position 3,824,898 of record OW284520.1, read on the forward strand.
GTGGCGAACGTTAAAAGTTCATATTAATACACAAAAGTCATTTTTACCTGTTTAAAACAAATTCTACTGCTATTTTCGGAGTAATAATTCTTACGTAAGCAGGCAACCTATAATAAATATATTTCAGAAAAAAAAACGGACAACTTCTTTCTATTCTGTGCATTTCAGCAGAACAATTTAATCAAACTAGCTATGGTTAAAAAAAAATTGTTAATTTTTATTAACAAATATATTATTATATCGCTTTTTGTTTATTATTCTGGAAAAGGGGGGGGGGGGGGGGAAGAAGGGGGTACTAATATTTAAAAATGTACAAGAAAACCTAAAAAAATCATGCGGTATGTAACTCATTTCAAAATTCTGTTAAGACGGCGAGTGTTTTTAGTATGTTTAGTACATTTTCAACTGGATCTTGTCTTGGCCGCTAACTGTTTTCAAGGCATGTCCTTTTTATTTTGTTAAACTGTTGTTAGTATCTAAATATTATTAGTAATTAAGTATGATTAGCTTCAAAGCAATATAAACACCCTATATATTCTATTATTTTCTAATTCCCCACTAAATTCCACGTTTTTTTTTTAAATTCGAAAATGTTCGTTAAAATATATATTTTTTTTAATTTGTGGGAACGGGACGCAATTCTCAAGAATAGTTTAAAAACATTTTCAAGGCAATTGTAAAAAATATATTTTAGCTAGTTGGTCGTTTAGAGGTGCCCAGGATTTTTTTAAAATCGAAAATTAAAAATATGGCGCCCTCTCAAAATATTTCGCCCCTAAACTCTGGCTACGCCAATGAGGATGAATATAAAATTATATCCGTTTAGTAACCGGAATAGCCCACCTATTCAATTGTTTCAGTATAAATAAAGGAATCAGCAAATATCCATGTGGAAGTAGAAAAATATCATTTCTGTTTTTTTTTCAATATCTAAATTTAGATTTTCATAAAGTTTGTTAATAACATGTTTAAATTTTGATATTATTGTAATTTCTGTATAAGTTAGTTTATATATTTTCTAATAAAAATGTTCATAAACCGAATAAAAAATGTAAAATACCACTGTTGAGTAGTAGTCATTTAGCGTATAAAAATTATGTGAATTATTACAAATTATCAAATTTGACACAGTATTATAAGCCTCCGAAGAAAGAGGGTAAATAAAAACGAAAAATTATAAATTTTGAACATATACCAAGAAATTAAATTTCTTATTGCAATTTATCACAAAGATACAGGCCGGTGGAATCATAACGATTTTGACATAAAATTGGCCATAATTTCTTAAGTAGGATATCAACAATATACTACATGGAAAGTCTAACAAAAGTGAGTGGAAATTATGAAATGAAAAATTAATTATAACATTAAATTTAAATGTTAGTTATGGCTTCGACTTATGAAAGGCCCTGTATAACGCAAAATATTTTTTTAAATTTTAATACGACTTTCTTTTATTTAACACCGTAAGGGAGTTATTGTGTTTTGCTGCACTATTGGAACACCCGTATATAAACATTTTATAATATTATCCAAAACATTGATTTATTATTTAATTTCTTGTATAGTTTTTAAAACTACCAATAAACAAAAATTAGGCAAGGAAATCTACACGTACAATATATTGAAGATGCGTACGCCCGCTTGGACTCCTGTAGAATCTGATGACTATTTATAACGCACTATTTATAGTCGCTAGCAAGTAACGGCAATATGACATAGCAAAGAGTTCACATCGTGAAAGTCCGAAAATCATTAAGAACTTTATAGGGACAATTTACTAGGTATTTTTAAATGTATTATATCTAAACACTTTGATGTATTTTTATATTTTTTTGAATTAAATTGAATGTGTCGTTTTTTCGCATTCGTAAGTTGACCAACAAAACTTTTTTTATGGGACGATGGATGTTTCGATATATTTCCATCTTCAAAATTGTGAAAAGTTATTTTTTGGAATTGAAGCAATATTAAAACTAGAGATATAAAGACCGTATAAACACTAAAATAACATTTAACAATTTAAATTTTTTATCCTAGTATAACAGTTCAACATATCAATTTAGGAATTACTTCCATGGTGCTTATTTTTAAAATTACCAAACTCTAAAAAATTGTTTCCCGAGCTTTGAAAATGATTTAAAATCAACCGAAGTATCGGCAAAGAAAAAAGGAATGTTCCTACTAGCGCCGGGAGTAGTTTATTGAAGTGTTTGAAACATCGATTCAACATAGGAATATTTAATCAAATTGGAAATATTTAATTCTGGTATTGGCTAAGTAATAACCCTTACAGCATCCTGTGGATGGACAGGAAGGAGAGTATTAATTTCAAGTGCACTTTTATCCTAAGGAAAATTACCTTATTATGTTACTAATATATAACAGAAAAACCTCAATAATTTTCATAATATACGGGGAGTAGTCAAAAAGTATAAATTAAGTAAAAAACATCTATATGCATTCCGTCTCACATAGTATGGTAATTAATATGCGTTTTTGTTAATTTAAAAAAATGTTGTGTAATTTTTTTCTCTTCGTTCGCTGCCAGGAAAGTTGGTTCCTAACCACAATCCTCAGGCATGCAACACCCCCCAAGGGATGTCAAACCTTGGTTTTGCCATTGCATGACCTACCGATTGGGTGGTGTGTACCTTCTTCCGCACCCCACGACATGTCCGATCTTATTCGGCCTGGTTACCAGCGTGAATGGGGTGGGTTGGGAGATGATACATTTTACACTCTTCCCTGCATTCTTAAACCTACTAAATTTCGGACATACTTTTTTTATTGTGCGTATGGCCACTCCGAGGATCGAACTTGGACCGCCACGGTCGACTGCCAATAAGCCACTGCCGCGGATAATGTAAAAATTGTAAAGTGGTAATTATTATATCTTTGAAAAATATATTGAAAAAGTTTGCTTTAATTGCAAAGTTCAAGTTTAGTTTTATGTTTTTGTACGCTTTATAAGGACGCGCTCTATGGTTTAAAAACGCGGAGCTAGTTTAATATAATCATTGACCAGCTACAACTAAGTATGTCTATATATTTGCCTGTCAAGTTTTTTTCCTAAAAGCTTAATGGGGTTTAGGTATGAGGATTTTCGTAAAAGAACTTATTTAAGTAACACGGTTGAATAGTTGTAAATACAAATTTGGCCCAACAAATATGGAAAAACTACTATTATCGACATTCAAATGACCCAACGAAATAGGAGAAAAATGTACTTTAAACAGGCGAATTCAAGGTTTTGGTTTATCTGGATGAATTTTTGTACGGCAAATATTTCAATTTTCCTTGCGGGCAGTTTTTACCGTTTGTTTAATATTTACTTCTCAGACATCAATTATATTACGTTTCAAACTGACATCTTTAAAAGCGTTGCAATTATAAAAAAGGAGTATTTATTATTTTTTTATTTTCGATCACCCACACGTTAAATAAAAATAATTCATTAAAAAAATGATAACGCGTCACCTCCACTATAATAAAAACAGTAATAATAAACCAATAAAAGCACATTAAGCAAAAAATGATATATAAGTAGTTAGTAAGGAGTTATAATTTACGATGAGCATATTCTATAAATATAAATGAGCAAAGGATATGGAAAGGCTTAAGCAAATTAGCAAGTAGCAAACACAAGTAAAGACGCCAAACCAACGGTAACATTAAGACATAGTTCAAATCACATCTAGATTATTTAGAAAGTACCACAGTTAATTTTGAAAAAATGTCGTCGTATTTGTTTCATTTATATTTGATCTGAACAATTTTTATATAATTTTTTTTTGTTTAATGGTCGCTCAACATCTTGGGTGCATTTATATTTAGGTTGCTCCATGGCCGCTTTTGTTGCTTCATCTTGAACAATGTTTAGCAACGAGCCACGTATTTGACATGTTTGCATTTTAGTTCCTACTCATGGATAATTTTTGGGCAAAAGAGAGCGAGATTATTGTTGCCAGGTACCCTGGTTGATTGGCCTTATTGCTCAAAAACGTTCAACATGAAACAAAGACGATCAGCGCCGACGGCTTAATACGACCTAAAGATAAAGGTGCCGATAATGTGGGATAAAATGGCAGTACGTTGCCAGTTGTTGTTGTTGCAGATGCTTATCAAGAACTTAGAGAGAAAAAATTAAATGGTAATAATTAATCTAGATATGCTTAAATCTATGATAAAGAAGTACAAATATGTCTAATGTGTACGATATGGTGCATAGATGAGACGGAGATAGCAGTGCCGCAAAACAAGGCAAATATTATGCCTGGTCTCATCAACACTAAACCAAAAAACAATTGGTTATAGACAATCTGATTCAGTCACACGACGCTGTTAGATCAGATGGAGTACCTATTAGTTCAGTAAGTAATGCTACCACAGATTCTGAATTGGTTGCATGTTCCCAAGCAACATCAATGACGAACAGATTCTCTGGTTTCGTCAATCTAAGATGATAAAGGTTAAGGCTGACCAAATTAGATCATCTATAGCCAATATGATGAGACAAGACATCGATAATCTTGTTTCGTCTCACGGCATAACTAGAGATAGAGATATGAGACAGAAACAGAGCAGTCATTAACATCAATCAAACATGTCAACATCGAGGTTAGCGGTCGGACCTTTTGACAGACCAAGGAGCGAAATTTTATTTGTCCTGCTAATTTGATACATAATATGATTAAAAACAAAACGCGTTAGTTTAATTAATCTTACCTATACATACGCTATAGTAATCACTACTGATCACTAAAAGAAAAAATAATTACTATTGACATAAGGCGCTTTCGATAGTGCTTCAGAGTTCGGCGCTTCACTTAATTGATAAATAAATACCGGTTGATTGACATGGCAACCAACCACTTCGAAACTACCCATATTTTTTTTAGGAATATTTCAAATATTGATATATCTATATAGTTAAGAACTTTATCAAGCGGTATTCTGTCTAAAAGGCTGATCCGTATCACAACCCTGTATGTAATTTAATTAAAAAGGTACTACCAAACCAGGGATGGAAACCCATTAGTGACAGGCGACCAAATAACTTTGGCATGGCATTTATTGAGAATTTTTTGGGAAACGCCAACTTTTTTTTCTTGAAAGTCACTTAGGGAAAGGAGGAAGAGGTTTTGGGGGTAGCAGAAGTCACTTTGCACGTCATGACCACATTTTTTTACAACTTCCGCATGGTAACTCATTAAACCTTTTTTTTTTGTTTAATATGTTAAACTAGAAATGGTAGCTTTTCGATAGCAAATAAAAAACTAAGATGGGGAACACCATTTTTCTTTAAGATGCACCGTTATAATATTACAGTCTGTCAAAATCTGAAGATTCCATATTTTAAACGTTAATATCTTAAAAATGATATATTATATGATATTAAATATATAAAATGGCTTACACTAATATGGCGTTTAATATTTGTTTTTGAATTTGTTTGAAAAATTGATCGGCCCCGTTTTTATCCGCTATGCAGATGCATAGGTTATATTACAGAAGGATTATGTTTATATTTAATATAAAGGCGGTCAAAAAAATCTGAAATTTTGAAAATATTTAAAAAAATTCTGAATAAACTTTGTTAAAAATTGGCGGCGTCAGGGGAGGCCAGGCACCGGCCCACCTAAAATTGAGGGATTCGGTTTTGTAATGGAATTTCTGTGGGGGAAGGGGAATTTGACTATGAAATTTTTGATGAGAAAGGAGTGGTATTATAGAGGGGAGTTTTGATTACCCCACTTATAGCGTTTATAAAGCGTGGGGGAGGCGGCGACCTTTTTTTTAGAAGTCATTTTTGATTTGGGTAGTGCCCATCCCAAAAATCTGTGCCCACCCATCCCAAAAATCCCCAAGCCACTGAATAGAAGTATTTAAAAAAAACAAAATTAGTAATTACTTCTTTGCAAATCAGGTAGGCATTGTTAGACGATAAATAGAGAGTTTATAAAGTTTCCATTCGCAAGCCTTCAAAAACTAAAAATTAGGATTAGGAAATTATTAAATTTGTCTTTTAAGGAACTATTTGATTCTTTAAAAATATACCGGACGTTCTATTTAAAATAAAAGAGTCAGTATTTGTTTTGACTAGCCCTGTAAAATTACAAAAACGGCTTCGTCTTTTTCCTTGATGTACCAATTTTCAAAAAAGGATATTGACTAGTTTTTAATATATTTGCAATATTTCAGTGTAAATGATGACTGAGGGCCAATTTCCATAAGAAGAGTCCGTATGCCTTTATTTTAATATATCTTAATTAGTTTATTTGAGAAAAATGTACGTACAATATTACCTACAAAATTTCCAAAGCTACTATTCAGCATTAAAAATAAAGAAATTAAACCCAGTTAACAAGTGTATACGTCTATCTCACTAGAAAGTAAATACATAGGCAAATTGGCGTTAATTCTATTTAAATCTAGTGTAAAAAAATAATTGTAAAGGCAAAAAAGGATAAAAAATCGTTTTTACAATTTTGTGTTCTAATGAAACTTAAAGTCATTCCCTTATAATTGAAATAAAATAATTTCTAATACATGGTTGTTATTGAAAGGTATATTAAAATGCAGCAACAAAAAGAGTATTTCACTCCTTAACCTTAAAACTTTGAAAGCTAAAGAACAACGGATAAGTATTAAAAATTGACAATCTATTTTTGGAGTCGAACAACATTTTATTGGAGATGCCACAAAATGAAACGCTGGTCGAAGTCACTTTGATTTTTAAGTTGAACTTATTGTGTACCTTTCTATAGAGATTGCAATTCAATGTCATAATGAAGAAAATAAAATTTAAATTTGTTCAACATTTGCCTTACAAATCTATTTTGCTTCAAATTTTGACTCCAGAGCCTTAGAAGATCAAGCCATCCTTTTAAGAAAAACGTTTAGACTTTGCCCCGTCTGGCTTGATCAAGTCCATAAAAAAAAATAAGAAGAAGAAGAATGTATATGATTCACGGGATACTCAGAAAAAAGTAATCTAGCAAACACTCACAAATTAACTAAGGAGATGCTATAAACCATTTTTTAAAATTTTAAACACACTTTAAATCAAAAGTTTAAAAAATCATTCTTTGCTATATTAGAAGCGTTACTGTGCAATTTTCATTTTTAATTCGTTGTTGAGCCACCAACACTGAATTCTATTTTTAAATGAAATTACTATACAGGGTCCTACAGTAGTGCGTCAGGCTTCCATAGCTTCTATAAGAATTAAGTTAGGAATTTCACTCATATGCTGACACTATATCATGCGGTGCAATTTAGGAAAATATTTTCCACATACTAGGGGGCCTAAAAAGTGTGATAACATAAAGTAATTTTAATTGAACACCTAGTATTTTGAACAGCAGTAGAGTTTTGGACTTGCATTGTCTTTATTTGTTTAGAATCACTACGTTTCAACTGGTAAGCATCTCCAGTCGTCTTCAGATGAAAACCTAGTATTTTATTGCATATTTAGGTCCGTATTAGTGTTCTTTATGATTGCCCAAGATTTTTTTTTACTTCGGTAGTTAAGAGCAAGCTAAAACTGAAAAAAAGGATTCCAGTCGTGCAAAAAAAAAAACTTTTTAATACCATTTTTTAATCAACGGAATTTGGTGAGATTTAAGACAAGGGGTCTAGAGATACTAAATAGTGTTTATCTATTTTATACAGGGTGTGCATAATAAGGTTTTAAAAATGACACATTTTAAAATAATTTTTCTCAAGCTTATCAAATGGATCACCCTGTATAGTATTTCGCCGTTAGATGTAGAATTCATAAAAAATAGTTTTGTTGAAAAAAGATTAAAGTTATTTTAAGTCGTTTTCAAAATAATTGCATATTATCGCTTTAAAATTTTAATAATAAAAACTCATGATTTATAAAATTTGGAATTGTTTCAAAACCGGCTGAAAATAACATAAGCTTATCCTACAAAAAAAATTGTTTAAGAATTCTACATCTATTAGTAAAATAATATACAGCTGCAATAATTGTTAAAACTCAACAAAAAAAAATTCAGCAAGAAAATTTTCATAAAAAATAAAGTTCGACAACGAATACTTTCGACAAAATACCTTAAGACTACATGATTGGTAAAACCCATTTCCATAAAATTAAACAGAGAACGAATTCCCCTCCCAGAAACCAACTACAGCATCCAATTTTTTTAGTATTTAAAGACTATAAAATATGCTTTTAGTAGCTGCAGGAGGCTCTCTCGCACTGCGTCGCCAATAGAATAGATTATTTATTTAAATTTATATCAATGCTTGCGGCGCCGCGTTGTCTTTTCTGTTAAGTTATATGTCTTTCCTTTACAGTTTCTGAATCCCCCTTCATTTAACCCTTAAAAACTATTTTTAAAAGAAAGGTTTCTGATAATGAAAAATGTATACTTCTCCCAGGACGAGGCGGTACGCTACTAGTTACCAGTAATCTACATAGTTTTAGATACTACTGATATACCTATACAATTATTATAATTTTACATAATACCTACTTTTGATGGATCAAAAACTGTGTTCATAAGTAGGAGTTATTACATTTATGGACTTTTTGTTTTGGGCTACAAACGCCTAACCTCCTATTTAGGACAATATATTAGCAATATTTAACTATTTATATTATAGGGTATAAGAAAACAAAAGTTTAACTAGTGCATTTTAAAATTATGGCATAGTTTTTTCGTCATCGACGACGAAACTACCTCTAACTAGTAGTTTTGAATTTTCGCCAGGTATTAACTTTCCCTTTCCAGCATCAAGTTTCTCAATTAATTAGATTGTGGAATTGATCATGTTGATTCATATTTCACAATATAAATAACGAATATTCATTTTTATGAATTTTTTTTAATGCATGTCTTTGGATGTGCTCCATTTTATATATTCTCAAATCGAAATGTATGTTTAAGGTTTTATAATAAGGATAATATAAAAATATGTCATTTTCAAAATCTACTTTACTTATACTTTATTACCAAAGTATCCGCAGAATGAATGTTTTTTTTATCGAGGATTTGTTATTTCTGCCGAGATAAACGTAGTCACTTGATAATGGCAATAGAATTATAATCTTGGTTTCTGGAATCAAGCATTAAAATTCTTTGAATACATCATTTATCGTTGATAATGAAGAAATTACTTTACTATTTGACTCCCTGAAGGCTCTATAAAAAAACCCATCAATATCTATAGGGATAGTATCATGTGTTAAATTAAATAAGTATTATATGAAGCTAAATGTGGAAATACAACGTTAGTTTGACCTTGCCTAAATCCAGAAACCATGGTATCATCTGCTATCTTAAACGAAAAAGGATTTGTTTATTATTTATTGGTTGGGAAAGGTGTATAAAATTTCGCTCTTGGTCAAAGGGGGTTCGTAAGTAACCCTTAGGGTCAGACAGCAAACATAAAGTACAGAACAGAATAACACTCATGTTAATCATGTTAATTACATATCACCACGCATGACGGCGGGCGCGGGGGGAGAGGGAGGGTAGCAGCGGGTAGGCACCTGTCCCGAGGACGGCGTCTGCAGGTACGACGACACATCGGGCTCCACCATGCAGCTGCGCAACGTGTCGGGGATGAACATTCCTCAGGGTCACACTCACGCACGGGTCACGGCGGACGCGCTGCGGGTCCCATCACCACAAACGTGAAGAGCGGGCCCAAGTACTAACTCGCACGGGTGCGGGTTCGAGCACTTAGCACGCAGTACAACATGCCACGGCCACGGTGCACTGGTTGAAGTCCGCGGCGCTATTGGCGCGTCCTGTGGCCGGTATTTATATCGGCTCAACGACGGCGGCGGCGACGCTAGCGACGCGGATGCTGGGGTCGTCCGGACGCTGGTGCACGTTTGTAAGTGTGCAAGCTTACGGCGGCGACGGGCATGTTGTCGGGCACCCGACTGCCATGTGTTCGCGCCGAAGCGGTCCACCGTCTGCTCAGTGCCGACGGCAGCGGCGCAGGCCATGTTGCCGTGCTGCCTACCAAATTACCACGTGCCGTCTTGTCACTGCAATTTCATTTAGTTTTATGACTACGTTTCTCTATAACAATAATGGTGATATTTTGCTAACCAACAAAATTCCGCTAATCGATCCAGGAAAAAAATATAAGCCAATGAAAACTATTAAAATTATTGTTTAATTTTATTATATTGTTAAGAAAAAATTAAATATTTTTTTAATGAAAATAACTTTCTTACACTCTTCAATATCTGTGCATCAGGGGGAGTCCAAATTTAAAAAGTTTTCAAAAATTCAATAATAACATTAATACGTATTCGGGTCAAGAGAACCCAATGTTTTTAATATTATGTAACTTTGGAGAAAAATTTAAAAATAAAGAAACGTGAATCATATCGTGGCTAATTTTCCTAGCAAATATTTTCGATATGAATTTGCAAGTCATGCATTTTAGACATTGCTTCAAAAATTAGTAAAAATATCCGCAGGTACTCAATTATGCGTACTTAGGTACTTAGATTTGCGCCCTCTTATAATCAATATCCACGAGCTGCCACTGGTTGCCGCTGAATAAGAAATAGGTTTTAACAAAACTGTTTGTGTGGATTCCGATAAAATCACGTTTAAAATATCGTTTAGCGGGATTTTGTTGATTGGCAAGATGTCACTTCTATCCATTATTCGTAAACCCAAACCTGGGAACGTGTATCCTGATAGCAGAACAAAATTATGTGCTATGCAGGGTTGTACCGAGGCTTCAGATTTATACAGGGTGATTCCTAAGTTGATACTTCTTTTTTAGCTACTTATAGAAGGCATTAAAATAAACAACATTTACAAATACCTTTTTTCAAAAAACCCAAAAATAAAGTACTTACATTCATTTATTACACTACAAATCAAATACAGTTTCGCCTAACTTGCCCGTTGAATAACATTAGGAAAACTTCTGGATGTAGAGAAAAAACATCCGCACTTTTACGACACTCACAATAAATTAGCACCATAATTAGTTCATTGTTTTCAAATTTTACCATTTTCACCAATTTATTAAAAGAAAACCACACCGCGCCGCGAACTGCCAAAATAAATAACTAATAACGACCGATCCGTAAAATGCGTGACTCACATACAAAAAACGGAGAAAAACAATATAAAGTAAAGGGCTACGTTTTGATTACCAGGCCCGCACTTAGATTTTTTACTTTTGTTACTCGGCTATTTTTAAGTTTTTTGAAAAAGGTATTTAAAAAAGTTGTTTATTTTAATGCCTTCTGTACACAGCTAAAAAAAAAGTATCAACTTAGGAATCACCCTGTATATACAGTCGGGATCGTCTTAATTGTACCAAATTTGGTAAAAAAATTCTAATAACATGATACATAAAAAACACCTGGACCCATCAAATTTATTTAAAAAGAAAAAGATATTATACAGGGTGAATCATAAGATGCTACGTGTAGGTATAAACTTACATACATTCATAATCAGCGTTTTTTTTAGAAGTTACTTCTGATCGGAGTAGAAGTTTTTTATTTTTTGAGACAGAAACAGCGTTTTTACTTTTGATCAGAGTAGAAATTTTTAATATATCTGGCGGTAGGAAAACGCAGATTTAACTTTATCGCTATCATTTAAAGTATCAATAGATTTATCGATAGTAGATACTCTCGCTGTGACCCTAAATTCTTCATATGGAAGGGAACCCTCCAAAACTGGCAACACTGAAGTAAAGCAAAAAGACGTAACCTGGGGCGACATCCAGTGTCGAATTTTGACATTTATATTAATGACCTATTAATTTGGTGATGTTGAAAAAATGTAACTTAATAATATCAATCTGAAGTGAGAAAAGTAATTTTGTCTTTAGATATTTTACAGTTATGTACTTTTAAAAATGTAACAAAAGTTACTTTTAAACAATGTCACCGAATGGTATAATCTAACATGTTTGGTGGGTAATTTGTTACCTACCTAAAAATAAAAGAAACGTAAGCCTGCGATAGGCCTTCACCTCCGGTCAAGCGCGTCCATACGGCGTTAGTTAGGGGGGGGGGGGGACACACCATTCTGGTCCAAAATAACTTTTAATTAAAAAAAAGAATTCCATTTCTTATTTAAATAAATATTTATATAAGGTTCTATTTAAAATTATTGAGAAAAATTTAAATATCTTGTGATTGTGCAAATATCGCCCTCTCGATGGATATAATAAAAAATAGTCATACAAGTTCCCCCTCCTCCTCTCAGTTTATTTTGCGAGTTAGATCAAAATATCTTAAAACAAAAATATGCCATATTTTCCGAAGAATAAAACACTTAAGTTTTGACATAACTTTATTTGGCATATTATCGATAAAAATCCTATAATCTTCTTCGTCATATGTTGAACGCCCTCTAGCGGTAAATTTACGAACTTAATTTCCAGCAATTTCTCTTCATCGATTTTGCAATAATAATTTTTATTTCAACACGGTTCCTAAGATATGACCGGCGTCCATTCTTATTCGGCCACCCGGTACACTACATAAAATTTTATGGCCGGGCGATTATCACGTGCTGTAACCTCCAGTATCTTTACGTGTAGTTGCACTTTCCGCAGTAAGCCGAAGGGTAGATGGCCCTTTGAGCCGGTTGTCCATAAATCTTCTGGTGCAACTGCAGCGCGTGGCAGCGATCGTTACGACGACACTCTGCTAGAGACAAACCACGTTGCCGCATCGAAAGTAGCTTATCCAGTGAACGTAGCTATGATGCCTACAGGGTCGGATTAAGCAGTAATTGAGCCCTGGGCCATAATGTTTAAGGAGATTCTACAAATTAATTTTGTATTGTCTAGAATAAAACTTATTGGTACTTATTCAGATTTAATAGTATAGTCCCCTTCAACTATAAATTATATTATTACCATTTATAAAACAACTTCAATTTTCGCACCCCCGTGTCCCCTTTGGAAAAAATTGGGGAATGCATAGGCTCTGGGATAAATGTTTTGATTCAAATATAGAAATAACAAAATTGTTCTTACAGATTTGTATCTTTTTGAAGCATATTCTTAACTTCACTTTTGCTAAGTGTCATAAAACGACTCGTAAAATTTACGAGTAAATTTGATTTCTTTGTAATTGACCGCTGTGATTAGTCAGTTTCATATCTTAACTAGGATGGATATGAAATTGTATCCACTTAGTTAATCGTAATAGCTCACTTGTTTATATATTATTAAAGTATACCTCGATTTAAATCATAGATGTCTGTCCAATTTTATATAGTCGATTTAAACTAAAGCCCAGTTTAATAAATGTCCAAAATGGTAATTTTATAATGCGGGATGGACAGCTAAGTTCAAGTTAAAAGTAATTTACTTGTTCAAAATTTAGTTTAATGTAACAACATTACATAACAAGTTATGACCAAGTTGATTAAACCCAGGTTTATTAAGACTTTATGAAATTGGGCCTAAAGAAAGCAGGGCTAGTGAATGACCAGTAAAATTTAAAATTGAATTTTATATTGTTCATTTCAACCTGCCTTTACCAATGTTGTATATAGTAAAATAATTGTTTATGTAGGATGGTATAAACAAAATGGTTTTAAGTTTTAAGGTCGATTGGGGTTGGATTCCGGTTCAACAAAAAACCAACCAAAGTTAGTAAAAACCATTCCTTTAGTAGGTATATAGTACATTATATGCATTAAATATTGTAGTAATTGTCCAGAAAAAGTGGAAAACTGGAGATTTTTGGAATAAGAAAGTTCATCTGTGCATAAATCTTTAGTTCGGTCAGAAAATAACAATAGTTCGATAGAAATGAAATTTGGTATTAATTTTGGTATAATACCTTCAATTTTTACACCATTTCGTGCACTCTTTAGAAAAAATTGTGTACGCATAGACTATGGGATAAATGTTTTAATTTAAATTAAAAAAGAAGACATTTCCTTTGACAGATTTGCATATTTTTGAAGTACTTATCCTCTTTTCCTCATTTCTGCCAAGTGTCAGAAAACGACATGTAAATTTGTTTTTTTTGTAATTGACCACTGTGATTGGTCAGTTTCATATCCTAACTAGGATGGATATGAAATTATATCCGTTCAGTTAACCGGAATAGCATATTTATCTAATCACTTTAGTGTAAAGGAAACAGCAAATATCCATGTGGGAATTGAAAAATAATTTTTTATTCTTAGAGATTCAAGAGGGAGCTAGGAATAAGCTAGTATTTGAATCAAGTATTATTTTATTTGAGGAATGGTAGAAATATCATACACTTGAAACTTGAATTGAGCGTAATATTATTGTTATTAGTGTTGCTTTTTTGCGTGTGGCTGTCCTAATAAGTTATTATGACGACCATGTATCACCCTAAAAAAAAACTATTTACGCTCTTGCGATACATCAGTGAAACACGCTGCATAATATAATCCGAATACCGTAGAGTACGTATATTGTTCAGTGCAATAAATTTCGTAACTAAACCAAGTAGTAAATATTTAGAATAAGCCAGAGTTTAACTTTAATGAGAACATACGAACGCCCTGGCAAATTAACTAGCAAAACATATGCATTCGCTCTGATCCTACATGGAAGAAACAATTTAAATACTGCCAGGGAAGTTGCATTAAAGTGTAATAGTGCATTATCTAAATCTAAATCTATTAATGTTGGCGTATACATAGTAAATTCTAAAAGTATCCGAATACTATGTTAAAATAACAATTGCTCTTCTGGTTTTGGGAGTTACTGCCTCCTATACAGGGTGTTCCTTAATGACGTGCTAATATTTTAAGGTGTGATTCCTCAAGTCATTTTGTGAAGAAAAGTTCGTATAAACATATGTCCTAAACGGCTTAAATTTTTTTTCTACAGGGCGTTGATTTTTTTTTTCTTTAATTTATTTTTTGTAATATCTCCGAAAGTATTTTAGATAATATTTTCATTTTTGGCATATGCCAATAGGATATAAAACATATTTTAGTTATAAAAGTTATTTTTTTGTACCACCAGTGGCGTCCCTCCGAACATGTCCTTTGATATTTTTTAGAAAAAAAAGTGGTGCGCCACTGAAATTTTTTATGTGGATATTATTTCTGATTAGCCTGGTCAATTCTGCATAAAAATTGTCTCTTGCGTTTTTATCCTCGGGTACACCGTTCTTAATTAAATTAAATTAGTTTCATTTTGCATACCTATTAAGTGGGTGGTCATTTCCTACAATTTTTATAAAACAAAATTATGCATTATCAATGTTAATAATAAATAGTAGAGCTAATTTAATTTAATTATTTTAATTAAGAACGGTATGCCTGAGCAGAAAAACGCAAGAGACCATTTTTATGCAGAATTGACCAGGCTAATCAGAAATAATATCCACATGGAAAAATGTCAGTGGCGTACCACTTTTTTTAAAAATATCAGAGGACATGTTTGCAGGGACGCCACTGGTGGGACAAAAAAATAACTTTTATAACTAAAATATGTGGTTTTATATCCTATTAGCACATGCCAGAATTGAAGATATTATCTAAAGTACTTTCGGAGATATTATAAAAAACAAATTAAAGAAAAAAAATTCAACACACTGTAACAAAAAATTTAAGGCGTTTAGGACATATGTTTATATAAACTTTTCTTCATAGAATGACTTGAGGAATTGCACTTTAAAATATTAGAACGTCATTAAGGAACACCATGTATAGGGTGTTTAAATTGTTTCTAAAAACAATTTACAAATCTTGGAAGCAAAATGGTACGAAAAATTAGTGAATCGGTCACTCTTGAGAGTAATAGATATTGAAATTTCATTTAAGAAAAATGTTGTTGGAAAAGCTGCGTAGTAAATTAACTGAATAAAATTATGGTTTAATGGTTAGTTTATGGAGGAGTTTTACTTGCATTTAGAAAAATGTCTTCAATATCTTCCTTTTTTTTATTTTCCCCTCCTCTTTGTATTTTTAAAGTCCTTACGGTACCAACTCTACTACATGCAAATAGAATGACAAAATACAAATATGGTGCAGGTAAAAAAATTGATGATTTCGTCCTTTTTTGAAGTCAGTTAAAAAAATATAAATAGTATAAAAAGAGCTTAATTTGGCGCCATAATGAAATAACGTTCGTAGACTTTCATGAAGAACAACAAAAGGGTAATTTACGAAAATTAAACAGTAATAACAACCTTCCTTGGCTAGTTTTTACCATTTTGTGTAATTGGAGCTTTAAAATCCTAACATTTTTCTTTCCAGCGCATAGCGAGCCAAAAATGTTGTTTAAGGAGCGACTCAATGGCGTATTTTAGGGGTGGGGGGTCCAGGAGGTCTGGACCGTTAAAAAAATAATTAGGGGCTTCGGAAATCTTTATTAGGTATATCAATAAACATGATTACTTTCCCTGTGAATACATTTTAAGATGGTGTTAAGACAAAATCATACAATACCAAAATTCCAATAAACTGTAATTTCCTATAAAATATTTTGCATATCGATATAAATCTATTTATCTTTATCACAAAGAATATCTTAAGATTGTGAAAGAAATAAAAGAAATGTTCAACCATAAAACGTTTTATTGATCTTTCACCTGATATACAATAAACTAATTAAAAATGAATAGGATACTTAAATCAATAAACAATTTAAATTTAGGTTGGAAGAATTAATTTCAGAACCGTATGTCAGACAATATAGACAATAGCGCACCATGATGTTTAGAGCAACAGTCAAATCTTATAGATCATCCACTAGTTAGTATCACTGGCACTATGTGTGCCACTGTAACAAGAATACAGGTTAGTAGGAACGAGTTTATTGAGGCATCTCTCACCACTTTTTCTATTGTATTATTATAGGCATCACCTTTTCATCTCTTAACTACATTTAATTATCCAAATCATTGAATTCGAAACTTTTTAATAACGCTAATATTGACAAAGGTAATTTGGTATTCATTCGCAATTTGATAAAATAAATTTATAAAATTTTTATTTTAAAATAATTTGATAAAACCTATTCCTCCACAGTCGTAATATCTTAAACTATGCTCATGGCAAACTCACTCTGTATAATACAATTTATTTATTATATCAAATATTGTGCTTAACTGAACGTTGAAAAATTCGGAATTCAAAGAAAAGTGGACCAATAAGCAATATTTAAAATGAAAAACGAAAATGGAAAGAAAAACCGTGAAAACTGGTCAATACATAATGCTATGCTGGTTCCATTGCAGAAGGTTTGGTACTGGGGTTGGCTTACTGTACTGTAGCGGGGCCTTCCTATGTCCTGAAAAAAAATATACAATCAGCAAAACAGCTGTAGATGACCAATCTGTAATATTATTTTCACTAAAAATTAAATAAGAACTAGCGACCTGTAACAAAAATAGCGCACAGTTTATGAAAAATTCTACTTTACAGCACAAAATTGAGGTCGTTGAAAAATTAACCACCACACTAAGATACTAGTAAATCACAATGTATTTTAATAGCATGTGTGCTATATAGAATTAATTTACAAAAATATTCTTACCCTAAATTATTTTCTGGCTCTTTTTTAAGCGAAACTGCTTACAGTAAAGTAAAGTAAAGACGTACCCTGTAATCATTGATATCAGAGGGAATATCTTCATCGGAATAGCCTTTCATCGCCTTTGTTGCTACTGGTCCCATGTAGTTGTTGACTACAGCAAATTCCATAAGAGACATGAAGACAAATACTGAACAACTGGACATCCAAACATCTATCGCTTTAACATATGAAACAGGTGGCAAAGATTGCTGTGACTGAGTGTTTTGGGTTGCTAAAAATGCATCTGGGTATATTTTTATTATAGAATTGGCTGTGTACTGATTTTATATGTAATAGCTTTTTCTACTTCCAAATATATATTTTCTTTATAATCTACTGGACGGAAAAATGTGCTAAACCAGTTAACTTAACGAATATAATTTCATATGCGCCCTTATTAAGCTATAAAACTGACAATTCACAGTTTGTGTTTACTGAGACTCGACCTTCTTCATTGATATTATAAATATTTTTAAAAAACCCATATCATATGACCAGTCAACCATATTTTCGTTATATTCATTATGTGTACCTGAAAGTTGGTAGTGAAACTTGTCTTATATCCTAAGTATGTATTTTTAATAATTAGGTGCAAGACCAGGCAAAACTTTTGAATATAGACCACGTAGCTGCATTGTTACATTACTGTCAAAATTATTATCTCATTAGAAAACATTAAGCTGAACATAACTTTAATCGACGATAAAAGTATTTAAATTAAACATTCTAAGTTTCTAATAAACCGAGTAATTAATATACCTAAAGTCAGTAAAGATGTGACACCTAATGTGACTCTGGCTGGTATGGCTTCAGGCTTAATCCAGAAGGAAATCCAAGACATAACAACAATTAAGGCCGATGGAATATACGTGTGGAATAAGTGATATCCCAGACGGCGTCTTAGATTAAAAACTACTGCAAGGCAAGTGAAGTTTCCTAAAAGCAAGACAATATTGTTACTTTTCTTTCGTAGTGTTAGGTTATGTTAAATAAGCACAGTTTTCTTTATTACTGTGGAAATGCAAAAGAAAATCAAAGCTTAACTTAAACTAACATCTTGAAAGAAGTCCTGTGGTCGCCTTCTTCAAGTTCCAGTTACTTATTTTTAAGGTGTGATTTCGTTGCGACTTCCAGCGATTTTTTCCCTCTACGACGTCGTGCCGTCGAAAACAGTTATTTATTTTATTAGAAGCTACCCGAACTTCAAAAAACCATTGTACATATCTTGGCGAATTAGTCGTCTCTACTGGGTCATACTAGCTAGTAAACTAAACGTATGTTTTAACAACAGAAAAATGTCTTTATTGTGAAATAGTGTTACACTAGAGAGATTTCAAAATATTCATTGATACAGAAAGTAGAAATATATTAAAATTTTAATACAACATTTACTTTCCAATATCCTTTAAAATATTTGTACAATTTAAAAAAGTATGATAAGCCAATATTTATTATAAAAAAATTTTACAACAGAGATGGACATGATTAACCATTAAATTTATTTTGGGAACAAATAAACATTTGATAAAATTCCTTGATGATTTTTTTCAATAGCTAACCGTAAACTGCCTAATGGAAAGATAAATAAAATAAAAATATTATTTTTATGTCTTAGGGTACAAGTATAATTAATATTTTTATATTATTAAACGTCTATTGTTTTAGGGAATATGTCATATTAGAGGATGTATCATAATTAAGGAAAAACAATAACAATTAGAGGGACATTAATTTGGTCTATTATGGGAATAAATAAGAATTTTAAAATATGACATATTTTCCTTACAGCCAGCAATAAAATAGCAGAGAAATAGTTTATGAGTAAAAAGGTTATTTTTATCTTTGGGAAATAAAAATATGTTAAATCGTAAAGTATTTAGAATAAGTTATTTTCCAGGAAACTATTCGTTAAAATTATTTTACAGATGACCTTATCTCTTTCGTACCAAAAGTTGTTACAATAAAGGGTGATATGATAAGCCGTTTAGTTTCCTTTAGAAATATATCATTATTTCAAAATAACAAAACAAAAACAAGACTAAATGTGGTATTTACAAACTAAAATGTGGAAATTATACTACAACACTTAGAAGCTTTAATAATCATATAAAAGAACATAAAAAACAGTTATAATAAAAAGCCTATGGCCTGTTATTATGCTTTTCATGTAAATAACGAACAACACATTATTGGGTTTATTTCACATTTTATTGTAATATAATTAGAATAAATATTAATTTGTTTAGAAAAGAAGATTTTTAGCGGCAGGCGGACAAAGTAGTGCATCTATCTTTTGCATTGAGTACACAGGGACGGCAAATGCAATGGGTTCCCTGGGGCACAGGTAGACAATGACAGGCTGTTTCGTTCTTATTAGAACTCATCAGAAAGCCATAACCTGTAAGCGACCCCGAATACAGCGAGACTCTGTTTTCAAGATATTCTTAAGAAATGCGATGAAAACCCAGTAACGCCATCTATAGGAATCAACTCAATGCAAAAGATAGTCGTCGACGAAAGCAACAATTACTTTATAATTACTTTATTAATTTGTTTTTACCTATACCTAGAATTAGAGAATTATTAATTTTTTTACACATACTTATTTTTTTACGTAAATTCCAATTTTATAAACAACAGCTACATCATTATATTGAAAGTTCCAAAATTACCCCCACCTTTCAAACCAGTTATGTGGGGTAAATGTCAAAAACTCCCCTTGTATATAGAGTGTCCCAGATAAGAATGCACTCTACAGGAATCTCATAAACCATAAAAGATACAGAAATGGTTAAATTAGAAAAAAGTTACGCCCTACTAAATTATGCAACGTTTTGTTTGCTAATTTATAGTGCAATGATAGGAAGAGCCGACATTGAAAGATCAAAAGGCGATATCACTATGAACTATTCTTATTGTATGTTGGAACTACCGAAATCGTATCGGCGATGCCGGTATCATTATTTTGGGAACCGACATCGACAGCGTAATTTTATTATTTTGTAATTACATTTTTTAAATAATCTGTTATTTTATGTCTTACAAATAAATTTTTAAAACATTATTTTATTGAACCTTTAGTTCAGTATATTCCCGAATACGCGCTTCTGGTTTAGGGTTTTTCCTAAAAACCATGATTTTCCCTGGGGAATAAAATGTATTGGGAAATATTGTAACAATAAAGAGAAAGAGCCATTTAGTTTATTTTAGGAACAAATAATTGAAGGTACAGGGGAAAATAGATCAGTCACAAATATTACATTTTGAAATATAACAAAAACAAAGTTTACTAAGTCAAATTGATAAGGGACTCTAATCGGTTTTGCGGTGGAAATCGTTTAAATTTAAATACAGGGACTATGGTTATTTTTACCAGATACCAACTACACCAGCGAAATATTTCGGCTAAGATGTTACAGTTGGTGCTTTTACATAATTTTTGTCAAAAATGGACTCTCATCTCTTTTCCCCTGCACCCTTCAATTGTGTTCCGGGATGAGAATCGATCATACTCTTGAAACTATAGAGATCGAAACCGGTCAGAGGAGTAATTTCGCCTAAAATAAATACATAAACTCCATATTTTTATCGGTCATCTACCAGACTGACTTAGGTTTTTTTCTTTTTTCTGTTTGTTTGATTTTATAGTATTAGTAATTGTTTTTGTAATTTTATTTACAATCGAAAAATTAATAAATAATATAATATATGTTCCATACCAGTAGAATATTCGATGGTGCAGTCAGTTGTATAATTGTTTGAAATATCCAATTGAGGTAATTCTATTTCTGGATTTACCACCAGAGGATCCGTCATGTTCCAGATAAAGACCAGATCGTGGTCCGTGTGCGATACTACAAAACAATTATAAGTTTATCTAACAAGTCAATTCCAAAGGCACAAGCAACAAAAACGCGTTACAACGTTTGATTATTAGGCAAAGAGGATTTACAGGAGTTTGCTTTATAATAATTTCAGGATATTATTTTATGGGGTCCGAAGTCAAGAAAAGGTTTAAAAGTTAAACACAGAAATAATTACTATAGAAATTGAACATTAATTCACTTGCGCAAATAAATAACCCCAAATAACTTTTAGTCACACCGTTGTCATATATCTTTATGGAGTAGGTCTCTAATGACTTCTAAACCCCTTTTTGATATTAATATAATATTTTAAGTTAACGAAATCATTTTTTATAGGAAAATTCAGTGTGTTTCGTGCCTAACTTTTTGAATACGAAACACATGTAAGATCAACTAGGGGACTGCTATACATTCCCCAACCCAACAAATGATTCAATTTTCCGTATTTGACGAGCAATTTGTCTTTTATGTAATTTTGGACGTACCTACAACTAAAGTCAATACTTAAAGTAAATTATTTAAGACATCTACATTGTTAAGCGTGTAAAATAGAATTGTTGTAGTATAGTATACTTACAGCTTTCTATCATCATCGAACAAATTTGGGTATCATGCGGGTAAGACTCAAACTTCATAGCACAAGACAACACCAGAGTTAATCTAAAAGTAAACTAAATTTTGTTTTGTTATTTGCAATAATTCATATCCACTTCAAGCAATCCTTTAATAAATTTTAGTGGAAAGGTTCTATTCAAATAACGCATGGGTGACATACTGGAGATAAGTCTCATGAAATTATTAAGTATATGTAAGTTATTTTATTTGATTAAAGAACTTGAGGGGGAAAACTATTAAATTACCATTTTAAGAGAGTTTTTTAAAGTTAATTTACTCAGATAAGAATTGAAGAACCAAAGGAACTTTAAAAGCTCTTAGTTTTTTCTAGTATATTTAGCGGGTGACACAATAAGGTACAATTTTTCCTTAATCATTGAAGTGAAGATTTACTAAATTTAGGACTTAATAATTGTACAAATTACTATTTTTCGGCCAAATCAAAGCTTTTAACTTTTAAATTTTAAATAATAACTCTCCATTTTTATTCGATGCTTAGATTCTATAGAAAATCCTCTTTTCAATGACAAAAGGTTCATTTTAACCTACATTAAAATATGAAATCAACTTGTTCGAAGAAAATGTATCCGTTTAGGCTATTTTATTTACAAACTATACAGGGTGTCCCGTAAATTATGGGCCGTAGAGTAACTGGAGATACTAGACATCAAACTAAGCCGATTATGTCATATAAGTTTTTTCGGATTGTCACTTTTGTTTTTTTTTTGTTAATTTAATTATTTCCTATGTTTTTTTATGCTTTGGGATGTATAAAGGGAAATATCTCGAAAACCGTTAAAGATATTAAGATCAATCATGTACACATTTTTGACTCAGAAAATGCCCGTTTTAATTTATAATTGAAAAACACCTAATATCACAGGTAAGAAAAAAAATCATAGATTTATGTAGCCCAGTGTATGCAACTAGCGCCCTCTAGTTTGAAACCTTAAAATTTCTACAAATTCTTATTTCTTGCTCATAAAAACATAATATTGCCAACTTTTAATTCGATTCATTAAACCGTTTTAAAATTATGGCTTATTTTTGAGAATAAACTTTTACTTTCAACACCCTGTATCTCTAGAACGAGTAACAATCTGAAAAAACTTATATGACATAATCGGCTTAGTTTGATGTCTAATATATTCAGTTACTCTACGGCCCATAAGTTACGAGACACCCTGTATAAAAAATAAAATAAAGCGGAATTTCTCGATTTTTTCAAATAACATTCCATCATTGTATTGTTATAATTAAATTCTTTATTTAATTTTCTTTCTAACCTTGTTGACTTTTAAAGTTGGAAATTTCTTACTTTGAGAATGTCTGCATTGCCTAGAGTTTTCACGTGTTTCTTAAACACCACATTAATTTGTTTTCTTTTCTTTATTGGTGGAAAATTAGTTCTCAAGTTTTCTTTCACTTATAAAGAAATAAAGTATGTACAGGATATTGAATAGTTTATAGGGACATCAAATAATTATTAAATTTCAAAAATTATTAAAATCAAAAAAAAGTATCAATTTTTTTAATTTTCATTTCAATGTAGTGTTGTAAGTCTTTATACAGTAAACATGTTTTTTGCCAGAAGATGCTGGTTTCAGAAATCACCTAACTGTTCTTTCGCACTTATAACTAACAACTTATAAAATGGCACTTGTTTATTAGAAGATAATTTGGCACCCTTATTAATAAATAAATTGGCCTCGCTTTCTAGTAAATATATATTTTTGCGTAATCGACATTGCAGCTCCATTTATTTGTTCAGTAATTGCAATCGCATATATTTCTTATACTAGAAAACTGCTTTCTTTTGTGATTCTAATAAAGAAGTAAGTTTTAACGCATATTTTATTTTTATAAATAATTATTTTTAATGTAATTACAGTTGTAACTTTCTTAAGGAAATTAATTTTAAAAAACTGCAATTGGATGTCAATAATCAAAGGCCTTGGGGTACCAGTTTAAATGGTTTAAATGACCCGATATTATTTTGAAGTTATTTGGATTACTCAACTAAAATATTCCTACACATCGTGCATTGGTTTCACTGCGTTATTCGCAGTCACATACACATCAAAATGTGTCTAATACAAAATAGTAAGAATTTCCTTTAATCGTTTTAAATACACACTCTTTAATAAATACGACTGTAGTGTGTTCTTACTTTGACATATACAGCAGCGTCTTATCATGATACAGCCATAAATAGTGATTCGGTATTGTCATTTCATGAAAAGTGACACTTTTGGCATTTTTGAAAAAACAGTCAGGTCTCCAAATACTATGAAGCCATTCAACATCTAAAATACGGTATTCTTCACTCATGTTTTCTGGAAGGCGAAGTCTTGGATCGCGCCAACTTTGTGCTAAGAAAATGTCCGTAACATAAGTCTAAAAATAATAAAAATTGTGTATTAGATGTAAATAGATTTTTTGGTGGTTTTAAACTGATTTTCTTGAATTGAGACTTGACATTCTCAAAACAAGTTCTTGGACAAGAAATTTGGAGCTCTTGTATTTTTTAAGAAAATATTTTTATATACATACAGGGTGTCCCATAACTTATGGGCCGTAGAGTAACTGGAGATACTAGACATCAAACTAAGCCGATTAAGTCATATACGTTTATGATAATTAAAATATTAATTTAATTATGTACTATGTTTTTTTATGCTTTGGGATGTTTAAAGGGAAATATCTCGAAAACCGTTAAAGATATTAACATCAATCAAGTACACCTTTTTGACTCAGAAAATGCCCTTCTTTAAGAAACTTTAATTGAAAAACACCTAATATCACAGGTAAGAAAAAAAATCATAGATTTATGAAGCCCAGTGTATGCAACTAGCGCCCTCTAGTTTGAAACTTAAAAATGTCTACAAATTCCTATTTCTTGCTCATATAAACATAATATGGCCAACTTTCAATTCGATTCATTAAACCGTTTTAAAATTATGTCTTATTTTCGAGAATAAACTTTTACTTTCAACACCCTGTATCTCTATAACGAGTAACAATCCGAAAAAACTTATATGACTTAATCGGCTTAGTTTGATGTCTAGTATCTCCAGTTACTCTACGGCCCATATATATATATAACTGTGGCGGTAAATTTAAATTGATTTAAATATGAGGTTTAAGTAGTAAGTATGTATTGTATTAGAAATGAAATACGTTAAACTCGATTAAATAATTTTGACATCGTATTACGAAAATTTACAGACAGACTTAGCTATTTTTGCCTAGCTAACAATAGCAGACATTTTAAATATCTGGTAAACTAGGATTTGTTTAATTTTTAATTATTTCCGATTTACAGTGTGTTTATTTAAAATTTGTTTTGAAAAATAAATCCAACAAACCTGTAAGTATCGCTAAATTTGTTTTTTAAGGGACTATTTGATTTTTCAAAAATATACATCACATTGAGCTGTTATATGTTATTCTGTTTAGTGTGGGTCATTCCCTGTATTATTAAAAATCTACTGTACCTACAATTATTATTTATTTTCACCCATGGATATAAGGAAACATAAAACATTGATTAAAGTATTACTTTCAAGGCCTTGTCCTAATTTGTCATCGATAGGTTTTCTATAAAAAAAATAAGGGTTAACTGATACAAAATATAAATCAGTGACGTAGAGAGCAGTAGATAAAAATTTTTGTGGAATAACTTTACCCCCAAGTTTTGTAGTATTTTTATGCTGATTAAAGGTCTTAGAATTGAATGTTTCGAATAAAAAAATTTTTTGCTCATATTTCTTTTCAGTATAGTACATTAATAACTGTGTATCCAGTGAATTTTTGGTCACCTTTCTTAAAACATTTTTACCCCAAGTTAGAGCATGTATGGTTTTCGAGATACAGCCGCTTGTCCCCCTTAATTTTCGTTGATGGCATATAAACGTTGAAAACCTTTCAAAATTTAAAAAAATATGGTTATTTTTTTATGGAAAATATATCGTACAAATTTAAACAAGATTGGGATATTTTGACTGTGGGAATATCAATAACATTGTATACAATACTGTTGTCTGTGGTAAGATTAATTATAATATTTACAAGCCTGTCATTGGAAAAGATAGAATGTATATAAAATATAATTTATATTCGGCAGTCTGCTGACAACGCAAAATATAACAAAAAAAAATGGAAAAACCAGCAAGGTCACGAAAAAGGCCAAATAATAAAAGAATATATAGTAAAAGCAAAAACACATTAATATACCTAGAGCTTCAAAAACAATAGCACAGATTATATTTTGTAAAACACTAAAAGTGACAGTTAGTAGAAAAGTTAAAACAATTTTTTTAGCGTCAAATGAAAGGTTTAGTACGTCAACCGTCAAAATTAAAAAATGTTGTGTATTAGCTACTTGGGAAATAGCTCTGTATTAAATTTAAAAATTATTTATTTAAAACATTTCTTGAGACGAATAGATCGAAACATTTCTTTTGAATTCCGCTTTTTACCTCTTTGTTCGCTGCCAGGGCCATTCCCGAGGGGAGCTACAGCTTAACGTGAATTCCGAACCACGATCCTCAGTCATGCAATGCAACATTTTATTTCTGTACACGGCAATCTCCAACGCGGTACGTTTGAGATAGATAAAATCTAAATAACCAGAACAAAACACATATAAATACTTTACCATTGATTCTTCGTTAATAGAATCCAAAGATAACACTGTAACGTGAAAGTATACTATCGTGGGTCCTCCATGCACATGTGTCCTCGGTGCACGATTTTTGTCGTAATGCTTTGGCCTTAATGGTAAAATGTCCCTTAAAGATAAACTTGTTTCTTCAAATTGATCTCGTATTTTATTACTAGAATGGTTACTAAAACAAATACTACTTTAATTTCGCATGGTTCAACTTATTTACATGATGCCTCAGTGATTTTCATAAATTATATTCTATTATGAAAATCAACAATAATTCATATTCGTATAAAAATAAATAAAAAAGTGTTTCGACCGTGGAAAAATGAAGAATAATAATTCTTGTTGAGTTTTGGAGGCCATGGAAGAATAATTGTGAAAATTCAGATCCCGATAAACAACGCGAACCTACCGTGAATTTGGTTAAATCCGGTTATTTGTGATTTGTTGCGTTTATTACATTTAAAAAAATTTGCTTGCATCGCATAAGATTATTTTATCCTTATTTACAAAATAATATTAAAATTGACCGTCTAAGATGTTGGGTAATGACCCCCAAAATCTGACCGAATTTGTCGAACACTTATGGAAAAATCATAACCTTCTTAATGTAATAGAATTAATTTATTGTTTTTTTACTTGTTAGATACTTCACTGTCGGACCCGTTTCTGTGTAAATGAACAATAACATAGTGCCATCTAGCTAGAGTTAGATCAAGTCAGTCGTTTCAACGAAGTTTAAGAGAATTGACTTTGCCATTTGACAACAAATACAAGAGAAACATACATTTTGTGATTTAAGGATCCTAAAACTTCGACATCTGATATTATCTTTAAAAAAAATATCCATGATTATACAATAGGTACTTTTATTTGCGAATAAAGTAAAAACGGAATTAGGACTCTAATATCTTAACTTCGCTCATGAATACTTCGTGTGGTTTATTTTGCCTACTCGTTATAATAATAAATATATTAATACTTACAATGAATGGCTTGTCATAACGCCATATATTGTGTACAACACGACAAAAATAAAAATTCTTACGTCGAAACACATTATAGTAAACCTAGCACTGCTAAACCAGACACTAGGGGTTATCCTTTAATTTTATAACTAATTAAATTATTTTATTATAGGCTTAAACGTGTTAGTCATGAAATAAAGCACATCTAAAGGTCGTATTTATTTACTATATAAAATATTTACAATGTTTTAAAAAATAAATGGAACTGATTTTCACAAACGTTCGTTTCTGTTGCTGATTGAGTAGGACATAATTTTTAATTAATGCCTGCCCTAGTTTATAACGAAACATGCATTACTTATGTCTTTTAAATTTTTCTTCTTGTTAATGTGACACAAGATAGTGCTGTAATCAACACTTTTTCGTATTCTCCATCCTCGAAAACCAAGGGAAAGTGGTTGAAGTAATTTACAGATTTTTGAAAGTATTTTTTTTTAATTGACACGAACGCCACTGTGCTGTAGTGGGTACAGTAAGTACCTAACATAAAGCTGTAACCACCACAATAATAAAATTCCATTTTACATAACTTCGTAGTTTAGAAACATCAATTTTAAAATCAGCAGATTTTACACAGCTTGATATTTTAGCCATCATCCCAGTGGCGAATGTATATAGAAAATACGTTATATTTTAAAATAAAACCTCTGTTTAATTACATTTTACAAAATAATATATCTTGAAATATAATAGAAATCTACTTACTCTTAGCGCGTCCTGAATCCAAATTTTCGTTTATATATGAACAAATAATTATCATTAAAATATTTTCTGTTTTTGTCTAGCTCCCAAAAAATCTGAGATTTATTATGTTGAATTCAGATAAAGAAAATACATCCTCTTTACTACCGCCAATACCCGAAGAATATCCAAAAACTTTTAGATGATGCATACACCAGTAATGTAAGATTGCAAGTAAAAATATTTATGTATAGGTACTTATATATTTTTTAATAAATTCAATAACAGTGGGATTATTTTTGAGTGGGAAAATCCAAATCAAAAGTGACTTCTAAAAAAAAAGGTCATCGCGTTCTCTTGAAAATAACATACAATACCACTCCTCTCTCATCAAAACTTTCATAGCCAACCCCCCCCCCCCCCCTCAGGAAATTCTATTACAAAACCGAATCCATCAATTTTGGGTGGGCACTCATGTTTCTAAGGTGGGCCAGTGCCCACCCTGCCCCCCCTGGCGCCGCCGCTGATAACAACCATATATTAGTATTATAATTTATTGTAAGTAAATTGTAAGAACTTTTTATCATTTTCGAACTTTGCACACTTATTTTAAAATGCCCCATTTGTATTGTTGCGTTCTAAAATCGTTTTGCAAAGCTTGAATATAATAAGATGTTTTACGCCTAAAAGTATAGGTATAATAATATTCTGTGCTTCACCATTTTGTGGACAATAAGAACAGGAACACGTGGCGCCATCCTGTTCGGGTAGACGAAGTAAAAATAATATATCAGGACCTCCTGAAGAGAAAAGAAGTAAACCTAGTAGATTGCTATTTTGTGGTTGTTAGTTGCCATTTAGTCAATATTGGCGTCGTTGTATCATGATTGGCGTCCTTTCTTCAGAGAGGATGATTCGATAGATGCGATGGCCTCTAGCTGTGCAGCCTCCAGCCAATTTAGAAGAATGATAGATCAGGTATGATCACTAAAGAAGAAAGAAGATTATAATAAGTAATTTAAAATTTTAAAAAAAAACTTTTACCAATTATAGAGAAACCAAACCAAGAAGAATGGTAAAATGTTACCCCCATCATCTTGACGAAAGGGTCGACCTACCTTGTCTAAGGGTTAACCAAATTTAAGATAAATAGGACAACAATATTGCCTTGACAATATTGACTTGTCGAGTTCATAATCGGACAAATTTTAACCACGGTTTAACGACCGTGAACGCGCCCCTATGGCGATAGAGAACTAAAATCATGCCATTATCGATGTTTAAAGAGTAGAAATAAAATAAGTGTTTTCCTTGTCTTCGCGTTCATCGAGAAGGACATGGTTTAGTTGTTTATTGTACTGTGTGACGAAATAATTTAAAAGAACAATTTCAAGTTTAACCAAAGGTTTACCCCTCTCTTTTCTTGTCTAATGTATAACCGCTGTAATTACCGGTCCATCGCTCCAATTGCGCTCCATCCAAATGGCTTTATTTGAATTTGTATTATGTTGGTGACATGCCGAATGGCGCTAACTGCAGCTGACGCCAAAAAGAAGTGAAAAAAAGAAGAATGTTGGTAACATTTTTTGACGTACGATATAATTATAAAGGAACTTAAAATCCCTAGAATAGCAAAATCGATTCTCCATACTAACCTAAAAGAGTGTTTTCTATTGTCAAATGAAACATAAAAGTTGAAAATATAATGGTATTTTTACAATAAGGAGTGAAGCCAGGCATGTAGAAATATAAGACAAACAAAAATGGTTATATTTTAGCAATTTTAGTTTAAAATAAGCTCGAATTAACAATTTATCCACTATGGCTAGTAATAATGTAGAAATTGAATGGCTAAAAGGCTTAGGGGTAGCTCCCGATTTTGGGGCTACTTTGTCAACAGTTCTCGAAAATCAACCTGGATCTTCTCCTATGAATCAGTTTGATCAAATGGAAAGAACAAATTTAAGCAGTAGTACATTAAAGGTTTGTCATAGCTATTTTTGATTTTCAGACCCAAAAATTTACCTAATTTTTTTGCAGAGAAACACAAAAATGGAATTATCAAAAAGTGACCTGCTTAAATTGGTTACTTGTTTTGAGGGAGAAATACAAGCTAGAGACATTGCAATTGCTGCATTAAAGGTAATGTAAAAATAATAATTGAATCAAATGGCTAAATTTTACCTTTTTTTGAAATAAAAGTTAAACAAAATGATATAAATTAAATTGGAACTCCACCATTTAACTTTCTCTCATTGATGTATCCTATAAAAAAAGACTTTTGTTGAGATTATTTAATTAAGTAACGATATTTTGTTGAGATTATTTAATTAAGTAACGATATTGTTTGGGGTGTAAATAACGAATCTGATAACGATTTTTGACAGAAACTCTTAATTTTTGAGATATTCCTTCTGAAACTCCCTGTTCATAGAGGTTTGGTTTCCAAAGCAAAATCGCACTTATAGGTATAGGTTTGTGATATAAGAATTTTTAAAAAAAATATATCATTTGTTCATTTTTACTTAATATAGTTAATAAGACCTTATATTTTGTAAGAAAAAAAGACCACAGTCTCAACCTCACATATTTTTCTGTGTTTATTTTTGATACATGTTTCGCCTGAAATTGCCATCATCAAACGTTATAAGCAGTTAAAAGTTTTAAAATTGTTTTTGAAACAAACATAAGCACATCACAGTAACATAACAAGGCTAACACTCCAGTTATATTTTTTTCACTCGGAAGCATTAATTGTTTTATAGTATTTCAAGGTCTAAGGCAAAAAACATAGGAATCAAGGTATAAAAACAGTGGCTTCGAGTGTATAAGAGCTGCAGAGCTGCTGCACCAGTTCTGATAATATAAAAATATATAAATATTCTATTTTTTGTGCCTTAACTATTCTATATTTGCAAAACCAATATATTTAATTTTTTACTTTATTTAAGTATAATTTTTATCCATGTAGTTTGTCTTGTCCACACTCAGTCGCGGCCATCCATCGAATCCAATGGCTATGAAGAGGTGTTTTTTAATTTTATTCCAAAGTCAAAAATGAAGGTGCAAAACATTGAACCGAAAATTTCTCCAAAGTATTTACATTTTTCTTTCATCAAATTATTACGCCCCAAAATACGCAGCTTTTCTATGATTTACCCAGCTTCGTATCTGGGTGTTGTAAAATTGACTTAGTAATAGGTATATTTAATCCTGCAAATTCTGATATGAGAATTTTGGTGTAATATTTTTAATTTTTTTCCTCAGTCGCAAGCAGCTGTATTACTTGTCATTACAGTGGCATGACATCATAAAAATAAGGGGTTAGGAAAGAAAGCCCTATCTTCCTTCTTACATTAATGACATCATAAATATGATAAGTAAACACTGGAAAATAAAATTAAACTTATCTCAAAAATCCAAGGCTGGGACAAAGAGTACATCTAAATAAATAAAAAAAACATTTTTTAAATCTAATCTATGTTTCAAACAAAAGTTTTTTCCACATAACTTTTGCAAGAATTAAAAATATATATAAAAAGTATGCAACATATTGGAATTTTTTCTGTCAAAAAATTGGCTTTGTGCAGCTTTCTTCCATGGCAATAGATTGTGGTATCATCAGGAAAAATGGTTTAATGTAATCTTGGTCCACAAGAGGGAGATCATTTATATATACATATTAGGAATAGCATAGGTCCCAAGACAGAGCTCGGGGTACCCTGATACAAATATCCCTTTCTGCTGATTCAACCCCAGCTACTCCACTGGATGACGGTCTGGGAGGTAGCTTCTTATCAGGGAAATGCTGTTGTCAAAATTGAAGCATTTTAGCTTTTTTAGGATTCCATCTCCTTACTTAGATCACAAAACTGCTGAAAAGATAGCTACGTTCAACGTTCATAAATATGTAAGAGAAAATCCAATACCCCCAACAAAGTGTAATCATACAAAAAAAAGACGATTAGCTTTAAAAAAATTGATATTCTGGGAGCAATTATTTTTCAAATGTTTTTGAGAAAACAGGCAATAGGGATGTATGATGTCTTGACCCATTTTTTAAAATCATGTGGACGCAGATCTAACGACATACTGTTTATTTTCAGTCTGAAAAAGTAAAACAAGTAGCTAATTTAGGCAGATACAGACCGGCTGTTATGTCGGATCCCTACACGGCTTTACTGCGGGACAGTGTTGCTGATACCTCAAATTCAAAAGCCCCTGTATCTGAGAAAGACATGCAAGCAGCTGCCGAGCATCAGTTACAAGCGTTGGAGCAGCTGGCTATGCAACAACGTTGGGCCCATCAACATATGATAAACATTTTAAAAGAAGCTGAAATTAAACATAAAAAGGTGCGTCATACGTATTTTTTAACTCTATCTAGTAAATGATTCTTTGTATTGCAGCATTAAAAAAATTATATTAATTATTTATTGAATAAAACACTAATTGTGACTAACCAAAAATATGTTCTATCAAAAAAATGAATACTTCTTTATTTTTAACTAACTAACAACCTAGGTAGGTAATTTTTTTAACACAATATTTAAATCAACAGGTAAACAAAACTGGTTCAAACACAAAATGTAAATGTTAAATTTTGGTGTAGTATTTTTAATTTCTAATTTTTTTCCTTAGTCGCAAATTTTTTAAGAAAATTTTCAAATAATTCGTGCTCTAGGGAGATTATAAGTAAGATTGTTAACTTTTTTTGACATATTTTTTAAAATAAAGTCAGAAAAAAATAAAAACAAAATTATGAAAATTCGGTTTTGCCCAAATATCTTTGGAAGGATTCAAAGTTTTTTAAATTTAATATGGTCGGCGTCCATTTTTATTTCTTCACCCGGTACTGAGAGGGGCCTCCCCCTCGGACTCTTGTAATGTAATAGTTTGAAGTATGTGACGTAAATACGTAAATTTATGTTACATAATAAATCTTAACAGGTCATTCAAGAATTAGAAGAAGAAAAATGTAAACATGAACATGACACGGCTCAAGGAGATGACATCACATATGGACTTGAAATGGAAAGAACTCGGCTAAGACAAGAATTAGAAATGGAAAGGAATGCACGAAAAAAATTAGAAAAAGAAATTAAAAGACAAGTGGAACTAGCGGATGAAGAACGGGCGCGACAGAAGCAGATTGTGTTGTTACTTTTAGCGGAAAGAAAGAAGATTATAGTTAAATATATAGAGGAACGGAAGAGAAGTGAAGATCTGGCTCAGGTAAGAACTTAATAAAAAAATAACATGATTTCCAGGAGAGTTGCTTCACATAAAAAGAAAACTTTAGAAGGAACTGTTTTGTAATTATCCAGGGGAGATGGTGCCACCAGTAGGTAGAAATGCCCTACAAAAAAGCATTCAAAAGCTATGCCAATGTTGTGTTTCTTCTATTTTGGCTTTTTCCTTTCGTTTTTTCTCCTATTCCATAAAAATTACATTTTGCTGTTTACATTGTACATGCTTGGATTTTAGATTGTTTTTGATTTTTTTCTAGGACTGTCAGTATATTTTTGACCACACGGGTCTTCTTCATCTTCTTTTTTAGACGATTTTTTATATACATATTTAAATTATTTAGATTTTATCGGAAGAAAAATCGAGAATTGACACTATGGCTGAAGGCCTTGAAGAAGAGAGTAAGAAATCACTGCAAATGGAGGCTGAACTCGAAAAACAGGCGCATGAATTTGACGCTGAAAGGAAAATGTTTAAATCTCAATTAGCATCAAAGGATCAAAGGTAATGTTTTACTGTACAGGATGTTATAGAATTTACGCATATTTAAACCCGTAAATCCTGATATGAAAACACTATGCATAAAAATATTTTTAAATTTCGCTTAGGTTTTTTAATTGACTTTAAAATATGTATTAATAATTCATGTGTTTTAGAATAATGGAAATAGAGACTGAAATAAATAGATTAAGGACGGAGTGTGATGCAATAAGAAGTAGAATCCAGCTATCCGACAGTGGCACTGCTATGATTAGTAGTGTTGCTAAAGTGGTACAACCGACTGCAACTGTCTCAAGTGTTCCTGTTTCAGGGCCAAGTAAGTATTTTTTAAGTTGTGGCTTATATCATCAGTTTTTGTGGGAAAAATGTATCTTCTCCGCTCAAAAGTGACTTCTAAAAATAAGGTGTCCTCTCAAAAACGTTTTGTTTCTCCAATTGAAGGCGACTTCTAAAACAAAACATGTACTATTTTGAACTACAAACACTTTTTTAAGACATTTAAATTTTAAAGGTTTCCCAAAAATCCATAGAAATTACATGCTTATTCAAAAGTCCGTAGATTTACGGATTAATTCGTAGGATTGGCAACACTGACGGCTAATAATCGGTATCATGACTGTGGCATGAAAGTTGTTTTTCTATCGCTGACCCACGGATTCGGTTAGACATAGAAAATTTTTAATAATATGTATGTTTAACAAGTCTTTATTTTTGTAGCTACTGGAATAGCTCAGTCCGTTACTCCAGGACAGGCCCTCCGGCAAACTGCTATAGCTACCTCTCCTTCTCCTATACCAGCTTCCAGTAAAGTAAGTACTAACATACTTTGTAAATTATTGAATGTGAATAGTGGATTTGTTAAATATTGCTGGCACTTTAGGCTCAAGTGTCACATTGTGATATGTCGTGTGAGCAATAACGGCTCCTCCTTAATTCCGCCCCCTCCTCCTTGCCGCCTGCTAAAAATACGATAATTTAATTCAGCATGTTTATTGTTAATAATAAATAACTTTGGTACATCTACCGATAATTTAGCAGTATTGGCAACACTGCCTGCAACTCTTTTACCATCTTCGTTACATAATAATCCATGCGCCCTCATGTAATACGCTCGGTTGTGGTTTGTACCGAATTCTCTGCAGCAGCTCCTTTCTGAGGAATGCGTTAAATCGCTCGCACGGCCCTATTCCACCCGCTGTGTAACTGAAAACAGGCTGAAATCTCATTGATTTATCCGCGAAGGTATCGCGGCAAGGCACCAAGTAAAGTGTATAAAGTAAAAATTTGCCAAAAAAAATTAAACTTTTTTGACAATCTTTATCATTAAGTATAGGTAAGCAGTGGCGTACTAAAGGTACTTGTGTTGCGGTATAATGTGGTGCTGGGCGATCATTACAACATCTTCTAAACATTGTTTATTTTAGGCCTTACATTGTTATTATAATTTCAATTATAAGAACCAAATATGAATAGTTAAAAACGTTCAGTTTTTGCTTGTTTAGCTTGGAAGTGGAGCAATGGATTCTTCCACAATAAGGCCAGTTCCAAAACCCGCGTTTCACTCGCATTTGCAACAACAATCGACCGCTCCTCAAACTCCTCCTAAAAAAGGAGCAGCGGCCAGGGGTGTGCCCCCTCCAATACCCCCCAACAAGCCGGTGATTCCCAGTAAAACCGCCGCTCCAAGGCGACCAGACAGCGGAGAATCAGAGAAAAAAAAACCCAATGTCGTTCCTAAAGATGGCGGCGATCAGCATACATCACAACAACATGGCGGTAGGACCGGACAAGGGATCGAATTGCTAGGGCAGGAACTAGCAGACTTCCAACAGATGTTTGTAACCATGGCAACTAGCAATAATACTTAAATCTATATTAGGAAATATAAAATTATTTTGTTGACTCTTGAGGCTGGCAACACCATAGTTGAAGTGCTGATTCGGCCTTCAAGTCCACTTATTACTTGTGATAATTACTAACGTAGTCTTATTCGTGGATTGAATGTTTTTTTAGCCCTAAATTACGAATTTTATTTGTATTCTGAGCAGATTTGACGACAATTGATTACTTGGCTTTTTAAAATATAATTTACCGCGTAAAATGTACAGGGTGATGCTCGACGAGAGTTTGTTAGAATTTTTGAAATAGACATTGAAAATATTTTTTTTAAAACTTTGGGGTTTATATTTTTTAATGTGCCCTCTTTATATAAAATATTATTTTTATCACTTCCGATTATATCAGAAGTACTTGTCAACTTTGTAATTTTATAGTCTATTTCAGAAACGTGTAGAGTAATAAAAGCTCATTACGTAAGCAAAGGGACTACAGAGTGGCCCAACGAATATTTAAGCCACTTTCATAATTTGGCATTGATTTCTTTGCAAATTTTTTTGTTTTCATCAAGTGCAGGTAGTACCATCTAGGTTTGGGTCAGTTTATGGGTTTTGTCTATTGTTATCCACTCACAAACACTGAAAATGGTGTGACAAAGGCGTGCATTATGTACATAGTATTAGGTATACTATTTTTTATTAAACCCAAAAAAATACAATATACAAAAAATTCATTATACAAGAATTAAATTATAAAAAATCATAATATTCTTCGTCATCTCAGGAACTGTCATCTCCTCTTGACATCATAATTATCGGTTCGACGTTGCGATCGATCAGGTGGTCAAGATCCCACATTTTCTCCTCTTCTTTAATGACATGATGGACTGCTTTTTTCCAGTTCTCTGGTGTCACTTCCTTAATGGCTTGATCAAACAGTATCTGAACGTCTTTCATTTTGAATGTCGTGTTGTGTCTTGATACAAATCCTTTCACTTGCGCCTATATAAGTTCTATCGGATTTAGTTCGCAATGATATGGCGGTGAGCGCAGCACAGTTACACTATGTTTTTTAGCTATATCTTTCACGGCATGTTTCATAAAACGATGTTTGTGTAAATATGCTATAGCTAATAGTTCCGTTTTTTATCAAATTATCTTCTTTTTTTCTTTGGTTAGTTATCATAAATAATTTAATGCACAAAATTTACCTGCGCCTATGGCCGACACCGTAATTGAGCCGAACTGGAAGGAATTTCCCATTTTATTACTCTACACCTTTCTGAAATGGACTATAAATAGAATATAATAATTGTTATTGCATTTATGAATTTTTCTCGAGATTCAAACCACGTTTTGTATATTATTATATTTTTAGCTCTTTGACCGGTACATTGAGGGTGCATCTAAGAAAAACTGCTTTCACATTTCTGTATAAAAGTTTTATTTTTACTTTAAAATTACAACTACAATTAAAAGTTGACAGCTACTTCCGGTATAACCGGAAGTGGTAGAAGAAACTCAGTATTTTACCTACTTTAGTAGGTGCATCAACTCGCAGTTTTAAGAAAACATTTTCAGCGGTTTTCCCCACTACAAGCCTGGACATTATAGTAACTTCAGTCAGGAAAAGACAGTAAAGTGGTAAACATGAAAAAAAAACTTAAATATTTTTAAAAAAATTATCCCATCCAAAATAATTTAATCATCACTGATGCTCGATTGCATGGCCAAGCTGAGTTGCTATCTATCCAAGGTTGTGTTCGAAATTTGTTTGTTTGACATTTACAATGGCAGCTGGTAAAGTAGGGTTAAGTATATATCAGCCATGCTAGGCAAAACTACGAGCATTAGACCTTAGGTTTATAAACTAACTTTTTCTATCCCAGGTTTTTTCTCAGGCGTCAGAAACTCAAATTTATCGCGCTGCTAAATTAATAGACTAAATACAAACCTAATCGTACGCCACTGGAGCAATATACTCCAAACGTAATGTCACAGCAACTCATTTTAACACTTAAAGTTTACTTTTGTTTGAATATATAAACGCCACCACATAATATTAACTAACTAACTGCTATAAAGGTTTCTGACAAATATTAAAATTTGTAATTTAGGGCATAGGAAATCTATCATCAATATTATCTCAGTCTTATAGTGATGAGTCTTGTTATTAAGTGAAGACCTATGAACTCGGTAGATGTACTAGGTAAACTATTTATCAAAAAAAAATAGTAGTCCGATAATTTGTAGAAATCCCTTATGTGTATATAATGTAACGGGCTCTGTACAAACGCTTTTAGAGGTTTATGAAAAGTTAATCTGTACTTGAAGCAATGATTTAATAAGCTTGCATAGCATACACTAAGTGGCCTAGCGGCTGTGAGTTTTATTTTTATGGAAAAGCTTTTTTGATATATTTATTATTTTATTTGAAACCTTACGTCATGCTGTAGCCAAACAATCACCAAAATTACTATATCCTTTGTACATTACGTACATTTAAAACATAAATAATTTAACAACTGTAGTGACTTTTTAGCCTAAAAATTACACTTTCTGTTAAGATTTCCTTATACATCATGTACATTCAAAACAAATAATTTACCAACTGTAGTGACTCTTTACCCTAAAAATTACACTTTCTGTTAAGATTTTCTTATACATCATATACACTCAAAACATACATAATTTAACAACTGTAGTGACTTTTTATCTTAAAAATTACACTTTCTGTTAAGATTTTCTTATACATCATATACACTCAAAACATACATAATTTAACAACTGTAGTGACTTTTTAGCCTAAAAATTACACTTTCTGTTAAGATTTCCTTATACATCATGTACATTTAAAACAAATAATTTACCAACTGTAGTGACTCTTTACCCTAAAAATTACACTTTCTGTTAAGATTTTCTTATACATCATATACACTCAAAACATACATAATTTAACAACTGTAGTGACTTTTTAGCCTAAAAATTACACTTTCTGTTAAGATTTCCTTATACATCATGTACATTTAAAACAAATAATTTACCAACTGTAGTGACTCTTTACCCTAAAAATTACACTTTCTGTTAAGATTTTCTTATACATCATATACACTCAAAACATACATAATTTAACAACTGTAGTGACTTTTTATCTTAAAAATTACACTTTCTGTTAAGATTTTCTTATACATCATATACACTCAAAACATACATAATTTAACAACTGTAGTGACTTTTTAGCCTAAAAATTACACTTTCTGTTAAGATTTCCTTATACATCATGTACATTTAAAACAAATAATTTACCAACTGTAGTGACTCTTTACCCTAAAAATTACACTTTCTGTTAAGATTTTCTTATACATCATATACACTCAAAACATACATAATTTAACAACTGTAGTGACTTTTTATCTTAAAAATTACACTTTCTGTTAAGATTTTCTTATACATCATATACACTCAAAACATACATAATTTAACAACTGTAGTGACTTTTTAGCCTAAAAATTACACTTTCTGTTAAGATTTCCTTATACAT
Source organism: Polydrusus cervinus (assembly GCA_935413205.1). NCBI lineage: Eukaryota > Metazoa > Arthropoda > Insecta > Coleoptera > Curculionidae > Polydrusus > Polydrusus cervinus. Next base: position 3,864,443 of record OW284520.1, read on the forward strand.
CATGTACATTTAAAACAAATAATTTACCAACTGTAGTGACTCTTTACCCTAAAAATTACACTTTCTGTTAAGATTTTCTTATACATCATATACACTCAAAACATACATAATTTAACAACTGTAGTGACTCTTTACCCTAAAAATTACACTTTCTGTTAAGATTTTCTTATACTTCATATACACTCAAAACATACATAATTTAACAACTGTAGTGACTTTTTATCTTAAAAATTACACTTTCTGTTAAGATTTCCTTATACATCATGTACATTCAAAACAAATAATTTACCAACTGTAGTGACTCTTTACCCTAAAAATTACACTTTCTGTTAAGATTTTCTTATACATCATATACACTCAAAACATACATAATTTAACAACTGTAGTGACTCTTTACCCTAAAAATTACACTTTCTGTTAAGATTTTCTTATACATCATATACACTCAAAACATACATAATTTACCAACTGTAGTGACTCTTTACCCTAAAAATTACACTTTCTGTTAAGATTTTCTTATACATCATATACACTCAAAACATACATAATTTAACAACTGTAGTGACTCTTTACCCTAAAAATTACACTTTCTGTTAAGATTTTCTTATACATCATATACACTCAAAACATACATAATTTAACAACTGTAGTGACTTTTTATCTTAAAAATTACACTTTCTGTTAAGATTTCCTTATACATCATGTACATTCAAAACAAATAATTTACCAACTGTAGTGACTCTTTACCCTAAAAATTACACTTTCTGTTAAGATTTTCTTATACATCATATACACTCAAAACATACATAATTTAACAACTGTAGTGACTTTTTATCTTAAAAATTACACTTTCTGTTAAGATTTCCTTATACATCATGTACATTCAAAACAAATAATTTACCAACTGTAGTGACTCTTTACCCTAAAAATTACACTTTCTGTTAAGATTTTCTTATACATCATATACACTCAAAACATACATAATTTAACAACTGTAGTGACTTTTTATCTTAAAAATTACACTTTCTGTTAAGATTTCCTTATACATCATGTACATTCAAAACAAATAATTTACCAACTGTAGTGACTCTTTACCCTAAAAATTACACTTTCTGTTAAGATTTTCTTATACATCATATACACAAAACATACATAATTTAACAACTGTAGTGACTTTTTACCCTAAAAATTACACTTTCTGTTAAGACTTCCTTATACATCATATACATTCATTTGACATTGGCACCGATAACTTCCTTCACACATCAGAATAGTTACCAACCACGTAACTGCATACGTGACTAGCAAACTTATGGGCGCTACACACGTGCATACATTACTTAAGCGAGCATAGAGAGGAATAAATAAAGTGAGTATACTTGACCGTGTATAGGATGATATTGCACAAGTACAATTTGCGCTACGACTTAAGGTGCCAATACTTGGCGTGTAAAGTGCGAAGTGACAGTTCAGACGATCACTTCGTGGCGCCAGACCATTCTCATGTCGCGTAACGCATGTCATATAATAACGACCTATTCTTTTAGGTCTCAAGTTATTTATTTATTCTTGTGGTCGCATACTGTTTCTTGTTATTATTTACTTGTGGGTGATTAGTAACTAACAACAAAGGCCTTAAAAAAGTGTCTTCATTCATTCGCAAATAATTATACTAGTCTTTAGGAGCACATTTTAATTCAATTTGTATGTGAATATTCTCATTTCAACCAGTTTTTACTCCACACAATACCACGCTTTAATCACTTGTACATAATAACAAAAATACCTCAAGTATCCTCTGGAGTTCCCAGACCACAAAATATAAATGTTCGTTCTCCGAAAAGATAAAATATTGCAAATATCATAATTATACTTGAGCGTCGGTCCATATGACCATCATATAAAGTTGCGCAATACTTTCGCTTAAGTTTACTAGTTCAAGTATGCAGCTACGGCCAAGTTACGTGGTTTTAGTTGATTTTAAACCTTTTTTACTGGAAAAAAAAAAATTGTTGTCAGGCCACTTTCTTTTATGCTAAGCAAGGTATTTTACACTAAACAGGGTCGCTCATTATGATCGTTTATTTAGTAAATAGGTATAGTATTTTTTGCACTACTCTTTAAAGCATATAACTGTGGTTCTAATAATAATAGGCTCTTGTTTTCTTCCATTACTCGTTAAGATCTTAAAAATTAAACTCAGTGGTATAATAGTATACACTTAAAGATTGGAATACTGTAATTTAAACAAATGTGCCATTTTATTTACAGGGTGTTTTATTTAAAACTTGCAATACTTACGTACGCTGAAAGTATTATATTTCAAAATTTTATTAAGTTCTACAAGATTTTTGTTCTTTAATTTTAGAGAAACATCGATAAGGAGATTTGTTATGCTCTATTATAATTCACTTTTGAAACTTTACTTAGACGTTTCCTCTATAAGAGATCTTCAGGTCAATTTTGTAAATGATTTATTAAATTATTACCCAAAAAATAACATCTAATGGTTAATAATTAACATCCAGAACTGCGGTTGGTTGGTTTTAGGCGGGAATCGGGCGTTCGGCCCAAGCTTCCTGCACTGCAGCCTAGTGACTTATTGTGCTCCCCTATTTTGCTAGAAAAGATTTGTTCCTTTTATAAAATCCAGTAAGTTCCTACCAAGTTTGTCATGTGAGAGGTTATCCCCACATTGGATTCCTCCGAAAATTTTGAATCTTCTTCCGGTCAGTGTTTCGCAGTTATATATTATATGTGAGGCGGTTTCGTCCTCTTTGCCACGGACCATTGTAAAGTCCTATTCGACGTAGGTGTTCTCTTAAGTGGCAGTGACCTGTTAGTAGGCCAACCACTTGTTTTAGCTGGGTGCGCGTTAGAAGCAACATTTCAGTTAATAGCTTTTTGGAAGATTTCCCAATTGGGGTCCTAGCTTGGGTTTGACCAGGTATCCTGTTCCATCGGGATAGGTTTTGTTGTTGCGCCCACCTGTCTGATGGTTGCCTGTTTTGATATGCCAACTGTCTCCCTTCAGCTCTTATACATGCATGTAAGATTCTCAACAAATTTCTGCTTGAATCATTTAATCTATGAGGTCCCAATTTGTTTTAAAGATGTAAGCATGGCAAATTTTAAATAATAGACCCTGTATAGAGCGTACCAAATGTAATTATTGAAGAACTAATAGAATATAAATGTATAGAAGAAATTGAACTAATATGAATGTGTTTGGCAACATTGTCGATTGTACAAATAAGGTCCGTTATCCAGGGACACCCTGTACACCTTAAAATCATTACAACCTTTAACGTGTTGACTGATATTCAATATTTCAAAAATGATCATTTAAATTTGACCTATGAAGTGTTATATAAAAGGGAGAATCTCAAAATCGGGTTTATTCGCCTGGCTTACGCGATTAATAAATATTTATCTGCTGTGCTAATAAAAATTGTTGAGTTCTTCATAAATAAATACACACATCACAAATGAAAAAATGACATATCCGTTTTCTTTGACAGTTTTCAAACTTTGAAACTTAACTCAAGGACAATAAACTAAAATTAACAGTACGATATAAAGACTTGCAGTTATACTCTTATACTTTAAAGATTCTTTCAATTCAGTTCAGTTTTACTTTTCATAAAACCGTATTCTCTCCAATGGGAAACTATAGGGTGCCTATCTCTTTAAGCAAAACTTGTATTATTACGGATTTAAATAAAAAAATTATACAAAACTGCATTGGCGGCTTGTAAGCTAAACCGGTCACATTATTATGGTTCTCAGTTAAATTTATTCTTAGGAAGAAAAAAAATCATCTGCTTTTTGATTTTTACCATACTATAATACTGTTTGTTGTATTCCACTTTACTACACCCTGAACAAGTAAGGGATTGATTGATTGATTCTTTTTGTACAGATACATTAATTTATGTGTCTTATACGATTGGCAACTTTCCTATTCATTACAGAACAAACTAAACAACTTCGATGCCTTGTATTTCCGGAACGGCTGAAAATATTGACAGCTACATATTTTAATTTTGCAGCAAAAAAATCTATTCCAGCAGGCTTATTATAAATTAGGTTTGCTATTGTGAAAAATCCAATACGGCGTCTTATCTGTCAAATTTGTGAACTTAAATGTTTTTTGACTGCAAATTTGGTATGTTCGTGAAACCCTTTAGGGAATACTAAGTTGTTGTTTTTTTTGGAATAAGTAGGAAGGTCGTCAATCGACGCTAAAAATAATGTCCACATATTAAAATTTTCTCCGAATCTCCAGACCTCGATTTAAAAAAAACGTCCTCGAATGTTGCAAGCTTATTTTTTACATATTTTTACATTCAAACATTTTCTCGTCTCTAAACGAGCTCAAACCGCCACTGCAAAATTGACGTATAGAACTTTTAAAACGTTACGCAGCCGTTTTACTTATTGTTAGATTTGGTGTATATAAATAAGGTCAGGTAGGTTTGTCACCTAAACTAAAAACTTCTTAATATAGTAATCGTATATTTTTGCCTGTAACTTTGGTTTTTGTAGGATAGGAACCGCTAAAATTATTTAAACTTTTTTTTAAATATTTTTTCAGGGTTTAGATAAGGTTCAAGGAAAAAAACTCCTGAGATAATTGAATTTATAACTTTTATGTAAATAATATATTTCACAGTTACAGTTCTTGTCTCATATACAGCGTTGGCAAATACATATAGTTAAAACGGCACACTTAGGAAGGACGAAAATTATTATTTTAAATGAAACGTGCTGTATATTTTTGTATAATTAAAAATAACTAACTGACGACTGATGCGTAAAATGCATGACTAACAATACAAAAAACTGAGAAAAACAATATAAAGTAAAGTGCTACGTTTTGATTACCAAGCCCGCACTTAGATTTTTTACTTCTGTAACTCGGCTATTTTTAAGTTTTTTGAAAAAAGGTATTTGAAAAAGGTGTTTATTTTGATGCCTTCTATACACAGCTAAAAAAGAAGTATCAACGTAGGCATCACCCTGTATAAGATGAAAAAGTTAGTATTTTTCTGACTACCCTGTATGAGTACAGAAACGATTTCATCCTTTCTAGGAGTGTCGTTTTTAACTACATGTATATGTACCTATTACAAAAAATTTTGTAGTTTTTGAAATATTTCAAATAGTCCAGACTTTTTCAATACCCTGTATGCCTAACTTAAGAACCTGCTAACAAAGAGAGTAGAGAATACATGCGTATTATATGCATTACCGGTGTTTTTGTATCGTGACTTAAATTTAATTTTGTCGTACGCCAATCATCTCCAACGCAGCATGTCTGAAATAGATCGAATGCCGATTAAATTTAGGATATTTTTCAATGATTTTTGTTTGTAGGGCTCAATAATTTATACAGGGTGGCCCTCGCTCAACGCAGGATCCCATTACATCTAAACTACTTAACTTTTTAATATTTTTCAAAAATAGATTTATAAGGAGGAATTAAATCTACAATTAAAAATGATTTAAAACTATACAGGGTGTCCCAAATAATCACGGCATATCCAACATACCTTTTTTTAAAAATCAAACACCCTATATGCTATATTAAGTTCTAATTCCCTATCTATATTCAATTGTTTGACTTTGATAGGCTGTAGCATTGGAACAACGCATCTTAAAAAAAAAAGGGGTTTCACCTCCGTATCTTGGTTTTTCCCTTTCTAAAAGTGACAACTTCCTTAAATTGTACATCTAATGTCTCCTTATAATTCTGTTTTTGAAAAATAATAAAAAGCTGAGTAGTTTAAATGGTATGGAATCCTGCGTTGAAATGGGCCACCCTGTATAATACAGGACGACACTGTTTAATAAATACAGGCTGTCTCTAAAAGGTCTGTCGGTCTAAGTTATGGTTGTTTAAAACTTTTTGTAAATATGTATCTTAAAAATAACGCTTTGCATGAAATTCGATTTTTATGCGAAATCGAGATCTGAACACAGTTTCGATGTACATTGCAGAGGGCGCCACCAGCAGCCTACATCTGGAACTTCATAATTGTTTGTGCCTTTTGTACCTATGCAATAAAACATGTTTATTAATTAAAATATTTACAAATTTTTTAAACAAATAATAACTCTGACACCAGTAGGAACCAGCAACTTTTGGACCCCCCTTCTCCCGCATTATTGAAATTCCTTGCATTTAAACCGGGTACGTATGTACCCCCCTATCCAGCATAAACCTTTTTTTTTTGGAAGTCTTTCAAGTTGTAGGGGAACCCCACACGGTGGTAGAGTCTTTCACTTAGTCACTTTGGTTCTTGTCTATGACTAAGGTAAATGGGGCTAGAGCCTTAGATAGCGTTTTGTATAGACCTTTTAGAGACACCCTGTATAAAGTATGAACATAGCTCAATCACATCATATCCCAGGTCAAGTAATAATTTTTAAAATGGTTTTTATATGTTCACAGACAAACTTGACTGACCCATATAAAATAGGTTTATCTAATTTATTTTAGTTGTATTTTTTTTTGTATTTTCTGATAAACAGAATACGCTACTTAAATATAAGCAAAGCCAAGACGAAAAAGATTAACTATTGCTATTGAACAATTGTTGTCAACTGTAACCTTTTAAAAAATAAAATAATTTTCATTTTTAAATTCAAAATTTATCAAACAAATATGTATTTTTCATAACAAGTACAAATCGTTCTGGAATACCAATCACACGAGACCAGTAGCTTGCAGCTGATGTAAGGAAACGTTCTAGAATACTTTTTCCGGGTTTTAATAAACATAAGAGATATTTTTTTTATCCAAAAAATATTTTTCCTGAATTTATAACACTGAATCCAATTAATGGATATAAATTATGAGAGTATGTGTGTTTCGGAATGACAACAAAACTGATCTGATCACGCCTATACAGGGTGTTATGGAATTGACGCAAGATATTTAAGTCCGTAAATCCTGGTATGAAAATTCACCATTGATTTTTTTAATGCCTTTACCTAAAGAAAACTAAAAAATCGATTTTTTTGGAGATGTGATCATTTTCTTCCGAACGATTGAAGGGTCAGTTCCATAACGCCCTGTATAAAGGATGAAAACCGGCCATGTGTTGTTCCTCGAAATAGACACAACTTTTCATTTATACTTTTTATTCTTATACCAAAAACTATCTTTCCAAAAAAAAATTAGATATTTGCACTTTTGTGGAGTGAAATAATGGGCAATTATACCTGCATAATGTGCGTTTAGCTGAATCCGCACGGGCATAGCGGAACTTAAATTATGGATGTGATTGGTTAAAAATTAGCTGATTGACATTTATTCTGTTAATCAGCTGACTTTTGATCAATCAGATACAAAGTTTAGGATTCGCTTAGTCGGCGTTTTCTGCCCGTGCGGATCAGTGGCGGCTCGCGTTCTTAAAAAATGGTGAGGAGCTAGGTATAATGCGGGTACTTAAACAAACATTGACTAATTTATATTTTTATTTACTATTATTAGTAGGTACGTAGTACACTACTGAATTAACTGAAAAATAAAAACAAAACTTTTCAATCGCACAGTAAATCCTAATACCTTAAGGTTAGGCGAACCGCTAAAACAATATGGTGCATACGACTGATCTATTTTTAAATTGCCCTTCATGATAATGCAAATTGTTACATGCTGTTTGCGTGACTGACGTCACGTAACCATAGCAACTGTGAATATCAAAGCCATGTTGGGCCTTGAGTCTTCTCTTGCTTTGAGTTCACGGATACGGTCGGCTGGGGCGCGCCAAAATGCACGAGTGTTTATAAGTATTGTCCATCGGAATTAACCGTCGCTCTCTTAAGTATAGCTACATTCAGATTAAATTGATATTAATTCGAACATAATTCTTTTTTAAGGACTAGGATGGTAGCTGTATTGGTACCTACGTTAATATTTAATATTGTCGAAAAAATGTCCTCCTGGTTTTATATTTTTTGGTGAAGAGCCCCTTCAACTACTTCACCTGACGAGCCGCCACTGGTGCGGATCCTAAATAACCGTGTAAAGCAATTTTTCAATAATTGTTTGGTGTACACTCTACCTCTACAGGCCTTTACGGAAACTTTGATCAATAAATCATTTGGATTTATTATCAGCTGATACAGGTACTGAGTATTGTGATCAATCATAGTTTTTCGCAAAGACCTTACATGTATTGGAGTTTCGTTGAATGTATTATAAACAAATTGTTATTAATTCGCTCCGTTAATTTTTGAGAGTAAATAAAAAAAGGAGTTCGTGGTAGCTTAGTGCGTAGGATCACATTTAGAAAATGATATTTCTGCTTTATATTTAAATTATTATAATTTTAAAGTTATGTACTATTTATTTACTTATCTTATTCGACTCCAAAGCTTTAAATTATGAAATTATTGATATTCTAGAAAACCTGTACAATTTAATTTGGTACTTATTTTAAGTTGGTGACACATATTTAGTAATTTCTTGAGAACTTTTATGCGTTTGTTTCGGTTTTGTTCTTGTGTTTTTATATAAATGATTTAAACCATTTTTTCTCTGTAGTTAAAAATTCTGTAAACTTGAAATAGAAAGTTTTAGTAGACATTTTCATGTAAAAATATTTTCGTTTAATTTTCTATTGTTTTAAAAATTATTCTGTAATAAAGTATGAATATTTTTTATAAACTATTATTTTGTCCTTGGACAATGAGTTTACCTTTTGTAGATCTTAACTTAATAGTCATCATGGCCGTTCGAAGAAACATTTTTAAGGGGGAAACGTCGGATAAACGATTGCTTGGGGGGGGGATTCAAAATTAGAAACATATTATAGTTCTTTAGTATGAAAGAAATAATGCACACCATTATGTACAAAAATATCAAACACGAAAATCAGCGATATGACGTAACCTAGGACGACATCTATGTGTCGAAGTTGTACACTTAAAATGACGGTTTATCACTCTAAAAATGACATTGTATTGACGTAAAAGTCATGTCGTCTAAATGACGTAAAATAACGTCATTTTAGTAACATGACTAAAGCTGAAGCATTTGTATTAGAACTATATAATAGGCATACCCGTTTTTACATATCTAAATTTAAAATGCAAAACAATAAGTTGTACTCATTGGGACATGTAATATTGCCCAAAATCGTTATGAAAATACCTTCATGGTGCCGTGAAAACCCCTTTTTTGAACAGAACTTTCCATGGGCGCCCAAAGGGGGGGGGGGGGGGTAAGGTAGGGCTGTTGCCCCCCCCCCCCCCTTAAATTCTGGAAAAGGGCTTAGATATACGGTAGCGAGTAGCGACAACTTCTTTTTGGAAACTATTTTTCATAAGAGATGAAGGGGGCTTTTTGCTTTAAGTTACTTTTAACAACAACGTTGGGGGCGTTTTTTGTCACTGCTGCGCGCCGCTGCTCTTGAGGTTGTGGGTATAGCTGAATTTCGATACGATTGGCAACACTGATCGTCCTATCCTTATCTTGACCCCTTTTGGCACACCCTTCTAGGGATAGCATAAAATATTTATATGTGTATGAAATTAACATATCGATACATACGATATATTTTTGAAAAAAGCGACTTCTAAAAAGAAGAGGTCTTCCTCGCATGCTCAAACCTCTCCACCTTCTCAAAGACTCTTTAAAAAAAATCCTCGCGTGCTCGAACTCCTCTTCCTAGCGTAACTTCTAAAAAAACCGAAATATAAAATATATCGATATTTCTTCGATTGGTAGCCTATCGATATATTTTACGTAACATCGAAATTTTATTTTAAATAAAAAAATAGGCAGTGTCCACATATATACCAATACATGCAACCAACCTTTGACCAAGTCGGTCTTCTGTACTTCACATAGGGCTTTTCTTTTTGTTAATTTAAAACGATAATTTTTAGATTGTCGATACGATCCTATTCTCTCTCCAATGTCTTAGGCATCTGGCAACACTGTATCGCTGTCATCGAGACATGTTGTCAGGACCAGGACTGTCAGTTTGGCGTCTGTGAAAGTGTGAAATCGTTTAGGGACGCGTTGCTGTAAAAGTAAAGCCGGTTTCTTTCTACGATATTTTAAAAGTTTCAAGAATTAAGTAACAATGGCAGACGTAGAGGAACTACCAGTTAAACAAGAAGGGAATGAAGGGGAAACCAATATCAGAGATTCTGGAAGTTTTAGAGGCAACCGCCAAGATGGTCGTGGTTTCCGTGGTGGTCGTGGCGGTGGCAGCCGCTTTGGTCGTGGAGGAGGAAATCAAATGGTAACTTTCTTAGTTTATTTTAATTTTTAAAATTCCAAACATACAATATACGATTAATTGGATACACTAAAGTTGTTAAGAATGTAGAAATCTATCTAACTGGGGTCCATTTCAGACTATTTCAAGTGGTTTTATACTGTTATTTAATATTCTGTTATTTCTTTGTCCTGTATGCAAAGAAAAGCATTTTTAATTTTATCGTAAAATCAATATATCGCCGTTTTTAATGGTTCGGCAAGCGTATTCAACTTGTCCTATCAATTTATATGCAATTGAAAATCAAAAATGAATAGATTCCATTAAAAATATACAAGAAAATTTGGAGTGAGATTCCAAATCAGATAAACCCCTGTGACAAATTTACAACAAAACATGATAGTATCCAGTTTTGACTAGAAATAGACAAATCCTTAGGTAGTTGATGAATCTCAGAACCTGACATATCCATGATACTAATAATAAATTACTAGTAAGATAAACCCATGCGTTGATTGTGACCACTGGGGATGTCACATTGTGGCCTGAATTGCAAGGCCAATCAAACCTGCAACATTTTGTTATAACGCGTAAGCAGTGAAACAAAATACTGAATTGTTTATTGTTTTTAGAGCAGTATAAATATTTTGTGGCAATATTTTAAGAGATTGTTATAAGGGATGTTGTGTGCAGATTGGTTTAGTTCATCCCGTCATGCATTGTGCTGTATTTGGCTGTTGTAGTATCAACAAAAAAAAGCAAAAGTTATATAAAATGCTGATTTTTTTTATTTCCCAAGAAAATGTGTAAGAAGGGAATTAATAAATGCTGTCAATGACACAAGTTTATTATGAAGACTACCAGAACATGCTTAACTGGCATCATTAGTAGAATTGCTTAATAAACTCACTAAATCTTTTCCAATCTCAAAGATAGAATGATAATAATAATAAATGTCTTTATTGTAATTAGAGAGAAAAAATTACAAAAGGCGAAGTTGAAGCCAGGCTTCCTCACTATATAAACAATAATAAGAATATGTTAATAATCATAGAGTAGAGAGGTCTATATTTTATCGGAACAGATTTGTATAATGAGATGGCATATTGCATTTTTGAAATTATGAGCAGGAGCGAATTTTAGATTGACAGGAACTTTATTGTAAATTATTATTATCTACACACTTTACTTAAATTTATTTTTAAACATAACTGCCCTGCTTTTCAAATTCTTCTCACTTTTTTATTTAAATATTTTAGTATTCAAAATTGTTATTGTTCATTTTTAAAATTTAAAACAATTATAAAATTTTTAGGGAAATTTATTTTATCTAGTAGGTACCTAAGACTTTATTTAGAGGCTGATATATCCTATAGTTTATTTCAGAAAGGAAAGGTGTAGAGTAATAAAAGCTCACTAGGTATACAAAGGGACTACAGAGTGACCCAAGGAATATATAAGCCACTTTCATAATTTGGCTTTAATTTTATTGCAAAATTCATTATTTTCAAGTGCAGGTAGTACCACCTGGGTTTGGGTCAATTTATGGGTTTTGCCTAATAATAAATGATTTTGAATACTAAAATATTTAAATGAAAAAGTGAGAAGAAGAATTTGAAAAGCAGGGCAGTTACTTTAAAAATAAATTTAAGGAATATTTTATTTTCAACTGACATTAGAGCTTACTTAAGTACCTAACTAAAATAATTTCAAATTGAAAATTGATTTTACTATAAAATTAAAAATGCTTTTCTTTGCATACAGGAGAAAGAAATAACAGAATATTAAATAACAATATAAAACATCTTAAATAGTCAATATAATTTTTTTTCTCCTTTTTTAGAGAGATGGTGATAAAAATGAAAACCAGAATCAGAACTCAAACCAAGATGGTGGGGACTTTAGACGCAGAGGAAGAGGTGGTCAAAGGGGTGGCTTTCGAGGTGGACGTGATGGACAAGGTCATCAGGGTCGTAATGATGACCAAGGAGGTGATGGTGAAAATGATTATAGAATGAGGGGACCAATTGACAGAATAGGAGAAAAACTCAATTCTTTCCAAGGCTCGACGCATGAACTGCCTCCTTTAGATATGAGTGAAAAGAAATTTAATGGTAGGAACAGATTGTATGTTGGAAACATTGCAAATGATACTACTGAAGAAGAATTGACTGAATTGTTCAAGAAATATGGAGAAACTTCTGAGCTTTTCATTAATAAGGATAAGAATTTTGGATTTATAAAGTTGGATTATCGTGCCAATGTTGAAAAAGCCAAAAGGGAACTAGATGGACATGTTCTGAAAGGTAGAAACTTGAAGATCAGATTGGCTCCCAACAGCGCCACTGTTAAAGTCACAAACTTAACTCCGTTTGTAACTAATGAGCTCCTGTGCTATGCTTTCAGTCCCTTTGGAGACATTGAAAAGGCGCATGTAAATGTTGATGAGCGTGGAAGGACTACTGGTGACGGTTACATTCACTTTGCCCGAAAATTTTCTGCTACTACTGCAATTAGAAAATGCCAGGAGGGTTGCTTCTTCCTTACTGCATCCCTTCAGCCTGTAATTGTTGAACCATATGAACTCGTCGATGACGCAGATGGATTTTCTGATAAACATATTCATAAGAAGAATCCAGAATTTCTTAAAGATCGTGAAGCACCTCCCAGAATGGCTCGTCCAGGCTCTTTTGAATTTGAATATGCTCAAAAGTTTAAAGTACTGCATGAACTTCATCAACAAAAGGAGGAATCGTTGAAAAAAGAGTTGCAGCTTGAAACTGACAAGCTCATTGCTCAGATGGAGATTGCAAGATATGAACATGAAACTGAAATGTTAAGAAATCAGCTTAAAGCAAGAGAAATGGGTATTGAAAGGCAGAAGAGAGAATGGGAAATAAGGGAGCGCAGAGCTGAAGAAGAACGTACCAGACATGAAGAACTCATTAAGAGACATCAACTACAAATGGAGTCGAGGATGAATCAATCTCATGACGATCTGAACAGACGGCAGCAAGAAACAAATCTTTTTATCCAGGCTCATACTTTGGATAGTCTTCTGGAACAGCAGGAACAAGTTTATGAACAGCCTAGTTCATATTCAGGTGGCGACAGTAAGTAACATTTTATTATCTATAGTAACCTCTAAATCTCTTGTCATTCTGCACTTTGTTTTATAAGGTTTTGGTTATTTTACCCTGTTAAATGCATTTAATTTTTTTTAATCTGGTTTTTTGATTTTTATCAATTTATACTGATTTTTTCCTTAAATATTGCAATGTTGAACTTTAAAATCACTTATTTTCATTATTTTGTCTCTATTCGCCCAAAAATATTTGTTGTCTAGAATTACAGTTAGAAAATCTCCTCGGCGACCTACAAAATAACTTGTATTATTGACATAAAAATTTTCGGCAGCGTAATTTATGAATATTTTTTACGCTGGACTGATGACGATTAGTTATGTTTTTAAGGCCTTTTTACATTGGGTGCTGCAAGAAAAAATTGCCTGAAAGCATGCGCTTTGTCGACGATCCGCGCCTAAAAGAAATCGTATTAAACATCTACCATCACCCTAATTACATCATTTTATTACGAAAATTAAAAAAAAAACATTTTTTTAGAATTGGGAGGAGCTGGATCTGTAACTGGTGTAGGAGAAGAGGTAAGTCTTTATTAACTAAACCTTACTTATTTTGTATTTTGGTTTAATTTAATGTTTAAGCTATACGCGTGTGTAACTCTTGAAAGGTATGCCCTCAGGGCATAAATGTTTAGTTTTCTGGATATTTTTGTTGAGAAATTAAAATTGAAAAATTTCTTAGTCTTTGGAGATATGGAAAAAAATTTCCACACCCCCTGGGAAGTTTAAAAAAATAGGTTTTTGTTCTCCAAAGATAAAAAGAAATTAATTTTTTAGAGCTGGCAAAACACCCTTAAGAGTGAGGTCTAGTTACGCATTCGCCATTTCGTTTTTTGATTAATATTTCGCAAATTTTTCCTTGTATCCAAAAATCGGCCAAATACCGACATTTGAAGCATAATTACCTTCAAATTAAAGTTAAACACGTTTGAATTTATCAAGTAATAAAGGCAGAAAAAGAAAAATGGACAAATTTCACAAATTTTTGTTTTTATTAATTCATTAATAAAAATTTCTTTAGTTTACTGTAGATAATTGCTACTTAGGGAGGGGTACTTGGCCCTTTTTTTGAATAAAGCAAAAAGGATAAGAAATATTAATCAAAAAATGAAATGGCGAATGCATCACTAGACTTTACTCTTAAGACCAAATTTAGAAGTGAATATTTAAAATATAATTAATTTGACACGATACAACTTCCAGTTTAGCTGGAACTGGTTCAACCTGTGTCATTTTAAACACTAGCTTGTATATTCTTCCCCCAAAATACATGGCAATTTTAATTTTTGACCTAAGATAATGTAACCTTTATTTTTTTACATAATTCCAAAGGTTTATTTTTACTTTCTAATTTTCAAAGATGTAATTGAATTATATTTTTTACATAAATCTATTATTTTGAGAAAGATATCCATCAAATCCTATATATGTCTTTGACGGCATGATTTGATTCTTCCAAAATATACAGAACATTTTATTTAAAATCAAAAGTTGGCATTTTTTCTTCCCAAATGTGCCATTTTTAACTATAGAATAAATGTACCATATTTCAAAACATATTGAGTAGTTTTTGAAATATTTGCAATATATTCCAGTATTTTTACACACCCTGTATTTAGCATTTTTTACAAATCTAGTAACTTGGATATTTCGCAGAAAATAAAAACGTTATAAAAGAAATGAAAAGGGGAAGAATAGCGTTAACGATTATAAAAGTTGTGTGGCCAAAACAAGAATAGCCAATTATCATTTGAACGTTTTAAAGAACAAAAACTTTTGCGCCGTTCCTACAGCTCCCTTTATAGAGGACATTCTATCGTATGACAGGTCTATGAACATCTTAAAGCGTTTAAATTTCATCACTATTTTGACTATTTTTTAAATTCAAATATATTATTACTATTATTAATATACAATTACAAGTAATTTTACCGACGGACGTCATAAAATATTTACAGCTAACCAATAAATCAGGAACGGAGACAATTCTGTCTTTAATGTATGTAAAGAAAGGTAGCGGTCCCAAGACCCATTCCTGTAGCAACTCTCAAGTAACCAGCAAGCAGTTGTACACTATTTGTTTCTTCAAAAGAATATTGTGGAAGACACAATCAAAGGCTTTTGAGAGGTAGCAACCACTTACTGGCCATTCTCAAATGTCCTCGCTATTAGCTGCAAAAGTTTCAAAACAGTCTGCGTGGTTGACCTGCCTAGTCTAAAGTCAAATTGGCTTGTAAATAGAACGTCTCGAAATAACCGTATAAACTTATTTTTTTAGTACTCATTCAAAAGCTCTTGGATATGATGTGCCCATTTTCAAAAAATTATATTGAGTAGTTCTTGAAATACCAGAAGTTTTTCGACACTCTGTATAAAAATATGGTACATACAGATTCAAGAAGATCAATTTTCCCATTAAATAATTGTAACCATTTGTTTTGAAAGTTTTATTATATATTAATACGCCTCAACCGAGGCAGTAGGAGCTGTATATTTTTGGGATACTTATCCAAATCGTGCATGGATTTACTTTCGTTACAATTATCGATAGACATTGCTTGTTTCCGATGTCAGAGTCGATGATTCGAATTGATGCACCTGTACTTAATGATTATGCCTTATGTGTATTTGATGACTCATTTCTTTATTTCGGCTAATTTTTGAGCAAAATAGAAACATCCATGACTTTTACTTTTTCTATTTATTGAATTTATTTTATATTCGTATCTATAATTATTATAAATATGTATATATAGAACTGAATGAAATATGATAGTTGAAAGTTACAATGATGCAATGAAAAATATTGAATTTGAAAAATAAACTACAACCTTTTATATTATTATTATTGAAAACTTTTGAAATATGTATTATTTAATTTTACTGAATATGTATTTTAATAAAATTTTGAGTGCCACTGTGCAGCAATGTAATCTATGTAAATGTGATGTTTCCTTAAAATATGCCAGAATCGTGTGCTTTTTTTAGAGTATAAAGAAAAGTACTAGACCCCTATTGAAAATTAAAAATATATATTTGTTATTTGAAAATTTTGAAAGTATATTACATACCACGAAAATGAAATATTATACAGAAAAATGACAATGTATACAATACAATTGTTTATGTTTGTAATCACTCCAATTTGTTATTAAATGATTGATTGAATAAATGATTGATATAGAACAATAAACAAATTAATGTACATTGGAACAATGAAGAAAATGTAATAAGAAACACAATCGTATCTACAATTGCCTTTAGAAGTGAATTGATAATGCTTATAGAACCTAATAGAAATATTACCATATGCTATGCTTTATTACAATTTTACCAAAGTTTGGATATTTTTAAAATATTAATCAAAAACTGAATTATTTATTGGTATATAACTATTTTGGTAGATATAAATTTTCCACTTAGTGGAGATGATTAATATAATACATATCGTATATAGACTAAGTATATAAATTTGCTGACATATAATGTATTCTTTATTATTATTATTGGTACAATTACATGTGTTCTTAATATTTGTGCTTGATAAGGTTTATTATTAATAATGTCTGTTTTAGCCATTTTTATTTTAGCCAAATTTTGCTACAATAATTAGTCGAAAAATTGTAACTATAGTTGCCTCCTACACATAAGGCTTGTATATATTCTTGAGAAGTAACCTCTGTTTATTATTAATCGAATATTATATGGGTCAAGCACTATAAAATTAATTGCTTGTCTTATAATATATATATACCATGCTATTATGTGTAATTACAACTACTTCGAGCCCTAACCGACTGTTATACAGTTCACGGACTAAACGAATTGGCATCTACACAACTAGATACACCTAAGCATTTCTGCATCTACAACTCTTTATATTACCACGATAGCAAGTACAGATGTTCTCTAAAACATTAGGAATCGCCATCAAGGATTCCTACCTCAATACAAAATTTACACAAATATCCTTATTGACGGAAGACTTATTTATGGTTCTTAAAAGACCAAAAGGAACAGTATTTGCTATTACTAGCTCAAATCAAGCTTTTACTTTAGATTTAAATTTGTATATGCCCTAACTGTCAGAGAAGCCAAAAATGAGGGGGTGTTACATTATTACAACATAATAATACATTCAATTTTTTTTTATCGCTCTAGAGTCTATAGGGGGTTCATGTTATTAAGCCATTCACTTATGGACAAGTGGTTCAGATGTGTTACAGAATTCCGCTTATTACCCTAGTGACAAAAGTGTATCGATGGATCATTATTATTAGGCCCTTCGCTTATGTATAAGTTGTTTAAAGGTATTGCAGAATCCCGCTTGATACAGACAAGATTAAAGTTTAGATCGTAAACTTTATTATACTAAAAAGTAGCTCTCTCTTTTGGCGCTAGTACAGAGAAATTATAAAACTGAAATATAATCAGTGGGTAGTGGGAGTGGTTTTTTTATATTTAAAATTGGGAAGGTGTTAAAAATTATAAAGCATCTTTAATTAGGACATAAATTTAAAGTCTATTCTTGAAGGTGTTGATTTTTGTGGTGTGTTTTATCTTTTTTTGCTTATTCAATTTGTTTATTTATTTTAATTATTTTTCGATTGTCTCTATGTTTCCCTAACACTTATTTTTGTAATATACGTGTATTCTAAGGTTTTTACAGAGATTTGAATCTACTATTATTTATAGACAACTGAAACATTTGAATACCCAATGTTTTATTATTCCTAATTTAATAAATTTTGAAACAATAGTAAGATCTAAATTACGACACTTTTTTATATTTTATCTTTTTATTTCATCATATTTTTTTGAAGGGACTGCCTTTTTACATGTGTCAGACAATGTTATGCTTTTAATAAAAATATTTTCAAAAATTGTATACAGGGCACTTATATGTATTATAAAAGCCGGAATATGACTCTTAATCTTTATAATTTTTTAATGTAAAATTTAATTCAAAAAATTATTTATTTAAATACATATATTTTTCTAAATTTTACCTTATTATCTGGCTTTTTTTTTAAATTTAATTTTCCTACTTATCTGTAGTGTGGTATGAAACATGGCTACACATATTATAGTCTATTTCAGAAAGGTGTAGAGTAATAAAAGCTCATTAGGTATGCAAAGGGACGACAGAGTGACCCAACGAATATTTAAGCCACTTCATAATTTGCAGTGCAGGTAGTACCACCCGAGTTTGAGTCAATTTATGGGTTTTACTTATTGTTATCCATTCACAAACACTGAAAATGGTGTGACACGACGTGAATTATGTAAATAGTATTAGGAACACTTATTTTTTATTAAACATTATAAAAAAAATACAAAATATACATTAACAGAAATTAAATTATAAAAAATCATAATATTCTTCGTCATCTGAGGAACTGTCATCTCCTCTTGACGTTATAATTAACGGCTCGACGGTCCGATCGATCAGGTGGTCAAGATCCAACATTTTCTTCCTCTTCTTTAATGACATGATGGACTGCTTTTCGCCAGTTCTCTGGTGTCACTTCCTTAATGGCTTGATCAAACAGTAGCTTAACGTCTTTTATTTTGAATGTCGTGTTGTGTCTTGCTACAAATCCTTTCACTTGCGTCCGTATAGGTTCTATAGGATTTAGTTCGCAATGATATAGCGGTGTGCGCAGCACAGTTACACTATGTTTTTCAGCTATATCTTCCACGGCATATTTCATAACACGATGTTTATGTAAATTTGCTATAGCTAATAGTTCCTTCTTTATCAAATTATCTTCTTTTTTCTTTGGTTAGTTATCATAAATAATGTAATACACAAAATTTACGTGCGCTTATAGCCGACACCGAAATTGAGCCGAACTGGACGGATTTCCCCATTTTATTACTCTACACTGTCTACATCTTTCTGAAATAGACCATAATATATGTATAAGCAGTTTTCGAAAATATTCATAATAACTACAGCAGATTAAATCTGATAAATATAGAAAAATTGTACCAATGCCTTTAACCAAATTCAGCCGAGGCAATTCAGCTATTCCTATATTGGCAGAATAACTTTTTGCATTTGCAGTTTAAAGCCAACTTGTTGGTGTTGTCCTTGTCGTCTTGATATGATCCTTCTGTTGTTTTTGCAATCATAAATACAATACATCGAACGTTTACAGTGCTTTTCCGCTTTGCCTGTTTAGTATTATGGATCGCTCTAGAATTGGACTTCTGGTTTTATTAATTCCCGAAAGATGGTCTTTGCTGATTATCTACTTGTATTTCGTAGCCTTTGATTTCAATTTCCGCATACCAAAGTTTTGATTATAACTAAAAACCACCCTAAAGAAATTTCTTAAAATTTTGTTTTATTGTAAGAACGACTATTCCAGAGGGCAAACTCACGATACGGCGGTTTGTTCTTACTTTTGGATAACACCCTATTATGAGCCCTTCCAGATAGATCAAATATTTTAACAGAAATAATCTCTCCTGGTTTCGAATGAGTAAACGACTTTTTAGTAATCATCGATAAATAACCTTCTTAACAAAGAATTTATTATATTGTCAAATCAGGAGACGAAAGGAGCATTCATGAGCTCTTATGAGCGTCCAAGCCCCGGCAGCCGTTTCGATAGATCAGATAGAGGAGAGAGAGGTGGGCACTGGGTCAACGAGAACAGACGTGATGATTATCAGAACCAGAACAAGAGGCGCCGATTCTAAGACACATCAAGGACGGGTCGGCGCGGTCTCCTATAAGCCTAAAGACAAGGGGTAGTATATGCATCGCTTGAGTTTAAGGTTTCCTCGCGTTCTCCGTCCCAGCTGCATGTAGATTAACCTTTGTCATCAGAAGTGGGTAGGTGAATATTGACAAGAGCTTTATTTTTTGAGGACAACGGCTGATTTGAGGAGTGCAAATGGGACAGAGGAAGCCATAGGTATTTCAAACTTAAAAGTTGCAGATACTACTCTTGTTCTTAGGACTACCTAGATTTTCATTGGCCAAAATCGTTTAAATTAGACCCCACACAGGCAAAAATAAAAAACTGCAAAATTAAAAAAAAATAACTTTCAATATAAGAGCCAGGATTGGAAAAAAAATGCCCTGGACTTGTAGCAGTGTTATAAAATTCAGACCTATATCAAGGATGTTTCGGGTAATGTAGCAAATCGCTGGCTTCTGTGTAGATAAAATGGCTTTAAACAAGGAACATTTTTGCCTTTGTAAAGTCCAATTTAAAAGGCTTTGACCAGTAGAAACCCATGATGGGCAGCATGCATGTTGCATGATTTTCCCATGATGGGCCGAATGTGCGTGTGGAAGGATTTTTTTTATCAAATTAACTTAATCAATAGATGACGTGTTTGTGATTTATTAAGTTGTGAATTGGCTTTTATTTTCCAATGGGTGTAGTGTTTGGAGATAATTTTGTATTGTTAATATAATAAACGGAACTCTTAATCTGGGCTACTTAACTAGTGGTTGTAACTAGATTTTAATAGTTATAGGGCAATAGTGACAAAATTTTATTGAAATAGAAGACACTCAGTGTTCCTAAAAATTATTAAACAAAAAGTAAAACATCATTTATGTATTTCATTGGAACAACATGCTATTAGATTTCCAAAAGTGTTTTGTGCTTTTGGTATTTTGGGGTTTAATTTAATAAAATATAAATATATTCCAGTTTCTTACTGTCTGTTTGATACAATATTGTGGTAGTGGTTAATGACGAAACTCCAAGCAAGAAAAATGTAGGTTAGTAAATTATTCCAAGTTTGACTTAAATACACATTTAATTGGAAAGGAATAAATAAAAACATGAAGTCTTTCTCCACTGGTTTATTAAATAGTAAAGTTAAAAGGTGGTAGATATTCTACATGTTTCGGGTGTAGTAACACCCATCATCAGGAATAAAATATAAAGAGAAAATATTTATAAGTGAGAGGAACAGATTTAAATGGTTAATGGTAGTGAACCTCGATGGAGCTCTCATCGAGCCCTGGAAGATCAAATATTGAGAAATGGGATGATTAAAAAATTGGTATACTTAAGTCTTAACACTGACCATGGGCAACAGGTAACAGTGGTAAGAGGAGGACCGTTTGGGCAAAGAGAAAATTTTTTTAAAAAAACTACATTTCTTAATTTTTAATTAATTAATTTTAACTTAATTTTTTCTCTTTGCCCAAACGGGCCTCCTCTTACCACTGTTACCTGTTGCCCTTGGTCAGTGTTAAGACTTAAGTATACCAATTTTTTTAATCATTATCCCATTTCTCAATATTTGATCTTCCATGGCTCGATGAGAGCTCCATCGAGGTTCACTACCATTAACCATTTAAATCTGTTCCTCTCACTTATAAATATTTTCTCTTTATATTTTATTCCTGATGATCGGTGTAACTACACCCGAAACATGTAGAATATCTACCACCTTTTAACTTAAGTATTTAATATACCAGTGGAGAAAGACTTCATGTTTTTATTTATTCCTATAAATTAACTCCTTAAGAATGAACCTTCAACACATTTAACTGTTTAAAACCAAACCCAGATTAGTTGTATTAATTGTATTTATCTAGATTTTAAAGCTCTAGGTATATTTTAAATAAATTGCTTTGCGGTACCATTTTTTAATAGAAGTAATAGGTTTTAAAGGTAAATTATACAAGTACCACTGTGAAAATGTTTTGTTGTGGCAACATTGAGCTATGGCAACCACGCTTTATTGTAAATTTATGTCTGCCATTGCCAACAATTCCGTTCCATCCCATGGAAACAAAAACTTGTCCACAAGATAATATTCAAAATTTTATTAATTCTGTGGTTGCGATACCATTTTAAATTTCTTAACTGTTGGGGTATTGTTATTTATAGGTAAGCCTTTGTAGCATATATGGATAGTTTGAGAGGTGTTAGGTATTCATAAATAACAATTAATTCTAGAAGGGATATTTATATTAAAGTAAAAACGAACAATAAAAGATGTTCGGTTTAAAAATGTCTTTTTTATTATTTAGGGAAAATATGGATGTTCCTCTCCTACTCTCATTAGGGATTTATTTTATTTATTAAGCATAGTTTGGGTAAAATATTATTTTTTAGGTGTCACACACTACTGAAAGGTCAGAATAAATAGAAATTATTTAATCGTGACAACTTCCTTAATGGGTTTAGATTCACTTCTTTGTAACATTTATAAATTTCATTATGTAGTAAAAAACGAAGCAAAAATTTTAAGATAATATTTATGTATGTGTAATATAAGATAAAATTAGCATATTGGCAAAACCATGTTCTTATTTTCGTTTTTGACTTAAGCTTTCAAGTTAGCCATCAGGTTTAATTTATAAATAATGGATATATCGGACAATTAAAGTATATTAAAATAAGTTCATGGTCTTGCTAAAAAGTAAGAGGGTGTTAGTAGAACAATAATCATAAGCAAGCAAATTCTGGTTCCAGACTACTTTTTTTATATATGATACTGACATGAACAACATTTTTATTACTTTTTAAGATGGATAAAAGTAGATTTAAAATCTTTTCGTTCCATTAGACATAACAAGCATTTAAAATTTGCAGGTTTTTAAAACTAGTAGATTTTTTTTAAATATGCAGTTGAAACAGTTACATTTCTGGTATATTCAAGCATTTTGACTTCCTGCTGAAGTCGCAGTGGTGTCTAGTTTCCCCGTATAATTCAATTTAAATACTACTGCTCATTAAGCGCATTTTCTTCTAAAAGTTCTGCAGTTGTATAATTTTTTTATTTACGTTCTAAAGTATTGGCCCTTAACAACTTGAAGATTGTATGTGGATGATCTGGGTGGTAGGAAAGTACAGTATTGTAAATAAAAAAGGCTAGATGAAATACTATTGACATAATAAAGGGATCTGCTATTCGAAGCGTCTATTGAGCTTGGTATTTCCTTTCAACCCACTTCCATAAGCTCCTTATACCACTATATATATATATATATAAACTTTAGGTCTCTCTTCATGCCCCCTTTGGATTTAGTAACAACTTACGGTATTTTCTTTCATCTTTCACAACTCAACAATATTTTTTAATCAGTTGGCTGATCCAGGAGTCAAACTAAGTAGTCGATGAAACTTCAACTCTACAACTACAATTTAATTCTGAGCAAATTTTATTCACAACTTTTTTGAAACAATCCATTTAACTGAATGAGAAAGCAAATTTGTCCTTAACCTTCTTTAATATAATATAAAAGCAATTACTGCCTACGCAGGTCAAAAACTTGGGCGCTAGACAATCAAGACATAACACTGGTACCGGTCATTTTCGCATTTCTAGGGCTTGAAAATTTTCAGATGGAAAAAGAGTGTTACTGCCTAATTTCATAGGAAGCAAATCTGTTATTCGAACGTATCACTATTTTAACAATCGAAAACTCAACTCTAACATTGAGCACTCTCAAAGTGCCCTCGAGCAGTAAACTGAAAATTCTATATTGGATTCTACCATTTCTCAAATGTCATTTGACTATAACTAGTGTAATCTGATTATGACTTACCTTAACCTTAAATGTCTTATTCATTTTCAAGCTTTTATTAGGAAAGAAATCTAAACTTTTAACTTAGTGTTAAATGCTTCTAGGTACTTATTATCATTACACACATGCCTTTCGTTCCTGCCGTGCATCTGCAAAGCCGAGGTACCAAATAACTAATTCTTATAGCCGAGCTTAAAAATTACAAACTACTTTTTACTTTGATTTAATACAAAACTACTAATTTTATTGCCAATTGGATTGATCCGCATCACTTAGCGAAATTTTTAATACTGTATTGAAGTTAATGCCCAGGAAATTACTTTTAATTAGAATCGAATATGCTTCTGAGGAAAATTTTGAATACCTTTATCAGTTGAACA
Organism: Polydrusus cervinus; assembly: GCA_935413205.1. Classification (NCBI taxonomy): domain Eukaryota; kingdom Metazoa; phylum Arthropoda; class Insecta; order Coleoptera; family Curculionidae; genus Polydrusus; species Polydrusus cervinus. The sequence continues at coordinate 3,888,722 of OW284520.1, forward strand.
ATGTCTAGTATCAAATATCGAAAACTAAGTGAAGTTCCTGCGCGTAGTTTTTTTTGTTTACTATAACTTCACCTTATGGCTTGGTAACCAACCATTCCTGGTGTTATTGTATTTGCATAGATAATATGTGCATTATGTATTGTCCATTTTGTCATTGTGTTCTTTCCTAATTCCCTCTAACTTCTGTTGGATTATGCGTAGAAAGCATGCAATTTTATAATAATATAATCGTATAGGTTTTAACGTATTCATAGTTCTTCCCTGCTTAAGGATTAAGTACATCAAGTTATATTAGTCATTACTATTTTTAACAGAATATCGTACCTCACGGGTAAACATACTGTCTTGCCTTAAGCACTAGAATTATCAGGATTTTTGTTGATCTCATAAAACATTTCTCACAAACCAGCATTGAAGCAGATCAGCTGCTATCACCGCTTTTCATTATTTAGAACAATGTGGTTTTATAAAATACAGTTTGACGGCTATGACAGCTGGGGAGGCAAAATTGAAAGATTATGGAAGATTTTAAAATCAATTTTTTATAATTAATGGATATATTAATCAATCGTGTTTTCGATTAATGGATTTATAAAATTATATTATTATATAATATATAATTATATTATTAATTATATTATAATTATAAAATTTAATCTAATATTTCAACCGCCAAATTAAATAAATATCTGTAATTTAAAGTGGTATGCAGATCTGTCATAAACCTAAATATATTTCTTGGCATATTCGTATTTAAACTTCTTGACTTATTCATTTCTAAAATATTGCTTCACCAACTCAGTACTAAAGGATATTATTTTTCATAATTTTTTGACAAGCCAGTAACCTAGATCAGCTATTATCGATAGCGTTTCTTCTTTTTCAATAAAAAGTCATATTTATATGTCATAGCAGTTAACATCATATATTCCTCATATGATCTGTAACAATTGATCGATGTAGTTTTTGTACTATAAAGGTTAGAGGAGATCATACAAAAATCAATTAAGTTTTAATGTTATGGCAATTTTAGGTAAATTATGTATGTGCAACAAAATATATCAATTAATATAATACGTTTCTATTTTTTAACAAAATTCCTTAACTATTTTGCATAAAAGCAAAGTGTCCACTTCGTAGAAAAACTTGTAAATATCTGGAATTATTAATCACAAGTTAGGTGAAACTCTACCCGAAATCAAGTTTAAATAATAGTTATCTAAAAATGTTCTATAGTTTATGCCGCTTATCAGCAGGATTACTGATGTCATATTATCGGGCGGTTTTTTCAACTAACTGCAGTAGTTTGAATTTCCATTCCTTATTTTTTTAAATTTAACCAAATTAAAACGTAATTGTTTACGTTAAACTCCTTCAGCATATTTATTTTTACAGTTTACAACATAATCTTATTACAAGTATTATTATAGTATAACTATTCCTGGACCTTAAAGCAATAATAAAAATCATATATTATTATGTGTTATAAGATAATTATAAATCAGTTTTACGCCAATAAAATAAGATTAAAACTATGTGGGAAACAATTTATTGCAGTAGCAAGGTGCAGACAACACGTCAAAATCTGTACTTCACAGAGTATGAGCAAAAAATAGGTTTTAGGAGACCATGCTTTGTTTCTAGATAATTAGCATTGTAAAACCTAAATTTTAAATGAGCTGAAAGCCGTTTATAATTTATATGGTCTTTGTAACCATACCTGTGACCAATAGCAAAGCAAGCAGTTTCGAACATCAAAAAGAGTGATTAATCCAACTCTAACAGATTTCTTATGAAAAGTACGAAATCCACAATAGCGCTTTTGAAAACACTTGTAACCCTCATACCTAAACTAAAACTGCGCCGAAGTGTGAAGTCGTGTGAATATTATGTAAAATGAGTTTCCAAAATGTAAAGGCAACGTTAAAAACTCTCAAAGGCTCGTCTTTGTCTACATTGACAGAACCTCTTCTGTAATTTAGTCAGTTATATGCGATATTATCACCTGATATTAATAAACACCTATATAACAAATTTTAAATTTGTGTCTTATAATATTGTTCATTATTATGCTATATCATATGACTTTTCTTTTTGGAATATAAAGTATCCTATATATCAGGCACGTAGCTAGGGAGGGGGCGGTACTTGTAATCAGGGATATGAGTTTACTGTATTTTTAATTTAATTAATATGAATTATTTTACGTTGGCTGTAGAATATGTAGAAGGCTATCTACAATGTTAAGGTAATAAAGCTATTTTACGCATTTAAGTTAAAAAAATGGAAAGGAAGTTACAAATGTAATAAATACATGGATTTTCGTGTCTAATTTTACAGTACCGAACATATTAATTTTTTTCTTTTATTTTAGATTTTTCCTCGCTGAAGTGTGTTAGTTAAAATATATACTCCAAATCAGAGCTGGGTAATGCACTCGAAAAAAGTGCTTCGAGCGCTAAGCCCTTTGGAAAAATAATCAAGCTCCGAACACTTTGGAAATTCTAAGTGCTTAACATTATCAATTACCGATGATTTTTTTGAGTGCTCGCAAGCACTTTAAATGGCTTATAATCAGAAATTCAATTATACCAATTACCAAGCACTTTTTATAAAGGGTTTCAATTACCGAGCACTGTATTTTAAAAGTGCTTGTCAGCACTGTGCTTGAAATACTTTCGAGGTAATTACTGCTCAGCTCTGCTCCAAGTCACAAGTTTTTAGTGCACTGATGAAAAAAACAGATCGATCAACTTATGATTAAAAGTTACTTAATTGAATTTAAGACTTCGCCATTTGATGAATGCATGAGAGGTGGACTGACTTTATACGACGAAGATACGCATTGAATAGTCCATTTTTTTGACCAACAACCGTGAACAAGTGGAATATTTGCACCATCTTTTTCTTATGCTTTTGCACTCTTGCATTTCGTGGTCAATCAATCTTGTCTATTTCACATTGTTTCAATATTTTACATTTTTGAAGTGAGACATTGAAGTGTTTTATTGTTATAAGTGTTTTTCAGATAGCATTTTTGCTATTTTTTTGTACGTATTAGACATTTTGGCTGTATATTGCTGGACACCACCATGTACCACCAGGTACATATACGCGAGGACGCCGGCTTTGTCGTGGAAACCATTAATCGTTTAGCTTTCGGAAAAAAATATAAGGACAGTGACCAATATAAATCGCTGGAAATTATTTATATGTTTCTCAAGTGGCCGCTAGAGACCTTAATACTAATTCTCAACTACAAAAACAAGGGGTTGTAACGATATTTAAAAGTTTTAAAAACTTCGCAAACACACCGCTGTGCACTGATAAATGTATTTTCCCGATGCTCTAAAGCAGGCGCTAGTTGTACCAATCTTTAAACAGAAACAAAACCCATCTAATGACAGACCGATATCTTTATTGCCTGTTGTATCTAAGATTTTGGAGAAATACCTGGCAGAGAGAGTGAGTTTCATGGAGGAGAATGGCCTTTTCGAACAACCAGTTTGGCTAGGATTTAGTGTCTAGAAAATCACAATTATTCAATTTTAAAGACCATCATGCTGCACTGTTTTGTGACTTAAGGAAGGCTTTCGACTGTATGAATCATGATCTCCTCCTTAGAAAGCTAAGTTTCTACAGTTTTGGGCAGGATATCATATCTTTAATAAAGTGATGATTAAAAAATAGAGTGCAGTCTGTGGGGTGTTGATGTTTGCTAAGAGTGAGGATACGGTCGGTAATCTTACCGAGTACTTTTGCCGAGGCTGTGGAGGGGATGAGACTCACACAGTCCGCAGCAAAAAGGTGGTGTGGTACAAAAGCTACTACTGAACAAGGCTAAAACTGACAGGGTTGTATTTGCACTTTAAGAGACAGAAAATCTAAAGGATACACCCCACATTAAATTTGTAGTCCAGCTCGAACAGAACAGAAGATACGTTGGAATTCCTACACTATCATCACAGTATACACTTGAGAGTCTACTTCTACTATATACCCCGACAACTCAAATAACTATAAAATTCAAAATGAGTTACACAGCTATGACCTCAGATTTTAAACAACCCTGTTCCTTTCAAAACAAGTTTAAATATACATACATACAGGATGTTATAATGTACTTAATATTTTTAAATGGGTGACTTCTTGGGTGCCCCAGAAAAACGCCTAATACTTTTTTCTTTAATCGGCTGTCTAAAAAGTTGGGTAAGGACCAAGTTTCTCGCACGCCCATGGGGAAACCATGAACTTCTTCAGTAAGAGAGTGAGAAAAGCATAGCCGTACGTGCAACATTGTCAAATAGCTTTTAACTAACTGTCAATAAGAGCTGTATTTAGTATACAAACATATAATTTTTATTTATTTAAATTTTTAGGTAAGTAAAAATAATAATATAAAGGAGATGAATACGAAATCATTAGTTCATCATTACTGTAAAGTTAATGATTACCACGATGCACATATAACGATATGCCGATTAGCAAGCCAAAATTTGAACACCGGCGCGCATCGCTCGATCATTACGCTGCATCCGTTGCCAGGCCATTGTGGTTACTTTTATACATTCTTTGACTGTTTGTGTTTAAAGCGCGCTATCTGGCATTGAACTCTTGAACGTGGCGTAATACATGCGCATATTGGCATACCGCTGTATCAATGTATCTTGGTACTTACCAGTTGTTTTTTTTTTCTGAAAGGACCGCTCATGCTCACCACGAACCTGCTCGGAATCTTGATGGGACATTATGTCTCCCGCTGCCGTGACCAGCATATTACACACAGCACTATAAGGCAGTCCCCACCAGGGAAATTTTAAAAAAATGTAGTAGCTTGTAGACTGGGTAACTAGCATATAGATTCGAATGGCGCTACCTAAATTACGGTGACTGGGAGAACCGGCAACCTGAGTAAGAATCCACGACTCGGCATGAGGATGAGAGACAACTCAAATAGTCTAGTCACCCAGTCTTCATGCTACTACAGTTTCTTTTACGTTTTTTCGTGTGAGGACTGCCTTCGTAATAACTACAAATTATTAAAACTACCAGAAAACTTTTTACCACGTCATTAAGCAACTCGACAAAGACTCGAAAATTAGTAGTACACAAAATATTGCATCTGTTTTTTAATGGCCTTAGCTGCTGGAGCTACAACAGAGGAATGATAGGCCAAGAGGGTTTTATTTCATTCGACCTATCATTCCTCTTTGATTCAAGCGATAACGCTTTGTAATGTTTAATTGCGTCTTATATTAATGGTTTGAAGTGATTGCACAAAGAAATTTCGATGTCGAGTAACTAAATGACCTGTTATTTATCAACTTTTTTAACGTCGTTTTAATAGTTGTATTTAAGATGTGACAATTTGTTGCTATGAAACACGGGAAAATAAGTTTGAATCGTAGGCGTAGATTGGATTTATACCGACTTGTTTATTTTTGAATGAGAGAAGAATTTTGAACTTGTATTGTCTTTATTTGCTTTCAAGTCACAACGTTTCAACTGGTAAGTATCTCCAGTCGTCTTCAGGTGAATATTTTGTTTATTTTTATTATGGTTATGCATTTTTTTGGCAGTCTTAGGTTTTTGTTGAAGGTTTAATTTTTATTTCTTAAGAGTTTATAATAAACTAGAACGTGACAGAAAATATTTACCAATGAGAACCAGTGGCGTGCATACAATATAGGCAAAAAGGCATTGCCTACCCTGGGAACAATAAAACAAAAAGAACCAATTTTTTTTTATATATTAGTTTTTTTCCGTGTAGTCCAACTTTGGCAATTTATCTCTACATTACAATAATAATATAGAACCGACGAATTAAGCCTATATCCGCGCCAAGAAAGCACGCGTTTGGTAAGTGCATTGGTGCCAATCTTTAAGTTTTACCATAGTTTGGAAAATACTTCGCATTCTCAATATAAAATATAAAACACGCCTCTATAAGTTTTATTATTAATTAGTTTAGTTACGATATTTGCAAAGGGATAAGGTATCGTAAAATAAGAAGCACTTTTGTGCCAATTAAAATAATTTTTGCTGATAGGTTCATAATATTTAATAATCAGTAAGCTTATCATCATATTTCACACAATAATTTACCTTGTTTTTGGCAACATTGGTTTAATCAGGTGGGTGATACCTAGATTTTTAATTTATAATTAGTGTTTTCTCTCTTTTGCTAGACTTCGCGCCGTCGGGTTTCGGGAAAAAAATTAATATGGTGGCGTTAATTGTTACTATTCCGGCTAGCAGCGTGTCTGCAAAACGATGCTTTTCTGGATTAAAAAGATTTCATACCTATTGACTAGTCTAGTACTATCTTAGGAAAAAGACACAAAGTCTCGATCTCGTGACTTCACACGACTAACACTTCGTGTCTTTTTCCTAAGATATATAATATTCAGGTATCATTTAATAATGGAATACTTTTTCCAATAGCTATTAAGCTATATAAATATTAATAACTTGTCAGAAGAAGTCAGAAGAAAAGAAAAATATAAGTATTTCAAATGTAGCTTTTTTTAAGCTATTTTTATTCGTTATTATTTAATGATAAATTTAAATTAACTATATATGTCTCTCTTCCATGCCATTTTGGTTTATTGACTGGTGTTACAATATACAGGTGGTTTCATTAGGGTTGACCACCGGCGATATCGCGGAAACTACTGGGCATAGAAACTTAGGGAAAAAATCGTAATTGGAAATAATTTTTAAGTTCCGCATTTTGCCGCAAGGGGACACAATTAATTATTAAAATTCTAAGCTTTCTAATGTTGTTACCAAAGGTATGCCTTAATGTGGAAATTTTCGGAGAAATTTAGAATTTTAATAATTAATTAATTGTGTTCCCTTACGGCAAGATGCGGAACTTAAAAATTATTTAAAGGATTTTCTTAGAGCCACTTTAATTACGATTCTATGCCCAGTAGTTTTCGAGATGTGCCCCGGTGGCCAGCCTTAATGAAACATACTGTATAGTTAATTCTTTGTTCACTACCAGATATTACTTACTCATTATATTTTTTTGCAGCGAAGCACATGTTGTCCCCTCAAGATCACTTTTTACCTATTTAGTTTGCTACTAAGTTTTTAAATAAATAATTTTCGTTAGATAACTTTCCATTTAAGTTAATACATCAAGTGAACACCAAATAATAAATAGTTAATAAAATTGAAATAACTAAACCTGGGAAATGTCAAAATTACCAGCTGTCAACAATTAGGTAAAAATGTTTGATTTTATGTGTATATGTATATAATGTGAAAACAGCATCGAACAACGAGGACATCTCGTTGTATTAAAATTACTACACTCAAGAAATGACAGCGAAAGCTTCGAATTTTTAGCACCCTGTATATCCTTAAACATAAAAAAAGTGTTTCTTTGTTAATTCAATATCGAACGTCACATTCAAAATCTGATTAAAAAAAACTATTATAAGAAAGATTGATGGTAATATAGATGTGACTTATTTTAGAAAAAAAATATAAATGACAATTGCCCGATTTTTACGAACATCTTCAGAAATATATATAAATAAGTTTTTTTTTAACCAAATTCCTCAATTTAGCATTGGCTGCATTTGTGCATTTTCGGAATCTAAAGACTAAATGTTCTAGAGTCGAAATGTTAATATTTTGATCGATAGATAGAAGAGGCAGGATTTACGAAACTTCATTAAAAAAGTCTAAGTAAAAAAAAATACCTACCTGATGGGTGGCACCTAAAAGACGAAACCTGATAACACTATATCATAGGAAACGAAATGTAGCAATGGAAAAGTAAAATTATTTTTCTTCAACTCTGTATGACTGCCGATAGAATTTTGAAGAAAATGGACAAAAGTGAGTTACGAAAAAAAGGAATTTTTTGTAAAAGTTTTTGCTTGTAAAATAATTGAGATTCATTACATATGTATCTACATTACTAGTTTCTACATATCAACGATAATGATGCGCAATGTGCTGGACAGTTATTTTGTTGACAATATATTTTTTGGCGAAAATTTAATGGTAAATTTCAATCACATTAGTAAGATTTTCTATTGTAGGCGGTGTTAAAAAATATGGGCCTTTAATGCCATGGACAGATATCACGCAACACACGTTTACTTTTGTAAAATATTTTCTTAGCCTCATTGTTCTAAATTTGGGATTTTTACTCAAGACCTAATATGCTAGAATGTTACAATTCGATTGGTAGAAAATTGAATTTTTCATAACGTAAATATCGTTTATTTTAATAGCAAAAACTTTTATAAAAAATTATTTTTTTCGTATCTTTCACTTTTTAGTACATTTGTCTTTTAAACCATATCCTCGGACATACTGTGTAATTCCAGGAAGAGTTAAAAAAAACTTAATGTCACCTCCCGTTTTCACAACCCACAGGTACGCAACCAGTTCTCCCGTTTTCCGACAGACGACAGCACTGATTTATCATTAATCAGCTGATATTGTGACCTTATAATTTCCCCAGATTTTTAGTAAGCCGTTCACGTTGTGAATTATGTTATGAAAAGTAACCATAATTCCTGTGTCTTTGACTCCATTGCGAGAATGCTCAAAAATCTCCTATATATGCCATTGAAAATCGGTATAAATACTAGCCATGTAGATTTAATCTCATAAAATGGTAGAGGTTCAAGAGTATCTACAAGAATCAAAAAAATTAAAATGTCGCAGAAACAGACCCGAACATACGACTGATGAACATTTTCCCTGCGGAGGGATATGCAGGGTGGCGCATCGAAAACGAAACGGTGACATTTACTGGCAGCTCAGTTCTTTTTTGGAAACACGCTCAGACACGTCGATTTTGTTTTCGAGGGGGACACAAAATTGGAAAAAATCACGTTAACACGTGCCGCCCCCTGGGCGGGGGTGGCACAATCCCTAAAATATTAAATGGAAAGGAGGGTCGAGTGATACCTTATTTTAAAGGTATTTTAATTCCCTTTATGATGATGTAAAATTTATTCAGTTATAAAGGGAATTGAAAGACCTTTAAAATAAGGTATCACTCGACCCCCCTTTCCATTTATGATTTTAGGGGTGGTGTCACCCCTCCCAGGGGGCTGCACGTGTTAACGTGATTTTTTGCCAATTTTGTGTCTCCCTCGAAATCAAAATCGACGGGTCTGAGCGTTTTTACCAAAAAATAACTGAGCTGCCAGTAAAGGTCTCTATTTCGTTTTCGATGCGCCACCCTGTATAGGTACTCTCGACGGTCGAATAATTTGGTGAGAAATGAAAAATTGGTACTGACGCAAAACTTCACCATGGTTCTTATGACAATGTTTTGCACAAAAGATTCCACAAAATTTAAGTGCAATGAAGGTCTTAAAGATGGTTACATTTTAAGCAAAATAATGTAAAACCTTATTAAAAAACTAATTTGTTTATAATTTCGCAGGTATACTGTCTCTCAATGGTGTACCTAGTGACCGTATACTGGTGCTATAAGTAATATTTGGTAAGTTTTATTTTAAATTCACAAGCAATGTTTATTGTGTCATTGTCCTTTTTTTTATTATTATTATTATTATTATTATACACTCCCAGCGTTGATTCTGAATATACATTCACCTGGTATATCTCGAAAATTATGAACATAAAATCTTGGAATCAGTCGTTTAAATGGTACTCAGGGGTCCTGTCTAGTTAGGTGAAACAAATCGTCACTTTAATTAGTATATTTTTATATTCGCCAATTTTGTCCAAGAATTTATTCATGGCTGTACCTCCCCCTTTACAATTTGAACGCATATGGGCTTTCTAGCGAATAAGAATAAGCAAATTTTTATACAACGACGTTAAGCAGGCGCGGACCCAGAGGGAGAGCGAAGGCAGTTTCGCCCCCCCTCCCCCTGAGCCTTACCAAATGGCTATTTTTTTACTGTAAGTCTTGAAAATTTTAGGGCCCGTGAAGTGTCATAGTTTTTTTCACTTTTGAGAGTAAGAACATTTTTAGAGCCGGGATACGCCCTTTTTTTTTTCGCAAAATATATGTATATTATATTTTTAAATTGGCCATTGTTTCAAAAAAATTTTAGAATCATAAACTATGGATCCCTGTCTTAATTCCAACGTGTTTAACCCATTATTATTTATGATTTTATAGATTGAAGCACTATTCTGGAACCTACAGATGCAACTATTATATCCACTTAATCGTTCCATTATTTTATAAAAGGTTTATTGAATTTAAACCACCAGGACATGTCAACTACCTCTACTGCAGACGTTATATGCATAAGTTTGAAAAGTTTGGTTAGATTGGAACTTACTAAAACCGCCTTAATACCGTTATAAATGGATAGACCAAGAAAAGACATAGGTAAGTAAGGTAAAATTATGGGTAGCGTAAAAGGATAATGTTTACAATTAATAATAAACTTAAAAATATTTTTTTTATTGAAGTAGGAATAATAAATAAAGGGACATTGACCTACATTTAAAGTAACACAGATACTGGCAGAAAGTTTGCTCCCTGACAATAAAATTGTTTTATTATTGATTCCTGCCCAAAACATTCTTGATTTAATTTTTTTTAAATCAAATCACTTATTCATACTATTATTTAATCCTTACAACTTTCCAGGTTACCGTCTACAAAGTCGCATTTGATTGGATGCAGATATCAAATCCAGCTACCTCGTGGTCAAGAAGAGTAGTATAATCAACCTTGTGGAATATTATATAAAAAAAATTGTATCTTCTATCTGCAATAAAGGATATAATTATTTTGAAAGTGAAGTAATTGAAATATTGAAATAATAATGGTTAGTACTCAGTTGAATGAAGGAATGAATAATTTTTCTAAGTGTATCTTTTGGAAAAATAATCAATCAATAAAATAAAATGATGATTCCCTTCTCCCCGAAATTCAAAAAACCAGAAGATTTAAAATATAATTGCGAAACGAAATTGCGGCAACCCTATCAATAACGCACCAAATGAAATAACACATCATCTTATACAAAATGCTTTAAAGACAAACTGACATCCACGCAAATCCTAAAACTTTTAAATACACCCGCCGCGCGTTACACCCTCTTCAGATTTTATTTAAAAAGTTTTATGGGTATTTGCATGCATAATCTTTACATATGGCTTCTAATAATTATCGATTATAGTTGTTATATTTTTTTGGTTTTCAATAAATAAAAAATAGACCTTAGTTTTAATATTTCTTTGCTCAGTTATGCTTATTTCATAAAGTTTTAAATTATTTATATACCCCCCCCCCCCCCCCCAAACTAAATTTCTGGCTACGCCACTGTGTCAGCATCTTCAAAGAAATAAGTACTTGTGGGACATAAAAATATTAATTATATTTAGAAGAGGTCCTAGAATTTGTTGCAAGGAACTTACTTGTTGGGTGGCTTCCGATTTTAATTAATTTTTATTAAAAACAGTGTTCCAGAAGACTGTTTCCTTTAATAGTTTTAATTGCAAAGATACTATCGAACTCTACCACTATCGATAATTTTCCACCTCTACTGTCATACGTTTTAGGGATGTGTCGATGCAAACAACGCTTTGAAAAAGATTGATGATATCGATGCACAGCCAGTGGCGGCGCCAGGATTTTTGGGATGGATGGGCCCGATGATTTTAGGGTGGGCACTAGCCAAATCAAAAATAATTTCTAAAAAAAAAGGTCGCCGGCTCCCCCACGCTCTATAACGCCCTAAGCGGGGTAAACAAAACTCCCCTTTTGTCCAAACTGACGTTTCAAATAAATAATAAGGTCACCATCGTTCTCTTTATCTCTTATTATTACGTCCCTCTATATATAATTCCACGTCTCTCTCATAAAAAAATTTATAGTCAAATCCATCTTTCCCCACTGAAATCTCATTACAAAACCGAATCCCTCAATTTTTGGATGGTATCCATGTTTTTAGGATGGGCCCATGCCCATGCGCCTCCGCTGTACACAGTCCTATTTGCATAAAAACCTAACCCTCATGAAAAGTATTTCTAGAATTATCACCACCTCCCAAACTTATCCTCCTATCCAGTGACTTCTAAAAAAGGCCTCCTATCTAAAAAAAAATCTTCGATATATAATTAGTATCGATACTTCTGAAGTATCGTTTGCATCCCTACTATAATTTGTGTATCGATATTATTTGATGGATATACTATAAGAGGTATCGATACTTTATTTGATATACACTATTGGCAAACTCTAATCTAGGGTGCCGCCGATATAAACGCATCAGACGGAGATTATTAGTTAGTAGCGTTTAACACCAGAGAACACGCTATCCCCTACCTCCCACCTTCCATTCTATGAAAAACACGGTCGGAGCAGCCACGGGAGCGATCGATACGTCGACTCGGCCACACCACACACGTGTCCCCTCTTTCAGTAGGAGTGGTTAGGTGTCTCTTTTTAACTGAAGGTTTTGCCTATATGTGCCTTCTCTCTTGGTTGCATTAGAGATTTCGCACCTCAGATTCGATTTTGCCAAATAGTGTATATTAAAATAAAAATATAGAGATAGAGTATCACTCAAAAATATCGCATCCATACACACACGTTTAAACTTTTTTTGACTGAATGCTGTCGGACAATGTTTTAGAACGTATTAAACTGTTTTTTTATGATTATAATTATGGGGCCAAGAAAATGGATCAGTTGACCTAATTTTAAAACGTCTGGCATGAATGAATTACTTTATTTTGACTTTTCTCCTTTTATGTAAAATAAATTTCTTCCAATAACGTAAATCATGGCAACAACGCAACGCCCATCTCTTATCTAGCTGTCATTTTGATATGATCGTGCCAACCTTAGACAAGGAAAGGCGCCAACCAAAAATAGATTTAAAATAAATAGAAATAAGACAATAAAATAATTAAGAGGGTGCGGATCCCAAGAACCGTATTAAAGGACAACTTTCTACCGAGTATTGAGCCAATCGTATTACCCTTTCACTCCCATCTGCTTGAGATTTTGGCCTTTCACCAAAAAACAAATTTTATCTTGGGTGCAGGCCTTTCAATGACGTAGCTTCCACGCTGGCGGAGCTCCGTAGATTGACGCAACAATCTAGACATATTTTTAGGAAAATCAGTGGAAATACATAAGGAAAAATTCTATTTTTATTATAAAAAGTGTCTTAAACAATACAAAAATGTGTGCCTAGGTCAAAAGTAAACAGAAACATGAATATAAGTGATATTTTAAATTCTAGCGGTGAAGAGGTGAACGGCGATATGGATAATATGGACGTGTCGATGAATTACGATAATTCCGAGCTTATGGTTAGTACTCGAATTGTAATATGCTTCTCATTAATTTTTTTTACTTTGTTTTTATAGTTAACGACTATATACCTTATCGCTGCAAATATGCTTATTAAGGTCCTTATTAAAAATGCATTTTGTTTACAGTTAGGTGTCCCAATTTTATAGTAGTACTCGGTTTCTACATTATTCTAATATTCTAGGTTAGATTATTTTATTCAGTATCCAATTTTTTCCCATTTGTTATTAATTAGCTCAAAACTATAATTAGATCAGGGCTTTGTTATGATTTTACTTTCTGCATTGTTTACCTTTGCATATTTAGAAACAGTAAAAAAATATTCTTCCTTTTATAAACTGGGTGTTTCTAATCTGATTTTCAGCAATTAAGTGATTTATAATTACTATATAACTAACTTATGGATAGTTTTTTCTAGCTGATAATAATACCTTGCTCCTGCTCTTCCTAAAAAACAAATATACACAACAGTTTATTCATTTTCATTATTCCAGAGAATTTTTATTATGCAATCCTTATTTTTATTGTTCCATATTGTTGATAAGAGAGCACAATATTAACAAAAAGTAGATGCTTGATTATATGTTTCTATAGCTTTTAACCTACTTAATGTTTCTTTGGTTTCAACAAAAGTTTCTTACTGTAGTATCTACTTTTATTACCTGTTCTGTTATCTGTTTTTTTGTGCATTTCGATAACCTAGTCTTTATAGAGAATTTAATTTATTGAAATGTAAAGTAGGACTTGGGCTTTTGTAGATTTGCTTCAGATTGTTAGGTTCAAATTCAATGTACCTATGTTTTTTTATTAATACTCTTTACTACAATCTATTTATTTCAAACTGGCAGGAAATGAAACCAAATACATGTGGACACTCGATGTGAACAGGGTCATATTCAAGGGCCAATCAGACATTACTACACTATGCAAATCTAAAATGCCAATATTTAAATAACCTTTAAAATAATAGAACATAATGTTGTGCAAAATGAAGCTACAATAAATTCAAATGAGCTGAATGAAGCGAAGTTCTGTACCAGTCGAATCAAGCTTCTTGTGGTTAGGTTGTTTTATACTGTCGCTGCCAGTTGAAAATAAATACACTTTAAACAAGATATTAATACCTTGGGCCCTAAATCATTGTTTCAGGGAAGTAGTTATAGGAGATAAAATGATGGTAACTCATTGCTCCCCTTAAAAATGATTATTAATTTAAATTGAATGTCTCAGCAAAACAGATGGGGCAGTTAGGCAATTTTATTTTCAAAAAAGCACACATCTGTAACAAAGGTTTGTTTTTTTTGGAAATTTACCCCAACCTTCATGGGTGCCCATAGGGGGAGAGGGGGGATTGTCATCCCTTAGATATCATAAAAATATAAATAGCACATCTAATATATTTTAAATACTTAATAATTTATTTAAAACAATATTAGCTTTTTAAAAAGCTTAGTAAATCAAGCTGGTTTTCTTAAAATACATTTTAAAAAATATATAAACGTTTTATAAGTATATGAAACACACCTTATTTTTTAGGGCAGTTTTCTGTTTGTTCGATTTTGGTTGGTAAATTAAAAGAAAGGACATTTTTTTAGATCATTGTCAACCAGATGGATGAATGGTAATTTTTTTTTTTTGCACCTCACATTTTTTGGCAATTCTCAGTTCTCGGCGCAAGTTGTTTCACATTTATTGGCCCAAAATGTCTGTAATTATTTGATTAAAAATGCTTCTTTATGACCTGTGATAAAAATGGGTCCCAAGAATTAAAAAATATTTGCCTGTAGCATTATTTTATCTTATCACAATAGCATTAGTTTTATCTAAAGAAGTTTGATTGCTAATTCATTCTCAGTAGGTATAATAATGATGATAAATAATTTAATAAAAATGGCAGTCATAATTTAATTAAATATTCCACTATCTTGTAGTAGTAAAAATTAATTTACGAAAACGAAACAACCTTGAAGTTTCCTCAGTTAAGTACCTATCTATTTTTAAAACAAAAGGTAAAAAGCACTTGACTGGTATTTTTTTTTAGACTTTGTGTGTTATTTATTAGAAATATTTTGATGCAACATTAAGTTGTTTTTGAGGCAACGCGTTTATTATCTATCACTAATAGTAAGGTCAAAAGTTTTTTTTATTTTCCATTAAAGTGAAAATGTTAAAACTAGGTTCCTGTTTTTATTTTTATGCCTGCTGTCCTATATGCAAAATATATTTTTTTTTTATTTATACCGTAAACAATCTCCCTTGTCCATGAATGTAATTAATGGTAGTGGGCGACTAGGGCACCTGAGAGTGCAAGTGCCGTAAAAAACAGAGCACTGGCCGGGCGCCTGATAAAAAGGTTAATTTTTCTTTATTAAACGGAAAATATTCTTGAATGATAGAAGAGTTTGTCTTTATTTGTTTTACATCACAACGTTTCAAGTGGTAAGTATCTCTATCTCACTGAAGACGACTGGAGAATACTTACTTACAAATTTTCATTATTTGGAACCAGGGGCGGATGAGAAATTTTGAAAATGAACTTTCCTGGCCTTATAATCGTTTCAACAAAAAAATAACTAGACGAATAAAAGATACTTCCCTGCATTCATAATGAATAAATTGATGAATATATTAACCCGGTAAAGCGAAAAGGGTATAAAAATAATCTTTAAAAAAAATATTAAAGAAAAAAGTGGCAATTATTATTTTCATGAAATTGCTATAGGAGACTTGACAAAATATGTAGGGAAAGAAAATATATTTTACTCCACACATTTTAAAGAATCGATTTTTACGTATATTTTCGAGTTTTAAAAAATCTTGGGACACCTCTAAACGTTGAGTTAGCTCAAAAATATTTTTAAGGGTTGATTTATAATTTTTTCCAGAAAACTTTATCATTTTCATCATACCTTAATGTACATATATCCCATCCTATTGCAGAGTTCGGAGTTCTTCGACTCGGTTTTGTCATTGGAAAACAATTTAGAAGACGGGTTTTTTTCAACCTTTGAAGATGACATTAATCTATCAAGTGATGCCAGCCATAGTGATGAAGTTTTGTCCCCTCAAAGTTATTATTCAGAAAGTGATAAGACCAGCACTTACAGTATGGAAAATATGGACGAATCGTAAGTATGAGATTGTTTTAAAAAAAGGAAACCTGAAGAGATACAATAAATATTTATGGTAGAAAATAAACGTCCATAAATAATGAAATAGATAGGAAATATATCGGCTAAAGAACTGTATTTCCTTAACCATCTTAATTAGTAAGTGAAGTTATTATATTTTAGATCTTCGGTACTAAATAGTATTGATAGTCTTGACGACCCAATATTATTGTCATTTTTGGATCCGCTTACAAACCAAGAAGTCAATGAAGTATCCGTTGTTACAGCACCTTCCCCTGTAGTTTCTTCTACTCAAAAACCAACAAAAATCTTAATTCAGAATCCATCGAATAAGAAATTCATTGCTAAACCCATCATTAATGCAAGTAAGTTATAATTTCAAGTATTCCATATTGGCATTTATCAAATTAATATTTTTTCGAAAATCATGTAAACAAAATTTTCGGCTAATATCGTATATGAAAAAGTCCTCCGTCAGTGGCGGTTCATGGCTAATTTAAATGGGGAGGCAATACATTTAGTAAGGACATTTATTTTACTGATTATGTAAGGTCTACTTTATTATGCATAAAAATGTATGTAAAGTAAATATCTTTTTTAGCGCATCTTAAGAAAACACCCCAAAAAATGAAACCACAAATATTAAAAGTACAGCAGATGACTAATAACGGACGACCAGTCCTGTTACCTTTAAATGTAAGAAGTATTAAAATTTTAAATACCTCAGCAGAAGTAGCCGCTTTGACCAACAACTTGAAAAGACGTAAAATTGAAACTATTCAGACAATTTTACCACAAGACGGTAAGTTTACGTGTTCACCGAATTTAAAACGAACCTCCAGCGAATTACGGCCGGCCGGCCATTACTTCTCGGGCAAATTACGGCCGGCCGGCCAAAACCTCTCCGGCGAATTACGGCCGGCCGACTGATCCTAAGTAGGCTACTTAACGAACTCTTTTTTTTATCTCAGATGATGAAGATGATGACGATACTCATGTAGTATCATCGACAAACAACCAATACCCCGCATTGTCTTTGACAAATGAGGAAAAGAGATTATTATCAAAGGAAGGAATACAACTGCCCACTCACCATCCATTAACCAAAAATGAAGAACGAGAACTTAAGAGAATCCGCAGGAAAATCCGTAACAAAATTTCTGCACAAGATTCCAGGAAAAGGAAAAAGGAGTATGTTGATGGACTGGAAGAAAGGTAACGATAAGGTTATGGCTTTCCAATGAGTCAACTCTGTCCGCTAGCCGCTAATTTTCTCTCTTGATTATTTTTATTGTATATGTTGTTGTTATGTATCTTGCAAAAACTGCCTTATAAATCAGACCTTTTTTTACAGGGTTAAGCGAGGTTCAGAAGAAAACAAAAACCTTTTGCAGAGAGTTAAAGAACTGCAAAGACAAAACAGGACTTTAATAGCCCACGTAAATAGATTACAAGCTCTTATCTGCAAATCAACAACGTCGAAAGCCACACCTTCGACCTGCCTTATGGTAGTTTTGCTGTCTGCATTGCTTGTGTCCCTTCCAAATATGAGATTGTTTGAAAGCAAACAGCTTTCAACTGAAAAGGAGCAAGTGAGCATTAGACGATCTCTGCTTAGTAGTCCACAAGCAACAGAAGAAGATTTGAACATGGAGGAGTTCTTAGTTTTTAAAGACGAGGAGCCCGAGTTCGAGGCTAAATTCGGAGATGATGCTCATGACATTGAGAACGCTACCGAAAAGGAGTTCACCAAGATCCTTTCTGAGATGGGTAAGAGGCTAGACACTGCTTAGTTAAATTTTTTCTCTGTTATCAAACATACAAGTGGTTATATACGACTTTTTATAAAGTAAAGTCATTCTTTATGTTTTACACATAACTTTTTCCGGTCTCATCTCTTTTACTAACCTCAGATCGGCACTGCTTCATCCCCTGATTTAATTGGTCATTTTCCCGCTCACGTCACATTTTGAAGCAGAACTGCCGACCTTTAATCTAACCTTTTTTACCCAAATGATGTATCTGTTTTAATCATTGCGATAGAATAAACAAGGAGGCCCTATTACCATTTAATTTCGTCTACGAAAAACGGTACCAGGGGGCGGGGCAAAGTGTCATACCAATATGGCCAATTCATCAGGGCCTGATTAAATTTATTTTGAACAATTCTAAAAATGCTTGGGTCAACTAGAATAATATAATTTCATTAAGCAATCAACAGCTTTGTAATGGAAATAACGGAAATGGTATTAAAATTTTTGTTACACTTTTTTATAAACCATGTGACTTTTCAGATGAAGATGAGCAGTGGTATAGTACCTACATTTTTAATTTATAAATATTTCAGGTTCGATTGCAAGTAAATAATGCCTGCCAATGTCATTTATGTTATTTATATATTCTGGTTAAAAATCTTTGTGGAACTCAACATACAAGTTGTGTTTATTTCGCACATTGAAAAGAGTGACCTGTATCAATAAATAAATAATGGTGAATTTGCAGTTAAGCGGTCCTAAAAAGTCCAAAGTTGCTTTAACTTAATTGTAGATGTATTGTTTTTACATTTTTTTTTGTTATTTAATAATTTAAATCAAATTTCAACTAAACAAATCATAGGTAACAATTAGCACCCAAAGTTTATAAATACAGACATGCCCTTTATTTATACTAACCTATGAAACGTAATTTTCGCCGTTTTCTTATCCACAGCATTTCTGCTGGAACAACTTTGCACAGCACAAGAAATAATTAATATCTATCACACAGTAGCAATAGTTTTACACAAAAATTGAAAATCTTCTCATAAAATCTAAAGCCACCTCGATTATGATAGATCCAACAGCTGACTACACGAATGACATAAGTGTCGTACCAATATGGCGCAGGTAGGGTCACTTTTAGTCACGTGATGTCGCCTCCTTGTTTATTCGATGAAGCTGACTGATGAACACATTTTTTCGTTCATAAAATGTAACTTTTTAGTACTCACCTCATAAGAAGTGCTTATTTTAAGTATAGAAATCACTGGTTGCATTATAGATTCTTTGTGGCTACGTAAATGACTGTGCCTATTTTTTTTAGCCATATTGCGCCTTTTCACACTTCACACATCACAAAATTTTGCATCGCGTGATAACACCCTAACTGTAGACCCTTGTCTTAAAACATTTGGTATTTATGGGATTTTTTTTTAAATACAGGTAACAAATATGATAGTTTCATGATGGATAAGAATGACTCTGAGAAAATGAGCATCTTCGGCCGAATGATGGAAACAATGAAAAATCTTTTGGAGAAAAACAAACCGGAATTTTTTGAAAAAAAACCGCCCGACTATTCAGGAACATATAACAAAAATGGATTTATAGAGCCGGACATTGATGACTACATACCCGGCGATGAAGGGCCGCCGTTAAAACGGACAAGATACATCGTAGATAATTATGAGTACAGTTCTAATGCAATAAATAATGAGGCTATCGTTTCCACCACAGTTAAAAACCAGATTTCAAAAGATAAGTAATATGTTAATTTTGCCCCAATTACACTGGTACAATATGCGGCCTTCATGCGATTTTTTTAATAGTTTTAATTTTAGTCGTATTCGATTTACTCAGGTTCAGATCAGTTAAGTTTGTATATTGGGTATCTGAAAAATTTGGATCATTCCTCTGATACTTTAAGCCGTTTATTAAAATTCATATTATAATATTTTGTGACAACATACAATTGTATGTTGGCATCAATTAATAATAAATAAATTTTTCCGAAAAATGTAAATTTCAAGTTACATAAAGTGGTCGCAGTTCTGCCAGAAGTAACATTAACGACACCCCGAAAGTTGTATTTTTTGGTCGTTTGGTAAAAATTCGTCGATACATTTACTTGCTGGTTTAAACACCAAATAAGGGGACCACGGCATGCGACAGTGGCTCAGACGTGAGTAACTGACATTCGGTCGTAGCAGTCCTAGTTCGATCGTCGGAGTGGACATACGCACAATAAAAAATTTATGTCCGAAATTTAGCAGGTTTAAGAATGCAGGGAGGAGTGTAAATGTATCATCTTTCAATGCACCCCATTCACGCCGGTAACCAGGCCGGATGAGATTGGATATCTCGGGGGGTGCGGAAGAAGGTACACACTCCCCAATCGGTAGGTCATGTAATGGTTAGAAACCGAGGGTTCATAGCCCTTGGCCTCAAATAAGGGTTTATGGATATTTATTAACAATTTTCCTCACTTTTACTTTTTGTGCTTTGCAAACTTTGTATGCACACTTCCTGTTTCTCTAGACAAAGGCACAGATCAACTCAAAACTCTGCGAAACTAGTCAAAATTCGTGTGGAAATCCTGAATGGCGTCCAGTGTCAAGTCCTTTGGCCATCAACCATTAAAGTAATGGGGTAGAAATAATACTCCAAGTCAACCTTCACTCATTCAGTAAGAAATTTTAATCTGTTCTACATGTTTCGAACATATAAACGTTCATCTTCAGGAAACGTTTGAAACATGTAGAACAGATTAAAATTTCTTACTGAATATATCTTAGTGACGGTTGACTTAAGAGTATTATTTTTCTCCATTTAACTTGCCACCTTACTTCAAGTATGGACTACTTCTTCACATTAAAGTAATGTTCGATTATAAAAGCTCTTTGTGCTGCCGGCCGTGATGAACTTATTTTATTTTTAAATAAAAACTTCTGATCTGACATTCATGATTTCCACTCACCTTGACGTGAATGTATTGTCTCGACTTCACGGTGTAATAAAAATGTTCCTGTGATACTGAAAACACTTATTGCTCTATACAAATCTTTGTGTTGAGTGAATTAAAATTTAAACTTATTATACCCTGTAAAGTATTGTCATTTAGGTGATCTGAACCTGAGTACCTGACGAAAAATCATTATTAGTGGTCGACGTTGTTTTTTATTTACTTTTAACTGATGGGCTTGAGTCATTGGTGGAAATATCTCCGTAATCCAATCATACCAATTCTCACATACATTTTTGCATGTAGCTTTTTTGTTATAACATTATTTGATCCACAAGCCTGGCCAATAGTATTTGATACATCTTTCTGCCTCTATTAGTTAATTGAAGTAAAACTGCCTATATTTCAGTACGTTTTAGAAAATGAAAGAAGTCATGAAGTTTTTACAAAAATAATTTTCTAGTTTTTTAAATTTATTTAAAAACCAAAGCTGTTTGTTGGTTTTTAAACCCCAATTACTATATTTTGCTAACAGTGCAAATTTATTACTTTTCCTTCGTCATACCTTAAATCGTTTTCATCTGTTAACAGCAACCTCAGAAAAGCGACTAAATACGAGTTCGGATGAAGGATTTAAGTGGGGAATAAGCCGGCCAACTTTTATAAATATGCTCGCGTTCACGAGCATATATAGTCCGGATACGTTGGGTTTGTATTGGGAAAAATATTTTTTAGGTGTTTAATTTGTTGTGGTTATTGTAACTGTTATGCGTGGTAGGTAATAAACCGTTACAAACATTTTTCTCTGTATTTATTTAGACTCGAAATTTTTACCCCAACATCAAAGGTGCCGACGTATTTTGTTGCTTCTCTGGTTGTCCTCTCGGGTTTTTGATTGCCTTTTTAGATGTATAATAGCTGGTTGCATAAATAAATATAGTTCCGATTAGCTTAACCGAGCTTACCGAGAACGATTTTTCTTTATGCATGTAAGTAGTTTAATTTAACTGGTCGAAAAGAAATCGCATGAACATTTGTTACTAAACAGATTTTTGTTACTCCTTCGTTTGCTATTCAATGTAAAGTGTTCCTGTTATATTTTTTTATACAATAACATAAAATGTATTTTGTTGCATTCCAAGAAAAAAAATGTGAAAAGCTTATTTGGTGTTTTGAATATTGAAATTGCAAATTTTCTTATATTTTTTTTTTATTTAGGAGACTGTTAAATTATAAATTATTGAGATTTTTAGTATTTTTGTTCTCTTATATCATATTGTTTTTAATGTTAAATCAAGAGTTTATCTATTTATACCGAGGTAATTTTTGTAGATAATTAATAGATAATAATTTCTAAGTATAGGTGTATGTAGCTAATATATTGAATACACATGCCTATGTATATTAGTCTTTCATTTATTTATAAATGTTAGTCAATGGGTCACCAGGGAGAATTACGCAGTTTTTGATCAATATTTCTTATCCTTTTCGCTTTATTCGAAAAGCGGCCAATAGCCGTGCTTGAGTAGCAATTACCTACAGTTTTAAACTAAAGATTTTTGATTAATGAATTAATAAAAGCAAAAAACGAAAATTTGTCTATTTTTCTTTTTCTGCTTTTATTACTTTATAAATTCAAACTTGTTTAACTTTAAATTGTAGGTAATTATGCTTCAAATGTTGGTATTTGGCCGACTTTGGATAAAATTAAAATTTAACGAAATATTGATCAAAAAACCAAATGACGATGCGTTACTGAAACTGGGATTTCAGTTCATAATGGGAAATATTACAATTTTTGGAATTTATATTTTTTTAAACTGACACAAACGACACTGCACTGTAATGGGTACACAGTACTGTATAACCGCTCAGTACCTATTAATAGTACCAAGAACACACGTGAAAAACTGTTTGGTCCTTACCAGGAAATTGTGTGTGACATCTGCCATTCCTCTAAACTAAAAGTAACTTTTCTTCTTTGTCCAAATACATTATTCCACAGGAACCCCCTTGTCTCACTCCTCCCCAAGAAAAACAATCGAAGGCCTATAGTCATTATATTTAAATAATATATTTTTCTTTCAATATAACACATGGTATAACATTTTAAATTACAAAATATTATAATCACATTTCTTTTAGTTATGAAAAAATTTAAGACAAATTAAAATTATTGTGTATTAAGTACACCTGTAACGATGTAAAGGTACTTAATGAATCTTACATAAAGTACAGATAATGCCATTAAAATTGACAGGATGTCGGAATCAAAACGTATTAGCGATGTGGAAAATAATTCATCAATTTGTTTTTAAATATATTTCAAAATTTTTGGAAATCTATCAATCAAATTGTCAATTAATAGTGTTTTAAGTTTTAATTGGAATAATTTCCATACCAGCGTGAAACGTAGCATCGTTTCCTGGCTTGTCTAATTGAAAATTTAATACAAAAATTTTACTAAGGCGTTCACAAGAACTTCTAGTTTGGCGGATGATACCTTATTTTTTGTCAAATAAAAATTGCTAATTTATTTTAAAGTTATACAGGGTGTCCCATATCTTATGGGCGTAGAGTAACTAGTACTAGTACATCAAACTAAGCCGATTATGTCATATAAGTTTTTTCGGATTGTTACTCGAGATACAGGGTGTTGAAAGTAAGAGTTTATTCTCGAAAATAGGCCATAATTTTAAAACGGTTTAATGAATCGAATTGAAAGTTGGCAATATTATGTTTTTATGAGCAAGAAAGAAGAATTTGTAGAAATTTTTAAGTTTTAAACTAGAGGGCGCTAGTTGCATACACTGGGCTTTATAAATCCATGATTTTTTTTCTTACCTGTGATATTAGGTATTTTTCAACTATAGTTTCTTAAAGAAGGGCATTTTCTGAGTCAAAAAGGTGTACTTGATTGATCTTAATATCTTTAACGGTTTTCGAGATATTTCCCTTTAAACATACCAAAGCATAAAAAAAACATAGTACCTACTAAATTAATATTTTAATTATCAAAAAAAAAACTTATAAGACATAATCGGCTTAGTTTGATGTCTAGTATCTCCAGTTACTCTACGGCCCATAAGTTATAGGTTCAAAATATGTCATCCGCCATGCAGAACATAAAAATAGAAATATTGCGGTTATTAATTTAAATATTTTATTTTTCAAAACGAAGCCCCGATATTATTTTTAAAATCTGAAAAACTGACTCTGCGCCTCTGGCGAAATTCGTTTTTATAATTTGTATAAAAAAATTTTTTTATTGCCATCGAACCCCACGGTTTGTGCGTGATGACTCATAGACTACTGTTTGCTCGTAAGAGTCAATCATCTACATTAAAGGCCTTTTTACATTGGGTGCAATTGCAAGAAAAAATTGCCTGAAAGCATGCGCTTTGCCGACGTTATAAACAGCTGATGCAGGTTTTAAATGGGAAAACGTGCATCAGCTGATTAAAACGCCGTCAAAGCGCATGCTTCCAGGCCATTTTTCTTGCAATTGCACCCAATGTAAAAAAGCCTTAAGGTTTATAATTTTATGTAAAATGCGCCCAAAAATAGCCCAGATCGTCGACTTAAAAGTTTGTAAATGTCAAAGTAAAATATGTGTTTAATATGAAGACCCCTTTTTACTGCCCTGCCTGATAAAAAAAGACAATATAAATACCATTTATGTAAGATCCATTCATTAAGTGACTTTTACATAAATACTATAAATAAATGGTACGATGAGTTAAAACTAAATGTGAAATTTACAATTTAAAAAAAATCAATAATAAAAAAGAAAGAATGGTACCTATTGCAAGTTAAATTTTAAACATGAGATCGAATTATTCAGGTAAAGCAATATACATATATAAATATAGTTCATACATTCGTAGAACAATGTATAAAAAGCAAGGACAAAAATCCTAAAATCAGAAAAAGTAAAATATACACACCGCCGTTTTAGATTTAAAACAGCCTTTTTTAAAAGTGAAAGGTATGATTAAAGATTAATATTACATCTAACATCACATCTGAATTATTCTTATCATAACCACAACATTCTTATGTGGAGTATTTAAAATTATGTAAACAATAAAGGAGCTAAGAAGTTATTGAGCGGTGATAAGTATAAATGTAACGGGGAACAATTCTAATAAACAATCTCAGTGGTGGCTGCTATATAACCTTTTAATTTAACCAAAGTAAAATTCTGAAATAGTTATATCATCTAAACCTAGTAACCTTTGCTTACTCCACATAATAAAGCCTCGTTTTTACGATTGTTACTGCCACAAAGGCAATTGAGCAGCGATCAAATAAAACACAACACTTTGGAAATAAAGTTATTGGTGAGGGCCTCTTATAGACATAAATAAGGTGAAGTGAGGATCTGGAGCAAGTGGGTTTTTTTGTTTTAATTGTAAAAAAATACTTTTAAATACTAAAACTACAATAAAATGGTTTTTGGACTCTTATAGACCCCAACATATTGTTAAAAACATTTTAATATTTTTTTTTAAAGTTACAGCTTATGTCAAATGTATCTAAACTTCGTCTATAGTTACAAGTTACGGCAAAAATGTTTAAAATTTTTTATCTGTACTAATTTAAAACTTAGGTTCAAAGTTTTTACATCCTCAAAGTTGTAATCACTAACGTTATCTCTATATTTTTTTAACATTTCAATTTTTCAGGTTTTCAGTTTTAGGTTAGTTTCTTTGTTAGTGTGGTAAGTGGGGATTAGTTCCCACTTGTCCCATTTAAATTTTTTATATTAATAAAATTCAAAGTGAAAAGTTTTAAGAAGTTGAAAAGTGAGATTGTGCGTAATCTGCAAAAACTACAAAGTGAATAAAAACTTAAAAACCGTATTACGTAGTTTTAAAAAAAGTTATAGAAGAAGAAATCTCTAACATAAAAACTTCTTTATTTTTAGGAATTTTCTAAATCTGAAAAAAGCCTGTTGTTGGTGAAGTCGTAATAGATTAACCCACTTGCTCCAGTTGAATATAACATTACTCAAACGCGATTTACCCCACTTACCCCAGTATCTGGGGCAAGTGCGTTCTATGGGTACATTTTCATAACAATTTTTTGTTTAAATGAAATTCTTGGGTAATTAATTAAACAAATTTTGTTTTAATTGTAAATATCATTAATTACTTCCTGTCTAAAGCGCATCTCTGTAACTTGATTTTTAAAAAAGTTATGTAGTTTCAGAGGCGACCTTTTATATTTTTAATCCCCACCTTACTTATTGTTTTTGTGCATGATCAGTTATTTGAGGAAAAAACGGAATTTATTACATTTTGATTGACTGAAGTGACTGTTTCGGACTAAATTTTAAAAAGAATTATGACGACCTAAATAAAACGGATGCCACTGTTTTAAGCTAAAAAAAAAGTTAAAAATTGTTCTATTGCGTCTGGTTTCATCGCTCCTCAATTAATATAGATTCTATGAGTATGGGATAAAATACAATACTATAATGGAGTGAACGAATGGCAGAACCTACTTTCTCCTCTCCCGTTTTCCAAGGTGGAGAACATGAAAAAAAGGGATAAAATTCGCCACACCCGCGAAACGGCCCAAAACTACCCCTGTTTCGTATTTTCTCCAGTAAGTTTCATTTGGACCAGGGATATGTAAAATTGAAAAGGGTTTCGCCGCAATAAGTGGGTTACGACTAAAGGATGATCAAATGTGGGTGGTGATCGAGGGATGGTCCCAATAACCCCCGTCGATTGCCCAAAACCACCTCCCTTCGAATTGAAAAAAGTTTCGAAGTAAGAAAAGGGTAGCGACAGGATAATGTTGCTAAGAACTCTTAAGAGTTGAAAAAAACCAACTGTTTACCCCCTTGAGAGGGTGGTTTCAACCCCTCAGGGATTAGTAGTGACATAGTTACACAGAAACCTGCCCTTTTGCTTCGAATCCCCCTTAATTTACCATTTTTCCTTCCCAATACATACATCTAGGCGTGAAAAAACAGGAGGGTGGTTTTAGGCCGTGGGGGTCGTGACTCGTGACCCATCTCTTGCCTCAAACCCCCTTTCAAATTACATATTTTTCGATATATCGAATACATTTGTTTTAAATAGGGTTGAATCAATACGTTTTTCTTGGTATAAACATAAACTAGTCATTTCGTAAATCTTTTTTATAACCCATAATGGTAAAAACGCCTGTTTCTCCACAACATGTGTTTTGTGGGTTAAAATTCTTTTGCATAACACCATCCAACTATACGCTAAGTCCAAAATTACTGTCAATGATTCATCGCTTTTATATAGAGTGCAGCGGGTTGCACGAAGTTAGAGGAACCAACTTCCAGTGTATTTTTGAAATTCGAATAGAGCAGAATACTTATTTTCATGGAATTTTTTTCCTCTGACTTCGTACAACCCGCTGCTTTCGATATGAAAGCGATGTCAGTCACTGACAGTAATTTTGGACCTGGAGTTTATACATATTTGTAGCTAAAACATAATAAGTAATTCATGATTAGGTATATGACAGGTCATCTTTAAAAATTATTTTATCTCAATGAAATATTATTACAAGACGAACAACATTCGAACCTTTAGCCATCAAGTAAAAACTTTTTTGTTAATAAAATAAAAAATAAGGTGTTTTCATTTTATTCTAAAATTCAAAAGTAACTGAAAATGTAATAAATTTTTAAAATTTTGTTCTAAAAAATGAGTAATTGAATTACTTTTTATTAAAGGGTGTAATTTGAAGTAATTTCATTACTTTTTCTGAAACCTAATGGGTAATGGATTATGGCTTTTTGCCCAGCTCCGCTATTTGAACCTTCCCAACCTTAGTTCTTAAAAGTTAGAAAGGTGTTTTATGTACCAAACTATAAAATGCATACAGTTTTTAATAATAAAAAATAGTAAACATACACTGCGTCTGCTTAAGTTGGGTACATATGAGGAACTGTCTTATTAGTAATTTTACGGAAAAACTTCTGCTTTCTGATAAAATAATGTTTAACTATTAAAACTTTACATGTACTAAGTCGTCAGAAAATCAAAATTAACCCAAAGAGAAGACGTATCCTTAGTAATAAAAATTATACCCGAGTTGAGACTCTGAATACTTTTGCTTAACTAAGAAATCGAATAATAAGAAACGTTCCTATTATGTACCTCACTCGAGCACACTCTGCATAAGGTGCTGTAAAAAATTGTGATACCCCTGGCATGCTATTTCTTCATTTTTTAACAAAGTGTTAAAGGAACTGTTAAAAAATACCACTAAAGCTACTTTATGTCAACCGCTTTAACAGGGTTACATTTTTTTATATTTAAAAATGATTTTTTTAGTTTAAAACTTTTTTGTTTTTCTGTGCTGAAAAAAAACACGTTTTAAATGTTTTTTTCAAACTGATATTTAAATTAAAATTTTTTTCACTAGAAAAATATTAAGTATTTGTTTTTTGCAAATGAAGCCCATTCAAAATATTGACAATAACAAAACATATTCCACCAATGACGACCGAGTAATATAGTCCCTTTTATCAAAACAAGACGACAAAACAACAAAAAAAACTACAGGGAAACAGTAGTAACAGTCTTTATTTATTTTGATTCGCAACGTTTCAACTGGTAAGTATTTCCAGCCGTCTTCAGGTGAATACTGAGTATGTCAATGTGAAGACGGCTTGAGATACTTACCAGTGGAAACGTTGTTATTCACAACAAATAAAGGCAACGCAAATTCAAAACTCTACTGCCGTTCAGTTAATACTGCTATTTAAAAATAACAAACAGCTTTTATTTAGTTTCAAATTTTGCTGTCGCTTTGTAAACTGTTATTCAGTACTGTAATAATTCGGGACAGGTTAGCCGCCGTCGACGACAGCGTGCAAGTCAAAACAAGCAAGCAGTCTCGCCTCGCAGCTATTAGCACATAACACTACAACAACGGGACAACACGTATTATAGTTTCTACATTTACTTCTGAAGATAACAGTTGCGACCAACGAATTAAAAAATAACAGTTGTAAAATATTATCGCTAACTAAGAACCCATCACTACTTATATGACAGTTTGGAAACTATTATCCTTGAGACTTGAGGTTATATGAAATAAAAACGTTTTTACGCCTGTGTGAACATTATTATGAAACGATATTACAAGACAGTACCCCAGGTCTGTAAAGAACTGATTTAGTAGGCTTGGCAAACAAGTACTTTTACGAATTAAACGCGTATTCTATATTACTCGGTTGTCACCACATATCACTGTATTCCACCGGGTGACCACGAGATGAAAAAAAAAAAAACATAATAACATCGAAACAAAACGAAAATCAAATTAATTGTGAAAATATATGTACATTTACTGTCGCGGTAAACAAATTAGAATATTTGTAAAGACTGCTTGACAGTTTGCAATTTTTCTTTCATGTAAGTTGTCTTTGAGCAATTAATATTGTGGTAATAAAAATTTAACTTCGTTTTACAGCGTACAACTTGACAAGGTCGTAGGTGATGTACCACTTGCCAACCTTTAAAATAAAAAGACATTTGGTTAGGACTTACCGACGCTTTTTTGTGCATTCATTTTAACATAACAGCATTACAGGACACAAAAACAAACCAACAAAATGTACCCACTATAGGTTAGAAAGAATACAGGGTGATTCCTAAGTAGATACTTCTTTTTTAGCTGTGTATAGAAGGCATTAAAATAAACATTTTCAAATACCTTTTTTCAAAAAATTTAAAAATAGGCGAGATACAGAAGTAAAAAATCTAAGTGCGGGCCTGGCCTGCTATACTTTATGTTGTTTGTCTTACTAGTCATGCAATTTACGGGTCAGTGATTTGGCTTTCCACTGCGGTGTGTTTTTCTGAAGCCCGTTAATTTTAAATTGGTGAAACGTGAAAATGGTAAAATTTAAAAACAATGAACTAGTAGATATGGTGCTAATTTACGGTGACTGTCGTCAAAGTGCAGCTGCTGCTTCGAGATTATGTTTAAGTTAGGCAGGACCGAATTTGATCCAGTGTAATAAATGAATGTAAGTACCTTATTTTTTAAGTTTTTTGAAAATGTTTATTTTAATGCCTTCTATACACAGCTTAAAAATTTCAGGGATTTTCATATTTAGGTTGGTGTCTCATAAATCATCAAAAAATCGCCAGAATAGCGGTTGCAATTGCAATAAAAATAGGGTCGGAGTTATATTTCTTGCAAGCAATACAAATTGCGCCAGCTAATCACTAGCCTCGTTCTGCGCATACTCGCAGGCAAACTTTTCCTGCGTGAAAGAAAAAGTGTAAACTGTAAAGCGGCCTTAATAGAAGAGATAGTCTATAACAATTAGTGCTTTAAAAAAGTTGGTTATTTAACATAATATAATTTATATACACTAAATTAGAGCCATTCGATAATATTTTCGTATAAAATGCATTCTTCATAAAATATTTAATTTAAAAACATGTTAGTCCTTGCATAGTAAATATTTAGAACTTGACATAACAAAAAAAATGTCAGTTCCCATATTATAATGAAAAATACAAAGTAAAAAATATTCCTAGCAACCACCTTACAAACACAATACAAAAAAAGGCGCGAAACAAAAATAATGCATGTAAAATACTCAGTCTTTCTCTAAAGCGAAATAAACATTGAAGGAAGCGAAAAAAGAAATAGTACTCCTCAAAAATGAAATTCTGAATTCTAACAGCACTTTACAAATATACGTTCACGGACTAAGGGGCACACATATTTTACGCAAAACAGTTTTTTACTATACGCAGAAAACTTATTTTAAAAGAGGCTAATTATTTTTGTCGGAAATATTTACCTATTTTTTAGATTTACTAGGTTTACTATCCTTTTCTTCTACTTTCGACTGGGTTTTGTCTTTCTGTTTTTCGGATTTATTCTTAGAATTAGAAGGTTCGTTTAGCTGCATCTTATCTGCCTTATCCTTATTGTGGTTTTTGGATGACGGTTCTTTTTCTTTCTTATCTTTTATTTCAGCATTTTTTAAGACGTTTTTATCCTTCTTATCAGTCTCCAACGACTGTTGCGTCTTCGTTTGGACCTTCGAACTTCCTTCCTTTTTATTAACATTTTTATCACAAACATTTATGTCTACCGAACTTGTAAGTTCAGTTTTCTTAATAGCCTCTGTTTTTTTTGGCTCCTGATCAATTAAACTTACGGCTTGGCTAAGAAAATGATCATATTTTTGTGGTTCTTGGGACATTTCCACTTGGACCTCCTTGCATTTGTGTTGCTTGTTTCCTAGACTTTTTTCTTTTCCTTCCGAGTTCTTTTCAGATTTCAGATCAATCCTTGCCCTACTTTCTTCCTGATTTTTTACTTTACCATCTTTTGATTGTTGATCTTTTTCTTTCATATCTAGCATCTTACTCTCTTCAATTTGATTATTGTCCTTTGCATCTTCATTTTTGTCTTTACTTTCCTGGCTTTTATCTTTTGCTTCTTGCCCACCGGTAGGAGAATCCTTTTCTTCGGCTATTCTAGGTAGGAACTCTCCTGGCCCAGATAGGGTTAAAGACAAACGATTTTCTGACGACGTCGCTACTGAAAAAGTTAATATAGAATAGTTAACACTCAAAGTGTATTAAATTCGGAGTAGTGATAAATTTGCACCGAAGAGAGCGGTTAAATGAATGAAGATTTTTTTTATATGAAGTGCACATATTTTCTATGTTGCCCGGTTGAAATTTACAGCTCGACTCTACACATTTTATTTACGTATACCATTCGTATTGGTTATAGGTCCCTTAATGACGTGCTAATATGTCAGTCTGTGATTTCTCAGGTTTTTTTTATGAAGTAAATGTTATATAAATATATATCATCCAAAATTGAAAGCCAACCAAAACTCGCTCAGCTTTAAAAAATATTAATGCGTATATTTTTACGAATTATCAGAAAATCAAGGAAGAGTACACTTTTTTGCTGTAATGCATTATACAGAAAAACAAAATTTCGTGAAATTTGTCCATTATTTCTCATTCTGCTTTCATTATTTCGTTACGTTTGGTTAATTAAGAAATTTTATCATAAGCTTAACTAGTTATTTTTATTACAACTTTATAACATTGTTCTGTTATCTAAAGAATGCCATACCATAATAACCTATTTCTTTCATTTTCTTTTTCTTTGGTTAGTTATCATAAATAATAGTTTTTAAGAAACGAGTGAAAGCTCCAGACAATGCCTAAAATCTCAAAGTAAGAAGTTGCCCACTTTAAAAGGCCATAACTCATAAACTAGTCATAGGATTGGGCTACGGCCATGGACACTTTTAATCAGGACGTCAAGATTTAGAATATACCAAAAAAAAAGCCATTTCCCACAAGCTTTGTGCGGGGTCCTTTGTTCCAGTTAAAGTTCCCAGTCTTATTTTGGTCTGCAGCTTTATGGGCTTAAAAAGACATTTGTAACAAATTCATTTTTTACAGTTTTTTTAAGTAAATTTCTTAAAAATATTTAAAACGTTCATTCTTTTAAACGCCCGCTTCTAAAACAAAGCATCGTTGCCACGACAACACACACTGACTCTTGTCCCCCACGTCTCTTAACACATAAATACAAAGTGGTTAAATAAAGTAAGTGTAAAGCCGTGGCAACGACGACACGTCTGCAATGATTAACCAATTAAAAAGGTGAGTTTTCAAGACTCTGTAAAATGTGTAAATTAACTTGCCTTTTTTACATATTAAGCTAATGAATGCAGAATGTTTTAATGTTACATGCAATAAATAACATCAAATATATAAATGTTTTAGAAACCATACCATTACAACTGCATTCTTCATCAACTTGTAGGCAAGTAAAAAAGAATAGAATCAGTTAACGCTTAGACAGTATGGTTCTACAATACCCCACCCTGGTATATTTAAAACTAAGTACCCAGTAACCCATTGTTTATATTATTTAACTAAAATAAAGAAGCTATACACAGGATGCTTTCTAAGTAGTCTTAACATAATAACGTAATGGAGAGTTAGAAACAGAAAGCCCTATCTTCCTGCTTACAAATTTATTTGATAAAAATCAGAGGCTACGCGTTTCGTCCTACAAGGCCATCATCAATTTCGGTGTCGGCCATAGACGCATGTAAATTTTGTGCATTAAATTATTTGTGATAACTAACCAAACATTTTAGAGAATTAGGTTAACTGGTAATAAGATAAAATAGTATCGTTTGTAGTATTAAAATTTCAGGTACGTGTGTAAGAGGATTAGGAAAGGTATGTTTTCTGGCCTGGAGTGTCAAAATCGAAATATTGTGTAGGGATTAGTTAGGTTATCTACTGGTTAACCATTAAAAGTATTGAATTTGAAGATAATTTGATAAAGAAGGAACTATTAGCTATAACAAATTTACACAAACATCGTTTTATGAAATATGCCGTCGAAGATATAGCTGAAAAACAGTGTAACTGGGCTGTGCCCACCGCCATGTCATTGAGAACTAAATCCTATAGAACCTTTATGGGCGCAAGTGAAAGGATTTGTAGCAAGACACAACACGACATTCAAAATGAAAGACGTTAAGCTACTGTTTGATCAAGCCATTATGGAAGTGACACCAGAGAACTGGCGAAAAGTAATACATCATGTCATTAAAGAAGAGGAGAAAATCTAGGATCTTGACCACCTGATCGATCGGACTGTCGACCCGTTAATTATAATGTCAAGAGGAGATGACAGTTCCTCAGATGACAAAGAATATTATGATTTTTTATAATTTAATTTCTGTATAATGTATTTTTCCTATAATGTTTAATAAAAAATAAGTGTACTAATACTTTATACATAATGCACGCAAAACCCATAAATTGATCCAAACCCTAGTGGTACTACCTGCCCTTGATGAAAATAAAAAAATTTGAAATGAAATCAAATTACAAATAATTGGCCTAAATATTCGTTGGGTTACTCTGTAGTTCCTTTGCATACCTAATAAGCTTTTATTACTCTACACCTTTCTGAAATAGACTATAATTTAAAATTAGCTCTTCCGACTACATAGAAAACACCTTGTGTACTCGTAAAGTCTTTCTTTGTTTTACAAGAAGCCAAAAGTGTAGACCCCGACATACTTATTTTCCTTCTACTTTTTTTTCACATAAGATAGAGAGTAGATTGCTTACCGGGTTCACAAGGCACTGACTGCTCCGCTTCCACTTCTTTCTCTTTTTCCGTAGAAGTATTAGGTCGCCAAACAGACGAACTACCTGTTCTAGTTTGAGTTTTGACAGCAGGAGCAGCACTACCCGAAGAACATAATGGAGAAATTGAACATTTCGTTTCAGCGCTTCTCGGATGCAAACGATCTGGGGACAGCGCTCTACGCAAAAGAGGTGAACCTGGCTCTCCCCCCTTCGGACGTGCAAAACTTTTCTTTGATTGGGCAGCCACCGTTATGGGTGCACTACCCGCGCTAGGGCTGTAGGATTGTGTAGTATTAGAACTACCTGTAAACAATACACCTGGGAATACAAAAAAATATGAAATTTAATTAAAAGACCTCATGCAACAACTACACATATGAAAAAAGTCTTACATTAAGATAAAACGTTTATTATTTTCTAATAATAAATAATATATTTTTATTTGCTTTTACTATTTTACTTTAAGATTTGCTAGATTTTATTGAAAGGTTTACTAGATTTTATTATAAGGTTTACTAGATTTTATTGTAAGATTTACTAGAACTTATTGTAAGGCGGAACTTTGTGCAGCAAGAAATTTATTTGCAAGAGAGTCTCACCCGAAGTGGGCATACTAGCGAGCTTATGACGTGGTGAAAAATATTCCGTAAACATCGACACACACTGAAAGCACGATGCAAGGCGGTAGGTTCTTTATTATGCTAATGAGTTTTGGTTGATTTTATTTCGGAGACGAGAAATTTGTTTTGTGGAAAATAAGTACTTGTTATTGTATTCTTAGTTAAAATAATGTACCTAATCGTTATACGGATATATCTTTTAAATTTTGTCTTATTTTATTATTAAAGCTATAGAATATCTACAAAAAATAAAATTAGGTTGAGCAGAAAGTTTGAAGTGTTAATTAATAATAGGTATAAAAGCACCTGCAAACAGGGTGTTCGTGTTCCACCGGGAACCGCTTCGAACTATATATGGAAAACTATACATAGGAAAATTTTTAAAATTTGCCATCGTGGTAATGCTGATGGGGACGACCGGACTAAAAAAATTTCATAATGGTGGTACTTCCGGTTACACCGGAAGTTAGTGTCAGCTAGGGTAGCCAGATTTTAAAAATTGAAAAGCGGGAAATGGATAGTGCCTGGAGGACAAGTTTTTTTTGAGGACAAGAACTTTTCTTGAATCTTGTCAATAACTTAGTAACTATGGAGGTAGACAAGCGTCCCGGTACTTTTTAAGGGAACTTCAGTGTTGCCATAGCTCAGAAACTAGTGAAGATAGAATTTTGTAAATTTGAGATCTTACTAAATTTGGCACTACCAATTCCCTGCAATAAAAATAAATAGAGCAATCTATTTAAAATAACAAAATTACTACGTGTAGCGCAAAGCTGAGAAATCTGGCAACTGCGCCGACATCATAATCCAATTCCGCATGCTCTAAAACCCCCATATACCAAATTTTGTAGGCGCAACTTCAGCAGGTTTAATAATATCGAATTTATTCCAGTTAAAGTCCCTACCCTGTATGCCTATACCTATAAATATCTAAGCGTTTTTGACATATTTGAATTTTTCTGTTAAGAATGACGTTTGCAAGCCTTAAAATAATTATCAATTTTTTCTATAAAGAAGCCTTATATTTATTTAATTTAATCGGGATTCCTTGTTATAAAGGACCTGCTTTATTAGATTTTTTATAATATTTTGATAACTATTAATTCAGGGTGTTTAAACAATAAGATTGAAAAAACTGCAAAAAGTATACATTTTCAAAGGGAAACACCCAAATTTTATAATTACTTTTAGTTTAGCATTAAAAAAGGGTAAGTTTGTATATCTCAAAACTGTTGAACATTATTAATAAGCACATTGTGATGGCTTCTGTTTTGCGGAAATCGATTGGCAAATGTGTCCCACGTTCTTGATATAACTTTAACACATTCTCCATAAATAATAAATAAATTTAAATAATCTTCGTTTGTATGTACAATTTAAGCGCACAGGCATGATAATTAATGATGTTTAAATGGTAAGTGACAGCTTCATAAATTTTTCTCGCATTTGATTGTTTTTCAACGACGTTATAGCCAACTAAAAGTAACTAAACTTAAAATCTGCAGCAAAATCGCCATATAAAAATATTAAGTTGGCAATGTTTCTTAAACTAAAATTTTTTGGAATATACAAACTTACCCTTATTTTTAATGCTAAATAAGAAATAATTATAAAATTTGTGTATTTCCATTTGAAAATCTAGTCTTTTTGCAGTTTTTCAATTTAATTTTTAATCATATTGTTTAAACACCCTGTATTAATAGTTATCAAAATATTATAAAAAAGCTATTAAATATATCTAAAACGCTTAGACATAGGTATAGGACATGGTATACAAGATATGCCTAAATTCTTGCGTAGAATGCAAAAATGTAGTAATATATAGAGTATTCTATTTAAAATAAGCAAGTTGACACTTACTTCCGGTATAACGGGAAGTGCCACCATTATAAATATATTTTAGCCCGATCGCCCCCATCAGCACTAGCATATACTGTCAAATTTTCAAAATTGGGAGGCACAGGCCTACCCTGAAACTAAAGGTTTTCAGCATTGGTTATCAAATACTTCGTAAGGTCAATAGTTTTTCAATCAACATTTTCTTATATTACAAATTTTTCACCATGTTTATTTATAAAACAAAAGATAAGTCCCGCTGGTTCCAGGATTTGTTGACTGTGGTTACTAACTCGCGCAGTATTTTGTCCGTCGCGTTCCGTGCCATTATAATTAATTTTTTTTTAAAGTGGTATGTTTTTGACGATTAGTTGCGCTGCACCTTCAAAAGAAAAAAAATAAGTACCTAGATTTTTTTTTAGTAACACAGAAACAACAGGAGGTAGTACCGTATCGTCGCGCCAATCCGATACAAAATCACGGTATTAAAGTGATAGGGGGGTAGCCAAAAAAACGTGTCAGTTCTCAAAAGTTAATTCTATAAAATAAAATACTTCGCAGCCTTTTCTACACTTTCTCCACCTTTCAAAAGTGGCTACAAAAAAAACAAAACTTTGCGTTTTCAAAAACTTCTATACTTCTATCAAAACTGATTCCTACAAAAAAAAAAGTCGCAGTCGTTTCATAAACTCTCCCTAACAAAAGTTAGTAAAAAGTATATTTACCCCCCCCCCCCCCCCCCCCCCCTCTGCCCCTTGGTCAAGAGACAGGGGCAACTGCCCTCTTTATGGACGCCCATGCCCAACAAAAAATTGTATTTTATTACTCTGCGTGGCATACTGTCCAATTTTTATTTATTACCTACCTAGCTTCTTAGAAGCATTGTCACTATACAGTAGTCTCGCTTCACCAAATTGTAGCTGCGAGCCAATAACATGAACAGATAAATGTCATGTGACCAACGCCAAATTCGTGCCTGACAACTACTTTTAAATCGTTAAACCATGGATAAAATAATAAACACATTTCACCTTTAAAATGAATTTATATTTTAACAGGTTTAGACAGAAGCTCACTATATAAACAATATATAGAGCCTGTATAATAAGCATAAAATATATAAACAATCGAATAGAAATAGATTCATTATGCAACAGTTGGTTTCTTTACTCACTAAGAACCTTCATAAATGGCTTTATTTTATTGCATCTATCACCCTTTACCAAGACAAATTAAACTTTAATTTTAGATCTAAGAGTTAATATACCAGGGTTACCATACATCCTGGGATTTGTCGTAAGTTCCCGGTGACCCAGTTTGGGCCTCTAATACCGATAAGCTATTTACCTTAGTATATTTTGTTCACTATCAAGAGAATAACCCATTTCGATAAAAAACGAAACAAAAAATTCAATATAGCCCATTTTTGATTGCAACAAATCGACTCGATTTCGTTCAATTCTTATCCTTACCTAACATGAATAAGAAATTTTGAAAGCCCAAACACTAGTTTTGACAAAATGGTGAACGCGCCTTGAACATTTTGCCCTGCGGCGCATTATAAACCATCCCGGTCTAAGACGAAAAATGTATGGTAACCCGGAGTTAATAGCACAACTACTAGTTACGTCTTTTTAATATTAACGCTTAGATATTCTGTTATTGGCACAGACAATTCAAAAAGGAAAACATAAAATCTAGCCCAAAATTACCCCCGAATTTACTTCTTGTTCGAATACCTATACTTTTTTTCAGTGTATCATTATTCTCTCTGGATGTAAATTGTTTCACGTCAGCCGAGAATAAATTCAGCTGTATATAGGCAACTTCTATAACATGACAACAAAATTTACCTAAAACATGAGTTGCGCGCTGCAAGATAACGGACTTATTACGACATTGTTTTGTCTCAATTTTTGAAGTCTTAAAGATAAGACATGGAAGTTCTAAGGTACATGGCTATTTTTTTGAAAAAAAAATTCTTAGCTACGATATTAACCTTGGAAAAGTGCCTAAAAATACGCACCTTTAGTGGGCATTTTCTTATACATATTCTTATTTTTTTCAAAAAAGGGCTTTGTACCTTAGAAATACAAACATTCCTTTATTAAATTTTAAATTGTCCCGACAAATATTTCAAATAGCCTTTGCAGAATCCTGCAGTAGCGAAACGGTGTTTTTCATCCTCTAAATTTGCACGTGGTAGAGCCGTAAGATTTACTAGATTTTATTGCGAGATTTACTAGATTTTAATGTAAGGTTTACTAGATTTTATTGTAAGATTAACTAGAACTTATTGTAAGATTTACTAGATTTTATTGTAAGGTTTACTAGATTTTATCGTAAGGTTTACTAGATTTTATTGTAAGATTTACTAGAACTTATTGTAAGATTTACTAGATTTTATTGTGAGATTTACTAGATTTTGTTGTAAGATTTACTACAACTTATGGTAAGATTTACTAGATTTTATTGTGAGATTTACTAGATTTAATTGTAAGGTTTACTAGATTTTATTGTTAGATTTACTAGATTTTATTGTAAGATTTACAAGACTTTAAGTAAGAAATATAAAATATTCTTAGTTATTATTAATTAATTTCTTATAATGGTATTATATCGTTTCTTAACATTTATTATCTGTGATTCTGTATTTTATGATCATTATTATACAGAATACTAAAAAATGTTTACAATCAGTTATAAAAAAGCTAGTTAGCTCCGTAGTAGTACTTACCTAGCTGATGTCCAATAGGGAAAGCCAAAGGACTTGGAGATCGGGTCGGCGACGCAGGAAGAGGGGAAGGAGACGGAGTCCTAGCTAAAGGTGAAAGAGGGATGTGTCCCACAGATTTTCTTCTATTAGGGACAGCTGGGCAAGGAGGTCCAGTGGTGTGCAGAGCTTTAGGACACCCTGTGGAATGCAGTTTGTGTTTTAGACCATGCAAAGTCGAAGGCCTTTGGTAATGCTGTTTGTTGTTCCTCCCATTTGGAGCTGTGGTAGGTGAAGGGGTGCCAGATGATGTTGAAGCGGGCGAAGAGGTGCTAGAATGTTGACTAAATGAGTCGGAGGGGGAGAGACTGGAGCGATTGCCTCCGACACTGCGGACTGTGTTGGAGGAAAAACTACTATCGCTTCGTGGAAACGATTGAAAACTTCTACTTGGAGTGACGCTTACTGGTGATTGAATGTTTGCGGCAATCTAAAAACAAATAATATCTACAGATTGCAAAAAGTGTAAGGTTTATAATTTTCAAACTTTCAAAACCTCTTCCGGTGATGCTTAAATTCTATGGAAAAAATCACTTGTTCTTAATTTTTGAGTCTAGAAATTAGAATTATGTTATTTCTTGTGAATTGCTACCATTACTTAAGGAATTATTATTATTAAAATAAAATAAACTAACTTGTTGCATCTCGACGCTAGCTCGTTTAGAACTAATCCTCCGAAACAAAGACGTCTTCCTTCGTTTATCACTGTCTCTCTTCTGCTTTTTTTGCCTATTTAAACTACGTTTAGCCAATTTGCTTTGTCCAGGTTCTCTTTTTCTACCTCCCGTTTTGATCGATGTTTGCTCTAAAGGAGTAGCGCGTAAGCTGACGTGCTCGGCACCTCCCAGCAGCAACTGTAACACTTGTGTGTGGTATAGGCCTTGAACTGCTTCACCATTAATATGGGTAATTAGGTCTGCTGGTCTTAGGCCTGCCTCGAATGCTGGACTTCCTTCATCTACGGCCTGTAAAAGTGTTAAGATAACTGTAACTTTTAAATAGGTAAACAAAAATAAGCGAGGTATATTTAAACTCTCACAAAATTATAAAATTCTCATCCAATCCTACAGTCTGTTGTTTATTTTTTTACTGAATCACGCCAGTTAGTTGTCAAGTAGTTGGGCGATGTTTATGAGTATTTTATTTTTTTAAATTGTTAAAACGTAAAAATGGAACATTATGACAGGAATAAACAAGTGGATATGTTGTTTATATGAACTATTTTCACAAAATGTATGGATAATTGTTATGCTTACCATAACCAAATGGTGCATGGTATAAATATCAGTGTCTCCATAATAAACTCTAATTGTATGGACAGTAAAGCCAAATCCTTTAGGTCCTCTTCTTATAATTATGGGTGGCTTCAGGCTGGTAACCAATGGAGACAGCTCACGACAAGGTGAAGTATCTCTGGAACTGGCTGTACTAGATCCTCCGCCGCCGCTCGGTGAATGTATGCTACAGGGTGGACCTTGAAAATCATCTAAAAAGATTTAAAAAAAAACAATTAACATTATATTAATATAAACAACAATTGTCGCCTCAAGACCAGCGAGGTTATTCCAAACATCAGTCTTCCAAAGTCACATTAGACTTACCTGAAGGTATCATTAACGATAGCCCAGACGCTGAAGCACTTTTAACCACCGATCTCGATTTATGTTTGGCTGGTTGTGTACTGGATACTTGCACTCTACCCAAAGGCGACAATTCCCGGTTTTCTGAAGAAGATGTGCCAGCTTCCAAACTGCTTGGTTCATCTTCCACCGAAATGGAGAATTTCGGCAAAATATCCCTGCCGTGAACTGTTTTTCGTCTTCTGCTGTGAATTTGCGGAGACACGTCATCGCTGTCGGTTTGTGAAGATTCTGGAGTCGTGATGGTGCATAGAGATAGATCCAATGAAATCTGAAATTAATGGTTTTTGAATGAGAATGACCCCAGACAGGAAAAAATGAGTCAATGTTTATTTAATATTAATTCAGTCAAAGCACTACACAAGAGATACTCTCGAAATGGTCATACAGTATTTATTGTCTTACCTTTCGAGATTCAGTAGATTTTGGCGGTATTCTATATTCCCTTTCTGGAGCAGTTAAAGCCAGACTAATCGAGGTTTTCAGCTTTGGTTTACTATCGCTTCCAGAAGCCTCAGGTGTGGAAACTTCAGTCGTAGTAAGAGAACTAGACTTAAGACTACTTGTATCAGATGTAAGGCTCAATTTTGAACCGTGAGTTTTCCTGTACTGCGGCG
This sequence comes from Polydrusus cervinus, assembly GCA_935413205.1. Classification (NCBI taxonomy): domain Eukaryota; kingdom Metazoa; phylum Arthropoda; class Insecta; order Coleoptera; family Curculionidae; genus Polydrusus; species Polydrusus cervinus. The sequence continues at coordinate 3,930,524 of OW284520.1, forward strand.
AACAAGAAGAAAACAACCCAAACACTGGAGAATCGTCAGTATCGTCTGTATCATCTTCAATTTCATGACTGTATCTGTCCATGCGACCTAAATAAGATCTATGTGTACAAAAATATCTGACTAATTAAAATTGTTGAATCCAGAAAAAATTATTGAATCAAGAAATTGTTGAATAAAAAAAAAATTGTTGAATCAAGAAAAAATTGTTGAATTAAGAAAAAATTGTTGAATCAAGAAAAAATATAGGAATGATTAAATTATACAGTGTCGTGGACTCAGACCAATTACCATATTCATGTTTCCCCTTAAGGACATTCAATGATCACATTATAAAAATATACGCACTATAGTAATTATAAGAATGTGATTTTTTCCGTAATTTTAGCAGTAAGGATTTAAATATGACATTAATAAATGTGTACTTGCCACTTTGACAATGCCATACTTACTATCAAAATAACTAGTATCTTCATCATGCTCAAGCTGAGGTACAAACTCAGCCTTCTGCCTCAGTAAAGAGTTCCAATCAAGCCCCTGGAAGTACACGTGCTCCTTGACTTCGTGAGCTCCCCCAGTTCCTAACCTGTCTCTTGGAAAATGCTGAAGCAACGCTGTTATGAGATCTTTTGCTTCCTCTTGAATGGACCAGTCTTCGTTTTCTGGCCACTCTATATCATCTAAAATTCGAATTAAAATCATTAAAACCAAAATTGTTAAGTTATAAATTCGCGCAAATCCTAAACGTACCTTGAACAGTATGAGCAAATAGTTCTTCAGGAGTGTCTCCAAAAAATGGCACACAACCAATGAGAAATTCGTACAGGATGATCCCCATTGACCACCAATCAACTGGCTTTCCATAGCCTTGCCTAAGAATCACCTCAGGAGCGATATATTCCGGAGTACCGAACACCTGTTTGTCTGAAAATTGGTGTGCTTCGGTATCTATATACCCTTCGTAAAGGTTGGTGGCCACTAAAAATATTTTTGAGTAATCAAAAATTGCTAGCAGGATGTTGTAAATGAAAGGTGTACCAGCGATGACTGAATTATAAGCTCGTCATCACAAGATTTCAAACTAATGCCTAGTCAATGGGAACTTGCCAGTAAAAGTATGGGTGGTATGGTTTTATGGTAGTAAATAAGTAGTATTACAATTTTCGATTTAAGACATGAAATTCTTGAACATACAGACAGACACAACTGTTTTTAAAATTGCTTTTAAATAATGGATTTTAAATGTGGTTCATGTGCCCGTTCTTATGTATCTTAATATGTTTTTTTTTTACCCTGGGGAGCAATTATTTAAAAACCTAAAGATTTAAAATAAAACCAAAACGTTGGCGAAGACATACATCAATTTCTTTTCAATCTGGTTTCATTCCGCAACAATGGCGGCATTTGTCAATACGGATGCTGGGCACGCCGAAAATAATAAATATAAGAGCATTTTGATTTCTTTAAATTCGATTAATAAAAAAATATTGACTTTACAAAATATTTGAATGCCAATACCTTCTGCATCGATGCTATTATAGAAACTGTGGACTATTTCTCTTCATTCGTCGCTCCTAGCCCTACTGATGAGCCATGATATGGCCAAACGCGTCTAGGGATGAGCCATGATATGGCCAAACGCGTCTAGGGATGGAGCTGACGAAGGAAGGGAAAAACTATTTTCATTTTAAATATAAAAGTTTGTACATTATGTTATGTATAATAACTAATTACCTAAACCCAATATGAACGCTGCCACTGACTCTTTAAAAAGCTATTTCTCTCTAAAACACCAGTAGACAGAGATGATAAGAAGAAAAATATCAAGCCTATTTTCAAGTCAATCATTAATTTTAAATTTGGTATTAAAATGATATATTTTGCTATATTTGTCAGTATGTACGTTGGAACTTAACAAATCCATAAATCTCAGTATACTCACATGACATAAGGCCCATCTTGCTAAGACCAAAATCCGTCAATTTTATGTGCCCCAAGGCAGTTATTAATAAGCTAAAAATTAATAATAATGATTATTAAAGATGGAATTATATTACCTTTATTGTTATTAACTTTATTTCACTTTACCAGTATGGTAAAGTCAAATTTAATCATACCAGAAAAATTCAAGTTTCCAATTTTACTTGGAAAATTTAATTTGAACGTACCAAGTTCCAAATTTATTGCTAAATTTAAATTTTGGGCACATTTTATGAAAGAAAAACTATATTTTGTTTATTCAAACCAAATTTACCTATACAGGGTGCTAATTTACGGTGAGTGTCGTCAAAATGCGGCTGCTGCTTCGAGATTATACGCAGAACGCTTTTCCTTGCGGGCTCATCCTACACCCAGAAGTTTTCCTAATGTTATTCAACGGGCAAGTTAGGCAGGACCGTATTTGATTCGTAGTGTAATAAATGAATGTAAGTACCTTATTTCTGAGTTTAAAAAAAAAGGTATTTGAAAATTGTTTATTTTAATGCCTTCTATGCATAGTTAAAAAAGAGGTATCAACTTAGGAATCACCCTGTAGACAGGGTGGAGATTTAAATGGAACGCTGCTTATAGGGGCTCTGGAAATCAAATTTCTCTAAAACCCAAAAATACGTCCTCAAAGATTTTTATGAGCCTCGCTTCTGTCATGTAAAAAAAAATTGGGACCTCAAGGAGGAAGCGCAGCCCGAACTAACTTTTTCTTTCAAATTAATAATACTTACTTGTCAGGTTTTAGATCTCGATGAACGATACCATAGGAATGAAGATACTCAACAGCCAAAACGGTTTCGGCAAAATAAAATCTGGCCATATCAGGGGGCAAAGGACCGATATTTTTCAGTAGACTAGCACAGTCCCCCCCTTCTACGTATTCCATAACCAGACATAAATGTTTTTTAGTTTCAAAACTGCAATACATACTGACTACAAAGGGATTATCGGCAAAACTTAGAATATCCCTCTCGGCAAATACTTGTTCGACTTGATTTCTTAGCATAAGGTTATTTTTGTTAATTTTTTTCATGGCAAATCTTTGTTTCGTTTGTTTATGCTTCGTCAAGTATACAGCCCCATAAGCACCATTTGAAATAAGTTTAACTACCTAAAATGTATACATTGTAACACTCTACAACCTAAGTTATAGAATAAATATACTGTCATTCAAATATACAAAGTGGAGTATTTAGGGGGGCTGCCGGGCTGCAGCCCCCCCCCCCCCCAGCCTAGGAGCTCGGGTCCAAAAATCTAACTGCAACCTAATTTTTCGTCTCATGCTTGGACTTTTAATTTAAATTTTTAAATAAAGTATTCTTGGCTTAGATTACAAAGGTCTCGTAGGAAACGTTTAGTTTTTAAACTGTTCCTTCTAAAAGTCCTGTTTTATATAGAGATTAAGGTTTCGGACGCAGATCGTTTTAGTTATTGATTTATGAGAAACCGAGTAAAAAGAATAATATTTTTCTATTATATACTTGTCTGTTCCGTTTTCCTTTTTTAGAGCTACTTTAAATCAACAAAAACATAACCCAATGCAATAAAATATTTTTACAACAAAACAAAAAACAATTAGGTATTTATTTTTAAAGAGAAAAATTAAAGTAAAAATTTTAATTGAAACATTTTTTATGGAAGAAGTGTGATAATTAATAATAAAAAAATAGTGCCGGAATACTTTATTATGAATATACAAAACGGCACTTAAGAAGGAGTATTTCAAAACCTAAGCATTTGCACCGAAAACTACTCTTAGATCTACGCTCCTAAAATACATGATTTCTGAAAAAATCATAAATTTTGGCGTGGTGAGCGATATTTACTTTATTTTTAATCATGAAAAACCGAGCCCGAAAAACGCTGGTTAGAGTCATACATACGTCTTATGTTAAAATTTTGTATTGACACCAATATTCATATTTTTCACAAATATAAAAAATGTTTTTTTTTTAAATAAAGAGCCAGCTAGGAATATCAAAAAAAAGTAAAAAAAATTTACAAAAACAAATTTAATCTAACCATGCAGAGGGGAGAGGTAATAATTTAATTTTCGAAATTTAAAAGTAGTTAGGTCAAATTTAAACGAACTTGTTTCGCCTGCGGCGCTTTTCCGCCTTCTTAACTAGGTACAATATCATGAAATACATGTAGTCCCGACTGTCCCTCTCTCCAGAGGGACTTTTAACAGACTGAAGAGGAGGTTATCAATTTGATTTGTATTTGTAATGAATTATTCTTTATAAGTACAGTAGAATTGGTTACCAAAATGATCCTATTAAAAGACATTTTAAAAAGTAATGGGAGGGGAAAGAAACAGTAAAATGTAGTCACAATTTTTTAAATGTTTTTACGGTTATTGAAAAATAATTTTAATCAAAATGTCATTTTAGATAAAATATTTATAGAAAAACATCATATTAAAATCATCCTTACCTCGAAATCTTGTTCATTTGGATTATTAAGATTTTTCTTAGCAGTAGGAGTGGAAGCAGTTATACAAAGGGACGACCTGGAAGAATTACTTGACCAATTACAATCTTTCAATTCTTGCTGTAGTTCTGCTATTGGATCCCTGTTTAAACCTAGTTTTTGAATAATATATTGAGGTATGTCAGCCTTTATTCCCTGAACACCTTTGACTTGACCTTCGGCGGCCTCAAGAAAATGATAAAATTCTTCTGGGTCAAATTCAAGACATTCTAATAACCGAGCTGGACGTGATATTATTAGTAAAAGCTTTTTGACAAAGCCAGTAACCATGCTTGCGGCTTCTTCTGATTTTTCTTTTGTCTAAATGTGAAGGAAATAAATAAATAACTAAAAATTTTATTTTTTTATACATGTACTTAAGTCTAAAGTTGACCACAAATACTGAGAGAGTGCGCGTACCGGTACAAAAATATCGCTCATCTCTAAATATAAAAAAAGTATATTTCAGAAAGGTGTAGAGTAATAAAATGGGAAATTCCGTTCAGCTCGGCTCAATTTCGGTGTCGGCCATAGGGGCAGGTAATTTCTGTGCATTAAATTATTTATAACTAACCAAAGCAAGGCACAACACGACATTCAAAATGAAAGACATTAAGCTACGGTTTGATCAATAAGGAAGTGACACCATCGAAAAGGCGAAAACAGTCCATCATGTCATTAAAGAAGAGGAGAAAATGTGGGATCTTGACCACCTGATCGATCATTGCGTCGACTCGTTAATTATAACGTCAAGAGGAGATGACAGTTCCTCAGATGACGAAGAATATTATGTTTTTTTTTATAGTTTAATCTCAAAATATACATTACACAAAAATTAAATTAATTATTCGTCATTTGAGGAACTGTCATCTCTTCTTGACGTTATAATTAACGGGTCGAAGCGATGATCGCTCAGGTGGTCAAGATCCCACATTTTCTCCTCTTCTTTAATGACATGATGGACTGTTTTCGCCAGTTCTCTGGTGTCACTTCTTTAATGGCTTGATCAAACAGTAGCTTAACGTCTTTCATTTTAAATGTCGTGTTGTCTTGCTACAAATCCTTTTACTTGCGCCCATATAAGTTTGATAGGATTTAGTTCGAAATGATATGGCGGTGTGCGCAGCACAGTTACACTATGTTTTTCAGCTATATCTTCTACGGCATATTTCATAAAACGATGTTTGTGTAAATTTGCTATAGCTAATAGTTCCTTCTTTATCAAATTATAAAAAAATTTTCTTTGGTTAGTTATCATAAATAGTTTAATGCACAAAATTTACCGGCGCCTATGGCCGACACCGAAATTGAGCCGAACTGAACGGAATTTCCCATTCTATTACTCTAAGCCTTTCTAAAATAAACTATAGTTTAAGAGAAACTCACTGACAGCGTACGGCAACAAGAGGGTTTATTTTATGACAGTTCAACAATACCGCTAAAATTAAATTGAGTTCTACTTACCTCTGTAAGTAATCTCTCTAAACTTTCGGACATTTCATAAAAATAACGACTAGTAATAAGTTTATTCTGCGACTTGTGTAAACAATCCCTGGCCATTTCCAAAACCTGGTGGTGGACAAAACGAACAATCGGTAAATAATCACAATCCTCCCCAAAATCAAAAGTTTTATTTTCTTCAATGTAATTGGAAAGCCTCTCCTCCATTTGCTGAGTAGCTTTTGGAAATCTTTCTTTATACAAAACATTCATCATACATATTTCGTTGTCAATAACGGGAGATCTACTTGGACTACTACAATAAAAAAAAATCTCTTTGGTTAAAAGTTATGTAACTAGTGTAAATAGACTGACGTTTCTTTTTTTCAGAGAGGTAAAATATGCCTAATAATAGCTCTTTTTTACCTGAGACTTCGTGACCTAGGTCTATGTAAAGGAGACTTATGGGTAATGGAATTATCATCATAACTACTCCCTGGCAACGAAGGGTTGCTCTCGTTGCTAGAAAAATGGTGGGTTAACATCCTAATATCGTCTGACGTGGGTATATGTGGTAACTGATGAAGCCTTTCTTGACTAGAACATTTCGACTAAAAAAAAATATGAGTAGGTTTTACAACTCAACAATGTGTAGGGAGGAGGAGGAAGAGGACGAAAAGGAAGAAGAGGAGGAAGAGAAGGAATGGGAGGAAGAGGAGGAAGGGTGGAAAGGGAGAAAGGGGAGGGAGAGGACGAGGAGGAAGAAGAGGTGAAGAAGAATGAGGAGAAAGAGTCACTGACCTCAAATTAATTATCGTTTTAATACAATATAAATAAACACATGTAACTGTTGTTTATTATAGTAATGTGACATTTAAAAATATTTTCAAATTTCAAATGTTGGCATATTAGGAAAGAAAGGGTGTTTGGTATAGTATTTTTTAACAATGGTATTTTAAAAATAAGTGAATAAAGCAGAGACTGTGTAAAGAAGAGAGAGGGAGTAAACGTTAAAGGGAAAGGAGAGAGACAAAGAAATGGGATTCAAATTGTAAACATAAACATTTAGTACCATTATATTCGTCCATAAACATCCAAGATTATTGATGATCCAATAATATTAACTTTAAGTTTTCCTTTATGAAACATCTGTAATTTTATATTTATTTATAAGATAAGCTAGATTGCAGGAAGAAGACTTTTTATTTGAACATTTCTTTATTGTGAGTTGATATGGTTAAAATATGTTTCTTATGTATATTCAGTTTAGGTACGTCAGTTCGAAATTTAAGCTTCTCGTTGGCGCACTTAATTCAACATAAACAATAGAAACCCGATTATAAGACGTGAACGCACATCAGCGCTTGCATTTTGTGAGTATATAAGGTGCTCTGTTGAAATCACACTTTTAGAATAACAACTGTTCTAACAACGTCACTAACGGTCGCTAGTTAAGAAATAAAATCAATTGTTTGCCCCGAAAGTACACATTTTCTAGACGAACTGATCCATTTGATTATAAATTTATAGGGATATTGCTGTCCAAGTTATAATTACAAAGGAAAAAATATTTCGGCGAAGTTTTACACGGAAATCAATAATTCATAACTAGGCTCCTATATCCTATATTGACTACAACTTACAATTTGTTTAACAGACAACAAAACACTGGTATTAATTTATAGATTTGTGTGTTGAAAATACTTCTAGGCGCGCGTATCTAGGACCCATTTCTCAAAAAATGAAGCGACTAGTAAAGCGTCGCATCCTAATACGATTGTCGAAAACGCGCATGATCATAGCGTCAGCCGACACGACATAAATGCATGCCCAAGTGCATCTGGCACATACGGAAGGAAGAAAAAAGCTACTGATATAAAACAATTTGAAAGTGTGTGTGGGGATCCCATAATTATTTTATTGTATTATTCTTTAACAGAGATTTAGGTTTAATTTTATAACAGGGTTATAATTTATATAACAATATACAGGGTGAGTCAACGATAGAGTAAAGTTAATTTTCTCCTTTATATTAAGAATAACAACCTTTAAAAAAATTATTTTTATACAGGGTCCTGCGCCTCACCTCCCGTCTGGATTATTAGGATTATGAAGTTTTGCAGGCTTTACCTGTATCCTAGGGCGCATTTCAGGAAAATATTTTTGTTTATACAGGGTATTTCAAAAAAGTGTGACGTCATAAGGATATGTTTTTTTAGATTACATGCCATATATTTTCTTACTTATTTGGATGCATCTTGTAGTTGCTTACATACCTCTAAAATTTTAATGAAATCGGATCAGTATTATAGGCGAAAAAAAATAAAAACTAAAAAAAATCAGTTTTGCACCACTGGTTTTAAAAATTAATAAAAATTAAAAATAATGTCTCGTTAATAAAATTATACAAAGGTACTTAATAAATAAGGTCTCACAGTTTCGTTAACCAAGTTTGATTAATACGAATTGTACAGGGTGTCTAAAGTTTAGTATCAAACTTTAAAGCAATTTATTTTTCTTATTTCAAATTGGAACCCCTGTATATTATTATGTCATTCGATGGAGAATTAAAATTCAAACATTTATTCTAATTACAACCCAATTTCTAATGCATTTAGTTTTATTTGCAGAAAACTCATTTTATCAACTATTCCACCAGTCATTATTATATAATAAATATCAAAGGTGGCTTTTAAAAACAATTTATTGATATTAAAATTTACTTAAAGGACAAATAAAAATTCTTTTAGCATGCTCCTAATAAGAAAATCATATCTACGAGCTTTTCTTGGTTGTATTCCATTACAAAAAATAATATAGCTTAAATAATTAATACTAATCTAATAATATTTGAAATTATAAAATAACTAAAGTCAAAATGGGCTTTTATCACTTTAATAAACTTTAATACCAATAAATTGTTTTTCAAAGCCACCTTTGATATTTATAATATAAATGACTGGTGAAAAGGTTGATAAAACGAGTTTTCTGTAAATAAGTCTTAATGCGTTAGAAATTGCGATAGGGTTGTAATTAGAACAAATGTTTGAATTGTAATTCTGCATCGAATGACATAATAATATACAGGGGTTCCAATTTCAAATAAGAAAAATAAATTGCTTTAAAGTTTGCAAAGTTTGACACTAAAGTTTGGACACCCTGTACAATTCGTATTAATCAAACTGGATTAACGAGACTTTAGGACCTTATTTATTAAGAACCTTTGTATAATTTTAATAACGAGGCATTATTTTTATTTTTTATTAATTTTTAAAACCAGTGGTGCAAATTTTTTTTCGCCTATAATACTGAACCGATTTTATTAAAATTTTAGGGGTATGTAGGCAACTACAAGATGCATCCAAATAAGTAAGAAAATATATGGCATGTAATCTAAAAAAACATATCCTTATTACGTCACACTTTTTTGGAACACCTTGTATAAACAAAAATATTTTCCTGAAATGCGCCCTAGGACACAGGTAAAGTGTGCAAAATATCAAAATCCTAACTTAATTAATATGTGAGCTATAGAAGACGGGAGGTGAGGTGCAGGACCCTGTATAACACGACCTTAAAGAAAGAAATTTGATATTTAGAATCAACAATTATTGATAGACATAAACAGTTAATATTTAAATATAAACAGTTATCCAGATAAACCAAACGTTTTTAATTAAAATGTAAATACAGTTTTAATGCATAAATAGCTTACTTTACTAAAAGTATCAGTCTTAACCCTAAACAATGCTAAGGAAATTGCCGTAATTTATTATTTTCAAAAATAAAAACTTTAAAATTTCTTACCGACATATTTGAACTTCCCGGGGTCGTTCCATAACCAGAAGACGGCAATGATGCCACAGACCACCTTCGACCATCGCCTCTGTAGCCAGCGACAATTCTATATTTTAAAAAAATTGTAATTGTGAGTAGGGAACTACCGATGCCGATGAAGCACAAAACATCTGTCTAATTATGCGAAAGTTTTTTCAATAATGGGTATGTATTGTTGATATTTTCACAGGTCATAATCAAATTAGCTTCTTCGCCTAACTGATGAGACCCGGAAGGTCGAAAGCATCCATAATGCCATCCATAATAATAATGGTTAATCACCTTAACCCAGGTAAGGTGATTAACCCAACGATATTTGGGGTGCATTATGGATGCTTTCGACCTTCCGGGTCTCATCAGTTCGGCAAAGAAGCCTAAGAGCTAAGTTTATTATGATTTTAACTTAGTTGGTTCAAGAAGTAGTTCTCAAACGCAAAGAACAAAGTTTGTTCATTTACCAAAGACACAAAGGCTGTGCCAGTGTTCTGTATTCTGCGCGAGTTCTACTGCACTTTTGACTTTGCTCAAAACATTCTGTATTTCCACAGGTCTATGGGCTTAACATTTTTAATGTAAGTGTGTATGTTAGGCTTGGGTAACACTGTGTTGAATGGCACTTCTGTGATGACACATTTCTGTGTGCCACATGTGCGCAATTGTGCTTACACAGTGTGTTGATACCATATGCAGTGTCGATATCATTGTAGCGACACCTACGCGATAATTTAAGGTGTTACTCATGCCTAGTGTATGTTCATACTGTATATGACAAACGACAGGTAAATATAGAAGCAATAAACGTGTTTAAAGAGGTTACTTACCTTTTAATTGGAGCAAAAGAGAAATTGATAAAGCTCTGGTGAGTTCGAGGACTATCTATTGGGCTTCCACATATGGGCGAGTGAGATCGTGGTAGAATAGGTGAAGTATTGGCAATAAGACTCAATCGGTTGATGGCCGGCCTACTGTTACGCCGATTGGCGCTGATTTCTTTCTGAAGATGAAGATAATAGCACGTGAATACATTGCAAATTACCTACTAATTTATGAATGAAACAAAAACTCACAGTTGACATGCGTTAAGTCAATTTATTAGTACTTTAATGCTGGTAAATGAATGATTTAATTTTTACTTTATTTAATGTAGGTGTGGTAAATACTTTCGCACATCCTCTGCTTTTTTTCGGATTTCCACATATTATTATATTCATAGTAAACAATAGTTAATTTCTTTGAACTTGCGAATGAAGTCTATAATTAAATAAACTCTTGTTAGTTTAGTTAGTCACTGAGATATGTGCAAAATTTTCGTTGTAGTTTCCCTCGGATTTTGACCTCTTTGTTTGCTAATAGGGCTATTCCCGAAGGGACCTACAGCTTAACATGGCTTTTAAACCACAATCCTCAGCCATACGACCCCCCAAGAGCTACCAACCCTAGGATTCTTCCACATTTTTCAGAAAAGCCGAGCCCGCAGGGGCATATTGTTTTTCGTGTTTATTATTTTTTGAGAATTGAAAAACCAACTCGGTATTTGTCTGCATGAGACTTGAAATTTTGCATAGGAATGACCCTAATGCAGACGTAAAGTACAGGAAATTTGGAAATTCTTAGTCTAAATAAAATCTAAACCTAACTTGGCTGTAAGCCAATTTTTCTGAAATTATCCTATGTTGGTAATTTGCATCAATTTAAAAGTTTTCTCCAATGGCACAACGTTTCCCGTCTACGGGGTGTGTCAAAAAAGGGGGCTCGCATAATATCAGTATTTATAGTTGCTGTAAAAACTTGTTCATCATTCCGTTAATTTTAGAAATATGAATTTGTGACTTAAGTGTTTTTGAAAAGGTAACTAGGTCCATATTTTAACGGTACACTACTTTCGTTTTAACTGGAAGTAGTGTCAATACTGTCAACTTTGTTATTGTAAATAAATATATAAAAAATTATTAAATATTATCTTAGAAAAAAAAATTAAGTATTGGGAAAACTTATTTTAATTTACAAGGTATACCTAAAAATAAGATTTTTACTTTTTTGTTTTCACTCAGACGTCCATTGGTCAATCTCTTACGGGCAAATTCCTCGACATGTGGTTTGAATCGGACCGGTAGGGTTTGCGCAGTAGGGTGGATATGATGTTAAAGTCGAAGAAAAAAGTTGGAATCAGATTAGCACTTACCATGTTGGCGGAGAGGGAAGGGGCAGATTTTCCAAGATTAGAATTACGAAATTTGACCAAGTTCGAAGGGGCATTTTGAAGATCTGAAAAAGAAAGGTTTTGTTAATAACTTGCATCAAACGACGTGCTCAGAATTCCGCATAAATGAGGTAATTATAGTCAATTTCAGAAAGGTGTAGAGTAATAAAAGCTCATTAGGTATCCAAAGGGACTACAGAGTGACCCAGCGAATATTTAAGCCACTTTCATAATTTGGCATTGATTTCATTGCAAAATTCTTTATTTTCATCAAGTGCAGGTAGTACCACCCAGGTTTGGGTCAATTTATGAGTTTTGCCTATTGTTATCCATTTACAAACACTGAAAATGGTTTGATAAAGGCGTGCATTATGTACATAATATTAGGTACACTCTTTTTTTATTAAACATTAATAAAAAAAATACAAAATACAAAAAATACATAGAAATTAAATTATAAAAAATCATAGAGGAACTGTCATCTCCTCTTGACGTTATAATTAACAGTCAAGATCCCACATTTTCTCCTCTTCCTTAATGACATGATGCACTGGTTTTCGTCAGTTCTCTGGTGTCACTTCCTGAATGATCAAACCGTAGCTTAACGTCTTTCATTTTGAATGTCGTGTTGTGCCTTGCTACAAATCCATTCACTTGGGCCCATGTAAGTTCTATAGGATTTAGTTTGCCATGATATGGCAGTATGCGCAGCACAGTTACACTATGTTTTTCAGCTATATCTTTCACGGCATATTTCATAAAAGGATGTTTGTGTAAATTTGCTTTAGCTAATAGTTCTTTCTTTATCAAATTATTTTTTTTTGGTTAGTTATCAAAAATAACTTATCGCACAAAATTTACGTGCGCCTATGGCCGACACCGAAATTGAGCCGAACTGGACGGAATTTCCCATTTTATTACTCTACACCTTTCTGAAATAGACTATAATATAAGTCCCTATAATAATATGCCTTTTATATAAAAACCGTTTAATTAAACCAAAGGTTATTTCCTATAATGCGTATGGTGGAAATATCATGAAGATGGCATTGCAACTGATGTGTACTGTCTCCAAATGGCTAATTTGTCTATGGTCACAACCCAGTTAGCAATAGCATTTAAATATGATCTTAACTGTTCTCCCAAAAACTTTTTTAGGTGCGTTAACGGGTCCCATAAATAATTATAATATAAATAAAGACAGGTTGTCGATAAAACCGGTGCGCCTACAAAACTTGTCTAGGAGAGTTTCATAAGAAATGTCGCAGTGAATATGTAATTAATTAGTGAAAGCAAAGTATTAAAATATTTAATCGATTATTTAAGACATTAAAAAAGATTTTTCGCAATGAATTCTGTACATTTCTAATAAAAAATGGTCATAAGTTAAATATTTGATCACAGCAAAATTAATAATGTTTTCATAACGTAAATCTCATTTATTTTACAAGCAAAAACTTTTATAAAGAATGACTTATTTTCGTACTTTTTGGTCCATTCGTCCTTGTCTAATTCATAACTTTTATAGGACCTCCATTGAACAACAACAATGGTTAGTCTTGCAATAATTGTTTTACTGGCCAAAAATTGATTTTTTGCCAAAACATTTACATCTTTTTTCCTTTGCGACACTGTTTGGTTCATTGACCTCTCTATTTACATTATTTCAAAATGGATAGTGTTACTACTTTCGATAACATCAAGTAATAAAAAATAACCAATTACGAAAAAAAATCAATATTTTTTTAAAATATAGTATGATAAATAAATAATTGTTTATCAAAACCGTGGTTATGTTATGTTTCAAGATGTACTCATTGGGGTTCTGGCCATTGACATGAATCATAATCAAATCATCATAAATACGACGATAATTATAATAACACAAACATTGGAAAGTATCAACAAACAAGTTTGTTTTGTATTATTTAAATTAGTTGTTTATTTTGTTACTTAGCGATAAATTATGATTTCTAATAAAAAAATCAGGAAAAACTATTTACGAATAACGTAAAAGCGAGGCCCCACAAAACTGCGGCGGTGGCTCAGCGGTGAGTTACTGGTATTCGACCGTGGCGTTCCGAGTTTGATCCTCGAAGTAGGCATATGTCCGAATTACTAGGTTTAAGAATGCAGGAAAGAATGTAAAATGTATCTTCTCCCAACCCACCCCATTCACGCCGGTAACCAGGCCGGATGAGATCGGATATCTCGTGCGGTGCTTAAGAAAGTACATACTCCCCAATCGGTAGGTCACGCAATGGCGCAATAAACAGAGGGTTAGCCCTTTGGGGGAGTTTCGCATGACTGCGAAAGAAGGTACACACTCCCAAATCGGTAAGCCATGAAATGGAGCAAGAAACCAAAGGTTGATGGCCCTTGGGGGGAGTGTCGTATGATTGAGGATCGTGGTTCGGAACCCACGTTAAGCTGTAGGTCCCCTCGGGAATGGCCCTGGCAGCGAACGAAGAGGAAAAAAGCCTAATTTGAAAGAATGGCAAGAAATGACAGAGCCCACAAAAAAGGTTTGTATCCCTGAATTGCGTCATGATATTTCTGTGTATTTTTTCTACTCCCACGCGGATATTTTCTGTGTTCTTTACAATTTGCTGAATTAAAATATAGACTATTCCAGTTAACTGAATAGATGTACCTAATTTCATATCCATATTAGAATAGCAGTTTGTACAACAAGAGTGGATATGATGTCCATGTCGCACAAGGAAGTAAATTGATCACGACGCTGTATTCTTCCGTCATATGCACAAGCCCATCTTCTTACATGAACTAAATTTTACAAGAGATATTATATCAAATATTTTTTTGCGAAGGTTACTTTGATTGATATCTTTTATAACGCCCTTCAAATTAATCATATGACCTTAATTATCTCAACTACAAATATACAACCGTTATATGGATAATTGGCTAACTGGAAGACCAACCCTCAACTCTCTCGAGAGTTAAATATGACCTTTGCCATTTCAGAATGGCAGTTTATTTTGTTTTATAGAAATTAAATTGATAATTTATTTGCATATTATACGTATTATATAGTTTTCACCGCCTGACAAAATTTATTTATACGATAATTGGGGGTAAGTTTCAGTAGCGGCTCGTCAGGTGAAGTAGGTCTTCACCAAATAAAATGAGGAAAGTTTTTGGACAATATTAAATATTAATGTACCAATACAGCTACCAGTTTAGACCATAAAAAATAATTATGTTCGAATTAATAATATCAATTTAATCCGACGACATGGTAAAAAACACCCATTTTTAAGGCTCAGAGCCCCCCCCCCCTTGATTTGCGCCTGCATGCTGGGTGACCTAGTCGCCCAGTCTTCTAGTACCTACCCAAGCTACTACAGTTTTTTTAAAGTTTCCCAGTGTGAAGACTGCCTTAGTGTTCCATTTATTTAAAAAATGGGGGGGGGGGGGGGCACAAGTGGGCCCGATATTTTTAGGATGGGTACACTTCTTTTTTAAAAGTGACTTCTAAAAAAATGTCTCTTTTCCAAAACTTCTCTGTTAATTCAAAATAAACTTCTAAAAAAAACGTATCTCCTTCCAAACACTTCTTTTCTAAGATTACTTCTAAAAGAAAAAAAAGCTGGACAATTTTGAAAGGGCCAGTGCCCCCGCTCCCCTCTCTCTCTCTGGCGCCGCCTCTGCTGTTGTGGTGCCGTACATCAACCAGACCTAACGAAAAAACAGCTGTTTAGAAGTTCAGAGACACAGAGCCTAACTTATGAGCATAAAAAAAAAGGTATTGACAGCCACCAGGAACATAAAGCCAGAGCAACCAAAACCACAACACCAAGTCGGATATATATGTCGTTTTAACTGACAATTAAAGTAGTTGTGAAGAGAAATTATATTCCATTTTTTTTCTGTATGATAGCTAGTAAAATTTCTGTGGTGACAGGATAAAGTGCTTATGTCATAAGTAAATGTGGAGAACTATTGACAGTGAGTAGGGTTCGATAAATCGATAGTAAAAATGTATTTTCTCGTTTAAAAGAATGACTTTTCTCAATCTCCTCTCTCCTACAACTGAGTGCTAACCCACTATCAATAGCACAGTCAATTACTACACCACACCTCTAATCATGAGTCTTTGCTGGTGAAAAAATTGACTCAAGCACTATTTATTATTCTGCAATAATTTCTTGTATTTAAAAATATTTATTGTTAAATTTATTACCTACTTACAGTTTCATACAGGCACTGATTGTATCAACTTAAACCTTTAAATATTAAACCCACATGAAAACTATACAAAAATTTCTAAAATTAACAATGAGTGTTAAATATTTGACCTTTCAAATTACAATTACGCCTGTCTAATCACTTTTGAAAGTAAATAAATATGCTTTCCTGTTTTCAGTGTGATTTTTGGCTCAATCGCAAATGACTGGCCAATTTCACAAATAAAAACCTAATTTATTAGTAATATTTATAGCATCGCCCATTCATGGTTTCTAGTACCAATTTACTTACTCATTCATATTTCGACTTATACAGGGTGACCAAAAAATGTGTTACCCCATGTCTTCGAGATTACAAAATTTTAAGAGTTAATAAGTGAAAAGTTTTTATTTAAACAGAAACTCGCCATTTTTATTCAATGCCTAAATTCTATATGAAATTCTCTATTACACACACACACAATAACACATTATTATTTATTTTAAATATAGCAGTTTAGATCAAGTTTCCTACAATTCCTTAGCTTTGTTAAAACAAGATAAAAACATAATTTTGCTTTTATTAGGCCAAAAATTTCAGATGGTGTTAACTTATAATTACCTACAAAGCTTGAAATGAAGAAATTTAGCTTTATTTTTTTACAATTCAAAAAATGTCAATGGAGCTATGAAATCTTGTCTGAAACTTAAATTGAACTACATAGGTATATAGAATTTCATGCAATTCTTAGCTTGCAAATTTGATTCAGATTGAATCCATTATTTTATGATAATGTAGTAAATATTGTGGTTACAAGTTACAATGCATCTTTTAGTTATCTTCTAATACATCAATATATTCTTTACTGGGATGGGTGGGCTGAAATCCACCAAATTAGAGCTAAATAAGTTCAGAAGCGTTCCAGGTATTGTAATATGGTATATATTACGGAACATCTATTTATAAGGATAAGGAGTTTATATTTTTTATAGAACCTTAAAAAATACATACAGGTTGATTAACTTTTCTCTTTTCAAAGTGAATTCTTTAAAATCCCTCAGAAAAATGTACCTATTTGCTTTTCATTCAACCTACAGGAAATTTATAGCAATTTACATACCTAGTTATCTGTCTACAATTTTCCACTTGAACTAGATTCTCCACCCCTAAAAGCTAGGTAAGCCACTGCTTAAGTGATGAATAACGTTTTGGTTCTTCTTAATTTAATAATTAAATTACCTTTTTAATCAATCTGCTTAAATCAAGGCCTAAATGAGTACCTATTTAAGATTGGCTAGAAAAACTACATGTTAGTTACAGTTGTATCAACAAGAAAGAATTCAAAGAACTTTCACATACAAAATGACCACCAATATTACTGCTCCAGGCAGTCTCTGTTGGGAATATGTATGTTGCTCCATCACGAATGAGTCACTTAATTTTGAAATAAAATAGGTCGGTGTTGATATGCAAATTATTGACAACTAATGGTGTCAACAAACTCAAAGGATTATTTCTGTTTGTTTACTGTAATGTGAAATTAAGGTCCCCCTCCATGCAAAATAACTAAGCACTTAATATCAAATTTTAAAAAATGGGACTGCTAGAAAATTAAAGGCAAAAACAGTTTTCATTAATTGACAGTTTCAAAAAGAATGATATAATAAATAGGCACTTACCTGTTTGGATCCGTTGTTGAACAGTTCCAGATTCCTGGACGGGCGCAACACTGCATCTTTGCTTTTGCTCCAAATAAGCCCTGGGTTCATCAAAAACCAATACTCTAGCAGAATTAGAACGACCCCGCGATTTAGATCCGTTGTTGTCAGTGTTGTCCTCCATCTATTCTATCACAACCCGAACGAAATATCTTACGGATCGTACTCATTTACCTAGCGCGCACTACAAAATCATTTATTTCGTAATTTAAATCAGTTGATATTCCGTAATAAGCGTAATTTGAAGCCATTACTACGAAAGTATTTTTATGTTGTTCTAGTCCCAGATAAATTAATCATTCTGCAACAAACGCGAAACTCGATGGATTGTATGGACTTAACAAACAGCTGCGAAGAGTGCGCGCGCCTTACGCCTACTTCTTTCTCGGTTCTTTCATTTGGTATGTTCTGGTTGTTTATTCCAGTTCATTCGCTTTCATGGCAGTAATGATTACACTCTTTTAAGTATTTAAATGGTATATTATACTAAGACGGTCCTTCTTATGTTTCACGTAATCTTAATTTAATTATGTAAAATTGGAAAATGTAATAGAGATGGGAAATACTGCTACCGATAGGAACGTTCCCTTAGTTCCTCATCTAAGAACGTTTGATTTCATACCGCGACTGCAAGTCCAAAACTCTTCATTCCATCATTCAAAGAACATAATGATGTGTTGTTTTATTTAAGACTACCTATATATTAATTTTAAATGTTGCTATACTGTGTCTATATTGCCCTTTGACTCTGATATTATATACCGTGATCCCTTAATTTACACACCTCCAAATGCATGTCATTCAATGATATGTTATAATAATAATAGTTATCAGGGCCCTGGCCACAGCGCTTTATCGGCGCCCTAGCCAACAAGGCCCACTAACCAATATTTTCATTTTTTTGTGGTCATAATTCTTCCAGTTCTACCCTTTTTCAGACCCCTAACCAATAGGGCCTATTTATCATTTCTTTTCCCTGTGGTCATAATTTTTGCGGTCAAGCGCTTTTTCAGCCCTAGCCAACAGGGCCTGTTAGCTTTTCCTTTCTCTGTTGAAAGAATTTGTCCGGTTCAACGCTTTTTCGCAGCCCTAGCCAGCAAGGCCTATTTACCTTTTCTTTTCTCTGTGGTCAGAATTCCTCTTTCTCTGTGGCTAAAATTCGTCCGGTCAAGCTCTTTTTCGGCGCCTTAGCCAACTGAGCTATTTACCTTTTCTTTTCTCTGTGATCACAATTCGTCCGGTCCAGCGCTTTTTCGCGCTCCTACCTTCCGTAGGGATGAATTAACGATACCGACGGCGAAGTCCAGACTACTAAACTGAGCTTTAGGCACAGAAAGCAGTGGGATAGGCGCAACCTATTTAAAAAATTCGTACGTTCCTACAACTACGAGTTACCTAACTTACTCTACTCCACAAAAGGGCCCAGTAATCTACCATACGACACGGGCTAGTTAAATACCCGAAACTAACACACCCTGTAATAATAAATTTCTTGTAGGATGGTGAGCAGTAGGTTGCATATCTAAAAGTGAAAACGCTGTGTTTACAAAAAAATATATAATAAATTCTCTAAAATATGTTTTAAATAAATTATACATGTCATTTTAGAAAATTACTACCTAGAAATATACTAATTTTTATCTAAAATGTAATATAATTAGTGTTTCAAAGTATTTCATGTGATGTAGTAATAAAAACCTTCACTCTCCTTCATACTAACATTTTTTAAAAACTAATAATAGAAGTTAAAACAATAACTTATATAATGATAGGTATTAAAACTAATTTAATTTCTTCTTAATTTTAATAAAAGCGGGAAATTTTAAAAGTTGTTACTAATTAGGTGAAGTTGCCAGTTGTCATGACAACGGAACATATGATTCACCACACCTTCATTCTCGGAATAATTTTCAATCCTTTATTCCTTGCCAAAGATATTTCCTTGAAAATAATTGTTGGCAAATTTATTTTCAATCTCTCGAGTTGTTTTAAGTAGAAAAATTAATTTTAGAAAAACCAGAAATTTGTAATTTTGGTAATTACTACATTTTGCAAGTGACAACGGGAGTTTCAAGAAGTTTGGCGCATGCTCAATTTTATTTTGACCCAAAAGTCAATTGCACGGCACACTATCTGCGAAGAAGAGTGCGTGAATATGGTATATTCTTAGCATAGAATGGTCGTTTTAGGCTAGATTTGTGTAGTGAATCGGCTTTCTGGCTTGTTTAAGTGTGTTTTATTGTATTTTACGGCAAAATTTGATGAATATTATATTTAAAAATCACATTGCCCGGTCCCACTGTGTAATGGCGTTTAGCCGTTTTCGCAATATAATCACAGAATATGGAATTCAAATGACACTTGAAGACAAGTTATCAACCCAAGACAAGTTCCAATAATTAATATACCCTTTTCCTGTTCGGGATATTTAACATACTCGTGCTTTTAGCCAGGACTCCAGACAAAATAAGCTGCTTCTGATATTTGTGAAATAACTGTGATAGTACAAAATGTGATATACCTATCCAAAAATTTTTAATTTTATGAGTGACTCAAGTTCAAAGGACTTTTTCATGCTTTGTTTTTATCGAACTGTTCAATCCTTATAGCATTATTCAGGAGTTAAAGGGTGAGTATTTTTATTGCATTTTAATGTTTATAAGTACCCCATCATAAGTACCTATTATGTATGAAGGCTGTTTTCTTTAGCTCATTAAGTCAGATCGACAGAAACCTAAAAATCAAGGCTTCTAACACTCAAACTTAAAATGATTATAAAATGTTGACCTCTAAATTAAGTTTTTGTATCCAACATAGAAATGTAACATAAATAATCATATTTAAAGTTTGACACTCCGTTACGAGACAATATCATGCATGCAGGTGAAGCTGTAAATATTAGCAGGTTTCAACCCAGTTCATTGTCTTTTAATAGTAAAAATATATTTAATTGCATATACAGATTACAACATATCATTATTTTCGTAGCAGGAAAACCTAATTTTACCTTAAATTTGTAAGATGTGCCTATGCCTGAGGGTATGTTAACATGATCAAAACCAACCTAAACAAACATGATCAATCAGTGTGTCCCCATGACCAATTCTACTAAAATCAGGCAAATAAAACTGAATTATGACAAAGTGAAAATTAAAATAATCATTATAAATAAGAGCTGCATTTTGCTACATAGAAATTCCAAAAAAACTCATAAGAATAGGCAGATTTTTATTATTTCTTTTAAGTGTTTATTTTTATAATTCATTAGAAAAATACTGGCTTTTTTTGTACAATTAGCTTACAGCCTCATCACAACTCCTATTTTTCTATTCACTTATCAATATATTATGTTAGTTGGTGATAATTCTATTTGTTTTATTTTATCTTAATTGTGTTATTCGCTATGGTATCTTTTATTTATCAGGCCTAATATAATAAGAATCATTATGGACAAAATTATTTATATAATACCTGCTAACTCTGAACAAGGTGTTTGTAGTAGGTTATCTGATTTTCGCTAACTAATAAGTAGTACTTCCCTTCAATATATTTGGTAGGGTTTAAATTATTAACCCTAATTTTCAAAGCTAGGTATGTTAGAGATAAAACATAAATAATAGCCTGTAAAGACCTACTGAGTGGACTAAAAACTCTATAGACCTCGCTACAGTCATATTAAATGGTGTATTAAATAGACTTGTTTTGACATGTTATAATGGCTTTTCAATGACCCTTGAATATTTTGTAAGTTTGGGTTTAAAAAGATATCTATTTATATTTGAATAGGTACATATTATGCTTTTAGTTATTGCCTCCAAATAATGTAATTAAAATGCATTATATTACTCCTTTGACTAAAAATAATCTTTTTATAAGTAAACATGGATGCATATGCATAGACCATACTTTGTATTTAACTCAACAGCTGATGAAGTTGTATCTGTGTCTGATCATAACATAATGCAAAACCAGTCTCAAGCAGTTGGCCATATTTTATAGATTTAGGTTCAGCTGGTTCATTGTCATTGTACAAATTTTATCCTTTCTATAAAACCTATAATGGTTCCTGTTCAAAGTATTTATATTCAACTTTGTATTAAATTACCGTTAAAATGTACATACAAAATATTTTTCTATTATCCAGGAACTAGGTAGGTACCATAAAATAAAGTTAAAGAGAAATTAGGCCGCTTAACAGATTGGAAGTTGTGTTTGTTCTTAGGCTCAGGCCATCTTGCCAGATTGTGTCATATTTCTTTAATTTGCTAATTCAGGCAAATGTTATGCTTGTGTTTGATAATAAGGGTGGCCTACAAGTTCTATTAGTATCTGATCAAAAGACTATTTATTTATATAACCATTTTACAAATAAATACGTCAAGGGTATTTTAGTGCAAGATTTCTGAATTATAGTGGTGAGGAACTATCAATAGTGGATAGGGTTCGATATATATCATAGTAAAATTGAAAAACTATCGATAGTTTTTGGTCCCATTTTTAAAATAAAAACCTCTTCTTGGTCAGAAATGACTTTTAAAAAAAGAAACGGTCCTACCGCAAAAATGTTTCTCCTATCCAAACTGACTTTAGAAAAAAAGACTGTTCTGCTGCATACATACCTTTTCATGCCCCAAACTTACCGTTCCTGTCCCCCAAAACTTTTTACAACTGAGTGGCTACCTTATTATCGATAGTACTGCCAATTACTATCGATAGTACGATAGCAATAGTTTTTATAACACTATCGATAGTTCTTCATCATTAGCATTTAACAATGAACTATGCCTGAAGATGGTAGCAGAGGCCAACACTAAGAATAATGAGTGAAGAATTAGTAACCAATTTGGACAATAAGAGGTTAAAAGTAAACTCAAAAAAGTAAACAAAAAAGAAATATCAAATCAGGTTAGTTACTGATATTTTGATATCAATATTAAATAATGTTGCCATCACACTCTTAAATTAAAATACTAATTACTGTTTGTTCAAAATTTCTGTAAATTGAGCTGTTGTGTTAAAATTGCACTCTATTGTTTTCAAGTTTGTTATTTATTTAAAGATACTCTTACAAACACATAAGTAATAATTATAAGTAAGCGTTTTACCTACCTTTATTAGTGTTTTATGAGTTATGACACTTTAATTCTTAATTAAATAACATTTTACACAGAAGGATTTTTGGCACAAGAAATTTAAAGCAAATATATTTTTTTTTATTCAATTTTAATAATTTTTGTCAATAGTTTTTGCTTTAAAAGTATCTAGTACAAAATGTCATGAATAAAAGTTTTTTAAAATCTGCTCTACCTGTCAGGCTTTCGCTATTCTCAGTGCTATTCATTACATACATTCAAAATCCTCGGTCAAGTTTACTAGCATTTTATACAATATATTTAAAAAACAATTTCAAAAACATTACATCTGGACTTTGCCTTTTCTGTTATTACGCTATAACTTTTATTTTAATATAATAAATGTTACTATAGGATGAGCTCTGTTTAAAAGGGGTGGTTCTTCCCCCCCCCCCCCCCCCCCAGTCTATTTTACGAGTTGGAGTAAAATGTATTAAAGCAAAGTTATACCGTATATTCCAAAGAATAAAACACTGAATTTTTAACATATTTTATTTGGTATATTAGCGATAAAAAACCAATAATCACCTTAGTAATAGGTGGAACGTCCTCTAGCGGTAAATTTAGGAAGTTAAAAAAATTGGGTCAATTTTGTAATATTGTAATAAATTCTTTTGTTCCAAAACTTTATATGGTCGGCGTCCGTTTTTATTTGGCCATCCGGTATACTGCATGATGATTGCAACACAAGTCAAGCTATGACCTAGCAACTCTTGACTTTAAGCCTATGGTCGTAGGTATCACCACTGTCACCAAAACTTTTCTTCTTTTTTCCAGAGTATCACCCATTCGAAAGAACTACTCCTTAGTTTATTTAAATGAAGTATTATTTTATATTCTGTTGTAATTTTTACAATTTTCTTTAGAATTAGTAATGTTTGTAGGAGAATATTTTGGGTTCAATTGTCGTTTCTTGCCTTTCGTTTGAATTAGACTTTTTACCTCTTTGGTCGCTGCCTGGGCCTTTCCCGAGGGGACCTACAGCTTAACGTGGGTTCCGAACTACGATCCTCAATCATACGACACTCACCCTAAGGACCATCTACCCTCCATTGCATGACCTACCGATTGGGGAGTGTGTACCTTCTTCCGCACCCCACGAGATGTCCGATCTCATCCGGCCTGGTTACCGGCGTGAATGGGGTGAGTTGGAAGATACATTTTACACTCTTTCCCTGCATTCTTAAAGCTACTAAAATTCGTACCTATTTTTTTTATTGTGCTTGTGTGTCCACTCCGAGGATCAAACTCGGAACGCCACTGTCGAATGCCAGTAACTCACCACTGAGCCAGCGCCGCAGTTTTGGGTTTAATTATTTTTAGTCCGCTGGTTAAGGGACCAGTTCGCTTCGTTATTTTAAGTTTCTATCCCTACATGCTAATATTGACGGTAAAAAAAAATAAACTAAACATAATGAGATTGACCTAATAAACATTTGAATATACACATACAAATTAAGATTTAAGTAGCAGGCCCAGTTTGTAGGTTTGCTTTTTTGTTAATGATTTTTCAATAAATTGTTCAACAAGTAAATATTAATTTACCAAACAAAATCCCTAAATCCCATAAAGCTAATAAGCTTAGACCTTACTAATCAATCACTTAATTTAATTTTCTTTGTAAATCTGCCTCTTATAATGTATTAAAATAATATTGACTTTTGGACTATCAACATAGAAAAGAAGCGAGGTTTTACGTCATCGTCAGAGTGTATAATTTAATAAGGACAACCTCCTAGCCATGGGCGTCCGAAAAAAAAAATGATCCAGAGGTGTTAAAAGTCGTTTTAAAGTTTTGGCTACTTGTAACTCGGTTAGGTACTTTAATTTTTAGGGGAGGGGATGTAGAGAAAACTGGAATATATTTTTTTAATAGTATCTACATAAGGTGAAGTGGGGATCTGGGGCAAGTGGGTTTTTTTGTAATAATTGTAAAAAAAAATACTTTTAAAAACTAAAACTACAATAAAATGGGTTTTTGGACTTTTATAGACACCAACTTATTGTTAAAAAAATTTTAATATATTTTTTTAAAGTAACACAGCTTATGTCAAATGTATCTAATTTTCTTCTATAGTTACAAGTTACGGCAAAAATGTTTAAAAATTTTTATCTGTACTAATTTAAAAATTAGGTTCAAAGTTTTTACATCCACAAAGTTGTAATCACTAACGTTATCTCTTGTATTTTTTTAACACTTCAATTTTTCAGGTTTTCAGTTTTAGGTCGATAGTTCCCATTTGCCCTGTTTTTTTTGTTAGTGGGATAAGTGGGGATTAGTTCCCACTTGTCCCATTTAAATTTTTTATATTAATAAAATTCAAAGTTTTCAGAACTTGAAAAGTGAGATTGTGCGTAATCTGCAAAAACTATAAAGTAAATAAAAACTTAAAAACCACATTACATAGTTTTAAAAAAAATTATAGAAGAAGAAATCTCTAACATATAAACTTCTTTATTTTCAGGAATTTTTTAAATCTGAAAAAAGCTCGTTGTTGGTGAAGTCACAATAGATTAACCCACTTGCTCCAGTTGAATATAACATTACTCAAACGCGATTTATAAGTTGAAAACCCACTTACCCCAGTACCCGGGGGAAGTGCGTTTTATGGGTACATTTTCATAACAATTTTTTGATTAAATGAAATCTTGGGTAAATAATTAAACAAATTTTGTTGTAATTGTAAATATCACTAATTACTTCCTGTCTACAGCGCATCTCTGTAACTCGATTTTAAAAAAAGTTATGTAGTTTCAAAGGCGACTTCCCCACTTACCCCATTTCACCTTATAAATATTTTCATTTCAATCAAAGAACCTCCAATGTAAAAGAAATTCTGTTTTCAAAATCAAAAGTGACGTTACTCCTCCGCAAATTTATTCTCCTCCTCAAATCAAAAGTGACTTCTAAAAAAAACGTTCATAGTTCTCCCATAACGTCTCTTTTCTTCAACATTTTTGAAATCCTTCCAAAATTGTTGTTCGTTTAAACTGATGTTTTGACATTGATGGGAGCTCAGGTCGATGTATCGAAATAGCGATAGTTTTCAGATTACATCGTTTTTAACGAATTTCGGGGCGGCGGCGTTGTAAAAAATCATTTTGGGAAGAGGAAGGGAGGTC
This sequence comes from Polydrusus cervinus, assembly GCA_935413205.1. Taxonomy (NCBI): domain Eukaryota; kingdom Metazoa; phylum Arthropoda; class Insecta; order Coleoptera; family Curculionidae; genus Polydrusus; species Polydrusus cervinus. The sequence continues at coordinate 3,956,623 of OW284520.1, forward strand.
AAGGATCTTTTTTAGAAGTCATTTTTGAATTAAGGAGATAATTTGGAGCGGTAGGAACGTTTCTTTTTTAGAAGTCACTTTTCAGAAAACGGTCTTTGGATTTGTGGTAGACAGTCGATATGTCTCGACTGAATAAGGTCGATGTTTTTTCTATATCGATGGATTGAAATCGATTTTCGATATATCGATGGATTCTGGATTTTGTGCATCCCTACCCATGCCTAGATCAGACGAAAGAAAGGAATAACTCAAAACTACTTAAGCAGTATTACAATGCAAGTTCAAAACTCTTCTATCATTCTATAATCTGAATGTTATCTATAGTCCTTGTGTAAAAGCTTTAAACAAAAAGGCAGCAATATTTTTTCAGGCGCTGCTAATTTTTCCTTTATTAATTTCGATAAATCATACTTACGCTCCCGCTTTTATAATAAAATTGCGTTTTGAAAATCGTGTCCGACACTTTAAAAATAGATTATATCGTGCGATCGTACCATCAATCCGATAAGAAGGATATTCCGAAATGAGATCGTCACCTGTTGTCGGTCATATTCATATTGCTCCTCGTCTTATTCAAAAAACTTATAATTGTAATGCCAACAATTCATATTCATATACAGGGTGGAGCATCGAAAACGAAACAGAGACATTTACTGGCAGCTCAGTTCTTTTTTGGAAAAACGCTCAGACTCATCGATTTTGTTTTCGAGGGGGGCAAAAAATTGGCAAAAAATCACGTTAACACGTGCAGCCCCCTGGACGGGGTTGGCGCCACCCCTAAAATCTTAAATGAAAAGGGGGGTCTAGTGATACCTTATTTTAAAGTTCTGTTTGGAGCCAATAAAACGAATCTCAACCTGACTGCTTTTTGGAATTATTGGCATTCACGAGTTTATAGTAACAATGAGCCAGAGTATTCAGGGAGGAGTGTTTCCTCCACTCTCTGTCAGTTCTTTAGTATAATTTAAAAAAATATATGTAGGTTTTTTTCAACCAAGCACTTTGTGTTAAACTGTTTCTACTCCTTATGCATTTTTTTGTCGGTGCCTATTGAGCTACAATTTTAGATAAAGTGTTTCCGGTACATACCATCATTTTTCATTAATTATAATTTCATTTTTATCTATTTATTATTAAACCAGGACCATACTTACAGAACCTATTGCTTTGAGTTTATTCTTTTAACCACATTTTCCTTCCCGCTTTTTACGATAATAATTTTAATTTGATAACAAAAATAATAATTAGGTAATTTAGGTCACAATAAAGGTGACAACCTTTATTTTCGAATAGTAAAAGTTAGGCTCTTTCACCGCAATATGTTTACCTTTATGCACACCCTACACGATCGTTCGGACTAACAGTCCTGAATGATATCAAGCTTTCGACATTCTCGCGTCAGTCTTGTTTCTAATGGAAATTTACATCAGTCCGGCAATCATTTTTTGAAATTTACTCTTACACATTCAATATTACTGTCATTCTCCTATCAATATTGTCAGTCTGAATGATCGTGTAGAGTCTGAATTAAATCTGAGTAAATATACTAGTCTATTTCAGAAAGCTGTAGAGTAATAAAAGCTCATTCGGTATGCGAAGGTACTACAGAGTGACCCAACGAATATTTAAGCCACTTTCAAAATTCTTTATTTTCATCAGGAGGTAGTACCACCCGAGAATTTATGCGTTTTGTCTGTTGTTATCCATTCACAAACACTGAAAATGGTGTGACAAAGGTGTGCATTATGTACATACACTTATTTTTTATTAAACATTATAAAAAAAAATACATCTTCGTCATCTTGACGTTATAATTAACGGGTCGACGGTTCGATCGATCAGGTGGTCAAATTTCTCCACATTTTCTCCTCTTCTTTAATGACATGATGGACTGCTTTTCGCCAATTCTCTGGTGTCACTTCCTTAATGGCTTGATCAAACAGTAGCTTAACGTCTTTCATTTTGAATGTCGTGTTATGTCTTGCTACAAATCCATTCACTTGCGCCGATATAAGTTCTATAGGATCTAGTTCGCAATGACATGGCAGTTACATGTTTTTGAGCTATATATTTCACGGCTTATTTCATAAAACGATGTTTGAGTAATTTTGCTATAGCTAATAGTTCCTTCTTTATCTTCAAATTCAATACTTTTGGTGGTTAACCAGTCGATAATTTGTTGTTTTTTCCAAGATGAAGTTGGAGTCTTCTCTGTGCGTCGTGAATGATAGCTTGCGTTATCTATAACTACTACTGAATCAGCTGGAAGATATTTTATCATTTCACCAAAATAGTCCTCAAAAACATTCGAATTCATGTCCTCGTGGTAATCTCCCGTATTGAAGGACTGAAGGGTTAGCAAACCGTCTTTTAAAAATCCCTCTTCGCTTCCATGTGCGCCTATGACCGACACCGAAATTGAGCATTTTATTACTCTACACCTTTCTGATATAGACTAGGCAATTCTTTCTTTTAAAAATGACTATAAAATTGAAGGATTTTTAAAAGAGATTAATCTTATGTAAATTGGTCACATCTACTATATTGCATCAGATATAAGATTACCAAAAATAATGAATTTGGGTGTTCATTACATTTTGCAATTAGGAAGAAATTCGATATTTCTCAGTCCCCCTTTGTATTCGAATGGCTAAACGTAGGAATATTCTCTAATTGGTTTTCCCAGTTTTCGAAATGTATTTATCGATTGATGCCCATACCCATTCGTAGTGTTGCAGCTAGGGGGTGGGGGACTGTCTTTCCCTCTGAAAAATTGGATTACTTATGTTAAAGGGACGTATGATTCCGAGGAAATTTCCAAAAATTAGCCGTAACCGCAGCTTCGCCCGTGGTGATTTAAATTGTTCTTTATACTATACATTTTAGTAAAACTATAAACTTACTCTGTCTCTCCCCAGGATAGCTCGTAAACTTCTTACCCGATCTGGCCTAAAATTGGCTTACGTATGTTAAAGAGACGTATTATTACGAGGAAATTTCCAAAAATTACCTGTACCCGCAGCTTCGCCCCTGGTGATTTAAATTGTTGGTTATACTATACATTTTAGTAAAACTATAAACTTACTCTGTCTCTCCCCAGGATAGCTCGTAAACTTCTTACCCGATCTGGCCTAAAATGGGCTTACGTATGTTAAAGAGACGTATTATTCCGAGGAAATTTTCAAAAATTACCTGTGCCAGCAGCTTCGCCCGTGGTGATTTAAATTGTTCGTTATATTATACATTTTATTAAAACTATAAACTTTCTCTGTCTCTCCCCAGGATAGCTCGTAAACTTCTTACCCGATCTGGCCTAAAATTGGCTCACGCATGTTAAAGAGACGTATTATTACGAGGAAATTTCCATAAATTACCTGTACCGGCAGCTTCGCCCCTGGTGATTTAAATTGTTCGTTATATTATACATTTTAGTAAAACTATAAACTTACTCTGTCTCTCCCCAGGATAGCTCGTAAACTTCTTACCCGATCTGGCCTAAAATTGGCTTACTTATGTTAAAGAGACGTATTATTCCGAGGAAGTTTCCAAAAATTAGCTGTAACTACAGCTTCGCCCGTGGTGATTTAAATTGTTCGTTATACTATACATTTTATTAAAACTACAAACTTACTCTGTCTCTCCCCAGGATAGCTCGTAAACTTCTTTCCTGATCTGACCTAAAATTGGCTTACTTATGTTAAAGAGACGTATTATTCCGAGGAAGTTTCCAAAAATTAGCTGTAACTACAGCTTCGCCCGTGGTGATTTAAATTGTTGGTTATATTATACATTTTAGTAAAACTATAAACTTACTCTGTCTCTCCCCAGGATAGCTCGTAAACTTCTTACCCGATCTGGCCTAAAATTGGCTTACGTATGTAAAAGAGACGTATTATTCCGAGGAAATTTTCAAAAATTACCTGTGCCAGCAGCTTCGCCCGTGGTGATTTAAATTGTTCGTTATATTATACATTTTATTAAAACTATAAACTTTCTCTGTCTCTCCCCAGGATAGCTCGTAAACTTCTTACCCGATCTGGCCTAAAATTGGCTTACGTATGTTAAAGAGACGTATTATTCCGAGGAAATTTTCAAAAATTACCTGTGCCAGCAGCTTCGCCCGTGGTGATTTAAATTGATACATTTTATTAAAACTATAAACTTTCTCTGTCTCTCCCCAGGATAGCTCGTAAACTTCTTACCCGATCTGGCCTAAAATTGGCTCACGTATGTTAAAGAGACGTATTATTACGAGGAAATTTCCATAAATTACCTGTACCGGCAGCTTCGCCCCTGGTGATTTAAATTGTTCGTTATATTATACATTTTAGTAAAACTATAAACTTACTCTGTCTCTCCCCAGGATAGCTCGTAAACTTCTTACCCGATCTGGCCTAAAATTGGCTTACTTATGTTAAAGAGACGTATTATTACGAGGAAATTTCCAAAAATTGCCTGTAACCGCAGCTTCGCCCGTGGTGATTTAAATTGTTGGTTATATTATACATTTTAGTAAAACTATAAACTTACTCTGTCTCTCCCCAGGATAGCTCGTAAACTTCTTACCCGATCTAGCCTAAAATTGACTTACTTATGTTAAAGAGACGTATTATTACGAGGAAATTTCCAAAAATTACCTGTAACCGCAGCTTCGCCCGTGGTGATTTAAATTGTTGGTTATATTATACATTTTAGTAAAACTATAAACTTACTCTGTCTCTCCCCAGGATAGCTCGTAAACTTCTTACCCGATCTAGCCTAAAATTGGCTCACGTATGTTAAAGAGACGTATTATTACGAGGAAATTTCCAAAAATTACCTGTACCGGCAGCTTCGCCCCTGGTGATTTAAATTGTTCGTTATATTATACATTTTAGTAAAACTATAAACTTACTCTGTCTCTCCCCAGGATAGCTCGTAAACTTCTTACCCGATCTGGCCTAAAATTGGCTTACGTATGTTAAAGAGACGTATTATTACGAGGAAATTTCCAAAAATTACCTGTAACCGCAGCTTCGCCCGTGGTGATTTAAATTGTTGGTTATATTATACATTTTAGTAAAACTATAAACTTACTCTGTCTCTCCCCAGGATAGCTCGTAAACTTCTTTCCTGATCTGGCCTAAAATTGACTTACTTATGTTAAAGAGACGTATTATTCCGAGGAAGTTTCCAAAAATTAGCTGTAACTACAGCTTCGCCCGTGGTGATTTAAATTGTTGGTTATATTATACATTTTAGTAAAACTATAAACTTACTCTGTCTCTCCCCAGGATAGCTCGTAAACTTCTTACCCGATCTGGCCTAAAATTGGCTTACTTATGTTAAAGAGACGTATTATTACGAGGAAATTTCCAAAAATTGCCTGTAACCGCAGCTTCGCCCGTGGTGATTTAAATTGTTGGTTATATTATACATTTTAGTAAAACTATAAACTTACTCTGTCTCTCCCCAGGATAGCTCGTAAACTTCTTACCCGATCTGGCCTAAAATTAGCTTACGTATGTAAAAGAGACGTATTATTACGAGGAAATTTCCAAAAATTACCTGTAACCGCAGCTTCGCCCGTGGTGATTTAAATTGTTGGTTATATTATACATTTTAGTAAAACTATAAACTTACTCTGTCTCTCCCCAGGATAGCTCGTAAACTTCTTACCCGATCTAGCCTAAAATTGGCTCACGTATGTTAAAGAGACGTATTATTACGAGGAAATTTCCAAAAATTACCTGTACCCGCAGCTTAGCCCCTGGTGATTTAAATTGTTGGTTATATTATACATTTTAGTAAAACTATAAACTTACTCTGTCTCTCCCCAGGATAGCTCGTAAACTTCTTACCCGATCTGGCCTAAAATTGGCTTACTTATGTTAAAGAGACGTATTATTACGAGGAAATTTCCAAAAATTAGCTGTAACTACAGCTTCGCCCGTGGTGATTTAAATTGTTGGTTATATTATACATTTTAGTAAAACTATAAACTTACTCTGTCTCTCCCCAGGATAGCTCGTAAACTTCTTACCCGATCTGGCCTAAAATTGGCTTACGTATGTTAAAGAGACGTATTATTACGAGGAAATTTCCAAAAATTACCTGTACCCGCAGCTTAGCCCCTGGTGATTTAAATTGTTGGTTATATTATACATTTTAGTAAAACTATAAACTTACTCTGTCTCTCCCCAGGATAGCTCGTAAACTTCTTACCCGATCTGGCCTAAAATTGGCTTACTTATGTTAAAGAGACGTATTATTACGAGGAAATTTCCAAAAATTAGCTGTAACTACAGCTTCGCCCGTGGTGATTTAAATTGTTGGTTATATTATACATTTTAGTAAAACTATAAACTTACTCTGTCTCTCCCCAGGATAGCTCGTAAACTTCTTACCCGATCTGGCCTAAAATTGGCTTACGTATGTAAAAGAGACGTATTATTACGAGGAAATTTCCAAAAATTACCTGTAACCGCAGCTTCGCCCGTGGTGATTTAAATTGTTGGTTATATTATACATTTTAGTAAAACTATAAACTTACTCTGTCTCTCCCCAGGATAGCTCGTAAACTTCTTACCCGATCTGGCCTAAAATTGGCTTACGTATGTTACAGAGACGTATTATTACGAGGAAATTTCCAAAAATTACCTGTAACCGCAGCTTCGCCCGTGGTGATTTAAATTGTTCGTTATACTATACATTTTATTAAAACTACAAACTTACTCTGTCTCTCCCCAGGATAGCTCGTAAACTTCTTTCCTGATCTGGCCTAAAATTGGCTTACTTATGTTAAAGAGACGTATTATTCCGAGGAAGTTTCCAAAAATTAGCTGTAACTACAGCTTCGCCCGTGGTGATTTAAATTGTTGGTTGTATTATACATTTTAGTAAAACTTTAAACTTACTCTGTCTTTCCCCAGGATAGCTCGTAAACTTCTTACCAGATCTGGCCTAAAATTGGCTTACGTATGTTAAAGAGACGTATTATTCCGAGGAAATTTTCAAAAATTACCTGTGCCAGCAGCTTCGCCCGTGGTGATTTAAATTGTTCGTTATATTATACATTTTATTAAAACTAAACTTTCTCTGTCTCTCCCCAGGATAGCTCGTAAACTTCTTACCCGATCTGGCCTAAAACTGGCTCACGTATGTTAAAGAGACGTATTATTCCGAGGAAATTTTCAAAAATTACCTGTGCCAGCAGCTTCGCCCGTGGTGATTTAAATTGTTCGTTATATTATACATTTTATTAAAACTAAACTTTCTCTGTCTCTCCCCAGGATAGCTCGTAAACTTCTTACCCGATCTGGCCTAAAATTGGCTCACGTATGTTAAAGAGACGTATTATTACGAGGAAATTTCCATAAATTACCTGTACCGGCAGCTTCGCCCGTGGTGATTTAAATTGTTCGTTATATTATACATTTTAGTAAAACTATAAACTTACTCTGTCTCTCCCCAGGATAGCTCGTAAACTTCTTACCCGATCTGGCCTAAAATTGGCTTACGTATGTTAAAGAGACGTATTATTCCGAGGAAATTTTCAAAAATTACCTGTGCCAGCAGCTTCGCCCGTGGTGATTTAAATTGTTCGTTATATTATACATTTTATTAAAACTATAAACTTTCTCTGTCTCTCCCCAGGATAGCTCGTAAACTTCTTACCCGATCTGGCCTAAAATTGGCTCACGTATGTTAAAGAGACGTATTATTACGAGGAAATTTCCATAAATTACCTGTACCGGCAGCTTCGCCCCTGGTGATTTAAATTGTTCGTTATTTTATTAAAACTGTAGACTTACTCTGTCTCTCGCCAGAATAGCTCGTAAGCGTCTTAACCGATTTGACCTAAAATTACCTGTACCCGCAGCTTCGCCCCTGGTGATTTAAATTGTTGGTTATATTATACATTTTAGTAAAACTATAAACTTACTCTGTCTCTCCCCAGGATAGCTCGTAAACTTCTTACCCGATCTGGCCTAAAATTGGCTTACGTATGTAAAAGAGACGTATTATTACGAGGAAATTTCCAAAAATTACCTGTAACCGCAGCTTCGCCCGTGGTGATTTAAATTGTTGGTTATATTATACATTTTAGTAAAACTATAAACTTACTCTGTCTCTCCCCAGGATAGCTCGTAAACTTCTTAGCCGATCTGGCCTAAAATTGGCTTACGTATGTTAAAGAGACGTATTATTACGAGGAAATTTCCAAAAATTACCTGTAACCGCAGCTTCGCCCATGGTGATTTAAATTGTTCGTTATACTATACATTTTATTAAAACTACAAACTTATTCTGTCTCTCCCCAGGATAGCTCGTAAACATCTTACCCGATCTGGCCTAAAATTGGCTTACGTATGTTACAGAGACGTATTATTACGAGGAAATTTCCAAAAATTACCTGTAACCGCAGCTTCGCCCGTGGTGATTTAAATTGTTCGTTATACTATACATTTTATTAAAACTACAAACTTACTCTGTCTCTCCCCAGGATAGCTCGTAAACTTCTTTCCTGATCTGGCCTAAAATTGGCTTACTTATGTTAAAGAGACGTATTAGTCCGAGGAAGTTTCCAAAAATTAGCTGTAACTACAGCTTAGCCCGTGGTGATTTATATTGTTGGTTATATTATACATTTTAGTAAAACTATAAACTTACTCTGTCTCTCCCCAGGATAGCTCGTAAACTTCTTACCCGATCTGGCCTAAAATTGGCTCACGTATGTTAAAGAGACGTATTATTACGAGGAAATTTCCAAAAATTACCTGTACCGGCAGCTTCGCCCCTGGTGATTTAAATTGTTCGTTATATTATACATTTTAGTAAAACTATAAACTTACTCTGTCTCTCCCCAGGATAGCTCGTAAACTTCTTACCCGATCTGGCCTAAAATTGGCTTACTTATGTTAAAGAGACGTATTATTACGAGGAAATTTCCAAAAATTACCTGTACCCGCAGCTTCGCCCGTGGTGATTTAAATTGTTGGTTATATTATACATTTTATTAAAACTATAAACTTTCTCTGTCTCTCCCCAGGATAGCTCGTAAACTTCTTACCCGATCTGGCCTAAAATTGGCTCACGTATGTTAAAGAGACGTATTATTACGAGGAAATTTCCAAAAATTACCTGTACCGGCAGCTTCGCCCCTGGTGATTTAAATTGTTCGTTATATTATACATTTTAGTAAAACTATAAACTTACTCTGTCTCTCCCCAGGATAGCTCGTAAACTTCTTACCCGATCTGGCCTAAAATTGGCTTACTTATGTTAAAGAGACGTATTATTACGAGGAAATTTCCAAAATTACCTGTACCCGCAGCTTCGCCCGTGGTGATTTAAATTGTTGGTTATATTATACATTTTATTAAAACTACAAACTTACTCTGTCTCTCCCCAGGATAGCTCGTAAACTTCTTTCCTGATCTGGCCTAAAATTGGCTTACTTATGTTAAAGAGACGTATTATTCCGAGGAAGTTTCCAAAAATTAGCTGTAACTACAGCTTCGCCCGTGGTGATTTAAATTGTTGGTTGTATTATACATTTTAGTAAAACTTTAAACTTACTCTGTCTTTCCCCAGGATAGCTCGTAAACTTCTTACCAGATCTGGCCTAAAATTGGCTTACGTATGTTAAAGAGACGTATTATTCCGAGGAAATTTTCAAAAATTACCTGTGCCAGCAGCTTCGCCCGTGGTGATTTAAATTGTTCGTTATATTATACATTTTATTAAAACTAAACTTTCTCTGTCTCTCCCCAGGATAGCTCGTAAACTTCTTACCCGATCTGGCCTAAAACTGGCTCACGTATGTTAAAGAGACGTATTATTCCGAGGAAATTTTCAAAAATTACCTGTGCCAGCAGCTTCGCCCGTGGTGATTTAAATTGTTCGTTATATTATACATTTTATTAAAACTAAACTTTCTCTGTCTCTCCCCAGGATAGCTCGTAAACTTCTTACCCGATCTGGCCTAAAATTGGCTCACGTATGTTAAAGAGACGTATTATTACGAGGAAATTTCCATAAATTACCTGTACCGGCAGCTTCGCCCGTGGTGATTTAAATTGTTCGTTATATTATACATTTTAGTAAAACTATAAACTTACTCTGTCTCTCCCCAGGATAGCTCGTAAACTTCTTACCCGATCTGGCCTAAAATTGGCTTACGTATGTTAAAGAGACGTATTATTCCGAGGAAATTTTCAAAAATTACCTGTGCCAGCAGCTTCGCCCGTGGTGATTTAAATTGTTCGTTATATTATACATTTTATTAAAACTATAAACTTTCTCTGTCTCTCCCCAGGATAGCTCGTAAACTTCTTACCCGATCTGGCCTAAAATTGGCTCACGTATGTTAAAGAGACGTATTATTACGAGGAAATTTCCATAAATTACCTGTACCGGCAGCTTCGCCCCTGGTGATTTAAATTGTTCGTTATTTTATTAAAACTGTAGACTTACTCTGTCTCTCGCCAGAATAGCTCGTAAGCGTCTTAACCGATTTGACCTAAAATTACCTGTACCCGCAGCTTCGCCCCTGGTGATTTAAATTGTTGGTTATATTATACATTTTAGTAAAACTATAAACTTACTCTGTCTCTCCCCAGGATAGCTCGTAAACTTCTTACCCGATCTGGCCTAAAATTGGCTTACGTATGTAAAAGAGACGTATTATTACGAGGAAATTTCCAAAAATTACCTGTAACCGCAGCTTCGCCCGTGGTGATTTAAATTGTTGGTTATATTATACATTTTAGTAAAACTATAAACTTACTCTGTCTCTCCCCAGGATAGCTCGTAAACTTCTTAGCCGATCTGGCCTAAAATTGGCTTACGTATGTTAAAGAGACGTATTATTACGAGGAAATTTCCAAAAATTACCTGTAACCGCAGCTTCGCCCATGGTGATTTAAATTGTTCGTTATACTATACATTTTATTAAAACTACAAACTTATTCTGTCTCTCCCCAGGATAGCTCGTAAACATCTTACCCGATCTGGCCTAAAATTGGCTTACGTATGTTACAGAGACGTATTATTACGAGGAAATTTCCAAAAATTACCTGTAACCGCAGCTTCGCCCGTGGTGATTTAAATTGTTCGTTATACTATACATTTTATTAAAACTACAAACTTACTCTGTCTCTCCCCAGGATAGCTCGTAAACTTCTTTCCTGATCTGGCCTAAAATTGGCTTACTTATGTTAAAGAGACGTATTAGTCCGAGGAAGTTTCCAAAAATTAGCTGTAACTACAGCTTAGCCCGTGGTGATTTATATTGTTGGTTATATTATACATTTTAGTAAAACTATAAACTTACTCTGTCTCTCCCCAGGATAGCTCGTAAACTTCTTACCCGATCTGGCCTAAAATTGGCTCACGTATGTTAAAGAGACGTATTATTACGAGGAAATTTCCAAAAATTACCTGTACCGGCAGCTTCGCCCCTGGTGATTTAAATTGTTCGTTATATTATACATTTTAGTAAAACTATAAACTTACTCTGTCTCTCCCCAGGATAGCTCGTAAACTTCTTACCCGATCTGGCCTAAAATTGGCTTACTTATGTTAAAGAGACGTATTATTACGAGGAAATTTCCAAAAATTACCTGTACCCGCAGCTTCGCCCGTGGTGATTTAAATTGTTGGTTATATTATACATTTTATTAAAACTATAAACTTTCTCTGTCTCTCCCCAGGATAGCTCGTAAACTTCTTACCCGATCTGGCCTAAAATTGGCTCACGTATGTTAAAGAGACGTATTATTACGAGGAAATTTCCAAAAATTACCTGTACCGGCAGCTTCGCCCCTGGTGATTTAAATTGTTCGTTATATTATACATTTTAGTAAAACTATAAACTTACTCTGTCTCTCCCCAGGATAGCTCGTAAACTTCTTACCCGATCTGGCCTAAAATTGGCTTACTTATGTTAAAGAGACGTATTATTACGAGGAAATTTCCAAAAATTACCTGTACCCGCAGCTTCGCCCGTGGTGATTTAAATTGTTGGTTATATTATACATTTTAGTAAAACTATAAACTTACTCTGTCTCTCCCCAGGATAGCTCGTAAACTTCTTACCCGATCTGGCCTAAAATTGGCTTACGTATGTAAAAGAGACGTATTATTACGAGGAAATTTCCAAAAATTACCTGTAACCGCAGCTTCGCCCGTGGTGATTTAAATTGTTGGTTATATTATACATTTTAGTAAAACTATAAACTTACTCTGTCTCTCCCCAGGATAGCTCGTAAACTTCTTTCCTGATCTGGCCTAAAATTGGCTTACGTATGTTAAAGAGACGTATTATTCCGAGGAAATTTTCAAAAATTACCTGTGCCAGCAGCTTCGCCCGTGGTGATTTAAATTGTTCGTTATATTATACATTTTATTAAAACTATAAACTTTCTCTGTCTCTCCCCAGGATAGCTCGTAGACTTCTTACCCGATCTGGCCTAAAATTGGCTCACGTATGTTAAAGAGACGTATTATTACGAGGAAATTTCCAAAAATTACCTGTAACCGCAGCTTCGCCCGTGGTGATTTAAATTGTTGGTTATATTATACATTTTAGTAAAACTATAAACTTACTCTGTCTCTCCCCAGGATAGCTCGTAAACTTCTTAGCCGATCTGGCCTAAAATTGGCTTACGTATGTTAAAGAGACGTATTATTACGAGGAAATTTCCAAAAATTACCTGTAACCGCAGCTTCGCCCATGGTGATTTAAATTGTTCGTTATACTATACATTTTATTAAAACTACAAACTTATTCTGTCTCTCCCCAGGATAGCTCGTAAACATCTTACCCGATCTGGCCTAAAATTGGCTTACGTATGTTACAGAGACGTATTATTACGAGGAAATTTCCAAAAATTACCTGTAACCGCAGCTTCGCCCGTGGTGATTTAAATTGTTCGTTATACTATACATTTTATTAAAACTACAAACTTACTCTGTCTCTCCCCAGGATAGCTCGTAAACTTCTTTCCTGATCTGGCCTAAAATTGGCTTACTTATGTTAAAGAGACGTATTAGTCCGAGGAAGTTTCCAAAAATTAGCTGTAACTACAGCTTAGCCCGTGGTGATTTATATTGTTGGTTATATTATACATTTTAGTAAAACTATAAACTTACTCTGTCTCTCCCCAGGATAGCTCGTAAACTTCTTACCCGATCTCACCTAAAATTGGCTCACGTATGTTAAAGAGACGTATTATTACGAGGAAATTTCCAAAAATTACCTGTACCGGCAGCTTCGCCCGTGGTGATTTAAATTGTTCGTTATACTATACATTTTATTAAAACTACAAACTTACTCTGTCTCTCCCCAGGATAGCTCGTAAACTTCTTTCCTGATCTGGCCTAAAATTGGCTTACTTATGTTAAAGAGACGTATTAGTCCGAGGAAGTTTCCAAAAATTAGCTGTAACTACAGCTTAGCCCGTGGTGATTTATATTGTTGGTTATATTATACATTTTAGTAAAACTATAAACTTACTCTGTCTCTCCCCAGGATAGCTCGTAAACTTCTTACCCGATCTGGCCTAAAATTGGCTTACTTATGTTAAAGAGACGTATTATTACGAGGAAATTTCCAAAAATTACCTGTACCCGCAGCTTCGCCCGTGGTGATTTAAATTGTTGGTTATATTATACATTTTATTAAAACTATAAACTTTCTCTGTCTCTCCCCAGGATAGCTCGTAAACTTCTTACCCGATCTGGCCTAAAATTGGCTCACGTATGTTAAAGAGACGTATTATTACGAGGAAATTTCCAAAAATTACCTGTACCGGCAGCTTCGCCCCTGGTGATTTAAATTGTTCGTTATATTATACATTTTAGTAAAACTATAAACTTACTCTGTCTCTCCCCAGGATAGCTCGTAAACTTCTTACCCGATCTGGCCTAAAATTGGCTTACTTATGTTAAAGAGACGTATTATTACGAGGAAATTTCCAAAAATTACCTGTACTCGCAGCTTCGCCCGTGGTGATTTAAATTGTTGGTTATATTATACATTTTAGTAAAACTATAAACTTACTCTGTCTCTCCCCAGGATAGCTCGTAAACTTCTTACCCGATCTGGCCTAAAATTGGCTTACGTATGTAAAAGAGACGTATTATTACGAGGAAATTTCCAAAAATTACCTGTAACCGCAGCTTCGCCCGTGGTGATTTAAATTGTTGGTTATATTATACATTTTAGTAAAACTATAAACTTACTCTGTCTCTCCCCAGGATAGCTCGTAAACTTCTTTCCTGATCTGGCCTAAAATTGGCTTACGTATGTTAAAGAGACGTATTATTCCGAGGAAATTTTCAAAAATTACCTGTGCCAGCAGCTTCGCCCGTGGTGATTTAAATTGTTCGTTATATTATACATTTTATTAAAACTATAAACTTTCTCTGTCTCTCCCCAGGATAGCTCGTAAACTTCTTACCCGATCTGGCCTAAAATTGGCTCACGTATGTTAAAGAGACGTATTATTACGAGGAAATTTCCATAAATTACCTGTACCGGCAGCTTCGCCCCTGGTGATTTAAATTGTTCGTTATATTATACATTTTATTAAAACTGTAGACTTACTCTGTCTCTCCCCAGAATAGCTCGTAAGCGTCTTAACCGATTTGACCTAAAATTGGCTTACTTGTGTTAAAGAGACGTATTATTCCGAGGAAATTTTTAAAAATTTGCTGTATCCGCAGCATCGCCCGTGGTGATTTAAATTGTTGGTTATATTATACATTTTATTAAAACTATAGACTTTCTCTGTCTCTCCCCAGAATAGCTCGTAAACATCTTAACTGATTTGACCTAAAATTGGCTTACTTATGTTAAAGAGACGTATTATTCCGAGGAAATTTTCAAAAATAACCTGTGCCAGCAGCTTCGCCCGTGGTGATTTAAATTGTTCGTTATATTATACATTTTAGTAAAACTATAAACTTACTCTGTCTCTCCCCAGGATAGCTCGTAAACTTCTTACCCGATCTGGCCTAAAGTTGGCTTACGTATGTTAAAGAGACGTATTATTCCGAGGAAGTTTCCAAAAATTAGCTGTAACTACAGCTTCGCCCGTGGTGATTTAAATTGTTGGTTATATTATACATGTTAGTAAAACTATAAACTTACTCTGTCTCTCCCCAGGATAGCTCGTAAAATTCTTACCCGATCTGGCCTAAAATTGGCTTACGTATGTTAAAGAGACGTATTATTACGAGGAAATTTCCAAAAATTACCTGTACCCGCAGCTTCGCCCGTGGTGATTTAAATTGTTGGTTATATTATACATTTTATTAAAACTATAAACTTTCTCTGTCTCTCCCCAGGATAGCTCGTAAACTTTTTACTTGATCTGGCCTAAAATTGGCTCACGTATGTTAAAGAGACGTATTATTACGAGGAAATTTCCAAAAATTTCCTGTACCCGCAGCTTCGCCCCTGGTGATTTAAATTGTTGGTTATATTATACATTTTAGTAAAACTATAAACTTACTCTGTCTCTCCCCAGGATAGCTCGTAAACTTCTTACCCGATCTGGCTTAAAATTGGCTTACTTATGTTAAAGAGACGTATTATTCCGAGGAAGTTTCCAAAAATTAGCTGTAACTACAGCTTCGCCCGTGGTGATTTAAATTGTTGGTTATATTATACATGTTAGTAAAACTATAAACTTACTCTGTCTCTCCCCAGGATAGCTCGTAAACTTCTTACCCGATCTGGCCTAAAATTGGCTTACGTATGTTAAAGAGACGTATTATTACGAGGAAATTTCCAAAAATTACCTGTACCCGCAGCTTCGCCCGTGGTGATTTAAATTGTTCGTTATATTATACATTTTATTAAAACTATAAACTTTCTCTGTCTCTCCCCAGGATAGCTCGTAAACTTCTTACCCGATCTGGCCTAAAATTGGCTCACGTATGTTAAAGAGACGTATTATTACGAGGAAATTTCCAAAAATTACCTGTACCGGCAGCTTCGCCCCTGGTGATTTAAATTGTTCGTTATATTATACATTTTAGTAAAACTATAAACTTACTCTGTCTCTCCCCAGGATAGCTCGTAAACTTCTTACCCGATCTGGCCTAAAATTGGCTTACTTATGTTAAAGAGACGTATTATTACGAGGAAATTTCCAAAAATTACCTGTACCCGCAGCTTCGCCCGTGGTGATTTAAATTGTTGGTTATATTATACATTTTAGTAAAACTATAAACTTACTCTGTCTCTCCCCAGGATAGCTCGTAAACTTCTTACCCGATCTGGCCTAAAATTGGCTTACGTATGTAAAAGAGACGTATTATTACGAGGAAATTTCCAAAAATTACCTGTAACCGCAGCTTCGCCCGTGGTGATTTAAATTGTTGGTTATATTATACATTTTAGTAAAACTATAAACTTACTCTGTCTCTCCCCAGGATAGCTCGTAAACTTCTTTCCTGATCTGGCCTAAAATTGGCTTACGTATGTTAAAGAGACGTATTATTCCGAGGAAATTTTCAAAAATTACCTGTGCCAGCAGCTTCGCCCGTGGTGATTTAAATTGTTCGTTATATTATACATTTTATTAAAACTATAAACTTTCTCTGTCTCTCCCCAGGATAGCTCGTAAACTTCTTACCCGATCTGGCCTAAAATTGGCTCACGTATGTTAAAGAGACGTATTATTACGAGGAAATTTCCAAAAATTACCTGTAACCGCAGCTTCGCCCGTGGTGATTTAAATTGTTGGTTATATTATACATTTTAGTAAAACTATAAACTTACTCTGTCTCTCCCCAGGATAGCTCGTAAACTTCTTAGCCGATCTGGCCTAAAATTGGCTTACGTATGTTAAAGAGACGTATTATTACGAGGAAATTTCCAAAAATTACCTGTAACCGCAGCTTCGCCCATGGTGATTTAAATTGTTCGTTATACTATACATTTTATTAAAACTACAAACTTATTCTGTCTCTCCCCAGGATAGCTCGTAAACATCTTACCCGATCTGGCCTAAAATTGGCTTACGTATGTTACAGAGACGTATTATTACGAGGAAATTTCCAAAAATTACCTGTAACCGCAGCTTCGCCCGTGGTGATTTAAATTGTTCGTTATACTATACATTTTATTAAAACTACAAACTTACTCTGTCTCTCCCCAGGATAGCTCGTAAACTTCTTTCCTGATCTGGCCTAAAATTGGCTTACTTATGTTAAAGAGACGTATTAGTCCGAGGAAGTTTCCAAAAATTAGCTGTAACTACAGCTTAGCCCGTGGTGATTTATATTGTTGGTTATATTATACATTTTAGTAAAACTATAAACTTACTCTGTCTCTCCCCAGGATAGCTCGTAAACTTCTTACCCGATCTGGCCTAAAATTGGCTCACGTATGTTAAAGAGACGTATTATTACGAGGAAATTTCCAAAAATTACCTGTACCGGCAGCTTCGCCCCTGGTGATTTAAATTGTTCGTTATATTATACATTTTAGTAAAACTATAAACTTACTCTGTCTCTCCCCAGGATAGCTCGTAAACTTCTTACCCGATCTGGCCTAAAATTGGCTTACTTATGTTAAAGAGACGTATTATTACGAGGAAATTTCCAAAAATTACCTGTACCCGCAGCTTCGCCCGTGGTGATTTAAATTGTTGGTTATATTATACATTTTATTAAAACTATAAACTTTCTCTGTCTCTCCCCAGGATAGCTCGTAAACTTCTTACCCGATCTGGCCTAAAATTGGCTCACGTATGTTAAAGAGACGTATTATTACGAGGAAATTTCCAAAAATTACCTGTACCGGCAGCTTCGCCCCTGGTGATTTAAATTGTTCGTTATATTATACATTTTATTAAAACTATAGACTTTCTCTGTCTCTCCCCAGAATAGCTCGTAAACATCTTAACTGATTTGACCTAAAATTGGCTTACTTATGTTAAAGAGACGTATTATTCCGAGGAAATTTTCAAAAATTACCTGTGCCAGCAGCTTCGCCCGTGGTGATTTAAATTGTTCGTTATATTATACATTTTAGTAAAACTATAAACTTACTCTGTCTCTCCCCAGGATAGCTCGTAAACTTCTTACCCGATCTGGCCTAAAGTTGGCTTACGTATGTTAAAGAGACGTATTATTCCGAGGAAGTTTCCAAAAATTAGCTGTAACTACAGCTTCGCCCGTGGTGATTTAAATTGTTGGTTATATTATACATGTTAGTAAAACTATAAACTTACTCTGTCTCTCCCCAGGATAGCTCGTAAAATTCTTACCCGATCTGGCCTAAAATTGGCTTACGTATGTTAAAGAGACGTATTATTACGAGGAAATTTCCAAAAATTACCTGTACCCGCAGCTTCGCCCGTGGTGATTTAAATTGTTGGTTATATTATACATTTTATTAAAACTATAAACTTTCTCTGTCTCTCCCCAGGATAGCTCGTAAACTTTTTACTTGATCTGGCCTAAAATTGGCTCACGTATGTTAAAGAGACGTATTATTACGAGGAAATTTCCAAAAATTTCCTGTACCCGCAGCTTCGCCCCTGGTGATTTAAATTGTTGGTTATATTATACATTTTAGTAAAACTATAAACTTACTCTGTCTCTCCCCAGGATAGCTCGTAAACTTCTTACCCGATCTGGCTTAAAATTGGCTTACTTATGTTAAAGAGACGTATTATTCCGAGGAAGTTTCCAAAAATTAGCTGTAACTACAGCTTCGCCCGTGGTGATTTAAATTGTTGGTTATATTATACATGTTAGTAAAACTATAAACTTACTCTGTCTCTCCCCAGGATAGCTCGTAAACTTCTTACCCGATCTGGCCTAAAATTGGCTTACGTATGTTAAAGAGACGTATTATTACGAGGAAATTTCCAAAAATTACCTGTACCCGCAGCTTCGCCCGTGGTGATTTAAATTGTTCGTTATATTATACATTTTATTAAAACTATAAACTTTCTCTGTCTCTCCCCAGGATAGCTCGTAAACTTCTTACCCGATCTGGCCTAAAATTGGCTCACGTATGTTAAAGAGACGTATTATTACGAGGAAATTTCCAAAAATTACCTGTACCGGCAGCTTCGCCCCTGGTGATTTAAATTGTTCGTTATATTATACATTTTAGTAAAACTATAAACTTACTCTGTCTCTCCCCAGGATAGCTCGTAAACTTCTTACCCGATCTGGCCTAAAATTGGCTTACTTATGTTAAAGAGACGTATTATTACGAGGAAATTTCCAAAAATTACCTGTACCCGCAGCTTCGCCCGTGGTGATTTAAATTGTTGGTTATATTATACATTTTAGTAAAACTATAAACTTACTCTGTCTCTCCCCAGGATAGCTCGTAAACTTCTTACCCGATCTGGCCTAAAATTGGCTTACGTATGTAAAAGAGACGTATTATTACGAGGAAATTTCCAAAAATTACCTGTAACCGCAGCTTCGCCCGTGGTGATTTAAATTGTTCGTTATATTATACATTTTAGTAAAACTATAAACTTACTCTGTCTCTCCCCAGGATAGCTCGTAAACTTCTTACCCGATCTGGCCTAAAATTGGCTCACGTATGTTAAAGAGACGTATTATTACGAGGAAATTTCCAAAAATTACCTGTACCGGCAGCTTCGCCCCTGGTGATTTAAATTGTTCGTTATATTATACATTTTAGTAAAACTATAAACTTACTCTGTCTCTCCCCAGGATAGCTCGTAAACTTCTTACCCGATCTGGCCTAAAATTGGCTTACTTATGTTAAAGAGACGTATTATTACGAGGAAATTTCCAAAAATTACCTGTACCCGCAGCTTCGCCCGTGGTGATTTAAATTGTTGGTTATATTATACATTTTATTAAAACTATAAACTTTCTCTGTCTCTCCCCAGGATAGCTCGTAAACTTCTTACCCGATCTGGCCTAAAATTGGCTCACGTATGTTAAAGAGACGTATTATTACGAGGAAATTTCCAAAAATTACCTGTACCGGCAGCTTCGCCCCTGGTGATTTAAATTGTTCGTTATATTATACATTTTAGTAAAACTATAAACTTACTCTGTCTCTCCCCAGGATAGCTCGTAAACTTCTTACCCGATCTGGCCTAAAATTGGCTTACTTATGTTAAAGAGACGTATTATTACGAGGAAATTTCCAAAAATTACCTGTACCCGCAGCTTCGCCCGTGGTGATTTAAATTGTTGGTTATATTATACATTTTAGTAAAACTATAAACTTACTCTGTCTCTCCCCAGGATAGCTCGTAAACTTCTTACCCGATCTGGCCTAAAATTGGCTTACGTATGTAAAAGAGACGTATTATTACGAGGAAATTTCCAAAAATTACCTGTAACCGCAGCTTCGCCCGTGGTGATTTAAATTGTTGGTTATATTATACATTTTAGTAAAACTATAAACTTACTCTGTCTCTCCCCAGGATAGCTCGTAAACTTCTTTCCTGATCTGGCCTAAAATTGGCTTACGTATGTTAAAGAGACGTATTATTCCGAGGAAATTTTCAAAAATTACCTGTGCCAGCAGCTTCGCCCGTGGTGATTTAAATTGTTCGTTATATTATACATTTTATTAAAACTATAAACTTTCTCTGTCTCTCCCCAGGATAGCTCGTAGACTTCTTACCCGATCTGGCCTAAAATTGGCTCACGTATGTTAAAGAGACGTATTATTACGAGGAAATTTCCAAAAATTACCTGTAACCGCAGCTTCGCCCGTGGTGATTTAAATTGTTGGTTATATTATACATTTTAGTAAAACTATAAACTTACTCTGTCTCTCCCCAGGATAGCTCGTAAACTTCTTAGCCGATCTGGCCTAAAATTGGCTTACGTATGTTAAAGAGACGTATTATTACGAGGAAATTTCCAAAAATTACCTGTAACCGCAGCTTCGCCCATGGTGATTTAAATTGTTCGTTATACTATACATTTTATTAAAACTACAAACTTATTCTGTCTCTCCCCAGGATAGCTCGTAAACATCTTACCCGATCTGGCCTAAAATTGGCTTACGTATGTTACAGAGACGTATTATTACGAGGAAATTTCCAAAAATTACCTGTAACCGCAGCTTCGCCCGTGGTGATTTAAATTGTTCGTTATACTATACATTTTATTAAAACTACAAACTTACTCTGTCTCTCCCCAGGATAGCTCGTAAACTTCTTTCCTGATCTGGCCTAAAATTGGCTTACTTATGTTAAAGAGACGTATTAGTCCGAGGAAGTTTCCAAAAATTAGCTGTAACTACAGCTTAGCCCGTGGTGATTTATATTGTTGGTTATATTATACATTTTAGTAAAACTATAAACTTACTCTGTCTCTCCCCAGGATAGCTCGTAAACTTCTTACCCGATCTGGCCTAAAATTGGCTCACGTATGTTAAAGAGACGTATTATTACGAGGAAATTTCCAAAAATTACCTGTACCGGCAGCTTCGCCCGTGGTGATTTAAATTGTTCGTTATACTATACATTTTATTAAAACTACAAACTTACTCTGTCTCTCCCCAGGATAGCTCGTAAACTTCTTTCCTGATCTGGCCTAAAATTGGCTTACTTATGTTAAAGAGACGTATTAGTCCGAGGAAGTTTCCAAAAATTAGCTGTAACTACAGCTTAGCCCGTGGTGATTTATATTGTTGGTTATATTATACATTTTAGTAAAACTATAAACTTACTCTGTCTCTCCCCAGGATAGCTCGTAAACTTCTTACCCGATCTGGCCTAAAATTGGCTTACTTATGTTAAAGAGACGTATTATTACGAGGAAATTTCCAAAAATTACCTGTACCCGCAGCTTCGCCCGTGGTGATTTAAATTGTTGGTTATATTATACATTTTATTAAAACTATAAACTTTCTCTGTCTCTCCCCAGGATAGCTCGTAAACTTCTTACCCGATCTGGCCTAAAATTGGCTCACGTATGTTAAAGAGACGTATTATTACGAGGAAATTTCCAAAAATTACCTGTACCGGCAGCTTCGCCCCTGGTGATTTAAATTGTTCGTTATATTATACATTTTAGTAAAACTATAAACTTACTCTGTCTCTCCCCAGGATAGCTCGTAAACTTCTTACCCGATCTGGCCTAAAATTGGCTTACTTATGTTAAAGAGACGTATTATTACGAGGAAATTTCCAAAAATTACCTGTACTCGCAGCTTCGCCCGTGGTGATTTAAATTGTTGGTTATATTATACATTTTAGTAAAACTATAAACTTACTCTGTCTCTCCCCAGGATAGCTCGTAAACTTCTTACCCGATCTGGCCTAAAATTGGCTTACGTATGTAAAAGAGACGTATTATTACGAGGAAATTTCCAAAAATTACCTGTAACCGCAGCTTCGCCCGTGGTGATTTAAATTGTTGGTTATATTATACATTTTAGTAAAACTATAAACTTACTCTGTCTCTCCCCAGGATAGCTCGTAAACTTCTTTCCTGATCTGGCCTAAAATTGGCTTACGTATGTTAAAGAGACGTATTATTCCGAGGAAATTTTCAAAAATTACCTGTGCCAGCAGCTTCGCCCGTGGTGATTTAAATTGTTCGTTATATTATACATTTTATTAAAACTATAAACTTTCTCTGTCTCTCCCCAGGATAGCTCGTAAACTTCTTACCCGATCTGGCCTAAAATTGGCTCACGTATGTTAAAGAGACGTATTATTACGAGGAAATTTCCATAAATTACCTGTACCGGCAGCTTCGCCCCTGGTGATTTAAATTGTTCGTTATATTATACATTTTATTAAAACTGTAGACTTACTCTGTCTCTCCCCAGAATAGCTCGTAAGCGTCTTAACCGATTTGACCTAAAATTGGCTTACTTGTGTTAAAGAGACGTATTATTCCGAGGAAATTTTTAAAAATTTGCTGTATCCGCAGCATCGCCCGTGGTGATTTAAATTGTTGGTTATATTATACATTTTATTAAAACTATAGACTTTCTCTGTCTCTCCCCAGAATAGCTCGTAAACATCTTAACTGATTTGACCTAAAATTGGCTTACTTATGTTAAAGAGACGTATTATTCCGAGGAAATTTTCAAAAATTACCTGTGCCAGCAGCTTCGCCCGTGGTGATTTAAATTGTTCGTTATATTATACATTTTAGTAAAACTATAAACTTACTCTGTCTCTCCCCAGGATAGCTCGTAAACTTCTTACCCGATCTGGCCTAAAGTTGGCTTACGTATGTTAAAGAGACGTATTATTCCGAGGAAGTTTCCAAAAATTAGCTGTAACTACAGCTTCGCCCGTGGTGATTTAAATTGTTGGTTATATTATACATGTTAGTAAAACTATAAACTTACTCTGTCTCTCCCCAGGATAGCTCGTAAAATTCTTACCCGATCTGGCCTAAAATTGGCTTACGTATGTTAAAGAGACGTATTATTACGAGGAAATTTCCAAAAATTACCTGTACCCGCAGCTTCGCCCGTGGTGATTTAAATTGTTGGTTATATTATACATTTTATTAAAACTATAAACTTTCTCTGTCTCTCCCCAGGATAGCTCGTAAACTTTTTACTTGATCTGGCCTAAAATTGGCTCACGTATGTTAAAGAGACGTATTATTACGAGGAAATTTCCAAAAATTTCCTGTACCCGCAGCTTCGCCCCTGGTGATTTAAATTGTTGGTTATATTATACATTTTAGTAAAACTATAAACTTACTCTGTCTCTCCCCAGGATAGCTCGTAAACTTCTTACCCGATCTGGCTTAAAATTGGCTTACTTATGTTAAAGAGACGTATTATTCCGAGGAAGTTTCCAAAAATTAGCTGTAACTACAGCTTCGCCCGTGGTGATTTAAATTGTTGGTTATATTATACATGTTAGTAAAACTATAAACTTACTCTGTCTCTCCCCAGGATAGCTCGTAAACTTCTTACCCGATCTGGCCTAAAATTGGCTTACGTATGTTAAAGAGACGTATTATTACGAGGAAATTTCCAAAAATTACCTGTACCCGCAGCTTCGCCCGTGGTGATTTAAATTGTTCGTTATATTATACATTTTATTAAAACTATAAACTTTCTCTGTCTCTCCCCAGGATAGCTCGTAAACTTCTTACCCGATCTGGCCTAAAATTGGCTCACGTATGTTAAAGAGACGTATTATTACGAGGAAATTTCCAAAAATTACCTGTACCGGCAGCTTCGCCCCTGGTGATTTAAATTGTTCGTTATATTATACATTTTAGTAAAACTATAAACTTACTCTGTCTCTCCCCAGGATAGCTCGTAAACTTCTTACCCGATCTGGCCTAAAATTGGCTTACTTATGTTAAAGAGACGTATTATTACGAGGAAATTTCCAAAAATTACCTGTACCCGCAGCTTCGCCCGTGGTGATTTAAATTGTTGGTTATATTATACATTTTAGTAAAACTATAAACTTACTCTGTCTCTCCCCAGGATAGCTCGTAAACTTCTTACCCGATCTGGCCTAAAATTGGCTTACGTATGTAA
Organism: Polydrusus cervinus; assembly: GCA_935413205.1. Lineage (NCBI taxonomy): Eukaryota > Metazoa > Arthropoda > Insecta > Coleoptera > Curculionidae > Polydrusus > Polydrusus cervinus. Next base: position 3,981,113 of record OW284520.1, read on the forward strand.
AAGAGACGTATTATTACGAGGAAATTTCCAAAAATTACCTGTAACCGCAGCTTCGCCCGTGGTGATTTAAATTGTTGGTTATATTATACATTTTAGTAAAACTATAAACTTACTCTGTCTCTCCCCAGGATAGCTCGTAAACTTCTTTCCTGATCTGGCCTAAAATTGGCTTACGTATGTTAAAGAGACGTATTATTCCGAGGAAATTTTCAAAAATTACCTGTGCCAGCAGCTTCGCCCGTGGTGATTTAAATTGTTCGTTATATTATACATTTTATTAAAACTATAAACTTTCTCTGTCTCTCCCCAGGATAGCTCGTAAACTTCTTACCCGATCTGGCCTAAAATTGGCTCACGTATGTTAAAGAGACGTATTATTACGAGGAAATTTCCAAAAATTACCTGTAACCGCAGCTTCGCCCGTGGTGATTTAAATTGTTGGTTATATTATACATTTTAGTAAAACTATAAACTTACTCTGTCTCTCCCCAGGATAGCTCGTAAACTTCTTAGCCGATCTGGCCTAAAATTGGCTTACGTATGTTAAAGAGACGTATTATTACGAGGAAATTTCCAAAAATTACCTGTAACCGCAGCTTCGCCCATGGTGATTTAAATTGTTCGTTATACTATACATTTTATTAAAACTACAAACTTATTCTGTCTCTCCCCAGGATAGCTCGTAAACATCTTACCCGATCTGGCCTAAAATTGGCTTACGTATGTTACAGAGACGTATTATTACGAGGAAATTTCCAAAAATTACCTGTAACCGCAGCTTCGCCCGTGGTGATTTAAATTGTTCGTTATACTATACATTTTATTAAAACTACAAACTTACTCTGTCTCTCCCCAGGATAGCTCGTAAACTTCTTTCCTGATCTGGCCTAAAATTGGCTTACTTATGTTAAAGAGACGTATTAGTCCGAGGAAGTTTCCAAAAATTAGCTGTAACTACAGCTTAGCCCGTGGTGATTTATATTGTTGGTTATATTATACATTTTAGTAAAACTATAAACTTACTCTGTCTCTCCCCAGGATAGCTCGTAAACTTCTTACCCGATCTGGCCTAAAATTGGCTCACGTATGTTAAAGAGACGTATTATTACGAGGAAATTTCCAAAAATTACCTGTACCGGCAGCTTCGCCCCTGGTGATTTAAATTGTTCGTTATATTATACATTTTAGTAAAACTATAAACTTACTCTGTCTCTCCCCAGGATAGCTCGTAAACTTCTTACCCGATCTGGCCTAAAATTGGCTTACTTATGTTAAAGAGACGTATTATTACGAGGAAATTTCCAAAAATTACCTGTACCCGCAGCTTCGCCCGTGGTGATTTAAATTGTTGGTTATATTATACATTTTATTAAAACTATAAACTTTCTCTGTCTCTCCCCAGGATAGCTCGTAAACTTCTTACCCGATCTGGCCTAAAATTGGCTCACGTATGTTAAAGAGACGTATTATTACGAGGAAATTTCCAAAAATTACCTGTACCGGCAGCTTCGCCCCTGGTGATTTAAATTGTTCGTTATATTATACATTTTATTAAAACTATAGACTTTCTCTGTCTCTCCCCAGAATAGCTCGTAAACATCTTAACTGATTTGACCTAAAATTGGCTTACTTATGTTAAAGAGACGTATTATTCCGAGGAAATTTTCAAAAATTACCTGTGCCAGCAGCTTCGCCCGTGGTGATTTAAATTGTTCGTTATATTATACATTTTAGTAAAACTATAAACTTACTCTGTCTCTCCCCAGGATAGCTCGTAAACTTCTTACCCGATCTGGCCTAAAGTTGGCTTACGTATGTTAAAGAGACGTATTATTCCGAGGAAGTTTCCAAAAATTAGCTGTAACTACAGCTTCGCCCGTGGTGATTTAAATTGTTGGTTATATTATACATGTTAGTAAAACTATAAACTTACTCTGTCTCTCCCCAGGATAGCTCGTAAAATTCTTACCCGATCTGGCCTAAAATTGGCTTACGTATGTTAAAGAGACGTATTATTACGAGGAAATTTCCAAAAATTACCTGTACCCGCAGCTTCGCCCGTGGTGATTTAAATTGTTGGTTATATTATACATTTTATTAAAACTATAAACTTTCTCTGTCTCTCCCCAGGATAGCTCGTAAACTTTTTACTTGATCTGGCCTAAAATTGGCTCACGTATGTTAAAGAGACGTATTATTACGAGGAAATTTCCAAAAATTTCCTGTACCCGCAGCTTCGCCCCTGGTGATTTAAATTGTTGGTTATATTATACATTTTAGTAAAACTATAAACTTACTCTGTCTCTCCCCAGGATAGCTCGTAAACTTCTTACCCGATCTGGCTTAAAATTGGCTTACTTATGTTAAAGAGACGTATTATTCCGAGGAAGTTTCCAAAAATTAGCTGTAACTACAGCTTCGCCCGTGGTGATTTAAATTGTTGGTTATATTATACATGTTAGTAAAACTATAAACTTACTCTGTCTCTCCCCAGGATAGCTCGTAAACTTCTTACCCGATCTGGCCTAAAATTGGCTTACGTATGTTAAAGAGACGTATTATTACGAGGAAATTTCCAAAAATTACCTGTACCCGCAGCTTCGCCCGTGGTGATTTAAATTGTTCGTTATATTATACATTTTATTAAAACTATAAACTTTCTCTGTCTCTCCCCAGGATAGCTCGTAAACTTCTTACCCGATCTGGCCTAAAATTGGCTCACGTATGTTAAAGAGACGTATTATTACGAGGAAATTTCCAAAAATTACCTGTACCGGCAGCTTCGCCCCTGGTGATTTAAATTGTTCGTTATATTATACATTTTAGTAAAACTATAAACTTACTCTGTCTCTCCCCAGGATAGCTCGTAAACTTCTTACCCGATCTGGCCTAAAATTGGCTTACTTATGTTAAAGAGACGTATTATTACGAGGAAATTTCCAAAAATTACCTGTACCCGCAGCTTCGCCCGTGGTGATTTAAATTGTTGGTTATATTATACATTTTAGTAAAACTATAAACTTACTCTGTCTCTCCCCAGGATAGCTCGTAAACTTCTTACCCGATCTGGCCTAAAATTGGCTTACGTATGTAAAAGAGACGTATTATTACGAGGAAATTTCCAAAAATTACCTGTAACCGCAGCTTCGCCCGTGGTGATTTAAATTGTTGGTTATATTATACATTTTAGTAAAACTATAAACTTACTCTGTCTCTCCCCAGGATAGCTCGTAAACTTCTTTCCTGATCTGGCCTAAAATTGGCTTACGTATGTTAAAGAGACGTATTATTCCGAGGAAATTTTCAAAAATTACCTGTGCCAGCAGCTTCGCCCGTGGTGATTTAAATTGTTCGTTATATTATACATTTTATTAAAACTATAAACTTTCTCTGTCTCTCCCCAGGATAGCTCGTAAACTTCTTACCCGATCTGGCCTAAAATTGGCTCACGTATGTTAAAGAGACGTATTATTACGAGGAAATTTCCAAAAATTACCTGTAACCGCAGCTTCGCCCGTGGTGATTTAAATTGTTGGTTATATTATACATTTTAGTAAATCTATAAACTTACTCTGTCTCTCCCCAGGATAGCTCGTAAACTTCTTAGCCGATCTGGCCTAAAATTGGCTTACGTATGTTAAAGAGACGTATTATTACGAGGAAATTTCCAAAAATTACCTGTAACCGCAGCTTCGCCCATGGTGATTTAAATTGTTCGTTATACTATACATTTTATTAAAACTACAAACTTATTCTGTCTCTCCCCAGGATAGCTCGTAAACATCTTACCCGATCTGGCCTAAAATTGGCTTACGTATGTTACAGAGACGTATTATTACGAGGAAATTTCCAAAAATTACCTGTAACCGCAGCTTCGCCCGTGGTGATTTAAATTGTTCGTTATACTATACATTTTATTAAAACTACAAACTTACTCTGTCTCTCCCCAGGATAGCTCGTAAACTTCTTTCCTGATCTGGCCTAAAATTGGCTTACTTATGTTAAAGAGACGTATTAGTCCGAGGAAGTTTCCAAAAATTAGCTGTAACTATAGCTTAGCCCGTGGTGATTTATATTGTTGGTTATATTATACATTTTAGTAAAACTATAAACTTACTCTGTCTCTCCCCAGGATAGCTCGTAAACTTCTTACCCGATCTGGCCTAAAATTGGCTCACGTATGTTAAAGAGACGTATTATTACGAGGAAATTTCCAAAAATTACCTGTACCGGCAGCTTCGCCCCTGGTGATTTAAATTGTTCGTTATATTATACATTTTAGTAAAACTATAAACTTACTCTGTCTCTCCCCAGGATAGCTCGTAAACTTCTTACCCGATCTGGCCTAAAATTGGCTTACTTATGTTAAAGAGACGTATTATTACGAGGAAATTTCCAAAAATTACCTGTACCCGCAGCTTCGCCCGTGGTGATTTAAATTGTTGGTTATATTATACATTTTATTAAAACTATAAACTTTCTCTGTCTCTCCCCAGGATAGCTCGTAAACTTCTTACCCGATCTGGCCTAAAATTGGCTCACGTATGTTAAAGAGACGTATTATTACGAGGAAATTTCCAAAAATTACCTGTACCGGCAGCTTCGCCCCTGGTGATTTAAATTGTTCGTTATATTATACATTTTAGTAAAACTATAAACTTACTCTGTCTCTCCCCAGGATAGCTCGTAAACTTCTTACCCGATCTGGCCTAAAATTGGCTTACTTATGTTAAAGAGACGTATTATTACGAGGAAATTTCCAAAAATTACCTGTACCCGCAGCTTCGCCCGTGGTGATTTAAATTGTTGGTTATATTATACATTTTAGTAAAACTATAAACTTACTCTGTCTCTCCCCAGGATAGCTCGTAAACTTCTTACCCGATCTGGCCTAAAATTGGCTTACGTATGTAAAAGAGACGTATTATTACGAGGAAATTTCCAAAAATTACCTGTAACCGCAGCTTCGCCCGTGGTGATTTAAATTGTTGGTTATATTATACATTTTAGTAAAACTATAAACTTACTCTGTCTCTCCCCAGGATAGCTCGTAAACTTCTTTCCTGATCTGGCCTAAAATTGGCTTACGTATGTTAAAGAGACGTATTATTCCGAGGAAATTTTCAAAAATTACCTGTGCCAGCAGCTTCGCCCGTGGTGATTTAAATTGTTCGTTATATTATACATTTTATTAAAACTATAAACTTTCTCTGTCTCTCCCCAGGATAGCTCGTAAACTTCTTACCCGATCTGGCCTAAAATTGGCTCACGTATGTTAAAGAGACGTATTATTACGAGGAAATTTCCATAAATTACCTGTACCGGCAGCTTCGCCCCTGGTGATTTAAATTGTTCGTTATATTATACATTTTATTAAAACTGTAGACTTACTCTGTCTCTCCCCAGAATAGCTCGTAAGCGTCTTAACCGATTTGACCTAAAATTGGCTTACTTGTGTTAAAGAGACGTATTATTCCGAGGAAATTTTTAAAAATTTGCTGTATCCGCAGCATCGCCCGTGGTGATTTAAATTGTTGGTTATATTATACATTTTATTAAAACTATAGACTTTCTCTGTCTCTCCCCAGAATAGCTCGTAAACATCTTAACTGATTTGACCTAAAATTGGCTTACTTATGTTAAAGAGACGTATTATTCCGAGGAAATTTTCAAAAATTACCTGTGCCAGCAGCTTCGCCCGTGGTGATTTAAATTGTTCGTTATATTATACATTTTAGTAAAACTATAAACTTACTCTGTCTCTCCCCAGGATAGCTCGTAAACTTCTTACCCGATCTGGCCTAAAGTTGGCTTACGTATGTTAAAGAGACGTATTATTCCGAGGAAGTTTCCAAAAATTAGCTGTAACTACAGCTTCGCCCGTGGTGATTTAAATTGTTGGTTATATTATACATGTTAGTAAAACTATAAACTTACTCTGTCTCTCCCCAGGATAGCTCGTAAAATTCTTACCCGATCTGGCCTAAAATTGGCTTACGTATGTTAAAGAGACGTATTATTACGAGGAAATTTCCAAAAATTACCTGTACCCGCAGCTTCGCCCGTGGTGATTTAAATTGTTGGTTATATTATACATTTTATTAAAACTATAAACTTTCTCTGTCTCTCCCCAGGATAGCTCGTAAACTTTTTACTTGATCTGGCCTAAAATTGGCTCACGTATGTTAAAGAGACGTATTATTACGAGGAAATTTCCAAAAATTTCCTGTACCCGCAGCTTCGCCCCTGGTGATTTAAATTGTTGGTTATATTATACATTTTAGTAAAACTATAAACTTACTCTGTCTCTCCCCAGGATAGCTCGTAAACTTCTTACCCGATCTGGCTTAAAATTGGCTTACTTATGTTAAAGAGACGTATTATTCCGAGGAAGTTTCCAAAAATTAGCTGTAACTACAGCTTCGCCCGTGGTGATTTAAATTGTTGGTTATATTATACATGTTAGTAAAACTATAAACTTACTCTGTCTCTCCCCAGGATAGCTCGTAAACTTCTTACCCGATCTGGCCTAAAATTGGCTTACGTATGTTAAAGAGACGTATTATTACGAGGAAATTTCCAAAAATTACCTGTACCCGCAGCTTCGCCCGTGGTGATTTAAATTGTTCGTTATATTATACATTTTATTAAAACTAAACTTTTTCTGTCTCTCCCCAGGATAGCTCGTAAACTTCTTACCCGATCTGGCCTAAAATTAGCTTACGTATGTTAAAGAGACGTATTATTACGAGGAAATTTCCAAAAATTACCTGTAACCGCAGCTTCGCCCGTGGTGATTTAAATTGTTTGTTATATTATACATGTTAGTAAAACTATAAACTTACTCTGTCTCTCCCCAGGATAGCTCGTAAACTTCTTACCCGATCTGGCCTAAAATTGGCTTACGTATGTTAAAGAGACGTATTATTACGAGGAAATTTCCAAAAATTACCTGTACCCGCAGCTTCGCCCGTGGTGATTTAAATTGTTCGTTATATTATACATTTTATTAAAACTAAACTTTTTCTGTCTCTCCCCAGGATAGCTCGTAAACTTCTTACCCGATCTGGCCTAAAATTAGCTTACGTATGTTAAAGAGACGTATTATTACGAGGAAATTTCCAAAAATTACCTGTAACCGCAGCTTCGCCCGTGGTGATTTAAATTGTTTGTTATATTATACATTTTAGTAAAACTATAAACTTACTCTGTCTCTCCCCAGGATAGCTCGTAAACTTCTTACCCGATCTGGCCTAAAATTGGCTTACTTATGTTAAAGAGACGTATTATTCCGAGGAATTTTCCAAAAATTGGCTGTAACTACAGCTTCGCCCGTGGTGATTTAAATTGTTGGTTATATTATACATTTTATTAAAACTACAAACTTACTCTGTCTCTCCCCAGGATAGCTCGTAAACTTCTTACCCGATCTGGCCTAAAATTGGCTTACTTATGTTAAAGAGACGTATTATTCCGAGGAAATTTCCAAAAATTGGCTGTAACTACAGCTTCGCCCGTGGTGATTTAAATTGTTGGTTATATTATACATTTTAGTAAAACTATAAACTTACTCTGTCTCTCCCCAGGATAGCTCGTAAACTTCTTACCCGATCTGGCCTAAAATTGGCTTACGTATGTTAAAGAGACGTATTATTACGAGGAACTTTCCAAAAATCACCTGTACCCGCAGCTTCGCCCGTGGTGATTTAAATTGTTCGTTATATTATACATTTTATTGAAACTATAAACTTACTTTGTCTCTCCTCAGGATAGCTCGTAAACTTCTTAACCGATTTGGCCTAAAATTGGCTTACTTATGTTAAAGAGACGTATTATTTCGAGGAAATTTCCAAAAATTACCTGTACCCGCAGCTTCTACCTACTTCGCTGTGCTTTCCTAGTTTTTTCAGTGTACTACAACTAATGTTGACCTACGTTAAAAAACTTTTAATTCAAAAAATAATAAAAGACGACAAAGAAAAATATGTAATTTCACAAAATTTCGTTTTTGTTTTATTAATCCATGAAACAAAATTATATATTATAAATTTAAATTGCTACCCTAAGTCGGGTTTTTGGCCGCTTTTTGGATAAAACGACAAGGATACGAAGTATAAAAAAATTAAATAGCAAATGCGTCACGAGCTCTCTTACTCCTAATATCAATAAATAATATAAAAAAGCAAATTCTAAACATTAGTTTTATATAATTATTTATTTTAAAATTCAATCAATAAAAAAAATATCCACTTAATATTATATATTGTTGGTATTGGATGCGATGAATGATGCGAAAATTCTGATTGCCTGGTGACAAAGCTGGAGAGTTAGTCAAAACGTTTTTTTTGTGTTTCTCTGTTTTAAGGGAGCCCCCCTTCTATATCCGCGCTCGATTCCAAAATCTTCCTTTTTATTTAAGGTCCCTTTTCCTTTATACCAACATTTATATTTGTTTTACGACCTTATGTCTACTTGATGGTATTATACGGCCACATTAATACGTAAAGTTGAGCTCCCCTACTTTCGGACCGCCAGTTTTCCTCGTATATAAATTTGTTATGACTGCAATGTTATGGGGCCATATATTGTAAATATAAAATTTTAACTACGCTTTTAGAGTGGCTCAAATGTTGGCTTTTAAAAAAAATTCTTTTACACATGAAGGTAGTTTTTTCAATATATTCAATTAAATACATGTAAATGTGAAACATACATTTTTAGGACTCGGTATATAGCCACATGGAAAGCCCTGACGTTCGTTGGTCAGTCTGTTACGCATTGATATTTTCTAATGGTAATGATTAGAAGCCATAGCACGAACCAAGAATTAAAAATGAAAATTGTTTTTGTCGAGTTATCGAAAAATTAAAAAAAAAAGAAAGGATTGACCTACTGTGGCTAGCAAATTTTCAAGATCTCAAAAGCTGTTGGTTGCAAAATTATTGGTTATAGTCTTCTGTGGGTCCCCTTACGACAAATCTATGGGTTTAAAAATAATTAAATTTCTTAACTGGTAGACCACTTTTTACTTATCTTCCACAGCATATTTTATAAAACGATGTTTGTGTAAATTTGCTAATAGTTCCTTCTTTATCAAATTATGTTCTGTTTTTTCTTTGGTTAGTTATCATGAATAATTTATTAATGCACAAAAACCTGCGCCTATGGCCGACACGGAAATTGAGCCGAACTGGACGGAATTTCCAATTTTATTACTCTACACCTTTCTGAAATAGACCATAGGTACAATTTGGAGAAAAAAGGGCAAAATTAAAAATTCAACATTCTATTTCCCTTCAATGATGTGAGGAAGGAGTGTAAAAGGAAATGTATGAACAAAAGCTAAGTGGAAAGATACTCTAAAAAGCGTCACACGTACTTGGGTCATTATCTTTTCAGGACATTCGTTAGTTGTTTCTCATTCTATTTTTAAAATTCTCTGGCCACATTTTTCGAAAAACGTGACCAAAACCTACTTTTAGGGAAATGTGTTTTTAAAGTGAATTGAAATAGCTATTTGTATAATGAGAGCGCAAAGTGATACATTGCCGCTCAAACACATGTATTTTTTTAAATTAACAATTAGTGGTAAACATGCTCTGTAAGCACTACAACTTCAATTATTTATTGAAAATAGAATAAATTAAGAAAATTAGGTTTTGCAAACCCCTACAAGTTACCCGATTAATTAGAAGCCATTGCTGTCGTAACTGGCAATTATTTAATATTGGCGAATTAATTAGTTTCAGTTGTTATCTTATTTAGTCAAGATTTTCTAAATAACCTTGTGTAAACAAGTTCACCTCAAAATGCGGAGAATACACAATGAAAATGAACGTGACATCACACAAAGGGGTTAAGGAAAGGTTGGCTTCCATAGCTTTGGTAAATATCGAAAATTTACTTATTCCCCAAGAGAAGGGCTTAAAAGGGGTTCACCCTATTTCACCTGTCAAGTTATAAAATGTAATTCCGTTTTCATGTAACAAATAATTAATAAGGCATAAAGTAGCATTTCTCTAAAGAATTTTATATTTGATTCTGTTTAACCCACGTCAAAAAAATAGTTTTCATATTTCGTCACGTATGCAATACATTGAGTTCTTTCTAGTTGAATGCCCAAACAATAAGGGTCCAAACAATATTTCTAAAATCTTCTCCAAAGTTACCAGCTCCAAATCTCACGGTTGTATCAATTTTTCTTCAAAACATTTTAATTTTCATCCATCGAAATAAATACGCTTATCACCACAACGGATTTTCCCATGACTCGTTATGCTTGACACAGATGACAAATCTATTTAGATTAACATAATCTAGAGAGCTTTAAAAAATGTATAAAAAATAAAACCTACTTCAGAATGCCCTAAAACGTATGAAATAAAAGTTAATAATATTATAACTTATACTGGCATTCTACCGTGGCAATCCGGGTTCGATTCCCGGAGTGGGCATACGTACAATAAAAAAAAGTTTGTCCGAAATTCAGTGGATTTATAATGCAGAGAAGAGTGTAAAATGTATCATCTCCCAACCCACCCCATTGACGCCCGTAACCAGGCCGGATGAGATCGGACATCTCGTAGGGTGCGGAAGAAGATACACACTCCCCAATCGGTAGATCATGCAATGGCAAGAAACCAAGGGTTGATAGCGCTTAGGGGGTGTCGCATGACCGAGGATCGTGGTTCGGAACCCACGTGAGGCTGTAGGTCCCCTCGGGTAAGGCCCTGGCAGGGAGCGAAGAGGAAAACATCGTGTAAAAAATAACTTATAGCAGATTTAATTATAGAGGAGTTTTGGTCTTGCATTTGCGTTTCAAATGGTAAGTATCTCCAGTCGTCTACTTGTCAAGTGTTCACCTGAAGACGACTGGAGATACTTACCAGTTGAAACGTTGTGATTTAAAACAAATAAAGACAATGCAAGTCCAAAACCCTTCATTCAAGACAAAATTGAATGTAGGGATACTATTCGTAATCTACAAAAAAATTCTATAAGCATCACCTTTGAGTGAAACCCCGTCACTAATCGTTCAAGCCGACACTGTTCTATTTTGCTATTTAGGGCCCCTCCCATCTGAATAACCTGAACTTTTTCTGTCAGTTAAATTCATGAATGGGCCAAAATGTCTTGCATTGGACAGTGGCATACTCTTTTTAGCAATGTGCGTGCCATGAAGGAAGAAGTAACTTACTGATAAATTACCTATACCCATACAGTTCGCGTAAATACCCGATGACCTAGTTGTGCAATAACTAAATCGACAAATATTTGAATATCGAATTTTCTTCGCCAAACGATTAGATGTATTTGTTTATAACGTTTGCGTGGGAGTCAGGGCTTGGCGGGAAACTAGGGACAAGAAAACAGAGCATTAATAATCTACACTGTCTCAAGAATTTTCCATACTGCACAGTGTTGCTAGTAACAGGGAAAAAAGGACAAAAATAAAATACTTGAAATAAAAATGATAGCAAATACGTCTGAATACGTCGATTGCCTTTTGCGGAAGGTTACCTTTAAAAGAACTTATTTCTTTTTTATTTTCAACTTTTTTACCTCCAAGTAGATCTTTTTCATTTATGGTTCAGCTTTAACCAATATTTTAAACCATTTTCAGAATTGACAAAAAAAATTTCGATGCACGCACTATATGAACATCGATATTGTGTTCCATCTCTTTCACTCGAGATGGCTATGCTTTTCCAATTTATCACTCGAGATGATTATGCTTTTTCCATGGGCGTGCTGCAAATTTGGTCTTATTTAAGGGGTTTTACACTTATTTCCCAGGAAGGTCGATTAAAAAAGAAAAAGTATAGAATTTTTCTCTAGTTTACTCAGGAAATCATTCATTTAAAAATAATACATGAGTCAATTCCACATAACACCCTGTATATTTGATTTAAGTTTTTAGAATTTTTGGACTTTTATTCATATCACAACTCAAAACACTATGTACAAGGTGAGTCAAAGATAGAGTAAAGTTCATTTTCTCCTTTATCTTAAGAATTTTTCAAAAATACAGCGAAATACAAAAGTGGCAGAGATCATTGAGGTGCACATTTTAAAATTATATTTGAGTATACGGGATGGCCCAAAAAAACTTGGCGAATATATCTTAAGTTTTTTTAAATGAAACACCCTATATATTGTATTATTTTCTAATTTTTTGTGTAAAATGTTATATGTCTTAATAGTTTCTAAGATATTGACGTTTAAAATATGTCATTTTCAGACTTTGATAGGCTGTAACATTGGAATGGTTCATCTTAGAGAAAAATGGTTTTCACCTCCCTATCTTAATATTTTATTCTCTATCTTAACACATGTTAAACCGGTAAAATTGTTTTTTTGGTATAACATGGTAAATCGGAAATTCTTTGGATAGAGAATAAAAACCTAAGATAGGCGAAAACCGTTTTCCCTAAGATGAACCGTTCCAATGTGACAGCCGGCCAAATTCTGAAAATGCCATATTTTAAACGCCAATATTTTAAAAACTATTGAATTTAGACATTATGACATTTAAAAATAGGCGTAGAATTTTGTGGGGAATCAGAAAATATTACAATATACATATAGGGTGTTTATTTAAAAAACCCAAGTTATATTCGCCACGTTTTTTTGGGCCATCCCGTATACTCCAGCATAATTTTAAAATCTACACCTCGATTGTCTTTACAACTTTTGTATTTCGAATTTTTATCTAGTTCTTAAGATAAAGGCAAAAATGAACTTTACTCTATCGTTGACTCACCATATACTGGTATCAAAATGTAATACGCGAAGCGGTCATTCAGAGTGGCTGAGTTATCTGTATTTCTCCATGGCGGACCAATCGTTCTTTCGGTAGAAAATGATATACAAGGTATGTTTATTCTTACGCAAAATATGAATAAAAATTAAATTTTTCATTACGGGAAACTCATTTAATTTACAAACAAAAGCTTTTATAAAAAATAACTGTTTTTCGTATCTTTCACTTTTTGGTCCATTTGTCGTCTTCTAATCCCCATCCCGGTCATACTGTATATTAGACAGCGTTTATAAATAAAAAATAAACAGTTGGTATGTGTTTACCGCCCCTAAATTTATTCGTGGCGGCGCCCATTCTCGTGACCTTTTAAATGTGAAAGTGAGTGGGAAAACTTTATTAATTTCTGGAATCCAGATATTAAAGGAGCAGGTAAAATACGTTTCTTTGGCAACAGACTGCTGTTTTTCCATTTATATGCTTTCAAGCAATTTAATTAAAGTACATCTATTTCGATTGAAATCTAAGATTCCATAATGAGGTAGCGATAAAACCGTTATTATACAAGTTTCTTATGTATAGAAGAGACCATCGAAAATTTATTTATAAGAAAGTTGCCAACATTAAACAGCTTAGTCGGCATCTACCTGGGCACCAGGCCCAACAAGTTTTAAAAAATGGGTTATTCTACACAAAATTCATTTTTTGATCGCAATGCCATAAAAAACGTTAAAAATGTATTTTTTCAGCGCTCGTGTAAAAATTTCTCTATACAGAGGATCACCTATTTATGTAATATTTTTTGTCGGATGACTCACACATAATATGGGTGATTTTCTGGATAGAGAAATCTTTACACGAGCGTCGAAAAATACATTTGTAACGTGTTTTCTGGCTTTTCCATCAGTAAACCCGAATTTCGTATGGATTAACTAATTTTTTTTAAAATTTGTTGGGCCAGCTGTTTGATGTCGGCAACCTTTTTATAAATGAATTTTCGATGGTCTCTTCTATACCTACTTACAGTACCGTCTTCAAAAAAAGAATATGAAAAATTTTAATAAAATCAAGAGAAATGGGATTAAAATCAAAGTTCTTGCAGAAAATGTCTATACCACAACAGTATTTTTGTAAGAAATGATAGTTTTTAGCCGGTCACGAAGGGGTAAGTGCCCCCCCTCTTCGCACTCCCATGTATTGCCGACCAAGTTTTAAGCTTAAAGGCAAACTAAAATTTATGCTTTGTCATCCAAACAAGAAACAGCAATAAAAGAGAAAAATGTTTTCTTTACTTGGCAGCATCCCGGAAGGCCGATATTTTTCCTTTCCACTTTTCCGGCCGTTTATTACCATCCGATTACAGAAAAAAATAGTTCGGTAACTTCCAAATAATTCACTAAGAAGAATGACTCAATAGAACTAGGGTCGTTTACCGCTACTGCGAATTTTCCTGAAATATAAGTATCCTGAAAATTATAAACATCAACATATTATGCAAGCACTTTAGAAGTGCTGGCAAGCACTTTGGTATTAAATTCTACTACTTCAGACAAAAACAATTTCATATTTTTATTTAAGTACTAGCCTAAAACATCCTTTATTACCTATTTTTTTGGAGCAGCCGTAGCTGGTAGGGACATAGTAAGATTCTAATCTCGGTTCCAATTGAATAATATAAAAATAAACATATTTGCAATGCTTTGCATTAACTTAGAAAGAGATATGACAAACAAACACTCAAATCTTGGGGAGAGCACTCTCAGAGTCCAGGAAACCGAAAACGCTATAAGTTTAGAAGTAGTTTTCAAAAATACCAGTTTCAAATTTATTGTCTTTAGGGAAATGGTTTGTATGGTATTTTTTTAAACTAACGAATATTTTAAGCTCCAAAACATTGATTGCGAGATATTTTTCTGTATACCCTATTCAAAATAAACTTGAAAACAACACAAACAACAATAATTCTCATTCAGCTCAGGTTTAAAAAAAGGCATGTTTACATTTGTCCTAACAAATCTAATAAAAAAGTTACTCATGTTGGCAGATACGACTCTGATAGGAAAATCGATGTTCCAGGATGACACAATTTGGTGGACCATATTTCATTTGTGATGTGATGAAATTCGGAGAGTGACAGAATTAGGTGGTTAATAGGAAAACAAATACGATTTTAGATACAGTATTATCATTTATTTTTTTAACTTTGCATTTTAGAGAAAAAATATTTTGAAAGGGCTTATTACGTTGGCCTTTTTCAGCTTTTCAACCCAAAATTATAACTTTGCGCATACATTTAAACTAATAATTATATTTATTTGTTGTGAAAAAGTTTTACCCGAACTCCTTTTATGGTGGAATAAAGAGATACGGGATATATGAAATTTTATTAGGAAATCAAAGAGATCCGAAATTCGATTACGATGAAATCAATTTACTCATATCCATGGCGACAGTCGTTTAGAAAGATGTACAAATAAAAAGCAAAATGAAATTAAAAGTTTAAGCCCAGTTTTATTATAAAATTTCTATCTTCTGTTTTGTGGTGTTTTTGAATGTTTTGTATAGATTTTTTTCATTCTATAGTATGATTTATATTTTTGCAGAAAGGTCTTAAGAGCCTCAAATACCTGCTTGAAACGCGGCATCGTTTTACTAATTATAAATTTAATTAAAAAAAATTATTAAGGGGTTCACCCGAACTTCTAGTTTGGCTTTTGAAAAAAAAAATTGAAAATATATTTTAAAGTTTTAATTATATAGGTTCAAATTATATCATCCGCCATGCAGAATATAAAAATAAAAGTATTACGGCTATTGTAAAAACACAGAATTTCTACTAGTTAGGTGGTAGCAAACATTTAAGAAAGCATGAAAATTATATTTCAAACCACCTGAAAGTGCCTTATACTATAAGGTTATATTTCGTCTAACACAGTTAGATAATGAAATACAAATCAGATTGCATAGTTCTACCAAGAAATGAAAACTTTACACTGGTAGGAAGGATGTCACCATGCTTTCTTTAATTACGGCTATTCATGTTAATTTCATTAATTTTAAAAAATACCAACAAAACCACAAAAGATACCACAAAATGATCGACAAATAACTTAGGTTAGGCTTTTTTCAACTGTCATTGCATTCGATCAGTCTTCTGTCAACAATTTTGGCGTTGTCACTTGTAAAAAGTTTTATGCTTGTTAAATAATATATTTTGTTGTAGATAACACTTATTTCTATTGAATTATTTTTCAGACCTTGTCATTGTGGGTATTATAATATAAAAATTTTAGAAAACATTGCCAACATTGTCAAGCTGCTTTTTTCATGACGTATATTCGATAAAGTCCGTATTTTTGTTTCATAGTTTTTTTTTTAATATCAGAAAGTACAAACACAAAAATTTAATTTTTTGTTTCTTTATTCACTACAACCAAAATCAAAATTGAGTGAAAAAGCCCATTGCCAACCTGATATACCTATTAGGTACCTACCACTGGATGATGTATGTTAAAATATTACAATATGCCTAAAAACAGTTTAGTCTAGACCTATTTTTCAATCATTTAACTTAATCTATATAAAATATACTTGTGGTGTTTGGGTCAAGGTTGTCACTTAGTGACGTATGATATTAAAAACAAAATCTTTGTACGTCATCCACACATACTTAGTAGCTGATACGAGAGATAATATATATCCTGCACGAAATTGTGTTATTTATCGATTTATTATTTAAAGATTTTTTGGAAATCGACTAGTACATTTTTTAAATGTAAAATATAGTTCCAGTTCGGTGGAAATGCATGTGTTTATCACTGAATGTGATAATACTGATAATTAATAAAGAGCCGGCCAAAATTATATGAGGTGATATCGTTTCAGAATTTTTTAAATTTCTAAAACCGATTAACCGGTTCGCTAAAAATCGCTATTAATTGCTACATTTATTTATCAGTCTAGAGAAAATTGGTTAATAGTTAAGGATGAATATTTTTTTTTACATTAATGATTAGGCGTCTTTTATTAAAAGCTTTTATTTAACTTGCAATGTTAGTGTGTGGGTGTGTTAGGGTCAAATCTTGCAAGCTGAATTAGATCCATTTCCTCTTGTCCTACGGAGTTCAAATTTTACGTGGTGATTCAGTTTTGATGACAGTGCATTTTTATGATAAGCATGGCATACAGGGTGGTTGATAAAGTGTGTAAAAAATGGATTTATAATGAATAATATACAGAGTAGGACAAAAAATAAAGAAAAAATTAGAACCGCTTCCACTTACCCTACGGAGTTGAAATTCTACATATAGACTCAGTGTCGATGACTAAAGTTTAAGGTGAAGAAATAGTCTACTTGAAGTTTAGTGGATATTTACATAAAAAGAAATAAGACACTAAGTCTTCCTCCATTGTGGTATTTATGAAAAAATTATTTAAATGGTGGATAATCTCAACATGTTTCGCATAATATATAAACATTAATCTTCAGGAGAATAAATTAAATTTAAAGAAAAAAATGGTCAATATAAACTTAATGGAGCTTTAAACTCATAAATTATTTAGTTTATTAACTAATAAAGAGGAGGAGAAAATGAGAAAGAGTAAAATGTACGAATGAAATTAAAATGTTGTCAATAACATGGGGCGATATGTCGTTTGTGGGTTCCTTCTTGAGAACAAGGAAACCAATTTTGATTAACATTCAGAAATATATAAAAAGGAGGGGGTAAGGGGAAAAAATAATGTTTTTATCACTTTTTGTCGTTTTATGAAGTCAATAAATTTTGAAAAAATTTGCGCTATGAATTTAGTTACCAAAAAAGAATATAAATAATAATAAAAAAAAAACATTTTTTTTGCGTATTTCGCGGTTTTATTAAGATGAGAGAAATCACTCACACTCAAGGAGTTCCCATTTAAATATGTATCCATGCCCTGTATGTACATCTTAATTAATTATGTATATTATATATACTTATTTAAACATTAATCCATGACAAAAAGAGTTTCTTTTCAACTTTGAATGTAATAAATTATTAACTGATTGAAAAACAGGGCATACATCCCCTAATCCTTAATGGAACCCTAATCTAAGTTAATGGAAAAACTCCGACATCCAAGATTAATTTATTATAAAAAGTCAGATACAAAAAATAATGCAAAACTTCCTGAGAGCTTCTGTTACTAATTGGACGAAAAATACGAATCTTTACAATATTCTGCATTGTGATTCAGTTGGATACAAGTTTAATTAGGACGCTTCCTTTCGTCCTGTCACATCTGTAAGATGAACCGAAAATGGATTCGGATATTTGGGAGCCGTATTTGCAGGTAAAACGAAAACTTTTTCTGTTGCCAAGCCCGTTGTGTAGGGTAAAAAAATGAAATAATATAATTTGCCCCAAAGCTGCAACGTTCAAACGAAAGAATCCTTTTAACAGTTTCGAGCGGCCGGGAATTTTTGCGAACTGTCTACCATTGTGGTATAGTGTCGCGGACAACGTTTAATATAGAACGTTCCAAAATAGGGATCTGCACCGCATCATAAGATATTTTCACAAGGATTTTGGGCAACAATTACATGTCAAGACCTTGAGTCACGCTTTAGCCCATTTACGTTGGATGTCTATAGTCTATTTCAGAAAAGTGTAGAGTAATAAAAGCTCATTAGGTATGCAAAGGGACTACAGAGTGACCCAACGAATCTTTAAGCCACGTTCATAATTTGGCATTGATTTCATTGCAAATTTTTTTATTTTCATCAAGTGCAGGTAGTACCACCCGGGATAGGGTTTTGCCTATTGTTATCCATTCACAAACACTGAAAATAGTGTGACAAAGGCGTGCATTATGTACATAGTATTAGGTACACTTATTTTTTATTAAACATTGTAAAAAAAAACAAAATACAAAAATTATATTATACAGAAATTAAATTATAAATCATAATATTCTTCGTCATCTGAGGAAGTCATTTTCTCTTGACGTTATAATTAATGGGTCGACGGGCCGATCGATCAGGTGGTCCAGATTCCACATTTTCTCCTCTTTTTTAATGACATGATGGACTGCTTTTCGCCAGTTCTCTGGTGTCACTTCCTTAATGGCTTGATCAAACAGTAGCTTAACATCTTTCATTTTAAATGTCGTGTTGTGTCTTTCTACAAATCCTTTTACTTGCGCCCATGTGTGTTCTATAGGATATGTTACAGAGCTAAGCCGTGCTGATTCCAATTTTGGTAAGAAATATTTAAAAAACTAAAAAAATTTTTAGAAATACATTGTTACATGGTCCTGTGCCTATCCTATATTTTTTAAACATCAAATGTCGAGCGTGTAATGACCTTAATCATGAAATTATGAATATACTTAGTTTACCAAGCGTGAAAAACAAAAGAGTTGCGAAATTAACTGTGCTGTTTTGGTACAAGAAATCTCTGCATTCGTCGCAAAGAGTGCTAAGCGGCTACGGATATTTAATAATATTTTATCTATATGCAAGTGTCTGTGATAAGTCCAAGTTTCAGGTAAAAAAAATCTTGCGTCTTCGTAAAAATTTGGGCAAGTACTGAAGGCGAGCCAGGGCCAAAATAACCACTAGGCCAAATAGGCCATAGCCTAAGGCGCCACGAACAAAATCGGCGCCGCGTCGCCCTGAGTACTTACATGTATTAAGTATACGTTTATTACAATTAAATTAATTTATGAGTTTTTTTTTCAATAAAACGTGCAAATTCCGCTTGCAAAACATATTTTTACGAGATTATGTTTAGGCACAAATTATTCATCCGTATCATGATTTGCTCAATTTTTTTAAATTTAAAAAAATAGGCGCCAAAATTTACAAATTTTGGCGCAGTGGCCTAAGGCGTCAAGCGACCTTATTTCGGCCCTGAGGCGAGCTGGAACCAAAACCAAACTAGTGGCCAAGTACCAGGAATTATTGAATGCAGTAGAATTTCTTAACTTTTTATTGTCATCATCTTAGTATAATACATTTTGAAAAATAGTATAAGAATTGATTTTTGATTTTTCAATTGAGACAGTAACAATGGCATAATAATCTAATCGCATGCAGCCAGTAAAAATATTACTCATTTGTAGAATATTTTAGCTTTTGCAAAGCAGGCGATTGTGTTTTCGATGATATTTTTAATCTAAGGAACTTCTCCACTCAATTAAAGATACAATTTTATCAAGTGTGACGCTACAAATAGAATTATCTATTTTGCATTTTTTAATTTGAACGTTTTATACATACACACATAGTTATTAGATTCCTAATGAAACATTGCAATAATCATTGTCGTAGATTTCATATTCTCGCGATGACATAATGCACGGAAATTATACAGGGTGTCCAAATAGGGCATATTAAACATACTTGTTTTTGAACGGCAGTAATACAGTATTCACCTGAAGACGACTGAAGATGCTTACCAGTTGAAACGTAGTGATTATAGATAAAGACAATGCAAGTCCAAAACTCTACTGCTGTTCAAGAAACGTCATTGTCTCCAACTTTCAAACATACTTTTTTTGGCTACCCTGTATATTATAACTTAATATATTTCTATTCACTATAATTATAAATAATATATTTGTTTTTATAGATTATATGGTTAAACAAATTATAATATATCTGTAAGAGCAAACAGTATGAGCCATCAAGAAAAAATAGTGCATTTTCACCACATCGCGCATATTGCCTGGCGATGGCAATAAAATGTTTTTTTTATATACAAAATAATATAAAAACGATTTTCACGAGAATTAAGCGGCGCGGCGTCAGTGGAAATTTTGAAGATAGTATCGGGGCATCGTTTGTAATTTTAATGGAAAATAAAAAATTAACATGAGTAGCCGCCATATTTCTATTTTTATGTTCTGCATGGCGGATTATATAATTTGAATAAATATAATTAAAACTTAAAAATAAATCTTCAATTTTTGTTTAAAAAAAATAAGGTATCATCCGCCAAACAAGAAATTCTTGTAAACCCCTTAGTAAATTTTTTTAAATAAATTTTCAATTAGATAAGCCAGGAAACGATGCCGCGTTTCACGCTGGTAGGGAAGGCTCTTAACATAAATGGTCAATAATCAGGGGATACAGATTATGTCCCTGGAATGTAATATTGAGATCCGGTCGCTGCTCATGACATAATAATAAACCTTATTTTATCTTCTCCAACGGCTATGATCGGAAAGCAAGAACCATTTTAGTTTATCGCTATATAAACCTAATATTTTTCCATAGTTAAATTATAAACTAAAAATGAGTACCGCTTCCATTTATCCTACGGAGTTGAAATTCTACATGTTGATTCAGTTTCGATGACTAAAGTTTAAGGTGAAGAAATAGTCCATACTTGAAGTTAAGTGGATATTTACATAAAAATAAATAAAACACTAAGTATTCCTCCATTTTGGTATTTATGAAAAAATTATTTTAATGGCGAATACTCTCAACATGTTTCGCATGTATAAACATTCATCTTCAGGAGAACAAATCAAATTTAAAGAAGAAAATGGTCAATATCATCTTAACGGAGCTTTAAACTCATAAATTATTTAATTTATTAACTAATAAAGGGGAGGGGAAAATGAGAAAGAGTAAAATGTAGGAATGAAATAAAAATTGTCAATAACGTTGGGCGATATGTCGTAATAAAAAAATTATAAGCTTAGAAAACAAAATGTTTTAGCTTTCTTATAATATACAATAATAAAATGAGAAATTACTTTTGGCCACTACTGTAGTTGTTTGTCCAAGTTTATTATAACAAAACCAGGCAGTTGTGAACTTCTTAGATTGCTGAAACGAAAACGCCCTAAATAAGTAAAATACACGCAAGAAACGCGCTGTGCTGTTTTCTCTCATTTGGAAAAAATATAGAGCATACGGGCTTGGAGGTTTTCGCTTATAAGCCTGGCCTGACCTAAAAAATAAGAGCTTTTTAGAGTTTTTGTTAAAATTAAAGCACAAAAATGTTTACTTATAAAAATTACACATCATTGTTTATAAATTATATATGAAGAATGGTTCAGAGAAAAACAATACTGTTTCCAATTTTTAAAAGTTTTTTGCATATTTTTGGTAGACAGGTCAATCTATAAATTCATACTTACATTATTTCTTTACAAATTTCTACATTAACATGTTAAACCAGAAAAATGGTTTTACATGTTCAACCGGAAGTTGTAATTCTTGAATAGAGAATAAAAAACTAAAATAGGGAGGTATAATTTTAAATTGTAGACCTAATGCCTCCTTATAATTATTATACATTGGTCACTGGAGTTACGCTCTCTAGAGGCCAATCTAGCCACTTGCAAATAATTTCCAGAAATTTCTCTTGGTCACTTGTGTCATAAAAAAATGTTCTACTCCCACATGGAAATTTTCTGTTTCCTTTACACTTAAGTCATTACATACATGTATATTATTGCATAATTTCATTATTATTATTATTATTATTATTAGGTACTTAATTAAATCTTAGTAAATCTAATTTTTTTTTTCGTTCCAGAAACACATCAACTAAAGGAACATGGATAAAGCGGACCAGAAGAAAAATTCGAAAAACCGAGGTAAGATTAATAAAACACTTTCTACTTATTTACTCGCCAATTTGTCAATCATGTAATGGATAAAAAAAATCTTGACGCCATTCGTAGGAGAATCGAAGGTCACGTGAAAAAATCCACACTGTTTTGTCGTGAAATCTGGACAGGGGTTTTCTGCAGAAGGTGACAGCTGTAATTAATACTAGCGGCTACTTTGCTTCTTTTTTTCGTTTCTTTGTCAACTTGTCCTGCTAGTGTTTGTTGTCCTTTTATAACTTATCAGCATTGACAGCAAGTAATTCTTGTTAATTCTCTTTTGTTGATTTTCTACGAAAAAAAAATTTATTTAAATAATTATTTATTTGAGTAAATTCTAATAGTTATTAAACCAGCAGTTATTTTCATGTTTAAAATAAATAAATGTTTATTCAATATGCATGTTTCACGGGTCTAAGCGATTCTAGCTTCAGTGGGTGGTATTCTGTATAAAAGGCGGATCCGTTTCCTTTTTATTGATAAATTGTTAACCACCGAATAGTGGCGCTATTTTAATTGTTTTAAAATTCTTCTATCATAAAGTTCCCCCCTATAAAGTCTATTTCTTATCGCATTACTCTGATTTATGACAGAATAGACATTACTTAGAAACGCAATCGGTTTTTTGTTGTCTTTTTGTCTAGCTAGGTCAACGAACTTCATTAATATTACCATAGAGTGAAAATTAACTCTAACCTGATGTTTATACAAACAATGTGTGCAAAGTTGTATAGGGTGTCATATTTAGTAGCTTTCAACCTGCTGTTAGTCTTAATTTTTTTATTGAGATTAGTAAAAATATGGCTATATTATGTCCTCGGCGCCAATTTTTTAGTTTCCATCGTGGCGCTCTGCGCAAGCTAGAGAACTTTGACAGGCTACAGGTAAAAAACTCCATTTTTCTGAAACATTTCCTTTGTTGTACTTTGATGACATCTCTGTTCCTGAGATATTAGATAAATATGTTATTTTTAAAGGAATTCTTAATTTTTTCCACTGGTCTCTTTTTGTCCGGTGGTTCGGACTCCCCATGAAGCTACATGTCTTTTCTTGCCATTCTTTCGAATTAGGCATTTTTCCTCTTCGTTCGCTGCCAGGGCCATTCCCGAGGGGACCTACAGTTTAACTTGGATTCCAAACCACGATCCTCGGTCATGCGACACCCCCCAAGGGCTATCACCCCTTGGTTTCTTACCTGAATAACCTACCGATTGGGAAGTGTGTATCTTTTCATCACCCCATGAAATGTCCGATCTCATCTAGCCTGGTTACCGGCGTGAATGGGGTGGGTTGGGAGATGATACATTTTACACTCTTCCCTGCATTCTTAAATCCACTAAATTTTGGACATACTTTTTTTATTGTACGTATGCCCACTCCGGGAATCGAACCCGGGTCGCCACCGTCGAATGCCAGTAACTCGCCTCTGAGCCACCACCGTGGTGTCCTTTCTGTTCTGAATTTTCTAGAACACGAATAATATAGGAAGCGTTGAAAAGTTAATTTATAAAGTGACAAAAGAGCATTGTATTCTGTTAAAAAAATGAAGTCTAATAGCCATATCTTCGGAATTTACCTGATTTTTAAATATGAAGCAAATTATAGGATTGGGAAGCTTGCAACAAGTTTAACAAACGCAGGGGCTGTAATTTAGACTGGAACTTACGTATACTATTTATGATATATTTAAAAGTCGAGATATCCAATTTCGAAGTTTCTTTAAATTTATTTTTAAAAGAAATTCTACGTTTGGCTACAAGTTTATGTCCAAAGACATGTCTTTATTGTAAATATTCAGTTGTTTCTTATTATATGTATATTTGTAAACCAAATAAACCACGACTTAAAAAAGAAAATGTGTAAATTTTTATTTTGCATTTGTATTTTAAGGATCGAAAATACATTTGTTATCCTAAATTCAATATTATCAGAATTCTCTCCATTTTTATAATAAAATTGTTTTATGTTTTTCAGGTGCCAGTGAGGCTCACAACACGCGGCACAGCGTCAACTCAAGCTCAGGGGTCCTAATGGTGGGGCCCAATTTTAGGGTGGGCAAAAAAATCGGCTGTGGTAATTTTGGAGAGCTCAGACTGGGCAAGAACCTGTACAATAATGAGCACGTCGCCATTAAAATGGAGCCTATGAAATCGAAGGCGCCCCAGTTGCATTTGGAATATAGATTTTATAAGTTGCTGGGTAGTCATGGTAAGTTAGTCTTAAAAGTGTGTATTTTAACAAAATTCTACTTTTAAGTTTAAAAATATTTCTCGTCTATGCTTTAATTGACACAGTTTTATTAGTAAGTAACTGATAGTTGGTTTTTAATTGAGTAACGTCATCATCAATCGATGATCGTCGTCCAACCTATCGCAGATCATTGATTAAAACTGCTGAACTACAAATCTTTGCTAGTTAACAATACAACACATTACATGAATAAATTTATTCTAAACTCCTATATTTTTTGAGAGTCTGTTTAAGGCAGTATAATAAAATCTTAGTTAAAAATTATTTTCGTTATGCATTTGCAAGCAACCTCTATCCCTACAACGATTCATCTGTTTATGAATGGACATGATGGAAATCCAAGAAAACAACCCTCATAAAATTCAGCTCCGTTACATCGAACACCTAAACCTACAAAAAAATATTAATTAAGATATCAAAATGATCCATCAAACGATTAAGCGATTCTAGCCAATGGATAGCTCTGCTGTCCAGACAAGAAACTCTTCAACTGAAATAAGAAAAACAGGAAGGCAACAAAAAGCAATGACCAATACATCTCTAATTGAAGTGCCTATTGGGGGTCGAATATTGGCTCAAAAGGAAATATGTATTAATGAAATACAATCCAGCCCATATAATTTTCTGACCTTAATATAAATCTGGCTCAATAAGCTACCAGTAATACGACGCTTAGATTGGATGAAATCGAACTTAATGATCTAAAATCAATAAGAAGCAATAATATTGAAACCAACCTAAGCTATTCTAGGATACTGTCTCTAATACACCAGGTTTTTGGACTTTGGCAATGTATAAACTTTTAATTTTGGGAATCGGTATACAAGAAGATATACTCAAAACTATCTACTTTCCAGATTGAAAATTGACTTCACCAATGTCCAGCTTCCACCCTAAGCCTTAAGGTTGTATTTTAGGGGAGGAATGTTATATTTTCAATCATAGAATGGAATTACATTTTCCAAGAAATTGTCATCAGAATACGTGATCAAGTATACAGCACAACAGCCCTGACGCCAAAGACGATGAATCTATGGAGTAAGAAGTATTTTCAGATAAATGTGACAATGATATAGACTTAACCAAGCCAGTCATGTGGTTTGCTAAGCACGATGGAATTTTAAGAGAGAAACGTCGTGGCCGAGTTAGACAAGGCTGATCGTCTGAAATTAAAAGAAACTTAGACTCTGGTAAGCAAAAAAACAGGACCCTGTGTGACACGAAGATGAAACTGAGAAGAATGGACCTCGACCAATATGGTTATCCTCGTGGAAAATAAAGTCTCTTAATCATGAAACTTTTAGGTCCTAGCCTTTACATTAATTTTAATGTAATTTGGCTAGTTTATACAAAATATTATACTATTTTTACTATAGAAGGAATTCCAAAAGTATTTGATCGCAATGAACCCTATAGAATTTTGACACCTGTCATCACTCATTTGTCAGCGATTAGCTGTTGTAGGGAGATTCGTGGGCTGTCCCGCCTACGTCAACTTGTAAATTGCGTTTTTCTGTTGTTTAGTGACCTTCCATTACGTTTTAAAAGTGTTTTGGTGTCTTTTATTTAGTTTTGTGTTTATTAGTGACACCCAGTAAGTATAATTCACTAGTGTATGTTTAAAGGTTGGAGACAATGACGTTTCTTGAACTGCAGTAGAGTTTTGGACTTCCGTTGGCGTTATTTGTTTTGAAGTACTACGTTTCAACTGGTAAGCATCTTCAGTCATCTTCAGGTGAATACTAGGTATAATAAAATACTGGTAAGTACTCAGTATTCACCTGAAGTGGCTTGGAAAAAAGTTTATTTTTCTTCAAAGACTGACAATACTGAATTTGTATGCCCTGAGGATAAGTGACAAAACACCCTTAAATGATAGGATCCTCAACTAAATATTGTTCTGGTAAGTCACTTATTTTTAATATAATATTATGTGCCAGTGACGGCTCGTGAGGAATGACTCTGGCAATCCACCCTCCCAGGAATTTTTACACAATTTGAAAAATTTGTGATAGCATCAAATATCAAATTAAATATCGTGAGATTGTGAGATTTGGTATGAAATCGGTAGATCTTAATCTTCGCCCAATAAATCATGATAGTCAATATTGACCCAACGGGTACTTAGAATGTTTGGAATTTCCAGTTTTCATATGTAAACATGTTTCTTTCCTCAGTTTAGCTCGAGTTTTTCTACACCCACTTGTGGATAAATGAAACGATATATTGATTAATAAATAAAAAGGTCCTCTACATTAGCCGTGATTCTTCACATGTAAGTATAGACATACTTGTAGGTACCTACTTTAAATTTTTGAATAAATAAAATACAACAAAGTACAATGTTCGTTTTATTCCTTGGTAGTTTTAATCTGTTTTAAAAATTTATTCTATTATCTTAAGAAACGCATGATATTCTAAAGAAATGTTAAAAAAATAAATGGGTGTGTAATTTTCAATTCCGATTCTGGTATTCATACTAACCTATAAAATTTAAATAAACAAGAATTGGCACAGACTGCCGAGTGAGGTCTACACCATCATGAGATAAATCAAAATACTTTTATATAGTATTTTAATCCCTGTGGAAAATATCATGATTAATGGAAGTTTAACTAACTATTGGAACGATTAATCAGTGATTTGTACTTATATTTGTATGTGTATGTATATAAAAAATCTTTTTGTACCCTTTCCTCATATAGAAGGAATTCAAATAGAATATTTTAATCCCTTTAACACTTAGGTCCTAGCCTTTAGATTAACTGTAGTCTCTAATTTATTGGTACAGTTAATTAGCCATATTTTTATGGTGTTTGTATTTGTAATCGCTAACTATTGGAATCAGTTGATGTCGATTGTCGATGTATATTTATATTAGAAATCTTTTTGGTATTTCCAAAGTATTTTTATTATTTTTTTTCCATGATAATGGTAATTTAAAAAGCTTACTATTTCATTTCCTGTGGAAAATACAATTGTTACTATTGAAGGTCTTATTCCGTAACCTTTGCATTAATTGTAATCGCTCACTATTGGAACAATTAATCAGTTATAGATGTCTACATATATTTATATTAGAAATATTTTTGGTATTTCCAAAACATGTTTATTATATATTTTTCCATGATTTAGAAAGTGTACTATTGAAGGTCTTATTCCGTAACCTTTGCATTAATTGTAATCGCTCACTATTGGAACAATTAATCAGTTATAGATGTCTACATATATTTATATTAGAAATATTTTTGGTATTTCCAAAACATGTTTATTATATATTTTTCCATGATTTAGAAAGTGTACTATTGAAGGTCTTATTCCGTAACCTTTGCATTAATTGTAATCGCTCACTATTGGAACAATTAATCAGTTATAGATGTCTACATATATTTATATTAGAAATATTTTTGGTATTTCCAAAACATGTTTATTATATATTTTTCCATGATTTAGAAAGTGTACTATTGAAGGTCTTATTCCGTAACCTTTGCATTAATTGTAATCGCTCACTATTGGAACAATTAATCAGTTATAGATGTCTACATATATTTATATTAGAAATATTTTTGGTATTTCCAAAACATGTTTATTATATATTTTTCCATGATTTAGAAAGTGTACTATTGAAGGTCTTATTCCGTAACCTTTGCATTAATTGTAATCGCTCACTATTGGAACAATTAATCAGTTAAAGATGTCCATGTATATTTATATGTATTAAAAATATTTTTGGTATTTCCAAAATATTTTTATTATATATTTTTCCATGATAGAGGAAATTTAAAAAGTGTACTATTTCATTTCCTGTGGAAAATACAATTTATTACTAATGAAATAGTTCGTAACCTTTGCATTAATTGTAATCTCTAACTATTGGAACAATTAATCAGTTAAAGGTGACTATATTTGTATGAAAAATATTTTTGATAAGTTTAAAATATTTTTATTGTATATTTTTCTATTATAGAGGTAATTTTAAAAGTGATAGAAAATCGAATTTGTTACTAGTGAAAGTTTTATTTCGTAATCTTTACATCAATAATTGTAATCGCTAACTATTGACAAAATCAGTCACTGTTTATATTTAAATAATTTATTTTACCCTTTTTTATTATAGAAGAAGTTCTAAAATATGGTATTTTAGTTCTTGTGGAAACTACAGTTTATTAGTGATAAAACTCTTAGGCCTTATCCGTCAGATTAATATTAGAAATAAGTGCTTACATTTTTATAAAATATAAATAAATGTGAGACCCTACTTTGTTCTCACAAATAATTGTTTTTAGGTCTGTTCCTTGGCCCTGCGCAGTTTACACTATGTATTCTTATGCGCCGCTGTAACGAGATTCTAGTAAAGTAAACTGAAATGTAAATATTTACATTTTCAGTTTTATATACATCATTTAACGACAATTTCTAAAAATTCCTAGCTTGTAATTACATTTTAGAAACAATTAATCAGAGATTAGTACCTATATATTTATGTGAACAGCTCTTTGGTTTTCATAAAATCTATTATAGAGCAAATTCTAAAAATAAACTGTTTTAGTCCTTGTGAAAAACATAATGTATTAAGTAGCTGTGGAACTTTTTAAGTTCTAGATTTAAAAGAATCTCTATGATCTAGTTATTAATGTTGCAAGGAATTATTACTTTCCGCGGCCTTGCTTCTAGTTAATTGTAACAGCTGATTATTGTAACGATTAATCAACCTATATGTGCTTTTATTTTATTTTAGTTTTTACAAAATGTTTTTTATTGTATTTTCTTCTATTGTAGAGGGAATTCCAGAAGTATACTATTTTGGACCTTGTGGAAAATACAATGCATTAGTTATGGAACTGTTAGGTCCTAGCCTCGAAGATCTCTTTGATCTGTGCGAACGTAGATTTTCTCTAAAGACTGTTCTTATGATTGCAATTCAGTTGGTAAGTAACAGTTTACTAATTATCTAATACCCACACTTTATATTAAATTCGTTTCTTAAAAATAATTAATAACACAAAGCCGATCACAAACACAGAGATGTACGCGTGCTTCAACGCGCGTTCATCAACGTCTGTGTGTGGATAGCAACCACCTTAGAAACCAAAAACATATAGTACCGCTACAACCCTATTTAATTTAATTTTTATGCAAATGATAAAACAATTGAGCCATCAGTGCTGAAACAAAGTTGCTTATAAATTTTTCAAGATTACAACAATTCCATTATCGTTTGAAGAAGTAGTCCATACTTGAAGTGAAGTGGCAAGTTAAATGAGGAGAAATAATACTCTAAGTCAACCTTCACTAGGATATATTTCAAGGAAAAATATTTATATTACTCTACATATTTCGAACGTATAAACGTTCATCTTCAGAAGAAGTATAGTTTATGTTGAAATAGATATTAGGAAATTGTCGGTGACACCCTGATAAAGCTTTTGAGGAAATTAATTAATTAAAATGTTTAAGAACTTCCATAGAAGTAGGAGAGAAAAACATACTACCAAGTTATATAGATAAAGTTGGGAGAGAATTTTTTAAAATTATCAACCATTAGAGTAATATAAATATTTTTCCTTCAAATATATCCTAGTGAAGGTTGACTTAGAGTATTATTTCTTCCCATTTAATTACATTTTCAATAAGGCCTATTAATTTTTGAATACATTTTTTCTTTCTAAATACCCATATGGATCTTGTCGTTATAATTTGAAGTATATTTTTGAGTGAATAATTTTTATTTAGCTTAAGTACAAAACTAATTATGAATAATCTTTTTTAGCTCCATCGAATTGAGTATGTCCATTCGAGGCATCTGATCTATAGGGATGTTAAGCCTGAAAATTTTCTTATTGGCAGGCAGAGTACGAAACGAGAGAAAATTATTCACATAATAGGTAATTATTATCTTGAAGAAATAGTTTATATTTGAAGTGGGAATTTAAACGGAAAGAAATAATGTGTTAATTGGCCATTCTTTCTTTATCTTAAGGTCTTTTTACATTAGATGCAAGTCAATGGTAGTTTTAAATGGCAAACCTTGCATCAGCTGATGCAATGATGATATGTCATTTTTGGGGATGAAAAAGGTCAAACTTGAAAATACAATTAAGTTTATTTTATATTTTTTAAAATAACTTAAAAATATCTAAACAGACTTCAACTTTCATTTTCTACTACTTTTACTCCTAATCAATTTAAACACTTCTACAAGGGGTAAGTTTCTCATAATTATCTTATTTATTAATCTAAAACTTAATTGTATACTTTTCAGGCTTAACCTTTTTCACCCCTAAAAATAAAGGAATGGCCATTTAACACTTTTCAATCACATTTAATTACTTAACAAAAGTGTCTTCCTTACACTTAGTATACCCAATTAATTTAATCGTTTAATTAATATGCGAAACCCATAAATCATTTAAGTACTTCTTATACTTATGTGTGGTGTTATCTAGAATTTCATCACTAATATAGAAATACAACACATTATAGCTACATACAATACTTAATATGTCAATGCTAATGTTAGTAATATCATAGCCGCTTTAAAGGAGGATTGACTGAGGCGCAATTAAGCTCCCATCTCCTTTTTAACACATTAATACTGATGGTGTAAGGGTGCTTTATTTAAAAATACCGTATCAAAAAAATTATTCATCGTTGATAATCTTAAAACAGATGAAATTCTTGTAAATCATCCGTATTTTTTACGATCCTATAAATAGTTTGCTAGGATTTAAGGATTACTCTCGTTTCCACTTAGCCAGAATAGCGGTTTCTTGTAATAAACTCATTGTAAAAATAAATGTAGGATAGGTGTACGTACACAAATATTGATAGTATATTGCGTAAAATAGTTACATTAAATTTTTAAACTAAATTTCATATCGTTTTTCTGTAGAATTGACGCATTTCAAGCAGAAAATAGTAAAGCGATTTAAAAGTGTTCTTAAATAGCGCAAAGGAGATTTTATATTCACGTCATTACCTTATGGTCTTAGCGTTTCTCTTGCAGATTAGTGCATTGAATCTTTTAAAAATTGTTTTAATACCAAAATTGTGTCTAGTCTTATGAACAGTATATTTCAGAAATGTGTAGAGTAATAAAAGCTCATTAGGTATGCAAAGGGACTACAGAGTGACCCAACGAATATTTAAGCTACATTCATAATTTGGCATTGATTTTATTGCAAAATTCTTTATTTCCATCTAGTGCAGGTAGTACCACCCGGGTTTGGGTCAATTTATGGGTTTTGCCTATTGTTATCAATTCACAAATACTGAAAATGGTGTTACAAAGGCGTGCATTATGTACATAGTTAGGTACACTTATTTTTTATTAAACATTATAAAAAAATACATTATACAGAAATTAAATTATAAAAAATCATATTATTCTTCGACATCTGATAAACTGTCATCTCTTCTTGACGTTATAATTAACGGGTCGACGCTCCGATCGATCAAGTGGTCAAGATCCCACATTTTCTCCTCTTCTTCAATGACATGATGGACTGCTTTTTGCCAGTTCTCTGGTGTCACTTCCTTAATGGCTTGATCATTTTGAATGTATTGTTGTGTCTTGCTACAAATCCTTTATTAAAACCTACAATAATTGACAGTTATAGACACTTTCCTTTCTATCTTCGGATCTTGGCCTTATTGATGCGCCATGATAGGGCTAAACATGTAAGGATGGATCTGACGAAATAAAAGGAAATTCTTCTTATCTTTATTGGCTTCAATTTCACACTACCTAGCTCGACTCTCGTCTAAACAAAAATGCACACTACAAAGAGTATAAAGAAGCACATTTTCCTTTCTTTCATTTCTCCTACTACTGATGACTAGCCATGATGACGAATTCAAAGGAAACTTCTTCAGTTTCTAGGTCCAAGACAAATTTGTATTTATTTTTTATTTTTACTGAAACATTACCCAATTACTTGATCGTCAGTATAGTTTTGGACTTGCATTGTCTTTATTTGTTTTGAATCACTACGTTTCAACTGTTAAGCATCTCCAGTCGTCTTCAGTTGAATACTAAGTAAGTATGGTAACTAACCATACTTATGGTAAACATCTCCAGTCTTCTTCAGGGGAATACTAAATAGGTATGGTATTAAACATTTCTATTTTTTTTTATAGATTTTGGTTTAGCAAAAGAATATATTGAATTGGAAACAAATAAGCATATTCCATATAGAGAACATAAGTCATTAACAGGAACAGCTAGGTATATGTCCATAAACACCCATTTGGGTAAAGAACAGTCGAGGCGAGACGATTTGGAAGCTCTCGGGCATATGTTCATGTACTTCCTACGAGGTTCCTTACCATGGCAGGGGCTTAAAGCCGACACCTTAAAAGAACGATACCAAAAAATAGGAGACACGAAACGAGCGACCCCTATCGATACTCTATGCGAGAATCACCCCGAAGAAATGGCCACGTATCTCAGATACGTTAGGAGACTAGATTTTTTCGAAATGCCCGATTATGAGTATTTAAGAAATTTGTTTACTAACCTATTTAAAAAGAAAGGATACGTTGATGACGGAGAATTTGACTGGACCGGTAAGACAATGGTAAGTAGTTTTGTGTATCATAATATATTCTTCCTAGTTTTTCTCTTATAGGGTATCCAACAAATTTTGTCATTGGTCTTGATAGGTTTTTCATGTATTCCACACATTTTCCCTCACAGAAAATACACAATTCTGGTGCCATTTTGTAATATTGTCAAACTTTGAAGTGTTTAAGTAGGATCCCACAATAATTAAAAGAATAAGGGTGTTTAAGGCTTTTGGCTCTTTAAGATGTTCTAACCACCTAAAGGCTTTATTACATTGGGTGCAAGTCCTCGAGATAGAATAAACAAGGAGACGCTATTACTAATTAATTTCGTCTGCGAAAAACGGTACCAGGGGGCGGGGCAAAGTGTCATACCAATATGGCCGATTCACACGACACAAGAAATAATTAACATCTATCACACAGTAGCAATAGGTTTACACAAAAGTTGAAAAACTTCTCATAAAATCTAGAACCACCTGGATTATGATGGATCGAACAGCTGATTACATTAATGACATAAGTGTCATACCAAAATGGCGCAGGTAGGGTCACTTTAAGCCACGTGAGGTCGCCTCCTTGTTTATTCTATTTCGATGGTGCAAGTTCAAGCAAAATTGCATGAAAGCATGCGTTTTAATGACATTTTAATCAGCTGATGCAAGTTTTCCCATTACGTATCTTACTGACCTAGATCATTACCTAAACGTTTTTTTTTGTTGGGTTATTGATACACTGTAATTAAGAAATCAATACTCGCTGGATACCCGTCTGATTTGGCACACCATTTTTGTATGATTTACATGTCATGTGTGTTAACATTTTTTTTTATTTATGAAACAGCCACCCAGTATATATGCCCTTCAGCAAATGCGTAAGGCACCGCCCTCAAACAAAATAAAAACTAAATCGGATAAGGTATAATATGACGTAGTTGCTAAAATATTATTATAAAATTACAGAAAATATCGTCGGGGTACAAGAGAAAGTGACCAGGTCCATAGGACTATATGTAGACTTGGTCACTTTCTCTTGTAGACCGACGATATTTTATTTGTTATATACGAAGACTAAAAATTTAGATTTTTAATTTTTTGCGCCCTAATTTTTGACTTTGAAGAAAAACAAAAAACACTTTTTCATAGCCGTTCAGGTCCGTATTTAAAAAGATTTCCTTGACATTGGTGTTCAAAGAACGAAACATCGAATTAAGAAACTAATAACGTCATCTTGTAGAGCATAAATATAGCTACGAAATAGTGTTTTTCTAGTAACATCTTTATAACAGGTACTTCGGCTATTTTTTATACTGAATCGCTCATTATTAAGTGTAGAATCTATTAGAATTATCCTGTTTTGCTAGATTGATTTTATTTACTTACACTTACTTAGTTGTATTTTTTATGTATAATCTTAGTTATACATTTTGTTTATAGAGTACACCAGTAGGTTCATTACAAACTACAGCTCACGACGTTGTCATATCTCCTAACAGGCAGGACAGAAATGCCGTTCCAAAGGTAAGATCTTTGTAGAATGTTATACTATAATTTTATCAGTATTTTTGTCAAGGGAGGTACAAAGATTGATTTTTTTCTTATCCCTATACATTTTTTATCATTTTGATTACCTAATAATAATATGACAATAGATGTATATACACGTCTGGTGTAATGTTAGTACATAGTATAGTGTAAAGCCGGTTGATAACTGTCCAGTAGTGACCATACGGTACCCTTGTTACCTATTGGATTACATAGGAAATGTCAATTTAATTTCGTTTAATAGTTATACTATATATTTTTCTAGGCTAACAAAACGAACGCATGGCCTGAAGCTTCCAAGCACAGCACCTTAGGTAACTTGACTCCTGCAGATAGGCACGGTTCGGTGCAGGTCGTAAGCTCGACGAATGGAGAACTGAACACGGACGATCCCACGGCCGGACATAGTAACACACCCATCACACAACCTCAAGAGATCGAGTTGCTCGACGAGACCAAGTATGTAAAGTATGTAGTCGCTTCTGTAGTAGGTTCTTGCTAGAATTAAGTTTTGATGGTTATTGGAGGAATATGAATTTCAATCGGATCGTATATTGTCCTTTCCGATGGCCCAAGCGTCGCGACGCCATAAAAATGTCAATCGATGATAGGTACCTTCAACGTA
This sequence comes from Polydrusus cervinus, assembly GCA_935413205.1. NCBI lineage: Eukaryota > Metazoa > Arthropoda > Insecta > Coleoptera > Curculionidae > Polydrusus > Polydrusus cervinus. The sequence goes on from OW284520.1 coordinate 4,016,463, forward strand.
TTATATTTCAAAAGATTCTTAAATTCTCAGATTTTTTTGTAATTTGTTCAACTATATTTCCAGTCATTTTTAAATACGACCTTGTTCAGGCCGAGTGTTCACGCGTATTTGTTTTCATTTCCTGCAGTGGCAACTCGTCAGGAGAAGTAGGTGAGGGGCTGTCCACAAAAAAAAATAAAACCAGGAGGAAAGTTTTTTGACAATATTAAATATTAATGTACCAATACAGCAACTATTTTAGCCCTTAAAAAATAATTATGTTCGAATTAATATTAATTTAATCCGAATATAGCTAACTCCGATGGACAATAATTATAAACAATTGTGCATTTTGGCGCGTCCCAGCCGACCGTGTCCGTTAGCTCAAAGCAAGTGACCCAAGGCCCAACATGGCTTTGATATTCACCGTTGCTATGGTTACGTGACGTCAGTCACCAAACAGCATGTAATGATTTGCATTATGATAAAGGGCAATTTAAAAATAGATTAGTAGTATGCACCATGGTTTTAGCATTGGTTCGCCTAACCTTAAGGTATTTATTTTAAGGCTTCGCAAAACTTACGGTTATAGATATCGTTTTTACGTGATTTAATGTGATTAAAAAGTTTCGTTTTTATTTTTCAGTTAATTCAGTAGTGTATGTACCTACTTAGTTGTGTGTTTTAAAAATGAACCCAATTAATGACATAGTTTGTAATTTGTTGGAAACTCCATTCAGTCGTTGGACAGATGAGGATAAGAGAGACGTTTTGTTACACGGGTTTTTAGTCAATATTTGTTTAAGTACCCGCACTATACCTAGCTCTTTACCATTTTTTAAGACCGCGAGCCGCCACTGATTTCCTGCCCGTTGGAAATAGACTATAATATTTTAGTTCTTAACTGAAAAGGTTTTTTTAATTCATAGGATCGACGAATGGGGGTTTTCATTAAATTTTGATTTTGGTTGTTGTGTATAAACGAACAGAAAATTAAATTTTTAGTGTTTGTATTACTATTGGTACAAGAACACGGACTTTATCAAATATACGTCATGAAAACGGCAGCTTGACAATGTTGCTAATGTTCTCTAAATTTTGTATATTACATTACCAACAATTACAAAGTTTGAAACATAATCCAATAGAAATAATTGTTAAAAACAAACTTATGTGGAAAAATCACCATATTATTTTCAAAGTGTTATCTATATTTTGTCATAAAACAAGGTAATAAAGTTCTAAGAACGAAATATATTATTTGACTAGCATAAGACTTGTCACATGTGACACAAAAATGATCGAATGTAATGAGTTAAAAAAAGCCAAACCCATCGAGATAGAATAAACAAGGAGGCGACCTCACGTGACTAAAAGTGGTTTTAGATTTTATGAGAAGTTTTTCAATTTTTGTGTACAACTATTGCTACTGTGTGATAGATATTAATTATCTCTTTTGCCGTGCGAAGTTGTTTCAGCAAAAACAAAGGTTTTTAACAAGAAAATTTAAGCAACCGGGCCACTATGCTACTACTCATCTTCGGCTGACAACCTGCCATTTTTTGCAGTCTACTGTAATAATGTAATAACCCAAGCATGTTTTGTTATAGATGTTGCTGCTTCTTTAAAAGAAAGAAGAAAAAAAATCCCCGTTCGAAATGACTACAATACAGTGAGACCGACCAACACCTCACGTTGTTGCCATGTGGCCACAGTAGCGCGGCAACATTAACTTGATGAACTTATTTTTGTGAGATGACCATTGTTATAAAACTTATTTAAATAGCTAATTATTATAGGTTAGCCTTAATTAAATATAAAAAAATAATTTAAGTCATACCATATCTGTGAAAAGAAGGGTTTCAAGCCACTGGAAATAACTTTTAAACAGACTGTCGAAGTTTAGGTGGGGTCAATTTTTTTTTATTCTTATAATTTATGTCTAAGGAGCATAAGTTTGTCGTCAAATTATCGCCCGCGTAAGTAAAATACATAACAGTTCCATACGTTTTGGCTACAGCGATTGGTGTAGTGGTTTCAGCCAATCACAGTTACAAGGGAACGGAGGTGCTTATTTTTTTTACCAGAGCGTTTATTCAATAGCACGTTTATGCTAATTACCTTATTTTACAGGGTGATACTTAACGACATGCTAATAATTTAAGATGTTTTGACTCTGGTCATTTATTAAAAGTTCCTATGAACATATTATGTCCGTTACGTCTAAAATAGATACTTCAGGATATATTAGGTACAAAATACACTGGCGTCTATTTCCCAACACTATTGCAGACACACTGTGCATGTCAGACCAATAACCTGATAGCGGAATATAAAATAGATATAGGTAGAAATGAGTTTTTTTAACCGTAAAACAATTTATGTATGCACAGACTGTGAAATGAATTGTGTGTAGTACAAAAATATATTTGCTTTATTGAAGAAAATAATGTACACATATGGACCAGCATAATAACCTCTATATTTTTTCTTCAATGGAGTAAATATATTTTTGTACTACATACAATTCATCCCAGAGTCTGTGCACAAATAAATTGTCCTACAATTTAAAAAAGTGGAGGTAAGGTTTTTGCTTTACGGCTTCGATGACAAAACTTACTTGAATAATGAGTAATAATTTATAATTATGGCTCATAAATTAACAAACTGGCAAACTGCAAATAACAAAAATAATCTTGTAAAAAAAATTAATTGGAACTAGAACCTCGACTACACCGTGACTTAGAACATCACCCAAAAAAATAATTAAACCCATTTCTACCTATATTTTAAATATCCCACCATCAAGGTATCCGCCTGGGATGCGCAGTGTACCTGCAATAGTGTTGGGGAATAGACGCGAGTCAAAATACCGCTTGAAGAAATAATTCAACGCCCTAGAGCAAAAAATATTAGCCGTTGCGGACATATGTTCTTATGAACATATCTTTTTAAAATGAATTAAGAATTCCTTAATATTAGCACGTCATTAAGAAACATGCTGTATTCAGGTGTTTATACAGGGTGCCGCATAAATTTGGAAGCGGTAAAATAGGTATATTAGGAAGTATTTACACGATTAAAATAATATTTATTATGTCTGACTAAAAGGACATCATTATATTCGAGGTGGGTGTTAGCGATGTTGCCAAATTGTATTGTAGTAGTTCTATATAAAATTTCAAGTTACAAGGTGCTGCAGCTCAAATTTCATGAGGACTTTAAGATAAAATATTGAACTTGGTGTCTTATTTAAAGATAACAACTATTTTATTTCATCTGGTGTGTCTGTGACAGATATTAACAACTAATGTAGAGGGTTCTTGGTCCCCCTTTGAGGGACCTCATATCTTGGTCTGGGAGCACCACCATAGAAAAAAAAATTAATATGAAATACTAGACTTACTTCGATGCTCTCGGGAGTTTGCCCCATAGTTACCGGACACTCTGTGTAATTGTTTTGACATTGACATTTGACTATACAGCATTTTTCTTGGTATTGATCGCTTTCATCTCATATGTCCGAATTAGCAAATATACAAATTAGCGAAATTATATTATACTTTATACAATTTATATCGTAATTTATTTATATTTTTTTATTCTACATTTTATTTACTAATAATTATGATTTATAATAATTAGCTTATCGTGCATAAGTAAAGACAACTAATTTTTATTTTATCTAGTTAGAAATTTTAATTTATGCATAACTATTGAGCTTTTTGGGATACATCTTTTAAGGTCCAACTTAGTCAGGATTCTAAGATTTAAAAAAAAGTATTTGCGGAATTATCAGGATGGTATGGAAATTTCATAATATATTTAAATGGGAGAATCATTTCATACTTTTTGTTAAATCGACGTCTAAAAGGTTCGGTAAGGAGCTCTAACATGCACCGGGGGCAGAATATAGTACCGGACGCCGACAAAATACTGTTAAAACAGTAGCTACATAAGTATTTTCGCTTGAGTTTAGTGACTACAGTTAAAAAATATGGGGGGGGGGTTAATTTTTTACTAAAAAACTAACATATTTTTCCTTTCTTGTTCTGCGAATATTTTATTACCGACCAGGTAATTGAACTTTCTATGTTATGATGGGGGAGCGCGGCAACGCCTCCATGTATACGCTCCTGGTTGGATATTGGTCAATAATGAAACTTAGATGATCTAATTATTTATTCATCGGCGTTTCAACCTATATTGAATAATCTTCAGAATTATAAATCTAAATCCTCCAGGTAAATCTAATTTTATAATCCTTAGGTCGAAACGTCAATGAATAAATAATTTGATCTTAGAAGTTTTATTATTGACCAATATTTATAAACAAATATTCTCAAATAAAGTTTATTTAGTTGTCTGTATTTAATGTAACTAACAAGGTTGGGCGGCGTGCAGGCAAGGTTTTTAAATTTAAAAAATGTTTATGCCTCTACTGGGAATTGAATCCAGAATCTCTCGATTACCAGTCCAACGCTCTACCAATTGCGCTACAGAGACTCTGAAGTTGGAACCAACTGAGTCTCCTTATCTCAATTGGAAGGGCATTTAAGTGGTAATCGAGAGGTTCTGGGTTTAATTCCCAGAGGGACAGTGCAGCGAACTCTCCACTTTAATCACGGCTTTGCGTTTTAGACGGAAAGGGGGGGGGGGAGGGGGGTTATTTTTTATTCTTTTAAACTGTCATAAGCTGGCAACACTTAAATTATTGATACAATTGATACAGAATTCAAAGTGGGTTGATGTATAATAAATGACAGATATTTTGTTGACTTCTAGATTTTTATAATTACTTCGTTATTAACAACTAATACATTCTCCATTCAAAAACTGGGTCAATAAAGACAACAGAAGAAATCCAAGATATTCTGTCATGTTTATTGTAGACCAACATTGTTTTTTAATACAATTTAGATATTTATTCATGGCTTGAAAACTTTCTCTGTGTATGTCTACAGAAGCCTTACTCGATGGTTCTGTACTTTTTATTCATTTAGATTTAAATTGGTATATGTTTACTTCTTAAAAAAAAAAACATAAAATAATTAAAAACAGAATATTTTTTAATAAAATTTGACTGTGAGATGAATTGTATGCAGTACAAAATTATATTTGCTTCATTAAAGAAAATAATGTAGAAATATGGACCAGCATAATAATCTCTAAATTGTTTTCTTCAACGGAGTAAATATATTTTTCTACTATAATTTAAAAGAGTGGAGGTAAGGTTTTTACTCTACAGGTGCTTTACAGCCTCGAGGACAAAACTTACTAATTAATGAGTAATAGCCTGCATCTCTATTTTATAATTATGGCCCATAAATTAACAAATTGGCAAACTGCGAATAACAAAAATATTCTTATAAAAAACTTACTTAATTGTTTGCGCCTCTATCGTTAGTTTTAAGAACCTTTTTTTAGGAAAAGCGATATTATTAATTCCATAATTGTATGGAAGTTTTTAAGGAGGAGGTAACATATGCCAATTTATACCTATATGCCTTTTTATTATGATAGTTTCGTTAACCGTGTATTGTTTTATCCAATTCTCCGTCATTATTTATTACCAAATACTATGTTTTATAGAATTATTAATTTTTGATTTTAGTTTTTAGCGTGTGTTCTAGTAAACATGTTTTAAATAATTGTTATTTATCATTTTACTTCTCTCGAGAGATGATAGCCTTATTACATTTCGAAATTATGTTGATTTTTTTGTGAGTAAGGCCAAGTTTTTAGTACGTTTAATATGTATGTTTCTTAACTAGTTTTTTGCCTTTGGTGTATTAGTCTACCATTATTTTTCTAATGGAAATTTTACTTCGCAATTAAAAAATATGGGTATGTACAATTTTTGAATAGGTTTGATAATGTGTGTTGCACGAAATTATACATTTTTCCAATGGGTGTTGTAGGTAAAAAAAAATTAAAGTGTAGGTTAGTGTGGTTTTGTGCAATATAAACAAACCCACTAATATACCGGGTGGTTCACAACGAAAGTCCCTTGTAATTTCTAATATTTATTTACCGAGATAAAGCTTGCATTACGTTTTTCTATCACTAAGTGTGGTTGTCTACTTTGATTTAAAAAATGAGATGTAGAATATTTTTGGTACATTTTTTACAAAAGTTGACAGCTACTTCCGGTTATACCGGAAGCGATAAAAACGTTTCCATCTTATTTAAGGGGCAAGTTCATTACAAAAAAATATCTTGAACAGATCTCGTCGTGAATTACCGTAAACTTATGGCTATAGATTGAAGAAATAGTCTATGATTGAAGTGGAGTGGTAAGTTAAATGGAAAGAAATGAGACACTTAAAATCTTTCTTCACTAATATATTAATAAAAGAATTAAGTTGTGGTAACGCTACATGTTTTGGACGTAGTAAAATCCATCAGGATTTTTGTTGAATGAAATAGTTATAGAACTCTATGATTCACCAATTTTCTTTCTATAACTTGATTTTTCTTACCTCCTGATGATGGACGTTACTATATGTATCCGAAACATGTAGAGTTGCCACAACTTACTTCCTTTATTAATATATTAGTGGAGAAAAACGTATTAAGGTCCATCATCACGAGGTATCTTGAATTAAACAATTGATGCTATGATTCACCAAATTTCTTTCTACAACTTTTTCTTATCTCCTTATGATGGACGTTACTACGTTCGAAACATGTATAGTTGCCAGAACTTTTTTTCTTTCCATTTATGGCTACAAGCTATAATGTAACAAGAGTAAAGTATTATTATCGTAGATGGTTGGAATTAAGGTAAGTAAAAGTGGTAATCCACGTAGATTTTTCTGGATAAAACGGAATGGAATAATAAAATATGCGAACTATAGGAATATGCAGGGTATTTCAAAAAACGCATTACCATTAAAAGTGTAAGTAAATCTGCTGAAAATATTTTATAGACAGTTGGCATGAACGAAAATAGTGGCGTTTTCTATGCTGTCTCAATGTTACCCCAAGTAACTAACTGTCCGTTTTCATTTTTAAATTGGTAATACATTTTATTAGATAGTACTCGAAAATTACATAATAAATGTATGAAAATTTGGATATATCACATTTTGATAAGAAGTTGTTTCCAAACCTCTACCGGGAAACAAGCAAGATTAGGCCTTTTTTTATTGATTCCTTGCATTTATAAATAGGAAATACTCTGAGGGAAACTAGAACTTAACCGTTTTCAATACAACTTCTGGCCTTCTGGGATTTGAGGGAATGAAACAGAATGCAGTATGTGTGAAGGAAAAATAGACGTTTAATTCGGGGTAAACAAAAAAACTAATTGTATAGTTAAGAAGTAAACCAAACATTGCTAGGAATTCTGTCTCACTCATTTCTTTTACATTAAAAAGGCTGCGGATACCACCTTAATGTCGGTATCTATTATAGCGGTGGGATATCAGTATTGAAAACCAAGAGAAACGATTCAATGTAAGAATGTTCTCTCATAATTTTAAACGTTGCCTGCTATAAACATCGAACGCGAATACCCGTATTAAGTCACATCACTTCCCGGCATTAAACTACGTCGCGGCCTTGAGCCTCACTCTAGCCCCTTTAGGTTGGATTTTTAGGTTTACTTAGTTCATGGTTTAACCAATAAAACATTAAATATTATAAGCATTTTGGCTCTCTTTCAATATATGAGATGCAAAAGACATGGCTTTCCATTCAATATTATATCTGTGAAATTGAGAACTTGTCTATATCTTACTAGGATACTAAAAATTAATAATAAAAGATCATTTATAACTATATTCTTATGGTGTATCCTCATTATTCCTCCAAAAAGTCGCTGATGTCAGTAGTATGTGCCGACCTTATCAACAACTGTAAGTTGTAATAGTAAGGACGCACCTCACGAAGTACTTATTATTTTTTAAAGTGTGCTCAATATGCCTAAAAAATTTTGGTTAACTAATGCATTATTAGGAAAAAATGTAATAAAATGAAAATGTAAATTATCGAAGTATGTAAATAGATTGAGATTTCTTATTAACAAACAAGGCAGAAATGTTCATTATTACGTTTTTATAGCTAAAAGCTTCAATCCTTTTGTAAATAATGAATTTTCATATTGAATTTAATAAGAGTTTATACTTAAGTTAGCTTGTTATTTCAGCATATTTTAAACGAAATAGAATTGAGTCCATTTCAACTTATTTCAATCGGCTCGATGCAAGGTCCAACAAACGAATAGGTATATAAAACTGTGGTGGTTATTTTCTTACTTGGGAGGTATGTTTTTCTGCTCCCAAAACTATATTCCGTTTATAAGAAAACAAAAAATTAGATACGGATCTACTGAAATCATATAGCCAATTTCTTATCACAGTTTTTAATGTCTACACAAATTACATACAGGTTAAACTTTCATTATATATACGTTCCTTAAGCTATTCACCAATAATTTTCTTTGATATATTTTTGCAATTCTATATACAAATGAAGAAATTTCTTAATTATGTACAGGGACATTGTGTGTAGTCACCCGATTGGCGACTTTCCTACCGACTACAATAAAACATTTTTTTTTAAATAGCAGCTCTACCTTATAGTAACCGGCTGCATTAGATTTTTTATTCCAACATTAAAAATATGTAGTCAATGTTAATTTTCAGCAGTTCCGGAGATACGAGGCGTCGAGGTTGGTGATTTTGTTCCCACCCCATCAAAAAATAGAAGCTTTTGTCAAAAAGTAATAGAAATGGTGTTGTATAATCACTTATTGACATCTGACATATTTGGCAATAAAATACTTAGCTCGTGTTAAAAAATTACATATACCTAAAAAAATTGGGTTTCTAATCACAAAGCTTTTATTTTTTAGTCTGGTGAGACACCTAAAATAATGTCCCTGTACAAACACGTTTTAGGCGGGTGACAAACTAGAGAAATGGTTTCATGAAATTTGTTGCAAGAAACGGTAAATTTGTTTAATTATTGCAAAACCCATATATTCAAATAAGAAGTGTTTCGTCTCATTTGACTGTGGGTTGTGTGAAATAAAATTAATTTCATGAAACTTATTTCTCCAGTGTGTTGCCAGTCTTAGAACAAAAACTTAAATAATATTATATTTGACTTATTTTTTTAAATATAATAGTATCCCTTTAGCTGGTTCCTTATACTATTTTTAAAGATTATTTTAAAATATACGCATGCATTTTTACTGGTAGGTAAGTCCAAAGTGTGACCAACATTTTATTTTTTTAATTTCGTTTGAAATTCCTGTTTGTTTTTTTTGTGGGTAACTTTATACTGGAAAATAATTTTAATTATTAAACGTTAGCGTAATGACATAAGTACGTAAATCGTTTAGTACCTATACTATGTTCCAAACAATTTTTACAGCCTGGATACTTGATGAAAATATTATTATAAATTTTTAAGTATTTTCTTTCTGAAAATGTACTGCTAATAAATTTTACAAAGTCTTGGTTGTTGGCACTTACATCAAGCTAATTATATATTTATTGTCATGTATTTTATCAGCCTACTCCATATTATTTAAGTAAATAATAGAAATTATGTAAATCTAATTAAAAGCAAAACTGAATATTAAAAAATTAAATTTTGTGATTTAGCATTGTAAACATTTGCTTTTGTCGTTGATCTCAAGTTAATCGATCGACTGCTTTCCTTTCCTTTTGACTTCTGCGCGCAGAAGGGCAGTTTTACTGCGATTTATAAAACTGTGTTTCTGTTATGCCAGCGTATTTCGTTTTGTGGCTATTAAAAATATAGAAAGTTAGAAAATGTAGTATTATTATTTCTAGACCCTTATCGGGCTTTTCTCTTTGATTTTAAAAAACTTAGTCTGTACAAAGAAGGCGAGCTGTTTTTTAAGGTAGGTTATTTTTAGGAACTCTGTTGTTAATCAAAAATATACGAGATATTTTTCTGAACACCCTATTAATAGACCTAAACTGTTTATATTTTATTTATAAAAAATTTTAAAAATCAACCACCTATCAAATTTGACATATTTTCAATTGGAAACAAGTTAGAAATTCCCAAAATGTTTGGTTAAAATAAGGTCTAACCTGTCGTTTTTTTGGCCAGTTCAATTTTAACTAAACCTTCATAAAATCAATTAAATGTAACCACCTTTTTCTATTGATACATATGAATACATAACGGTTAAAAAAACCGCAAGTTATACTGCAAAACAAGTATTTGGCAACCGATCAAAGCTGCCCAAAAAGTATCCTTCCATCAAGTGACTTTTAAAGCAACGATTTTTTTCTGTCCTGAAAAAAGCAGGAGATGGATATAAACTAAAAAATCGAAAAGCAAAATAAATATTTTTAAAACAAGCTGTCCCCCTATCATTGTAGTCTGACAAAAATATTCAAATAACCAAAAATGTAATCCAAGTTAGTTAGGGGTAATAACAATATTCCGAAATAAATCATTTAATTTGGACATGACCCCAAAAATATTTCGCCTGTACCTTGTACCTGTATACCTTCCTGCTTTACATTTATTGGATGATCCCGCTCCTAAAATACATCACTGGGCCTAAGACTTTGCAAGATTACATCCAGGCCATGGTTATGTTATGGCTATCGATAGTTTTCTACCTGTATTTCGAGCAGCGCCATTGCCTGGAATTAAAAAAAAATTTTGTAATTAGATTTGTACAAAAATATAGAAATGTTATGGTGGATGCGCAAGATAATACTATCTTCGTGACATCTATAAAGTTTTTTGGAAAGCTTAACATTACCGAGTTCTATGTTATTTCATAATAGAAGTATTCTGTGCTATTACAGGTTCCTGTTATTTTTCTATAATTATTTCTAAGCTACGCAGAGAGATGGTGCTCACATCGTCATAAGTAAATGGTGAATGCGCAGGGTAAACCCATGCAGTAAATCACTCTTAACCCAATTTTTAAGTGGATTTTGTTTATTTGTTTTGATTATTTTAGTTAGAACTTTAAACTTAAGAAATGTTACCTCATTGCACAGTAACTAAAGGTGTTATGTGAAGGAGATTGAGTGCTACCTTCCACCCTGCTCATTAACTGGAGAAGATTGACATTAAATACCAATGCATCCCAAACTCTCAAAAAAATTGTGGTAATGCTGGGGCCCAAAGTAGGATCACAAAATATTTAATAGATTCCCGAGAGCCGAGAACTACTTGACTCTGAAAACGGTGGCTTGAAGCATGTGTATAGTAATAGGTTTTAAAATTCTAAGTCTCTAGCCGTCCATGGCTCATGGTCATCCTAGTGAAAGATTAATTTTTCCAACCCCACCCGGGATTCATTTGAATTTGATGTTATGCAGCCTGAAATTACAGAATAAAACTCTTACTACCTAATTATCAGGGATCAACTTTTACAACCAGCAAACCATGTTGAAACTTAGAAATAAACTATTGTTATACATTCGTAACGAACCATGATTGTTGTTGAGTTATTTATACTCTAAGGAACCATTAGTTATAAATAAAAATAATTCCCTAATTTCTACCATGAGTCAGCTCAAAAGGGGAACTAAAGATTTATGACTTTTCTGTATCAATCCCCAGTTAAAAAATTCAAAGAAGATACTAGTTACACTAGCTTGAAGAATTATAGGATCAGAAACGAGATGCAGCAGGAACTCCTGTTAAAGAAACTTAGGAAAAAATTATTCAATATAATGTAACCTTGGTATTGTAAAGAAAAAGAAAAAAAACTTTGGGTAAATCGAAAAAATGTGTGCATTATTTGGTAAAGTTCGTTGGAATAAGCTATTTTCCTAGTGACCTGTTTTTAGATTATACTGACTTCGAGTAGGTACTCGGATAGTTGTGAGACAGCTTTAGTCTTATAATAAATTAATATAAAACTTTAAAGGCCGATCTTTTGAATAAATGGATTCTTTATTTGTTAAAATATGTTATTAATTGCATCCCAACAAAGTGAAGAAGACATGCATGTTATGTTGTCATTTAAATGTTGGTATCAGGGCAGCAGAAACTGGAAGAGATATTCGTCAAAGTATAAGTAACATTTTTACCTGATCATCACACCACACTTCTGCGATCCTAATACCAAGAAATGTATAACTGAGACAATTTTATTTGATTGAATTTTGTGTACTTAAAAGAATAATCTGTTATTTTTATTTTATTATCGTAAAAGTACCTAATTACATCACTTTCTCAGATTAAATTAAACCACTCTATATACAAATTAGAAATAAGGACGTCTTGGATTTGGAGTCCTCAGTCCTGCATCATCCCGTATGGGTCCCAAAGATTGGATAATAACTAGTTTCTATAACATTCAAAATATTTGTTTCTACAATTTGTGTGTTTAAAATGTTCCTGGGTCTTAAGGAGTCTTGTATATGAGAATATTCGCGTTGGCAACCCTAGTCTGCTTTTTATCAATTTGACAGTTTAATGTAGTATGTGAATGTAGTCAAATGTATTATTAAAAATATAAAATAATTATTTTAAAAATGTATATGAAATGGTGGATGCGCAGGATGATACTATCTTCGTGACATCTATAAAGTTCTCTAGAAAGCTTACTAATGATGTTGCAGATTTCTATTTTATTTCTTAAAATAAACCCTATTATTTTGTTTTGAAGCTACATCGATAGAGGGGGCTACCGTTGTATCAATGATATGGTGAATGCGCAAGATAATACTATTTTCGTGACATCTATAAAGTTCTCTAGAAAGCTTACTAATGATGTTGCAGATTTCTATTTTATTTCTTAAAATAAACCCTATTATTTTGTTTTGAAGCTACATCGATAGAGGGGGCTACCGTTGTATCAATGATATGGTGAATGCGCAAGATAATACTATTTTCGTGACATCTATAAAGTTTTATGGAAAGCTTACAATTAACATTACCGAGTTCTATATTATTTCTTTATAGCAGTATTCTGTGCTATTTCTCTATTTTCTATAACTATTTCACAGCTATGTGAAGAAATGGTGCTCACATCGTTATACTTAAATGGTGAATGCGCAGGCTGATAACCCATGATAGAGTTTAAGTTGAAAAATAATATTGCCTTATTGCATTGCACAGCCCAAAGTAGAAACACAAGTTATTTAATAGGTTCCCTATTGAATAGGTTCCCGAGAGCCAAGAACTACTTTACTCTGAAAACTGAAAACGTTGGCTTGAAGCATGTATAGCTACAGGTTAGCCGTCCATGGTCATCCTAGTGAAAGATTAATTTTTGCAACCTCACCCCTATATTCATTTGAATTTAATGTTGTTATGCAGTCTGAAATTACAGAACAAATTTTTTACTATTTAATTATCAAAGATCAACTTTTCTAACCAGCAGAACATGTTTAAACTTAGAAATAAACACTTGTTATGAAATCATGACGAACCATGATTATTGTCGAGTTATTTATACTCTAAGGAACCGTTAGTTATAAATGAAAATAATTCCCTAAACTCTACTATAAGTCAGCTCGAAAGGGAAACTGAAGATTAATGACATTTCTGTATCAATCCCATGTTAAAAAATGAAAAGGAGATACCAGTTACACTAGCTTGACAAATTATAGGATCAGAAACGAGATGAAGCAGGAACTCCTGGTAAAGAAACTTAGGAAAATATTATTCAAAATACGAAATTTGTCCATTATTTCGTCAATTCGAACTGGTTTTTGTTTAAATCGTGGGTTTGTATGGTTCAAAATGGGTATTTGGCTGATTTTTCTACGAAATAGGAAGGGCTTTGAAACGTTTTTTTTAAAAAGGGTTTCTGTAAAAAGAATCAGTACCAAAGTAACAGTTCGAGAAATCGCATCAGACCGCTACTGGAATTCGTACATCGATATCTTTGCCCAACTCTAGTCTGGTTAATTTGTATATTTGTATTTGTAACATAACCTAACAATCTGCGACCTTTTGAAAATGTAAATTTGTAATTTTTTTCTAAAATTTAATCTATTTACAAAATACTACAATATGAAGTAGATAAATTTACAATGTAATAATATATATTTTTTTATTGAATCTACTTCACAGTTGCGTGGTAATCCTTGCGATAAAAGAATGTATTGTTCAAAATTAGAAAGTTGGACTACTTAGTTGTAGTATACATAGTGAGTTTATTAGTAAGAAGTGATTTAATTGTATTGTCAATCCCGTCCACCATGAAAGAAGAAAGTGAAAAAATTCACCCTACAGTTTATGTAGTTTTTACATCACTTTTATTAGATTTATTAGCATTTACCATGATATTACCATTACTACCATCTCTCCTAGATCATTACAAAGAAAATGATACATCAGGATTGTACACATGGATGTCCAGTCAAATATACTTTTTTCAAAAGCTTGTGGGGGCCCCTGACAAATTTAACTCTGTACTGTTTGGTGGTTTCCTAGGGTCCATGTTTAGTTTCTTACAATTCATTGCGTCACCAATTATTGGGGGTATTTCAGATGTCGCAGGAAGAAGGAAAGTTATGATAACCTGCCTGGTACGTAAACACATCTACAAAATATTTTGGATAATAATAACATTGCCAGAATATATTAGCATGCATTGGGCCAATGAATAACTTAATCACATTTAAAATAAGAAAGGTTGAACTCGAAACAAACTATTTTGGAAAAATATGTGAAATTGAAAAATTCTTCAAACATAGTATTTCTCGTAAAATATATTTCTTTTTTTTCATTTTATTAAGGCTAAAGTTCCTTATATTGAAGAAAATACTGCAAGTATCACTAATTTATTTTCATATTTTAGGTTGGTATTTCTTTTTCTTATGTTTTATGGGCCCTATCCAGTAATCTGTTTTTATTTATGTTGGCTCGATTTATTGGCGGTATCAGCAAAGGAAATGTGTCAATTAGCATGGCTATAATTGCTGATGTATCTTCTATGAAAACAAGAGGAAAAGGAATGGTGAGGAATTAATTAATTAATTTTTTTTCATAACAAAAAAAAATTTAGTAGAGCAGATTTCAAAAGTGTTTTCTCTGTTAAATATGGAGAGAACTACAATTTTATAAAAATGTAAATTTTTTTTAAAATTTATTAGGCTCTGGTAGGAATAGCATTTTCACTAGGATTTATTGTGGGACCAATGATTGGAGCATCATTTGCTGTATGGGCAAGAAGGAGTACTGGCAGCTGGTATGTAGTGCCTGCCATTTTTGCCCTTTTGCTTTCTGTTGCAGATCTACTGTTTTTTGCAGTATTTTTTAAAGAATCTCTTCCAAAGGTAAGAAAATGTAAATTATTATAAAGACGCACTAACAGTTTCTAGGCTCTTAAATAAAAGTTACTTGAGAGAAAAAAGGTTCACAGTTATAATAGTTTTGTGTTGGTCCAGTCGCCTTAGGCGCCAGTTTGACCTTGGACACATAATATTTGTACACATTTTTTAGGAAAAACGTGCCAAACAACTATCAGCCACTTTTAAAAATGTAAAAACCCTCATAAATGTGAAGGACCTATTTAGGTTCAGCGCTGTCACAAGTATTAAAGAAGCAGACTTACAGGAACTTCGAAGACTGGGATTAATATATTTTGTATATCTATTTATCTATAGTGGACTAGAGTTTACATTGACTTTTTTGACCCATCACACTTTTAACTATACTTCAATGCAACAAGGATGGATGTTTTTTGCTATAGGTAAATCAGTATACAATATTTTAAAATACTTTAATTTTATTTATTTTCATTCATTTTAAGTGTAGTTTATAGTCTATTTGAGAAAGGTGTAGAGTAATAAAAGCTCATTAGGTATGCATAGGGACTACAGAGTAACCCAACGAATATTTAAAATTCTTTTCTTTCATCAAATGCAGGTAGTACCACCCGGGTTTGGGTCAATTTATGGGTTTTGCCTATTGTTATCCATTCACAAACACTGAAAATGGTGTGACAAAGGCGTGCATTACGTACATAGTATTAGGTACACTTATCTTTTATTAAGCATTATAAAAAAATACAAAATACAGAAATCAAATTATAAAAAAACATAATATTCTTTGTCATCTGAGGAATTGTCATCTCCTCTTGATGTTATAATTAACGGGTCGACGATCCGATCGATCAGGTGGTCAAGATTCCACATTTTCTCCTCTTCTTTAATGACATGATGGACTGCTTTTCGCCAGTTCTCTGGCGTCACTTCTTTAATAGCTTGATCAAACAGTAGCTTAACGCCTTTCATTTTAAATGTCGTGTTGTGTCTTGCTGCAAATCCTTTCACTTGCTTCCATATAAGTTCTATAGGATTTAGTTCGCAATGATATATGGTGGTGTGCGCAGCACAGTTACACTATGTTCACACTATATCTTCCACGACATATTTCATTAAACGATGTTTGTGTAAATTTGCTATAGCTAATAGTTCCTTCTTTGTCAAATTATCTTTTTTTTTCTTTGGTTGGTTATCATAAATAATTTAACGCCCAAAATTTACCTGCGACTATGGCCGACACCGAAATTAAGCCGAACTGGACGAAATTTCCCATTTTATTACTCTAGCACCTTTCTGAATTAGACTGGGACTGGTTTATCGCAAGTGTGTTCCCGGCAAAAAATTAATAAAAAGCTAATTTTTAGGTTTAACTATGGCAGTGATGCAAGGTGGTTATGTAAGAAAAATCCCGCCACATAAAACGAAATCTACTGCTACCCTCGGCCTATGGATTATTATCCCATCATTTGTATGTGTTGGTTTGGCCTCTGGTCCTATAATGTTGTATTTTGGACTCTTTTTATATGCTATTTGTAAGTATTTTTTAAATTTAATCAGTTACTTTACAGACCTGGGGTATTATAGTATATTATTATTTAAAAAAATACATTTTTTCTTGTTGCGCATTTTTGAGCCACCCTATAGAGTCAAAAATAATTTTACATTGTAACTTACTTACTGCCCTTTAACTTTTGTTTTAACGTTTTTGTTGCATTTCAAATAGTAACTGAGTCAGTGGCGGCTCGTGGCAAAGTTAAATGGGGAGGCAAAATTAAGCATCAAGGTGGAAAAGCACCGCAGGCCATGCACTGCAGGCGAAAATTTTTCGGAGCCACGTCCATAATTCGTCAATAATTCACTCAATTATAAGTGCTACCAAATTTCGTAAATTAAATTAGTTTCGCAAGTTATTTTTATTGGTATTCATGATGTTTTAAAACAATATAATTAAATCAATTTTGGGGGTCCGAAAGAGGTATAAGGTAGGACCTTTATTTATTAAAAATGTATTGTTAAAATTGTGAGTCCTTGTAATAATTACTGTGATTAAGTACTTCGGTTTTTTAATCGTGACCCCGGAACGCGGCCAACTTTTGCGACGCTAAAAATATTGTGGTAAATGGTAATTTTTTTAGAGGAAGTAGGCAAAATATTTTCCTTACAACAAAACCGATTATTTCTTAGGATTTAATAAAAGGCATAAAAATATGTTATTGTTCAGCAAATAATTTGTCGTCGTATGAAAGTCTGCTAAAGTTAAATTTAATAAGAAATTTTACAACATCCTTGGTGTTTCTTACAGATCCTTCATTTATTTCCATTTTTAATAATGAAATTAGTAAATTACATTTTAAAAACTTACCCTCCCGCCTTCGATAATACCTATACGTACACCACGTATCGGAAAATCACAAGAATAAAGAATTATGAAAGAAATTAAAAAACTACACAACCTAATTCGAAATTCCTAAAATCTTATTGGTTAAAGCGCAGGAGGCGTGCCGGCCTCCTAACCGCGTTTTGCGTCATGCGAAAGAGCATACTACGCTTTCTGAAACATATAGTTATTTGTATTTTTACTATTGTCTTTTCCAAAAACATTAACCACAGAGGAAACATTTTTCGGATTGCCTCCGCACGCTTCCATCAGTGAAGAGCGAGACAAGATGTAATAACAATGAAACGGATAAGGACGCTATTGCTCGGCCACTGGACAAAGGTCCAGACGTTAAAATTAATAATTGAATATTAGAGAATTTCAGAAAGAATATTATTAAAGAGATTGCGTTTATATTAAAAAATATGTTTTAAAGCTGTTTTAATGGTATAATTATAGGTATAGATATATAAAATAAGGTATTACATTAATATTTTCAGGGGAGACACTGCCTCCCCTGACGAGCCGCCACTGAACTGAGCTATTGTACTTTGCCATACTAAACGGCCACCCTGTATTTATATACATTTGTTTAGCAACTGCGATGGTTGTTCCCTGCATAACAACAATGGCGTCCCAGCATGGAACCGAGCAACAAAAGGGAACAGTAATGGGCATATTCCGTTCTTTGGGTGCACTGGCTAGAGCTGTAGGACCTATATTTGCGAGTATAGCTTTTTGGTGTGTCGGATCCAAAATTACATATCTGATCGGTTCAGTATTTTTGTTGTGGCCTGTTTTGGCATTAAAGAATAAAGTGTGATAACTACTCTGTGAGTAATAATAACTTTTGTAAAGCCTAATAAATAAGTCCATAAGGATGATAAGCAAATAATAACTTTTTTTGTCTGACTTCGTAAAGAGAATGTAGCTCCGTCGGTTATTTCGCAAGGTTTTTTGTGTGTTTTTTTAAAGAAGGAGCCACGAGACTATTCCTTAATAATAAAACGAATACAATGGGCTCTTTCACTATTATTAAATTTAATAGTTTTGTTATTTAAATTGTTATAGTCTATTTCAGAAAAGTGTAGAGGAATAAAAGCTCATTAGGTATGTAAAGGAACTTTGAATACCAACATTTAAAGAAAGCCGGATAGGCGCACTATGATTCATTCGCTACGTAAGAACCGACGTGACTTTGGAGCGCGCCATCTTTTATTGCGTAAAATAATGCAATATCTGTGTCTGAAATTGATCGAAAACGGAGACAAACATTAGTTTGTCTCCAAAAACGGTTGCCACATTTTTGCACTGATCCGTCGTTCTTTAAACTGAAATTCAAAGAAAGGAATTACAGGGTGACCCAAGGTACACTTATTTGTTATTAAAAATTATAAAAAAAATACAAAAAATACATTAATACAATAAATAAATTATAAAAAATCATAACATTCTTCTACATCTGAGGAACTGTCATCTCCTCTTGACGTTATAATTAACAGGTCGACGGTCCGATCGATCAGGCGGTCAAGGTCCCACATTTTCTCCTCTTCTTCAATGACATGATGGACCGCTTTTCGCCAGTTCTCTGGTGTCACGTCCTTAATAGCTTGATCAAACAGTAGCTTAACGTCTTTCATTTTGAATGCCGTGTTATGTCTTGCTACAAATCCTTTCACTTGCGCCCATTCTATAAGTTCTATAGGATTAAGTTCGCAATAATATGGCGGTGTGCGCAGCACAGTTACACTATGTTTTTCAGCTATATCTTCCACGGCATATTTCATGAAATGATGTGTGTGTGTAAATTTGCTATTAGTTATCATAAATAATTTAATGCACGAAATTTACCTGCGTCTATGGCCGACACCTTTCTGAAATAGACTATAGTCAAAATTATTTATTTATACTCATGTTGGTAACGGATTTCGTTCATCTAGAACGAACGGTTGCATTTTTAGTTAATAAAAATCTATCTGTGAAAACTCGTATTCCAATAGTTTTTATATTATCTAGTAATTTTATATTTTAATTAATTTAGTTATTTTATGTTTTGTTGCCTCTTTTATATTTATTGCGCGTTATTTTATAATTTATGCATACAGCCCAGTCTCAACGCAGGATTTCATAGCATATCTGACTTTTTAATATTTTCAAAATTATAATTATAGGAGGAGGCCTTAGCTTTACAGTCTAAAATTATATTACATTATACAGGTTGTTCCAAATACTCCAGGCATATCCAACATACTTTGTTTTTAATGGAACACACACATTATTATTGATTCCCTATTAAATTACACGTATATTTTGTATAAAATGTCATATGTCTAAATTCAATTATTTTTGAGATATTGTGTGAAATCCTGCGTTGAGAATGAGCCATTCGTATAGTGAATTGTTCAATGTTTACGGAAGTATATAATTTTGCTTATACTTTTATATAATAATACAATTGTTTATATTTATATCCGTTAAACTTTTACAGTATTAATAACAGTATTTTTCAGTAATAAAGTGTAGTTTTAATTTAAAATATTTTCCCTATAAAGAAATTGAGGATCGTGGTTCGGAACCCACGTTAAGCTGGCCCAAGAGCAAGCTGTCTGAATGTTCGAAAGGACAAGTGGCCATCAGTAACCCGGAACAAACAACAGAAGGTAAACACGTTTTTTTTTTTAGGTTAAATTTATAATCTTTAGGTTCTTGTTATAAATATTTTTTTGGTATTATGCAATGGCAATAAAAGTAAAGTAATTGTCTTTCAAATAAAAACTTCAAAGTTTTATTTTTCATTCACCTTTACCTCTTACCTAGGTTACTTTTCAAGAATAATAGTTTAAGACATGCGTAGACGACATACTTTGACTTTTTTTAAATATAAAGGTAAAGTGCAGGGGTCTGATGTAGCCCATTTAAGGATTCTGGAACACAGAAAGAAATAAAACTCACAATAAAGGGCGCTAAATAAATTTATTTATATTGTCAACGATTATTAATTTTTCATAACATTAATATAATAAAGGGAATCATACTATTTGGTCATATAAGGATAATGTTTTATAGTTAAGAAGATACTTACTTATATTTAAATAAAGGTTTGTTTTATTGATAGAAATATGCACAAAGGTATTATAGCCTGGATCTACTCCAATTGGCTATACTTTTAGTTTTAATACGATCCATTGGCTGAATATTAAATAATCCTGCCTTAGGGGACCGACGCATAAATTAATCCATTCGCGTAGTTTGAATTCCACGAAAAAAACCGTAGATTATGCCTGCTTGACATTACCCAGACGTTGAACAAAAGGAATACAATAAGCGGTGCAGTAAAATGGCAATGTAAGAAACCTCTCACCAGCTACGACATACTTCTATCATTTATTATAATTATTTAAAACTCTCAATGACCCCACTCGACTAGGAATGTTTGAAATATGACGTTAGTTGCTTTATGTTACAACTAAAAAGTTAGTATAGTACCATTTAACGTATGTGCTATTAAATAATTTTTGTATTGGCTACCCAAGCTTGAAACTGCCTCTTGCATATCCCTATCATTATATAATCATTTAAATTATTTTAACGAAAATATTTTTAAATCACAACCATTGTAGTAAATTTAAAAATCCTTGATGGATCGGAAAACAATAAAAGTTGTTTTTCTTTTATGCAATTTCAAGTGACGTTATATCGACGTACAACTCATGCTGTCTAAATAACGTCATTTTTTGGTAACATGACGTCGAAGATCTAAATATCCCAAAAAATAACGTGATTTAGACGTCAGTTTATCTAAGGAACAATGTTAGGTGAGGTACATATTTTAATGGTCAGTTAAATATAGGTACATACATACATACAGTATATATTTGATCATACATTAAACATAGATTTGGGAATCAAAAAATTACAAGAACAAACATTACGCAATCTTCTGTGCTAGCTGGATGGCGTGTTATCACACCCGTACATAAACAGTATTGAAGTTTAGTTTTAAATTACAAATTAACTGACTATACAAAGTTTCAGATTAGAATTTTTTTTGTATATTTCAACGGTATCCAGATATCCTAAAGAGTCAAAGAATTATATAGGTACCTTTGATTTGTTAGTACCACAAACAGGAGTCTTTCCACGATAAGCATAAAAGAAAATCAACCGAAATGCATTTTTACACATAATATCGCTAAAATTTAATAATATAACTTTGCCCTCAGTAAAAGGTTTTCAACAACTATAATTAACTATCAACAAGTTTTTTAATCACAAACAAATATTCGAGATCTAAATGAGATAACTTTGATAGAACTTAAAAATTTACAAAAAAATTGATGACAATAGTTTTTTTTTTCGCAATAACATTATCAGGGGACCAAGCTTTAAAAAAAATATTATTAGACCCCTTAACGGGAAAAGGGCCGCTTCTATAACACTGACAAACACTTTCTATTGCAGTTTGGTTTCTAGTAAACGCCCATGAACCATTATTAAAATGTTTATTATAACATTACATGTTTTCAAATCGAAAATATTTAAGGAGGAACCAAGTCGAGTTTGGCTTAATTTTTCGTTGAATGCTAAAGGCCCCGTCGTGTTTTTTTTCGAAGAGCCCGTCCGTGCGCCGGATGCACTTAGACCAGGTTTGGCCCATTGTGCTCACCCTGTTTGGTTGTCACACCCACTCCATGATCCCAGTTCCTTGCACTAGTTTGTGTAGGTCAACGGAAGAGAGGGTAAGGATGTCCTCTGGTTCCAGTTTTGGTTGCCCGAGTATTTGTTGCCTCTTACGATCTAGTGACTCGCAATGGCAAACTATGTGCTGTCTAGTTTCCCTGTCTTGTCCGCATAATCTACAGTCAAGGTATCCATTGTGCAGATGGCTCTGACAGCCATATGTGTCCTACCCAAATTCCTGTAATGGTTCTCAGCGGATTCCTGTTCATTTGAAGCAACTGTTTCGTAAGTCTTGGGTCTGGATCCTCAAATGAAGCTTTTGCTGTAGTGTAATACCTGTCTGTTGCTCCAGTGGATTTTGTGTTCACTCCGGATCCATCTCTCTATGGCATTTTGTACTGTGCACCTTGGTACTTCGAGTGTCGGTTCTGGACCAATGAATGTATTTTCTGAGCCTTTCCTTGCAAGTTTATCACCCATCGTGCCTAAAGTTTTTTTTTATTTCAGCTAATACAAACACAACTGGAATGAGTCATGCGTTTTAATTCTTATGTGCTTTTGTTAATTTTACCTTAGATGTCTCGTAGTTGCGGAACTTTTCACTTATACCGGGTCCATACCGGGCTTCTATTATCTGTTTGAAGATTGGATACAATGATGTATATCTATGTATGCGCATGATTCATCTCAGTTGTACGAAATTCTACCAGTCGAGTATAAATAGAGCTGTAGTTACTTTGCTTATTTAGTATTCACCTGAAGATGACTGGAGATACTTACCAGTTGAAACGTTGTGATTCAAAACAAATAAAGACTATGCAAGTCCAAAACTCTTTTACATTCAAATAGGTAGGTACACCCAGTTGGACAACCAACTTCCAGGTACAAAAAATGAAAGTAACAAAAATATGGTTGATTGTTCGTATGATACGCACCATATAATGTCGAGAAAAATCGAATATTTAAAAAAATAAATATAAACCATATACTGCTTATTACATGGACGATCAACCATATTTCCGTTATTTTCATGTCGTGAAACTGGGTGTACGTACTAAAATTAGATCCTAATATAATGGTGACATTTTGCCAACCAACAAAATCCCGCTAAAGGCGCTAAAATCTCCGCACTGACTGATACGTCAAACCGGATTCTCGATTCGCTGGAAATAATTATATTTGCCTCTAAATATGAAACAGGTTTTTACAAAATTGTTTGTGTGGATTCAGAGAAAATCACGTTTGAAATAGCGTTTAGAGGGATTTTGTTGGTTGGCAAAATGTCACTAATAAATATCGCTTGATCCCCTTTAAATGATTCTCTATACGGGGTGGCCTAATAACGCGTTAAATAAAAAAGTTAGTTATTTGTAATTAAAAAAAAGAGATATAAAACTTTTAGGAGATCAACAATTTTTTAATATATTTTTGAAAACACAACTATTACGTCTGTATATTTTTAAAATATGCACAACATTTTGATACTTTTTCAAAGAAGCATGTCTGAACTGTAAGACAATTAAATTGAGATAAATTTAAGGTCTGTTCCCACAAGCGATCACAGACAAGTTATGGACAGTTCTCCAACCAATTCAAACACCCAGAAATCCGCCTCCGAGTCTATTCCAGAATCCTGATTGTCACGGGCTGCCCGTGACTGCTGTGGGAACAAACCATTGAGATAAAGAAGGAGGCGCTATTACCATTTAATTTCGTCTGCGAAAAACGGTACCAGGGGGCAGGGCAAAGTGTCATACCAATATGGCCGATTCATAAGGGACTGATTAAATTTATTTTGAACAATTCTAAAAATGCTTGGGTCAACTAGAATAATATAATTGCATTAAGCAATGAACAGCTTTGTAATGGAAATAACGGATAATGGTATTATATTATACATATTTTTATATATTGTGTACTTGTTAATAGCTAGAAAAATTTTGTGCTCATTAATTTAATTGATTGGTGACATTGAAAATATTGAGAATGTAGTATTGTAATTAAATATTGTTCCATTGCAAAGGTGCACAATGGGATGAGAAATGATTTTATTTAGAAGTTGTAAATGTTTTAATAAATAAACTTAAACCCATAAAATTTGACTTACATCTGACAGCAGCAAAAATGAAAATTTTTGTTACATTTTTTTATGAACCATGTGACTTGTCGGACGAAGACGAGTAGTGGCATAGTGGCCCGGTTGCCTAAATTTTTAATTTATAAATACTGCAAGTTCGATTGTAAGTCAATAATGCCTGCCTATGTCACAGTCAAGGTTGCTGGTTAGTTAAAAATCTTTGTGGAACCCAACATACAAGTTGTGTTTATTTCGCACATAGAAAATAGTGACCTGTATCAATAAATAAATAATGATGAATTTGCAGTTAAGCGGCTGGTCCTAAAAAGTCCAAAGCTGCTTTAACTTAATTGTAGATGTATTGTTTTTCCATTTTTTTTTTTGGTTATTTAATAATTTAAGTAAAATTGCAACTAAACAAACCATAGGCAACAATTTGCACCCAAAGTTTATAGATACGGACCTGCCCTTTATTTATACTAACCTATGACTTTGAAACGTAATTTTCGCAGTTTTCTTCTTATCCACAGCATTTCTGCCGAAATAACTTCGCACGGTACAAAACAAAATTAATATCTATCACACAGTAGCAATAGTTTTACACAAAAATTGAAAAACCTCTCATAATTATTATGATAGATCGAACAGCTGATTACACGAATTACATAAGTGTCATACCAATATGGCGCAGGTAGGGTCACTTTTAGTCATGTGATGTCGCCTCCTTGTTTATTTTATTTTGATGGAACAAACCCATAGACAGTATTACATGATTATCAGTTTCCAAAATTTTTAACAGAATTCAAAAAGATAATAAAAACAGAGTGTGTTATTAAAAAATATGTACCTTTATACTACATTCTTCGAAAATTGTGGGTAAAATTTATACTAAAAATCTATTGATCTCACAACTTTTCTATAGACATTCTTGTGTATAATAATCACCACCGAATTACAAAAACTTAGTCACATTAACAGGCCGCCTTGTATGTATATTGATAATATAACTTTGGGTGGCAAGGAAATTTCTATTTAATAAATAGTTCTTATTGCTACTTAGAATATAGTTTAATTGATGAAGAGATTGACTATTCTTTATACTAGAATGATATGTTGATGCGATGACGTAAAACTAACTAGCAACATCGTAAATGTTATTGAACACTGACTTTAATACAAACCTTAATACGACTTTGTGATCATTAAATAAAGATCAACAGCTACTCTCAAATTTCAATAGTTTCGTCTCAATATACCTTAACGTAAATGAATGCAATATCTTGGACTAATATTGCAAATAAACTTGATTTTTACTACCCTAATTAGGGCTACAATTTAATGGGTTAAATTATTATATAGTGATCGGCAACATGGAAAAAAATGTATTTTCAGAGTATGGTCAAAATACAGGGTGTCCCATAACTTATGGGTCGTAGAGAAACTGGAGATACTAGACATTAAACTAAGCTGATTAAGTCGTATAAGTTTTTTCGGATTATTACTGGTTCTAGAGATACAGGGTGTTGAAAGTAAAAGTTTATTCTCGAAAATAAGACATAATTTTAAAACAGTTTAATGAATCGAATTGAAAGTTGGCAATATTATGTTTTTATGAGCAAGAAATAAGAATTTGTAGAAATTTTTAAGTTTCAAACTAGAGGGCGCTAGTTGCATACACTGGGCTTCATAAATCTATGATTTTTTTTACCTGTGATATTAGGTGTTTTTCAATTATAGTTTCTTAAAGAAGGGCGTTTTCTGAGTCAAAAAGGTGTACTTGATTGCTCTTAATATCTTTAACGTTTTCGAGATATTTACCTTTAAACATCCCAACCCAAAGCATAATAAAACATAGTACCTACATAATTAAATCAATATTTTAATTATCCAAAAAAAAAACTTATATGACATAATCGGCTTAGTTTGATGTCTAGTATCTTCAGTTACTCTACGGCCCATAAGTTATGGGACACCCTGTATTACCGGGCGATCGGTTTTGCATGTCCAATAACCTAAAAATCGATTTTGACATACGTCACGTCGTGACTACTAAGTGGTGTAAATTTACAAAAAGTGAGGTTGGGTGGCGAGATGTCAAAGAAAGATAAAAATTGTCAAACGCGAGAATAAACGCATCCAACTCTTCAGCTTGGAATCATTGGCATAAACGAGTTTTTTTTATAGATTTGTTCTATAAATGGTCAGAATATAAATTATAATTGAAGAGGACTATACTAGTCCAAAGATATGTAAATGATTTCGTTATTTGGAAATAAATAGTTTGTACACTTGAAACGAAACTGTTAAAAAATGTCCTAATCACATTCTAATTCACCAATATACTAACAACACTAGTGAAATGATTCATAGTATATGAATATAACAACTTTTAATGTATAAAATAAAAAATAGTTATATTTATTTAGCCTATATGCAGCGTTGTTAACACATCTTACATTACCTATTTTTCGATTACCTTTAAAGCTGCAATTATCAACAACTAAAAAGCTACGTGTAGAAGAGATTTATGGAGCATCTAATGAGTCTACAATTCTTTATCACTCTTATATTCTCACACTTGTGCTTTAACTTAGTAAGGTAAGGGTATAAGAATTAAAGGTCTACGGGTACACACACAAGTTCTTCCTTCGACACATGTAAAAATTCACGCGCTGTAGTGGGTACAGTAAGTACCTAACATAAAGCTGTAACCGACACAATAATAAAATTTAATTTTCATAGCTTTGTATTTTAGAAACATCAATTTTAAAAACAGATTTTACAGAGCTTAGCCACTCTGCATAAAAATGACAAAGTGAAGTCACGCACATTGTACTTAGTGGTTCAAGAGACTTTATATACTGAAACTAATTTGTTATCTTCTGAGGCTTGCTTATGTATATCCCCTCAACTTGAAGAAAAGCTACTTGCATATTACTATCTTAGTTTCATCATTCTCTATCAAAAATTCTCACTGTTCGGTTGAACTGGTAAAACCGGCTTGACACCAGTTAAACCAAAAGTTGACATTTTTGTATGGAAAAGGAAAACCTGAAGACAGGAATGTACAAGACATGTGTTATGCCCTAAATAAGGCGACCAAAAGGGTATTTTGCAAATGTCAGTATGTTTGAAAGTAGAAGGTAGAAGAAGACACATTACAACTTTTTTGGACACCCTGTATATTTGACAACAATTGTAAAATTCCCATTTTTCGTTTCTGTACACTAATTAACCACGAAGAAGATATTTGACATTGTAGTGTTAGTGGGAGACCCTGTAAATAAACAGGATGAACCAATTTAGCTCACCAGTCAAAAAATTGCCAAAAACTCTGTAATAAAAAATGTTTATTTCGGAAATTAATCCATTCATTTTTTAAATAAATGTCTCTATTAAATCTGCGCCTGTAACTTTTCCCTGTACTTAAACCAGATTTTTCAACATTAATATCTGATAATGGTCTACTTTTTTCTTTTAATTCCATCTTTTCCTCGTATGAATATTATTAAAAATTAAATTAAAGACCACCTTCATAGTACACAGTTAATAATTATCAGCGATACGCAAAAACAGAATCACACGCACGCACTATATTATTGTTTTTGAACTCGTAAAAATTCGATACAAATAACGTACACTCCCCTTAAATCACGGCTGTTCTTTAGACGGACATGGTGGAAGCGGAGTACAGCGCGGGTGTTTCAAGGAGCTCGAAGAGCACGTTCGTGTGGCCCAGATAAATAGAAAAACAATAACTCAGCGATAGCGTAAGCCGGTAGAGTATTCCCACTGGTCGACTTTACTTGAGTCGGTCGCTTTTTGTATAAAAAATTACATATTGATAACAAAAAAAACAGTTTGCAATAAATAAACTCCTGTACCCGTGTCGAAGGGAAGAGCAACTTGTCTACTGGTATTTTCTAGGATCTACATACTACTTTTATGCCGTATAAATCAGTTAAAAGCATGTTACCATTAGTGGAAGTTACTGTGATTTTGTCTTCTGGAAGGAGAATAAATCAAAACCTTATTGTAATATTGTTCAGTCGTACTAATGAAAAGGCAAGATTATATCAAAATAACTTCATATACATGAAAAAAAAAGCGATGCTTGTGACATTTGAATAACCACATCTAGACCAACCGAGGACCCACACAATGTTCGTTTAAACTTTCAACCAGCCTCAGAAACCATCAGGATGATGCGTTCCATCTAAAATGCAAACTGGTGAAAATATGTTTGTGATTGAAGGTGGAACCAGTCAACAATCTATATGAGAAGACCGCGAAATTAATCTACATAAGGCAAGCTTGTTTCGATTCTTTCCTCGGCCGATCTAGACATAGATAGTTCGCAAAGCAAGATTGAACGTTAACACTGACGTGAGAAAAAGACAGGAGTGTGAAATAAAGACTTCAAATTATAGCCTTATGGTTTGTATACGATGTTACCTGTGGATTTGGTAATACAAAATACAATAAAATAAAGTCATGGTTCTATAAACTTGCTTTTCACCTGATGAATTCTGCTTTGGACATGACTTGTATCAAGCGGCGGACTTTACGAGGTATCATTTACTGTTAAAAAAAAAATATGGTTTAAATAAATTCTTTCAAGAATAATTTTCTTGTTTGCAGATTGAAACAATTTCTAACACTGAGGTTTCCATTTTTTGCAATGTGTAAAACCTAGTTTTATTGGTTCAATCTGTCAGCACCGTTCTAGGTATTAGTTACACAAAACCGAGCTTTTAACACTGAGATTATTGCACAACAGAGCATTAAGAGTGGAAATGTGTGGATTCACATTAAACACGTTCGTTACATGTCTAGCTTACAGAGAGAAAAAAAATTGGGATTCGTCGCTCATCCGTGTTAATTTAGTAAAAACTTTCCTTAAAAGGTTGTGAAGTATTACTTTCTTTTCTATCATCAAAAACTTATTTACCCCTCTTGATGACTTAACCTGAAATTAATTCTGTAGTCGTAATTTTATAAATTTTCTACTCCTCTTCCCCAGTATAGAATGATACAGACAAACTCGGTCAGAAACAGAGTTTTTTGTTAACTTCCGAATGTAAATTTGGACAAATAAAATTAATAGTTTTTGGACTTATGTAAAGGAGGCCGTTTTTTGAACGACTACAAAGTTTGAGTAAGGATTTAGTGGACTGGCTGTGATAAAAAATCTATTTCTGTTGGCTGGTGGAGGATGAAAAAATACTTTGGAAAATATTGTTTTATAACTTTTTCTACTCCTCTTCCCCAGTATAAAATTATACAAACAAACTTAGCCAGAACCGAGTTATTTTGTTTACTTCCAAATGTAAACTTGGACAAATAAAATTCATAGTTTTTGGACTTACGTAAAGTAAGAAGGCCGTTTTTTGAACGACTACAAAGTTTGAGTATGGATTTAGTGGCCTGGATGTGATAAAAAAATCTATTTCTGTTGGGTGGTGGAGGACGAAAAAATACTTTGGAAAATATTATTTTATAACTTTTTCTACTCCTCTTCCCCAGTATAAAATTGTACAAACAAACTCGCCCAGAACCGAGTTATTTTGTTAACTTCCAAATGTAAACTTGGACAAATAAAATTCATAGTTTTTGGGCTTATGTAAAGTAAGGAAGCCGTTTTTTGGATGTCTACAAGTTTAAGTATGGATTCAGTGGGATGGATAAGTAATTAAATTAAATCAACCATTCAAAATTGCACTTGCACACTACATATACATATCTATGCTGTAATTACCTAATGTCAACATTATTGTTCTATTCTACCATTACTTTAGGGAATCAGTGCCAATTTTATGGTAGTGTCGAGCAGAGGAATCCAGGATCCACTGAGGCTACCTTTGCTGTTAGGAACGCATGCATACAGTACAGAAGACTTTGCAAAATCGAACATTCCAGTTCCTGAAAACGAAATTATTGGATATAACTTCGATAAATGAATTCTCGGAATTGATTTTTAAATTGTATTTTTCGGGACCTCCCGGATTTTTTTCGCCATCCGGGATTTTCGGGACCACCAGGATTTTCGGGCCGTCGGGATTTTCGGGCCCGCCGGCTTTTTTTTCTCCCTTAGTCGTGGTTGATGGGCCGGGCAGATTCGTGTGCAAAATTCCGAACCGGGCCTAGTCGGGTCCGTAAATTTCAACCCGTGCAGGACTTTAATCACTGGCATCGGTCCATTTTTTACTCAAATTTATAGAGACCGATTACACTTACCAAAACCTGGGGGGGGGGGGGGAGGATTGTACAAAATTACCTTTGTTTCAATCGCCTTGGTGTCAATATCTTGAAAATGCAACTTAAGTTTTGATTTTCCATCGTCTGAGGAACCTCGCAACTGTGAGAACTTGTACTGCCACAGCGGGGTCTTTGAGTCTCCTTCGTTTAATGAGAAACCCAAGTTCCAGTCCAGTGTTAAGCCGGCAGTTTTTCCGTTACTACTCACTGTAAATGTTTTGGTCTAAAAGAAAGAAAGGATTTGGTCAAATTTCATAAAATCAGTCAAGTACCGGATATCACGTTTTCGACACTGCTCGGTGGGTTTCTTTATAATTTTCTACTTTTTGACAGAACGAGATATTCCGATGTTAAATTTGTCATTGCTATTTTATAATTTTTAATTTACAGGGTTCTTCACTTTTTAGACATCCCTCGTATTTCCGTAATGCATTAACTTATCAAAAAGGCAAAAACGGATCTTGATAAAGTTTTTTACGTAGACTTCAGTGGCGTAGGGTTTTTCTAGCTTAGTATTTGAGATATGAACCAAACTTATGAGATTTTAAATAGGACATCTCACATATTATTTGGGAAATTTGGGAAAATTATTTTGAAAACTAAGTTCAAGATATTTTTATATATATATTTTGACAGTATTTAAAACAGTAGACCAGGGTCCATGGGAAGAAATGCAAAATTTTGGCAGAAGTATACGGGGTGATTCCTAAGTTAACACTTCTTTTTTAGCTGTGTATAGAAGGTATTAAAATAAACAACATTTTCAAATCACTTTTTTCAAAAATTTCAAATTTTCAAAATAGGCGAGATACAGTAGTAAGAAATCTAAGTGCGAGCCTAGTCATCAAAACGTGGCCTGCTATACTTTATGTCGTTTGTCTTATTAGTCATACAATTAACGGGTTGGTGGTCAGTTATTTGGCAATCCGCTGTGGTGTGTTTTTCTGCAGCAAGTTAATTTTAAACTGGTGAAACGTGAAAATGGTAAAATTTGAAAACAATGAACTAGTAGATGTGATGCTAATTTACGGCGAGTGTCGTCAAAGTGCGGCTGCTGCTTCGAGATTATGTTTAAGTTAGGCAGGACCGTATTTGATCCATAGTGTAATAAATGAATGTAAGTACCTTATTTTTTAATTTTTTGAAGAAAGGTATTTAAAAATGTTGTTTATTTTAATCTAACACAGCTAAAAACGAAGTATTAACTTAGGAATCACCCTGTATACTATTAAAATATTAAATTAATAAATATAAGCGAAAGAAGTGCGGTTTTGACGTTAAAACCTACTACAATACATAACAAGAGAGCGGGCTATTCAATACTACGTGACGTCAGATGTAATATTTTGCATGTTATTTTTTCATGTGACTGAACATTTTAAATTATTATTATAGACTTTCTGACACCCTGTATAAGCATAGCGTAACAATGATATAAATAAGAACTTACTCCTAACTTCATTACAGCCGTACAAACGGAGCAATGCCAAGCATTCTCAATTCTCAACAATTCTTGCCTAGTTTCAACGGAAAAATATCTCGATTCTTGACCGGAAGTTTGTACCAGAAAACAATGCTGTCGTTCATCAACATTTTCGGATTCTTTCACTATCCTGAACATCGTTTGATACACTTTAAACGTCAACGAGCATTTATTCCAGTCAGTTAAATGTATCTGAAAATGTATTGGTGCGATAATATAAACTAGTCTTTAAAATGAATGAAAAAATTATATATAGTGCCTTTCTAGTAGTTTTCGAAATATAGCCATCCTTTATGAAACACCCTGTATAGGGTCATTCTTAGCTAATCGTTTCAAAAATTAACAGAATACGAAAAAAAATCGTTGTTTCCTACTACACAGATTGGACGCCTCTAGCTCCCATACTCAGTGGGGTGCATACAATATAGGCGCATTGCCTACCCATTTTATTCCGAAACCATCATGTTACGACCAAAGCGAATGAAAGATGAAAGTTGTATCTCACCAAGATCTACAATTTTCATTTAGAGATATTTTTCATACCTTCTACCGTTTCCGAGATATTTAACGATTGATGGTTTTCAAAAAACCTCAAATATCTCAGAACTAACAGACATTACACAAAAAAAAGTTTCAACCAAAAAAGTTTCCTTATCTCAAGCTGCACCTAAAAGGTCCTATTTACTTTTCACCAAACCCTTCAAATAACCGAGATATTTTCAAAAGTTGTCAAAACCCCGAAAAATTTTAAAAGTTTTGAAATTTTTTCAAAAAATGCCTAAAAATTCAGTGGACGCCGTTTTCTTCAATGTTACCGCTTTCTTGGGGTTTCCCAACACCCATCTACACGATACCAGTCAATTTTTCGAATTTAGAAAGATTTTCAATTTTCCGAAAATTTTCCATATATGTTATCAATAAATATTTAGAAAAATCACTATTTTTCATTTTATTCCGAAACCATACACTCTACGACCAAAGCGAATGAAAGATGAAAGTTGTATCTCACCGAGATCTACAATTTTCATTTAAAGCTATTTTCCATACCCCTTATCGTTCTTGAGATATTTAACGATTTATGGTTATCAAAAAACCTCAAATATCTCAGAACTGACAGACTTTAGAAAAAAAAAGTTTCAATCAAAAAAGTTTCCTCATCTCAAGCCGCATCTAAAAGGTCCTATTCACTTTTTACCAACCCCTCAAATAACCGAGATATTTTCAAAAGTTGTCAAAACCTCGAAAACGTTTTAAATTTTTGGATTTTTTTTTTTTAATTCTTAAAAATTCAATGGAAGCCGTTTTCTTCAATGTTACCGCTTTCTTGTGGTTTCTCAACACCCATCTATACGATACCAGCCAATTTTCCGAATTTAGAAAGATTTTCAATTTACCGAAAATTTTCCATCAGGAATAATTTAGAAAAATTACTATTTTTCATTTTATTCCGAAATAATGCATGCTACGACCAAAGCGCATAGAAGATAAAAGTTGTATCTCAGCGAGATCTACAGTTTTCATTTGAAGTTATTTTTCATACCTCCTACCGTTTCCGAGATATTTAAGGTTTTCTGTTG
Organism: Polydrusus cervinus; assembly: GCA_935413205.1. NCBI lineage: Eukaryota > Metazoa > Arthropoda > Insecta > Coleoptera > Curculionidae > Polydrusus > Polydrusus cervinus. The sequence goes on from OW284520.1 coordinate 4,050,133, forward strand.
AAATAATGTCGTTTTATTCTTCTTCTGCCAGTGTTCTCAAAAACGAGTCATTTTGTGACAAAATTTGAAATTTAGATGCTTGAATGTTACGGAAGGTAAATTTTTGTCTTAAATGCAATTTTTGCCTACTCTGATTAAAACAGCATTGCACGTCACTGCCTATACTATCAAAAAATGGTTATATTAGTTATTAGGTAATAATGTTTAAATCCCTAAAATAATTTGTCTCTATTTTTGGAGCTAAGGACTTATTAAAATAAGTATGTACTTACAGGAGGAGAATCAAAAAGCATGAGATCAGTTCCTTTTAAAGCTAAAAACCTGGGCTTATAATTTTGCCAGGGTTGATTATTATTTAAAACACATTCATTTACCCAGCCCATGTATTCTATCCGATCTGACACGCTGAAATTTCTGTTATATAATTTCATCTGAAAAATAAAATACAAATTATTAACAATATCAATAATGTTGGATATTAGTAACTATTAAAGGAACCATGATTGTTAATGGGAAAATATATAAGTTGACCCCTCCATTTCAGAAAGGTGTAGAGTAATAAAATGGGAAATTCCGTTCAGTTCGGTTCAATTTCGGTGTCGGCCATAGACGTAGTTCGAAGAAAAGTTCACTCTTATAATATATATAAGATCCTAATGGAACTTGGCCAGGATGACAGTATTCCGTTGATAAATAGAGAACTTTTATGGGCCACTTTAAAAAATATGGATTTTGATTGGGAAAAGGATAAGCGTAAATCACGTTTACTGGAAAGCGATTAAATTGTTTGCAGGTGAAAAAAGTATAAAGCAGTAGGGAATTTATAGGTTTTCTAGACCATGGATATATCCAATGGATATATCCCCCTGCCTCTCCACACATACCCCCCTACCACTCACCTATGAATATCCCCCCACTCTCACCCCCACCATATCCCCCCACTCTCACCCCACCATATCCCCCCAACCCTTCACACACACACACATACATCCTCCTACCATACCTCTCAACACATATTCATACATATTATAACTCGATTAATATCTATGGATATATCCTCCCACCATCCTCCATAACATAACCTCACACATATGTCCCCCCACGCTTCACACCATTCATATATCCTCCTACCACACAAAAAATGTAGTTAACATGAATCTTATAACAAATATCATTTTGTTCGAAACCATCAATAGCGTTTCTTTTTAAAAGGTTCCGTTGTCTGATGATACGATAGTTGATGTTGGGTAGGGATATAACCTTCCACCATGTGTATATCCTCCAACCAAACCCCTCATACATATTCTAACTCAATCCATATCAATGAATATATCCTTCCACCATGGATATATCCCCCTACCATACCTCTCCACACATATATCCCCCTAACCCTTCACACACATATATCCTCCTACCATACCTCTCAATACATATTCATACATATTATAACTCGATTAATATCTATGGATATATCCTTCCACCATCCCCCATAACATAACCCCACATATATATCCCCCCACGCTTCACACCATACATATATCCTCCTACCACACAAAAAATTCAGTTATCATCTTATGACAAATATGGTGCGCACATTTTGTTCAGAACCATCAATAGCGTTTCTTTTTAAAAGGTTACGTTGTCTGGTGATATGATGTTGGGTAGGGATATAACCTTCCACCATACCACACCCTATATAACCTTCCACCATGTATATATCCTCCCTCATACATATTCTAACTCAATCCATATCAATGGATATATTTTTCCACACATATATCCCCCTACCCAAAAATAATAATTTGTATTGGGATAACCCGTTGATTAAATAAATTATTATTACTTTTGGCTAGGGATATAATCTTCCACCGTGTATATATCCCCCTACCACACCCCTCATACATATTCTAACTCAATCAATATCAATGGATATATTATATTATCCTTCCACACATGTATCCCCCCACCCAAAAATAATAATAATTTGTACTGGGTGTAACCCGTTGATTAAATAAATTATTATTATTAAAAATAAGACATTGACCGGAAATATTTAATGTATCTTGTTTTTTGAAAAAAGTCATTGACAGTTCAATCTAAGATGACTGGAATTTATTAATTTATCTAATTCTCACACGGATATAATAATACTAATAATAATGTCTTTAGGTTTACCAATAGAGTCTTATTAAATAAATGTTTTCAATATGACATAGCATGCTAATGGATTTAATACAATAAAATAATTCATTCATAATGTTATAGGCAATTACATAACTATAAAATGTAATATCATTTTCCAGGTATAATTTGCTGACAGTATATAAAAAATATAATTAGTCTCTAGTTTTTATGTGTTATATAAGTCTTTAGAGTGAATGTGTACACTGGAATGTAAATCCTTTAAATTATTTTATTAGCTATTTACAAAAAGGACCTAATTAATACCACGTTACTAACTAATACAACGAAAACTAAATATGTATATTACATACCCCCTTTGATTTCACTGTTAAATCTTCCACAATTATAATAGAACACATTATATTATTATTTCACTGTAAATTATTATTAGGACACACAAGTTCATTTTATCTTGGTTAAAAATGTTATATAAGCGAGACCTTCAAACAGACGTAAAAGGAAAGTTGTCTCTTCCGTGACATTCTAAGACTAGAAGATTTCGACGATTCGGAATTAAACTATAACTTGATAATAATATTTTACTCGATTTACAATGGAAAATTAAAATTTGGTATGAATAATATACCAGATGTCTCATTTATGAATATCTCAGAAACCATTGAACATAGAAACTCGGGGAAAAACTTCTTAATAGAAGTGAAATTCTAAATTTCTTCGAAACTTGCCACATTAAGGTACACCTTTGGTAACATCATTTTAGTAAACTTAAGTTTGATCATACGGTATAATTAGGACATGATAATCGAAAAGTAGATTAAATTTTCAAGGCAAAACGTGAAAACCAAAATACAATTCGATATAATATACCGAGTGTCCCATTATGGATATGGATGACCATATCTCGAAAACTATTGGATATAGAAACTCAGACAAAAAATATTCGTAATTAAGGTGACTAAGAAAAAATGTTGGAAATAATTTCTAAGTTCGCATTTTGCCGCCAGAGGACACAATTGAAAATTAAATATTGAAATTCTTAATTTCTCCGAAAATTGTCACATTAAGGTATACCTTTGGTAACATCATTAGAAAGCTTAGACAATTCTGCATCATTTTTGGTTTAAGCCTTATTGACATACCAACCTTAATAAGAGTTGGGGAAGCTATTGAAAGTGTAATCATTTAAATTGCTGTAACTTCTAAACGACTTATTCGATTTTAGTAAACTTAAGTTTGTTTAAAATAGAAAGATAAGTATTTTTAATTGCAGTATCCATTGGTACACGATATTTCCTAAAAAATTGTTAGAGGAACAATTTGTAAGTAATAAAAATAGTTTTTTGATTTTATCAGGATTCCAGAGGATGCAATCCAAATCCAAAAAAACATGTATCATAAAAAATATTGGTTATTTAAAAGAGCACAAAATCCATTTAACATCATCATTTAGTTTGTATTAGTGTCTAGCACAGTATAGTTATATAATAATAATAATAATAATAATAATAATAATAATAATAATAATAATAATAATAATAATAATCATCATAATTATGTACTGTAAATAACACCAGCCTTACCAACAAAAAGCTGAGAAACAGAACACTGAAAACATAATAATAATAATAATAATAATAATAATAATAATAATAATAATAATAATAATAATAATAATAATAATAATAATAATAATCGATATAGGTTGCCCACTAACACACATCCTCTCTAAAACCGAATCGGAGAAGAAGACCAAGTACTCGAATTTGACTATAGAGATCAAAAATATATGGAAGCTAGATAAAATAGACATAATTCCGATCATAATATCGGTGGAGGGAGCTATGACGAAAAATTTCAAGCCCAACTTGGAAAAACTGGGCCTTTCAGGTTATTTATATCAACTAATTCAGAAAAGTGTCATTCTCCAAACTTGCCACATATTTCGGAAGTTTCTAAACAGTACAGGTTAAGATGAATGTACTGTAAATAATACCAGCAATACCAACAAAAAGCTGAGAAACAAAACATTGAAAACATTATAATATTAATAATAATAAATAATAACTGGCTGGAACTGGCAATTAAATTACAACTTTTACAGGAGGAAAAAATGCCATACTACCAGTACACTCCGGAATCAATTCTGGAAAACAATAACTTCAGACTATACTGGGACCGCACCATCTTAATTGACCAAACTGTTAATTATAATAGACCTGATATTGTTTTAGTAGATAGAAGAGCCAGAAATACTACGCTTATAGAAATAGCCATCCCAAACACTAACAACTTGTTTCTGAAAAACGCTGAAAAAATAGCAAAATATCGAGAACTTGAAGGATGCCTACAGAGACAATGGCAGATAAATACCGTCAAAACAGTGCCAATTATGATGTCATCAACTGGGGTGGTCCCAAAGAGCCTCCTGAAAAACATCAAAGAACTGGGACTTAACGACCAACTTTACAAGGTTCTACAGAAGGCAGTACTACTCTCCACAGCCCAAACCGTCAGAAAATTTGTGGGATCCAACAAGGACAATCGTCGCCGTGGGCCCGATAACAGGGAAAGGACCCCCACAGAGCCTAATCCTTTTGATATCTAAGATATCTGGGATAAGTGAATGTTCCCCTGCGAGGGAGTGCGAAGCCGTAAGGCTAAGTCATAATAATAATAATAATAATAATAATAATAATAATAATAATAATAATAATAATAATAATAATAATAATAATAATAATAATAATAAATGGAAAACATAAATAAGACCGTCAATTTTAATGAAAAAAACAAGATTTTCACGTTATTTGTATCATACAAATGATAACAGAAAAGCAAGAGAGAATGATTATAAACAGTATATTGGATCGATACCGTTTTCAAAATAGAATAAGGTATACAGAAAAGCTGTTAAAGGATGTATTTGGAGCAAAGGGATAGAAATTAAATATACAATGAACGCGTAATTTAGTTTTTATTTTTAAAATATATACAATAATTAAATTAATTCGCTTTATTATATCCACGAATTGTGTAAATTTACTTAAACTTACTTTCTTACCCTTTCACATTTTTCGATCTCCCCAGGAAACGCTTCAAACCCAGTAAAAAATGTTCATTCAAAACGAACAAAATCAAACAATTCCAGTACAGCAATCAGAATTAATATGTGATCCTCCACTAGATACTGCATACCGTAACTAAAGATCGACAATTTATCAATGCAGACAGGTCGACAATCTAAATAAATTTGCTAACGTCATCAGACTTTTTTTTATGAATTTTATTCCAGTGACTCGAACCATCATTTCGACGCTTTACCAAATTAGCCAGGACAACAATCTAAATATATATATAATCAGGTCTAAGAGGTTCTTGCTCGTGATGTCAGACTTTTTTTATAAATTTTATTACTAAGGCTTGAACCATCAACATTTCAACAATTCGACTACCAGTTCGGCGCTTTACCAACTTAGTCCAGCTTTGACCTGGTTCGCCCCGCAGCACTCCACTCCAAGAAAGATATCGCAAAATTAAATGTATCAATAAAATATCATAACCCAAAACAATTAGTCATTCCTTAATAGTCAGAAGCCAAATTTGATTGATTTGATCAAATAATAATGTCCCTGTACAAATAATTACCTTAAAACCAATTTTTTTAAATATTCGTTATAAAGCACGATATAGACATACATGTGATTTATATACTTAAGAAACATTTGACCCGCTCTCTTAAGCCTTAAAAACATTTAATAATAATAATAATAATAATAATAATAATAAATATATTTATTTGTGCCAAAACACGTTTCAGACTTAAAAATCAACAATAATATCTAATAAGTGCAAAATTATCGTGTACCTATCAATTTTCTTTTGGTTTCACAGCCAACTGAAGCTGATAACTTTGGAAAGGAATTTAGAAATATTGTTTGAATCCATTTAAATTAAATAACCAAATAACCATTGATGATAGTAACATATCATTTGACACAAAAAAGATAGGATTTTGATTAACAATTTATCAGTCTTCCATATCCCACGTTAAAAAAAATGTTGAAGTGACTTTTTTAGAATAATTTAAATTATTTTTAGAATAATTTAAATTATTTTTATCGGAAGAAGAAAATCAATGTCTGATCATAAAATACTAGATTATACAGAGCATCCTAACTATATTTCCAAATACGTCTCCAAGGTAACCAGCTGGCCCTATGGACCTTATGGGTACCGTGGATTGGTGAGAAGTCTGTAACGCCGTTATTATAATTTATGTAAATAATATCAACAGTGATAGAAAGACGTATTTTTAATTTTAAAATCGTTTTAAACTTATCTAAAATCATGGCTTATAAAATTATTATAGTTTGAAAAAATATTTTTAGCGGACATCTAATGAAAATTATATAGCAGCCAAATTTCAAACAGTGTTTAAAAATATATTTTTATTCTTAGGATTTTGTTGTATGTAAATCATTCTTAGTTCGCTTACATGGTATGCAGATTTTGTTTTAAAAGGAGTTTCTCATAAGGAAATAGATTCAAATTTAACCTACATAAAATATAGCATGGTCTTTGCGGTTCCCCATTTTATTTAGGTTCGTACTTACATATGTGTATATTTGATAATATTGACTGCAATATAGAGAATGTTTCTAGGGTTATCAGTTAAATTGTAAAATAAATAACAAGCTTTGTTTGTTGACGTCTCGGTTAATTTGATTTAAAACGTAAACAAAAACTACAAAATAAAGTTCGGAATTATAAATTCACTAGAAATCGAAAAACTTCTACACTATTAAATTAAGAAGAAGATGGATTCTAATATAGTACTATTAATTAAGTATGTTGAAAAATAAATAAAACCTGTAAGGAAATATGTAAGTTTATTGACAAATAATTTATTAAAATATATATTTACATATATTACAATTTTTATAAAATAATAATAACATTGATCAGAACACGACCATACCATATTTGTGGGGGTATCTTGTCATTTCTTACCATTCTTTCGAATTTGGCTTTTTTCCTCTTCGTTCGCAGCCAGGACCATTCCCGAGAGGACCTACAGCTTAACGTGGGTTCCGAACCACGATCCTCTGCCATGCGACACCCCAAGAGCTATCAACATTTGGTTTCTTGCCATTACATGACCTACTAATTGAGGAGTGTGTATCTTCTTCCGCACCCACAAGATGTCCGATCTCATCCAACCTGGTTACCGGCGTAAATGGGTGGGTTGGGACTGTTGGGAGATGATACCTTTTACACTCTTCCCAGCATTCATAAATCCGCCCAATTTCGGATATACTTTTTTATTGCACGTATACCCACTCCGAGAATCGAACCCGGATCGCCACGGTCGAATGTCAGTAACTCGCCTCTGTGCGCCGCAGCGGTCTTTGGGGGTATCTATTTTGTGAGTTTTATTTGTTACTACTTACAGTATCATTACCAAAATACGGATGACACATCAAACTTAAAATTATCAATTAATTAACTAACATATAAGTTAGCTAATGATAATTTTCTGTTTCGAGATTTTTAATTGATGCTTTTAAATACAAAGATTACTTAAAATTTTCGGTGATAAAATAAAATCGCAGGTTTTTCTAATTGGCATATTAATTATCAATAAAATAATGGTATTGTTAAAATGTTCGACTTTCTTTGCGACTTTCTCGAGATAGAAAAACAGCGCATTTGTGTTATGTCAACCTTTTTTTATATTATATTTGCTATGGACACCCCAAATGATATCAATTTAATGCTATGGTAGGTATCCTTTAAGATTTCTGCAAAACATTATTATTCATTACCTAAAATTAGGAAGGGAGGAATTTTTATCTAAAAAATGGTACTTTTATTTCTGGTTTGCAATATGTAAGTTCTGTTTGGTGTGCAATAATACATTACACATTTTGTCCCATTCAGTTCTCCGCTTTAAATTTCTTCGTCTGAGGAAGTCACCCTTGATATATGAGTATACTGAAATAATTAACCAAAATTAATTAATTAAGCAAAAAGAAAAAAATTATATAATGCTTACCTACAGTTCCAGGTTTACGATGATAAATAATACATTTCACATAAACTCAGGAGCTGGGGTGCTGCTATCACTAACACCCACCCCTACCTCGCAACACATGCTATATTAAAATATAATAAATGCTTGTTAATGTTTTGAAACATAAGATTAATAACTACAATAAAAAAAATACTAGAACAATATATAATATAGAAAATTAGCTATGACTGTGTACAAGCTAAACGAATGGAAGAAAAAATATTTGTATTATGTGAAATATAACAGGCTACGTACTATATATATTATTATACATCTTCTCTATCACCTCGGCTCTTATTCGAACCCCATACAGCTCTCCACTATATATTTCTCCCCCATGAGAGGCTACTCGCGAAATATGTGTATATGTGAGTGAACTAAAATAATTAGCAAAAATTAATCAAACATAAGAGAAAAAGAAAAAAATATATATAGTTTACTTACAGTTCCAGGTTTACGGCTTCGAACCTCCTTAAATACGGCCACCGTAATTCACAGCCACTTGAATCTTGGGAGCGAACTCCTCAAAGATTCGCCAATCCCAACTAGAATATAAGATTATACTGTATTTACAGCTTGAACTATCTTTTTATTAAGTTAATATTTAAATAAATAATAGCGTTTATACTTTTTGTAATTACATTAATTAGTTCTACTTACTAATATACTGTGAAGACGAACTGGATACATTTTAATAATGTAATAATAATTGTCTACTGTATATATACCAAAAATTTTTAAAAGTTAACTCAATCATGCAATAAATTAGAAAATTAGGACTGAATTAATTTGTGCCAAATTAAATATCCATATAATATTTAAATAATAACGTGATTAATATTAAAATTTGAATTTTCAATAAAAAACTGCTTCTATCTTGCGATAACAACGATGTATTTTTTATATAAAAATTGCAAAATAGTCTCATGTTAAAGAAAAGTGAGAAAGTATCAGGTGAAGGCTGTTAACGCTGTAATTATACATACATACATATTATATTGATAGGAAAATATCAAAACCAATATAATTAAAATCACAATTAATGATGGAACTTATAGGTTTTCTAGACATGGATATATCCAATGGATATATCCCCCTACCACTCACCTATGAATATCCCCCCACTCCTACCCCCCAACCATACACACCATATATCCAAACAATGGATACATTTAATCATCACAATTGTGTATGGTTGGGGGGTAGGAGTGGGGGGATATTCATAGGTGAGTGGTAGGGGGATATATCCATTGGATATATCCATGTCTAGAAAACCTATAAGTTCCATCATTAATTGTGATTTTAATTATATTGGTTTTGATATTTTCCTATCAATATAATATGTATGTATGTATAATTACAGCGTTAACAGCCTTCACCTGATACTTTCTCACTTTTCTTTAACATGAGACTATTTTGCAATTTTTATATAAAAAATACATCGTTGTTATCGCAAGATAGAAGCAGTTTTTTATTGAAAATTCAAATTTTAATATTAATCACGTTATTATTTAAATATTATATGGATATTTAATTTGGCACAAATTAATTCAGTCCTAATTTTCTAATTTATTGCATGATTGAGTTAACTTTTAAAAATTTTTGGTATATATACAGTAGACAATTATTATTACATTATTAAAATGTATCCAGTTCGTCTTCACAGTATATTAGTAAGTAGAACTAATTAATGTAATTACAAAAAGTATAAACGCTATTATTTATTTAAATATTAACTTAATAAAAAGATAGTTCAAGCTGTAAATACAGTATAATCTTATATTCTAGTTGGGATTGGCGAATCTTTGAGGAGTTCGCTCCCAAGATTCAAGTGGCTGTGAATTACGGTGGCCGTATTTAAGGAGGTTCGAAGCCGTAAACCTGGAACTGTAAGTAAACTATATATATTTTTTTCTTTTTCTCTTATGTTTGATTAATTTTTGCTAATTATTTTAGTTCACTCACATATACACATATTTCGCGAGTAGCCTCTCATGGGGGAGAAATATATAGTGGAGAGCTGTATGGGGTTCGAATAAGAGCCGAGGTGATAGAGAAGATGTATAATAATATATATAGTACGTAGCCTGTTATATTTCACATAATACAAATATTTTTTCTTCCATTCGTTTAGCTTGTACACAGTCATAGCTAATTTTCTATATTATATATTGTTCTAGTATTTTTTTTATTGTAGTTATTAATCTTATGTTTCAAAACATTAACAAGCATTTATTATATTTTAATATAGCATGTGTTGCGAGGTAGGGGTGGGTGTTAGTGATAGCAGCACCCCAGCTCCTGAGTTTATGTGAAATGTATTATTTATCATCGTAAACCTGGAACTGTAGGTAAGCATTATATAATTTTTTTCTTTTTGCTTAATTAATTAATTTTGGTTAATTATTTCAGTATACTCATATATCAAGGGTGACTTCCTCAGACGAAGAAATTTAAAGCGGAGAACTGAATGGGACAAAATGTGTAATGTATTATTGCACACCAAACAGAACTTACATATTGCAAACCAGAAATAAAAGTACCATTTTTTAGATAAAAATTCCTCCCTTCCTAATTTTAGGTAATGAATAATAATGTTTTGCAGAAATCTTAAAGGATACCTACCATAGCATTAAATTGATATCATTTGGGGTGTCCATAGCAAATATAATATAAAAAAAGGTTGACATAACACAAATGCGCTGTTTTTCTATCTCGAGAAAGTCGCAAAGAAAGTCGAACATTTTAACAATACCATTATTTTATTGATAATTAATATGCCAATTAGAAAAACCTGCGATTTTATTTTATCACCGAAAATTTTAAGTAATCTTTGTATTTAAAAGCATCAATTAAAAATCTCGAAACAGAAAATTATCATTAGCTAACTTATATGTTAGTTAATTAATTGATAATTTTAAGTTTGATGTGTCATCCGTATTTTGGTAATGATACTGTAAGTAGTAACAAATAAAACTCACAAAATAGATACCCCCAAAGACCGCTGCGGCGCACAGAGGCGAGTTACTGACATTCGACCGTGGCGATCCGGGTTCGATTCTCGGAGTGGGTATACGTGCAATAAAAAAGTATATCCGAAATTGGGCGGATTTATGAATGCTGGGAAGAGTGTAAAAGGTATCATCTCCCAACAGTCCCAACCCACCCATTTACGCCGGTAACCAGGTTGGATGAGATCGGACATCTTGTGGGTGCGGAAGAAGATACACACTCCTCAATTAGTAGGTCATGTAATGGCAAGAAACCAAATGTTGATAGCTCTTGGGGTGTCGCATGGCAGAGGATCGTGGTTCGGAACCCACGTTAAGCTGTAGGTCCTCTCGGGAATGGTCCTGGCTGCGAACGAAGAGGAAAAAAGCCAAATTCGAAAGAATGGTAAGAAATGACAAGATACCCCCACAAATATGGTATGGTCGTGTTCTGATCAATGTTATTATTATTTTATAAAAATTGTAATATATGTAAATATATATTTTAATAAATTATTTGTCAATAAACTTACATATTTCCTTACAGGTTTTATTTATTTTTCAACATACTTAATTAATAGTACTATATTAGAATCCATCTTCTTCTTAATTTAATAGTGTAGAAGTTTTTCGATTTCTAGTGAATTTATAATTCCGAACTTTATTTTGTAGTTTTTGTTTACGTTTTAAATCAAATTAACCGAGACGTCAACAAACAAAGCTTGTTATTTATTTTACAATTTAACTGATAACCCTAGAAACATTCTCTATATTGCAGTCAATATTATCAAATATACACATATGTAAGTACGAACCTAAATAAAATGGGGAACCGCAAAGACCATGCTATATTTTATGTAGGTTAAATTTGAATCTATTTCCTTATGAGAAACTCCTTTTAAAACAAAATCTGCATACCATGTAAGCGAACTAAGAATGATTTACATACAACAAAATCCTAAGAATAAAAATATATTTTTAAACACTGTTTGAAATTTGGCTGCTATATAATTTTCATTAGATGTCCGCTAAAAATATTTTTTCAAACTATAATAATTTTATAAGCCATGATTTTAGATAAGTTTAAAACGATTTTAAAATTAAAAATACGTCTTTCTATCACTGTTGATATTATTTACATAAATTATAATAACGGCGTTACAGACTTCTCACCAATCCACGGTACCCATAAGGTCCATAGGGCCAGCTGGTTACCTTGGAGACGTATTTGGAAATATAGTTAGGATGCTCTGTATAATCTAGTATTTTATGATCAGACATTGATTTTCTTCTTCCGATAAAAATAATTTAAATTATTCTAAAAATAATTTAAATTATTCTAAAAAAGTCACTTCAACATTTTTTTTAACGTGGGATATGGAAGACTGATAAATTGTTAATCAAAATCCTATCTTTTTTGTGTCAAATGATATGTTACTATCATCAATGGTTATTTGGTTATTTAATTTAAATGGATTCAAACAATATTTCTAAATTCCTTTCCAAAGTTATCAGCTTCAGTTGGCTGTGAAACCAAAAGAAAATTGATAGGTACACGATAATTTTGCACTTATTAGATATTATTGTTGATTTTTAAGTCTGAAACGTGTTTTGGCACAAATAAATATATTTATTATTATTATTATTATTATTATTATTATTAAATGTTTTTAAGGCTTAAGAGAGCGGGTCAAATGTTTCTTAAGTATATAAATCACATGTATGTCTATATCGTGCTTTATAACGAATATTTAAAAAAATTGGTTTTAAGGTAATTATTTGTACAGGGACATTATTATTTGATCAAATCAATCAAATTTGGCTTCTGACTATTAAGGAATGACTAATTGTTTTGGGTTATGATATTTTATTGATACATTTAATTTTGCGATATCTTTCTTGGAGTGGAGTGCTGCGGGGCGAACCAGGTCAAAGCTGGACTAAGTTGGTAAAGCGCCGAACTGGTAGTCGAATTGTTGAAATGTTGATGGTTCAAGCCTTAGTAATAAAATTTATAAAAAAAGTCTGACATCACGAGCAAGAACCTCTTAGACCTGATTATATATATATTTAGATTGTTGTCCTGGCTAATTTGGTAAAGCGTCGAAATGATGGTTCGAGTCACTGGAATAAAATTCATAAAAAAAAGTCTGATGACGTTAGCAAATTTATTTAGATTGTCGACCTGTCTGCATTGATAAATTGTCGATCTTTAGTTACGGTATGCAGTATCTAGTGGAGGATCACATATTAATTCTGATTGCTGTACTGGAATTGTTTGATTTTGTTCGTTTTGAATGAACATTTTTTACTGGGTTTGAAGCGTTTCCTGGGGAGATCGAAAAATGTGAAAGGGTAAGAAAGTAAGTTTAAGTAAATTTACACAATTCGTGGATATAATAAAGCGAATTAATTTAATTATTGTATATATTTTAAAAATAAAAACTAAATTACGCGTTCATTGTATATTTAATTTCTATCCCTTTGCTCCAAATACATCCTTTAACAGCTTTTCTGTATACCTTATTCTATTTTGAAAACGGTATCGATCCAATATACTGTTTATAATCATTCTCTCTTGCTTTTCTGTTATCATTTGTATGATACAAATAACGTGAAAATCTTGTTTTTTTCATTAAAATTGACGGTCTTATTTATGTTTTCCATTTATTATTATTATTATTATTATTATTATTATTATTATTATTATTATTATTATTATTATTATTATTATTATTATTATTATTATTATTATGACTTAGCCTTACGGCTTCGCACTCCCTCGCAGGGGAACATTCACTTATCCCAGATATCTTAGATATCAAAAGGATTAGGCTCTGTGGGGGTCCTTTCCCTGTTATCGGGCCCACGGCGACGATTGTCCTTGTTGGATCCCACAAATTTTCTGACGGTTTGGGCTGTGGAGAGTAGTACTGCCTTCTGTAGAACCTTGTAAAGTTGGTCGTTAAGTCCCAGTTCTTTGATGTTTTTCAGGAGGCTCTTTGGGACCACCCCAGTTGATGACATCATAATTGGCACTGTTTTGACGGTATTTATCTGCCATTGTCTCTGTAGGCATCCTTCAAGTTCTCGATATTTTGCTATTTTTTCAGCGTTTTTCAGAAACAAGTTGTTAGTGTTTGGGATGGCTATTTCTATAAGCGTAGTATTTCTGGCTCTTCTATCTACTAAAACAATATCAGGTCTATTATAATTAACAGTTTGGTCAATTAAGATGGTGCGGTCCCAGTATAGTCTGAAGTTATTGTTTTCCAGAATTGATTCCGGAGTGTACTGGTAGTATGGCATTTTTTCCTCCTGTAAAAGTTGTAATTTAATTGCCAGTTCCAGCCAGTTATTATTTATTATTATTAATATTATAATGTTTTCAATGTTTTGTTTCTCAGCTTTTTGTTGGTATTGCTGGTATTATTTACAGTACATTCATCTTAACCTGTACTGTTTAGAAACTTCCGAAATATGTGGCAAGTTTGGAGAATGACACTTTTCTGAATTAGTTGATATAAATAACCTGAAAGGCCCAGTTTTTCCAAGTTGGGCTTGAAATTTTTCGTCATAGCTCCCTCCACCGATATTATGATCGGAATTATGTCTATTTTATCTAGCTTCCATATATTTTTGATCTCTATAGTCAAATTCGAGTACTTGGTCTTCTTCTCCGATTCGGTTTTAGAGAGGATGTGTGTTAGTGGGCAACCTATATCGATTATTATTATTATTATTATTATTATTATTATTATTATTATTATTATTATTATTATTATTATTATTATTATTATTATTATTATGTTTTCAGTGTTCTGTTTCTCAGCTTTTTGTTGGTAAGGCTGGTGTTATTTACAGTACATAATTATGATGATTATTATTATTATTATTATTATTATTATTATTATTATTATTATTATTATTATTATTATTATATAACTATACTGTGCTAGACACTAATACAAACTAAATGATGATGTTAAATGGATTTTGTGCTCTTTTAAATAACCAATATTTTTTATGATACATGTTTTTTTGGATTTGGATTGCATCCTCTGGAATCCTGATAAAATCAAAAAACTATTTTTATTACTTACAAATTGTTCCTCTAACAATTTTTTAGGAAATATCGTGTACCAATGGATACTGCAATTAAAAATACTTATCTTTCTATTTTAAACAAACTTAAGTTTACTAAAATCGAATAAGTCGTTTAGAAGTTACAGCAATTTAAATGATTACACTTTCAATAGCTTCCCCAATTCTTATTAAGGTTGGTATGTCAATAAGGCTTAAACCAAAAATGATGCAGAATTGTCTAAGCTTTCTAATGATGTTACCAAAGGTATACCTTAATGTGACAATTTTCGGAGAAATTAAGAATTTCAATATTTAATTTTCAATTGTGTCCTCTGGCGGCAAAATGCGAACTTAGAAATTATTTCCAACATTTTTTCTTAGTCACCTTAATTACGAATATTTTTTGTCTGAGTTTCTATATCCAATAGTTTTCGAGATATGGTCATCCATATCCATAATGGGACACTCGGTATATTATATCGAATTGTATTTTGGTTTTCACGTTTTGCCTTGAAAATTTAATCTACTTTTCGATTATCATGTCCTAATTATACCGTATGATCAAACTTAAGTTTACTAAAATGATGTTACCAAAGGTGTACCTTAATGTGGCAAGTTTCGAAGAAATTTAGAATTTCACTTCTATTAAGAAGTTTTTCCCCGAGTTTCTATGTTCAATGGTTTCTGAGATATTCATAAATGAGACATCTGGTATATTATTCATACCAAATTTTAATTTTCCATTGTAAATCGAGTAAAATATTATTATCAAGTTATAGTTTAATTCCGAATCGTCGAAATCTTCTAGTCTTAGAATGTCACGGAAGAGACAACTTTCCTTTTACGTCTGTTTGAAGGTCTCGCTTATATAACATTTTTAACCAAGATAAAATGAACTTGTGTGTCCTAATAATAATTTACAGTGAAATAATAATATAATGTGTTCTATTATAATTGTGGAAGATTTAACAGTGAAATCAAAGGGGGTATGTAATATACATATTTAGTTTTCGTTGTATTAGTTAGTAACGTGGTATTAATTAGGTCCTTTTTGTAAATAGCTAATAAAATAATTTAAAGGATTTACATTCCAGTGTACACATTCACTCTAAAGACTTATATAACACATAAAAACTAGAGACTAATTATATTTTTTATATACTGTCAGCAAATTATACCTGGAAAATGATATTACATTTTATAGTTATGTAATTGCCTATAACATTATGAATGAATTATTTTATTGTATTAAATCCATTAGCATGCTATGTCATATTGAAAACATTTATTTAATAAGACTCTATTGGTAAACCTAAAGACATTATTATTAGTATTATTATATCCGTGTGAGAATTAGATAAATTAATAAATTCCAGTCATCTTAGATTGAACTGTCAATGACTTTTTTCAAAAAACAAGATACATTAAATATTTCCGGTCAATGTCTTATTTTTAATAATAATAATTTATTTAATCAACGGGTTACACCCAGTACAAATTATTATTATTTTTGGGTGGGGGGATACATGTGTGGAAGGATAATATAATATATCCATTGATATTGATTGAGTTAGAATATGTATGAGGGGTGTGGTAGGGGGATATATACACGGTGGAAGATTATATCCCTAGCCAAAAGTAATAATAATTTATTTAATCAACGGGTTATCCCAATACAAATTATTATTTTTGGGTAGGGGGATATATGTGTGGAAAAATATATCCATTGATATGGATTGAGTTAGAATATGTATGAGGGAGGATATATACATGGTGGAAGGTTATATAGGGTGTGGTATGGTGGAAGGTTATATCCCTACCCAACATCATATCACCAGACAACGTAACCTTTTAAAAAGAAACGCTATTGATGGTTCTGAACAAAATGTGCGCACCATATTTGTCATAAGATGATAACTGAATTTTTTGTGTGGTAGGAGGATATATGTATGGTGTGAAGCGTGGGGGGATATATATGTGGGGTTATGTTATGGGGGATGGTGGAAGGATATATCCATAGATATTAATCGAGTTATAATATGTATGAATATGTATTGAGAGGTATGGTAGGAGGATATATGTGTGTGAAGGGTTAGGGGGATATATGTGTGGAGAGGTATGGTAGGGGGATATATCCATGGTGGAAGGATATATTCATTGATATGGATTGAGTTAGAATATGTATGAGGGGTTTGGTTGGAGGATATACACATGGTGGAAGGTTATATCCCTACCCAACATCAACTATCGTATCATCAGACAACGGAACCTTTTAAAAAGAAACGCTATTGATGGTTTCGAACAAAATGATATTTGTTATAAGATTCATGTTAACTACATTTTTTGTGTGGTAGGAGGATATATGAATGGTGTGAAGCGTGGGGGGACATATGTGTGAGGTTATGTTATGGAGGATGGTGGGAGGATATATCCATAGATATTAATCGAGTTATAATATGTATGAATATGTGTTGAGAGGTATGGTAGGAGGATGTATGTGTGTGTGTGTGAAGGGTTGGGGGGATATGGTGGGGTGAGAGTGGGGGGATATGGTGGGGGTGAGAGTGGGGGGATATTCATAGGTGAGTGGTAGGGGGGTATGTGTGGAGAGGCAGGGGGATATATCCATTGGATATATCCATGGTCTAGAAAACCTATAAATTCCCTACTTAAAGCAATACAGAAGAGAGCAGAAGAAAATCTTTTATCTTGATGAGACATAGATTAATGGTTATATAATACCAAAATTGTGGCAAGACAAAAATATAACCAGTGCTCGCCAAACAAAGAGACTAATAATTGTCCATATTGGAAAAGAGATTTTTAAGAGAAAATTTGCTAACCTTTCAGTCGTTCAATACGGGAGATTATCACGAGGACATGAATTCAAATGCTTTTGAGGACTATTTTGGTGAAATAATAAAATATGTTCCAGCTGATTCAGTAGTAGTTATGGATAACGCAAGCTATCATTTACGACTCACAGAGAGGACTCCAATTTCATCTTGGAGAAAAGAAGAAATTATCGACTGGTTAACCACCAAAAGTATTGAATTTGATGATAATTTGATAAAGATAAAACTATTAGCTATAGCAAATTTACACAGACATCGTTATATGAAATATACCGTGGAATATATAGCTGAAAAACATAGTGTAACTGTGCTGCGGATACCGCCATATCATCGCGAACTAAATTCTATAGAACTTATATGGGCGCAAGTGAAAGGATTTGTAGCAAGACACAACCCGAAATTTAAAATGAAAGACGTTAAGCTACTGTTTGATCACGCCAGTAAGGAAGTGACACCAGAAAACTGGCGAAAAGCAGTCCATCATGTCATTAAAGAAGAAAAGAAAATGTGAGATCGGACCGTCGACCCGTAAATTATAACGCCAAGAGCAGATGACAAGTCCTCAGATGACGAAGAATATTATGATTTTTTATAATTTAATTTCTGTATAATGTATTTCTTTTATAATGTTTAATAAAAAATAAGGGTACCTAATACTATGAACGTAATGCACGCCTTTGTCACACCATTTTCAGTGTTTGTGAATGGATAACAATAGGCAAAACCCATAAATTGATCCAAACCCGGGTGATACTACCTGCACTTGATGAAAAGAAAGAACTTTGCAATAAAATCAATTCCACTTCCAAGTTATGAAAGTGGCTTAAATATTCATTGGGTCACTCTGTAGTCCCTTTGCATATCTAATGAGCTTTTATTATGCAACACCTTTCTGAAATAGACTATAATAAGATTAACCCACGCGTAGATTGCGACAAAACTAGGCGTCAATGATCTACTAGCTTACCTGTAAACTTGTCAATCCTATAATATTATCATTGATATATTTTAACCACTGTGAAAGAATAGCTGAATCATCACAATGAATTATTCCAGTACTGATTCCATTCAAACCCCGAACTTCAAAGGAGTTTGGCCTGAGTTTATCAGTCCCGAAAATATATCGGGTTACGTATGCCATCATCAAAGGCACTGTTATAATGTCAACCCAATGTGTTTGGATTGGCTCTTGGTCCATTTCTGAACAAATTGAACTTGGTCTACTGCTGGTGCTATTCGAAGTTATACGAAAACTTTCATCTGACGCTTCCTTTTCGCTGTTGCTGTCAGTCTGCTGTGAGTCTTTGTCGTCTAGAAAGAATGAAACATAAAGCTAATAGTAAGGGAGACGCATTTAACATGTACGGTAGGAAGTTAGCAACATGAGACCTTTGTAATAAGAAATGATATGTCTATGCAGGGGGGAGGCGAAGACAGTTTCACATTAACATTTACTCATTCAAAAGAATGTTGTCTACCGGCAATCTTCCCAGTAGCGGCTCCTGGGTATATAAGGAGGTGAGGCTACTCAATAAAGCGGGAAAGCATTGTGTGTCATGCGCCGCAGGCGAACAATTTTTGGGGCCACCAATAAAAAACTTTACATGTTAAAGTAAATTTTAAAAAAATATGCGGCGGAAATTAATTTTATTTTCCCCTTATTATACAGGGTGATTTCTAAGTTGATACTTTTTTTAGCCGTGTATAGAAGGCATTAAAATAAACAACATTTTTTAATACCTTTTTTCAAAAAACTCAAAAATAAGGTACTTACATTCATTTATTACACTATGAATCAAATACGGTCCTGCCTAACTTAAACATAATCTCGAAGCAGCAGCCGAACTTTGACGACACTCACCGAACATTAGCACCATATCTACTAGTTCATTTTTTTCAAGTTTTACCATTTTCACGTTTTACCAATTTAAAATTAACTTGCTTCAGAAAAACACACCGCAGCGGATTGCTAAATAACTGACCATCGACCCGTAAACTACATGACTAATAAGACAAACAACATAAAGTATAGCAGGCTACGTTTTGATGATAATTTAGATTTTTTACTTCTGTATCTCGCCTATTTTTTAAGTTTTTTTATAAAAAGGTATTTGAAAATGCTGTTTATTTTAATGCCTTCTATACACAGTTAAAAAAGAAGTATCAACTTAGGAATCGCCCTGCATTGTTCAAAATGTTCTATCCAGGCACGGATCCAGGGGGCGGGGGGAGTTACCCCCTAAGCCCTACAAAATGGGTGTTTTTTTACTTTGAGCCTTAAAAATTGTAAGGCATGTGTAGGGTCAGAATTTTTTTTAGAAGTCACTTTTAGAGTAAGAAGATTTTTAGACCCGGGGAGATAAGCTCTTTCTTTTAGCAGTTTAGTCCCCCCCCTCAACAAAATCCTGAATTCGCCACTGGTTCTAACCCAATTTTTCGGAAAAATTGTCAGGTTCCAGTTATTAATGTAAAGGAATTAATAATATAATAATAATAATAATAATACATTTATTATTTCCACAATAAATGACATAATGTAAGGTAAAAAAAATAACCTAGGAAATAATAGGCCATATTCGCAACATCCCATGCAAGCATAGGTGCTGTTGAGGCCTAGATAATGTAGTAAAACTTAATTATAATGAATAAAAATAATTTGAATATAAGTTTAAACATATAGAGGCTAAAGGTAGTCTGGTAAGAGACAAACAGAAACGTTAGAGAGAAAGAGGAAGAGATACGCAGGGAAGAATGAAGAAGGTAATATAGCAGGTTTAAAGAGAAATGAGCAACGGCACAAAGAGATCATTTTTATAATAATAAAAAATATTATCATATCATACTAACACCTACCTTGTTTTTGTAGAAAAGGTGTAGCAGCTTTGTAATGTTTAACAGTAAGAACTACCAAATCACCGGCATTTCTTAATATATTTACAGCATCGTCGTGAGGACACGCCGTTATGTATTCACCATTTACTGAAAATAAAAATATATTAAGCTTCTACCAAAAAATATGACCCAATAAAGAAGCGCGGATCCAGGGGGGTTATGGATCGCCCCCAACAGACAAACAAAAAAAAATTACCGTCTAAGAACTAAGCTCGAGCTGTCCGCCAAGCCGGCTATGCATCGTACTCGAGTTGCACCGTTAGTTTCTTGAAAACGCCAATATCACAGAGCGGATTTGGCTTTGACTGACTTTGACAGCTTTTATCGTAGGAACATAATAAAACCCAGGAACCGACAAGGTCATACGTAAATCAAGGTCAAACATACTGTACTGAGTAGTTCAAGAGGCAGCCTACACAACAGACGAAAATTGGAACTGAATTATTAAATTTTGATGAAAAATATGGGCATTTGAAATTCAAGTATTTTTGTTTAAATCTATTCCATAATTATTGGACAGAGATGTATTTGTGGCAAAATGAGGTAAAATTTGTTTAAAAAGGCAATTGTGAATTGTGAGATGGGGTTTCTAGAAAAAATGATTACAATAAATACATATTAGTACCTTTAATAATTGCATCTCCAACAAACAATTCTCCAGTTTGTTCTGCTGCTTGATTTTTATAGATTCTAGATATGAGAATTGGAAGTTTATGTTCAGCGCCACCTTTAATGCTTAAACCCAACCCTCCAACTTTTTGTCTTCTAATTTGTACCATTCTTTCCTGAAAAAAAAGCTTTTATAAACTTTTTTAATGGTTACACTCAGCTTTTAACTAATCGAAATTTTACTACCAATAGCGCGGGAACTGATTTAATCCGCTTGTATAACATGACCTTTTTTTTTAAATTAAATTATTGAGTTTGTGTAGAAGTCGAATTATGAATAGGTTTGTTAATTTTATTATAAAATAAATTATTTTCAACCAATTTCTTTGGGTTTTTTTATGTTTATGCCCTAATTATGTAGTTAGGGTGTCTAATTTGCGGACCAATAATTAAATCGTGCCACAAGCTAGACGAACTAAGCCAGCTTATCCAAAATTGGTATGGATAATCCGAGTCAACATACCTACTTGATAGTATCATCAAATCCAGCCTAGTATCATACTAGGTAGTACTTTACTCTTATAATTTTTTTAAAAATCGCGCCACACGCTAGATGAATTGAGCCAGCTCATCCAACATTGTTATGGATAATTCAAGTCAACATACCTACTTGATAGTATCATTAAATCCAGCCTAGTATCATACTAGGTAGTACTTTACTCTTATTATTTTAATCATAATTATAAGAGTAAAGTACTACCTAGTTTGATACTAGGCTGGATTTGATTATACTATCAAGTAGGTATATTGACTTCAGTATCCATACCAATTTTGGATGAGCTGGCTCAATTCGTCTAGCGTGTGGCACGATTTAAATATTGGTTCATAAATTAGACATACCCATAGAAAAACCATTGACTGTGCGTGGGAACCTGGAAATATCTGAGAATTGTAGACTACCCTATTCGGGATATGTGCAAGAACCAGAAACAATGTAAGGAAAAAGAGGTTTTTAAAAATTCTGGTATAATCTATGGGCGCTCCCCCAGGGGCTGTATCAAGCTTCGAAAATATACCAAAAATAAATGGGAAATATAAAGAATTTAAATACATAGTTTTTAGGCCCAAGTAATAATTTTAGGAGTAAATACCACTATAAATATTGTTCGCCATATCCCACCTATTCTTAAAGTATTTGGAAAATGGGGTAAATAAAAACATATCTTGTAGTAGGTATTATTCAGTATTGTCAACTACCTATTTGATGAAGTAACCAAAAAATTGCATCATTGTGGCCATGTCCTTGTTTCAAATGGCTCAGGGGACGCGCTTTTTAAAATATACATGCATTGTTTTCATTTACTAGGGCATTTACCCTAACAGACCCTTCTTAACCGGCTCTGATATAAAATATATAGAAAGGTAATATGGAAAAACTTGTTACACTTGATGTTCACTTTTTAACGTATTTTATGCATGTGTATGTTGGGAATATCAAAAAATTATTACCTTAGAATTAAGAGGTTTAGGTTCTACAGGAAGAGGTTCTTCCTTTTGAAGCCTGAGAACTTCCATTGATAAGTTTAACTGAACTGGGGTCGGTCTACTTTTTCCATCACTGACAGTTACCATTCCTGTCCTAACTTTTAATTTCTGATCCACTTTCTCTTCTATTGGGGTACTCATTCTAATAGCGTTAATCTTCATTTTGCACCTAAAAGTTTTTTAATATTAGCCCCTGGATACCTATATATTAATAAAATTGGATGGGATACATTGATTTTTGTCAATTATGCAATGACACTCACCCCTACTATAAAACTCACGCTATTTTTAAAACCACAGTTTTGTAAAATAACACATTTTTACATGAATTGTAAATTTAACTTAGTAAAAAGGGCTTTCTTGTCCACTCCAGATTCCCTAGGAAACGTCATATCTAAATTTTTAGCCGTAGCCATTTTTAAAGGACCAAAACAAATCGGCCAATGAAAAGCTAAATGTGTAACACAGATTCCAAAAAGGCCTTAGTAGAAAGGGAAACATAGATCCAATAAATTGAACAAAGAGAGATGGTAGATCATTTGATAGTCTTTCAAAACATTTGTGACACGCATTTCAAATGGTCCAGGGTAGGAGTAAACATTTTTTTTAAGGGATGAAAATGGAATATAGAGATCACGCAAGTATCGTAAATTGGAGTTATTGTATTAGACCCAGGACATAAAACTTTGAGTGTTAATCACAGAGACGGTTTTGAGATTGCACATTAGCACAGATAATATGTGATATTAGGGAACTTGCATAATAATAAAATTTGAAAAATAACTGATATTATCAATAAGAGACTATAGTGATGTTCCCCATGCATTACATTTATTTAAAACATATTTTTCATATTGCGTTTTTGATTAATTCATACCCATCGACAGTGGAGCAAAGTAACCCCACTACGGTATTTTTTCTATACAATAAGTGGTGAAAATAATATGTACGTGCGTGTCGAATGCGCATGATGCTTAGACAAGCCTTGTCTAAGGGATAATGTATGTCGCCATGTTAGAGTTTTCAGCGCGCATTAAACACAACATCAGCGACATAACTCACAAAAGTAATTATTTCTACAGTGGCCCAACAACGGGCGTACCGTAATGATCGAGTGATGCGCAGCGGTATTCAAATTTCGGCTTGTTTTAATGCCTATTAAACTATATTATTTATTATATCACCCACTGAATATAGAATCTTTTCAATTTCATTTATATTCACGTCTTCATCAAAAAAATGTATTATTTTACTCAACTTCTGTCATATTTTAAAAACAAGAGTTTTACATTAAAAGTGGCGCATATTTGCTCCATTAGTTAATAAAACTATATCTGTTGACAGATCACAAATATAAATTAAAACGAAATAAAAAGAACTACAAGAAATTAAAATTTATTCTGCAAAAGTAGTTTATTGCACTCTAGAATATAAAGCATTATTTACTTTGGACACTGGGGCTCTATTCAGAAAATCTGAAATGTATCTACCAACTCTGACAAGTTTCTTTAGATCTATTCCAGTCTTTACACCAAGGCCATGAAGCATATACACTAGATCCTCTGTGGCAACATTTCCAGTGGCTCCTTTGGCATAAGGACATCCACCAAGGCCAGATACTGAGGAGTCCACCACTCTCACGCCCTTTTCAAGAGCTATGCAGATATTAACTAAGGCTTGTCCATAAGTGTCATGACAATGTATTGCTAATTTATCTGGAGAGGTAACATTAATCAAATCATACATCATGTTTTCAATAGTAATTTTTGTTCCAACACCTATGGTATCCCCCAATGATAATTCATAACATCCATGGGACAACAATGCTTCTGCTACTTTACTTACAGCAGATGGCTTAACATGACCATCATAGGGACATCCAACTACACAGGAAATGTAACCTCTTACTTTTAAATTGTTGTCTATTGCCTTATCTATCACACCTTTTACTCTATCAATGCCCTCTTGAACAGTGCAGTTAGTATTTTTCTTTGAAAATCCTTCTGAGGCTGATAGAAATACAGCTATCTCTTTCACACCTACTTTAATCTAAAAATAATCAACTTGAAACTGACAAATAAATTCAAATTACCAAAAAAAACTGCTTATATGCTAGTCATTTATAAATGGGAATGCTTGATTGAACAATTGTATGACTATTGAAGAAACAAAGATTATTAACTTCTTAAGAGTGAAGTCTTATCATTTTTGCTTTATAGGGTTTAAGGGGACAAATACCCGTCCTTGAGTGGCAATTACCTACAGTTTAGATTTAAAGAGGTTTGAATTATTGGATTAATAAAGGCAAAAACGAAATGGCGAATGTATCACTAGACCTCACTCTTAATTAAAAAAATACAATATTTGCTGTATGAGATTAAGTGACTCACTGCAGACTCTAGACCTTGTAGATTAGGCACTAATACTGGGTATGAAATATTGTCTTTTTTGGTAATTCCTGAAAAGACTTTGGTATTGTCTGCCATTTGTGGAACCCATTTTGGACTAACAAAGCTACAACAAAACAGACACTAACTGGTCAAGGTCAAAATAAATGAAAAAAACATTCTGTAGCTATAAAAGCCCTAAGCAACTAGGACACAGAATTAACCAACATATTATAATACTAATATATTTTCTTTGTGGTAATCGAGGTGTTTATACTGATTACAAATTCGAGTAGGTAAGTGTTATTAAGGAAAAATGTTGCTTATAGCTATTCGATGAATAGGATCCACTTATCTTTGGACTTGATCTCCATGGAAAAGCTACATATATAAAATTAATTTTGAGTAAACAAATTGTAAATAGGCTTTTACATAGGTAACTAAATATAATATTCTATACCTGGTGACTTCAATGGTTTCCAAGCCAGTTTCTGATAGTCTATTAATTAACTCAATTTTAACATCAGTAGGAACATTAATAGATTCATTCTGAAGGCCATCACGGGGTCCAACCTCAACAATTCGTACATTAGATTCATTCTAAAAATAATAATTTAAATAAAAGTAGGCAATAATTATAATAAAATTTTCACTTACTCGAATAAATTTCAAATATGAACATATATTCCTAGTAGTTAATAATTTATTTCTAAAGAGAACCATTTTATAATTTTTCTTTGACCCAAACAACCTTTCATCATATTTTTATTCAAAATAAAAATTTTACAGACACAAAAATTCATTGTTTTCTGGGATCAAAGATCCGATAAGCGCATGATAAAAACCACTGGAACACTTTTTGCAAAACTGTTTTAACTTTTATATTATGTTACGATAACGAAGCAACAAAATAACACCGGCAGGAATATCAGAACATGCTTCCCGTATCTTATGATGCAAAATCTCCCTTTTTGTAGTCTGTTATCAGTTTTTTTTGTTTGTTTGTAAATGTACGAGAATGTAAACAAACATAACCAAAAAAAAATCTTAGAGTTTTCCCTTGGTTAAATTAGTGCGTAAAGTTCAGATTATAAACATAAACTGCCAATATGAGGGTATATAACTACTACTATATATACTATAGAACCGGGCATTAAATATACCTATTTTTTATTAATCTAAGGGTGGTGCCAACCCTTCTTTCTTCGTCTGTGCCAATTTGGCCAACTCATTCCTTGTCTTCACTACTTCAATAAAGTGCCCGAAGACTTAAAAGCTTCCTACCTCTTGTTAATTAAAGTGGATACGAATAGAAGGCAGCAGTTATTCTAGATTGTTTAATAAAAAGGCGAATGTTGCGCAGGTTCAAAAGTTTATTTCCCATCACAGTAAGGACCCCTCCTCTGAGTTGGGTCCTCGTGGCTCTCCGCTTATGAAAACACTGCTACGAGATGAGCTGTTCGCCGTTCCACTCTAAGATGGCGAAATATGTGTAGTTGTTTGTTGAAATGGATAGCAGAAATGTGATAATAGACTGTTTCAAAAGTGATACGTTTAGTCAAGTTGTGTTTTTATTGTGCAATTACCAGGATAAAGAAAGTTACTAAGTCCTAAGAAGTTAGAACAATGCGTGAGTTTAAAGTAGTCGTCCTCGGATCGGGTGGGGTTGGGAAAAGTGCTTTGACTGTACAGTTCGTATCCGGATGTTTTATGGAAAAATATGATCCCACAATCGAGGATTTTTATCGAAAGGAGATCGAAGTGGACAATTCGCCTTGTGTGCTCGAAATCTTGGACACCGCGGGGACAGAACAGTTCGCGAGTATGCGGGACCTTTACATAAAGAATGGACAAGGGTTCGTTGTAGTTTATAGTTTAACAAATCACCAAACCTTCCAGGATATCCGTCCTATGAAGGAGCTCATTACCCGAGTCAAGGGCACTGAAAGGGTGCCCATCCTCCTAGTCGCAAATAAAGTTGATCTTGAACATCAGAGAGAAGTGGAGTTTGAAGAAGGAAAAGCCCTTTCCCAACAGTGGGGTTGCCCCTTTATCGAAGCCAGCGCGAAAAACCGAACCAATGTCAATGAGGTGTTCGCAGAAATAGTCAGGGAAATGAACTTTAGTCCAGAGAAAGAAAAGAAAAGTTATTGCTGTTGTACCGTGCTCTAAGGTGGCCTCATTATTTTATAATTTGATGGGAACAAAGATAATTGTGTTACAGCGACACTGCTTTGTGCTAACTGTGCTGACTGTCAACAACAACTGTTAATTACAATAAGCCGGTGGACTAAATTATGGATTTTTTAATGTAAATGCTCATGTTTAGTATTCTTACTTCGATGGCTTAGATCTGCACAATATCTATATTTTTATACATTGAACAAAACCGTTGGTTAAAAATGATGCATACAATATAATATATACTATGTATTTACTAGTTTTTTAAACTGAATCATATCTATGGTAAAATCTAATATTGATAGTGCCTGAAACCAAAAGAATCGACTGCAAACTGTTGCGTGGATTGGTACTACTCTCGGCCTAAATAAAGCAGTGAGCCCCAAATTATTAATCCAGCCAAGGGCTAGGGACTACGCCATGCCAATAGGATATTAGCATCATGGTTCTGAAACAAACCTGTGAGCTCATTCTGTACATATTAGGACATAATTTTATCAGAGATCTGTGTTGTACCATAAAAACTGAGATAAAGAAAGACATTTTCAATCAAAAAGTGATGTGTGCTTGAGAAATGAGTGCTTGTAAAATAATTAATGTTTTGTAAGTAAATTGAACTGTTGCCGATAGAATGTGTGTTCTGAGAGCCAAAAAGGATTTGTGATATATACGTATTATAATAAAAAAATTATGTGGATGTTTTTGTTTCATTTTCACTCCCACGAGGAACACCAGGAGGTAAAGTTTTGGCACCATTTAACACTAACAAATTATTTATATTGCTTACTAAATACCTAATATTAATATTGAGTCAGCAATATTTATTGTGTTTAATGCTTAGGCTTAGACAGTCTGATATTTATAGGTCATAATAGGTAATAGTTTTTAATCAATTTCAATTTTTTTTAAATTACTCTTCATCTTGCTTCGTAAATGTGTGACTAAATATTCATTTAGATTGTAGACACCTACTTTATTTTTTAGTGTTTACTCACTGAAGTTAACCTTTTAAACTAAATCTAAAGGATATATGCAAATTACAAGAAATGTGGGGTGAGCAAAGTACATACATACCTAAGTGTAGGGATATTTCTCAATATCATAATTGAATCAACCAACAGTTATAAAAAATTTAATCCTTATAAAACTAAATAGACACCTAATTAATAGGGTTTCTGACTTTACAAGTATTTAAGAGCTCATGACCTTTTGTCAATTTGCTACTGCAGCTTAAGTTCATTCACCTTTATAACAACATCCCACATATTTTTTTTTTATCTTGATCACTGTTTGCAAAAGGGCACATGCAAAATTAATGTAAAAAAAATATATTATGATAACTCAGGAAATAAAAAGGTATTGAGAATGTTGTAAGTATAATAAGAAAAGTGTTAAAAAATTATGACGAAAATTATAAGAACATTTTTAAAGGCCTTTTTACATTAGGTGCAATTTTAAGAAAAATTGCCTGAAAGTATGTGCTTTGGCAGCTTAATCAGCTGATGCAAGTTTTTCCACTGAAAAAAGACCATTTAGGTACTGGCAATGGCACCTAATGTAAAAAGGCCTTTACATTAGGTACAGTTGCCATTGCAAGTAAATGGTGGTTTTAAATGGAAATCTTGCATCATCTCTGATTAAAACATCTTCAAACTGCATGCAATTTTTCTGGAAATTGCACCTTATGTAAAAAGTCCTTTAAGACATTTTAAGAAAATCATAAAAATGTATATCTCTAATTTCTTACTTAGGTAGATGGATGTATGGTATATAGGTATTCTTAACAAATAGCACTTGGGTATGAGGGTCCTTATCCACATGGTATATTTTGTTCCCTGTCTTTTTTATTTTATTGTTTATATATTCATAAATATTAAGTTACAATGCAAGCCCTTGTCACAGGCAGAAAATTTTAAATTATAACAGTAAGCTAAGGCTCAATATATCCATGCTTGGTAACTTTACCAGCAAGATAATTTCGAAAGAAACCATTGTTAATACAATTGTTTGCATAGAAATTTACGGGCTGGTAAAGTTACCAGAAGATGGATATATCGGGCATCACAGATTAAAGATATTTTTAATGCAACGAAGACGGTTTGGAAATAGGTAAAAATTAAGGAAACCTTAGTTTTAAAATTAAAATTTATTAAGATTACAATTGAAATTGTTCCAAACATTAAATAAAGATATGTACCTAGATGAAAGGTAAATATAGGTACCTAGTAATATTATTGGATAGAATAACGCAAAGTTTAATTTATTAGTTAATTTCCACTGCATTGAAGAACTTGACATACATACATATTTTCTTTAGTAAAGTGGAAATTTGCTAAGATAAACTTTCCCTTGGATTTCCACCAAGTAAGTACATAGGTATACATACAGTTATTGAATGATGGGCATATTAGTATTTTCTTTTACAATTAGTATTGATTTTTAGTCCAATGTAACATAAAATAACTTAAGACAGCCCGCAGCTTCTGTAGGTGGGCTTCAAAAGAATTGTTTTCCTTTTTTTTTAGAAAATGAATTTTTTTATTTTTTTATAAAACTCATGACTGTTACCAACTCTGTGTTTAATAAATAATACTAATATAAGATATACACAGGGACATTAAACAAAACACACTATTTTTACTGGTATTTAATGAGTAGTTTTGCAGTTGCCTTGCCTCACTGAAACTGAAAGACTAAAATGCAAAAAAAATAAAAATAGCATGAATGTAGGGAAGTTCAATATGATCCCATATTCTGTACAATTCTGAAGAACCTAAGTGGCGATATTTACAATATAAAGATTTAGCAGCATCTCAGTTTTTTTGCATATGAAGTATTTTGTCTTAAACTATACGAATAAGTATAGTGTCGCTCAGACCGAGCGTGGGGCCCCTCTGGAAGCGGGGCCCAAGGCCTGGGAAAATAGGCCCTGAAAATATCACTATGTACACATTTTGTACAATAATTTTGAATTTATTCTCATTTCACTTCATTTTATTAAAATTTTTCTTTAATTTTTTTTAGTCTTTCTTTCTAGAAGCTTCTATTAATATTTTCAAAAAAATAGATTTACTGGTAGGTACCTACTTATTCAATTCTTATTGTTTATGTTTATGTTTAAAAAAAGTTTGGCTATCATCAGGGGACAGGGGGTTCAGCCCCCATTCCCCCAAACAATCCTCTCCTAGCGGAAAATCAAAAAACGTTCAGTAAAATCCAAGTAAATGTTTTGAAAATGTTATTTTAACTAATTACAAAGTGCTTAAAACTTTTAAATAAAAGTTTTCACCTCGGTTTTCACTATTTTGAACAACACAAAGGATAAATATTTTTGCCTGCGGTGCTTTTATAGTCTTTTTATTTTGTAAGTCTTTACTTATCTTTAGCTAATTTTTGTGGTTTTTACTAATTTTGCTAATGAGTTCACCCACTAGCTTGCTTGCAACCCTAGTTGTTTCTCCCCCCAAACTGATTTCATGACTGCGCTGTCGGGGCCAAAAACGTCACCGAAAACTAGTCTCCCTCCTCAACACTTCAAAAAAAAAATCGTCATGTCTGTCACCAAAATTTCTGTTTCAATATCGGAATAAGCAGGTGAATAAAGAATTGAATATATTTACTATTAGGTAGGTACTCGGAAATAATGATTAATATAATTTCCCTGATAATTTCACAAACATTTTAGTAAATACCGAGGTAAATACTTAGTAGACACACTCTATTACTAATTTGCCAGGAATTGAGCCATTTGATAAAGAAAAATATTTTAAAGAAACCGAAAATGGCATAAAATAGTCTATGATCAGGTACTTGTAAATTCATGAATGGTGCTAGGTAAAATAGATTTCAAAAAAACGCGGTCAAGTCCAATTAGTGCTATAATACATGCTAAACATTTTTACACTTTCTTCTATATTTAAATTTTGCTTAGATGTCTTCTGTAGGTACCTATTTAGAACCTTTGGTCTTTACGAATATAAAGCGGTTTTACCGGTTTAAACGTTAACCACGCCATATACAGGGTGTTTCATAATTGAATGCTAATCTGAAAGGGCGATAGTACCTACTTGGACGATTTTAAGATAAATTCTTTATATGAACATAGGTTCGCAAGCGCTTTATTTCTGAGTTACAGGGTGGTGAAATTTAAAAGATAAATAATTTTTTTTCCAACATTTTTAAAACCGCTTTGTATTTTTTTTTCAATTTTGGTACATGCAAAGTATGCATAAAAATACATTTTTGTCAGGATAAAGGTTTTTTAAATTTTCATCAGTGGTGTCCCTGTTAACATTCCTCGAAATACTTTTAATCAAAAAAATGATACGCCTCTGATTTTTTAAAAATAAATATTATTTTTGTAATTAGCCTCTATCTTCTCATAAAAATGGCCTCTTGACCTTTTTTTTGTTCGGCGGACGGTTTTCGATTTAAAAAATAAAGTAATAAAGACTCATAAAAATACATTTTTTCGCCGTGTATAACCACAGGAACATCTTTCGACAGAGTTGGCAAATTATCTTCAAGAAACTGGCAATACTAATCGCTGTATAGGTCTTAGAGGAACAGGGTAATGGTCAGCTAGATCCCCAGACCTAAACAGTATGGATTTTTTTGGGGACATCTTAAGATCCTGGTTTATGGTCAACTAATTCAAACCGAGGAAGAATTGCGAAACCGCACAATAGTTTCCTGTGAAGCCATAAGAAATATTCCAGGAAATTTGCAAAGAGTGCGGGAGTCGATGAAAAGAAGGGTTGAAGCGTGTATACTTGCAGGAGACGGACATCTTCAACAATTTATTTAATGTTCCTAGTTCTTTGCTTGTCGTTAATTTTTCTCTAGTTGTTTTTTTTTGTTCAAAAGGTTTTAAAGATGAAAAATGTATTTTTATGCGTGTGTATGACTTTATTTTATTTTTTAAATTGAAAACCGTCCGTGAGACGAAAAAAAGTCAAGAGACCATTTTTATGAAAAGATAGAAGCTTATTATAAAAATAATATCTATTTTTAAAAAATCAGTGACGTATAATTTTTTTAAATAAAAATATTTCAGGGAATATTAACAGGGACGCCACTGATGAATATTTAAAAATCCTTTATTCTGGAAAAAATGTATTTTTATGCGTACTTTGCATGTAGCAAAATAAAAAAAAATACAAAGCGGTTTTAGAGATATTGGAAAAAAATAATTTTTCTTTTAAATTTCAACAACCTGTATCTCAGAAATAAAGCGGTAGCGGACCTATGTTCATATGAAGAATTTTTCTTAAAATCCTCCAAGTATTATCGCCCTTTTGGATTAGCATTTAATTATGAAACACCCTGCACAGACATTTATTGTTCATTAATCAAAATTTTTAATTATTCCATTACGCATCATGCCAAAAAGCTCAGTTAAATTTATATTTTACCATTCCTCTAATAAACACTACTTATAATTACACTATTTTTAAACTTTTATTGTAAAATTTAAATGTCAAACAGCCAAGTCAACGCCAACTAAATTCCAATTGTATTTAAACTCTCCTTTTGTTCAGTTGGTGGATATTTTATTCATTCATCCTATGTAATTTCGTGTATAAAGGCTCTGCATCTATTATAAGCTTTAATTGAATTATCTGTTTTAGAACGAGTGAACGAGCCTATTTTGCTAGCTATTTTTAGTTTTTTTGTTTGTTATGGATGGATAATGTAATAGGCATCAGGACATCAATGTCTGAATTATTTTTAGGTTTTATTCATAGACGCCGCCGTGACCTGTGGGCATCTCTGGGAGAAGGGGAATATTGTCCCCGTCTTTAAACTCCATAACGCTACTGGACAAACACATTAGCCAGTTTTTGCCAACTAACAAAATCCCGCTATTTGATTTTTCAGACGCTAAAATCTCGGCAACCACTGACCCCTCAAAACCGAATTTTGCTTCGTTAGAAAGAATGATACTCGCCGCTTAATATGAAATAGGTTTTTACCAAATTGTTTTTGTAGTATCAGAGAAATTAACTTTTGAAATATATATAGCGGGATATTGTTGGTTGGTAAAAACTGGCATTATTTGGCTCTTTGCGTTATAACTTTTATAGTGCGATGAACAGGGAGGAGGTTCTCAAGGGGGTTTAAACACTGATTTTTAATGCGTGGCCATAAAAAGAACCCGGGGGGTTCCGCCCTGGTTGCTAAAAAGTGCTATAAAAAAAGATTTTTTTAAGTAGTCTTTTTGATAGATGTTTTTAGAAACGACGGTGTTTTTTTATAAAGTTACTTTTGATAGGGGGTTTTCAAACGGCGTTGACTTTTTTTAGAGGTAAGTACAAATGTTGGTAGGACAGGTAGGGGGGAGTGTCGTGAGAATACCTTCTTTTTTTATTATAATTATAAGTATAGTGTTAGTAAGTTAGAAAATAATAAATAAATTTTTTCCAAAAATTAAATTAAAAAATTGTATTGTAAACACATTGTATAATATACCTGTAATGCGATATGAAAAACTTAAAAATAAGTAAAAATTGACCTAATCTAGGGGCGAGTACTTTCCAATATAAAGCAATCGTGAAAAATTGTGAGATACTCATAAATCATAGACATATAGGATAAGTACGCCACTGTACATCATAACATTTAGGTACAACTATTGTTGCTGAACATAATCAAGCTTTTCATAAGGTATGCTCGAAAAGTTTGCACGATACAACGCACAGTGAGAACTAGCTACCAATAAGTTGAAATAAAGCAAGGTTTTCCAAAAAAAATCGGTATTTCTTAAAATATAGCAGATATAAAAAATTTGACAAATTACTTTATTTGCTATGAACCGGTGATTCAATTGACGTAGATTGATAAAATTTAAAAATATTATTGTGAAAGTTACACGACATTAAAATTGGAGCAAAAATCATCGTCTTCTTTAACACCTTATATATAAAATTTTCAGACAGTTAAAAAAAATCCAACATTAACAATTGTTTCCCAAGGTATGAATCTATCAACCAATCAAAACTGTAGGTCGATATCATATCTGGTTCAGAAAATATTAACTGTTAAATTTAGGTGAAATTTTTCTTGCTCGAAAGCAATAATTGTCCAGCAGTTTAGTTAAACGAGTATTAATTTAGTATTTCCACAGATATTACTAAATACAAATTTAAAGTTTGGTCACCATCAATTTCTGCAGTTGTTGCATCTTTAGAGATAAGAAAAACTTTTTTTCCAAACCACCTAACACATATTTGTGAGAACTTCCAATTTTTCTATGAATCGAAATTTTCTCTAGGGGATTTGGAAAAATAGTTTAGCTTATCTCTAAAAATTGACAGTGGCCAAATTGAAAATAGAAAGTTTTGTAAAAATTCTGAGTTTTGCCCCGAGGTATAAGTGTTAAATTGGATAGGATAGAGTTACACACATGTATTTATAAAAATTACAAATTCTATAAAATAATTTATAGGAATATGATCCTAATTAAACAACGTTAATCGATTATAAATTAATCAAAACGGACATAAAATTCACCTGGCATATTTCAGCGTTATGATATAAAGTGGAAATTTTTATAACAAGCTTATAGAGATCCAATGTTTACTGTATTTACGCAGGAGATTATAATTATCTCGGAATTTAAATGTATAGTGTACATAAATGAAAAAGTACCTATGAACTTTTTGGTCAAATATCGTCTATTTTTAGGTAGCGTGAAAAAAATTCTTCTCGTTGGTTTGTTAGACAAACTCTAGCTCTAGCCAACATTTGATCTGTTTTAAGTTTCAAGCCATCAAGGGTAGAATAATAATAATTTACAATAAAAAATATTTAATAAATAAATGTCAAATCCTGGGGTAGTCTTACTGTAGTAGCTACTCTACTAAATCAGTCAAAGACATTATAATAAAATGTTATTTATTAAGTGTCCAAAATTAAACAAATAGTGTAAAGTTTAAGATTTAATTTATATCCTCGAAGAAATCTAAAAAAACCTCGAAAATTTTTTTTTATAATTTCACTGAAAAGTTAAATTAAAAGAAATAAGAAACTCTTCCTCCACTAATATTTTTTAAAAAGTAGTTAGGTTTAAAATCCTCTATATGTTTCGAATGTATAAACATTCATCTTCAGGAAAACATTTTTTTTCTTTCTTATTACGTTTATTCCTAATTACTAGTTTACATTTAACCACAAGAAAGTTCTACCATTTTGTTCTTAAACATTCAATTGAAAAGGTCAATCAAGCGTTTAAATTTTACTAAAACATTTCTAGACTGTTGACAAACCATGTTAAGATATATAGATATTTGAAATTCTTGTATTCTAAGTTTCTTGGTGTCTGAGACAACTGTCATTACTTCTGCAGATAAGGGTACCTACTATGGCTAAAACAAGACAAAAATCGCCTCTCCATTTTTTTTGAAAATTTTGTAAAAATATTTCGTTTCCAATACTCCAGTTTAGTACAAAAATATTGATCAGAGTTTAGTGTAGTCTCGTGTTAGCCTTGGTCGTATTGGTGTGTTAAATGTTAATATAAATATTTAGGAATAATGTTTAGTAGGTGTAACAATCAGTATCATTTGCGTGTTGCAGGTATGAGCTTGATAAAAATAAAATTTTAATTATTTATTTATGTAGGTTCGTTATTAAAGCTTATAAACGAAAATTAATAACACTGCCACAGACCTTTACAGGAAAAAATTTATTAATCTATACAGATGTACGCCTCGAACGGATTTTAATTGATAATGCAATAGCGACTATACAGTACATTTCAAGGGAAAGGGGGGGGGGACAAAAAAACTGTAAAATCTCTCTTCCAAGTGACTTCGAAAGAAACGCCCCTCGGCGGCTGCGCCAGAAGGGGGGGGGGGAGGACAGAGGGGGCACTGGCCCACCCTAAAATCATAGGTGTCCCCCAAAATTTTGGTTGGTTTTGTAATGGAATTTCCGTGGGGGAAGAGAGATTTGACTATGAAATTTTTGATGAGAAACGAGTGGTATTATAGAAGGATATAATAAGAGATAAAGAGAACAATGATGACCTTTTTTTTAGGCAAGAGGGAAGTTTTGTTTACCCCGCTTATGCCGTTATAGAGCGTGGGGGAGGCGGCGATCTTTATTTTTTTTTATAAGTCATTTTTGATTTGGGTAGTGCCCACCCTAAAATCATCGGGCCCGCTTATGCCCACCTGCGCCGCCACTGCGCCCCCTCCTTTCTGGATGACCTAGTCGCCCAGTCTTCAAGTATCCACGCAACTTTTTAGCCTTGTGAGGACTGCCTAGCGACTATACAGACTCAAAATATGATGAGAAATAATATTTTCTATAACTTTTTTCGTATTCCTGAAAAAAATGATACTTTCGCCAGTTTGACATTTTTAATTAAATAATACTCATGTGGCCTAAATGACGTAAAATAATGACGTCTAAATTACGTAATTTTTTTGGTAACATGACGTCGAGGACTCAAATATCTCAAAAAACTACGTAATTTAGACCTCAGTCTGCTGCTTGGGTATTACTTTTATAAATTCCAAATATTTATTATAATAAAAATGTAATAAAGGTATATTAAATATACCTCAAAAATTTAAAGTTTAACTACATTTCCGTATAATGTTGCCACTGGTAGAGAATTTAGTAGATCAGTTTAGTTTTATCAACGTGAAAATACAACTTCGTCTATTATTATATTGTAGTGGAGTAAAGAAATATCCAATCCTCAAGAACATTTAAATAGCCCACACTATTTCGACGACCCTGAAATGTGGAGTGCTTTGTTTTAAGAAGTGGAAAGTTGGGTAAATAACACAAAATTATGAGAATAGTGAAAAAGCCCATTCTTATGGTTGCTTTAAATGCAGATTTATTTGTAGACATAATATGACTGTCCTTTCGGGTTCAACCGGAAATACACTCAACTTTGTTATTTTAAACGAAACACGTTTAACATGCGCCATACTTACCTATTTTTAACAACTTTTAAGAATCAATGAAAGTGTAAAAAAATCTCAATTGACACAGAAATAGTATTGTACGATCATTTTCACATCAATAAAAGAACTGAAATTTGAAGCGAAAAAAATGGAGTACGGGCTAGGTGATCATTTTTGCAGTAATCCCTACATTCTATAAAAAATATCGAAATTTAATCACTCTTCCTCTACCAACTAGTTTGTTTTGGTTTTATGGTTTAGATTATTTGTTGCACCCTATGGTTTCCATCTGGGTTTTTGGCACAATGTTGCCTTAACATAAAATTTATTTATATACTAAGCTATTACATTTGCTAACATTTGATGTGTATTTGCGTTGATTTATGAATATGCTTCTTTTGTGTGTAGGTAGGTACTAATTTACACGAGAAGAGTTGATCGCTTGGTAGAGAGCTTCACACAATTTAAGTGACGGTAGGTTAAAATTATTATACAGAGATATACTTATGAACAATTTTAGACTAAACATGGATAACTCATTCCGAGACTATATTATACCCATTCTAATGGTGTCCCAATGCGGCGTGACCGACAAGGTAAAATAACTCGTTTATGGTTAAAGATACAAACAACTTTATAATGAAGAATAAATACAATTCCCATTTTACTTGGTTTTGTTAAAATGTTTCTAGAAACCCAAGTACATGTTTTGAAAATGTTATTTTTAATACAAAGTAAAATGTGAAATTATAAAGTTTCCATAATTTTTAATAAGTTTACCTGCAGTCCTGCTAAGCTTTTTATTTTGTAAATAGATTTACCCACTTGTCTTTCAATACAGGGTGATTCCTAAGTTGATACTTCTTTTTTAGCTGTGTATAGAAGGCATTAAATTAAACAACATTTTTAAATACCTTTTTTCAAAAAACTAAAAAATAAGATACTTAGTACATTTATTTATTACACTATGGATCAAATACGGTCCTGCCTAACTTGCCCGTTGAATAACATTAAGAAAACTTCTGGGTGTAGGATGAGCCCGCAAGGGAAAGCGTTCTGGTATAATCTCGAAGCAGCAGCCGCACTTTGACGACATTCACAGTAAATTAGCACCTACCATATCTACTAATTCATTGTTTTTAAATTTTACCATTTTCACGTGTTACCAATTTAAAATTAACTTGCTTCAGAAAAACACACCGCAACAGATCGCAAAATAAATAACTGATCATGCATGACTAATAAGACAAAAACAACATAAAGTATATATCAAGCTAGGTTTTGATGACCAGGTCCTCATTTAAATTTTTTACTTCTGTATTTCGCCTATTTTTAAGTTTTTTGAAAAAAGGTATTTGAAAATGTTGTTTATTTTAATGCCTTCTATACATAGCTAAAAAAGAAGTGACAACTTAGGAATCACCCTGTATAATACCTAACTAATTTCCTGCAACTTGAAGAAATAGTCCATACTTGAAGTGGAGTGGAAATTTAGAAGGAAAGAAGTAAGAACACAAAGTCTTAATAGTGGAGGAAGACTTTGTGTTCTTATTTCTTTCCTTTTAACTTCTTGCAGTTTTTACTAATTTTGCATGCGCTGTTATTTTTGTAATGGTACATTTTTTACAGAAATATTTTAAACTGTATAAATAAAAGTAGTTTGTACAATAAAAGTGTATATCGTACGAACGAATAAATTAAGCACGACGCCGTAGGCGAAATGCTCAAACTTCCGAGCGGATATGGACAATCCACTCGAGTTGTACAGTATATTTTTTTTACGACCAAACTTACGAACTATACTATTTTTTTTTTAATTCAGGGCGTTGAACCCTGATCATAGGATCCAAACGTACCAAATTCTTTGCAATAATGCTACATTACATTAATTTCCTATGCACTTTCAGCCGGTAATACCTAGATGCATTCTAGCATATTATTAATAAAACTATTATAGATGCCTATGCAGTTTATTATATTGACCACATTGTACCATATACATAAAACTATTAAATAAATATAATAAATTTAAATGTCATAAAAAATAAGGCGGAGCACCAGTAAATAGGGATGTACGATAGTTTTCGATACATTGAAAACATCGATACATCGGAGAAAAAGATCGATGGAATTAGAGTCGATGGTTTATCACATTGATGGAACTCAGGTTCGATGTATCGAAATATCGATAGTTTTCAAAATAAATTGTTATTAACGAATTTCGGGCGGGAAGGCAAGCAGTAGCGGCGCAAGGATTTTTTGGATGGGTCCGATGAATTGAAGGTGGGCACTAACCAAATCAAAAATGACTTCTAAAAAAAGGTCGCCGCTTCCCCACCCTCTATAAGGCTATAAGCGGGGTAAACAAAAACTCCCCTCTTGTCCAAACTGACGACTAAAAAAAAAGTCCTCTTCGTTCTCTTTATCTCTTATTACATCCTTCTATAAAAATACCACTCCTTTGTCATCAAAAATTTTATTGGCAAATACCCCTTCCCCCACGGAAATTCCATTACAAAACCGATTTCCTCAATTTTGGGTGGGCACCCATGTTTGTAGGGTGGGCCAGTGTTGCTGCCTCTTTACTTCCTCGTGCGAAATGGACATTATACCTTTGTACAAACTACTAATCTTACATTAGACTTGATGTCTTCACGTTGCATGTTGCACAATATCTCATTCATTATTAAGTTTTGTTGAGGTTTATTTTTAAAGTGAACCACACTGTAACTTTATATTGTTATTATAAAAGAAAGAGTTATAAAATATTGTTATGTGGATTATACAACATCGTGCGTGGAATACAATACGCGAAAGTATCTGGTATTCAGCAATTAAATGGACAAAGGTGATAAAAAGAAAAGTATTTATCCGCCAAATAAATTTAAAACCAGAATGTTCAGAGCCGTATTTTGAGATCGATTTATATTATGATTAGGCATTTAAAATGCCATTTATTGACTTGGACTCAAATTTGAAAGGACGATTAATAAACAATGTTTCTATTCAAAATTTTGCCTTTTATTTAGAAAGCTTGACTTTAAATTCAAATTTTGATAAAGTCGAAAGGACCCCTCACAAAGCTTATGGGAAATGGCTTTCGGCTAATTTTTCCGATTTTTTAATACTTTGTAGATCTTGACGTCCTGATTAAAAGTGTCTATGGCCGTAATTCATTTCTATGACTAGTTTTTGAGTTATGGCATTTTAAAGTTGTCAATTTTTTACGTTGAGATTTTTTGCATTGTCTAGAGTTTTCACTTGTTTCTGAAAAACTATTAACTTTTTTATTTTTTTTATTACACGGAGGGAAAGTTATAATACATCGTATAAGAAATATAATAATGTTTTATAATTTCTAGTATTATATAATATATAACCATAATAAACTATAAAATTATTATTACCGATTTTTTGAATTTTGAAAACAAAGGACTATATTTTGTTCATATTTTAATAGTACCAAACTATATAGAGGGAATAAATGGATACGTTGTTGTAGAGGTGATGTAGAGTATTTTATTTCTCAAAAAAAAACATGATTGACTAGCTATTTTTTATGTTAAACTCATCGGAAAGGGAAGAATGCCAAATTGTAGTTTATCCAGAACATCTGCTTCAGTGTCACACAGCAAAGATATTTCCATGGCAGACTTGTATATCTGTTCAATTTAAATTTCATAATATCTTTGCCACAAAAGCAAATTCAAAAAAGATTAAAAGACACGATTTCGTTTCTTAAGTTTCTGTAAATACTCTGAAAGCTTGATTGAACCATGAACACAGCTGTTACAAGAATGGTCGAAACCAAACACTGGTACGGTTCTGCAGAACTCGCCTGACTCATACATCTGAAAACCCAGTCAAAAAAAACAGGTAAAAGATTTCAAAGAAACCTTTTGAATCTTTTGAAAACGGTAACTACATTTTTACTTTCTTATACCAATACCTTTATAACAGGAATTTAAAAAATTAATAAATTCCATTTTCAAGGAAACGAAAATACAGGTGTAGGTCATAGGATTTCTTTATAATTTATTGAGTCATTTGCTATCTACGTCATAATGATTAGTCTATATGGTCTATGCAAATTAAAATTATATTTATATGCAGATGGTAATTAATGTTTATTTAAAAACAGAACCAAAACTATTTGACAACGTAGCCAGCGTACTGTGTAGCCACCTGTCACCAAAATAATAATTACGTATACTAGTAGTCCGATATTAAGGTTACCAAACTAAACTTACTTGACAATATTTGATTTATAATCTGCATAATCATTATTTTAAATATAAGCATTATTTTATTTTTATTAATTGTTATCAATGTTATAGGTATAATTTGGAAAGTAATATCTAATTTACATGCAAGGGAGACATTATTAATCGACAGATTAAAAAATTATTAGCTATACTTTTATCCTTTTGTAGCTGAGCTTATAAGGATTTCGTATACAGGGTGTCAAAAGGTCAGGAATATTTGAAATATTTCAAAAACTACTGAAAATAATTTTTTGAAAAATTGTCCATCCAAATGGTTTAAAACAACACACCTAAGAAGGACTAAACCAATTCTGTAATTGTACAAGGTTAGTAA
The DNA here is from genome assembly GCA_935413205.1 of Polydrusus cervinus. Lineage (NCBI taxonomy): Eukaryota > Metazoa > Arthropoda > Insecta > Coleoptera > Curculionidae > Polydrusus > Polydrusus cervinus. The sequence continues at coordinate 4,092,418 of OW284520.1, forward strand.
GAAAAAATAATAACTTTTTTTATTTTAAAAGTGCCCCATTTGTTAACCCTTCCACCACCCCTATGGGCGCCCATGACCAGCAATAACCCAGTCATGTGTAAGCAAATTTCTCTTATCACGACACGAAGAAAAGTCAATTTTTTTTTTGTCCGTATGGGTCAAAATGATTTTTCTTTCCGATACTAACAATCGATAAATGGATTTTTGGACTACAAACAATAGTTGAATATCTTAATTGCTTGAAAACCTTTATTTCTTTTTAATAATAGCTTTTATTTAACTTACAATGTTAGTTTGTGTGTGATGGTATGTGTGTTAAGGGTCAAATGTTGCAAGCTGAATTATAATCACTTCCTTTTAGTTAGTTAGTTAGTTAGTTAGTAGTTAGTAGTAGGTACTTCCTATCACAATGCATTCTTATGATTAAAAAAGCGGACAAACCCGAACAATGGCGAATTAATTAAAATGAACATACTAAGAAAAATATCCAACAAAAACTCAAAAAGAAAAAAAAAACTAATAGTAAAAAAATTGTTGTGAAATTTTTTCCTCTTCGTTCGCTGCCAGGGCCAGTCTTGAGGGGACCTACATCTTAACGTGGGTTCCGAACCACGATCCTCGAATGCCAGTACCACACCTCTGAGTCACTGCCGCGGTTTAAAAAAAACTTTATAAAGAATGCGCTAAAACGATGAAAATAGTCTGAAGTAAATCAAACCCATCCTTTTGTTACAAAATAAAATTTTATATTATAAAAGCTTGTCATTTTAATTTCAAAATGAGTTTTGATAACGGTTAATTGAACCTGAAAGAACGTTCGCAAAAAAAGACATATCCGCTGTACAATTAGGTAAATTAGATGTTTGATTATCTACATACATATACGAGGTCAATATGTTAACATTATATTTCAATGCAATGTAATGATAAGTAGATAATCAGATAACAAATTACACAATGAATCATTTGAAAATCCCATTTATTTATCAATTCGTTCACATAATGTCACATAATGTCACATATGTATACGAAGAGACAATCAAATAAAGTTAATTTCATTGTTTTAATTATATTTAATGCTAAAATATATAAATGTAAAAGTTGTCACAGAGTATTTGAGTAAATTTCAAAAAAGTATGGAAATGTGGCATTGATATATTTTAAAATATAAAAATTATGGAGCCCGGGAGTAAAAAAAAGTTAACACACCTCTGCTATATAATTATAATATTCGTGACGTAGTAGGTATGCATGCGTTTAGATTGGTATAATTTGTTTGATAACAAAGTGAGTACAAGGTAATTTTATGACTAAATTGTGGATTTTATCAGTTCGAAACGGAGAAAGCCAAGGTTATGAACAAATTTAAAAAAAAATGAGCAGCTGGTTTAAAAAAATCATTATCTATATAAAAGTATACTATTTTTAATACAGGGGCTAAACAACTAAGAGTGCGGGTGTGTAGTGAATGTACATCAATATAATTACATAATATATACCGTGTGTTCATATATGTAACTGTTTGATAGAGAGTGCAATTATAAGTAAAAATTGTTTTTACCACATATCGCTAAACTCAATAATAACATTTACATTTAAACGCATTTCCATTGAAAATGGCGAAAATTAATCACCTGATTATGATGTTTAATTGTTTTTTTGACATCACCATAATCATCAGTACATGAAACTATATTATATTTCAGAAATGTGTAGAGTAATAAAATGGGAAATTCGTTCAGTTCGGCTTAATTTCGGTGTCGGCCATAAGCATGATAACTAACCAAAAATTTTAGAGAATTAGGGAAACGGGTATTATAATATATAAAATTATCGACTGGTTAACCACCAAAAGTATTGAATTTGAAGATAATTTGATAAAAAAGGAACTATTAGCTATAGCAAGTTTACACAAACATTGTTTTATGAAATATGCCGTGGAAAATATAGCTGAAAAACATAGGGTAACTGTAACTTATATGGGCGCAAGTGAAAGGATTTGTAGCAAGACACAACACGACATTTAAAATAAAAAACGTTAAGCAACTGCTTGATCAAGCCATTATGGAAGTGACACCAGAGAACTGGCGAAAAGCAGTCCATCATGTCATTAAAGAAGAGAAGAAAATGTGGGATCTTGACTACCTGATCGATCGGACCGTTGACACGTAAATATATATAACGTCAAGAGAAGATGACAGTTCCCCAGATGACGGAGAATATTATGATTTTTTATAATTTAATTTCTGTATAATTTATTTTTTCTATTTTGTATTTTTTTTATAATTGTTAACAAAAAAATAAGTGTACCTAATACTATATACATAATGCACGCCTTTGTCACACCATTTTCAGTGTTTGTGAATGGATCACAATAGGCAAAACCCATAAATTAATACAAACCCGGGTTGTACTTGATGAAAATGAAAAATTTTGCAATGAAATCGATGCCATTATTAATTAATAATTAATTATAAAAGTGGCTTAAATATTCGTTGGATCACTCTGTAGTCTCATTGTCTACCTAATGAGCTTTTATTACTCTACACCTTTCTGAAATAGACTATACAACTCTTTACTATGTTAACCGACGTCTTATCTCTTGTAATAAAAAAGATAGTAATAGTGCGAGTGCCTACTTTATTTTGAACACTCAGTATATGAGATCTTATATAATTCTCTAGAGTTTTTGACTAAATTTTAATTATTTTCGTCTATGGTTTAAACATGTATGCAATAAAATATTTTCTGTTACAAGCAATATACTAAAAGTTTAATTAAAACATTGGATACATAAAGCTCTTTGAGGTTGAGGCAAAATAGGTTTTATTGCAGGGACAGGAGACGAGACTGATAGAGAAACTACAAAGCTTTCAGTACCTTTGAAGTGCATTTGATCGAATAAACCGCATCATACTGCAATTAGGGGCGCGAGGGGTAAGATGAAGATGTAAAGGATGGAAACTTATTTTATATTCCTACCTCATACAGAATCGTTAGAAAAGTTTGCATTAAACATTATTTAATATTTATTATTGTTTTCTTAGATATTTTGATTAAAAAAAAATAATTTTAGACAGTTAATCTCAAGAAAGCCAGCGAAAATATGCTTTCGCTGTAGAATTGCTTACAGGTTATGGCTTTCTAATAAGTCCTAACAAGGACGAAACAGCCTGTCCTTGTCTACCTGTACCCCAGGGAACCCATTAACTTTGGCCCCTCTGTGTACTTTAATTCAAAAGATAGATGCACTATTTTGTCCGCTTGTCGCTAAAACCTTCTTTTCATTTTATTGGTTGGTTGGTTTACCTGAAACTCTCAACTACGTCAAATTTAAATTCTCTACGTCACGTGTTCTTATTACGTGCGTAAGTACCTACGATCTGCAAGAATAAGATGTAATTAATTTAAAAATAAATAAAATTTACTTCGTTGGGTAGTCTGTTGGTGACAAATATCGGAAAACTCAATTTTCTTGAAAATATATTTTCTCTTTTTTTTTATAAAGAGAAAGGTTACGTTATACAGGGTGATTCCTAAGTTGATACTTCTTTTTTAGCTGTGTATAAAAGGCATTAAAATAAACAACATTATTAAATATCTTTTTCAAAAAACTTAAATATAGGCGAGATACAGAAGTAAAAAATCTAAGTGTGGGCCTGGTCATCAAGACGTAGCCTGCTATACTTTATATTGTTTGTTTTATCTCTTATTAGTCATGCAATTTACGGGTCGGTGGTGAGTTATTTGGCAATCCGCTGCGGTGTGTTTTTCTGAAGCCAGTTAATTTTAAATTGGTGAAAATGGTAAAATTTGAAAGCAATGAACTAGTAGCTATGTTGTTAATTTACGGTGAGTGTCATAATAGTGCGGCTGCTGCTTCGAGACTATACGCAGAACGCTTTTCCTTGCGGGCTCATCCTACACCCAGAAGTTTTCTTAATGTTATTCAACGGGCAAGTTGGGCAGAACCAAATCTGATCCATAGTGTAATAAATGAATGTAAGTACCTTATTTTTGAGTTTTTTGAAAAAAGGCATTTGAAAATGTTGTTTATTTTAATGCCTTCTATACACAGCTAAAAAAGAAGTATCAACTTAGGAATTACCCTGAATGAAGAAAAAATTAGTTTATTCAATTACTATATATACAGTAGAACCCGGATTATCCGAGGTCCAAATTAACTGAGCTGATTATATTGATTATCTGAGGTTCAGGGTGTCGGCGTCGGTGATCCGCATTAACCAAGCTTACAGAATTTTTTCAATTAAAATCGTCGGGGAATCCCTGGCCATTCACAGCTAGTATGTGACCGGAATTTAAATTTAGGGGGAAGGTAGTTCTTTGAAACCCAAATACATAGAAGAAATTAATACGTGATAACGCGTTATTTGCAAGTAGAACTAGAGTGGACTATACTGTGAGTTTTCAGATTTCGTACACACTTCGTAGCTGCAGGAAGATTTTCCGTCTTTATTGAGAGCATATTGATTGTTACTCTTAACAGTGACGGCTCGTGGTCTATTTTTCATAATCAAAATAAAAACTTAAACAAAATAATGACTGCAGAAATCAGCTAACTAAAAGCGCCCCAAAATATTTGATATAGTCATTGAAAATTTTTTAATGAGGCCCAATAGCGCAGCAGGTTTGGAGGGAGACAAAACCAGGGTAGCAAAAAAGCAAAGCTACTATAAAAATATTTTTTTTAGCACTCAGGACTATTTATTATGTTTATTTTGCTAAAATGCCTTGTAAAACATGCAAATAATAACATGATAATATCAGTTATATATGCCACGAACTAATACGATAAGAAAAAAAGATAATGAAATAAGTCGATCACTCATAACGTATTTTTAGTCCATAAATTGCACTTGACACTAACTATAAAAATGTATGTACAGAGGTGACTCGTCTACGGTGGCGTGCAATGCTGTTTTAATCAGGGTAGGCAAAAATTGCCTTTAAGACAAAAAATTACCTTCCGTAGCCTTCAAGCATCTAAATTTGAAACTTAATCACAAAATGCCTGGTTTTTGAGTTTGTGGAAAAAACACTGTGGCAGAAAATTAATAAAACGACATTATTTGTAAATGAGTTTAGGTTTTGCGTTTTAAATCCTGCAAAAGGTCGCTATCCAGAGAAATTATTGTTAATAAGCGTGTCTCTCCCTGTGTGTTTTGTAAATATGTAGGTATACATTCTTGTTAATCCAGAAAATGATCGTTCTGCAGACGCGCTGCTAGCCGGAATAGTAACAACTAACGCCTTCATATTAATTTTTTTTTTCCGAAACCCGACGGCGCGAAGTCTAGCAAAAGGCCGAAAATACTAATTATAAATTAAAAATCTATCATCCACCTGATTAAAGTAATGTTGCCAAAAACGAGGTCAATTATTATGAGAAATATGATGATAAGCTTACTGATTATTAAATATTATGAACCTATCAGCAAAAATGATTTTAATTGTCACAAAAGTGCTTCTTATTTTACGATATCTTATCCGTTATCCCTTTAAAAAAAAACTTAATTTAACTAATTAATAATAAAACTTATAGAGGCGTGTTTCATATTTTATATTGAGAAAGCGAAGTATTTTCCCAACTACGGTAAAACTTAAAGATTGGCACCGATGCACTTACCAAATGCGGGCTGATAGATGAAAGAAGGTTAAAGGTTGCGACGGGTTTATTTGTTACATCTCTTTCTACCCTATTGCCTACCGGCTCTCGCTTGCTTCCACTCGTACAAAAGCAGTGCTTTTGCATAAGACGCTAATGTACAGCGAGATCTTTGCTTTTATACGGTCTTACGGAATGCTTATACAGAGATCTAGTTTATGATATAAATAAGCAAAGAGTGCGTTCGTGGAAATGATATAGGATGCATTTTTTGGTCCTATATTATTATTTATTATATTAATGTAGAGATAAATTGCCACAGTTGGATTACACGGATAAAAACTAATATATAAAAATAAATTGTTTCTGTTTATTTTATTGTTCCCAGGGTAGGCAATGATTTTTTGTCTATATTGTATTCACGCCACTGTTCGTCAACCATAATTTTAGTAAAATGGTACAATATTACAGATTGAAAATTATGTCAGGGGCACCGATTTCATGGGCGCAATGGGTGATTACCCATTAGTGAAATCCACTCAGGGCGACGCATACAAACCAGCCAGACCAAAGTTATAAGCATTTTTTTATTTACTACTTTTGCCCTCCAACCCCCTCTTATTTAAAAAACTTAAAAACAAAAGTTATTCAGAATTCTTTATACAGTGTCTGCCCAGATTTAGTTAACAACCCTAATAACACACTATATTCTAGGAATGTTCTACAGAAGTCCTATGAAAGTCTGAATGTTCTGGACATTAAAGGAATATTTTTTCAGTACTTTCACGGAACAAAAAAAATTGAAATTTTGACGTGCATTATCTTTATTTATTTTTAAATAACAATGTTTTAACTGGTAAGTATCTCCAGTCGTCTTCAGATGAATACTGCACAGTATTTTAGTAAAATTACGGGAATTTTTTTAAGCTGGGTGGGAAAATTTTTTTTTTATCCCTAAAGATGATCAAATTTAAATTTCTGAATGAACATATCGCCAAATACTGAATTTTTATGCCTCCACAGCATGTAAGTAATAGATTGTAATAAATATTCACAAAACAGAAACAAATAAATTCACAAAGAAATATTTTAACATGGTTTTATCAATTGAAATTGTGTTAATTTCTGATAAATGATGAAGTAAATTTTCTTGTCTGCAATTTATTATTCAAAGGCAGTTACGTCCTGTATACTTTTTCATTTCTAGATGTGCATACTAGTTTCTTATTTAACAATTCAGCTTATCGAACATGTTAAAAAGGAATAACGGATTGTCAAAGATAGAATTATGAATTCTTGAAACCACAAATAGCTTTTTCGTATTTCCTAGAAATGTTAGGCAATAACAGGATAGACAGTCATAGACATCGGCATGAGCGTCGTTACGATTTTTTTAGGGGGAGGTGACAGCCACCTAGGCAACCATATAGGTAAAAAGGGTAGCAGGGAATAAGCGTCGCAGGCAAACCTTTTTTTTCGATCACGTTTAGTTAAGAGTTTATAGTGAAGATTATATTGTTTTTAAATTTTTCCCATTTTGTTACTTTAATTACGGCTTGAAGAGGGCTTTTCCTCCCCTCTGGCTGTGCTCGTGGAACCACAACACTATGGCCTATTTCAGAAAGGTGTAGAGTAATAAAATGGGAAATTCCGTCCAGTTCGGCTCTTTAAAAAATATGGATTTTGTCTGGGAAAAGGATAAGCGTAAACCACTTTTACTGGAAAGCGATGAAATTGTTTGCTGGTGACGAAAATACTTGAGAAGTATAAAGCAGTACAGAAGAGAGCAGAAGAAAATCTTTTATCTTGATGAAACGTGGATTAATGAAGGTTATATAGTACCAAAATTGTGGCAAGACAAAAATATAACCAGCGCTCGCCACGCTTTCAAGGAAGGCCTGTCACCGGGTATTAAGGTGCCTTCAGGTAAAGAGAAGAGACTAATAATCGTCTATATTGGAAGAGAAGAGGGATTTTTAAAAGTTTAGTAGCTTCATGCATGCCTATTAAGTGAAGGTGGTCATTTCCACCAATTTTTATAAAACAAAATTTTGCATTATCAATATTAATAATAATAGTAAAGCTAATTTAATTTAATTATTTTAATTAAGAACGGTGTGCCTGAGGAGAAAAAAGCAAGAGACCAGTTTTATGCAGAATTGACCAGGCTAATCAGAAATAATATCAGTGGCGTACCACTTTTTTTCTAAAAAATATATAATCGATTAGTTTTGAAAATTATTCTATTGGCGATAACGCTGAAACGAATGGAGATATCGAGCTGCGGTTTAAAACATTTTTCTAGCAAATTTCATCTACTTTTCGATTATGGTATCATAATTATACCGTATGATTTATTTTTTCGGAGTAAAATCAAAAAATGTGTTATTATTGCAAATTGCGCCCTCTAGCATTTTTTTGAGAACTATTATGGACAACTAAATACGATTGGTGAAAGTGCATACATTTATCTTCCAAACAGTCTTTAGTTTGCTAAAATCGGATAAGTCGTTTAAAAGTTACAGCGATTTAACTGATTACACTTTCAACAGCCCCCCCCCCCCCCTCTTATTAAAGTCGCTACGCCAATGATGCATAATTGTCCAAGCTTTTTAATGGTGTTATCAAAGATATACCTTAATGTCGAATTTTCGGAGATATGTAAAATTTTAAAATTTTACTTTTCAATTACGCCCTCTTGCGACAAAATGCGGAACTTAAAAGTTATTTCCAGCATTTTCTCTTGGACACTTTTGTCATAAAAAAATTTACCCGGATGCTGTACGATTACTAGTTTCTGAGATATGGCGGGCGGTCATTCTTAGTTGACCACCCGGTACATACTGCACGCCTTTGTCACGCCATTTTCAGTGTTTGTGATTGGGTAACAATAGGCAAAACCCATAAATTGACCCAAACCCGGGTGGTACTACCTGCACTTGATGAAAATAAAGAATTTTGCAATGAAATCAATGCCAAATTATGAGAGTGGCTTAAATATTCGTTGGGTCACTCTGTAGTCCCTTTGCATACCTAATGAGCTTTTATTACTCTACACCTTTCTGAAATAGACTCAATATAATTTATCAGTTTATCACAGAAAGTTTTTAAATAATAATTGCCCTATATTGTTGTATGTGGGATTTATGGTCCATACCTAATAAAAACTGTAATAAATCTTAAATACAAGAATTTAATCTCTGTTTAATAAACTAAAATAAGGTGATAAAGTGCGATTTAGAAATTTATCTAAAATAGAAATGAATGCCATTAAAGAAATCTACAAATTCTTTGCCCAGAGTGTAGTAATTTTATATAACAATTGGTAATAAAATATTATTTAAGAATTAAAAGGTTTAGGAAAAACTCGTTAACTTTCGCAACGTCATTCATTGTTTCCAGTTCAATGTAAATTCCCATGTGATAAAATAAAATAATGCCATATTTTACAATTAAAAAGAACCATCACATAAAAGTGTCCATTTTTATCGTACTTACTTAAATATACCGTGTGTCTACTTTTAAAAGATCTATCATTAAGCCATTAAAAAGCGATACGGCGGGTGTCTTAACGATGTTTCTGTATAAAGAAATTAATTTTAATTTAACTAAAAAATTATTTTCATGAAATGTATCATTAAAGTTCTTTAGTATGTTGCAATGTAGCATGCTAGTAGCATTTATAATAATCCAAACCTAACTATTATAGGCTTAAATTTAAAAGCCACAATGAAATAAATTTTTCTAATGCAACTTTTGTATTACTAAGAGCTAACAGCAGCCCCGAAGGCGTTGCCAGATGTGTGTTTTAGAAACATACCAAGTAGTACTCTCTACATACAAATATAATGTAATACAAGGTAATATGTACAGGGTGTCCTGAATTCGAGGGTGACCATTGGGATCTCTGAAACTTTAAGAGATACGAACCGTTCTACTCATTTTTCCATCAAACCTACAATTTTGTTGCTCAGTTAGGGTAATATCTACTGGTTTTTCTTTTTTTTATTTATTGTCCTGAAGATGAATGCTTCTGCGTTCGAAACATGTAGAGAAGTTTTTAAAATATTTCTTTAATATAACAGTGGAGGAAGACTATGTTCTTATTTCTAAATTCCTTCTAAATTTCCACTTCACTTTCAGTATGGACTATTTCTTCAAGATACGAACAAGTTTAAATTGTACCAAAGTTGTACAATTTGGTGCTTAATCAAATATCTTTTAAAAATTGAGGATATTCCTAGTAGTTCTAGATAAATCTGGATAAAAGCGATATTTTGAATATTTGTTTTTTATTTTTTCTTAACTTTATCTGCAGAAAAATGTCCACCAGCCGCAACTGCAAATTGTATGAATAATTCCTGGATTTTAAAAAATCTTTATGGAAACCCTACAAACAGGTGTTTAATCATACATAGTAATAGATGTAATGATAACTTTCGTACTGATATGAATTCATTATAATAGCAAAATTACATACTGGAATTTCATCCGTGGAAAGTAAGGTACTTATATACATACATGTTTCAATTCTGACAATTAGGGTAAAATGGTGGAGCGCCGGCCACAATATTAATTACAACCGATTTGCTTTAATTTTTGTTGTAGTGTATATAAGGGAACATTACATAAAATTTGTGTGTGTACTTTTTGATATGTTTAAACAATTACTGAGAAAATAAATTTAAAAAACTATTGGAACAAAAACATGGACTTTATCAAATCTGCATCATGAAAACGACAACTGGACAATGTTAATAATGCTTCAATATTTACTAAAATATTTATATGTATTATAACATAGCAGAATAGCAGTTTTATATCTCTAATATTAACGGAATGATTAACGTACTCTTACAGCCCCTGTAAGTATGAATATTTATTACTGGGCTTTTTGTCTAGAGACTTTGAGCCCATGGCAAAAAAAGTCCTGTATTGAGTGTATTGATAGGTAGTAGGTAGTCCATCCTAAAATTTTAGAAAAATTAGGTGAGAACCAAAATAGGTTCCTTAATGACGTGCTAATATTTTAGGGTGTGATTTCTTAAGTCATTTTATAACGAAAAGATCATATAAACATATGTCCTAAACAGCTTAAATTTTTTGTTACAGGGTGTTGAATTTTTTTTAATGCGTTTTTAGAATATCTCCGAAATGAGGTGCCTGAGGAGAAAAACGCAAGAGACCATTTTTATGTAGAATTGACCAGGCTAATCAAATATAATATCCACATGGAAAAATGTTAGTGGTGTACCACTTTTTTTCTAAAAAATATCAGATGACATGTTTGCAGGGACGCCACTGGTGGGACAAAAAAATAACTTTTATAACTAAAACATGTAGTTTTATGTCCTATTAGCACATGCCAAAATTGAAAATATTATTTAAAGTACTTTCGGAAATATTACAAAAAACGTATTAAGTAAACAATCAACACCCTGCAGCAAAAAAATTAAGCCGTTTAGTACTTATGTTTATATGAACTTTTCTTCATAAAATGACTCGGGGAATCACACCCTAAAAGGTTATTCTTATGTAAATTATAAGTTATCATGCCCCTATTCTACCCTACGTTCTGACAATGTATTAAGATCAGTTTATGTGTTGTTGCTATAAAACTTTAGCAAAAAACTTTACAGTTCATTGAGATTACTTTTTGTGTCGTCATTTTATTATAAAATGCACGATGTGCTATGTAAGTTTCATCTATAGCGGTTGTTACGGTATAGAATTAATTTTTAATAATAATCATTATCTCAAGGCGTGTGGAAATATGTATTTTTAAATTAATATTAAAGAAAATTAATAAAAAAAAATTATACGCGTATAAAATACTGGTTTATGTAAGTTTATAAATTTAGAAAGTTGCGGATACATGGGTTATTTTGAGCTGATATAAACGTCTTTTTACATTAGGTGCAATTTTAAGAAAAATTGCCTGAAAGCATGCGCTTTGAAGACATTTTAATCAGCTAATGAAGGTTTTAAATGGGGCTCTTAAGGTTTGTAGAATTGGTAAATACTATTTAGCTGAAGACGACTGGAGATACTTACCAGTTGAAACGTTGTGACTCAAGACAAATACAGACAATGCAAGTCCAAAACTCTACTGTCGTTCGAGGATTACACTCCGATTGCTTACGGATATATCCGAAAAAAACCGAAATTTTCATTTCTGGTTTTTAATTTTTTGCGCTTTCATTTTTAACTTGGTGAAAAAATGAAAACCACTTTTTCATAGCCGTTTTTTATGTTCTACAAGATTGCGTTATTAGTTTTTAAATTCGACGTTTCGTTCTTTAGTTATCAACCTCAAGTCAATTTTTTTAAATACGGACCTGGAATTTTAAATACAGTTTTAGGGATTTCTAAGCTTAAGAAATTTAATACAATGTACAAATTTTGGAAATTTTAATGTTTTGCCTTCTAACAACACATTTTTCAAATTATCTTTTTCATTTCATTACGGTTCTAAACATTTAGAGCCAAACTAAAAACAAAAGATTTCGGATTTAAAAAATCCGTACATTTTTACTCAAAGAGGTCTAATATTTGATATTTTGTAAGATTGTAAGAGAAAAGACTCAAAGTCACGGCTTCAAATATTTAGGTCTGCTTATTTTTGTTACTAGTTTTGCCTGAAACTAGCATCATCAAATCTTCTAAACAGTAAAAAAAATTGTAATTGTTTTTGAAACAAACATAACCGCATCACAGTAACATAACCAGGCTAACACTCCAGTTACCTTTTCTTTACTCGGGAGCATTATTTTTTTTCTGTTTTACAGTATTTCGTTCTAGGTCTAAGGTAAAAACCATAGGACTTAAGATATACGTTATATTAATCAAATAAATAAAATACTATTAAAAAATGGAATTACTTGTCATGCCTTAAAAACTTGCTTACTTCCTAGCTTAGAGTATTGTGACGGTTAATCTTATTGAAAAAATTAACAGCCTAAACACCATAACTTTTATTATTTAAGTAATTATAAAAATAATTGCCAGGGCATCAATCATCAATCTATGAGAACATTTTGTTTTGCATTTTTATGTTTTTGTGGCTCTGCTCCCGGGCCCCTTTTTAGCCCTGGCCCGTGTGCTTCGCACACATTGAACACCGGTAGTTCCGCCACTGATTACACGTGCTGGAGGCAATATTGTTATTGGAGAAATTACTATTGAAGCGACGCGACGGTGGATCGGTGCATTTTTCGCCATACGTAAAGTTATTGGGAACTTCCTTCGATCAGTTCTTGAACCACAAAGCTTTATATTTTTCTTCTTTTCATTCGCATTTACGTTATGTGACTATACAGTGAAGTAGGGACTTTCGAAAAAAAAATCATAGAATTTTTATATTACAGAAATACGCACTGAGGAAACAAAGCTGTCATGATGCGTTTAAATAAATAATGTTCCTCTTACCGATACCTAGTATTTTATTCATTCATATCAGGGACAGAAAAAATCTTCAAATCTCGAGCAATAAGTTAACAATGATAAGTATAATATAGTTCCTTCTTTATCAAATTATCTTCTTTTTTCTTCGGTTATAGTTATCATAAATATTTTAATGCACAAAATTTACCTGCGCCTATGGCCGACACCGAAATTGAGCCGAACTGAACATAATTTCTCATTTTATTACTCTACACCTTTCTGAAATATACGTTAGACCTCACATTGCACAGTGAACGAATATCTGGATGAGGTTGGTTTGACAGAAAGCCCGGATTTTAACAGGGATAAACTCAAAAGAGCTGTTCGTTGTCGTCCTGTGCCATCTCTCACTCTGCAAGAACTAAGGTTGGTACTGGAAGAGGAATATCAATTTATCTCTCAAGAATAAATTGACCTATCAGGGAGAAGCATCCTTTCAAATTAAAATTTAATTGTATCCAGTAAAGATGAACGTCAAATGAAACAACTCGTCAAATGGTCCAGATCACCAATTTTTGTTTAGTTTTTAGCATCAAGGGGACTTAAATGAAATAAAATGTCGTAACCCCGTCTAAGTATAAGATGCAAAATTCTGAAATGTTCATGTTTATGTGAAGTAAAATAGAAAAAAAAATTCTCTTTTCATGGTATGGCAGCTCAGTGGTAGAGTTGCTGCTGTAGGCGACCGTGGTTCGATCCCCAGACGCCCGATAAAAAGAAGTATCAAAGAGGTCTAAAAATGACAATTGTCGATTCCTGAATACGTCCCATTGGAGCAGGTAATCCTGCCTTTAGGGGACCGACAGATAAATCATGTGGTTCGGATCCCACGTAAAAAAATGTAGATCCCGCCTGGCTGACATTACCAGATATTAAACAAAATAATTCCCAAATTTTTGAAAATTTTAACGAAGGGCCCTTCCATGTATGTATGGAAGTATGGAAGGACAGGATTTATGCAATAATTAAAGTTTCAATGCATTTCGAAGAATTCTGTATAGGTACATTTTTATTCATGGTCAAAATATATTTTAAAAAATCAGTCTGCTACCAACTTACCATATTTGCTGTATTTTTCCTAATATTAAACTTAATGACAACCTGAATAAGGCCAATTGCCTTTTTAGTAAATAAATACATCAATATTACTAAATAGCTAGTGAATCCTTAAAGAACTAGGTGGGTTGATAAAGGTACCCACTTAATTAAGTTTCTATGACATTTACACAATATTTTATAAATAATATTTATTTATTACCGACAGATTATAATGGTTTTCAATTTCCTACAAATTTTCGTAACTACAGATATTTCAATTTCATTGTCGTATGCCATGACCAACTTTTAACATCTGGCTCGCTTAGATAATAATAATTGTAATTTGTAAGGTAAGTAGTGTAAGCGATAATATAGGCCAGTCAATTTACATTTTTGTAAAGCTACGCTGAAAAAAAAACTCTATACACAATATCTCTAGTTTTGTATTTTACTTATACAGGGTGATTAATGAGTTGATACTTCTTTTTTAGCTGTGTATAGAAAGCATTAAAATAAACAACATTTTCACCTTTTTTAAAAAAACTCAAAAATAAGGTACTTACATTCATTTATTACACTATGGATCAAATACGGTTCTGCCTAACCTAAACGTAATCTCGAAACAGCAGCCGCACTTTGACGACACTCCCTAAATTAGCACCATATCTATACTAGTTAATTGTTTTCAAATTTTACCATTTTTACGTTTCACCAATTTAAAATTAACTTGCTTCAGAAAAACACACCGCAGCGGATTGTTCAACACCACCCGTAAATTGCATGACTAATAAGAGATAAGAAAAACAACATAAAGTATAGCGGGCTACGTTTTGATGATCAGGCTCGCACCCGCGATTTTTTACTTCTGTATCTCGCCTATTTTGAAGTTTTTTGAAAAAAGATATTTGAAAATGTTGTTTATTTTAATGCTTTCTATACACAGCTAAAAAAGCAGTATCAACTTAGGGATCACACTGTATACAATTGAAAAAGAAAGTAAGTTTAAAAGCATAAGAATGCATATTACAAAAGAATATCATTACGTCAGTAGAGTTCTGGACTTGCATTGTCTTTACTTATTTTGAATCACAACGTTTCAACTGGCAAATATCTCCAGTCGTATTCAGGTTAATGCTAATAGCTAACTTAAGACTATGTACCGGGTGCTGAACTAAGAATGACCGCCAGCCATATCTCAGAAACTAGTGATCGTACAGCATCCAGCATTAAATTAAATTAGCTTCATGCATGCCTATTAAGTGAAGGTGGTCATTTCCACCAATTTTTATAAAACAAAATTTTGCATTATCAATGTTAATAATAATAGTAGAGCTAATTTAATTTAATTATTTTAATTAAGAACGGTGTGCCTGAGGAGAAAAACGCAAGAGACCATTTTTATGCAGAATTGACCATGATAATCACAAATAATATCCACATGGAAAAATACCAGTGGCGTACCACTTTTTTTCTAAAAAATATATAATCGATTAGTTTTAAAAATTATTCTATTGGCGATAACGCTGAAACGAACGGAGATATCGAGCTGCGGTTTTAATATTTTTTCTAGCAAACTTCATCTTCTTTTCGATTATGGTATCATAATTATACCGTATGATTTATTTTTTCGGAGTAAAATCAAAAAAAGTGTTATTATTACAAATTGCGCCCTCTAGCATTTTTTTGAGAACTATTATGGACAACTAAATACGATTGGTGAAAGTGCATACATTCCTCTTCCAAACAATCTTTAGTTTGCTAAAATCGGATAAGTCGTTTAAAAGTTACAGCGATTTAACTGATTACACTTTCAACAGCTTCCCCCCTCTTATTAAACTTGGTACGCCAATGAGCATAAGACCAAAATGATGCATAATTGTCCAAGTTTTTTAATGGTGTTATCAAAGATATACCTTAATGTGTAATTTTCGGAGATATGTAAAATTTTAAAATTATACTTTTCAATTACGCCCTCTTGCGGCAAAATGCGGAACTTAAAAATAATTTCCAGCATTTTCTCTTGGGCACCTTTGTCATAGAAAAATTTACCCGGATGCTGTACGATTACTAGTTTCTGAGATATGGCCGGCGGTCATTCTAAGTTGACCACCCGGTATTTCAATGCTGTTTTCCTTAGAACTGAGTAGATTTTACCAAAAAAAAATTATTTCATTTTTATGGGTTGCTTTTACCCCCTTGGAGGGCGAGTTTTGCACTATCCTTTTTTAGTGGAAGTCTACATCGTAAAATAAAGCTGGGGTGTTTTAATTCAGAAAAAATTCTTTTAAAAGTCCTTTACTGGCCTATATAGTAAATATATCCATTATATTACCAAGACACCATGTGGGTATATGGCGAAATAAATAATACCGTAAACTGTAAAAAACTTGGATTATTCATGCGGTAAATAACGTTTAAAATATTTCATTTATGTTTAATAGTAAAATAAACACCAGCGTTATTTGTGTATTTAATTAAAGTGAAAATGAAATGGATTTTGCATTTATATGACATGACGCGTATAAGAAAATATTTATACCAGCAAAGTAAAATATGGCTTATCTGACACTTCATATTTTGTTTCGCTTTCTCGAAAAAATATACAATAATTTTTTATAAACTACTTCCTTCCTATTTTATAATAGTAGGTACTTATTGTCAGTGGCGTAGCCAGAAAATATGCTCGGGGGGGGGGGCTCAGTGGGCGTAAGTAGGACATTTTTTTTCTACAGAAAGTGACAGTCGGGACTATACATGTATTTCATGAAATTTTATCTAGCAAGAACGCGGAAAAGCGCCTCAAAAATGTTTTTTTTGATATTTCTAGTTCGCTCTTTATTAAAAAAAAAAACATTTTTTATATTTGTGAAAAATATGATATTTTGTCAATCCAAAATTTTAACATAAGACGTATGTATGACTTGAACCAGCGTTTTTCGGGCTGATTAAAAATAAAGTAAATATCGCTGATCACGCCAAAATTGATAATGTTTTTTAGAAATCATGTATTTTAGGAGCGTAGATCTAAGAGCAGTTTTTGGTGAAAATGCTTAGGTTTTGAAATACTCCTTCTTAAGTGCCGTTTTGTATATTCATA
Organism: Polydrusus cervinus; assembly: GCA_935413205.1. NCBI lineage: Eukaryota > Metazoa > Arthropoda > Insecta > Coleoptera > Curculionidae > Polydrusus > Polydrusus cervinus. Next base: position 4,109,622 of record OW284520.1, read on the forward strand.
ATAAAGCATTCTCGTTTCTCCCCGCACTATTTTTTAAGTTTAAATTATCACATTTCTTCCATAAAAATGTTTGAATTAAAATTTTTACTTTAATTTTTCTCTTTAAAAATAAATAGGTACCTAATTGTTTTTTGTTTTTGTTGTAAAAATATTTTACTACATTAGGTTATATTTTTGTTGATTTAAAATAGCTCTAAAAAAGGAAAAACGGAACAGACAAGTATATGATATTGTAAAATATTATTCTTTTTACTCGTTTTCCTATAAACTTGCATCCTAAATCAATAACTAAAACGATATGCGTCCGAAACCTTAATCTGTATATAAAACAGGACTTTTAGAAGGATACGTTTAAAAACTAAACGTTTCCTACAAGACCTTTGTAATCTAAGCCAAGAATACATTATTTAAAAATTTAAATTAAAAGTCCAAGCGTAAGACGAAAAATTAGGTTGCAATCTGACTTTTAGATCCGGGTTGGGGGGGGGGGGGGGGGGCGCTGCAGCCCGGCAGCCCCCCCCCACCCTAAATACGCCACTGGGAACGACCACTTCTTGGGGAATTTCTTCAATGTAAATGATGAGTGTTTAGAGCTTCATTTTTAGCAAATAAACAAACATAATATATTAAAATTTCGGTTTTTATTGTTCATTAATTATATTTTTTTTCTCAATATATTTTTTCATTATTACTTTACAAGTTTTAAAATAGTGCAGCTCTTACGAAAAATAAGATAATGAAATGATTGAAGAAAAAAAATATTAAGAATACATCTAAGATTGTAGGTAACAGTTTTTAAATAAAATTATCAGCCTCAATTTTTCGACAGGGTGTTTTGAAATTATTACAAAAAGTATATTTTATTTTATCATTAAAATAATAAATAAATTTATTAACAAACCGGAAAAAGATTAATCGTAAAAATCGGATTAAAAGTTATAGACCATCAAATGTAGCTAACATTTTGATGTGTCTGAATATTGTGCCGGGGAATTCATAATAAAAAGTTAATTAAAATGTCACTTTAACCACCTACATGATGTAAAGGTTTAAAAAATTCCTCGTCATTTCTTTACTAAAAAGGAAATAATGCTTAATCAGGCTTGCCTAAATGTCATAGTCATATTATAAAACGACAACAAAAAATAGTAAAAAACTTATAAAAATTGCATAAAAGATGTGAAAGATACAGTTCTTTTAGAAGTAACATATTTGCCAGCTTCCCCCACCCTTATTATTAAAGATACGAAAAAAAATCTCTATGACCACACTGCCGCCAGCTTTCCATTCCTGATCTCAAAACAGTGCCTTAAAGGGGCAATTTTTAATATAACTTGTATAGAAAATTTTGTAAAAATAAAGTAAAGTTGTGATGCTTCTTATAAACATAAATGATAAGTAGCTTTTAAAAGCCAGATAAAGTCACGGTAAGTTTAACTCGACGTGCGGTGCTGGTCTCTTGCGCACCGAAAACACTACCTACGCTTTTACCTAAAAGAAGGGTTTCTCGGAAAAAGGGCACAACTAAAAAAATTGCAGAAAATGTCAACTACTTTTAATCTTATAGGTAAGTAAAAATATTGAATCGCGTGTAAAGTTGCATTTATTAATTTGGTGGTTAACCTCTTCGACTGAAATTGACTCTATGGACGCCCATGATTAGGGGTCCTGGATTGAGTAACGGGCTTAGGCCCCCTATAACCAAATATAGGTCCTGCTTTTGAGGGCTTTTTCAAAGAATACTCTACGGTATCAATTGGAGACATGATTCAAACAGAAGATAGGATATTATGCATGTGGGGCCACGGCCTATTTTTGGTTATAGGGGGCCCTAGGCCCGTTACGCAATCATGGGCCCCTAATTCTGGGCGCCCATAGAGCCAATTTCAGGCAGGGACGGGGAGGGTAATCACCCAAAAAAAAAGGACCGCAGTAGTTGGTACCAAGAACTTCTGTTAAAAGTGATAAATAAAAATAATTAGGTTCTAGGGGGCACCCCTCCCCCCATGGGCACTAATGAACCTCACAATTTCTTAGGTTTTTTTAAAATAAGTTACGTAATAATATTTTTTATTATGCTTCAATAATGATATAAAAGAAAACAATCACTTCTTCGATTAATTAATTATTATTATTAAAGTGGTAAAAGTTATTCTTTTGGAAATAACTCTGAAACGAAAGAAGAAGATATGAAACTGGGGTATTCACAGTATGTCTTGCAAATTTAAAATACTTTCCGAATATGATGTCATAGTTTTACCGTATGATTTAAGTTTTCGGGACAAAATCAAAAAAAATTGTTATTATTATACATACATAATTCCGAAGCAAACAAAGATACCGGACTGAGGTTTTCACGTTTTTTCTAGAAAACTTAATCTACTTTCCGATTACCGTATGATTTAAGTTTTCAGGATAAAATCAAAAAAACTGTTACTACCATAAATTACGCTATCTAGCTATTTTATTAGGAACTATCTATCAGATAAAGTTGGAATGACATATTTCAATACAATAATAATATTTCATTTTATATCATTGTTCTCAAGACATGCGCCGATGAACTTACACCAGTATTTTGTAGACTTTTCAACTTATCCTACAAAAAAGGAATATTTCCATCCTGCTGGAAGTCGGCGCGTGTCCAGCCCATTCCAAAGAAAGGTAAAAAGACCCTGCCAAGCAACTACCGACCCGTCGCATTGCTTTCAGTAATTTCAAAAGTAATGGAGAAAGCTATTAACCAACAACTCCTAAAGTATCTGGAAGGGCTTAACATTATCAGCGACCATCAATACGGTTTTCGTAAGTCCAGATCAACAGGTGACCTTCTGGCATATGTCACCCATCTTTGGAGCAACACCATCGAACATCATGGAGAATCCCGGGCTGTTGCACTGGACATCTCTAGGGCTTTTGATCGTGTTTGGCACGATGGGCTTCTAAGTAAATTGCGATCCTACGGTATGCCTAATGGATTCTGTTTATGGTTAACCAGCTTCCTTAAGAACCGTTCTCTGCAAGTGGCGATTGACGGGTTTCTCTCAGACACCTTCACCATCAATGCCGGTGTTCCTCAAGGGTCCATATTGTCGCCTACCCTCTTTTTACTGTATATTAACGACCTTCTAGTGAAAACCCAAAATCCAATTTATAGCTTTGCTGATGACAGCACACTTGTCTCATCTTTTACCTTGACTCCCCAAACATCCGCTGCCGACGCACATCTTCGCAGGTAGCATGAAGTATTGCGCCTCAACAAAGACCTGGAAGAAATTTTGGCTTGGGGTGACAGTAACCAAGTCGAATTTAATGCTAAGAAAACCCAGGCAGCAGTCTTCTCCAAAAAGGTTAACATTGCAGAACCGGATATAGTCATGGCAGGACACGCAATTCCCCTGGCACCGTCTATTAATTTGCTGGGGGTCAATCTGGGAGGTAATATGTCTTGGCATGATCACGTTGCCGCAATTGCCAAGGCAGCTGCACAGAAACTTGGTGTATTTTTCCGCACCAAAAGGTTGTACACACCTCATCAACTTATGACACTCTACAAAGCCCAGATTCGACCATCATTAGAATATTGCTCTCATGTCTGGAGCTCTGCACCCAAGCACACCCTTCGGCTACTGGATTCCATTCAAAGGAGAGCCATTCGTCTGATCGGCGACCCCGAGCTGACCAAGACCCTCGATAGCCTGGAGCATCGAAGACAGGTTGGTGATTTGGCTCTCTTTTACAGATATTTCCATGGTAGGTGTTCGACTGACATTGCCCACTTGATTCCACCTAGAGCAATTCAAAACAGAAATACACGGCAAACCACTGCCGCTCATCCATATGTTGTTCAGCTTAGTACTCCTCGAACTTCATTGTTTAAGAATTCTTTCATCTGGAGAACGTCATCTTTGTGGAATGATCTTCCTGAGGTCGTGTTTCCCAATGAATACAATCTTCAACGTTTCAAGACCAACGTTAATCGCTTTTTTCGCACTCGCACCGCTCCCAGAGCGCCTTAAAGGATTTTTCCTACAGTGCAGGTGTTTTATCATAAAAAAATAAAAAAAAAAAAAATTTACCTGTTGAGAAAATTTACCTCAGCGCGCTAGTGGTCGATTCCCGTTTAACTCCGGTAACTGTTTTTAAAATTCGTTAATGCTACGTAACTAGGGTAAGGTCGTTGGGCTTTGTGTACATTTTACAGGTTTGCGAACCGGAAGTACGAACAATACTAAAAAAGAATCCAGTTCTGAATTATGTTGTTTTAATTGTTTTGTAACATGCAACGCTGATGTGATAACGATGACATAATAACATAGAAAAACGCAGACATATATTTTTTTTTATAAATAAAATTCGTTATAACTTCCCTTGGATGTGATAAATTCGATTATAGTCAAAACGCCCATTCCAATTTGTGTTTATAATATTACTGATTTATTGTTATGCAACTATTTATTTGGAGGAAAATCTGAAGTGTTCCTCATCATTTATCATTTCTTGCCATTCTTTTGAATTAGGCTTTTTTCCTCTTCGTTCGCTGCCAGGGCCATTCCCGAGGGGACCTACATAACGTGGGTTCCGAACCACGATCCTCAGTCATGCGACACTTCCCCCCAAGGGCTAACCCTTGGTTTCTTGTGCCATTACATGACCTACCGTTTTGGGAGTGTGTTCTTTCATCCGCACCCCACGAGATATCCGACTTCATCCGGCCTGGGTGAATGGGGGTGAGTTGGGAGATGATACATTTTACACTCTTCACTGCATTCTTAAACCTACTAAAATTCGGACATACTTTTTTTTATCGTGCGTATGCCCACTCCGAGGATCGAACTCGGAACGCCACGGTCGAATGCCAGTGACTCCGCCGCGTTCCTCAACTTGACATTAATTGATATTGACAGTTCCTTAAAGAATCCTTAAGGAGTAATTTTTGTCACTGCGCGTTGACGTACGCGTACATCTATTTGTGTCTGTGGCCGGCTGTAAGTAATGTAACAGGCAACCAAATTGCCATGAACGCTTTTTTTTAATTCCATATTTTATCGTTCAAAAGTGAATTTAGGGAACTGCGCAATTCTGGAAAAAAATTGATAGGTCTCTATTTAAAATTTTAAAAAAATGTTTACTTCCGGTAAAACCGGAAGCGATAGGTAATTGTTTTTATGCCAAAATATGTGTCTTTATCCATCACATCATCGACCCAATGTTTAAATCTTTACCACCAGTAATAATAAGTAGTATTAGGAAGTAGTATTAGGTACACTTATTTTAATTAAACATTATTAAAGCAAATACAAAATTCAAAAAATACACTATACAGAAATTAAATTATAAAAAATCATAAACTCTTCGTCATCTGAGGAACTGTCACCTCCTCTTGACGTTATAATTAACAGGTCGACGGTCCGATCGATCAGGTGGTCAAGATCCCACATTTTCTCCTCTTTTTTAATGACATGATGGACTGCTTTTCACCAGTTCTCTGGTGCCACTTCCTTAATGGCTTGATCAAACAGTAGCTTAACGTCTTTCATTTTGAATGTCGTGTTGTGTCTTGCTACAAATCCTTTCACTTGCGCCCATTTAAGTTCTATATAATTTAGTTCGCAATGATATGGCGGTGTGCGAAGCACAGTTACACTATATTTTTCAGCTATATCTTCTATTGCATATTTCATAAAACGATGTTTGTGTAAATTTCCTATAGCTAATAATTCCTTCTTTATCAAATTATCTTCTTTTTTTCTTTGGTTAGTTATAATAAATAATTTAATGCACAAAATTTACCTGCGCCTATGGCCGACACCGAAATTGAGCCGAACTAGACGGAATTTTCCATTTTATTACTCTACACCTTGTTGAAATAGACTACAAAGTATGTAAAGTGATTTGGTGATTACCCGGTAGGTATAAGCATATTTTTCTTTTTGAAATATTTATTGATAGGCCAAAAAAAGGTTTCTTTGCGCGTCGCGCTTTTTCTTTATCTTTCGTCAAAAATTAAATAGAAATAAAAGTTTTTTGTAAAAAATTAGCTCCTTCAAAAATTAAATCAGAAAGTTCTGGATCCACGCCTTGTGCATTGTGCAATCTGGGTCTGTCAAAAAACGAACTTTTAACAGGACATTTAATTCAGAAATTTATAATAATAGAATGTGGATTTGTGGTTGTAAAATAAAAAATGTATTATTATTATACCAATATAGATGCAACCCCTGCATTTCTAAGGTACGAGCTGCCACTGATTGAATTGCCACTGGGTAATCTGCAATTTTGTCGAGCTTTATATTACCCATGAAAACAGCGATTTGCTGAGAATTATTATTACTGGCCATGGACAGAATTTAATGCCTCGATAATTAATTGTCTGAATGATAGCAAACTAAACAATGACTAATGACTGTACTTAAAATAAATTGACGAAGAACATTAAAACGTCGTTTTAAAAATAGTTTTAGAATGATAAAGCGTATGTTATTCTTATTATATCTAAAAAAGAACATCTATGAAGAACAAAGCCACGTAAAATTTTAAATTCCATATAGTTGTAATAACACAATAGCTTCTTGTAATGCTAGTTTTATTATAGTATGGTTAAAATAAAGAATTGACATTGCTCTTCTAGAGCATTTTACTTTAATGGCTGGCTTTAAAGAAATCTTTAGAACTACACCAGCCCGTTTAAAAGTATTTTTTAATGTTATGGGTGATGATAACCGATAGTGGCCATGACAACGTCGAGTGTTTTCATGTTGTGTATTGCTCTGTTTGACTACGACTAAAGAAGTGTTTTGGGGTTCCGGAGAGCTACAACTTCCCGCTGTTTCTTCACACATATCAAGATATACAGGGTGACTCCTAAGTTGATACTTCTTTTTTAGCTGGGTATAGAAGGCATTAAAATAAACATTTTCAAATAACTTTTTCAAAAAACTTAAAAATAGGTGAAATACAGAAGTAAAAAATCTAAGTATGGGCCTGGTCATCAGAACGTAGCCTGCTATACTTTATGTTGTTTGTCATATCTCTTATTAGTCATGCAATTTACGGGTCGGTGGTGAGTTATTTGGCAATATTTTGATTGAAGCAAGTTAATTTTAAATTGGTAACACGTCAAAATGGTAAAATTTGAAAACAATAAACTAGTAGATATTGTGCTAATTTACGGCGAGTGTTGTCAAAGTGCGGCTGCTGCTTCGAAATTATACGCAGAACGATTTCCCTTGAGGGCTCATTCTATACCCAGAAGCTTTCTTAATGTTATTTAACGGCAGAACCGTATTTGATCCATAGTGTAATAAATGAATGTGAGTACCTTATTTTTCAGTTTTTTGAAAAAAGGTATTTGAAAAACTTGTTTATTTTAATGCCTTCCATACACAGCTAAGAAAGAAGTATCAACTTAGGAATCACCATGTATATTTTTAATTAGTACTCACGAGCTTTGAGGCAGTGTTTTAATGCCTTATCCACGTTGTCATTCCCCATTAAATAGTTTTTGAGCTTTTAGCCAACAGACAGACAGAAAAAACGACAGGCCGCAAAAATGGGAAACATCTTCAGCAACGTCATTTGAAATGCTATTGGGATTAGGTGTCCTCAAATTGTAATAAAGCTTTGTGTCAACGGCATCGTCAATGTTCGGACGACTGGATTTCCTACAATCTTGAACATGCACTGTTTCCCTAAATTGGCTATTAACTCTGCTAACAGATTAGGCTGGTGTGGATATATTGCATTATATTAAATAATTCACAAACCTCTTGTCTGTTGCAGCGTTTGCAAAATAGGCACTATAAGATCGCTTCGAAGTTAGTTTCTATTTCAGCAGGGTTGAACCCTCCTAGAACATAAGGTTTTAACCCAAGATCTGTCCTGTTCACCTATTCATGCGTCAAGACTATTGCCATGGTAATTTAAAAAGATAATTATAGGCAGCATTCTAAACAACTGGCAGCTGCAAGATAAGTTGCAGATTTTCTGTAATATCCCCGTAAGTCAATCGTTATATATTTGCAAAAGTTCCCTATTAGTAAATAAAAAATCCGTAAGATACAATGCCCTGTGCATATTTATAATATACATGTACATACATACATAACAGAACAAGGAACAAAGGAAATAAATGGTTATTAATTATTTATTTATACAGTGTTTATACAAGTCTACACTGTAACAGGACTTGTTATTTTTTTAAACTTTTGATTAACCGTAATTGAATGATGCTTATAAAAATTAATGTTTCATTTTATTTTTATGGTAGGTACCCGCAATTTTATCATACCCATAGAATAGGGGAAGAACAAAGTCGAACTGGATGTTTTGGCGTGGTTTTCTTATTTTTTACATGAAAATTACAAAATTTTGTATGTGGATTAGGCTCATAATCGTTGGGAGGGTAGTATTAGAAGTTTTAAGTATCTTTCCAAAATTAGTAAATGTTTACTGTGAGTAAGTACCATCCGCGAATGCAATAAATGTTGATATCGTACTTTTACTTATAAATTATACCTATACACAAGTGACGAAATTTGACGCACGATTACCCGTAGGCCACAACAAAATAATTTGGAAAACTTAATACTTACTGAGTAATCAAATTTAAGTTAATACGGAAAATTATAATTATCATGCTTATATAACACCTTATAACAGATTTAAGGTGTTCGCAATCGATACAATAAAATAATAATGCAACAAATTATTTATGACAAAACAAACATTTCCTGAATTAAATATTAATTTTCAGTGAAATTTAATTGATTTTTTAAATATTTCCGGGTATGGTAATTTTATTATAGTTTACTATAGTCTATTTCAGAAAGGTGTAGAGTGTAGAGTAATAAAATGGCAAATTCCGTCCAATTCGGCTCAATTTCGGTGTTGGCCATAGGCACAGGTAAATTTTGTGCATTAAATTATTTATAAGAACAAACCAAAAAAAAAAAGAAAATAATTTTATAAAGAAGGAACTATTAGCTATAGCAAACTTATACAAACATCATTTTATGAAATATGCCGTGGAAGATATAGCTGAAAAACATAGTGTAACTGTGATGCGCACACCGACATATCATTGCGAACTAAATCCCATAAAACTTTGGCGCAAGTGAAAGGATTTGTAGTAAGACACAACACGACATATTCAAAATGAAAGACGTTAAGCTACTGTTTGATCAAGCCATTAAGGAAGTGACACCAGAGAACTGGCGAAAAGCAGCCTATCATGTTATTAAGGAAGAGGAGAAGTGTGGGATCTTGACCACCTGATCAATCGGACCGTCGACCCGTTAATTATAACGTCAAGAGGCGATGACAGTTCCTCAGATGACGAAGAATATTATGATTTTTTATAATTTAATTTCTGTATAATGTATTTTTTGTATTTTGTATTTTTTTAATAATGTTTAATAAAAAATAAGTGTACCTAATACTATGTACATAATTCACTCCTTTGTCACACCATTTTCAGTGTTTGTGAATGGATAACAATAAGCCAAACCCATAAATTGACCCAAACCCGGGTGGTACTACCTGCACTTGATGAAAATAAAGAATTTTGGAATGAAATTAATGCCAAATTATGAAATAAGTGGCTTAAATATTCGTTGGGTCACTCTCTAGTCCCTTTGCATACCTAATAAGCGTTTATTACTCTACACCTTACTGAAATAGACTATGGTGAGTATCCGCAGCTTGCCCGGCATAATTTTCTTAAATTTCTCTAAAGTACTCCCTATCTTTCGACTTAGGCTTTTTACCAATTCGTTCGCTGCCATGGCCATTTTTGAAGGGACCTACAGCTTAACGTGGGTTCCGAACCGCGATCCTAAGTCATGTGACCCTCTCCCCTAATTTTCTTGCGTCATTTCATGACCTAAAGATTGAGAATTGTGTAAATCTCTAAAATTAATTTTAAAACTTGAAATTTAATGTTAAAGGTTTAAAGATTATATATTATGGACAAACCTTATCTTCAGGGCATTAAATTACTCTGCGTAATCATTGACTTATCCGGCACATGAAAGTATGTGTGATTTATAGCAGTCGAATTTTCCTTTTGCTCATAAACTTAAAATGACATGCTTGTTACAGTCGTTACGCTGGAATGACCCAGGTATAATCGTATCTTACTTATGTTCGGTATGTACACTGTCTATCTCCTGTAATACAACTTTAACGACATGATAATGAATTATGATAAAAAGTAATAATTTTATTGGCTTCATGTTTTATTTCCCGGAATATTTGCAAATCACTTTGAGTTACGGGCATCGTTGAAATTATTCATGCTCAATGTTTTATTATTTTGTTGCTATTTTCATGCATTCATTATTTTCTATTTAATTTTCTCATTTGGTTTCAAAGTCATAAAATATAGTCACTAACACGCTACAGTTAACAATATCACAATCATCATCATCATATTGTTAATAATATAATGATCTATATTAATAATTATTATTAATAAAAAAAGCCGCATAAAACATAAAAATTTTTTTTGTGTGTTTAAGAAGGTTGGAGACAAAGATGCTTTTTGAGTAACAGAAGAGTTTTGGACTTCCATTGTCTTTATTTATTTTGAATCACAATGTTTCAACTGGTAAGTATCTCCAGTCGTCTTCAGGTGAATTACTATAGTCTATTTCAGAAAGGTGTAGAGTAATAAAAGCTCATTAGGTATGCAAAGGGACTACGGAGTGACCCAACGAATATTTAAGCCACTTTTATAACTTGACATTGATTTCATTGCAAAATTCGTTATTTTCATCAAATGCAGGTAGTACCACCCGGGTTTGGGTCAATTTATGGGTTTTGCCTATTGTTACCCAATCACAAACACTGAAAATGGCGTGACAAAGGCGTGCATTATGTACCGGGTGGTCAACTAAGAATGACCGCCGGCCATATCTCAGAAACTAGTAATCGTACAGCATCCGGGTAAATTTTTTTATGACAAAAGTGTCCAAGAGAAAATGCTGGAAATTATTTTTAAGTTCCGCATTTTGTCGCAAAAGGGCGTAATTGAAAAGTAAATTTTAAAATTTTACATATCTCCGAAAATTCCACATTAAGGTATATCTTTGATAACACCATTAAAAAGCTTGGACAATTATGCATCATTTTGGTCTTATGCTCATTGGTGTACCGACTTTAATAAGAGGGGGGTTGAAAGTGTAATCAGTAAAATCGCTGTAACTTTTAAACGACTTATCCGATTTTAGCAGCCTATTATTATCCATTCACGATCACTGAAAATGGTGTGACAAAGGCTTGCATTATGTATATACATAGTATTAGGAACACTCTTTTTTATTAAACATACAAAAGACAAAAAATACATTATACAGAAATTAAATTACCTATAAAAAATCATAATATTCTTCGTCATCTGAGAAACTGTCATCTCCTCTTGACGTTACAATTAACGGATCGACAGTCTGATCGATCAGGTCGTCAAGATCCCACATTTTCTCCTCTTCTTTAATGACATGATGGACTGCTTTTCGCTAGTTTTCTGGTGTCACTTCCTTAATGGCTTCATCAAACACTAGCTTAACGTCTTTCATTTTGAATGTCATATTGTGTTTTGCTACACATCATTTCGCTTGCGCCCATATACCTCTCTGAAATATACTATAGCTAGGTGCAGTGACGCATAACTGAGATAAGTTTAACTCTTCCATGGTCTTATTCTAAGTTAACACCATTCCATTGGTGAAAAAAAAACACTCAATAATTTACTTAATTTTTTTTTGTAATTCAAGTCAAAAAGAACCGTAATGTAGCAAGACAAATTTGAGCACAGTCGGATCCGCTTAGCGGTATCTATGAGATCTTTTGTTACTCGAGACGAAATCGACGTTTTTGTTCGGGGTATACTCTGTCACCGAAATATATATTTTCGTATTTGGCCGTAGAAAAAGAAAGTTATTAAAATATATATATTTAGGCATATGTATGTAGGTACATAATGTTGTATTTGCAAAGTCAACAAAAAATAAAACGGTGTCACGGCGAGTGAGAGTATCGGCGTACATACATACCTGTAACACTGTTATGCATGTGTGTAGGTATACTTAGGTATAGAAGGAACCATCGATAATTCATTTTTACTAATGTAGCCTCAAAACCAGGGTTGCGACGATTTAAATTAACTGAGTTTTTCAATTTTAATCGTGATTTAAATCAAATTATAAATTGCTGTAAAAACAAGTCGCCGAAGCAAAAAACTCTTCAGGAAATTTAAAAAAAAGCAAGATAGTTTATTTAAAACGAAGTGTTTAGATACATTATGTAAGTGTAAAACATAACTAATCGTCATCAGTCCAGCGTAACAAATAATCATAAATTACGCTACACGCTGCCGAAAATTTTTATGTCAATAAAAGTTATTTTGCATGTCGCCGAGGGGATTTTCTAACTGTAAATCTAGACAACAAATATTTTTGAACGAATAGAGACAAAATAATAAAAATAAGTGATTTTAAAGTTCAAATTTGCCATATTTAGGGAAAAAATTAGTATAAATTGATAAAAATCAAAAAAATCTCGATTTAATCGAAAATATATCGGATTTATTGATTTTTTTCAAAAAAATTGTTATTTATTGTTTTCCGCGAAATATGCAGGGCATTATTTTTATTTTTTTATTAATTTTTAAAACCAGTGTTGCAATAAAACTGATTTTTTTTTTAGTTTTTATTTTTTTTGCCTATTATACTGAATCGATTTCAATAAAATTTTAGGGGTATGTAAGTAACTCTAAGAGGCATCCAAATAAGTAAGAACTTATATGGCATGTAATCTAAAAAATATATCCTTATGGCGTCACACACTTTTTTGGAACGCCCTGTATAAACAAAATTATTTTCCTGAAATGCGCCCTAGGATACAGGTAAACTTTGCAAAATATCAAAATCCTAAGACCGCGGCAGTGGTCAGAGGTGAGGTACTGGCATTCGACTGTGACGGTCCGGGTTCGATCCCCGAAGTGGGCATACGCATAATAAAAAAAGGATGTCCGAAATTTAGTAGGTTTAAAAATGCAGGGAAGGGTGTAAAATGTATCATCTTCCAACCCACCCCATTCACACCGGCAACCAGGCCGGATGAGATTGGACATCTCGTGGGGTGCGAAAAAAGGTACACACTCCCCAATCGGTAGATCATGTAATGACGCAAGAAACCAACCCTTGGGGGTGTTGCATGACTAAGAATCGTGATTCGGAACCCACATTAAGCTGTAGGGTCCCTTGGAAATGGCCCTGGCAGCGAACGAAGAGGAAATAATTACACAACAAAAAAAAATCAAATTCCTAACTTAATTAATAAGTGCATGAGCTATAGAAGTGCAGGACCCTGTATACTTTATAGACCATCTTGAGAGAGTTGGGAATTAGGTATCCTGACTGGGGTGAAATTATTTTAACTTTTTTTTAACACCTCCCCATCGCAATTCTTTATATCTCTCAATCCTGGGTATTAAATTAATATAGTAATTAAATTACGGTTCAGCACAGGTTCAGCTATACTTTCCCCAAAACTTCCTCCCCCCCTCCATCCAGTATTTAAAAAAAAAAATTCTCTCCCGATCAAAAGTGACTTCTAAAAAAATACATGGGTTCAGTTCATCAGTTTCGTGATGCTCTTCTTAACCCCCCCTAGCGCCGCCGCTGCTCCCTTTCCAGCCCACTATGGGGTACATGACTTGTTTTTCAGAAAATTGGTAGTTATTTAAAACCTAAAGTTATAATATATTATTCGTACCTATGTACAACAGCTCTGGGTACAGAGAACACTAAAATGCGTTTATAATTAAATATTAAAAGAATTGTTATTTAGAGACACCTTGTAAAGGGGCAAAGGCTTTTAAGGTCGAGTTTATTTTTATTGGGACATCCTGTACTATGACTCATAATAAACTGTTACTCACTAGGAGACCGGACTTCTATAATCTATATGCGCTTAATTTTTGAGGCTTCAGTGACATCTAGGTAGAGTAAATTGAAGTACTTGGCTTTGTAGAAACTTAAATCTACGAAACAAAGAAATCTACACTGTCGTGTAAATAATTACAAAACTACGTAGGATGAGGGACTCGACTCGTTCTGAGAGAGATGTGTTTTAATGCCGATGTTACCTGAAGAACAACTATGGCATAAAATAATCTGCAGAAATATAAAGTAAAGATGGAAATACGCAGGTTCCTCTCATGCGTCAAGTTTTAATTTCACGACCCGGTTCCCAGTTCTCATGATTTAGTGAGATTTAACGATTTTGCCATCTATCAATTATATTTTCCTCTCATGTTAATACGTCACGAGAGAGATGGCGCTATTTATTTTGTGGCGGCGACAATTTTTTTTCAAAAAGTTTTTAAATCGGTGACCGAATTAACCCTATAAATTTTCTTTGGTGGTGACTTTTTTATGGAGGAAGAGGGAAATGGAAGAAAAAAACCGTTGCACAATTCTTTTTTTGTGACGTCGCTTTTTTTTAGAAAACACTTTTTATATAAATCCTCAATCAAATGTGAAGATTAGTCTCACGAATTCCAATCGGCTTCGACTGGGGACATTGTTCACGAGTGCCCCAGGAAAATACCGCAAGAAATTAATTGAGAGCCACAACTAAAATACATTTATGTCGAATTTGTTTTTTCTGTATACTCTTTTAAAACCTCATTTAGCAGCTTACTTGGGCTGTCCCTTTTCATCCCCACAGTCCCCACTACCAAATTGATTGCATTTTTGTATCTCTTTAGCAGCTTACTAAGGCTATTTACATTTGATCCCCACTACCTAATTAACCTTGCCCCATCGTCTTTCCGGACCGAAATATTTATTCCCCAGTTTTTTATTATTTCCGTTCAAGAATAGTCTAACAGTAGCTGCATAAAGAAAAATCGTTCTGGTTTAGCTTATCCGCGAATTAAAAAACAAAATTTAATCAGAGGCTAGTGTGTTTGTGCAAAATTGCTTTAGATTTTGCAAAAGATGGCCGCTGTCAGTAATGTTCGAACAAACCCTTTTTTTTCTGTGGTGCTGTCAGATGCTAGTTCTTGTAAAAAATAAAGGTTATTTCGCACAAAATCCCTATTTGAAATAGGGATACACAAAATTCGAAACCCATCGATATATCGAAAATCGATGTATCTAATTTCAATCCACCGATATATCGACTATCTACCCCAAATCGATCGTTTGGCCTACTTTTATTTTAAGTCACTCGACAAGAACCCAAGAACGGCGGAGGCGTTTCTTTCGAACTCACTTGGATGAGAAGTTTTAGTTTTTTTTGGCTGGTTGCGAATCAGCTAAAAACCCATCCCCAAGAGATTGTTGATACAGCACCGACGAACATCGACTGCCGTTCGTATGTGATCTCTTTCTTACGCTCTTGCCCTCGCACATCTCTTTCCGTACTTCATCAATACAATTGTCTTCTCTCCGTTCTTTCAATATCATAGAGCCGGTATTTATTCGTTCTCGTATTGTATAATAAGTGCAGTATTGTTGTATTTAGTATTTTTAGAGATCATTTTGCTATTATTTTGTGCATAGACATTCTGGTTATAAACTGTTTAACTGTGTGTATGTGTGAAGTGTTCTTTTTATGAAAAAGCAAGTAAATATATTGTTTATTTGGTAATTAACTATTACAGGAACACCAGTAACCAAATCTTAAGTTCTATAAAATAAATATTACTAGAAATGATGTGCGTCATCGACGGTCGTTAAAAGCTTACGCGAAATACACTATATCTAATATTTGCCCGAATTTTCCCCATAGTCAATATTGTTAATTGTCAACTATAACACTAAAATTTAAATTTATATTATTTATTATTATAAACGATTCAAGGTAACAATAATATCATAGTAGGACTCAATTGTTGCAAGTTGCAACAACAAACAATCATTGCCTTACCAGTCTTTTACAGATTTTAAAATTATTAAACAAGAATAACAAAAGAAATGTAATTGAAAACTGTAACTACTAACTTAAGAAAATTTTAGAGAGTTTAAAGTAATTAAATCCCATTAAAAAATAAACAATTCACTGCTTGATTCACCTGTTGAATTCTTAATCAAGTTTTGTAACCTTCTTTTTAGCGGTGAATTCGATTTCCATGTCTTCATTGAGCTTTTTAGCAAGAAAATAGAGTTCTGCTAATGCCACGGTTAGAGCACAAATGATGCCAAGAAGAAGTCTAAATCCAAAGTCTAGCGTTCCAAGCATTAGCTCAAGTCCTATAAATCCAAATGCGAAGCCAGTAATTACTGATACTATAAATTGGAATACTGCTATGAGATGTCTGTTCATCATTTTCACTAAAATTAAAGAAGTGGGATTTGAAGACGTTTACAATAAACGTTATACACAATAAAGTATAAAATTCCTTTGTGCACTGCCCAGTATATACGGGCTGCATTACAAAACAATTCTGTTAGAAGACACTGGTGCCGAAAATTCGGTCAACCTGAAATTTTATTGAAATAATAAAAGGCTTAAACACCATGGTAATTTAATATTTAACTAATCCTAAAAATAATTGTCAGGGCCGTAATGATAAAGAAAGGATAATTTGAAATACTGATGATGTGGTATTTGATAACATGATGACTAAGCGTTAAAATTGCAAAAAAAGTTAAATTGTTTTAAATTTCTAAAGCTTTTAGAAGACATTGAAACTGTATTTAAAATTCCAGATCCTTATTTGAAAAAATGGACTTGAAGGTGATATCTAAAGAATAAATCGTTGAATTTCAACACCATATTAAAGAACATAAAAAACGAATAGGAAAAACCGCATTTTGTTTTTTCCCAATAAAAAGAAAAGTTTGCAAATCTCTGCAGGGAATTTATTTTCCAAAATATTAAACAATTTGAAGGGTTATTTTAATTATTAATTATTTTATTTTTTTGTGGTATTGTTTGTAAATTGTTAAGAGCAAACAGTAGTCGATAAGTCATCACGGATAAATAGTGCATTTTCACTACAATGCGCATATTGTACCTGTGTCTGGCGATGGCAATAAAATGCATTTTTTTATATACAAAATATTATAAAAACGAATTTCACGAGAATTAAGTGACGCGGCGTCAGTTGAGATTGTAAAAATAATATCGGGGCATTGTTTGTAATTTTAATGTAAAATAAGACATGAACATGAATACCAGAAATATTTCTATTTTTATGTTTTGCATGGCAGATGATATAATTTGAACCTATATACAGTGAAACCCTCTAGTGGCGGCTCGTCAGGTGAAAAAAAAAAATAAAACCAGGAGGAAAGTTTTTCGACAATATTAAATATTAACGTACCAATATAGCTACTATTTTAGCCCTTAAAAAATAATTATGTTAGAATTAATAATATTAATTTAATCCGAATGTAGCTATGCATAATAATAGGGCCACGGTTAACTCCGATGGACAATAATTATAAATAATCGTGCATTTTGGCGCGCTCTAGCCGACCGTGTGCGTTAGCTCAAAGCAAGTGAAGACCTAACGTCCAACATGACGTTGATATTCACCGTTGCTATGGTTACGTGACGTCAGTCACGCAAACAGCATGTAACAATTTGCATTATGATTAAGGGCAATTTAAAAATAGATCAGTTATATGCACCATGGTTTTAGCATTGGTCCGCCTAACCTTAAGGTATTTATTTTGAGGCTTCGCGAAACTTACGGTTATAGATATCGTTTTTACGTGATTTACTGTGTGATTAAAAAGTTTTGTTTTTATTTTTCAGTTAATTTAGTAGTCAATGTTTGTTTAAGTATCCGCACGATACGCTCTTCACTATTTTTTAAGACCGCGAGCCGCCACTGAACTGAAATATGTTGATAGTATGAATGTTTTAAAGCTACATTATGTAAGAACACTGTGACGCATACAGCTATTTAATTAGATAGGCGTCGTCTATTTGGTCTATTTTGAATATATAATAAAGTATTATATAATATGTAAAAAAAATGTAGTAAATCATTGTAAATAAATAAATAATTTTCCAATAAAAATTAGGGCGCAAGAAATTAAAACCCAAAAATAAATTTTTTATTTTTTTTTCAGACATCTCCGAAGGTAATTGGAATATATACAATTTTCCCAAAATATGTAACTCTACCACGACTTAACCATCTTGGTATCTTTACCGTTTTCAAGATTCCTACGTTTAAAAATGATTTTGTAGCACCCCATATACCCAAACTCTTCCAAACATACTTTGTAATGATATAAAAAATACAAAACAAACTTAAATCAAGCTTCTATAAAAAAGGCGCAGCAGGCGAAAAATTTAGGAACGATTTTAATGAAAGGAAGTGAATTGGGAATAAAATTAAAGTTCTTGAAATAATGTTGACACTAACAATATTTTTTAATGGATAATTTTTTGATCAGATCTTTCCCTTCGAAAGCTCTTGCTTATGTAGTTTATTTAGAAAACATTTTCAGACTTAAGGGTTTATTCCCACATCAAATAACAAATAACCCTACAAAAAATTAAAGACAACTTACTCTGATAACCAATTGTATCTTCAGGCAACTTTCTGCGTACATTATCTACATTTTTAGTCATATTCTGGTACTCCTTGTTTTGCTGCTCTGCCTTTAGCCTTTGACAACGTTTATCTAATTCTTCATTTCTAGGAATTTCTTCATTCTTTGGTAAGATAACCTCCGATCCTTCCATTAATTCATGTAAATACTGCTTCTCGTCATTATCCATATTTTGGGTTTGAATATAAGTATAAAGCCACTGAAGATCTTGAATACATAATAGTTTTGTATTTGTTGTGGAGTCGTTAGATTTAGAAGGGGATGGATCTTCTAGGATATCAATCATTCTAGTCTCTGATTCTAAATTCAATGACTTGATAAATTTTCTATCATCCTCCGTTGTTAGATATTCAGGTTTTGACAATTTACGTAATGACACATCTGTTGGTTTGTTTTTGTAAACAATGTTTTTAATCCCAATGGGCATATCATCACCAATTTTTATATTGTTGATGAAACTTCTCAATTTTTGTGAAGGATTAATTAAAATTTGAGGGTTTTTAATTTGGCCGAGATTGGTAGTCATGATAAGTCTTATTTTAATTTCTTTTCTAGGTCCTCATAAACCTTTTTGGTTTCAATTTCTAGCTTTTCAAAATCTGTGTTAATTGTGGAGTATTCTGAAGTAATATCATCCATAAATTTGTCCCAGATGGTTTTTCTCTTTAACTGATTTTCTTCAAGTACAGTATTCTAACAAATTGAAAGAAAAAAACATTAATTTTAGGACAAATACGAAATATATATTGTGCTGTTAAAAGCAATTTAAAAAAATTCAAGAAATGTTTTCCCAAACCCAAAGTTGGTTCTCAAATGCCTCTTATTAAGGTCATTGGAGTTTTTCCTGTTTGACTAAAAAAAAACTTCTTATTTTTTATTACCTTTACCTCTAAATATTTCTCTTCTAATGCTGCAAACTTTCTACTCTGTTCTAAGGATGCCCCCAACTGTTGATTAGCTTCAATAATCTTCTCATTTACTACTTCTTTTAAGCGATTGATTTGGGTCTCCTTAATATCAGTTATATTTTCAATTGTGCTAAACAGACTATCCACATCAGTATCACCTCTTTTCTCCTAAAATCAAAATAATCACTTATTTACTTGCTTATTTATAAAGAACCTGTATGAAGGAGACAGTCAGAAGTCAGAACTAATTAACGTTGAATTACTCCAAAGAAATTGCTCTCAGAAATAACATCACCTAGACAACCCCATTACTATATAGTATACACAGTCAAACAAAATCATACATAAAAATACTTACAAACAATAATATTATTATTTTAAATGATCCGGAATTATGTTGAATGTAAATATTTAAATTGTCTAGGGTTGTATAAAGAACTAGAGGAAGGCTTTTTTGGCCTTTCTATAGGTCAAAAAAAGCCTTGACATGAGCCTGTATATGACCCTAAATTCTCATAACAAAAATACCTGCTATAATAATAACTGCATAGCAAAATTTGACCCCAACTTTCTAATACTATCTAACCTCAAAAGTTTTACCTCAAATTCCTTGAGAGTGAAATCAATTTCTCCACTTAAAAATCCTTTATGGTCAAAAAGCCTGTCCCACACTTTACTTATATCTAAAAATAATTCAAAAATTAATAATTGGTTCAAAATAAAATAGAAAACACCGCACCCTTGACTACTTCTGACATTTCCAAAACAATTTTTTTGACAAAACATATGACCGGTCACGTGATTTTTGACAGCTTATAGGGTACGTTCTGTATACATTTTTTTTCTATTACCTAATTTGTTCTGCAAGAGTCTATTAGGTTACAAAATTAATAACATAGCACAACAACAACATAACAACTATTCAAGGCAACTAATTTAATAAAAATTAAACTGTAAACCTGAACGCACTTTATAATTAATACATCCATATCGCTAACGTTGCCATGTCGGATTTAGAAGAACTAGCCGTCCGATAAGTAATAGAGAGTGTTCACTATTCAGGCAGTTTCACTACCACTTTTCTGCACTGTCAGAATAGCGATGTGGTATTTTTATTGTAGTTTACTTATTTACAGACGCTACTCAATTAATCAGACTGACAGTCTTTATAAGGGAATGATAGTAATACTGATCGTGTACTGGCAAATTTCAAGGATTGTTGGCAGGATTGATGTAATTTCTCATTAGAGACAAGAGTTTTATCCACTTTAACACACTAGTAATTAATTTTATATTATTTGGCAGTTTCTTGTGAAGTTTAATGCACATTCAATAAGGATTTTTTTCTGATAGTTAAGCGTTAACGAGGATATATATTACATCTGAAACATCTGATACTCTCTATTATTTTGTTTGCGCTATCTTCGGCAACACTGCGTATTATTGATTTCTTTGTGGGAATCTTATATCCCTTTCGTTTTAAACTGAAATAGCAACACGACTAGGCAGAACTGAAAATACTAAACAATTAGCCAATCAGCGTCTAGCTATGCTACTCTCACGTTGTCAGTTGATATCAAACGATTACCCAAACACATCAAAATTTACAATTGACAGACCATTCCACAAACAAAACCAAAATTCCCTAGAGTCAGAATTCGTTTTTGTTGGTTCTCTGTGTTTACCGATTTTACAGTTCAGAGGAAGCTGTTGGTATACATGAGTATTATATTTCGTAAAAACTCTTGAAATTCACGGAAATAAAAGCGATAAATCGACAATTTAAGGTGTTTTACTCGAAATGCCCTACGGAATTTTGTGACCTAGTGCAGTGACAATGTTTCGTAATTTGTGCATTTTTTCAAAAATTTGAGACTGGAGAGTGCAAATTAATGATATTTTGACGTATTTCTACATCATAATAAAATACATCATGCCCACCTTAATCGGAGTTTCTGAATTTGTTGACGAAACCAGGGATGACTACAATTCACCGATTACATCAACTTTTGTTTCACGGATGCAACAATGTAGAAATACTATTACAACATTGGAAGAGGTAAGAATAGGACGGATGTAATTAAATCGCAATCACGTAGTAAACCCACTTCCTTTGCTTCTTAGCGACGACAGATCAATTTTCTGGTCCATTTAATATTTTTTAGATTATAATAATAATCAATACATTTGATAGAGTGCAAGGAAAAAGGAGTAGGTTATCTTTATAATTTAGATAAATCTTTTCAGGGGAGTAAATTTACTGTTAAAAGACCTAAGAAACTTGTATGTTGTAAAGATTGATATTTTCTTTTTAATTAAGAAATGCAGCTCAGAAGAAATGACATGTTTTATAATTATACTCTATTCCGATATCATTTACACCGAGATAAACAAGCCTTGGCCACAACCAGATTTTAAAATTCCTCGTACTGTTATTGGCAAGGTAGTGTTTACCTCTGCCTAAATGATTTCTGAATAGGGTATATTATATATGTACTTAAGTAGATTTTATACTAGTGAAAAAAGTATTACATTATTATTATTAGGTAAGTACCCTGTTTTAATTAAATTTGAGAGTACAGAAATAAAAATATTGCTAGTATGAATGAGGCTAGGTTAATGGTAGAAGGGTTGAACATAGTTTTTGGACTTGGCTAAGGCCCTTGACCTGTGTCACACCACATTCTCTCAAAACTGGAGAATGCTGGTATAAGGAAATGTCCCTTCAACTTTTTCAACCATATTTGTCAGGTAGAACTCAAAAGGTCAAAATAAACAGGGTTGTATGTGACAATAAATGACTGGAGTTTACTGCACCACAGAGTACTGTCCTGGGACCGGTGCTGTCTTCAATAATATGTTGATAAATTAATATAAATAGTATCGAGCACTATGGTGATCTGCTATGCAGATGACAGTTGAATGCTGACACAAGCTGATACCCGGGTAAAGGCTGTTGCTGTACTGCAGGTTGCCCTCAGTAGGGTCCAGCTTACAGGTAACAACTTACCCATGAAATGTAGAAGTCTTATCTGACCTTCGAGATATGTAGCAGAAGCATTGCCAACATACCTAAGTAGCAGTGATGTAAAATAAATAAGGACTCGTTACAAAGTAAGCGTTACTATGTGATCACTAAAAGTAACGAGTCCTAATGTTATAAAAGACTCGTTACTTTTGGCATTTCGTTACTCTGAATTTAAATCTAACTAGTAACTATTCTACCCAGAATTTTACAGCGGGCGGTTTCGTTCGTGGACTTGATAGCCAAACGGATGACAGACAAAACGTATCATAATTATTTTTCGAGCTGGATTTTGTTTTTACCTCGTCAGGCGGCCGATGGCGTGTCGTTTTGCATGTACTTTGGAGAGATGGCGTATTAATATGTGTTTGGTTAATTTGTTGTCGGGAAGCCATGCCATGTTGCCTGTTGGGTTGAGGAAATACAGGACTGGAAGTTACCATTGAGAGATGAAAGCAATGTTTATTCCTATGTATTTTTAATTTTAACAGGCACTTATTTTATAAACATAATATAAATTGAGTATTCTGTTTCTTAGATTGTATAGCGTAAACAAATTGTGTTTAGTCAAGTTCACTTCGCACACTGGTATTTAGAAAATTATAAAATAATAGATCTTTGATTCCTAGAATCAGATACCCAAAAGCAGAAACGAAGTGTTATTTGTTTATATTTTGTGTAAATTGAGAACAAGTAAATCTATTTTTTAATCAATACGCCATGTTCTATTCCTATTTTTTGTTATATTGTATGTTTTTATGTGTTTCTTAATCACATATTTGAGAATTGACAATAGTACATAACCTAGATTTAATATATCTATACTACAAAACATGAGTATTTGGCCATCGATCAAAGCCATATTTTTTATTTTTAAAAGTAACGATTTACATAAAGTAACGAGTCCTGAGTAACGAGTCCTAATACCCAAAGTAACGAAACGGTCCAAGTCCTCAAAAGTAACGAAAATTTACATCACTGCTAAGTAGTAGTAAAAAGTTTGTTGTGATGTGAAATGCAGCAAAATTTTTAATCATAGATTGAGTTTATTGCCATTGTTTTTATTATGGTTGTGCCAGTCTTAAATGAGGAGGTAGATTTAATTTTTATTTCTCAACTTAGAACAGACAATCACGGGCACTGACCTTTATTAATTGACATTTCAAATAAAAACAAACACTTGTCACTCTTTCTCTTCTTTCTTCTTTTTTTGTAGGTAATGCGACTTAAGTATCACTTTTGCCAAGATTTTAAATTCTTGTTTGTTTTATAGAGCATATATATATGATTTGTATACTTATTTGATTATATTGATAACCAAGTTGATAAGAACTAATAAAAATAAAATTACAATTTACTTTGGTGTTGTTTATGAGGGGAGATTTCAGGTCAGGAAATTTTTCGAAAATTCACTTTTTTTCATTTTATTCCCAAACCATAAACTTTACGACCAAAACGCGTATAACAAAAAAGTTGTATCTCTCGAAGACCTACAAGATTCATTTGAAGCTATTTTTCATACCTCTTACCGTTCCCGAAGATATTTAATAAAATGTTTTTCATAAAACCTTAAATATCTGAGAACTGACAGATTTTAGAAAAAAAAGTTTTAAATAAAAAAAGGTCATTTTCTCAATCGGCACAAAAAAGGTCCTATTCACTTTTGCTCTAATCCATCAACTAACGAAGATATTTTCAAAAGTTGTCAAAACCGCGAAAGATTTTGAAATTTTTTTTTTAATTCATAAAAAATGAATGGAAGCCGTTTTCTTTAATGTTATCGTTTTATAGGACTTACCCGATGCCTATCTACACGAAAACAGTCAAATTTCCGAATTCAGAAAGATTTTCAATTTTCAGAAAATTTTCTACACACAATTTTTCTAAAATTCACTATTTTCCATATTATTTTCAAACCATACACTTTACGACCAAAACACATTGAACATAAAGTTGTATCTCTCGAAGATCTACAATATTCATTTGAATTTTTAAAAAAATTATGCATTTTAAGGGTGAAATTTTCAAAGTAAAATTTTCACAAATATAAAATTATACCAACCGCCTTAACGATACCTCCTTTAATATCTTTAAATAATTGCATGTCCCAATATGAAGAAATTAAGTGACAGTGGAGGGCAAAATATGGGTTTTATTAAAAAAAATACAAGTGGTGATGATGATGAACTTAAATGAAAATTTGTAAACACCCAACATCCTGCATAATGTGTAATGAATGAATTTGAAATTGAAAGCTAGAGTGTAATTAGAAGTACACATTAAATGTTGCTTCATAGCAGTTGTTATTAATTTTTATATTATTGAAGAATACGTGTCAAGAACGACCATAAATAATATGTTTGCACTATTGTAACTTGTGCTGTGCATTGCTTTGGCTTGAATTCCAATGAAGTGTTTACATATCTGTAAAAAATTATTTTTAGATGCGTTTTGTATGTTATTTCTTTATCTACACATAAAACTATGCTAACATATGTATATATACAGGGTGTTCCAAGCTCGGTCGCTAAAATTCTATAATAACCCGTTATGACAAAGCACACAAAGTAGAAGTTAGTCCGTGTATTTTTGCTATAGCCTAGTTCAGAAAGGTGTAGTGTAATAAAATGGGAAATTCCGTCCAGTTCGACTAAATTTCGGCGTCGCTAATGTTTGATAAAGCCATTAAGGAAGTGAGACCAGAAAACTAGCGAAAAGCAGTCCATCATGTCATTAAAAAAGAGGAGAAAATGTGGGATCTTGACGACCTGATCGATCAGACCGTCGATCCGTTAATTATAACGTCAAGAGGAGATGACAGTTCCTCAGATGACGATGAATATTATGATTTTTTTTTATAATTTAATTTAAGTATGTATACTTAATGTATTTTTTTCATAATGTTTAATAAAAAATAAGTAATATACCTAATTGTACATAATGCACGCCTTTGTCACACCATTTTCAGTGTTTGTGAATGGATAACAATAGGCAAAACCCATAAATTGACCCAACCCCGGATGGTACTACCTGCACTTGATGAAATTAATGAATTTTGCAATGAAATCAAAGCCAAATTATGAAAGTGGCTTAAATATTCGTTGGGTCACTTTGTAGTCCTTTGACATACCTAATAAGCTTTTATTACTCTACACCTTTCTGAAATAGACTATAAATGGCAACTCTTCAATTAAGTCCATAAATTCTTAAGAATTATTAACTCCTAAAAGTTTGAAATCTTTGCTTCTAGAATTACGGAACCCGGTATATAAACTTCCATTAAATGCCTATCAACTTGTATTATTTTGTACTCTATCGATTAACTGAAGTTGCCAACTTCAAGCCTCGAGGTAATCATTTCGTCGGATGCGACGTTGAAATTCCGGAAATTGTCTAGAAAATTGTTTTGAGGTCGCACTGCAATGCTGCCTTTAGACCTGGCAATAAAACGACTAAATTTCCTAGAGTTCTGATATTAACTTTATAGACATAATAAATAAATACTCCTTGATTGGATTGTACGATTTGATAAGTGGTTTGAGTGCTGGTACTTTTAACACATTAATGTTTTGATTGAAGAAGGATAAATAACAATTAACTGATGACATGATCCAAATGACCAAATGTCTCATTAAAATAATCAGGTACTAATTGTGTTTATCAAGATTGAAAGTATCAGCAATGAACTAATGTCCTGAGTCTCACTATAATTATTAAAACAAATAAAGAGATAAAGTTATTCACAGATTAATGGCATTGACGTAACTAGGGAGGAGGGCCCCCAGATTGTCTTTGCCCCCCTCCCAGTAAAGAAAATTTTTGAAAAACCAAATAATCTCTGAATAAACAAGATTAACCATACACGGTTTCATGGAATTATTCTTCAAAATGACAAAAGTGCTCTGCCCGGGACTGTTGTTCCAAAGCTTAATATGATTTCTACAAGATGTGGCTATTCCACATTTTGGACCGGTGGTGCTGGAATATCTAGAGGAAATTTCACCTGGTAAATGGATTGGACGAAGGAGAGCAATTGAGTGGTCAGCTAGGTCTTCTAATATGACTCCTTTTAACTTTTTTCTATGCCGTCATATACATATTTATTATATAAAAAATAAGCGACAAATAATTGAAAAGTTGCAAGAAATCAATAATACATAATATTTTCAGTATTCTTCCTATTCCTTCCAACCCTTCTGATTTGCTAGAAAATTCTCTGTTTTTCCCTGTTTACTATAAGACTTGCAAAAAAGAATGTAGGTAATTATCTGTTGCTGTTTGCTCGTGGACTAAAAGTATAAATACCGGAAACACAAATAATTCAAACATTTAAATATTTGATGTAGAGGATCGTGTTTTCGTTTGTAAACAATTATTTTGCATAAAAGGCGTTGTTCAAGTGTTTGGTATTCCCTTGACATGCTCACCAACTTTCAGAGGCAGAAAACCATTTGTGCAAATAAGAAACGATACCAACCGTTGATGTTGAAAACATGTGTGGTCAATGGTATATTGTTTTAGAATAAGAGACAGAAGATCGTTTAAATAGTAAGGTCATCCCATAAAAATATGCAGGTTTTAAATAATTATTTACATATTTTTTAGTAAGATTTTGACTCTGTCGGTATGTTATTTGTACTTTGGACTGTAATTCTCTTCCAGAAAACCTGCACATTCTATCGCGTTCGCCACTTTAATTGAAAATGCTTTTCGTTTGCTTTCCTTGGATTTATAGCTACCTCGGATGTATATGCCATTGAATTTATAGTCTATTTTAGAAAGGTGTAGAGTAATAAAAGCTCATTAGGTACGCAAAGGGACTATAGAGTGACCCACCGAATATTTAAGCCACTTTCATAATTTGGCATTGATTTCATTGCAAAATTCTTTATTGTCATCAAGTGCAAGTAGTATCACCCAAGTTTGGGTCAATTTATGGGTTTTGTCTATTGTTATCCACTCACAAACACTGGAAATGGTGTGACAAAGGCGTGCATTATGTACATAGTATTAGGTACACTTATTTTTTATTAAACATTATAAAAAAATACAAAATACAAAAAATACATTATACCGAAATTAAATTATAAAAATCATAATATTCTTCGTCAACTGAGGAACTGTCATCTCCTCTTGACGTTATAATTAACAGGTCGACGGTCCGATTCATCAGGTGGTCAAGATCTCACATTTTCTCCTCTTCTTTAATGACATGGATGCTTTTCGCCAGTTCTCTGGTGTCACTTCCTGAATGGCTTGATCAAACAGTAGCTTAACGTCTTTCATTTTGAATGTCGTGTAGTGTCTTGCTACAAATCCTTTCGCTTGGGCCCATATTAGTTCTATAGGATTTAGTTCGCAATGATATGACGGTGTGCACAGTTACACTATATTTTTTAGCTATATCTTCCACGGCATATTTCAAAAAACGATGATTGTGTAAATTTGCTATAGCTAATAGTTCCTTCTTTGTCAAATTATCTTCATTTTTTTCTTTGGTTAGTTAGCATAAATAATTGAATGCACAAAATTTACCTCTGCCTATGGCCGACACCGAAATTGAGACGAACTGGACGAAATTTTTCATTTTATTACTCTACACCTTTCTGAAATAGACTATGAAAATTAAATAAAACACCACTTTTGATTAGAAACAAAATTTGAAATTATAACATTTTGTTGACCCATAAATTAGTCATTTCAGGAAATTGGTGGCAGGAAGCACCATTATTATCTAGTCTACTGCATTCAGAGTTTCACACATGGTAAATTACGAGGATACACGGTTTTTATTTTTAAAACAAAATATCCTAAATAACCAGCATGCAGATAAATTTATGAGGTATACAGAGTATCCCAAAGTTGTATGTATTACTGTAGGAAATGCTGTAATTAACATGGATATTAGGGTGGTTTAAAACTAATCCCGGATGTCTGTTTGAAAGCGTACCACCCTTAATATTTCAGTTTTCTACAAAATATGGAAATCTGCAAAAAAAAGGTTCGTAAGTTTGGTCATAGAAAAAATATACTGTTCAACTCGAGTGAATTGTCCATCGCACTCGGAGGTTTTAGCACTTCGCCTACGGTGTCGTGCTCAATTTATTTTCTCGTGAGATATATACATCATATCCACTGTTGTTGTACAAACTTCTATTCACGATTGTCTGTCAAGTTTGCCACAGTATAAAAAAATTATTTCACTTGATTTAGTATTTAGTTTATCATAGTATAATATACATATTGCTGGACTTCGGGCCATCGCTTATTCCTGCTAAAAATACAGGGTCGGCTTTGTAATTTGTAGCAAGCGTTAGCATAAACGTTAATATTGGGCGAACAATAACCTTACCTTATCGTATGACCTCATTTTTACATTTAGTGATAATACTTTATTAATTCCTGTTAGTATTTAGTTCCAAATGTGTTCGCATATCTAGGGTAGCCACAATAGCAGTAAGTTAAGTTTGAGTTTTTTTTAACTTATAATATTAGAAGATATTCTAGTTGTTCAGAACCTAAACTAAAAATTCAATTTTATTTTTTAAAAAGTTTTTTTTAACGTTACTGGTGCACACAGTTTTATAAACTTTATTGGTGAACTCAATTTTTTGTTAACTAAAAACTTGCAAAGTTTTTAAATTACAAAAGTTTTATGCCTTCGCTGGAAATCGAACCCAAAACTCCTCGCCAATTGCGCTACGGAGACCCTGAGAATCTCTTTCAACTTCGGTCAAATTACTCTAATTTTATGTTAGTTGTCTGCGATTCACAAATCGGGGAAGACTTTATAAGGGGTGTATTTTTTACAAGAACGTATTAAGGCCTTCTTTACATTATGTCAAATTGGCATAACTCAATATTACACCATGTTTATTTTACATCATTATCATGGCTATTGTCATCATCGATTTGTTATTGCTTTTTCAAAGGTGCCTATCTTAATTATTATTTAATTACAACCAAGCACACTTAATTAAGAATTAATATGTTTTATCCATTCTATATTGATTTAGTTAGAACGCTGTGAAAAAATAAATTACAATAAAAAAAGTTAGCTTAGGAAAAGTGGTGCATCTGTGTTTTGCATTAACACACAAAAATTACGCCGTTTTCAACAAACTAATGGTGCAACACGAGTACGGTGTATAGCCGGCTTGGCCACTATGACAATCGAGAAACACTGTTGCCAGACGTAGCAATTGTTCCAAAATTAGTTTGCAATTAGACTAATAGACTCCGAGCTTCTGGGCTCCGGGGGGGGGTTACGCTGACGCTGTTTTCTAGAAAAAAAGTGAAAGGTATGTAAGTAGTTTAAATAAAAATAGATAATACATTTGGATGGCTTTTGTTATTGTGTTTATCAACAGTAATTAGCTTCCAGTAGTTATGAGTATGAGCATACAAAAAATACCAATATAACATACCGCATATATTATTATATAGTTATATATATAAATACCGACTTATTTGGTTTATATAATGTGGGTTAAGTTCGTCAGAAAGAAAGTTGATTTTTAACTCAGGTCTCGGTATGTGACTCACCTGTTTCGAAGATAAAAGTTATATATTAACCGCACCAATAGAGTTTGGTGATGATTGATTTGCATTCATTTATCTACAGTGTGTCTACTTAAGTTGGCAACTAATAGGAAACTGTTTTATTATTAACTTTACGAAAAAAAGTTATTCTTCATAAAAAGTTCTGAATGGTCCAAAACATAAAATGCAATGCAATCAGATGTTAAATTTGTTCAGTCTTATACGAGGTTTGTCAAAAAATATGAATTTTGTCCAAAAGTAAAGTACCTTTATTTTTGACAATTAGCAAAAGTTGTTCGGAATGTAAAACTATATTTTAATATGCAATTACATCCTTCTACTTATTTTTTTTTATCCTATTTTTAATACTATGTACACGCCTTTGTCACACCATTTTCAGTGTTTGTGAATGGATAACAATAAGCCAAACCCATAAATTGACCCAAACCCGGGTGGTACTACTTGCACTTGATGAAAATAAAGAATTTTGCAATGAAATCAATGCCAAGTTATGAAAGTGGTCTAAATATTCGTTGGATCACTCTGTAGTCCCTTTGCATACATAATAAGCTTTTATTACTCTACACCTTTCGAAAAATCAGTAATCATTGAGCATATCACATTGAGCATATCACAAAGAATAAATTAATCAATATGGAACCATTTTAGCATAAAGCCCGATTACAGCACAAGGCCCGATTACAGCACTTGACCGATTCATTGGCGTTATTGAATGTTCTAAGGTCATTGTCTAGCTGGTCTGGTTGAATAGATTTAAATCACTTTGAGCTCCCGACAAAAATAACGAAAAATACAAGCGACAGGATAAAAATAAAATTACTAGAATGAAAATTCATAAAAAGCAGAATGACTTATCTATACACATATTAAATTGACCGAACACAACCAGTGCCAACTTGGTGTCAATCAGTGTTATATACTAAAGTTAATGTTGCAAAAGATAAAATATTACATTTTGGTTAGTTTCGAATAACTGTCATATGCACCTCTCTTCGATTGTCTGTATTAATGGAGTCAAAACATGTTGTTTTACGGTTGCAATGAGTAAATAAAAAATGATTAACAAAATGAAATAATAATTATCTAGACAGATGCTTAGTCCGGTAGTTTAAAAATGAGCTTTCGTAAATGTTTTGATGATAAAAAATCACTTAAAAGCGATAATTATTATGAGGTAGGGAAGTGGTATCATCTTTCTAGCCAACAGCCTCAAACAGAAGGTGAATTTTTGCTGGTTGAGGAGGTAAGTAACTTGTTTTAAAACTTTTAGTGTCCCAATTAAGTCAGAGCATATCCAACGTACCTTTTTTTTTTTGTTTTAAAGGAACATTATTTTATATCTTTCTTTTTTTAAACGGAACACATACGAGTATATTATATTATAAAATGTCATATGTCTTAATTCAATTGTTTTTGAGATATTGACGTTTAAAATATGGCATTTTGAGATTTTGACAGGCATTGGAATGGCGTATCTTAGAGAAAAATTATTTTCACCTCCCGATCTTAGTTTTTTATTTTCTATCCAAAATATATACCAACTTCCGGTTTAACATGTTAATCTAAAAAAGTTGTAATTTTTAGCGAGCCCAATATGGACAATCCCGAGGACAATCCACTAGAGTTGTACAATATATTTTTTTTACGACTCAAACTCCGAACTAAAAATTAAAAAAAAAATTTTTAATTAGAAATTATAACTTGTATTTTTAGTTGGCCGTTAACTTTTTTGAGAAATATTAATTTCGTTGGCAAATCCATGGACCAAATTACATTGTAACATATTTGTCGATTTGGGAAATTTCTTATATTTCCACAAATTCACTTTGAATATAATCTCTCTTTCTCACATTCGGCTTTTTGCAGAATTACAGACTAAAAGCGGTATATTTATTATTAAAAATGAACAATGTTTTTTTTCTAAAACATGCATAGCCAATTTGAATTATTGGTCTGCTGAAGTTTGTCTGCTTGTGTAAGAATAATATCGCCGAGATATCAGCAAAATGGCTGTAAATTTCGTTTTAAACAATCAAAAATGACAATATTACGCTCTGGTAAAGTTTTCAAAAATAATCGCCAATTTACATACTAGCAACATTGTAAACGTGGAAAAAAAAAGTGGCATAAAATTTACGAAACAAAATAACATAGGTAACCTTAAAATTTTCGTGCATTCGCTAGAAAAATTGGTGTGTGCATTAGGATCTGGGATAAATGTTTTGATTCAAATACAAAAATAACATTTGATCTGACCGATTTGCATCTTTTTGAAGTATGCTCTTAACCTCACTTTTATATGTCATAAAACGACGCGTAAAATTTTCTGTGTAATTGACCACTGTGATTGGTCAGTTTCATATCCTAACTAGGATGGATATAGAATGAAATCCGTTCAGTTAACCGGAATAGCCCACTTATACAGTCACTTTAGGAAACAGCAAATATCCTTGTGGGAGTAGAAAAATTTATAAATGAAATACTTGGTCTATTAGTTGATCTTCGTTACTTTTAGGGTTGTCACCTCTTCAGGTCTGACCTAGAGGCTTCAGGTTGAAACCCTCTCTCCAGGTTGAAACCCTCTAACTCCAGGTTACGATGCGGACACTGAACTGAACATGAGTGCCCACCCAGTAACCTTTTTTTTAGACGTCACTTGGAGAAGAGGGCAGTTATTGCGTTATAGTGCGTCAGGAAGGCGGCGACCTTTTTTTGTGCCCACTGCATAGATTCCAGGTCAACAACAATAAGAAGGTGGCAACCCTAGTTATTTTCGTACACAATATGATAAAATACATACATAATCTGATAAAATGATTGGTGTAAGCGGTAATTCCCAATTCACTTTTCGTTTCGTTGAGTTGTTAGTTATAATATTTTAATACAATTTAGTTATATAGATTGCAGATACTGGTATTGGTATTAACAAACCACCTGGTTCTTAATCGATGTTGTTTTGCTATAACTAAATTAGTTCTAATATTGTTACAATGAAAGTAACTGCGGTAATAATTACTGTAAAAAGGTGCTACCTTATGTACCTATGTTAATCACGAAATTAAATATGTTCACAGGCTAATCAAAATGTTTATTTAAAAAAAAACACTTGTTATTATCATTGAATGAACCTATCAAATTGGGACAATACCTTTCTATAATTTTAATTTACGAAACTGTATCGAAATGTAATTGATTTGTTATGTGGGAACAGTAAAAACGATGACAGAGGAAGGACAAATGTGACAAATTGATAGTAAATGGTTATCAACCTCACAGTCATTTTTCTTAATTATTGTTTTGGCATAGAGAGCTAACAATTGGCTTAATTACAGTTTCTGGGGATAAAAAAATAATTATAATAATAAAAGTTTGTTACCACCCGCAGCGATTGCAATTTTCAGAGTGGTTTATGCGTAATTTCCATAATGATGAATTGTCTTTGATAAAACATTTTTTACTGACGATCGAGCCATGGTTTTACCCATAAAGAAATAAACAATTAAGTAATAAAATGGGAAATTCCGTCCAGCTCGGCTCAATTTCGGTGTCGGCCATAGGCGCAGGTAAATTTTGTGCATTAAATTATTTATGATAACTAACCAAAGAAAAAAAGAAGATAATTTGATAAAGAAGGAACTATTAGCTATAGCAAATTTACACAAACATCGTTTTATGAAATATGCCTTGGAAGATATAGCTGAAAAACAGTGTAACTGTGCTACGCACACCGCCATATCATTGCGAACTAAATCCTATAGAACTTATATGGGCGCAATAAGGGAAAGGATTTGTAGCAAGACACAATACGACATTCAAAATGAAAGACGTTAAGCTACTGTTTGATCAAGCCATTAAGGAAGTGACACCAGAAAACTGGCGAAAAGCAGTCCATCATGTCATTAAAGAAGAGGAGAAAATGTGGGATCTTGACCACCTGATCGATCGAACCGTCGACCTGTTAATTAAAAGAGGAGATGATAGTTCCTCAGATGACGAAGAATAATATGATTTTTATAATTTAATTTCTGTATAATGTATTTTTTGTTTTTTATACTGTTTAATGAAAAATAAGTGTAGG
Organism: Polydrusus cervinus; assembly: GCA_935413205.1. Taxonomy (NCBI): domain Eukaryota; kingdom Metazoa; phylum Arthropoda; class Insecta; order Coleoptera; family Curculionidae; genus Polydrusus; species Polydrusus cervinus. The sequence goes on from OW284520.1 coordinate 4,143,780, forward strand.
TACCTAATACTATGTACATAATGGACGCCTTTGTCACACCATTTTCAGTGTTTGTGAATGTATAACAATAGACAAAACCCATAAATTGACCCAAACCCGGGTGGTACTACCTGCCCTTGATAAAAATAAAGAATTTTGCAATGAAATCAATGTTAAATTATGATTCAAAGAATAGATTTTCTTGTTACAAATTACTATTGAATTATTGCCAAAATAAAAAGAATATTAAAAACGGCGGCACATACATCGATCAAAAAACAAATCGAGTAACAATGCTTGGCGGACCCTCGGATCCGTTCGCCTTCCGTTGTAGCTGTATTTTTCACCAAGAAAAATCGTACTTTACTACTGTATGTAGTAATCTGTGGTTATTCAATATTTTCTGTAAACTTGCTACCTTTAGGTAATTTTGCGCCAGCAAAGTCTATTGATGATTAAAGCGTGTAATATCAATATTTAACATATTTTTGTTGTTTGTTTCAGACGTTGGATTACGATAGAGATGGACTAAACAAAATGAAAAAGGCCGTTAAGGCTATCCACACTTCTGGAATATGTAAGTTTTTACATTTTTTAATGTATCAGTTTATTTATAACGAGTGGTGCACCGCTAAGCTGGACATATTTGCGTGTGACATTGGTCCATTTAGCCAGAACAATATGGATAAAAGATAGAGTCATAAAAAACCTAAATTATATACCGGGTGTTGCATCGTCGAGCGGGACATAGGAAATCCCATGTAATTTTAAATGGGGTCAATTATTGGCTTCCCTAATTATTTTAGAGAAAAATTCTATTTAGGTTTATTAAAGTGCACTAAAACCCACATTCAAAAGAATAACTTTAGATATTTTTGATGAGCCCGTTTACGGGTTATCGCCGATTTCTTTTAACTATTTCTCCTTTTTATGGCCCCGTATTTGCGGGCACCAGTCAAGGTAAAAGATGACTGTCAAATAAAGTTGTCATTTTGAAATGTGTGCTTTATTGTTATAAAAACTCGTACATCGAAAATATTAGCCATGAATTACACTTCTAAAGAAAAAATATTGATGATTAAATGGTATTATCAAGGAAATAGTTATCAAAATGTGTCAGACATGTTTGCTGCTCTGTATCCGAGTAGACCGATAGCTGCAAAATCTACAGTCGAAAGGACTATCAAGAAATTTGAGACAAAAGGCACTGTAATAAATAACTGCAGATGTGAAGAAAGGCAGGAACAAAGAAGAGATGCAAGAAATGATAGGGACTTGCAAGTTTTATTATGCGTGGAAGAAAATGATGGGAAGATCAGCACAAGGAAACTTGAGGATGACATAGGATTAGATCACACCACAGCGTTACGAGCTTTGAAACGACATAAATATTATTCATACAAATATGAAAAGCACCAAGAGCTAAGAGATAGGGACGAAATACGACGACAGGAGTTTTGTTTTGGTATGATTGAAAGAGCAAACATGGATAGGGAATTTTTAAAAAACATTTGTTCCACTGACGAATGCACATTTACCTTAAACAATAAACATCTTCTTAAATCCTAAAGTTCTAACAATTTAATAGTACCTACCTATTAATTAGTAAAATATTGAAACATGTACTTAAAATGTCATAATTAACCTTGTAATTGGATGCTTTATTTTAGTTTTATTCAGATTAATTTGTACTCATAAATACACCTTTAATATTTTCGATGTACGAGTTTTTATACCAAAGCACACATTTCAAAATGACAACTTTATTTGACAGTCATCTTTTACCTTGACTGGTGCCCGCAAATACGGGGCCATAAAAAGGAGAAATAGTTTAAAAGAAATCGGCGATAACCCGTAAACGGGCTCATCAAAAATATCTAAAGTTATTCTTTTGAATGTGGGTTTTAGTGCTCTTTAATAAACCTAAATAGAATTTTTCTCTAAAATAATTAGGGAAGCCAATAATTGACCCCATTTAAAATTACATGGGATTTCCTATGTCCCGCTCGACGATGCAACACCCGGTATAATGAACCTTTAGATAATTTTACATACACAAGCGTTAAAATTGTATTCAATAATTAGGTTTACTCCCCGCGGTGTTGTTTGCTGTGTTTATAATAAAAGCATCCCTGTTTACATTAATGTAATAATTTAATAATTTTCCACCATGTTTAATGCAACTTAATTAATTTTATGGGGTGACCCTGAATTATGTATTCATAGAGCAACAATAAAGATAATAGATTAGCTTATTAGGGACTCCTAGCAATATAATGTTAATACTGGGTAGGTCCCCTTAATTTATAAAAAGAAAGGGCGTATTTCTATTACCTATTACGCATTTTAAATATATGATTATTTTTATTGTATTTTTGAATTTTGCTCAATATTCTAAATAAGTCTTGTAAAATAAGTCACACATCTAAACTGAATAGTTCTTGAGATATTGGCATTTGATAAATTACACTTTTATGGGACTTTGAAAGGCTATAGCATCTTTTAAGAGCCTTCCATACCAGCGTAAAACGCAGCATCGTTTCCTGGTTTGTCTAATTGAAAATTTAATACAAATATTTTATCAAGGATTTCACAAAACTTCTAGTTTGGCAGATGATACCTTAAAGATTGAAAATTTATTTTAATTATATAGGTTCAAATTATATCATCCTCCATGCCATGCCATGTCATTTTCTATCCGCCACAACAGGTCCTATTTAAATCTTACCTATAAAATTAAAAAAAAAACATTTCTTTATAAATAAATATTTATAAACTTGCATATTTTTTTTTATTAGTTTATATTTTTTTGTTTTTAAAGAAACTGTGCGACGCCAAAAGCCTTTAAGGTTAAATCCTTAATGCTTTAAGAAAAAACACAGATAACATCAGCAAGTTATGATGGTTTTCCTGAAAATAAACTTTACTTAAGAAGTTGGTAAATCCAATATAACTTTGTAACTTTTCCTTTTTTGGGGCATAATATCTTTAAAGAACTTTCATTTTGTGACCCGCCTAAAAGGTTGCCGAAGTTGGATTTCCTACAGGTGCCCTAAAAGAGTTTTTAGGGTATTTATGAGATTTTATTTATTTTATAAATTCAAGGGACAATCGATCAAATCGATTTTTAAAGACGAAGATTTTCCTTTTCATTTCGCCAGATCCATCTCTAGACGCGTTTCGTCATATCATGACTCATCAGTAGAGCTAGGATCCGACGAAAAGAAAAGGGATCTCGAAGCTACTTAAGGCAGCACTTGGTGGGACACACCAGTAAGCTATGGCACGGAGCGCCATCTGTGTCGTTGTTAGACACTCTTGAGCATACCAGCACCTCTAACAAACTTATAGAAATAAGTAAATGTTAAGAGGAAATCGCCTGTAAAGAGATTCGTCACAATTACAGGAGTCCCGCTAGGCAGCGCTAACTCAAATCGGTTTATTAACCGAAAACAATGAGTAAAGACGAAGATTTTCCTTTTCATTTCGCCAGATCCATCTCTAGACGCGTTTCGTCATATCATGACTCATCAGTAGCGCTAGGATCCGACGAAAAGAAAAGGGATCTCGAAGCTACTTAAGGCAGCACTTGGTGGGCCACACCAGTAAGATGTGGCACGGAGCGCCGATTTTTGCCCATCTCTAAAATATAATCATACATTCTTTCCCCCCCCCCCCCAATCAATCTTTTTTAAATTTTTTGTTAACCCCGCAAAAACACCTCAAAGAGATACAGCAGCTAAGGTTAAATCGGGGTAAATTTGCGCAATTCGAAAGACAATAGGCCAACAAATAATTTTTCATTGCCACTTTTTATTTTCTATACCCACAGATAATTATACTAACTAGGCTTTTTTTTATAGGTCATGTAGATAACGAGTCATGTCTAGTCAAAGCCCTGGAAAAAATAGGTCAGAACGCTATCACGAAGGAACACGAAGAAACCATTGGCAACGCATTTATGAAATTTGCCGTTGTAACGCAAGAGCTGTCCGCGCTTATGAAAACCCTCATGCAAAATCTTAACAACATAGTTATGTTCCCCTTGGACAGTTTGTTGAAGGGCGACTTAAGGGGGGTGAAGGGTGACCTGAAAAGGCCCTTCGACAAAGCGTGGAAGGACTATGAAAGCAAATACGCGAAAATTGAGAAAGAAAAGAAACAGCAGGCGAAGGATGCTGGCCTGATTCGGTCGGAGATCACGGCAGCTGAGATTGCCGATGAAATGGAGAAGGAAAGACGACTTTTTCAGTTACAGATGTGTGAGGTAGGCAACAGTTAAAAAAAAATTAAAAAATAAATGGCAAAATTTGAGATTGATATATTGTATATATAATCTGATTACTTTCTTTTATTAAAACTCTAATACTGTAAATTCTTGGACGGACATCTTATACTCCTGTCTTCAGAAGTATTTGGAATCATTTTTTAAAAACCAACCATTGATTTGTTTCTCGGGTCCCTCTTTCTCCCTTGCCAAAAATAAAGTTCCTTTCATTTCATTCCTATATTTTTTTTTGTAATTAACCACTACAGTACCTAATATTTCTTGTACAATACAGGGTGATTCCTAAGTTGATACTTCTTTTTTAGCTGTGTATAGATGGCATTAAAATAAACAACATTTTCAAATACCTTTTTTCAAAAAACGTTAAAATAGGCGAAATACACTAAGTGCGGGCCTGGTCATCAAAACGTATCCTGCTATACTTTATGTTGTTGGTCTTATCTCTTATTAGTCATGCAATTTACGAGTCGGTCGTCAGTTATTTTGCAATCTGCTGCGGTGTGTTTTTCTGAAGCAAGTTAATTTTAAATTGATGATAGGTGAAAATCGTAAAGTTTGAAAATAATGAACTAGTAGTGCTAATTTACGGTGAGTGTCATGAAAGTGCGGCTGCTGCTTCGAAATTTTACGCAGAACGCTTTCCCTTGCGGGCTCATTCTACACCCAGAAGGTTTCCTTACGTTATTCAACGGGCAAGTTAGGCAGGACCGTATTTTATCCATAGTGTAATAAATGAATATAAGTACCTTATTTTTGAGTTTTTTAAAAAAAGGTATTTGAAAATGTTGTTTATTTTAATGCCTTCTATACACAGCTAAAAAAGAAGTATCAACTTAGAAATCATGTATAATCTCAAAACGCCCATTGGAAATCATTTAAAGTGTTTTTTTACATCGGTCTTCCACCGTTTTTGACTTGTAAGTAATGTTAACCTTTTTTTCTTTATAACTTTTTAATCACCTATTTACTGCAGGCTAGTCCTGATGATGGTTTTTTTTTACCGAAACGCGTAGGCAGTAGTTGTTTTTATATTATATTAAAGAAGGCGAAGGACAAACTTGCTTTCTCATTTAGTTTGTAATTTAGATGTTAACTTAGTAAAAAATTATAAGAACCTCATTATTTGCTTTCGCTGTTTGCTCGTCTGAAATGTTAAATAATACAAGCGAATACAATGTTATTAATAAGAACATAAGCTAATTAAAATGTTCTCGTTTCAGTATCTAATTAAGTACAATGAAATAAAAACCAAGAAAGGAATAGACCTGCTTCAGAGCTTAGTGGAATATTATCATGCTCAAACAAAGTAAGAATGTTTTTTATTTTTATTTTTTTAGTTTTATTTTTAATTAAATCACCTTTCAGTGTCTAGGACGGGGGCTCATACAAAAATAAAAACTTAAAATTTGGCTCCTTCCTGTCTACTTACATTTTTAGGAACAAGAAAAAAACTTTATGCGCATTTTAAAGAAAGTTATGGGTAAAAAAAAACTAAAATTCCCACAATTCTGCTACAGGGGTTGGAAAAACTTTCTTATCTTCGACAATGGACGGCTAAATATTTTTAATTCGTCTTTGATATTGATTGATAATGATAAGTCTTAAGGTTTAAGTCTGCGGTATAGGACAAAAACCAAGCAATTTTTAATACAGGGTGTCAGAGAAGTTTGGAATATTGCTAATATTTAAAAAAAAGACACATAAATTTAAAAATCAGCAACGACAATTTAATTGACGCGCAAAATATTTTTTGACATTTTTGTTATTTCCAATTTTTCTATATTAAATTAATTACATTAATTTAGTATTTATAATAAATTTTTAGTTATTTTCAAGATGGACTTAAAACAATAGAGCATTTTGGAAATTATGTTGCTGATCTTAGTATAAAATTGCAAAAAATTAGACAAGCTCAAGATGAAGAAAAACGAAAACTTACCGATCTAAGAAATCTAATTAAGTCAACACCGAGTCTTGAAAAGGATGTAAGTTGCATAGAGCTTCCTTTATCACACCTTAATATTTGAGTAGTGTTATATTTAACCATAATCAGTTGCGTAATATTAGTTATGACCAACAAAATATCGTCAACCACGAGACTGTTACTGTCCTTCAGATACCGTTTTCCGTTGCGCGCTCCACAACGAACGACTGAATAGGCCGACCGCTGTCGCTTTCTCTCGGTTCGCATCGCAGCGTGTAGCGGCCAAGGACGAAATCCTAATAGTTCCAGAGTAACTGATTGCTTGTATGAGGTGTAGCGCGACACGACGGTATTAAAAAATACCGTTTCAAAGTACCAGTTACACAGATACCAACTCACCACTACGAAGTATATTTACACAGCTCGCATGTACATGCTTTCCTCGGCCGGTCTTCAAAAATATGAATTTTTTTTGCATAAATACATTATTGACACATAATGTTTAGTTCTTATTAGGTACTGCATTTATTTTATTGCTGTAGGCATATTGTCTTTAAATGCACTATATTTTTTAAAGACTGGTTCGCAAATAGACAAGGGAGCAGCTGGATATTCTCTACATCAGCTACAAGGAGATAAACACCATGGCGTGACTAGGACGGGCCATTTGTTAAAAAAATCCGAGGGAAAGATGAGAAGGGTGTGGCAAAAGCGAAAGTGCAGGGTCCAAGCGGAGGGTTATCTGGATATTTGCCATGCAGATGAAAGCAAACCTCCAACCAGAGTCAATTTGCTCACGTGTCAAATTAAAATGGTTCCAGATGATAAGAGAGGATTTGATTTGATATCATGTAAGTTTTTAACGTTTTAAATTAGTCCTTAAAGTTATTGCGGTTCAATTTATAATTGAAACCTGGAAAGAAAAGCTTCGTTGTCCATCCTTGTCCATCTTATAAAAAATCTAGGATACTACCAAATCCCAGAAGATTTAATTACTATGAGATAGAGCTAATCTGTGCGTTTTTTTATGTAGTGATATCCTTCATAGACCTACTCCACAGTAAAAAATAGGATTTGTTCAATCTTTACTTGCTTGCAGTGACGTTGTAGGGCAGTTTCAACAGATTTAGTCCCGTTTTCATCATCTTTATGTGTAATATCTGACATTAGATAGAGTGATTTGGCTCCAGACATATCCTCCTCAGTACCGTCTTCAACGTAATTATCTTCAAGATGATCGGGAATGTTTTCGCAGGATGTTCCATGGTAGTAAAGCACAATATCGAGCAGGTCAATCCAGTTTTAACGCCATCAGGAGCAGCTCGATATCCTTCTGAACGTCGCGTTAATGATAAAGAGCTCTGGTTTTTACAAACATATAACTGAAAGCTGAATACTGCTGCATACTTGGTAGAGATATTTTTATTCTTTATTTCAGATAATAGGACGTATCATTTTCAAGCAGAAGATGACGCTGACCAAAGAGCTTGGATGTCAGTATTAATAAATTGTAAAGAAATGGCACTTATGAAAGCTTTCGATGACAGCAGTAAGACGGGAGGAGATAAGGTTAATCATAGTTTTATAGAACTACAACAAGCTATTATTAAGTATATACAAAAAATACCGGGAAATGACAGGTGTTGTGATTGTAATTCTCAAAATGGTAAGTAGATGTATATTTTTTATAATATTTTCGCATCGATTGCGTGCAACAGGCAGGTCCATTATTCGGCTTATTTTATCTTTAATCAATAAATTATACAGGGTGATTCCTAAGTTGATACTTCTTTTTTAGCTGTGTATAGAAGGCATTAAAATAAACAACATTTTTAAATACCTTTTTTCAAAAAACTCAAAAATATGGTACTTACATTCATTTATTACACTATGGATCAAATACGGTCCTGCCTAACTTAAACGTAATCTCGAAACAGCAGCCGCACTTTGACGAAACTCACCCTAAATTAGCACCATGTCTACTCGTTCATTGTTTTCAAATTTTACCATTTTCACGTGTCACCAATTTAAAAGTAACTTGCTTCAGAATAACACACCGCAGCGGATTGAAAAGTAACTGACCACTGATTCATAAATTGCATGACTAATAAGACAAACAACAAAGTATGTATAGCAGGCTACGTTTTGATGACCAGGTCCGCACTTAAATTTTTTACTTCTGTATCGCGCCTAATTTTAAGTTTTTTGAAAAAAGGTATTTGAAAATGTTGTTTATTTTAATGTCTTCTATACACAGCTAAAAAAGAAATATCAACTTAGGAATCACCCTGTACAGTTTTGAGTTAAAACACTTTAAAAAATTCATTAATTAAGAACGAAATTTTGTCAAATTGGCCCATATTTATTTTTCCGTTTTAATGAATTTATAAATATATTTGAAACTTGAAACTTTGAGAACATTTTACTTGATGAAAATTATTTATTTAAACATTTTTTTAACGGTTATAAGTTTTCTGAAATTTTTTTTTTCATAACTGGAAAATGTGACCTAATCAATAGTATAAAGATAAAGAATTTTAGGCAAAGATACTTGGTAATAAAGTTTTTTAGCATATTTCTTCTTTTCAACCTTGCATATTTTCATTTTTAGATGCCACTTGGCTGTCCACGAATTTCGGTATTATAGTCTGCATTGAGTGTTCCGGGATTCACAGGGATTTAGGTGTACATATATCTCGAATACAATCTTTAACTTTAGATAATGTTGGAACTAGTCAGTTAGTCTTAGCTAGGTTTATGACAAATCATAATTTTAATGACATTATGGAGGCTCGACTCGCGCCAAATGATAAACTGGAACCGTCTAGTTCAATGTAAGTATTAATATATAGACAGGCATAAACCATTCTAACGTTTATAAAAACTTACTAATTTATAAATATAGGTCGAAATTAGTTTCTGATTATATCCTTCTTTCCTATTGTTATGTGTTCTTCCCAGGCCCTCCTGTTTGTCTATGAAATGCTCTGATTGGCTCGAAGCAAGAAACGTGTGACCATGTTTCCTTCCTTTTAGGGTTATATTAACGTAATTATTTTTAATTATACGAAACCTTGAAATTATCAATCATTTATCCCCCTAAAAATATTTTAAAATAATAAATATACCAAAAATACTACATGATATAATCTTTGGAATAAAATGTGTGTGTAAGGTATGTCAAATGCAAACATTTCAATAATTAACCTATTATTTATTTTTCTAAACCATAAAACATTAAGTGTCTGGCTGAATGGCAGATCTGTCAAAGCAAAAAAAAAAATGTTTAATCTTTAAGTCGTTAAAATATTTATTTTATTTCCTTTTTAGGGAAGAAAGACTTAATTTTATTAGAGCTAAATACGTAGAAAAACGATTTGCAATAACGACTTGTTCGTCGGAAAGGGAGAAAATGTTCGAACTGGAAGAGGCTGTCAATAGGGGTGATCTAGGTTTATTACTTCAAGTATTTGCAGAAAATGTTGATTTAGGGGCCTGTCTGCCGTCTTCGGTAAGTAGTATTGATTTTCTTAAATCGTTGGAGCGTTTATACGTTCTGTGATATGACCGTCTGAGTTGAGCTAAAAACACGACGTACACAGGTGAATTTTGGCCAAATCGTGACCATAAATCGGAAAAACAACTTAAGAATTATAAGGTAAATCCGTTTATATTATCCAGTCATTAAAATCGGCCCTTTTAATTGTTTGTTTGTTTTTTTATTTAATCTTTATTTCAAAATTACATTGAAAAATACAAAGTAAATAACAAAGTAAAAAGAAATCTCGTCAAAAAACAGAAACAAAGCAACAATAAATACAATTCACAAAATCTTAAGTGTCTAAGTAATCGCTTAACTTATAGGGTTCTAAATCAAATAGAAAATTTTTGAGTTTCTTCTTAAATAAGCGTTCGTTTGATGCGTCCTTAATTCAAACATTCTAATACACATGTAATATGGATTTTTTTCGGACAATGTTAATCTGTGTATTGGATAATTTATATATCTCGTTCTTGTATTATAGTTGTGGTAAATAATTGTATTAAACCTATCTTTGTTTTTATAAAAAAATAAAATGGCTTCGTAAATGTACAATGCATAAATAGTTAACATTTTTTTTGACCTAAAAATGCCTACATGACTGTAAATAGGACATTTTATATATTATTCTTAAAACACGTTTCTGAATAACAAAAATTTTTTCTAGTTTTGAATTACTTCCCCAAAAAATAATTCCAAACCTTGCTGTGGCTTCAAAATTTGCAAAATAGAGAGTTCTTTTTGCCATATCGTTCAAATATTTTGTTATGATACGTAAGCTGTAGCATACCTTATTTAATTTATTACTTAGATAGTCAATTGTGACCAATCCAAAAATTCATCAATGTGAATGCCTAAGAATTTGGTATTATTTTCTGTTGGTAGTTGATTCTGACCAAGTTCTACCATATCTGGTCGTTCTTTTTTTACTTAATTTAGTTTTAAAAATGACAATACTTGTTTTATCTTTATTCAAAAGCAATTTGTTCCCCTGAAACCAAACCTCGGTGCCCTGGAAATTTTTTGTTGCATTAGCTACTATTTCTAAAATATCCTTACCACCTACCAAAATGTTGGTATCATCAGCATACTCTGTGAAACTGTAAAATGGAATTTCATTTTTTGTTTCAAAATTTAAATCATTTATAGTCAAGTCTGTTTTAAAAATATTCCATAGTCTATTTCAGAAAGGCGTGGAGTAATAGAAGTTCATTAGGTATGCAAAGGGACTACAGAGTGACCCAACGAATATTTAGGCCACTTTCATCATGTGGCATTGATTTAATTGCAAAATTCTTTATTTTCATCAAGTGCAGGCAGTACCACCCAGGTTGGGGTCAATTTATGGGTTTTGCCTATTGTTATCCATTCACAATCACTGAAAATGGTGTGACAAAGGCGTGCATTATATACATAGTATTAGGTACACTTATTTTTTAATAAACATTAAAAAAAAATACATTATACAGAAATTAAATTATAAAAAATCATAATAATATTCTTCGTCATCTGAGGAACTGTCATCTCCTCTTGACGTTATAATTAACGGGTCGACGCTCCGATCGATCAGGTGTTCAAGATTCCACATTTTATCCTCTTCTTTAATGACATAATGGACTGCTCTTCGCCAGTTCTCTGGTGTTACTTCCTTAATGGCTTGATCAAACAGTAGCTTAACGTCTTTCATTTTGAATGTCGTATTGTGTCTTGCTACAAATCTTTTCACTTACGCCCATGTAAGTTCTATAGGAGTTCGTTCATTATCAAATTATCTTCTTTTTTTTCATTGGTTAGTTATCATAAATAATGTAATGCACAAAATTTACGTTCGCCTATGGCCGATACTGAAATTGAGCCGAACACCTTTCTAAAATAGACAGTATTACTGTATTTTAGTGATTTGTACAAGTTACCGGCACCGTGCAATTTCGCCCTGAACTTATCTTGCAAGTTAGTGGTACAAGTAACTAACTCTTACACATACAATTATTATGACATCTTATTTTAAATACGGATCTTATTGTTTACAGAAGGTGGGTGAGACTGCATTACATCGAGCCATATTAAACGAGTCTGGGCGAACTTTGCACATAGTAGATTTCCTTATTCAAAATATGTCGAATTCGGCGTTAGATAAGACTACGAATCCGCCCTCTATACCGGAAATTAGCGGGTGTAATACAGCCTTGCACTTTTGCGCTCTCTACGATAAGGCCGAATGTATGAAGCTGTTGTTGCGAAGCGGGGCTGATTCAAATATTAGAAATTCACAGAATAAAACCCCGATGGACATAGCCCAGGATTTGGGAAATAATACTTGTCAAGAATTGGTAAGTTGTATCTATATTTTTATAATTAAAAATGATAGATATTGGGTTATTTTTAAAAAGGCGATTACGGTAGTTAACTTGTTGCTTTTGTTCTAGCTACAAAATGCTGCCAATAGACTGAAAAACTATTTTGATAATATCAATATAGACTGGAATTTATCCCATGATGATGGATCGACTGACTTTTCAGATGATGAAACAATAATTGAGGATAGAGTAAGTATTCTTTTAACCTCGCCTTGAAATAGGATATCCTATCCTCTCTATCCACTGATTTGAAAACTTTGGTTCAAAAATTGATTTGAAAATTTTTAACACTTATTTTTAGAATGGTTCGCTAACGCCCGAAAAGAAAAATAGATCTAGACCACCCAGCTATTCAGGTATGACATTTATTATTACGTCATTTTTTTATATTGCAAATTGCTAATGAAAAAAAAACATAAGTTTTTACTTAATTTTAACCAAAAAAAAACGAATCGTTTTTAGCATCAAACGTTCATGGAAGTTTAAAGAAAAGAGTAGCTCCCCTTCCTCCGCCAACAAGTGCAGGGCAGTACCAATACGGTACTTTGCCAAGTAGTCATAGTAGAACCCCTTCTGATCCCATTGCAGCAGGGTACCATACTTTAAGTCATACTCATAAACGTTCACCGAGCAGTGATTCGAGCTCAGGCAGATCTGTGATACCAATTGGTAAGAGATAAGCAGACCCCAGACTACCAATTTTTTCTTGAAAAGTTCTTATATTTTGAAATTAAATCCATTTTTCAATTATTAAAACAAAACTGTAAACTCAATAGCTTAAACACAAAAGACAGACCGGCAAACGCATTACGGCTTCACGTGGCTAGACTAAAAATTTTGCAGCTATGCATGTTCACGTAAACCCACTAGTTTTATGACGTTTACTGCCAGTTCTGCAACGAAAAGTATACGCGTAGCTTCGATTTCTATGTATGGCCGCGACTGAGTGTGGACAAGACAAACCACATGGATAAACATTTAAAATTTTTGTTTTGCAAATATAGGATATTTAAGGCACAAAAATAGAAATATATAAATATTTTCATAATATCAGAACACTATATATATTTTAACCCATCATCCTTCTGCCGCGCACATTTATATTACGTTAAATTACAATTTCGAAATTTTAAATTTGCAGGAAGTAAACTAGTCATGCCAGATTGCAAAAGTATAGACAAAATGGCAATGTTGCGAAGGCCCCAGAATCCTCCCCCGCCAGCCCCAAATCCATCGTTGAGTCGACTTTCGAACGGCAGATCCAATGAAAGTATTTCTTCGATGACGTCGGACATCGATGTCTCAGGAATGAGTCACAATCCTATACCTCCGCCACGCAGGGTGAGAAAAAAAACAATTGTTTATAATAGCATTATGCACATTGTCAAAGTCGTTTTCATTATTTTAGTATTGTATCTTTGTTTACGTTCAGCCATATTTTGTTTTGTCATGATGGCTTATTTTGAATTTTTTTTTTGAAAGGGCCTGCTATTTACTCTTTAGATTTCAAAACAGCCGTCATAGTCTCGGCTTTACTTACTTCTGTGACAAATTTAATATCTCAGTATTAGAAACTTTATTTTATAATACTGGTACTGGGAATGCTGAATATGTTATAGCATAATAATATAACATAAAGCGGCTTCTAGCCCGGGGCGGTCTAAGGAGGGATATCAGCCGGGGTGAAATCCTCCCGTGGTTATTATCGTAAATGTTATTAATTTAAACTTGAAACAATAAATAAATAGGGTTTTCAGTTACATCATTAAAATCAATATTATAATGATTTTTAATAGAAAGGTTTATCAATAATTAATCTGTTCTGACTCATAGTCGACCTCAGGTTTTGATTAGTTTTCACTCACAAGGACTTGGTATTCTCTGTGATTTCTTCCTTTTATACAAGAATCGGCCAAATACCCATATTCCAAGCATAATTACCCACAATTTAAAGTTAAATAATTTTGAATTTATAAAGTAATAAAAGCAGAAAGAGAAAAATGGACAAATTTCACAAACTTTCGTTTTTTGTTTTTATTATATTAATTCACTAAACAAAATTTCTTTTGTTCAAAACTGTAGGTAATTGCTACTCCAAGGACGGAATAATTTGAAAAGGCTAAGAAATATTTATATAATTTTTTGATAAATATTTAATAATAATTATTTTTATCCTTATCGCTTTATTCAAAAAGGGGCTAAATACCCGTCCGCGAGTAGCAATTATCTACAGTTTTGAACAAAAGAAATTTTGTTTAATGAATTAGTAAAAGCAAAAAACGAAAAATTGTGAAATTTGTCCATTTTTCTGCTTTTATAAATCAAAATTGTTGAACTTTAATTTATAGGTAATTATGCTCTAAATATGGGTATTTGGCCGATGTTTGGATAAAAGGAAAACCTTGGGTCGAACAATGCACATTACATAATGCGGAAACCTCTCTCCCCCTCCCCCCTAGTCCGCCACAGCTTCTAGCACGCATCGATAGCACGCAGGGAGCTTGGCATGGTCTGGATATGGTCTGTAATTATAGCTGTTTATTTCTTAAAAGAAATGAATTGGTTAAACTTTACTATACACGTCTGGCAAAACAAATCTTGGACGCGTGTTGCCATACTAACACTTGAATAAGGGATGCATTATTTTTAGGTCGCATAATTTGTTGTCGGATCTCGTTGCTTAGGCTCTCTGTCATCGGCCTTTGTTGTTGAGTGCCTTATGAGTGTTACATTTATTTATTGTAACATACACAATTGTTCATCCGAGATTTTTTTCTCGGACGTGTATAATGCTCAAATTGGCAATAAATTGCTTTTTTAGCTTATATGCTAACCAGTCTTAATATTGTCTACCTTACACCATCAATATTATACAGGGTGATTCCTACGTTGATACTTCTTTTTTAGCTGTGTATAGAAGGCATTAAAATAAACAACATTTTCAAAAACCTTTTTTTCAAAAAACTTAAAAACAGGCGAGATACAGAAGTAAAAAATCTAAGTGCGGGCCTGGTCATCAAAACGTAGCCTGCTATACTTTATGTTATTTGTCTTATTAGTCATGCAATTTACTGGTGGTCAGTTATTTGGCAATCCGCTGCGGTGTGTTTTTCTGAAGCAAGTTAATAACGGTGAGTGTCGTCAAAAAAACATTGTTTAAGTTAGGCAGGACCGTATTTGATCCATAGTGTATCACCCTAAATTATTGTAATATATTACATTTTTGAAATGTTGTATCTTTTAAAGTATAACAGAATTTTAGTTGAAGTCTTGTTACCGCGGATCAGACTGTGAAAACATAATGTTTAAAACATCGTGTAAGATACATTTCACATCACTCTTGCACCGAAAACTTTCCACCCACGTTTATTTTCTTGTAAATAAATCGAAATACACTAGGACATTTTTTTGATATTTCCATCCCCTCTCCCCTTCCCCTTCGAGCGTATTTTGGTTTATGCATTTATAAGAAAATAAACCTTGTTTTCTTTGCTCCACCCTGTATCCTTCCAGCATTCCATAGTAATAGCAGGTCCTTTTTTTTTCTCTGGCCATTAAGCAAATAAGAAACAAGTCTTACCTTATTGGACTTGGCCAGATATAGCATAATGTAGAGTATTGTAAAGTAATTCGCTCTCAAAGTAGGATTTTATAGAATCGAGAGTACTTTAAAGTTCCTACCTAAAGATCAAGGGTCAAAACTGTAGAAATGGAAATATGAATTTCTTCGAAAAATAGGTTTATAATAATTATTTACAACCGTATAGAGTCAGTGGGCGCTTAATCAATACAGGTTCAGGTTTTCGGGCCCCAACAATTTTCTCCTGACCTGTCGGGCTGGGCCGGTCGGGTTTGCCGAGCCTTTAGTGGCCAGCCGGTTTTTTGGGTTACTCTTGGTTTGCTTATGTGCTTTTTTTTAAAGAAATATTTGTAAAATAATTTTCAAGCCCCAAAAATTTCTTGGTCTGTGGGCTTGTCGGGCTGTTCAGTTTTGGTTGAAAATTACGGCTTGGGTCGTGGAATTCCAACTGGGTGCACCACTGTATAGAGTGTGCCAAACAATTGTAATAAAGAGTTTATTGACTCGTCCGTTACTTTGTGACAATACATTTTAACTATGTAAAATAAAACGAAAGTATACTTTGTTATTTGTCACTATATAGTGACAAATATATATAGTGATAAGACTGTCACCTATCATATGCCCTAAGGCGACTGTATTGTAGTCCTATTTTAAAAGTAATTCAATAAGTATTTCAATTCTTTGAAATCCTGCGTTAAGAAGGAATTCCTTGCATATTTTTTTTCAATTTTCTTTATTATTTTTTACACTAACGTTGTTCTTATAAAATATTGTGAGCTGACTTGGTTTGCAGAGACGGAAATGTCGTTTGGATAGTTTTACTGAAGAGAATGATTCTAGTCTGGTAAACATGCATTTTGTGTCTGAATGTCAGCTAACAGCACTTATGTCAGGCCTTTACAAAAAATGATCCAAAATAACTCGATATCATAATCGGAAATTGAGCTTGATACTGGATTTTCAAACTTTCGGCTGTGTTTATCATAAAAATTATATTCGCCATATTTCTTTTGCTGGACGTCAGAACTGCAGTTATTATAAATTCAGGTTATTTCTTATAAAACTGATAATGCTTATATCCTTAGAATTAATTGGCATAGTTAATTTCTCTAGGAAGGGATTGATACGTGTAGTCGGTCTCTTTAAACTCAAGTGAAAATTTTAAAAAAGTATTTAGATTTTAAAATTTCATTTAACTCTGTCATCTAGTTTTTTGCTCATGTTTTAAAAAACGGTTGTTAAGGGCAGTTTGCCAATTTTAATATAGAATAAATTACGACCCCGCCGTTTTTTTTTGTGTCAATCCATTAGTTTATCTATATTTATTGGCTCACATTTTTTAAAAGGCTTTTGTTAATTATACCTATTGCATGTTTGGTGGTGTTTACTGAGACTGAAGTGCTAATACATTTTTTGGGCGTGTTTTTTTTGTTAAAAGCTTTGTTTAATAAATTATTTTAAATTTTTATTACTTTTTTTTGATAATTTTCCAAATTACTTAGTCAAAATTTCGCTTTAAATAATTTTCATTAATTTAAGTTTGGGTGTACTTATACAGGATGACAGAAATCTCTGGAACATTGCAAATATTTCAAAAACTACTGAATATATATTTTTTGCATATTGCCACATTCACATAGAAGGATGTTCAAAATGTTTGCCATTGTTAGTTACGCAATAGCCAAACTTGTCTCTACGTTCCCGTAAGACGTTGTCAAGAATATTCCATCTAATTTCACGTATTTTATTTCTAATAAAAGACTAAATATTTATTATAAACAGGTCTATAGTCTTTTGCAGAAAGGTGTAGAGTAAAATTTCGGTGTCGGTCGTGGGCGCAGTAACTTTTGTGCATTAAATTATTTATGATAACTAACCAAAGAAAAAAAGATAATTTAATAACGAAGGAGCAATTAGCTATAGCAAATTTACACAACCATCGTTTTATGAAATATGCCGTGGAAGATATAGCTAAAAAACATAGTGTAACTGTGCTGCGCACACCGCCATATCGTTGCGAACTAAATCCTATAGAACTTATATGGGCGCAAGTGAAAGGATTTGTAGCAAGACACAACACGCAATTCAAGATGAAAGACGTTAAGCTACTGTTTGATCAAGCCATTAAGGAAGTGACACCAGATAACTGGCGAAAAGCAGTCCATCATGTCATTAAAGAGAAAATGTGGGATCTAGACCACCTGATCGATCGGACCGTCAACCCGTTATATATAACGTCAAGAGGAGATGACAGTTCCTCAGATGAAGAAGAATATTATGATTTTTTATAATTTAATTTCTGTATAATATATTTTTTGTATTTTGTATTTTTTTTATAATGTTTAATAAAAAATAAATGTACCTAATACTAATAATGCACGCCTTTGTCATACCATTTCCAGTGTTTGTGAATGGATAACAATAGGCAAAATCCATAAATTGACCCAAACCCGGGTGGTACTACCTGAAAATAAAGAATTTTGCAATGATATCAATGCCAAAGTATGAAAGTGGCTTAAATATTCGTTAGGTCACTCGGTAGTCCCTTTGCATACCTAATAAGCTTTTATTACTCTACACCTTTCTGAAATAGACTATAGTTTTGTAAACATTATTTTTTAAAACACCCCTCAATAAAACCTCCCAAGGGTTGAGGTCTAAGGATCTGACAGACCACTCAATATCTCCATCAAACGCTATATCGTTGAATTTGTGTTTTCGGGGCCTATTTGGAAGTGCCCATTTTCAAAAATTATATCCAGTACTTTTTGAAATGTTCGCAATTTTCCAGAGTTTTTTTACATACTGTTTAAATTTTTAAATTCCGTATATTTTACAATTATTTTAAAATGTGCGTCTTAGGGCCTCATACAATTTTTGCATGTGAACTTTTTTTTATCTCTAACTACAATTAACGAGTTATTTTGCTTGGACGTACAATTTAATGTGGTATAAAATATGTACATGCCCACAACAAATGACTTCCCCTGTATAGACAGATTTCATAGTGCCAGAAACATTGGGTTATTTTATGTAAGGACTTGTCTGTCCTAAGAACATTTCAGAATTTATGGAGGACAACATTTGTCAGTAAGGTGGATTATTTTTTAATTTGTGTTTGTCCATATTTTCCATTTTATACTGTAGCAAAATAAATAACATAATTTAAAAGGCAATTATCGGAACTTGGGGAACAAACTAAACATCTTAAGCATATATTAAAGCTATTTGTGCTGTAAGAGCGGTTCCCTGGTAAGATATTTATAAGCGCAATATACCTACGTTTCTTTGCGTTTGGTTAAAAAAATAACTTTAAAATACTTTACTTTCAAATAGTTACTAATAAAAATAACTGTTCTATCTATTATGCACCGCTTTTAACCGTTTTCGATTTGTTTCTCCTTCTTTGCGCAATATCAAAAAATTTAAGGTGTATATTGATAATGTTAAACAACTTTTAAAGCAGTTTGATTCCAAAAAATAAGTAATTTCTAATGTTAGTAGAAGTGTGAGAGCTACCATAGTCGAGTCCAATTACTTAAAAAAAAACAACGGAAAACGTAATTTTATTGCAACACCAGTCATTCCTTTCCCCATGCTCGAGGTGGAGGAACACAATGGCGTTGTTTAAAACTCCCTCACCCTTCTCGAACTACCCCTAAATGGAAGAAACCACCTCAGTTTCTCGTGTTGTGCTGGTGGAAACGTTTTTTTAGCGCATATAACTGAGAGTTCCTCTTGATTAGGGTGGGTCCAACCAATATGGCTGTGACATGTATATACAATGTAGATTGCCCCCTTTTTTTAACTTTCAAGATAGATAAATGAAACTGTATTCCTCATGTAATAGTTGTTTAATATTATTTTTATATTACCCCTACTCATTTGGTCATTTGGAGATCAAACTGCTTAACTTTTTTTATAAGTTTATTAGATATGATACCAAAAACAGAAAAACTACCTTTTGAAGATTTTGCTAGGAAAAGTAGATTTTTGCTAAACTTTCTTTAATGACATGATGGACTGCTTTTCGCCAGTTCTCTGGTATCAACTCCTTAATGGCTTGATCAAACAGTAGCTTAACGTCTTTCATTTTGAATGCCGTGTTGTGTCTTGCTTCAAATACTTACACTTGCGCCCATATAAGTTTTATAGGATTCAGTTCGCAATGATAAGACGGAGTGCACAGCACGGTTACACTATGTTTTTCAGCTATATCTGTTTTTGTAAATTTGCTATAGCTAATAGCTCCTTCTTTATCTAATTTTTTTTTCTTTGGTTAGTTATCATAAATATTTGAATGCACAAAATTTACCTGCGCCTATAGCCCACACCGAAATTGAGCCGAACTGGACAGAATTTCCCATTTTATTACTCTACACCTCTCTGAAATAAGATTAAAGTTTACCAATATTTCCAAATATTATATTGTTATCTTTATGGTTTCGAAAAGATTTAGTCAACCATCTTCAGATTTCCCCTTTCAGGGGGCCATAGCTCAGTAATAAGGGGGATAAAGGACAAAACATGTTAATGTCTGACGGTTTTACTTCATACAATTTACAGTATACATATATTGGAGTTGAGAATGTTTAGAGGTGTCTTTTGCAAAATTTTCAAAACGCAGTTTCTTTTAAGTGCCGGGCAGCTAAGTAAATAAACAAATATCCAGAAACACTCTAAAATACACGGTATTTTTCAGGCATCTGACTCGCCTCCACAAAGAATATCATCTAGTCCAATATCAACAAGCTCGTTGTGCTCCCCTCGTTCCATGCCAGCGGGTCGACTGTCATATACGTCAAACGGTGGATCGGGTCTTAGAAGATGTAAAGCTTTATACGACTGTGCTGCGGATAATGACGATGAACTGTCATTTCAGGAAGGCGAAATAATCATTGTCATTAATGAACATACTGATGATGACAACTGGATGGAAGGAATGGTGGAAAATGAACCAGAACGGACTGGCATGTTTCCTATAAGTTTTGTGCATATGCTCCCAGACTAGTAATTTCTAAATATTTAACTTCATTGTAATATAAAATCCTACATGTATATTTTTGATGTGTAAAATGATCTATGACGTTGTAGCCAACTGAAATATTTAAATTATTACAGGAAGAATTGCTGAAGGAAAAATTGTGTGTGAAACTTGAATTTATAAGAAAGGTTTACTTTTCAAATTGTTTGGATACAGAATATTTCACTTAAAACTTTTAATGCTTATATCTTTAAAACGAATTGGTATAATTATTTCTGAAAAAAAAATTGGTATGTGTAGTCGGTTTCTAATAATTCAAATAAATTTGGACAGCCGCGTCGCCATAAAAATGTTAATTGATGGCAGGTGCCCTGAAAGTATTATATTTTTACAAAAATTAATGATCAATTAGTTTTAAATATATAAATCGTTGAAATACTCTGTATATCGTTATTTTAACTCCAGTTTATCAAGCTATAACAGACAGCCAGAAAGGCACCAATCCAGTTTATATTTTTAAAAAATTTTGAATGGTGTTGGAGGGATTTTTATACATTTTTCTTTCTACACTTGTGAATTAATTCGTCTAGAACACTAAAGCTGCTTGTCTATTGTGTTTTTTTTTACTTTATACATTTCCTTGACTTAACCATTTTTTACACACTAAGTTTTGTACGCAGTTTTTAGCCAAGTTTCAGCAAATTTAGAAAGTTTTCCACTTGTAAAAATGTATTTACTCTGTTTATAGTTTTTTTACTGTATTATTTTGCATTATTTATTAATAAAATTAAAAATTCGGTTAACTATTACATCAACACAGTTAATTTATTCATGTATTTGTATAGGATGGCCCAGTATAAGATGGTTTGTGCTTGCTCTTGGATACTGTTAGAGTTATGAAAAATATACAGGTAGAGAAATTTTTTGGCTTACCTTAGCCTAGTTATGTTAGAAGAGTTGAAAAATATAAAGTATCACAAAGGGAACAGAATTGGATGTTTCGTCACCACATCGTTTTGCCTCTTATAGTAATCACTGATGTCACGCCTCTCGCTTCGATTAAATAATCTCAGAAATCAAAAATGTTTTTTTTGCATCTGTGACCAGTGTAGTACATCCCCCTTCAACAGCCTAATTAGAACAAAAACTCAGTTAAAATAGATAATGAAAGAAGCTGGACTGCGTATAAGCACCGCCTACCCGCGCCGCTGGACCGCATACCTTATCACCCTCACTATTATCTATCTTTCTTCGATTTATGATAACCCTCATTGTATCAAACTTTAGTTACTTTTAAGATAGACCGACACAAAGCAAACCTCGATGCGTGAAAGTTTTAGCGCCTGTGGCGCCTTGTCTTTTGACATTTGTGCCGCAGCACCGAAAGTTTTTGCGCCTACGGCGCCTTGTCTATTACAGTTTGTGCTGCAGCGCCGAAAGTGTTCACTCACGTGAGGTTCTTTTTTTAGTTTTAAATGGGGGATCGGTAGAACTCCGACCAGGACGGGGAAAAGGTAAACACGTGACCCAACAGAAATAAGGTCTGGTGTGGTGGAATACGTGGTCCCCTGGCCGGCTAGCATTGGCATTTAATTTACATTTTCCATGTGGAGTTAGTTGTTGAAGTTCAAAAAGTTGCAATATCCGTACAAGGTATTCAAATGTATTGCTAGGTTTCCCGAACAAAATAAACATATTGGCTCAGAAATATATTGTAATACATGTCAACGGATTTGCCAAGAATGAAAGAAAATAAAATAAATATTAATTACATTGAAAGTTTTTTAGGGACTTTAATATTAACAATGGTTTCATCACAATAACCATTACTTGCGAGGTATTCATATTACAAAGTATTGTATTCTCTGTCAATGATTACCAGTGTGTCATAACATGGTACGAATTAAATCGGAGAAATACGGTCAAAACAAAGTGTAATTTCATAAATATTATAATAGATGTAGCTAATGTTCCGATGTAAGTTTTTAAAATTTTAAATCAAAAATTTAAGTCTAGTACAAAACCGTTCAAAAGTACTTTGCATAATATTTTTATCAACAAAGTATACATGAATATTTAATTTTGTAATTTGATACGATTTACCAATAAGTACTAATTGACTTAATTCGGTAAATCGGGCAATTAACTTTATATTTGTTGAAATTCTCACAGCTTCTAAGATAACATAATTGTACGTCTTAGGTCGGCCACCCCATACATTTAAACCTCAGCGCAGATTTTTATATGTTTTGAAAAACGTTTCGTTATATTTACTTTGCTTTTATTATTTAATTTAACACGAGCTTAATGAATATTAATTTTTTTATAAACTGGCAAAATCATAAATACATTGAGCACCATTTGATGTTTGAAGTAGATTTTAATTATTTATTAGTTTTAACAGGTACACACCGCCATAATTTCGAAAGTAAGATAACTCTCGATGTGACTAAAGTTGTTTATATTCAATATTCAAAATACTGTTATAGCAGGTTTATGTACATAGCTATTTTTGTAGAAAAGTATAATTTATAGAAATATTGTGAATTATTTTAAAAACCAAAGATAATAGGAAGAATCTATCTTACCATTGACTTACTAAAAATTTCAAATTTTACTCTGATTTGTAATGTTAATAACATTCCTAAGGCCTCTTTCAGACGAGGATACTGTATGCGGGATTCTGTATGCGAGATACCGAATCACAGCCGCATACTACCCCGATACTTCTTTGGGATACTTTTTTATAACACATTTTTTAACAAGCTTCAGTGCGGTGCAGTCGTTAATCATAAATATTGAAGAGTGCGTTATGTTATGGTATATATCTAATAAAAAGAAAAAACTTAAAAGGAGACGAACTCTGTGGGTTCATCCTATGGTAGAATTAAGGGAAGCTAAGGGAACATATAATTTACTTCATCAAGATTTATTACAAGACACTACAAAGTGTCCACAATCATTTGAAGAGCTGCACTTCTGAAAAAATATTGGCCGCCTCTGAAATCGAACTTTTTGCGTCGCAAAAGTATGCATGTCTGAACAGATCCATAAGCCACCATGATAATTCTGTATCTCGGATATTCCTTCGCCGCCGGGCGGCTGATTTGTCAAGATTCAAAAATTCTGTCGCGCGATACTGTATGCGGCGTCGAATGCCGTGTGTAAGCTACAATTTAACTGCATGCTTTTTCTGTATCTGAGATACACGCGTCTGGGATACAACGTCCTCGTCTGAAAGAGGCCTAAGTCTAGTGAATAAAATCGCAAGAAATACCTAAAATCATTTATTGTTTATTGAGTTAATATTAAAATCAAAATTCATTAATATTTTTTAGAAAACTTTTATACTAGAGCAATTTTTTGCTTACAACGTTTTTAAGAACTTTTGAAATACCTAGTGTTTAAAAGCATATTTTTTTAGGTAAATCCAAATATACCTGTTTATAATTAAGTATATTATCTAAAAATGTATTGCAAGTTACACCGAAATCGTCAGACAAATAAGGTTATAACCTAAACGTTTAAATGCCACAGTTACACTTCATTTGATTTCTTTCCTACAAATAACATTATTAGAATTCCTATAAGAAAATACTTTGACTGAGCTATAATAGATTAGAGGTGAAATTATAGATAGTCTGTAACTTATTTTACAGCGTCAAGTTACTTAGAATATTACCTATTCTTCGCTTTTTAAGTTACTATGGAAATAGTTCATTATTTTTGCATCTGCAAGCCTTCTGTAATCTCACTAAGTACACCACAGAATGCAAGATTTTAATACTTACAAATGGTACTGGTCTAGTGGTGTGCCTATGACCAAAAGAAAAACGTCCGAACACCGTCATTTTATTTTACGAGGGCCCATCCGTTTGCCGGATGCACTTAGACCAGGTTTGGCCCATTGTGCTCACCCTGTTTGGTCAACTGGGGAGAGGGTAAGGATGTCCTCTGATTCCAGTTTTGGTTGCATCTTCCGATTTAGTGACTAGCAATGGCAAACTATGTGCTGTACAGTTTCCCGGTCTTGTCCGCATAATCTACAGTCAAGGTCTTCATTGTACAGTTGCATTCTGTGCAGATGGTTCTTGACAGCCATGTGTCCTGTCAGAATTTCTGTTATGGTTTTCAGCTGGTTCCTGTTTATTTGAAGCAACTGTTTCGTAAGTCTTGGGATCCCCAATAAATCTTTTTCTGTGGTGTAATCCTTGTCTGTTGCTCCAGGGGATTTTGTGTTCACTCTTGATACTGACGGACGGTGTGGATGGCCGTCCTAAGGGGTCATTAGTTATCCAGACAACAACAATATCGGGAGGTATTCGTCCTCGCAACTCTTCGGGAAATTTTTTTTATGACAATAGCGTTTAAGAGAAATTAACTCCTAACTAGCTAAGGGCACCACATGCACAGTGCAATGAATAAATGCAGTTTTCAAATTTAAACGAATTACTTGTTGCACCGTGCATTCTCCACCCTCTTGTGTCGACTTAAGAAATTTTAAAATATTTTCAGTCAGAACGAGGTACATCCTTAAGTAAACACATTGTATAGGGAAAACGCAATCGGGTGGGAGTAGTCAGGACTCTTGGTTTCAGGGTGGACCTATGCCGTCGCTGGCTGACAGTCTAGAGAGCTTTCAAGACTGCGTATTCGTTACGGTAAATCGCTAATATTCCATCAATTGAAATATCGGTACATATCTATCATACGCTGACAACCGTTTTTTGTCGGAAACGCTTGGTTTTCGAAATATTACAGTACCGTTTTGTAGAGGTTAATTTTCAGACGCATATGAACGAATAAAGAGACCATATAGTCTGTCCTGTTTTTTCTTTTTGAGAGTTATAGAGCAAAAATATAACCAAATTCAATATAATATTTTTACATAGCAGGCTGTGACAGTTTATTCCCTTATTACTCTTGACTACTTACTAAACTTAGGTAACTGTAGCGTATTTTTTACAAACATGGGATAAACGATTTGAAAGAACTTAATTTAATAAAAAATACTAACTTTACAGATTCGGTAAATTATCAAACCGCAAACCAAAAATGAACTAATGATTTCTGTGTAACCAGTAGAGATATTTGGGTTCCAATGCTACTAGCACAAAGGGACATATACATTGGCTATAAACAAGGTAAAATGATTGATACCCATGTAATTAATCATACTTATTTAATCACCCTTTGCACCCAAATATGTCTATTGCGTTTAGTAGCCTTTAGATGTGCAGTTTTCCAATCTTCAAACTAACTAACGATTTTAGCATCTCATGTTGCCACACTGTACAGTCTTAGTATGCCAGATTCTAAAGATGTAGTTACTACTAATTATTGCTAAAGTTTTGATCCTTAAAATAATTATCAAAAATTCAAATGTAGAAGAGTAGTTAAAGCTTACCACAAAAGGAGAAAGCTGTTGTCACCCTAGGAGGTCAGTTTTTTTACCCTTCTTCTCCACTGTCTTCAAGCTCAGAGGTCAAAACTTAAATAATGAACAGTAGGAAAAGTTACCCAATTTGAAGTGAACACATTACTTGATTAACTAAGGAAGCACACGTCTAAACAAGGCTTAATATTTAACCTAACTGTGAAATTTAAGTACGAGTACCCTTAATTTTAGATAGTGATAAAAATTTAAAAGATTGATGTTAAAATGACCAGTAAAAGATGCTCTAAAAAATTACTATAGTTATAAAATGCCGGTGTAAATACTTATTTAAAGTAAATATAGTTTAGAATTAATAGGAGTGTCATTGAAAACGGATTTTTCATATAGGTTTATTATAACATCTTGTTACCAACTAAGCTATTATTATTAATTTATATCACAGTTAAACTGGGTTTTTGTAAGTATAAAAATTGCATTTCGATTAAGCTATAGTCTGATGGTGAAATTGTATATCGTTACAACATCAGTCGGACTGACAGTCCTTCATCATTTTCGCATCAGTGTTTTTTCTTATGAGAATTTACATCAGTCCTTGAAATTTGCCCTTACATTAGTGGTTGGCCTACTAACAGGCCGCTGCCACTAAAGAAAACACCTTAGGAGTAATTATTAGTTTAAAACATTGTTATATGCTGTACAATGGTATTTTAGATCTTTAGTTATAAACCAATGGTCAACAGACTGTTGTGTACGTAATTTAGTTAGACTTAAACCCTCGTTTGGATTTTCCCGATCATTTTTTTACTTCTATCCTTAATAATATTTTGAATGAGTTTTAATCTAAATATCTATTATTTTCAACTTTTATTATTGTCATCTGACGTTAGCGAATCATCCTCTTAAAAATTCAGTCATTTGACAATATTTTTGTAGTGAAATATAAAATTCTAATTAGCGTGATGTGCGGCTCGTTTTTCCTTTTTAAAGACTAAAAAAGGCTTGATACAAAATGTATGGGTCAAAAATGCATTTATTTGCATGTCTATTTTAGATTTCTCTTTTCTGTGCGATAATTTTGTAAAAGATAAGAATGTGTAGACTATGAGGATGTAATAAGTGATGACTTTTTTATTATGTACATAAATGCATCACGGAAAATTTACAAACATGAATATGTGATGTCATAATGTTAATGCAATGCCGTTATTTAAATAGATTTATTTACAATAAGCTTGACAATGATTTTAAAAGACCAATAAGAAAAATCCGTTCTGGTAGGTTGCGAAGAAATATTGTAAACTTTTAATTCCGGTTGGAATTTGTTATTTCACCAAATTTTAAAACTCAATGTGAACTAAATATAAATAAAATAATAAATATTGCTTAAAAACTTGCATTTTGTTTTAAAACGTTTATTTAAATTAGGAATTGACTTCGGATAGAATTTAGAAGACTAATCATGGACCAAAAAGTGAACGATACGAAAATATAAGTAATTTTTTATAAAAGTTTTGCTTGTAAAATAAATGAAATTCACATTATGAATTACATTTTTTTTATAGGGAGCATAAAAAATACGAAAACATTATTTTGTGTAAGATGTTCTCTCTTTACGGTGATTTATCTTTAATCATTAGAAAATTACAAGATGTAGCAGAACCGCGGCAGTGGTGATTTACTAGCATTCGACCGTGGCGGTCCGAGTTTAATCCCCGGAGTGGGCGCATATGCACAATAAAAAAAGTATGGACGATATTTAGTAGGTTTAAGAATGTAGAGAAGAGCGTAAAATGTATCATCTCCCAACCCACCCCATTCACGCCGGTAACCAGGCCGGATGAGATCGGACATCTCGTGGGGTACGGAAGAATGTACACACTTCCCAATCGGTAGGTCATGCAATGGAAGGAACCAAGGGTTGATAGTCTTTGGGGGGTGTCGCATGACAGGTTCGTATTTCAAAACCCACGTTAAGCTGTAGGTTCTTTTGGGGAATGGCCCTGGCAGCGAACGAAAAGGAAAAAATTACACAACAAAAAAGATGTACTTAGCTGAACTTTCTTATTATTTCGAAAAAAGAACAAACTATAAAAAAATTCAAATTTATCGATACCTATTTACAATACATCATATTAATCAAATTTTAATATTTTAGCAAGGCGCTCTCTTTTTTTAAAACATAGTTGATCCTTCTAGGCATTGGTTACCAAAGCCCTTGCGAAGGCCGGATTTAGGTAACTCATATTCCACGCTTTTGAAATTTTATTTTTTAATTCATCGACATTTTGTGACCTAAAACATTATTTCCACCATTAATTATTTTGAATAAAACCCCCCGCGGTATTCCCGGTTTGACGTACGGCTTGTGAGCTTTGACTCGGAGAGCTATGTCGGCGGTAGGGAACTACCGGCACGGTCTCCCATGCCGAACAGGTCTCTGAGGTTAGAAGCCAGACAAAGAGGAATACCAAACGCACAGTGGTGCATACACACGCACACCCCCTGTCTCACACACACATTTTAACACGCAGGCCTAACCCCAAAGTGTTATGCGAGCCGTGCTGAGTGGCTTCAATCAACCAAAACCCCAAACATTTTTCATAAATCTGGACTACGTGAGAGTCCATTCTCTTGCTTATCGGTGAAATTGTTCTAATACAGGAGGTAACATGATATTTTGTAAAATATTCATGTATACCTCTGTATTAAATCGTCCTTTAATAAAGTGATATAGGTACAGGGACATTATTTTAAGTGTCTCACCCGATTAGCCACTTTGCTATCAACCACAATAAAAAAATAATTATGTATTCCCTGACAGCTTTTAGTGAAGAAGCCAAATTTGATGTCAAAAAAATCTATATTTACAAATTTGACAGATACAACGCCATATTGGATTTTCTTAAATGGCAACCCTTCGAAGTTGGTGATTTTGTTATCATCGAATTAACAGAAGCTTTGAGATTAGAAACTCAATTTTTTCTGGAGATACGTAATTTCTTATGGCGGAGCCACCCATGCTATTATCATATATGTCAGATGTCAAAAAATTACAGTTACGACGTCATTTTGAATTTTTCTAAATGGCAACCTACATTTATATTTAAGTCAGTGTATGGCATTTCGCGGTTAGATTTCAAAAATATATAATTGTCGATATTTATTTCCAACCCTTACCGAAATACGACCGTATAAAAAACTGCATCGTATGATTATGTGTTTTAAGTATCTCACCCGAATAAAAAATAGAAGCTTTGTGATTAAAAAATAAATTTCAAAATAGCGTCGTATTTGTCATTTTTTGACATCTGACATATATGATGATAATAGCATGGGTGGCTCCGCCATAAGAAATTACGTATCTCCAGAAAAAATTGATATTTTAATCACAACGCTTCTATTTTTTAATGGGGTGAGATACTTAAAACACATAATCGTACGATGCAGTTTTTGATACGGTCGTATTTCGGTATGGGTTGGAAATAAATATCGACAACTATATATTTTTGAAATCAGATCGCGAAATGCCATACACTGACGTAGTTATAAATGTGGGTTGTCATTTTCTGACATCTGACATTATATGATAATAGCATGGGTGGCTTCGCCATAAGAAATTAGGTAACTTCAAAAAAAATTGAGTTTCTAATCTCAAAGCTTCTGTTAATTCGATGATAACAAAATCACCAACTCGAAGCCTCGTATCTCCGGAACGGCTGAAAATAAATATTGATAATTATACATTTTTAATGCTGGAATAAATAGGCGAATGCAGCTGGCTTACTATAAGGTAGGGTTGCCATTTAAGAAAATCCAATATGGCGTCGTATCTGTCAAATTTGTAAACATAGAAAACTTTTTTGACATCAAATTTGGCTTCTTCACTAAAAGCTGTTAGGGAATACATAATTGTTTTTTTATTGTGGTCGATAGCAAAGTCGCCAATCGGGTGAGACACTTAAAATAATGTTACAAACAAAAACACCACTTTTGATTTCAATTATAACATAAATGGTAAGATTCTGGATAGACCTACTGTGTTTAAGGATCTAGGAGTTATTTTCGATAGAGAACTATCCTTTCTTCCTCATATTGATTACGTCGTATCCACCGCCTATAAAATACTTGGTCTTATCCTTAGAACTACTAAAGATTTTAGGTCACTTGACCCGTTAGTAACTTTGTATTGTTCTCTTGTTGTATCTAAATTGGAATACTCTTTAATCATTTGGTCTCCGTTTTATAAAGTCCACATTGACAATATTGAGAGCGTTCAGAGACGTTTTTTGAAAGCTTTGTGGTATAGATCTGATGGAGTTTATCCCGACAGAAGTTTTCCTCATGACCAGCTGCTGCAAAGATTCTCGTTTGTTAGATTACATGATAGGCGCACATGTTCTACGCAGTTATTTTTACATAAACTGCTCAATAACAATATTATTTGTGAAGAGCTGCTGCACAAACTGAACTTTTGAATTCCTTCTCTAAATGCCCGAAACTTATATAGGTACCTTCTACTTACCACCTTCACGAACCAATGTCTTCAAATATTCTCCCATCAATAGGATGTG
This sequence comes from Polydrusus cervinus, assembly GCA_935413205.1. NCBI lineage: Eukaryota > Metazoa > Arthropoda > Insecta > Coleoptera > Curculionidae > Polydrusus > Polydrusus cervinus. The sequence continues at coordinate 4,174,405 of OW284520.1, forward strand.
TACATGTTACAATGACAATGTCCATACCTATGATGTCTTTAATTGTAGCTTAAGCGCTGTCAAAAGACATTTTTATCACTAGTACCTATACTACGTATATAATAATAAAAAAAAGTAATTACATACGTAGTATAGGTACTAATGATAAAAATGTCTTTTGACAGCGCTTAAGCTACAATTAAAGACATCATAGGCATGGACATTGTCATTGTAACATGTACACATTCTATTGATGGGAGAATATTTGAAGACATTGGTTCGTGAAGGTGGTAAGTAGAAGGTATATAAGTTTCGGGCATTTAGAGAAGGAATTCTAAAGTTCAGTTTGTGCAGCAGCTCTTCACAAATAATATTGTTATTGAGCAGTTTATGTAAAAATAACTGCGTAGAACATGTGCGCCTATCATGTAATCTAACAAACGAGAATCTTTGCAGCAGCTGGTCATGAGGAAAACCTCTGTCGGGATAAACTCCATCAGATCTATACCACAAAGCTTTCAAAAAACGTCTCTGAACGCTCTCAATATTGTCAATGTGGACTTTATAAAACGGAGACCAAATGATTGAAGAGTATTTCTGAAACATTCCTTTTAGAGCAACCTTCCTGCTCAGTAAAATGTATTATTAAAACTTTGCTGGGTCGTTAAGTTTGGCATATTTCGAAAATTAAAACTGATTACATTTCTTATTGTTTTTATAGCAGTGAAGCAGTGGGTACTTATACTTTATGCTAAAAAATTATGAACCCCATCCTACTTAGTCAAATTAATGGACCTGGTTCCTTGCATTAATGATTAATATTAGATGATTATTTTTTTGCAAGGAGTTTAGAACAGCAGCAATCATTCTGTTAAAATTCAATTTAAATTTACTGATGGTCATTTATATCATCAAATTACATATAACATCATTTTAGAAATAATCGGGATCTATTTAATCTATTTATAAATAGAAAATTGTGTTTGGGTGGACATCTGTTTTTGTTTGGGTCGTAGGTAATCGTAAATACTGACAAACATATTATAATAAAATATGATGTAATGTAAATGTCAAAATTGACACCACTTTGGCAATGTACTTAAAATATGCGATATAAATTGGTATGGTTGGCAAACAATTTGAAGAAATAACTACAATTTTATTGTTTATATAGTCAAGCCGGCGCGGCGATACAAATCAAGCGGTTTATTACCAAACTGCAAATTTTTTGCTTTTCATTTCCTATTAAGTTCTTCTTAAGGAAGAAAAATATAATTGCAATGCAAATATTCCGCAATGCAAAAAGTATATCAAGAAATAAGAATAGCGCAGTGGCGGCTCGCGGTCTTAAAAAATGGTGAAGAGCTAGGTATAGTGCGGGTACTTAAACAAACATTGACTAAAAACCCGTGTAACAAAACGGCTTTTTTATCCTCATCTATCCAATGACTGAATGGAGTTTCCAACAAACTACAAACAATGTCATTAATTGGGTTCATTTTTACAACACACAACTAAGTAGGTACGTACACTAATGAATTAACTGAAAAATAAAAACAAAACTTTTTAATCACACAGTAAATCACATAAAAACGATATCTATAACCGTAAGTTTTACGAAGCCTCAAAATAAATACCTTAAGGTTAGGCGAACCAATGCGAAAACAATGGTGCATACGACTGATTTATTTTTAAATTGCCCTTCATCAAAATGTAAATTGTTACATGCTGTTTGCGTGACTGACGTCACGTAATCATAGCAACGGTGAATATCAAAGCCATGTTGGGCGTTGGGTCTTCACTTGTTTTGAGCACGAGTGCTTATAATTATTGTCCATCGGATCATTCGGATTAAATTAATATTATTAATTCCAACATAATTATTTTTTTAAGGGCTTAAATGGTAGCTGTATTGGTACATTAATATTTAATATTGTTGAAAAACTTTCCTCCTGGTTTTTAAAATTTTTTTTGGTGAAGAGCCTCTTCTACTTCACCTGATGAGTCGCCACTGGAATAGTGTCGATACCGATTCTGAACCTTGGCAGATTACTCTTTCTAACAAAGGAACAGCTGATTGCAAAGGACAGTTACAGTTCTGAGGGTAATTCCTCCATGAATAAAAAAAACTCTGAGTGGCTAATTTGCATACATCTTGTCTGCAGGCTCTTCAAAATTCTCCATTGCTTTAAAACGTTCTTGTGCAATTACCTATAAGGTTCATTGTTTTGCCGCTGGATGTCATTGAAAGTTTTTTGTCGATGACATTTTTATTAACGTGCCTCTCGTCTCGGACTGTAAGTATTCCTTTTTGGGAGTTCTAAGAAACTGTCGTCGTTAGGTTTGGGTACCCAAGCTAAAAATAGGAACACCCACGATCTTTACGGTCAATTAGCTATAATGTAATACTTTAGAAAGCAATACAGCATTGTCATAAATAAATTAGTTGGCAGCTTTTATTTACACTAAAGGTATTACCCTACGCAAATTAAATAAAACTTACACTAGCAGCGTGATGAATGGATTTCCGATATCCTTATCGGAATATTCATTGGAATTTTTTGCATGTCTATATTTACAATTAACCTTTGAATTTCAATATTTAAAGAACGACGGATCAGAGCAAAAATGTGGCAACCGTTTTTGGAGACAAACTAATGTTTGTCTCCGTTTTCGATCGATTTCAGACACAAGATATTGTATTATTTTACGCAATAAAAGACGGCGCGCTCCGAAGTCACGTCGGTTCTTACGTAGCGAATGAATCATAGTGCGCCTATATATCTATTTGCCCGATATATTTTTTACGAATGGCCCTATCTCGATATTTGGCGACAATGAATTATACCCATATAAAGGCATAGGAAGACCTTCTTTACGTTGTGACAAACTGTCATATCTTAATCAATATTAACCGTGTTTGTTTTATAGTAGATACTGGTTCTGAGCGCTCCGCAGCACTTAACTGTCGATTGAAGAAACATTCATCATTACATCAAGAAATATTTTACAGAATAACTCGTCTCAGGATTGAAAACTTGTCAATCTTTAAGTTTTTCCCACTTTGAAGTTGTAACATTAACCTCCATACTAAATAATAGCGAAAGTGCCAAACACATTTACAGCGAGTTGCATAAAGAATTATAGTTCTCGATTAGCTTAACCGTATATTAAAAAGACAAAATTTAATCAGAGGTTGGCGCAAGGCCAATTTCGTATTTGTGCGAAATAACCTTATACCGGGTGTTGCATCGTCGAGCGGGACATAGGAAATCCCATGTAATTTTAAATGGGGTTAATTATTGGCTTCTCTAATTATTTTAGAGAAAAATTCTATTTAGGTTTATTAAAGAGCACTAAAACCCACATTCAAAAGAATAACTTTAGATATTTTTGATGAGCCCGTTTACGGGTTATCGCCGATTTTTTTTTAACTATTTCTCCTTTTTATGGCCCCGTATTTGCGGGCACCAGTCAAGATAAAAGATGACTGCCAAATAAAGTTGTCATTTTGAAATGTGTGCTTTATTGTTATAAAAACTCGTACATCGAAAATATTAGCAATGAATTACACTTCTGAAGAAAAAATATTGATGATTAAATGGTATTATCAAGGAAATAGTTATCAAAATGTGTCAGACATGTTTGCTGCTCTGTAACCGAATAGACCGATACCTGCAAAATCTACAGTCGAAAGGACTATCAAGAAATTTGAGACAAAAGACACTGTAATAAATAACTGCAGATGTGAAGAAAGCCAGGAACAAAGAAGAGATGCAAGAAATGATAGGGACTTGCAAGTTTTATTAATTGGGAAAATCAGGAAGTTTGGTACCAAATGGATGGCTGCCCGGCACATAGTACCCTGGCTGTCCGGGAATATTTAAACCGTGCTTTTAATGGAAATGTTATTGGCTCATACAGTGAATTGGCTAGCCAGGTCTCCTGATTTATCGCCAAATGATTTCTTTCTCTGGGGCCATTTAAAAAACAGGATATACAAAGATAAAAAATACCCAAATCTAGACGAGTTACAAAATGCTATTTCTGCCGAATGCAATAAAATTTCAGTTTACCAACTAGCGAATATAAGAGAATTTTATGATCGCCTCGGTTATTGTTTAGCAGTCAATGGAGGAATATTTGAACATCTTCTTAAATCCTAAAGTTCTAACAATTTAATAGTAGGACCTAGATACCTATTAATTAGTAAAATATTAAAACATGTAAAATGTCATAATTAACCTTGTAATTGGATAGGTACTTTATTTTAGTTTTATTCAGATTAATTTGTACTCATAAATACACCTTTAATATTTTCGATGTACGAGTTTTTATAACAATAAAGCACACATTTTAAAATGACAACTTTATTTGACAGTCATCTTTTACCTTGACTGGTGCCCGCAAATACGGGGCCATAAAAGGAGAAATAGTTAAAAGAAATAACCCGTAAACGGGCTCATCAAAAATATCTAAAGTAATTCTTTTGAATGTGGGTTTTAGTGCTCTTTAATAAACCTAAATAGAATTTTTCTCTAAAATAATTAGGGAAGCGAATAAATGACCCATTCAAAATTACATGGGATTTCCTATGTCCCGATCGACGATGCAACACCCGGTATACATTTTACAAGAACTGGCATCTGACCACGGCCTTTTGCAAAATCTAAGGCAATTTTGCGTCAACACGGAGTAGGCCTTGCTAGCCTCTGATTAAATTTCGTCTTCCTAATCCGCTGTTAAGTTAACCGAGAACGACCTTTCCTTATAGGACATGTTATACAAAATCTGCCTAGAATCTTACGTATTACGTATTATGACATCTATAGTGTCGAGGTGGACACTTATATTCATGGCCTATCACTTTGTGATGTTAGGGAATTATAACTTAATAATATCAATATGAAATAGAAAAAATAATGAAGTCTTCAGTTATATACTTTTAAAATGTAACAAAAGTTACTTTTAAACAATGTAACCGAATGTTGTTGTAATATAACCTATTTGGTGGGTATAGCCTTAGTGATGACCCATGATATGGCGAAATGCGTTTAAGGATAGATCTGACAAAAACAAACGAGGCTTTTTTTTCAAACATAATATGTACATAATATGTAGATAAATAAGTACTAAATTAAAAATTTAAATTGTTTAAATGCTTAAATAATTATTTGTTCCAAAAGATCAAGCCCACTTTGTTTTGGGATCCCATTGAATTTTTTATTTAAAAGGATAATTAAGATAAAAAGATAATTTCTTTACCTTTAACCATCTAGAAACATATTGTTAAGTATACCTAATCTAAAAGCCAAAATAGAAAATTGGGTTATTAACGTAGAGATAACATAATTAGTTAAATAATGAAATAAAAATACCTTTACAGGAGATAAATATAAATGTTTTAGCAAGCATGACAGACGTGACATAGATATGTAGATAGGTATCTAATTATAATTAATATTTTTTTGACATTAATTAATTTTTATTTCCGTCAAACGGGGTTATTTGGGATGATTTTGATCTTAAAACACCCCTGGTATAGTAAAAACTTCGGTCACCTCCTAGAGAGCTACATAGATTTATTCAAAACATAATATCACAGATAATATATTATCTGTGATAATATTCAAAATATAAAATTAAGTTATCGGGTGAAGTGAGGTAAAGTGGAACCTCCTTCACTTACTTGATTTAATACGATTTAAACAAATTTTACTTTTAAAAATCCCATTTGATTGGATCCAATTTTAAAAAACTTGTCAATCAAAAACTCTTTAATTTTTTTTAACCCTTGATGTTTCATAGTTTCATCGAAAGAGAATAGATAACATTTTTGCAGGTTAATTAATTTATTTATTAATGTTAGGTACTTATGTACCTAAATATAATAAATCAAGAATTACTTCCATGAAAACTTGAAAACAATTTGGATAAAACATATCGTAAAAACCAGATAACAAGCAAAAAAAAACTGAATACTGTATTCACCTGAAGACGACTGGAGATACTTACCAGTTGAAACGTTGTGATTTAAAAGCAAATAAAGACAAGAAGAAACATTATTATCTCCAATAAGTTTTAAAAACTTTAATTAGTTTCATTTATCATGTATCTGTGTAAATTACTTCAGTATTTCTCCATCTAATATATTTTGGAAAAAATTCAATGGGTAAACGGTAGAAAAATGTAACGCGCGAATGGAAAATAATACAAAAGCGATGGTACGTATGCCCAGCACACCCATAATTTTAACGCAACCTGATGTACCTACCATCAAAAATAGGTACCTTTAGGTACAAATTAAAAAAAAGATAATATACGAACTCGGCTGCATACATACAACAAAAAAGGGAACTAATTAATTAAATTGACCCACATAATGGTTGATTGGTTTGATAGACAAAGCATTGACCTTTCCTATTAATGCTTAAATTGTTTATAAATTGATCGTACATAATTAAATCATTTAACATTAATTTACTAAAAGAAAAACACTCTTACCTAAGGATTGATCTTATTATCTTTTATAAAGGATTTTCGAAAGAAGAACTTAAGTTACAAACAATTTGTGTGCCCTCCCCCCTCCCATGGGGAGGGGGGCATTTGTTCCTCCCCCATGGTTCGAAAAAAATTATAATCTAGGGGAGACTGGTACCGTACACAATGAAACCCTTTTAAGCCATTTTTTTTTGAAAACCCATTTAAGTAATTAAAACAAATTATAAGTACACATTCTTCTAAAACCCCTGTCAACCCACACGGGAAGGATAATTTAGATTTTAAACTCTAGTTTGAGATAATCCATAGACCACGGCAGTGGCTTAGAGGTGAATTACTGGCATTCGACCGTGGCGGTCCTAGTTCGATTCTCGGAGTGGGCATAGGCAAAATAAAAAAAGTATGTCTGAAATTCAGTAGATTTAAGAATGCAGGGAAGAGCTTAAAATGTATCATCTCCCAACCCACCCCATTCACGCCGGTAATCGGTGATCATGCACTGCATACATTGTGTACCATAGGTAGTACCTATACACTTTGTCGCTTAAGGTAGTACAGAATAAAACGACTTATTTTTTTTAAATACATAAATGTATTGCTAAAAAATCAAATCAAATTAAAAAAAAAAAATTAATCAAACACGCAAAAACCAACAGTATTGGGCTTTTAGTTGACTGTCGTTTGCATATTTTTATGTTATTTACCTATGCTTTAACCCAACAAGAAATCGCAATTAAATTATAATTCTTTCTAAAACAGTCAGAAAGTTTGCACAAGTTATCAGCATTTGAGTAACATCTTTGCTTTTGATATTTAAATATGTAGTATTGTACTTTTCACAAACAATGAATTAAAAGTGGTCCTCCACGCAATCTTTATATATGGTACTTATTCATGCATCTTTGTTTCGGTTTACTGAATTGGATATAAGTGTGTCGAAATGATTTTAAGATTAAAAACTTGGGAAATTATTAAAGTTTTTAAAAAGACAGCTTCATATGCCGCGTCGCAGAATATAGCTACGCATATATATTGATGATTATCGATCATCACACCCTTGTCTGTCTGTTACAACAAACACATCTTTAAGAGGTCGCTGTTTGATAAAATGCAAAATTTATTATCAATATAAATTCTCACACTGATATCTTACCTCCTTAGATATCACAAAGTCCTTCATAAAGGCTATAAAATTGTGTTGACAAGAATTATTGTAAATAGAATTATTTATTATTGTTGCATCTAAGATGTAAGATATCACTGGTTTCTTATGACCCAAAAGTCTCTCCTTTCCAAAACTTCCCCTTTGACTCAATAGTGCCCGCCCTGCCCTCCTCCTTGCCGGCACCGCTGCCAATTCTCCAGCCCTCACCCCTTCGGACTTTTTTAGAGAGATTTAAAAAATAAGATTTATAAAATAATAGACCGGTTAATATCGAAGATTTAAGGTCTTGTATTAGAAATGAAATACGTGAAATTCGATTGAATATTTTTGACCACGTCTTCCGTGAATTGAGAAACATGATTAGCATTAAAGCCTGACAAATATGTAGACCCTACACTATCAGTCGGACTGATAGTCCCGAATGATATCAAATACATATATTTTGACACTTTTTCAAAATTTGCTGTTACACGATCAGTAGTTACTGCCCTTCCCTTATCAAGACACATTTTTATTTTGGATTTATGGTAACAAACGATTTAACTTTAGTTATTAAAATAAATGATTTATATCATTCAGGACTGTCAGTAATATTAAGTTTAATTTTGGATAACCTTTTTAAATAAAGGAGAAACACTAGAGATATGGTGTTTATGTTATTGGTCACGCGCTCATGTTTCATTTCTATTTTTTCATGAATACTTTGTACGTGCAAATTGGCTGATATAATAAATAATTACATCTCATCGTATAATTGAATTTTGGAAAGTCCTCCAAAATAAAAAAATTGTCAAATACTTTCCAATAGATTCCTCAAATATACTGGATAATGAATTAACTAAATAGGGTATAGAAAATTTAATACCAAAACTTGTAGAATGTAATTTGGCCCATGGATTTGCCAACGAAATGAATTTTTTTGGAAAATGTTATTCATATTTTTTGAATGGAAAAACCTTGATGTCTGAATAATACATTTCCATTAAGATCGTATTTCACGTCGAGTAGGTACTTACAGTAGGTATATAGAACCATTGTACGTGCAAATTTAGTTGTAAATATTTTCCTTAATAATATTAGTAGAGCTTTAAGGCATGTTTATATTGACAATTGGCTAATTACAGCAGTTCTCAATTACATAGTTAAATATTTATAATTAAAAACTAATTATTTTGATATACAATAAGAACGCATTATTTCATTCATGAAGGGGAAGTTTGACCTTAGCTATATGACATGAGAATATAACTTGTGTGCTATCTTTCCCCTTCTAAAAATAGTGATAGCCGCAAATATCAGAGTAACTCGATGAGGTCTGACACAAAGAGCGGGCATAGCGTACCCAGCCCAGAGACAAGCAAATGTCAATGGGTAATTAAAAAGGATAAAAGTTTCTTATTTTATTTTTGAAGGAGTGATATTTAGGAAAATCACGAGTGTAAGTTTTAGGAGAAAGAATGTTAAATGGAGAATTAAATAATTTTTGGTTTTGAATGACATATACTTAATTATAATTTCTTGTGTTACCTTGAAAAAATAGCACAATGTCATCCAGGTATGAAATAATACTGCAGTCCCTCAGGATTCCACCGATTCCGTTAATATATAAAAAAATAATTAGCCCTGAGGAACACCCACCACAATTGTTTATCTATCGCTTAGGGTGTCATTGATTTTGACTTATTTTTAAGTTCTTTTTCTAAGTAGTTTTTAAGTAAGGTTAGGGGACTATGGGATACCGTATCGAACGCTTTTGATAGATCTAGGAAGTAATAGTATACTTAGTAATCCCTAACCTTTAATTTTAATCCCTGAGGCGTCTGATTCAGCGGCGGCGCCAATGGGGGGGGGGGGGGCAGGGTGGGCACTGGCTTATCCTAAAAACATGAATGCCGACCTTTTTTTTTGAAGTTATTTTTGATTTGGATAGTGCCCAACCTAAAATCATCGGGCTTACTTGTGCCTACCAACCCAAAAATCCTGGCGCCGCCACTGAGCCTGATTCCAGTGCCTTTAGTTTTGAAGTTTACAATGAACCGAAGCTGGTTCATTTCGCTGTTTGGTCATACGAAACCCACCGTCCACCTAGAAATAATTAAAGCTTCTCTTTATACACCATTTCGCGTTTAAACAACACGTTTCGTATCTAGACAAGTGAAGAGCAGAGGATGAGGAATTATTTTGTTGCTGATCACGCCAATAAAACTATTTTTCTTATTCCCTTTCCTACACCTGAACGTATTAATCTTAATATGCATATTTTTCTATTGCGAAAAGTCATTATTATAATTAGCATGTAATTTCTGCGCATTGTTTATTAATTAATTCATAACCGACAGTCGTAAACAGAAAAAAAAAAAATAAAATATGTTAAATCATGCATATAATGAAATATTAAACAGAATGTATCACTGTGAGATAGCATCGGATTCTATTCTATTGATAATGACAATAAGTAATAATGGAAATTACTGATATTGTTTTCTCAAGCGCGAAGGTGTTAAATTGATTAAGTTAATCAATAAATTCCAAAAATATATTATTTTTAATGTTGATTGAAAAAAACCACACATCAAAAAATATTTTATGTAAACATAATTCTGGTGGATTTAAGTTTCTTGATATAAGGACAGTGACGTATTTAGGGGGGGGGCTGCTGGTCTACAGCCCCCCCCCCCCCCCCAAGCCTAGGAGCTTGGATCTGAAAGTCTAATTGCAACCTAATTTTTCGTCTCACGCTCGAACTCTTAATTTAATTTTTAAATAATGTATTCTAGGCTAAGATTACAAAGGTCTTGCAGAAAAAGTTTAGTTTTTAAACTTTTCCTTCTAAAATTCCTGTTTTATATACAGATTAAGGCTTCGGACGAATATCGTTTTAGTTGTTGATTTATGATGCAATTTTAAAGGAAAACGAGTAAAAAGAATAATATTTTATAGTATTTTTCTATTATATACTTGTCTGTTCCGTGTTCCCTTTTTAGAGCTATTTTAAATCAACAAAAATATAACCCAATGCAATAAAATATTTTTACAATAAAAACAAAAAACAATTACTAATTTATTTAAAAAAAAAAAATTAAAGTAAAAATTTTAATTCAAACATTTTTTATGGAAAAAGTATGATAATTTATAATAAAAAAAATAGTGCGGGAAGAAACGAGAATGATTTATTGTAAATATAAAAAACGGCACTTAAAAAGGAGTATTTCAAACCCTAAGCATTTGCACCAAAAACTGCTCTTAGATCTACGCTCCTAAAATACATGATTTCTGAAAAAATTATCAATATCGGCGTGGTAAGCCAGATTTACTTTCTTTTTAATCATGAAAAACCGAGCCCGAAAAACGCTGGTTAGAGTCATACATACGTCCTATGTTAAAATTTTTCACAAATGTAACACATGTTTTTTTTTTTAAGTAAAGAGTCAGCTAGGAATATCAACAAAGAAACATTTATAAAAACACATTTAATCCAACCATGCAGAGGGGGAGAGGTAAATTTTAAATGAACTTTGGGCGTGGCCCCGAAAATTTTTCGCCTTCTTCACTAGGTACAATATCATCAAATATATGTAGTCACGACTGTCCTTCTCTCCAGAAAAAAAATGTCCTACTTACGCCATTTACTACTGTGTTTTGTGGGACCGCCGCGCCGGGTCTCCAGTCTGGGGATCCTTTACATTAAACCGACCATAGGAATAAGAGTTTACTCGAGGTATATTGATAAGATTTGTTATTTATAATTAAACAAAATAAAGACAGATTTATGTACTTATAAAAAGAGTTTATTGCAGTAAATTAAGACATTTAGACTAACTACGCGTTTTAAAATCCTGATTATAAATCTATGTAAGTACATTATTTTCGATTTTATGGCATGGAATGTGTTACTTATGCTTAAATTAAGAAGACAATGTTTGTTTTAGACCTTTCGTACAAGAAGAGTATCGTCATAGATACGTCCCGTGGACGAAAGTCGTTATACGTATTGTTTTAGGAAAAAGTTAATATTGTCTAGTCTAAAAGCGCAATAACTAATAACTTTAAACTATTAACAGTTCAATCATGACGTCTACGTCAAAGAATGAATATGACTAACAATTAAGGTATATTTATCAATATGAAAACTAATTAATCGTGGTTACTCTATTTAATAAAGCCTTGTAACTAAACAATTTTAATATTGACAAAAATACCAAAGCGTCTTTATTTTACAACTTAAAATTTAATACACCACAGTTAAAACAGACTTATAAATAAAATATTATTAAAACTCAAATCTTTTAAAAATCTTTCAAATAGCTGTTAAGGGTTGGTTCCTATCACTATTAGTCGATTGCCTGAAGAACAAAATAAAACTATTTATAGGTATAATTAGTAATACTAAGAATAATTACGTTTTATAAAGCAGTGGATGTCGAGATCACAACAAAATTGAATCTTTTCTTGAATTTGTCAGGTTTTAAAGTAACATTTCAAAAAATAAATGCAAAAATATCTAAAGAGTTTTATCTTCTTCAACAGTCAATCAACTGCAACGCAACGCCGTCTTTCCGTAACGATCAAAACTGTTTACTTACTGTCAATTTTCCGTGAACTTAAGACTGAGGTGGAGTATGGACTGTAGGTGTGGCAGCAAATTCATATCGGCTCATTTTGGGAGTCCTAGGTCCAGACAAATCTTCGGATAATGGACGGTATACGGAACCACTGTGTTTCTTTTGACTTAACTGTGCATCCCATAGTGGAATTTTAAATCTAGGTAAGTTAGCTTTGTGCATATTAAAGTTGTTATTACGCCTTAAAACACATAAAGTAACAGTAACAGCGATTATAAGGACTGCTAAAGCAGTTAAAACAAATACTGAAGTTATTGAGAGAATGTAAGATGCTCTCGCCAAGTTAATATTTTCATCTTGGACAATTTCAGCTGTTATCTTATCGTCATCATCATCGGAATCGGTTTCGTCGTTGTCGTCATTGTAATCATCGTCATAACTATCGTCATAAAGGTCGTCATCTGTATTTGTGTCGCTCATCTTTGTATCAAAGATGGTGTCCTTATTGTCTTCCAAATCTTCGTCCTCACGGTCTTCACTTTCATCAACATTGTTTGACATTTCAGGGCATTTCTTTTTGTGGAATTCTGACCATTGATTTGAAGTAAAGTTGTCGATGTCATCTGCCAAAATTTCTTCAGGGTTATCCTTAGGATCAGAATATTCTACTGGATATACTGAAAATCGTTCTAAATAATTAATGACTTTACACAACTCTTCGTCAAACCTCAACGGGTTGTTATGTAAGTCAATAGCTTGTAGGCCTGGAATAAGTTTAAAATCGGCAATGCTGAGAGTGGTTAGCTGATTGTTAGCTATCAACAGTTTTCTCAAAGAGTCTAGCTTAGTAGAATTATTAGTCCAAAGTTTGTAGAGTCTGCAATTGCTTGCGTCGATTTTTTTAATGGCTTTGGTGTTAACGAAATTTTTGGGATTTAATGACATTAAAGGATTACCAGCTACATTTAGCGTTTCCAAATTTCTGTTGTTTTCAAATGCTCCTGGAGCTAATATGTTAATGTTGTTATACGATATGTCTAACATTCTTAAACTAGTAATGTAATCAAACATATTTTGGACAAAACTAAAGTTATTGCCAGCTAAATTTAGACTAATAACTGCAGGCATATTTTTAAAAGTGTTTTTGTGGACAGCTTCAAGCCCACAGTTTTTGCATGAGAAGGTGTAAATTTGGAATTGGTCATCATTAGGCAAAGTGAAGTTAGGAAGTGTTTTAAATTTGTTACCATCCAAAGTAACCTTTTGGAGTTTTGAATTTCCACCAAAAATGTCATCATCTAAGGATGTCAAGGTGTTGTTTGATAAATCAACTACAGTAAGTTGACTCATGGCCGCCAAATCTTTCGGTGTTAAGCTATTAATTCTATTGTTACTTAAATTAAGCTCGCTTAAGGAATGTAGTCGTTGAGTTGATCTCTCATCGAATGTACTAAGGAAGCAGTTTTTCAACGACAGAGTCTCCAGCTTGTTAGATGTGTTTAAATAAAAAGTTTTAAGTGGATTGTTGTCCAAGTGCAGACTATTTAATTCTTCGTTGTTGATAAATATGTTTGCGGGTATCCTACTGATCTCGTTATTAGAAAGAATAAGCTCTTCCAAATCGAATAATTCAGCAAAGCTCATAATGTCCACATCTCGAATGTAGTTTCCAGACAGATTTAAGAACATTAACGAAAATAAGTTATCCAACGCAGGAATGGTATCTAATTTGCAATTACCAAAATGAAGCTCTTCTAATTTCTCAGAGTATAAGTTAGGACTGTCTTCAAATCCGCAATCGGCGAACTTAACTTTTTTGACATTATCAAAAGCTTTCTGATCCACAGACCCAATCTGAGCTTTTTCTATGATAACATCTTCCAGAAGAGGAAACCTTTTGAAGGCATCTTCTCGAATCTGATCAATAATGACATTTGAAAAGCTTATAACAGTTATTATCCTTCTGTCTAAATGACCAAACAATGTTGAATTGATGGTCAGTGATCTATCACATCCAATAACGTCTAGAATGTTCGGTAATATTTCTTTACACTTACAGTTTGCTACGCAATTTGTAGGTTTGATTGGTGGCAGTGCCGAGGCCACGGCCACTAAGGTTAAAAGAAGAAACCAGCTCTTCATTTATCTGAAAAAAAAGGAAATATTATTATAGAGCAAAGTGTTAAATGTAAGAATACTGAAAAGATAAATATTTTCACTGTAAATTATTACTCATGACAAAAATAAAGTATTTCATAAAATAGTTCATCATTTAGTGTTTAATATTTTAACTGAATGCATGCGAAATAAATTTCATTTTGCTCCCGCCATAACCTAATTTCTTAATTCAAGTATCAAATAATATTATTAATTATTATAGAAGTAACTTCAATGAAATAATTATTACGGCCATACTGTATTTGTCATGTAATCGGATAGATTTTTAGATTTTAATTTCGTTTCATCGGCATTTACTAGCAGTAAAATACTCCATGTTTGGGAATTATTTTCTCTCAATGCAAGCCCTAAATTAAAAATCTGTTACATGACAACAGCGTTTTAACCTATAACTCTCCATTGATAACATTATATAATTATAGGCGTATCGGCCTAACGAGTGTGACTATTTTGGAATAATTAATTTTGCTTCAGGACCAAAATAAAATGTACAAAAGTTACTTAAAAACAAATGTAATGGCTTTAATCGTATTTAAGAAAACGTTTCCAGTATCTCAGATAGCACACATCTATCCCAAGGATATCTTCTAGAGATCTAAGAAGACATCAGGGTATATATCAATTTTGGCTAAGCTCTAGCCTTAAACTTATCTGAAAATATACTTATCAGTGGCGGCTCGCGGTCTTAAAAAATGGTGAAGAGCTAGGTATAGTGCGGGTTCTTAAACAAACATTGACTAAAAACCCGTGTAACAAAACGTCTCTCTTATTCTCATCTGTCCAACGACTGAATGGAGTTTCCAACAAATTACAAACTATGTCATTTATTGGTTTCATTTTTAAAACACGCAACTAAGTAGGTACGTACACTACTGAATTAACTGAAATATAAAAACAAAACTTTTTAATTACACATTGAATCACGTAAAAACGATATCTATAACCGTAAGTTTCGCGAACCGTAGCTGCATAGCTACATTCGAATTACATTAATATTATTAATTCAAACATATTTATTTTTTAAGGGCTAAAATGGTACCTAGCTGTATTGGTACATTAATATTTAATATTGTCGAAAAACTTTCCTCCTGGTATTATTAATTTTTTTTTGATGAAGAGCCCCTTCACCTACTTCCGCTGATACTTATATGTTAAATATACCTACTATGTCGATAATCATGGGAGAATACCTAAGCTACCGGATGTTCTCTGGATTACGCGTAGGACATACTTGGATATTGGGATGAATGCTTAACGCCCGGTATATATCATTAAATCATGCTTTAACTAAAGTTATCGAATTAACCTTTGTGGGTTTATCCAGAATATACATCCGACAACAAAGGGAATAGAAACGGACTAAAAAAATTGAATTATTTAAGTTGGAAAAAATACTTGTGTCTCTAAAGAGGGGTTAATCCTCAGCCCCCCCCCCCTCGCTACTCCATGATTAAAAAGAACGATGTTTATATTTTAATAGTAATTTAACTAAAATACGATTGAATTCCAAATAAGCATCTGCTTGCATAATGCATATTAGTATATCTAATGTTTTTATGAATTTGCATATTAAAACTAAGTATGCGACATCTTTTAAAACATGAGTCTTATATATTGTTATTCTCTTATTGTAGGAAAATATTTTATAAATTAACCAGACCACAACAATAAAATTAAATTTCTTGACTCCGTCATAACTACCCACCATAATTTTTTACAGAAAAAAACTAGTTATATTATTTTCTAGTGTACCAATGACCACTATTTTTTTTTCATAATTTTCAAATTGTAATGTGATTCTTTGCATAAATAAGAAAATTAGTTCAGATGAATTTAGCAACAAAATATGTTTCATTATATCATAAAAGTATGTTTGAAGGTTGAAGACAATGCAGTTTCTTGAATGATAGAAGAGTTTTTGACTTGAATTGTCTTTTTTTGTTTTAAATTACAAAGTTTTAACCAACCCACCGTTTAAAAGAAAATATATATTATCTTTTACAGTAAAATATAGTAAATCTTACGATAAAATATCGTAAAAGCAAATAAAAAAATATTTCTTATTAGAAAGTATCGTACCATATAAGATATTAAGTAATAATAACTATAAAGAATATTTTATAATTCTTACAATAAAATCTGTTAAAAGTAAATAAGAAATAATATTTCTTTTAAGAAAATATTGTAATTTAATACTATAAGAAATTATTGTACAGAGTATTACTTTAGTACTTTGATTTTAGTATAATTTTATATTACCAGGTAATATAATGTGATTCTGTATTTTATGATAATTATTATACAGAATACTAAAAAAATCTATACCAATAACACATCCATAGTTTAAATAAAAATATTTTTTTTAGGGAAAAAACCCAATTAATTAAAAAATTTAAAGTTTTCTAATCGTATCCAATCAAGTTAAGTGTCACGGTACGGGTCGCTATTTTTTATTTAATTTTTATCCTTAAAAAGTGAAATAATATTTCGTATCCCCTCCTCAATCACAAAAACTATTTGCAAAAATCTGAAAAAATGTATGACTATAGTCGTCTATGGGTCGCCTAACGACATCATGGTTTTAAAATATAATTTTTTAAGGTTAAACCCCCCTTTATACCGCATTATTAGCTAAGGGTAAGAAAAGAGCGTATCTCGGCTCTAAAAAATTTCCTATTCTCAAAAGTGACTTCTAGAAAAATACTAACCCTTCATGAGCCCTTTAATTTTTAAGGCTTAAAGTAAACACACCACCCATTTTGTAAGGCTCAGGGGGGGCCTCTCCCCTTTACCTGAATTTGACTTATATTTCTTATACATTGTGGGTCTGAAACACGCGACATACCATCTTTGTTTAATATTTTTTCTTTAATTATCACACAACGACAGGGTGATAATTCAAAGATTTTTAAATTCTGTAACTTGGGTTTGCCTTTTCCTTTTTGATTTTCAATAGAAATAAATTTAATTGTAACCAATGCTAAGTTTAATTTGTTGGCTCAACAATCGGGAGCACTAATCAAAAGAAAATTATATTTCAATCATCTACACAACAAATTTAAATACAACCCTATAGCTTTTTTACTTTTGTTGATAGTCTCTTAGTTAAGAAAAAGATATCAGAAACCCGAGGTTGTTATCTCTTTATGTTTGAAACTTATTTTGTATGTATAGGGTGAGTCAACGATAGAGTAAAGTTTATTTTCGCCTTTATCTTAAAAATTAGATAAAAATTCAAAATACAAAAATTGTTAAGACCATTGAGGTGTACATTTTAAAATTATGCTGGAGTATACGGGGTGGTTGAAAAAAACGTGACTGGTCACGTATTCAAGTTGACATGTCGATTCTCAAAAATAAAGCTAGAAAAAATCATCAAACTTAACATCATCGCAAATATAAATAAAAGTATAACCTAGTTTCAAAAATCAGGCACTGAAAATGTTACATACTTTGGAGCCTTGTTAAGTGAGCCTGACCCATTTAATGAATAAAATTTGTATACCTAAATTATTTATGTTTTAATTAATATTTTGAAGGTTATAGGTGTATTCAATGCTTAGACATTCAATGACAATATTCTGGTTAATATTCTCATTCAGTTAAATTAATTTTTATGGGATCTTGGCGTCGATATTACTCAGACAAAATATTATATTCAGGACACATTGTTAATAAATCTTTTTAATTTAGCTCTTGTCTTTTGAATTTGTTAATTGGTACCTAAAAATACGTACCTAACTATGCATTAAAATTACATTTTTGGATGTTAGTAGTTTATGAAAATAACTACGTTTTTGGTTATATAAAATATCTTAAGGTAATTTTATGAACAAATAGAAACATTGTTTAAATACTAAGAAACTGCTGTTGTACTAGATAAAATGTAAACAAGAAAGCACATATGGGGGAACACATATTTATTGTTTAAAACTGTCATTTGCTTATTAACAAACGCTTAACGTTTCAACTTTTAAAGTTGGTACTGCCAAGTTATCTACAAGAATTATAAAGAAACAAGCAGTATTTAATTTCCTTTGTCTTGCAATTAATAATACTGCATAAAAGCATGCCGCAATGTCACTAATATATTGCTTGGATACTCCTCGTGATCTTATGTACGTTTCTATTATCGTAAAGTAAATAAATAATATTATTCCCCTTCCACGACGCTTTTTAAAACATATTTTTGTAAATAAAATCCTTTAAAGATAGGCACTTTACTAAAGATGAATTTGTGCGATTGAAATAAAGGTTTAAGCTAACTGTTTCAGCTTTTTGAGGAAGTACCTACCGTCCCAAACTTGCCTTGATATTATAGCCCGACCCATGCCTTTCATACCTGCTGTAATGTTGTTTTTACCAACTAATCGATGCAAAACTTATCTATAGTTTAACAAATACGTTTATTAATAACTCACCAAGGCTGTATTATCCTCGTTTTAGTAATTTTCAATATATTTCTCCGATTTTTAAGGCACAAAATCACTTTGTAAGTACTTTGTTACAACGATTATAATGGACTGTCGAGTACCTGTTCAGGTAAATCGATCCCCACTACGGTGACAGTGTCGAACGTCACGGTTTCGTGAAGTACTTTGCTAGTAATGCTAGTACCGTCTGGTTGGGGCACTGTTCACCAGATGGGAGTATATGCTGAATTGGGATCGTTTTCATTTTAGTGGAACTCGGAATCTTCTTTAAAATAATCATTGGTGGTTACGTTACTGTCTACGCAGTGGCGGTACCGACGATATTATTTAGTACTTTTTCCGAAAGGCAGTCAGAAGCCAAGGAGTTTAAATTATTTTTTGTTACTACCACGGTGCAAAGTGGCTTTATTATAACTGATTGAAAAAACTTATCATAAATAATTATCATAAAAGTAGTTTGTACAACAAGAGTGGTGTCCATATCGCACGAGGAAGTAAATTGAGCACGACGTCGTAAGCGGAGTGCTTAAACTTCCGAGGGCAATAGCGACAATTCACTCAAGTTATACAGTATATCTTTTCTACGACTTAACTTCATACTAAAAATTAAAAATAATTATTTAAATATGAATCATAACTTGTCTTTTTAGGTGGCCGTGAACTTGTGAGAAAGATAATAAAAAACAATTGAACAAATATGCATTTCGTTGGAAAATTCATTGACCAAATTACACTGTAACATATTTATTATTTCGGTCATTTCTTATATTTACACAAAATCACTGAATATATCTTTCTTTCTCTCAATCGGAAGAACAACAGACAAAAAGCGATAGC
The DNA here is from genome assembly GCA_935413205.1 of Polydrusus cervinus. Lineage (NCBI taxonomy): Eukaryota > Metazoa > Arthropoda > Insecta > Coleoptera > Curculionidae > Polydrusus > Polydrusus cervinus. The sequence goes on from OW284520.1 coordinate 4,194,060, forward strand.
TTTATTAATGAAAATGAACAATACGATTTTCTCAACCATAGGCCATTTTGATTAATTGTTCTGCTGAAATGCACAAAAGAAAAAAAGTTTTGTGTTTTTTTTCTGGTTGCATAGGAATTATAACTCCAAAAGTACAACAAAATAGCTGTAGAATTCGTTTTAAACAGTTAAACACGGTTCGCTATGGCTTTACAATAAAATCTAGTAAATCGTACACACTTAAACACTATGCAAATTTTTCATTTTACTATTGGCGATGTCAGTTTTGTCAATATTTTTCTTAATATTTTATTAAAATTGTGAAGCTCATACGAGAAATGGGATGATTCAAAAACAAAATGTTAGTAGAAAATAGTTTTAAACAAAATTATCGGCCCCAATTTTTCCACAGGTTTTTGGAAATTATAACAAAAAACATTCGAAAATCACTTCAGTAAAAAATGTTAATTATTAAAATAACAAACAATAATCTCAATAAATATATTTAAAAACTGGTTAAGGAATCGTAAAAATCAGATTAGTCAAGGATTATAGATCATCAATCTTTGCGAAAATTTTACAGTATCAGAATTTTATGCCAGGGAGTTAATCACATATCAATTAACTAATAAATCTGCCATAACAAAATCATCCCCTTTATAAAACTATACCAATAAGTAGAAAAATAGCGCAACTAAATTCTACAAATACGGAAATACGATAACAAAAAAACTATACTTACAACATATAGACAGTAGTTTTATTAACACTGAACTTTCCGAATTTGTAAAATTATCTCGAATATTAGATACACTGGATTATACTAAACATTTTAGGAAATCCCTACTGATAAGCAATCAGTACCGTAATCTCAAATCCTCAGTATGGCTATTCCGATGACTATTATTATTATTTCAGGAAATCCTTTCTTTATTCAGGTAGTAAAGAAAAATATTAGTGTAAAAATCAGTGCAGTGGCTTAGCCAGAAAATATGCTTGGGGGGGCTTTTTTTCTGGAGAAAGGGACAGTCGGGGCTACATGTATTTTATGATATATATATGAATATTGGTGTCAATCCAAAATTTTAACATAAGACATATGTATGACTCTAACCAGCGTTTTTCGGGCTCGGTTTTTCATGATTAAAAATAAAGTAAATATCGCTCACCACGCCAAAATTGATGATTTTTTCAGAAATTGATGAAAAAGATCTAAGAGCAGTTTTTGGTGAAAATGCTTAGGTTTTGAAATACTCCTTCTTAAGTGCCTTTTGTTTCTCATAATAAAGCATTCTCGTTTTTTCCCGCACTATTTTTTTTATTATAAATTATCACACCTCTTCCATAAAAAATTTTAAATTAAGATTTTTAGCTTAATTTTTCTCTTTAAAAATAAATACCTAATTGTTTTCTGCTTTTGTTGTAAACATATTTTATTGCATTGGGTTATATTTTTGTTGATTTAAAATAGCCCCAAAAAAATGGAAAACGGAGCAGACAAGTATATAAATATAATAATAAAATATTATCCCGGCACCCCCCCCCCCCCCTAAATACGCCACTGCTTTAGGAGAAGATGCACTCAAAAACAAAGAACAATCTTTATATTAATGGCAGTAATTTTATATAATTACAAATAATATATATAGTTGACTATACCTACGTGGTTGTGAATTTTTTTTTAAAACAGTAATATTTCAATGGAAATAGCAAGAAAACTATTTTTCACACTAGTTCCTTAAACTATTTGTTATTATCTTTTTTGTGTACGGCCTAACTGTAGTAAAGAACTTAAATCACAAATATGTTTCAATGTAAATCACATATTTGGTTTCTTTATCAATGGTTGGTCAGATTTCTGCCGCCCTCCACGACTACCATCTAGACAAAACATCCATCAGACTAGGCTAGCTGGGGCTGGTTTTGACCATGAATAAATGTAGTGTCATTTACAACAGTGCTATACAGGACCCTAAAAGAGCAAGAATATACAGCAAATTATCGTTTAATAGTTTGTTTTAGCTTCAGCTTGGTTGGAAAAGAGACTTCGCAAAACCAACCTTTAAAGTAGGTCTATAACATCCTGTACCACTGTACCTATTCCTCTCTTTGTCGGTAGATAAATATAATGTACCTATGTGTAATCCTCTACGTCTGTCTGCTGATAGCTAATGATGGGTCGTCATGAGTCACCAAAATTTTCTACAAAAGAGAAATAATGTAAATTATGGTTATGTTTATGAACTAATCAAATGGTTGTTATGAAATTACTGCCAAAGAGGTTGCGCAAAGAAGAATTATTGTAATTATTATAAACAAATGAGTGAACTTGGAAATTTCAATATTTCTATAAGATATATAGTCTTGTAATTATATTTGAATGTCTACAATTTTTCTAAAAATTATAAATGACAAAAGATAAGAAAACCTATAGAATCAACATTAGTAATTTAATTTGAAAGATTTTATGCAGTTTATTTCTCTAATTCTTGCTTTTTAATGTTTATACATTTAAATACTTTCATGACAGCAATAGGTAATTTTAATTTACTTCAGAATTTAGAAAATCCACAATAAACCCAATTGTATCTGGATAATCTAAATTTTTATAGTTATCTATCATACCTACATGGTGGTCGTTTACTATTTTAAATTAATCAAAAATGTTAATATACAAGTTGAAGGGGGGTAAGTAAGTTATAACGTAATTTTTTTTTCAAAGCGGGGACCCTCTATTACATTTCTCAAAAATTTTGGTTCAAAACTTTATCCAAAAAAGTCGTTTCCTTACTAATTCGACTATGAAAAGAACGAGACAAACTTGTCTTGTTTCTATGTCAGTCTTCGGGAAATATATTTTTTTGTAAATATTAAAAAACGCACTTTTTGAACTCGGGAGATCGTCTGTAAAAAATAACGATATAGCGGAGCCGGTTTGTTTTCTTTTAAAATGTTATATTCAAAAAGGTCTTTCCATTGTACCTACAATCAATGCCAAAGCTACCCGGTTTAAATGATTTTTGTTGATTTTAAATAACCACTTTAATAATTTGCAAACATTTATATGTTTAACCTACGCAATATGAATTTCCCACAGTAAATTATACTGTACTTAACCAGTTAACTGTTTTGCTAATTTAAAAATTGCTTTCCAATTGTTTTGTAATGGACAGTGCCAATTTTGTAAAAATAGCTATGTCACTTTTTAATGTTAAAGTATTCTGGCTAATTTGAAAATTTATATTTCGGGTAATTGAATTTGTGGGTAGTTTAAGAAACTAGCCAGTGGTCGTCTGAATTCCCCCCAGTGGCATAACCGGCTAATATTATAATAATGTTTAAAATAAAACGAAATCGCTTTTTGTATTTAAATTAAAATTATATTTTAGAAATTATTTTTTGGACAAACTTTTTATAAATCGCAGTTTTTTTTAGTCTATAACATATCCCAAATGCAAATCGATAGCTTAACAATCAATTTTTGCGTTTTTTTTTTCAAAGGGAGACCTTGGGAGGGTTACATTTTTGAAAAATTTTGGAAACTCCAAAAAAGTCGTGGTCTTAAATATTTGACATATACTTCATTTTATTTTTCATCGTTTTCACTTATTTAATTAACAAAAGTAACAACGTTTTAATTAGCGAGCAGCTCAGAGACTTTTCAACATCACATTCCGCCACTGGGCTGGAGTTGGATCTGTTTTGAACAGCCAGTTTTCAAAAATATTCATAATACCAGCGCGGACGTTATAAAAAACATTTTCAAGGGGGTGCCAATATTTTTTTAGTTAAAGCGATGTAGAGAAATATCGTTTAAAAATTATGTGAACAATTTTATTTATTTAAAAATGTAAATGTAAAAAATTGTGATGTTTTTAATTATTTTGACCAGCCAGGGGAGAGATAGGGGCAGGCGCTCCTCCATGGCCCCCTCTCGGACGCCCATAAATAACAGCACAGCATAAACAGAATACATAGAGGAAAATTGCAACGATCATTCTGTAATCGGCGTTCTCCTACATGACAGAGGTCTCGAGTTTGGATTCCTGTTTTTAAACTATTTTTGCCTATTTAAATTATCGACAAAGACAATGATATAAACGGTCGCATGACTCTCAAATAACAGAATTGCGCGGTTAATAGAATGAAATACTTCTTGTCTCATATTATGTTTTTAAACTTCCAGTTTTTGCGCCGTGTTTTTGATTGTTTCTAGAAAGTGGTAATGAAGAATGTGATAAATTCAATTATAGTGAAAAAGCCCAGTAGTTTGTTGAATTATTGCCGAACTTTAGGCGCGGTCTCGAATATTTGACGTTTCTCCACCACGAACTTCCTGACTATAAGTACAAAATAATAAAATAAATCTGGTCCCCAACTACTCCTTGACCTCATTCCCCCAAGAGTTTTAGTTACGCCATACATTTTTTAGTGGTTTATATGCAATAACTAACTATGATCTGTCCATTTTCTCTTAAAAAAGATGAAATTCAGGAAAAATTTATCGTATTGGTTAATCCATGGGCCAAATTACACTACCGTAATGCCCAGGCAACTTACTATACCTCTCCGTTTTAAAAGTCACAGAAGAAAGGTAGGAAGCATAAGTTTGGAATTTGTGTCATTCTCTGTCATTCTTGTCATTCTTTGGCATTGTTTGTCATTAACATTTAACACAGATGACTGACGAACGGATAAACAGGCAGACAGATATACAGAACAATATGCATAATAATAATTCAAAGTACAAATAATTTTAGCGGAAATGACATACCGATTACGTTTATTGAGCCAATAAAATTATTTTAAAATAACTCTGTAACTGCTGTCAATTTTACACCTTTCCTGTATCATTCAATGCAATTAAATCATAGGGCTTGTACCTATAAATTTGATGATTGGTAGAATAAATCGGTAAATGAATTTAAAAGTTACGTATACATACGTTAATTAATTATTTTACAACGAAAATGTCATAAAACCAACTTTTTATTTCAAATGTCACATAAATATTATGTTTTAAGAGGATAAGCTTAAAATTTTAGCCGAAAAGTACAGTAAAATATTGTTATTACATGTCATAACAACCTTTTGGGCAGATTAGGAGATTTATGTAATTTCCATGAAAACTTAGAGATGTTTTATTCCCGTTAAGATTCCAGTGGTCTTTACAAACTAGACATGGCCATATATACAGGGTGATTCCTAAGTTGATACTTCTTTTTTAGCTGTGTATAGAAGACATTAAAATAAACAACATTTTCGAACACCTTTTTTCAAAAAACTTTAAAATAGGCGAGATGCAGAAGTAAAAAGTGCGGGCCTGGTCATAAAAACGTAGCCTGCTATATGTAGCTGCTTTATGTTGTTTTGTCTTATTAGTAATGTAATTTACGGGTCAGTAGTCAGTTATTTATTGGGCAATCCGCTGCGGTGTGTTTTTCTGAAGCAAGTTAATTTTAAATTAGTGACACGTGACAATGGTAAAATTTGAAAACAATGAACTAGTAGATATGGTGCTAATTTACGGTGAGTGTAGTCAAAGTGCGTCTGCTGCTTCGAGATTATACGCGGGCTCATCCTACACCCAGAAGTTTTCTTAATGTTATTCAACGGGCAAGTTAGGCATGACCGTATTTGATCCATACATAACCACAAGCCTTCTGCAATCATCTCCTTAGAAAGCATCATGTGCCAGCAGCGTTCAGGTCAGTTATTTAACTTTAGAGACAGTTTTGTTATTACTTCAGATACTTTCAATGACCTCATGTTAACAGGATGGGTATTTTTAGTGGGGATAATGCAAGAAACTATAAAAGCTGCGGTGTTATTAAAAATACGCAAACATTCTTATTACAAAAGTTGAAGGATACCAGATGACCTAGAACTTAAAATTTGTTGTGATCCTACAGTGTTGCGTAAAAACGCGGTGCGAAAACTTTATTACATTTTTACACCCTGTATTTTATAATATTGGCACAAATGTCTTCTACCATCTGCAAACATACAAAAATTATGAAAAATAAATTAAGAGAAATCTTTTTGTTTTATTAAACAATTTAGAAATATATTGCTTTCTATATAACTCTTTCGATTTTTTTTGTTTTAACCGTTAATTACTATAAATACTCTCTAACAATATATCTTCTTAATGTTTTTATCTGCTTATCACTAGATCACGAAAATTGTTTTACTGAAATAAATTACCAAAAACCCGTTTTATGATTAATTTATATTTTTAATTATTTATTACATGTTGTTTTAGACATAATAAACGATTAAATAAGTTACTATAAAAATTCAAGGGTCCACCAAGGACGCACATTTTCAACTTTTTGACAAAATAGTGTTAAGTGAGTCCGAACGCCCTAAAATTTCCCATGTTTTCTTGAACTCATGAGAAAAAAGCTAAACAAAAAAAAAACGATTCTGTATGGGCGAATTCAAATGTCACTTCGTAAAATCATTGCAGTTAAATAGCATGGATTTGTGAATAATAGATGAACAGTTACTAATTTATAATGTTAAACTCAACTAGTGCCTCGTGTGCTAAACAATGAGGGACAGGTGGACGCAGCCGATACAGATTTTTCAAAGGCCTTTGATAGGATAGCTCATGTTCTTTTGTTGCACAAGCTAAGGGGGTATGGTTTTGAGAAGTAAGCCCTGGATTTTTTAGATCATGCTTAACCGTCAAATAACCCTCCCCCCCCCCTCAACCCACCAGAATAAACACCTGATAGATGAATTTATGTAGATGATAAAACATTCGCTCACTCTGAGGAAGATTGCCAAAGGTGGTAATTACCTGCAATTTTTATATCTATTATTATATACCGCGGCAGTGGCTGAGAGAGAGTGGGCATACGCACAATAAAAAAAGTATGTCCGAAATTTAGTAGGTTTAAGAATGCAGGGAAGAGTGTAAAATGTATCATCTTCCAACCCACCCCATTCACGTGGGTAACTAGGCCGGATGAGATCGGACATTTCGTGGGGCGCGGAAAAAGATACACACTCCCCAATTGGTAGGTCATGCAATGGCAAGAAACCAAGGGTTGATAGCTCTTGGGGGGTGTCGCATGACTGAGGATCGTGGTTTGGAACCCACGTTAAGCTGTATGTCCCCTGGGAAATGGCCCTGACAGCGAACGAAGAGGAAAAATTTACACAAGAAAAAAAATCTATTATTATTAAATAGGGTTATTGTAATACGTGTATTTAACGTGGTGCTCAATTTTAAATTAAATGAATTTTTATGCAAACATTCTTTATTTTTATTATTGCTCTGTTAATGGATTCTTACTTGTTGGGCAATAAAGCTATTATTACATTTAATAAATTTTTCTGCGATTTTACAGAAATTTCTTATAAAAACGATTCACTATTAAAACCGTTATTTAAGATGAGAATTGGTGATCATTTTTCTTGTCCCTGAGTGATAATAATCTTATTGTTATCACTCGTCAGAAAATTGTTGGTAATACATCATCTTTTTTCCTTGAGTTGTCCCAGTTATAATGTTATAACGTGGTTCAAATGACATTATTTATTTATGATGCGTCCTATATCGATAATTCCCTTATAAATTATTAACAAAATTATCTCACAACCTGTTTAAGGTAAGAATTAAATTATAATTATGTTTTATTTATGTATAGGTATTTCAAACAAGGCGCCAGAAAAAATACTATTTCTGGTAAACATGTTTTGTGAATTTTTTTAATTGTGACGTTTGCCTCGGACGGATATGACTTAATTATGGCCAAATACATTTTAGACCTTTGGTTGATGACACGCTTTTTCAGCCCACGGCATGGGAAATCCCAAGACCTGTACGTTGTATGTTTTTTTCTTTTTAGTTGCGTCAAATAAAAAGAACACGCCCATAAAAACTAATACTAAATCAATAATGTAATTGGTATGAGCGTCAATCTTTGTATTTTCTTATCTTAAAATACCATCAACATAATATGCAATTTAAAAAGTTTGATTTTTAGAGTGCCCCATTGGCGCCCCCCTACCAGATCTGTATATACGTAGAGTGCGTTGTTCGAATCATTTTAGAGTAAATCAATTTTATGAAATTTCTTTTATTAGGTAATTTACTTACTGTCATTAAGACATTTTCTGAAAATTAACAAAATTTAGAGAAACTACCGCAAAATGTTTCTTGAATACCCCATTTATGTGTTAATTTAAATTAAATAAATAGTTTTTTTCTACTTTCTTCGTTTTTTTTACACGACTTTTTCCTCTTCGTTCGCTGCCAGGGCCTTACCCGAGGGGACCTACAGCTTAACGTGGGTTCCGAACCATGATCCTCGGTCATACGACACCCCCCAAGGGCTATCAACCCTTGGTTTCTTGCCATTGCATGACCTACCGATTGGGGAGTGTGTATCTTCCTTCGCACCCAACAAGATGTCCGATCTCATCCGGCCTGGTTACCGGCGAGGTGGGTTGGGAGATGATACATTTTACACTCTTCCCTGCATTCTTAAATCCACTGAATTTCGGACCTACTTTTTTTTATTGTAAGTATGCCCACTCCGGGAATCGAACCCGGGTCTCCATGGTCGAATGCCAGTAACTCATCGCTGAGTCACCGCCGCGGTAATCTCGTTGTTACAGTCCTTTAGTAGCTTTTTACCAGTTTATAAAAAGCATTTTTGACTACGTTTCAACGAGAAAAAATTATTTTTTATTATTGTCACAAATATGGAGGAATTTCTGAAAAGAACTTTACAAGAATGTGATTCGCTATGCACAAATTGTTAACAATAAATTTTATAATTGTATTATTAGTTTAGTAAAAGTATTAAAATATTAGCACATTACTGAAAGTTTGGCTATTTTTCGAAATTTAAATAGAACCTTTAAATTTAAAAACCAAAATTTTATCTCAATAGATTAAGTAATGAATATTATTAGCATTTGAACTAGAATACCTATTATTTGTTTTTTTCAATTTCGGGCAAACTTGTTATTTTTATAGGGATTAACACCTATTGCATCATTGCTGCACACTAAAAATATCTGGTTAAAAAATAGTTGCCAAGTATTTCATTGTAAAAGGTGTAGATTACTTTTTTTAAATGTTGGGTCTCTGCCAACGTACTGATATAAAGGTGTTTAAAATCGAATAGCTATATTTCTTTTTATTTTCCCATTAATCTTGACACTGACCCCTCTCAAAGAATAGATTGACATCCTAATAATAACCAAGAAACCTCTTGTTTGTTAGATTTTTATAAAAAGAAGGGCATTATGTTACCAGACCTAGAACCCTCGAAGAGTTGAAGACAAGGATTCAGGCAGAGATACGTTTAGTTATTCCAAAAGTTTTGGAAAGAGGAAGGGAAGAGTTCTACCATCGGTTTGGTCTGTGTTAACAGATTCATAGGCACATTTTTAACAATTTCAAAATACAATTGACTTCGTTTTTGGCGGCAACATTGGTTCAATCAGGTGGATGATAGATTTTAATTTATAATGAGTGTTTTCGCCCTTTTGCTAGACTTCGCGCCAGCCGGTTTTGGGAAAAAAATAAATATGGAGGCGTTAATTGTTACTATTCCGGCTAGCAGCGCGTCTGCAGAACGATCCTTTTCTGGTTTAAAGAGAATTCATACCTATTTACGAAATACACAGGAAGAGATACGCTTAAGCGAATTAACAATAATCTCTCTGAAGAGCGATCTTTTGCAGGATTTAAAACGCAAAACCAATTTTTATGACGATGTTTTAAAATAATTTTTACGTAAAGACCGCCGTGTTGAACTAATTTACAAATAATGTCGTTTTATTCTTCTTCTGCCAGTGTTCTTTCCACAAACTCAAAAACAAGACATTTTGTGACAAAATTTGAAACTTAAATGCTTGAACGCTACGGAAGGTAAATTTTTATGTTAAATGCAATTTTTGACTACCCTAGTTAAAACAGCATTGCACGCCACTGACTTTAGGGTACTAGCTGAAGGGTTTTGTCCGAATATATCCTGCCGATAATTTCACAATGATCTTCGGTAAACTATGGCGCCATCACCGTCAAATTTAGATAAGAGTTATACTGATCCTTCTTCCTTTTAGCAAACCCATTAACTATTGGTGCCAACCATAGGAAGGACGAAAGGGCCAAACGGTACCTAGAACACCTCTCCCACCACCTTTAATACCCATGCCGATATAAATAATTACGTAACGCTATTTTACGTCCACTTCACGTCTACCGTCTACTTTCATTCGACCCAGCTTATCTTTCGCTTGATACGGCTCAGTCAGAAATACGTACGCGCCTCAAATTTCGCCAGACCGCGCATCGTGTGACTTGCGGAGTAATTCCGGCCAGCGATAAAATTTAAAAAAAAATCCGGCAGTCTTCAAAGAATTTTGAAAAAAGTGCTGGGTTTCCTTTCAGGATTAAATTTTTGTCATTCTGAAATTTTTAATTCGGCTAATGAAATTTAATTCCCGGCTAAATTGAAGGGAAAATGAGTTGATGATACTCGGAAGGCAGACAAATAGTGAAACACAATACATATACGCGAGTTTGCTGTGTAATGGTACTCCGTAAAAGTGACAAAAGTGCAAAAGTTGCAGTGTTCCGCGTGCGGTGCTGAGGAAAGGATATTTGTGGACTTTTCACATTTTAATATATTCGGTAAGTGTTTGAGAGGTTAATTATAGGTTTTTATGAGTTTTGAAATATAATAATTGATCTGAGATATGTTTATTATACCAATATTTTAACAAGAATAAATAGAAAAAATTTCAGTACCTAATTTTTAGAAATAGATTTTCAAATAATTTTTTAATTAAATTTTAAAATAAGACTCTGATTATTACAGAACCATTCATTAAATTAAATAATTAATCAAGATAAAACATTTCTTATATTTGTTCAATTGATAAATCGATGTGGATAAATCTTAGCTAATAAAAACTTCAGTCAATGTATTTCTTTCACAAATTTATTTCAACCAAAACTATACATAAACAAGAGAAAAAAAATAGAAAAAAGGAGATGTTTTATCTCTTGAATATAGTTTAAGTGTTGACTGATGATGGCTGTGTAGGAGACGCCGGATCCGAATTTGTAAAAATAAATTTGTGGAAAAAGGACTTAGCTATTTCTTATATTCACTTATTTTTTATTCACAACTTGAAGTTTCTTATAGTTTATTTCCGAAAGGCGTAGAGTAATAAAAGCTCAGTAGGTATGCAAAGGGACTACAGAGTGACCCAACGAATATTTAAGCCACTTTCATAATTTGGCATTAATTTCTTTAATTTTGAAGAAGTAGTCCATTCTTAAAGTGGAGTTAATTTATAGAAATAAAATAAAAAACATAAAGTCTTTCTCCACTGGTTTATTAAACATAAGGTTAGAAGGTGGTAGATGTTCTACATGTTTCGGGTGTAGAAACACCCATCATCAGGAACAAAATATAAAGAGAAAAAAAATTTCATAGAAAGGAACAGACGTAAATGGTGAGTGATAATGAACCTCGATGGAGCTCTCATCGAGCCATGGAAGATTAAATGTTGAAAAATGGGATATCCTTCTATGAAATTTTTTTTCTCTTTATATTTTGTTCCTGATGATGGGTGTTTCTACACCCGAAACATGTAGAACATCTACCACCTTCTAACCTTATGTTTAATAAACCAGTGGAGAAAGACTTTATGTTTTTTATTTTATTTCTATTAATTTCTTTGCAAAATTCTTTATTTTCATCAAGTGCAGGTAGTACCACCCGGGTTTGGGTCAATTTATGGGTTTTGCCTATTGTTATCCATTTACAAACACTAAAAATGGTGTGACAAAAGGGTGCATTTTGTATATAGTATTAGGTACACTTATTTTTTTAATTAGACATTATAAAAAAATACAAATTACAAAAAATACATTTTACAGAAATTGCCCAGCACAGTTACTGCTTTTCAGCTATATTTTTTACGGCATATTTCATAAAACGATGTTATAGTGTAAATTTGCTATAGCTAATAGTTCCTTCTTTATTAAATTATCTTCTTTTTTTCTTTGGTTAGTTATCATAAATAATTTAATGCACAAAACTTACCTGCGCCTATGGCCGACACCGAAATTGAGCCGAACTGGATGAAACTTCTCATTTTATTACTCTACACCTTTCTGAAATAAACTATAGATATATCTTAACGAAAATTAAATTATAGCCACAAAACATTTAAAAAATCTATGGCTGGCTAATTTATTCAGTCTTTCTCTCTCTCTCGGATTTGTCCTACACTGCTATTCTGTTTTGAAAATCAACGAAAAGTATAACCTCATATTTAATGTAGATATAACGATAAAATTAAAAACGTGGCACCCCCAAAAGGTTTCGCCCCCCTAGACCCTGGCCACTGATCTTAGGCCCATATTTTTTTCACTCATTATTACACAAAATTGATGAGTTATTGATCCCAATCCCAAAGTACAGTTTTGTTCATTGATTGTTTATTGGTGTACATTTTTAGAATCCAATAAACTCTCATTAAAAATTGTATTCAGGTTGCATTCAGGTGCAACAGGAAGCGTTACAAATTAAGTTATTTTGGCACAAATTACTTTAATAATTTGAATTACACGCCTTACTTTACATTTTTAAATCTAATTGAATTTTCTCGATAATTTAGATTTACACTATGCCAAGTTTAAAGTTAAGTTGTTGAGATATGGATAGCTAAAAATGCAATCATCTTACTTTGATCTAGGCAGCTATGAAGATCATTTGTTGAACTGATTCATGACCACGTCAATTTCCAATTATTTAAGATAGTTATGAATGCAAGAAGTTGTCATATCTTTTTTTTTTTTTGATTTTGTATTTTCCATTTCCTTGAAATTGTTAAATATAGTAAGTACATGGTAAGATACATGTTTTATACTTGGAATTTTACGTATAATTCCAAATTAAAAATATATATAGGGTGTTTCATTTAAAATAATAAAATTGAGTGTATTACTTTCTTTAATTATTTTGCCAAAGGCCGCAGCTTGTAACTTTTCAAATAAATAAAAGCTTGTCGCCATCCTTGCCAAAGGCCTTGCCATAGTGAGAACAGAACTTACCTTGACAGTAACGAAGTTTCCGACGCTTAAGAATCTCATAAACATCCTGTATGCATATTTGCATTTTGCGTGTGAATGTAAACTTTCAGTTTCTGATAAAATGGTAAATATTTCATTTGTTTTTCTTAATGGTTCAATTTATCGTAATTACTCTTTAGTTTACTGTTGATAAAGAAGTAAATGCTCATGTAATATTCACGGTCTCATTCACATTTTAAGATTCGGCCTTTTGCAGAATAACAGAGAAAAAGCAATATATTTATTAATAAAAATGAACAATTAATTTTTCTCAACCATAGCAAGTTTGATTAAATTATTCTGCTGAAATGCACAGAAGAAGGAGACAAATTGTGCATGCATAGACTCTGGGATAAATGTTTTGATTTAAATTAACAAAGAACAAATTTTATCTGACAGATTTGCATATTTTTGAAGTACATTCTTAACTTTACTTCTGTCAAGTGTCAGAAAACATGTTATTTGGTTTCTTTGTAATTGACCACTGTGATTGATCAGTTTTCTATCCCAACTAGGATGAATATAAAATCATATTCGTTCAATTAACCGGAATCGCCCACTTCTCCAATCACTTTTAAATTTCCATATGGGCGTAGAAAATAATATATTATTTTTAAAATTTATTAATAATAATTATTGCAGTTTAGTTCCCATCGAGTATTTAATAGTAATAAATGGTTCACAGAATTTAATTAAGCTTTATAATCTAATAAATAAGTTAATTTTGAGAATTAATTTCTCCATTTGCGACAAGATCAACGGGCAAAGGTCTTAATGTATCAAGGCCGGCTTCCATGCCAGCAACTAAAAAATATCATTAATCAATTTATTATTTATGTTATGTGTATTTGCAATTGACAGTTCTAATGTAAATGATCTAAATTGTGAATGCAAATGCATACAAATTTTAGGCATAACACAGTAATTAAATCAGCATGTAAAATAATTTCGTAATTAATTTTTATATTTTTTCATCATCCATTATGGTGGATGCATTTAAATAATATTAACAGCACTGTTTCAAAAAAATTGTACTATCCAGTGGCGTAACCAGAAAATATGCTCCAGGGGGGGGGGGGGGGCTCAGTGGGCGTAAGTTGCACAGACAGTCGGGACTGCATGTATTTCATTGCATTGTACCTAATGAAGAAGGCAGAAAAGACCCTCAGGCGAAAAATTCTCGGGGCCACGCCTAAAGTTCATTTAAAATTCACCTAACTACTATCAAATTTCGAAAATTAAATTATTACCTCTCCCTCCTCAGAGCGTTTTCACACGGCACCATATATCGCGCGCGATAAATGGTCGCAATATTGCTTTACATCAAATTATGTGTTCTCTAATATCGCTTGTGTGTGAAAATGGCTCATTAGAAAACACGTAATTTGGTGTAAAAGCAATATTGCGACCATTTGTCGCGCGCGATATATGGTGCCGTGTGAAAACGCTCTCAATGGTTGGAATAAATTTGTTTTTTCCTAGCTGGTTCTTTATTAAAAAAAACATTTTTTATATTTGTGAAAACTATGAATATATTGGTGTCAATCCAAAATGTTAACATAAGACGTATGTTATGACTCTAACCAGTGTTTTTCGGGCTCGGGTTTTCTTGATTAAAAATAAAGTAAATATCGCTCACCACGCCAAAATTGATTATTTTTTTAGAAATCATGTATTTTAGGAGCGCAGATCTAAGAGCAGTTTTTGGTGCAAATGCTTAGGTTTTGAAATACTCCTTCTTAAGTTTCGTCTTGTATATTCATAAAAAAGCATTTTTGTTCCTTCCCGCACTATTTTCTTTATTATAAATCATCATACTTCTTCCATAAAGAATGTTTCAATTACAATTTTTACTGTAATTTTAATACCTAATTGTTTTTTGGTTTGTTGTAAAAATATTTTATTGCATTGGGTTATATTTTTATGGATTTAAAATAGCTCTAAAAAAGGGAAAACGGAACAGACAAGTATATAATAGAAAAATACTATAAAATATTATTCTTTTTACCCGTTTTCCTTTAAAATTGCATCAAAAGTTAATAACTAAGAAGATATGCGTCTGAAGCCTTAATCTCTATATAAAACAGGACTTTTAGAAGGAAAAGTTTAAAAACTAAACGTTTCGTACAAGACCTTTGTAATCTAAGCCAAGAATAAATTATTTAAAGATTTAAATTAAGTGTCCAAGCGTGAGAACGCAAAATTAGCCTGGGGGGCTGCACCCCCCCCCTCAAATACTCCACTGGATAAAAATATAAGCTTTTGAAATTAAACTAATTTTATAACTATTCCATATTAATGGACGCAGTGTACTAAAGAGACCACAAATTCTTTTCTAAATTAGTGGATGTTTATTGGCTAAATTTAATTATATTTAACAGACGTGCAAATTACTATAAAATTTACTTTTAATGCATCTTAAATACTGCACAAGTAATATTGAAAATAATATTAGAAATTTTTATTGCCTTATTACGGCTGATTTACCTGACGGAAATTATAGTTTATAACAAACTGTTAGGGACTAAAGTGGCCGTCATCAAAGTATTTATGGCAGAGTCGAAGTTATATTTTATATTTATTTACTTCGTACCTATAACCGATTTGGACGTTTAGTACATTTACTTTACCGAAGTTACGGCGGCACAGGTTAAACTTCAAATCGAATGCTGAGAAATTTTCAATTCTACTTTCCTCGAAAGCTCGAAGCTTTCTGTCAGTATGTCTTTCTGTCTATCTGTCTGTCTATCGGCCTGTGTGCTTGGCAATCTATCTGTCGGTCTGTTTGTTGTCTGTTGGTCTGTCTGAAGTTTTTACGTCCATTGATAATTAGGTACCTACTTAAAAAAATATTTTTTTATATGTACAGGGACATTATTTTAAGTGTCTCACCCGATTGGCGACTTTGCTATAAACCACAATAAAAAAAACAATTATGTATTCCCTAACAGCTTTTAGTGAAGAAGCCAGATTTGATGTAAAAAAAAATCTATGTTTACAAATTTGACAGATACGACGCCATATTGGATTTTCTTAAATGACAACCCTACCTTATAGTAAGCCAGCTGCATTCGCCTATTTGTTCCAACATTAAAAATGTATAATTGTCAATATTTATTTTCAGCCGTTCCGGAGATATGAGGCTTCGAAGTTGATGATTTTGTTATCATCGAATTAACAGAAGCTTTGAGATTAGAAACTCAATTTTTTCTGGAGATACGTAATTTCTTATGGCGGAGCCACCCATGCTATTGTCATATATGCCAGACGCCATTTTCAATTTTTTTAAATGGCAACCCACATTTATAACTACATTAATGTAATGCATTTCGCTGTCCGATTTCAAAAATATATAGTTGTCGATATTTATTTCCAACCCTTACCGAAATACGACCGTATCAAAAACTGCATCGTATGATTATGTGTCTTAAGTCTCTCACCCCAATAAAAAATAGAAGCTTTGTGATTAAAAAATCAATTTTTTCTGGAGTTACGTAATTTTTTATGGCGGAGCCACGCATGCTATTGTCATATATATATTTTCTGATATCTGACATATATGACGATAGCATGGGTGGCTCCGCCATAAGAAATTACGTATCTCCAGAAAAAATTGATTTTTCAATCACAAAGCTTATATTTTTTAATGGGGTGAGATACTTAAAACACATAATCGTACAATGCAGTTTTTGATACGGTCGTATTTCGGTAAGGGTTGGAAATAAATACCGACAACTATATATTTTTGAAATCGGATCGCGAAATGCCATACACTGACGTAGTTATAAATGTGGGTTGCCATTTAAAAAAATTCAAAATGGCGTCATAACTGTCATTTTCTGACATCTGTCATATATGACAATAGCATGGGTGGCTCCGCCATAAGATATTACGTATCTTCAGAAAAAATTGAGTTTCTAATCTTAAAGCTTCTGTTAATTCGATGATAATAAAATCACCAACTTCGAAGCCTCGTATCTCCGGAACGGCTGAAAATAAATATTGAAAATTATACATTTTTAATGTTGGAACAAATAGGCGAATGCAGCTGGCTAACTATAAGGTAGCATTGCCATTTAAGAAAATTCAATATGGCGTCGTATCTGTCAAATTTGTAAACATAGATTTTTTTTGACATCAAATTTGGCTTCTTCACTAAAAGCTGTTAGGGAATACATAATAGTTTTTTTTATTGTGGTCAATAGCAAAGTCGCCAATCGGGTGAGACACTTAAAATAATGTCCCTGTACAGCTTACAGTTGACATGGACAGTGAATTTTTAAATGATTATTAATTTAAAATTTAACTTTTTTTGTACACAGATAAAGTAAGTAGATAGCATAAATAAATTTCCATAATTATAAGCAAAAATTTGGAATTCTTAACAAAATGTAAATAATAAATGCTTAAAGCCTAATAATAAATTACTTGAGGATTACATACGATTGTATATCCTGTATATTTAAAAATGTATTCATTTAAATCTAATACATAATTTTCCTACAAACCATATTTCGTAGGTCTAGTAATATAATTATTATACATATTATATTTATTCATTTTATACTTTTTTATAAGTAGTGAGGCAGCGATATTTTTTAACTTGCGACAGCCTGTATTTACTTATGTCCCAATTGTAATTTGATATTATTCTAACCAATTTTCTTCTTTTAAACACTGTTTTCGAATAAAGTACTTTTAGAAATATTAAATTTCGATAAAAATAGTTTTAAAAGGGTCTTAAATGCTATTTTTAGTGTAAGGTAAAAATATACATTCGTATTGTGCTTGTAGTGCCGGCTTTACCTTGGGGGCCCAGAATTAAAGACCCTAACGGGCCCCAAAAATATATTAGAAATGATTAATATACATGTCAAATAAAGTAGTTTTTAACTAATCCTGTTAACTAATCCTGTATAAAACTTTTTTATTTAAAAATTTTTGCTAGCTATCTTAACTTTAAGAAATACTCGACCATTTCTCTATATATATGTAATTTACTGTATAGTTATTAAGAAATTAATAGGAACATTTCGACTTTCTAGTATAAAAGCTGTTAAATTAACTAACTTCGCGCACATATAAATTTATATATAATAATCATATTACATAATAAGTGATTATGCTTATAGATAACGATAACCTAATCCTAACCTAACCTAATTACTCTAAAGAAACCTATAATGATTAAGATGTTAGTGTGATAACTTCATGTTCCTAGTCCCTTAAGTCTCTACTGACACCCATTATTCCTAATTATCGAATAAAAGAAATAGATAGATAGTTCAGATAGTTGTAAATGCCTCTTGTTGCTTCCTGATCCTATGACTAAAGCTACAACGTTGTCATTTCTTGCTCTTCTTTCAAATCAGTCTTTTTACCTCTTCGTTCGCTGCCAGGGCCATTCTCGAGGGGACCTACAGTTTAAGGTGGGTTCCGAATCACGATCCTAAGTTATGCGCCACTCCCCCCCAAAAGCTTACCCCCGGTTTCTTGCGCCATCGCATGACCTACTCGGGGAGTGTGTACCTTCTTCCACACCCCACGATATATCCGATCTCATCCGGCCTGGTTACCGGCGTGAATGAGGTGCGTTGGAAGATGATACATTTTACACTTTTCCCTGCAATCTTAAACCTACTAAAATTCGGACATACTTTTCTTTATTGTGGGTATGCCCACTCCGAGGATCGAACAGGGAACGTCACGGTCGAATGCCAGTGACTCGTGAATCTTCCATAAAATTCTAAATGAATGATCGAAAAGAAATTATTTTATTTATTAGAATTTAAATCTCATTTCAAATTAAATAATTTTTCAATCAAGGAAAGCTGTGAAAGTTTTTATTTTGTGTTAAGTATTTAAATGACTTTATCGTTAAATCCAAAAAAGGACAAATAGTAACCATCTTTTGTATATAAAAAAAATTATATCAAGGTCAAGTATCTATTGTGTCAACTACGGTATCATGAGGTGGGTAAGTTGGTATAATGAAGGCACAACTCTCTTAAAAGGTAGAAAGTAGACTAGTCACATAAAAATAGTTGCAATTATGTCTCGATCTTGAGAGAATGACAGTGATTGTTTTGATATTAGTTCAGAGGATCATTGCATTTTATTATGTTCATCTTTTAGACAGGTTTCGTTCATAAGGAATAATTGCAATAAATTTAATTCTTTAATCAGATCGATTATAGGGAAAAGTACCATTCATTATTGTTGATTTACCATGACGTTCTATTTAAAGTAAATAGCGGGTAATGTCAACAGGCAGCTGAAATTCAAGAATATCCGTCTTATTGAGAACGCTTTTTGAACACCCTTTTTTATAGCATAATCTAGTGATATCAGTTCGATATCTTTAAAACAGATACATCTACAATTATTGCAAAAAAATTGCCACCGTTAGAGATGCTTTAAGAACTTACCACGTTGATAATATTGTAATTTTTAGTATTAAAACTATCGTTTGGAAGGTATAGATAGACACCTACTATGTGCGGACGAGAACGAAAGAGTTCGAAACCGGTCTGCAGGTGGTTGCATCCTACCAATAGTAAAGTATTCACTTCTTGGTGGTGCAATCTGATTTTTATTTTGACACAGTGTTGACAAAATGTGACCTTCTATTATAAGGAACTTTTAGACAACTCTTGGATTAAAATAACAAACATATTTTTGCATATATACCTATTACTTAGAAAGTATAACCCTTTTCTTTTACCATAATGGTAAACTGTAACGTTATCTAAGAAATGCTTTTAAGATTCTTTTAATTGACCGAAGCTTGCAGACTATTTTAAACCTATTTTTCCTCTGATATAACTTTTTGGGATAATCCATCAGGTAGATGTTTACTCACATTATGTCCCAAGGAATTATCTAGGTGACTTTTGACCACCCAGAATTTCTGTCTCTGTTATATCTTATCTTAGTAAAATCTATGGTTTTTAATTGAGGGTAAATAACATTTACAGTTTTTTTTAGCGTGTGTCAGATATGTTCTATAGTGACTTTTGCTGTTCTAAAGACACACCTAAGAAAGTACGGTTTTTTTTTTTGAAAAAGGAAGCGACAACAAAGACATTGACATTTTAACCCGCCCCTAGTGTAGTATATTATAAGGAGTGTATGACAAAAAACACTTGATTTCACTAGCACTTGTATGATTCTTAGAGGAGTAGTTCATTTAATAAATTTATAATACCCGACTTTTTCTCAGATTTAGAAATATTTTATCGTTTATACCTACACAAAGTACCTTTAGTATAATGTCGTCAGTGAAGTAAATAATTTTATATGAATCATAACAATGACAATAATGATTTATTTCTCAACAAAGTCCTTTAATCTTATCTCTGTAACATGTTTTTGGTAATTTATTAATACATACATCCATATCTTATTTAATATAACCTTTGTAGTTAATAAAATTATAATCAACAAATTGTGACTAAAAATAAAAAAGCATGTTCAAAGTATTGTTGCCACGTTATTACTATTAGTAATTAAATTAAGCCGTAAATAAAACTATCACGAAAAGAAGTCACAAAGATTAAAATGTTTAATATCCCGGACAGGAAAATAAAACAGCTGGTAGATGTATTAAGTGATAAGTTATCTTTTTTAGAGAAATGTTTAGTGGAAACAATTTAACCAACATTTATTTTTATTTTGGTCCATGTCAGAAACAATTTAGTTTTCTTTATTCCATTTACGCAAAGGGTCAATACAAAAACAATGGACAGTTCCTAATATAGTCTATTTCAGAAGGGTGTAGAGTAATAAAAGCTCATTAGATATGCAAAGGGGCTACAGCGTGGCTCAACGAATATTTAAGTCATAATTTGGCTTTGATTTCATTGCAATTTTTTTTATTTTTATCAAGTGCAGGTAGTACCCCACAACATTATAAAAAATACATTCTATAGAAATTAAATTATAAAAAATCATAATTTTAACGGGCCGACGGTCCGATCGATTAGGTGGTCAAGATCCCACACTTTCTCCTCTTCTTTAATGGCATGATGGACTGCTTTTCGCCAGTTCTCCGGTGTCACTTCCTTAAGGGCTTGTTCAAACAGTAGCTTAGCGTCTTTCATTTTGAATGGCGTGTTATGTCTTGTTACAAATTCTTTTACTTGCGCCCATATAAGTTCTATAGGATTTAGTTCACAATGATGTGGCGGTGTGCGCAGCACAGTTACACTATGTTTTCAGCTATATTTTCCACGACATATTTCATAAAACGATGTTTGTGTAAATTTAATGCACAAAATTTACCTACGCCTAAGGCCGACTCCAAAATTGAGCCGAACTGGACGGAATTTTCCATTTTATTACTCTACACCTTTCTGAAATAGACTATATATATTATGCAGTCTTCTCAGACCATACAGCTTACCACACATACATTTTATATCTTGTCGATTATATTTTTCCGAACGAGTTATTTAGGGGGATGTTAGACACCATACTACAGGGTGTATGTATATAGACTATCTTTAGTATGTATACTGTGGCATTAGTATTTTCCTTTGAAGCCTCAAGGCGAAATAGTACCTATTATAAAGTAAGTAATTTTACAAGAAATAGTATTACTGTGCAAGGATAGGTTTGTATTCTTCGGTCATTACCCAAACAAGTTTGGAATCTGCAAAGCAGATACAGCACAAGCACCGATACAAAAATAATTAAGATTCCAATCAATAAAACAAAATTAAACTATCAAGCAAAAAAGCTAAAAACTGTTTTCCGAACTTTCTAGAAATCCAGGTAATGTGGCGAAAAATTACTTAGTAAATCACTTAAAATGTTGAATGAATTCCTTTACACATTTATACTATTACCGTTATCTGATGTTATGCATATCTATTACAATACCTTTTAATAATAATTAAAGTGAATACTTATTAAATAAACTTAATGTTTAAGAAGACCTTACTTCTAGTGAATGGTATTAATTGTTTATACAATTAAAATAGGTTTAGGTACAGTTCAGTTAGTAGGTATACAAGTGGACCTTACTCTCTTACCACCTTCCTTACCTACTAATCCACGCGTTCTAATGCGCTCGGGATACGCTCTTTTTTTTAGAAGTATCTTTTTTTGCAGTTGGATCAAAATCTAAATTTAGTGAAAAAGCTTTGATTATCATTGATCATTTTAACTGTTACAAGTGATAGTTTTTAGGGTAAAATTACTATGATTTAAAAAAAAAATAAAAGTATCTTTACCTGACCACTCTGACCAGAAGCTTGAACCCACCGGAGACCTATAGGTAAAGGTTCAATAATGCTTACCTTGAGCGGTAGGAAAATCAGTAATCATATTGCAAGTCGAATCACTGGCACTGGAACAAAGTATTTTTAAATCCACCAAAATTGAACGTGGTGGTAACTAGCTCTATGACGGTGTTCATGTATGTTTTACTAAATCTCATCTGGCGAGTCACCATCAAGAGTTTTAAAAACCCTACAAAGTGAAACAACCTCGAAAAATATCTAAAATCGGTTTGTTCGTATGCGCATATTTTCACCGCCCATTTCTTTTACAGTACCACCAGTACCATTGACCTTATAAATATATAAAAATGGCAAGGTCTTGGTCTATTTCACTGCAAAACTATTTCATTGGCAAAAGTGAAGGCGGGGTTTTTTGTAAAATCGCTTATTTATTTTATGTTCGTGCTTATATTTGGCCAAGATGCTGCCGGTCCGTTTGCACCGTTACATCAAGATACCAGGTACCCATTATTATTTTTTTACTGTCCTTATTTGGACTGTACATTGGCGATTCCGTGTGTGCTTTCTTCAGTGAAACCTTTAAGTATACAGGGTCGTACTAATGGATCTTTAATCGATTTTGATTAAGCATCTATTTAGATCGCATAGGTACATGTAGTGCAATGGGAGGTCTAAATTTGAAAATTTTAAAAAAATAATTTTTAGCTGTCAGTAACGAACAAATACATTAAAAAAATACTTTAAAAACCCGCCTAGGGATTGTCATGCTCGTATGCGAAGCATGGCGCGCCGAAATATGAGGATAGGGACTGTACCATTGAGTTCGACGCGCCGTGCTTCGCTTGTTTTTGCGGATTCACACTGTACTACATGCAATAAATCCAAAGCATCAATTTTCGGCGCGCTTTGTCGCGCATCAGTACGTTTGAAGCTTTATTTGCTTAGTCGGAAATAACAAAACCTGTATGTCAATTGTTAGTGTTGCTACCCTCCGTGCACTAAGTTTAACCCACAGTAACCCCCGTGACAGTTCTTTGTATTGAAACGAGCACTCTCTTAATTATTTATTTCTCTTTTTTATTATGACACACATGAGGATCAATGTGAATATATTGAAGTAATAATAAACGTTATCGAATTCATTATTTATTAAGTGTTGAGTTTTAAAATAAAAATAATATTTTCAAATTTTTTAAACTGTTAGTGAAATATTGCCTTATTTAAAAAAATGAGATGGGTACTGCCTCTGAACCTTAAATCTGCTTTAATATTTAACTAACGGTTTTTTTGCAAAAATTATTTTTGTCGTCCCAACCTGATATAAAGGAAATGAAGAATAACTGTTAAAATTTTGTTATTTATTATTCTTCAGATTATCATTAATAGGAATGTAACTGATCCGTTACATTTATGTATAATAAATAAATAAAAGATGCCAAAAACGACTAAATAACTTTTTTACAAATTAAAAAAAAATCGCCTGGGGTTCTTTCTTTAAAAGCAATAAAACATCTTTCCTTTCACCTAAATGTATAAATAACCAATCATTGAATTGGCAGCTTTCTAATTATATTTCTAATGTAAAGCAATCATCTTAAATTAATATAACTAATCAATTTTTAAACAGTTCTTTAACGGTATAGTTACAGTGTGTTCCTAAAAATTTTAATTTTTTTAGGGATCTCGAAAACGGTGAGGGATACAAAGATGGTTAAATTGACGTAAAGTTGCGTATTTTGGGGCTTAATAATTTGGTGAAAGAAAATTTTAAATATTTCAAATACTTTCGGAGATATCAGAACAAAAACCGAAATTTTTAGTTTTGGTTTTCAATTTTTTTCGCCTTCATTCTTGACTTGGAAAAAAAATTAAAAATACTTTTTCATCGTCGCGTTTTAAGTTCTACAAGATGGCGTTATTATTTTTTAAATTCGACTTTTCGTGTTTTAGATATTAACCCCAAGTCAATATTTTTAAATAAGGACCTGGAATTTTAAATACAGTTTTAGGAACTTCTGAGTTTTAGAAATTTAATACAAATTAAAGGTTTTTGAAATTTTAACGTTTTGTCATCTAATAACAAAATTTTTCAAATTATCTTTTTATTTTTATTACGGTACTGAATATTTAGTCCAACTAAAAAAAAATATTTTTGATTTAAAGAATCCGTCAATTTTTACTCAAAAAGGCCTGATATTTAATATTTTGTAAGAAAACAGACCCAAATATCTGTTTACATGTTTCGCCTGAAACCAGGATCATCAGACGTTATAAACGTTAAAAAAATCGTTTTTGAAACAAACTTAGTTGTATCACAATAAAATAAATAGACTATGCCGTAAAAAATTTCACTAAATAGGATAGACATTGAAATTTTGTTAAAATATTTAGTATGTTTTTAATCAAAAAGGAAAAACCCGAATGCTATTCGTATAAAATACCCAATTTGTATTAAAAATTTCCATTAAGGAAAAAAGTTTGTTTGAGTCATTGGAGGTAAATAAACTTAATAAGCAAATAATTTTACTTCCATCCATGTGTATCAAACATGAAAAGACCATCTTTTTGTTTCCAAGTAATGGATGAACTGTTTGATGTACTTTTTGCAAGTCATTAGAACTATACTATACATTTATGTACCGGGAGGCCAAATAAGAAGGGACGTAGGCTATATCCCAGCAGTGGCGGCTCGCGGTCTTAAAAATGGTGAAGAGCTAGGTATAGTGCGGGTACTTAAACAAACATTGACTAAAAACCCGTGTAACAAAACGTCTCTCTTATCCTCATCTGTCCAACGACAGAATGGAGTTTCTAACAAATTACAAACTGTCAAATTGGGTTCATTTTTAAAACACACATCTAAGTAGGTACGTACCCTACTGAATTAGGTAACTGAAAAATAAAAACAAAACTTTTTAGTCACACAGTAAATTACGTAAAAATGATATCTATAACCGTAAGTTTCGCGAGGCCTCACAATAAATACCTTAAGGTTAGGCGAATTCATGCTAAAACAATGGTGCATACGACTGATCTATTTTTAAATTGCCATTTATCTTAATGCAAATTGTTACATGCTGTCGCGTGACTGACGTCACGTAACCATAGCAACGATGAAAACTAAAGCCATGTTGGGCGTTGGGTCTTCACTTGCTTTGAGCTAACAGATACGGTCGTTGGGGCGCGCCAAAATGCACGAGTGTTTATAATTATTGTCCATCAGAGTTAACCCGTGGCTCTATTATGCATAGCTACATTCAGATAAAATTAATATCATTAACTCGAACATAATTATTTTTAAAGGGCTAAATGGTAGCTGTATTGGTACATTAATAGTTAATATTGTCGAAAAACTTTCCTCCTGGTTTTATTTATTTTTTGGTGAAGAGCCGCTTTACCTACTTCACGTGACGAGCCGCCACTGTATCCCAGAAACAGTTTGTCAAAACGTTTTAAATTAAAAAAAAATTCAACACAAGATAAAAAGGCTGAACATTATTTCTCATTCTTCACCTCTTAAGGGTGTCTCTGTGTCTAATATGCCAATGAAAATAAAAAATTGGACGCATTACTTTTTTTCTCTTCTATTGTGTGTGTTAACATTAATTATAAATGACTTTTTAACAGTCTTTAAATCATATAATGTGTTCGTAAATGATACCTATTTTATGAAGTATCGGTTCCCTGCATTCGATTTCATACAATTTTTTTTTCTCTAATATCGGAGAGGTTTTTACCAGATCACGTATCAGACTTGCTTTTAACGAGAATTTACATCAACCTGGTCATTTATCCTTGAAATTTGCTCTTACACGATCAGTATGACTCGCATTTCTTTATTAAGAGTTTGAATGATGGATCGTGTAGAGTCTACAATTTAAATTTTTTGAAAAAAATTGAAAAACCTGTTCATTGTGTAAATAGCGACGATGTAACAAAAAAAAAAGTTACACAAATTTTTAATTGTTATAAAATAGTATGAACCCTTTCAATTGATACCAAATTTGTTAGATTTGGTAAAGGCAAACCAGAGGTATGATTAATTCTTTTAAAAATACTCCCACACTCACTCTTACGAGTTATAACAAATTATATTAAAATTAAGTTCTATGCGTTTGTTTTATGGCTCTGGTTGAAATCAAATGGTCAGCTTCTCTCTGTAGCTAATTTATTATACCGTATATTATATTTTTCTTAGATTTTTAGTCATATTTTCTTGAAGTAAATTTAGGAACTTAATAAAATACAATCTAGTGATATCTTTTGGTTCATTTTACATGATTTTTTCAAAACTTTAAGACAAATGGGTTTCTGAGATATGACCGGCGTCCATTCTTATTTGGCCACCCCATAAAGTGTAATAAAACAAGTTGAAGTTATTTGCAGGCATTAATAATGTTTTAAACAGGGTTTTAAATTATTTTGAACTTTGCTGCTAAAGTAATATATTATCAATTTAAAATTAATTTGTTGAACTAATATAACCCAATGGAAGCTTTGATGTAGATAAACGAATTTTTAATAAATTACCAGTAAGATGTTTGGGGGTTAACGCGTGGGGAAAGGGGACTACTAGAAATCTTTTTACATTAAGATTTAGCCTAGATTTAGCGATGTTGAATTAGGTTTACCTAGGACGGATTTACAGGGGTAAGAATCAATTATATCAAATCAAAATTAACCGTTCATAAAATTAGTCTATACTATGTTCATTAAATCAATTGTTCATTATACCGCAGCGGTGTAAATTGTTCCATTTCACAATCAACTCACCATAATAATATTAAAATTTTTTTTGTTTACTGTTAATAAAGATACATACAAAAAAAAGGCCAAGCAGCTTGCACAGAACAGATGGACAGAGTTGATAACCTGTAGTACATCCAGGCAACTGTGGCCCACATTCGATAAAAAGAGAACCGCAGAACTATTGAGAAATATTACTGCGGTTGTTACCGGACATTGCCTCTTTGGTAGACATGCCGAACGTATGCAAATACCCACTAACGATTTCTGCAGAAGTTGCAGAGATGAGGAAGAGGAAGAAAGTATTCAACATTTTCTGTCTCGCAAGAAGAAGGTTCACTGCTCTGGGTGACCCATTTTTCGATAGCCTGGAGGAACTAAGCAACTTGGACGACTGAGCAAGTTTCTGAATAGTAGTGGCTGGTTTGAATAAGTTGTTAAAATCCTTCTGCGGTGCACGCCGCACTAACCATCAGAGATCTGTTGAAGGTGGGTTCTACGGAACACGTGTGGTATTACAACGGACCTTATAGGACTACGTGAGACTGTTTGGTCAGAACCAAGGGTCTGCCACTCTTACCTACTTACCTACTTACTAACCTAACCTAATACACAACCAACAATTCCCAAAATCCAAAAATTGTGAATTAATTTACAAATTTAATGACAAAATTTTAATATTTACCCGTCATGTTGTATACCTATCATTAAGCAATGCACCAGCGCAGCGGTAGTAAGTCTATAATTGTATAAAAAAAATCAAAAACAATCTACCTTAATGTGGCTAATAATATATCATGAAGTTCTTCGTCTAGTAGCCTGAAGCAAGGCCATTCGAAACATGAGAGAGTTTTGATGACGATTACCGGTTACTGGCAAAAATCTTGGTAATCACACCGGCAATATTGTTAACTGAGAACAAATTAAGATAAAGTACCTACATTATTTTTATAACAGAAAAATATTTAACTGTTTAGTTTTAAAATATGTATTGGCTTTAAAGGGCCATTTCAGGAGGGTGCGAAAAGTATCATATTTCATTTCAGGATAATTGGCAACACTGCCTGTAACTCTGTTACTACTTTCGTTACCTACTAATCCACACGCCCTTATGTAATGCGCTCGATTGTGGCTCGGTACCGAATTCTCTGCGGCCGCGTAAAATCAGCGACCTCGGACAGCCCTATTACATACGCTGTGTAACTAAAAACATGCTGAAATGGCGTTGATTTATCCGCGAAGGTATCTTGATGTTAGTGTTTTCAATTGTTTTTCCAGCAAATACCTAGCAATACAATTTTAGTAAAACAGCAATCGTGTCACAACAAATTTTATAAGCGAAAGCTAAAATAAACTCTTTCATGGCAGCATAAGGGCTTATCGGAACTGGCCGATTATAAAACAATAAAAGTAATTTTATTTCTACCCTGTGGGTCAACATCAACCCCACCAGGGCGTTTGCCTTGGTGCATGTCCTGGTCAGCAGCGACCAGAAGAAACAAATAAATTACTATTCTTGTGTATTATTGTGTATTTCTTATACCATATACATAATTATATGTATTTATTGTGGAATAAGATGACATAAAACAAAATATATAATATATAAAGATGTTTTTAAAGTAAAGTAAACCTGCGGCTCAATGCGACAGTTCTAGTACCAATGATTCTAATATTCTTTTCAAATAAGCCAATATTAGGTTTTAGGGTCAGTTTATATTAATGCGTTTAGATAACTCTGCTAATTAATCGCAAAAACTGATTATTATACGCCACAAAAATGCCGCGAAATTAGTAATAAGGTCAGTAATTTAAGAAACAAAATACATAGGTATGTACATAGCAGGTAATAAACATTTTTGGTGAAAGTTACTTGCAAACATTGTTATATAATATTTGAGCATTGATGCAGATGTCTTCAAAATATCATTGTTTTTGTGAAAATGAATGATGTAAAAATGTTTTGTCAGGTATAGTTTGTTTCTATAAATTAGAATAAAAATTAGACCGAGGCGACGCCTGTGATTGCCCAGGCGTCGCGATGTCACCCAAACGTTAATCAATGGCAGGTACATTGCTAGTACTATATTTCAAGAGACTTTTGTCCTATGCTTAGCGTTAATATATCCACTCGTTTTTGAGACACAATCGGTTGAATGGCCATTTTATATTATTATTTTTTGTAGCCCTATTACAGTATTATAAAAATATTATCTATAAGAAATGCTGAAATTATTACTTACTAAAGTAAGTAAAAATAACAACGTACAAACAACACAACAAATAGTACTAACAAACAGTTGAAGCTGACAGAATTATTTCCTTTGGACACATTTGACAGATGTTGCATACGACGACCTCATAGCAGAAATTGCTGGAAAATATATTGTATTCTATTTAAAAGAGTGCAAAATAATTTTACGTTATAGGCATTTGTAAAGCCTGTTTGTGATCTAAGGACCATAAAACGTCTAGAGGTGATTGATAATAGAAATAGAATTTTTTATTTGTTTCTTGGGAGGAAAATGTCATTATTGGCAAGCATTCAATGACAGTTCAGTAATGTGATATGGATCGTTTAAAGAGCTCTTACAAGAAAATATTTTTTAAATAACTTTTTGTAATGTGCCGAGTGCAATTGCCCAATACGACCTTTTTGTAAATTTTCGGAAAATTTTTCTGTTCTGGAATATTTTTCAAAATGTGTAGTTTCGTCGACTCTTAAGCATACACCATATTGCTGACAAAAATAACAATTTAATTGTTTCTTGTAGGTGGTATATAAACTTTTTATTAGCTTTACTAAATATTTTGTTCAAGTGGTCTTGTTTGGTTATTGCATTGTGTGATTGAACTGTATAGTTGCAAATCTAAAATAGTTTCCTAGGTAGAGTTTGTGACTTAACAGAATTTAGCGAACATTGAGCTCTAATATTTACAGTTTTGCATCGGCATTTACTTAACACGGTACCTTTGGTTATACTGAACTGAAGTACATGAATTTTAGGGAATTGAAAGATCTTTAAAATAAGGTATCACTCGACCCCCCTTCCCATTTAAGATTTTAGGGGTGGGGCCACCCCTGCCCAGGGGACTGCACGTGTTAACGTGATCTATTGCCAATTTTGTGTTCCCCTGAGCTGCCAGTAAATGTCTCTGTTTCGTTTTCGATGCGCCACCCTGTATTTACATCAGGAAGATTATTATCGTCAGAATTATATTTTAAAACTTTACGAAAGAATGTATGCTCTTCATATACATATATTCATGTATCAGGTATCATTATCACTTTAAATAATAATTATAAGCAGTCTTGGAACAAATAAAAGAATATGCATTATTTTTATCTTTACGTTCTACCTTACCTATTCAGATGTTACGTTTCCGATAATACTTATCTCTAAAATTATTAGAACTGTGGCGTCCCGTCCGCTTAGTCCTATTGTTAATTATGTTAAGATAAGGCAATGCAATGAAATTAAAAAATAATGTGCTATCCTGCTTTGCAAAATAGAAATTGCGTAATATTTTTTTAAACAATAGTTTAGATGACATTATTAAAATAAAAAAAAAACAATGGTGTAGTAAGAAAGGTTTGGAAGGAATAAAATCTAATCATATTTAGGTATATGGAATAGGGGCGAATTTAGAACTATCAATAAATCAAAAACAATTTAAATTATTTAAAATAAGTAATCAAAATTCAATAATTTTTAATAATTACATGGTAAGCACTGCGTTAAATTTTTTGATCATGGTAAATCACCCCTAAAAATAAAGCAATCAATTAGGATACACCAATGTTCTATATTAAGCAGCATCCTTGTGCATTCATTAAGATGCGTATGGTTCTCTGCGGAAGTTGAACATTAGAACATAACAATTGCGAAAACAGTTGCTTATTACCTACGACAATTTTTGTCAATAGAAAAATAGCACACGCTCGTGCAGAATCAACTGCCAGCTTAACCAACCCAAAGTTTGCTAACTATATCATATAGCATGACATTCCAATTATTTAATAATAAAACAATAAGCGTACAGGATAATGTGGTGCTCGATACAAGCATTCAACATGAATATATTAAGCAGGGACATACTTGGGATCTCTTTAGGGGATATGAAGCAAGATCATAAAATAAACCTTTGAAGAAATTTTTATAAATTATAATTGTGAAATGGTGCTGCATATCAACATGTAAAAACTGTTAAAAGTTTATAAATAATGCACCGAAGAAAAAAAGTTTATTATTATATTAAGTAATAGTAATTATTTTTAATATTTTTATTTTCTTATACCTACCTTTATTTATTTAACAATAAACTGTAAACATAATTACACTATTAGTTGTGCAAAAATTTCGGTAGATTTCATCTCATTGTTTGGAGCATTTGTATAGTAATAGTACACAAGTTCTTTGTAAAAGTACACTTTATATAGGGTAATATTAACTAATTTTTTAAGAGATGCATGAAAAATAAATTTCAAACCACCTGAAGTGAAACTTTACTATTGGTAGCATGTCACTACCTGCAGACCGGTTTCGAACTCTGGTGTTCTCACTATAGGGTAGGTGTTTATACCAAAGGCTATAGTAGCAACTTTCTTGAGGTGTGTATAGCCCTTAGCGCCATCTCTTGGTAGTCCCATCCCAAAAACCCAAAAAATTATTAAATCAAAAAATATTTTCATTATAATTACTGTAATAGAAAATATAAGTATTTAACTGTAATTTTGCATTACAAATAGCGGAAAAAATATTTAATCCCCCAACCAATGTCGCTATAGTGTCTTTTATTTGCATGCTTTTAATTGACTGTTTTTATTGGTATTAATTTTTCTAATAAATATTTTTTTGTTTCAGATACCATAATGTGGAAAGTTGCTATAGCATTGCTGACACTCTCAGAAACCATCTTAGGTGCATCAATATTTCATTGTCCAGAAGGTGCCATATGCCTTGAACAGGGTGCCATAGAATCATCATCATTTAAATTCTTGGATAAGTTGGGACCAAAGCAGTATCAGGCTGTAATAAAGCTTACTGTATCAAATGCATCACTAGACAAAGTTCCTGCCGAATTAAAGTACCTAAAAATGTTGGAATACTTAGATTTGTCCAATAATAATATCCAAGTTTCTTCCATTCCATCGTTGCCTCACCTTAAGGTTTTAAACTTACGACACAACAATATCAAGGGGTTAAGTTTGAATTTATTACCAAAAAATATTGAAGATTTAGACTTATCAAATAATCTTCTTTCACACATACCAAAAGACTGGAGTTTATTAAAGTCTTTAAAAATCCTACATTTGAATAAAAACCTTATTGACTGTGATTGTTACAGTAACAACGTTTTAACTTACGGAAAAATATTAAAAGAAGGAATAAGCATTCCTGAACAAGTCACTTGTTATTTACCTAAACATTTTTCTGAAAAAGACATTACTTCGATCCATTGCTCAACCGAGGATGAAATGATCAATGATCAACCTGAAGAAGGCTCCGGGGCAGGGGCGGAAGATATATTTAGGGAAACCACATCGTCACCACAACGCAAAGTTCCATATCTTCAAGAAGAAGAGAATGTAGAAGAAAACGAGGTTATTGATGATAAAGATGACTTACCATTAGAAGAAGACTTAGCAGTAGCTAGAGATGTTACTACAACCGCAGCTCCAGAAGAAGGAAGTGGTGACGAAGGTAGTGGTGGTTTCGAACCTATTGAAATCGAACATATTCCTGCCTGTATATTTAATTGTGCCACTCCAGAACCTGTAGGGTTACATGATGGAAATGACACGTCTCCTCAACCAGGACCTACAGATCAACTAAAAATAGTTGCCCAAGATGTATTTGGGCCTATATTTGGTAAAGAAAAGCCACTCTCTAGCACAACTGAGACTGAAGCACTTACCACTTCTATTAGTAACACTTTCCCTCCACCACCGGTTGAAGTGATTGAGGAAATAATAGGTAAAGAAGTAAATGTGGAAGTTTTTAAAGAGACTGATAAAGGCAGCGAGACTGAGGTATTTTCAAATCAATCTCTACCTGGAGAAATGGAAAAAATGGAAAAAGCAACTGCCCTTAACCAGAATAATTACGCTGTTTATATTGTCGTTGCCTGCGGTCTACTTTTAGCGGTAGTATTTCTGGTTTGCTTAATCAAGAAACGTAAGTCTAAAAGGGTCAAAAAGAATAGACGAGAAATGGCTAACGGTTTTGGAGAAGAGATGAAGCCTCTCGAGAAGCCTTCCATACAACCAGTAAATGAAAAAAATGGCAAAACTCCTAACAACCTCCCCGAACACATTCCTTTAATGGGTGACCTTAACGGTAAATCAAAGGAAGATCCAGTTTTAATATCGTTTACACCTTTGGAACATCCTGAATCATTTTTAACCAATGGCAATGGTCCAGAAACTGATTTCGATGAGCCAGAGCTACGTGAAAAGCCTGAACTTCTTACACCTACCAGAGAAAGAGTCACTATTAGGGCATCGGAAATTCCCGACTCCCTTCCTAAAACTCCCGTTTTAGTACATCGTCAAAAAAATAGTGATGGTGAAATTATTGTTACTACCGTAGTGCCTCCCTGAATTTAAAATAATACTTTTACCTCAGTATTGATCAATTAGAACTTGTATGTGATAAATTTGTAATTAACTTATTTTTTGAGTTGTTCCTATGGCTGTAAAAAATGAACGACTTTCTATTAAGTTTGTGAATTTGGGATAGGTCAGTAAGTTTCTATATTTTAAATAAAATTTAAGTAAAGTATAAGTCTTTAACGACGTCTAGGTTTGTTTAAGTCTAACCTAATCTATATCTAAAACTTACAGTTTCTAATATTACTAAAACTAATAATACGACAATAAGGTTTTCGCTTGATTTGAGACATATTATTTTGCCATATTAAAGTCTCTATGCTCTTGAATAAGGTAGTCAGCATTACTTTGTAGTAATTGTGTTTCTTAATTAACTAATTAAAACGTAATTAATTGAACCAAATGCCGTTGGCCTTTATTAGAGAGCATATTAACGACTTTCTTTAACTTTTTGTCTTTATAATTAACAGGAATTTGTCATTATTGAGATGATGAGATGAAAAGTTCGGTCGGTATGTGCACCATATTGTGGATTTTTTCGGTGATTTTTTTAATATTTAAATGTAAAAAAACTTTAGAGGAGGTTTGTATAGGCTAATATCATTAAAATAAAAAGGTCAGTCGATCGAATCTTTTATCATAAAAAAATATACTTATGTTATTATAAAAGATATGCCCAAATTCAAAATGTTTTTTCGAAATTCCTTTTTGATCTTATTTATGAAGGAATGGAAGTTGATTGAATTATATTTTACTTATATGTATTTAAAATATGGGAACTTATGAAAAACTATTTATACTTTAAAAATAAAACTATTACATGATTTGACCTGGATAACTTTTATGTTCAGATGGCAGTATCGTCTCTATGATAGGTGACGCCCTGGGAGCGAACAGTGATGATAACGCCCTCCTCCTCTCTCAATCCTGTGCTCTTTTATTTTTCTTTCAAAGAAAGAGACAAAAAAAACTATTTCAAACGCTACAAGAACATTTCTTCTTGATAAGGAACTGAGTCTGCATATCTTTAGGTCAAAATTTGATCTTTTTTAGAACTCATTTTGCTAGCGGGCCTTTTAGTGAAATTTCACGGTATTTTTTAGCTTTGCAGGAGAAATATCCTGCTAACCTTTCTTGTTAAATAAAACCCACTCTGTTTAAGGAGCAAGATATTTCCATTGCTTACAAGCTACCGATTTTTTCTTAATCTACCGTTTTTTGAGTATTAATTTTACTCTAAAATGACTGGGATGCCTGATATTAATGTCTTAAGTAATATAATAGACCGTGAAATGAACTACTGACCTGGCAATAACTTTTTAACAGGCCACCATCGGGACGCCCTTTAGCTATCCGCCACTCCGGGGCATCGCCCCTTTTGCTTACTCCTAGAGACGGCCCTGCCAACAGGCCAATTCCAATATAAGCTGTGAAAAGTCATACAATTTTAAAAACTTTTATTAGTTTTTTATAATACTTTGTTTAAATCATTTTATACGTTATTTAAAGAAAATAATCAGCTTAGTTCAGTTTAGTCTCGCACATCTGGCTGGACAAATGAACTGAGGAGATTTTAGAACGCCTTAGTGGTTTAATACTAATCAGACTTACACTATAAGTCCAACATTTCTGTCAGTGATCGGTTTTATATCAAAAGAGCAGCGGGTTGTGCCACGGCAGAGGACTAGAATATTTCATTTAATGGGAATCATTATAGTTATTTATTACACAAGTGAGATAAAAGTCACTCAAGAAAATGTTATTAAATAATACTAGATGAGTCACTGGCAGAAATTCTGGAGTTGGTGTAGGGTGTCGGTACTTTCAACACTTGATTACTAATTCAATATCGGTTAACTTTTTAATCATGAGTGAAAATACCAGCACCTAACATGGTTAATCCCTACGCATTTATTATATTCAATGACAAAAAAATAGACACTTAAAAGAATTTTAAATTAACTTCAACACATTTTTTTAAATATAATAAACAGCCGTCACAGAATCAGGATACATGTACTAGAGTTGATAAACATGCTGCCCGACGAGATTTCGCCGATTTTTACTCAAAGAGACAAGATAATATATATTTTATAAAAATCAATTTTATTTTTAGCATTACTGTAATTTCTTTATGAAGGCTGTAAGTATTATTGATCATGTAAGGTTCCCAAAAGATTGTACAATTTACCAAAATTTAATTAAATTGGTCAAAACTCATTTAACATTTTAGGTGTCTATAATTTTTTGTTCGCCACCGTTAGTCTACAAAATGGTACTTTTTTTGCGGTTTCAGTTGATATTGATAAAACACATTTTCTTTAACAAAAAAATGGTTTAATACGCTTTTTTAATCTCAAAAACCATCCAGCTTTGATAACTGTCAAACAAAAATTACTATTTATTATTTAGCACAAACGAAACGCCAAAAATTGAGCATATCGATATATTTTAGATATATCGTAGTTTGTTGAAATATCACAACTTTATAAATGCAAAATTCTTACTTTGAGTGATTAATTGTAGACTGATAAAACCATTAATAGTGTTAGTTTGTTGTATGTGCCAAATGGCCAGTTATAAGATTTTTGCATTTTTAAAGTTTGTTTCAATCGTCCATGAGAATTAGATAATATCACAGCTTTCGTTAATTCCGAGCTATAAACAAACGACCAAAGATACGGCCATGTAGATGATGGGAAAATCCTGGAAATACTTTTTAAATTCCGCATTTTGCGCCCCCTAGCAGCAAAATGCGGAACTTAAAAACTGTTTCCAGATGGTAAAATAAAAGAAATTTTCTATTTTTTCCAGTGTGTCCAGAGTAATATAGCTCTAAAACCAATTAAAATTTTTATGTATCAAGAAGTCTATATGTGTTTTGGTTTTCATCCTGATCGTTTTTTGTGGTTTTTCATAAAAGTACCAGAAAATTGTTATTTGCGACGTTACATTTCTTAATTTATGGCTCTCATTTGAAAAAGGCTGTGATATACATATCTTAAATTTTGAAAATATAATTATATTTTTTTCAATAAGTAATGCCAAATACGTTAGTAAATTACGTTATATGGTCATATTTAAAAATTAAGACTTATGTATATATACTTACTTTTCTTTTCATTGTTAATATATAATTTAAATAATATATAATATATCCCGCTGCCAAAGTAATGTAAAATCATGACGCACACTGCAGAATTAATGAATGGATTTAATTTATGAATGACTGTTTTTTTTTTAATTTAAAAGGTAGTAAAAGAAAGCTTTGCGTACAGAATTTTCAAAACAAGTAATAAATATTTCAATCTTTTTTAAATATTTAGTGACCGCCGGAAAGTGTGTAGATGGATTACATTTTTAAATTTAATAAAATTATTTTATTTAAAAAAAAAAGTTCCGCATATGTTCCAACCAAAATAATACCTATCAAATTCAGTGAAAGTCTAATGGTATACGAGGAACATTCAAAAATTCAAAATTGCCTTGTAAATAGAGAAATACCCTAATTTATTATTTAAAAAAAATGTCATAAAATAAATTTGTTTTAATTTCAAAGTTATACCCAAATTGTAAATGTTGTTTACTTTGGACAAAAAAATAGGAATTGAAAAGGTTTTATCAATTTAATTGTCATTTTCCACAGTTTCCAGCGTTTTCACAAAGCTTATGGGAAATGGCTTTATGCTGATTTTTCTGAATGAATTATATTTTGTATATAAATAACTACCCTATTCGAATTATTGAAAATATTGATAATAAGACAAAAAATAAAAAAATATATACCATTAAAATTTTGATGTGAGATTGTTGAAGTAGCTTTATGACGGAAAAGATTGAATTATGTTTGATACGTCATAATTGAAAAACAAATAAAAGCAAGCTTTTTTTTCTTGTTAGTGATATTCTGCAGTGTATGTTGTAGGCCACAATTCTGCAAATGTCGGTCGGATATAAACGTTTTTGTTTATTCGTTATGATAGAGCTCAAATTCGTCCTAAAATAAGATCTTTAATAGATTATTGTACAGGGTAGGTTTTCAAATAAAATTCGTTATATCTGATCAAATATTTATCATATGTTTTCTAAGAAATTTTTAAATAAATTGAAAGTTAGCAAATAAATTTGTGTTTTTGTTAAAATTATAGTAAGTAGTATTATTTAAAAAAAAATAGAAGCATAAGTGACTAAGAGGAAGTTTTTTAGAAACAGTTAGATGTTTAAATAAATTAAAGGAAAAAAAATTGACAGTGATTTTCAATGTTAAGCATCGTCAATAAAACTGTAGGTAGTATAAGTCCAAAATTACTGTCAGTGATTCATCGCTTTCATAAAATGTACGATGTTAGAGGAAACAATTCGAGTATATTTTTGAAATGTATTTTCATGGATTTATTTTGTCTGACTTCGTACAACCTCGCTGCTCTCGATATAAAAGTAATGAATAACTTACATATTTTGGACCTAGAGTCTATCTACAGATCTCTATGTTCGTAGATGAATTGAAGTAGACAGTCAGGCTTTCCCCTAATTTACACAAGGCAAGTTTACTGGTGGCAAGTACTTTTTGCCACTTAACTTTCCCAGTGTAAATGTCCAACGCCAGTGTTAAATATTTGGTATCTACACCTTGGAAGGGCGACACTGAATCTTAAATTAACAATAACACTATGTGGGTAAGAAATACTAAAAAAAAACAACAACAAACAAATGGTTTGTCATTATTAGCTATGCATAGCCAAGCCTGTCTCTTCCTGTCTTCCCGAAAAACGTGGTCAAAAATATTCCATCAAAGTTTTCTTAGTATTTCAATAGTAACTGATTTATTTTCGTAAAACGACTTATTACACAAAGCAAATTTCAAAGAGGTGAGGTCTGAGGATCTGACAGGTCACGCAATTTCAATTCTGGGATTAGGATAGGTCTGCCTGAATACCTCACCTACTTTCCGTTGTGTTTTCCTGCGGTCACCTTAGATCCAGTCAATTTACCAATTAATGCCTACCTGATTCCAAAAGTGATTTCTCATCTTTCTAATTCTAATTTTTTTACATAAATCTAGTATTTTGAATGATAAATCCATCAAGTTACTGACATTCGACCGTCTCAGTCCGGGTTCGATTCCAGGAGTGGGCATTCGCACAAAAAAAAAGAATGTCCGAAATTTAGTAGGTTTAAGAATGCAGGGAGTGTAAAATATATTATCTGCCAACCCACCCCATTCACGCCGGTAACCAGGCCGGATGAGATCGTGGGGTGCGGAAGAAGGTACACACTCCCCAATCGGTAGGTCATGCAATGGTAAGAAACCAAGGGTTGATAGCCCTTGGGGGGGGGGGGGGGGGGGTGTCGCATGACTGAGGATCGCGGTTCAGAACCCACGTTAAGCTGAAATAAAAAAAACGTATGTTTTCTGACAAACCTGTACCATAATTGTACAATATTTTTAAAAACCTTTACCTATAATAATATAGCTTTAGGATGAATTCGGATTTTATTACTTTCACAGTGAGAGATTTTAGTATCGTATAACGTTTAGTTTAAAAAGCGATTAAAGGGACTCACGAAAAAATAGCCAATGATTAGATGTACATAAAATCATACGTTAGTGGCTATTAACATAGACTAATTTGTTAAATGCTATTAAATGATGTATTTTCATTTATTACGGCACTTAAATAATTATTATAAGATATGCACTCACCTAATATACTTACCCAAATTATAGCCATTATTAATAATCCTAATTATGCAATTTTTAGACATAATTATGAGAAATTTACCTTTAGCACGGCAAATAAATATTGTGATTACCTTGCAAATAAGGTTTACGTTAGCCTTATTTGCTAGTTTAATGCATTATTAATAGATACTGTGTCTAGATACTGCTCTATCTAAATGTATATAAATAGGTATCCATTTATCAAAAAAAACTTTCATTATGTTTTGGAGCAATACAGTTTTATGCTTACTAATCTAAGCGCAAATTACTTTACCAAATAAGATTCCTGTCAATTATTGCAAATAGCATCTTTTTTAAAATTTCATTGCCAGTGACGACTAAAGCAATGGCGTGATTACATAAAAGGTCACAAACAAATTCTAATTAAATACGTAAATATGTTGGCACAGAATATCGGACAATCAAAACAGCAATGCTACGAATTTTTTGTTGCGTGTTTGTGCTTTACTGATCATTAGTTAATATAAATATACAAAAAACCTGCCAATAGCGTTCTGACCCATGAGCTCCCACCTCAAGTCTGATTTTCCACTTCTAGCCTGTTTTTTTCATTTAAGTTATGGAAACAAACCCACCATGCCCCCCCCCCCCCCCGGGTGCCGCCGCTGGCCTATCGCATTGTTTTTATCACAAAAAATAGTTTTTCAATATCAGTACAACACAGTGGCGGCTCGCGGTCTTAAAAATGGTGAAGAGCTAGGTATAGTGCGGGTATATACTTAAACAAATGTTGACTAAAAACCCGTGTAACAAAACGTCTCTCTTATCCTCATCTGTCCAACGACTGAATGGAGTTTCCAACAAATTACAAACTATGTCATTAATTTGGTTCATTTTTAAAACACAATACTAGGTAGGTACCTACACTACTGAACTAAGTGAAAAATAAAAACAAAACTTTTTAATCACACAGTAAATCACGTATAGCGACATCTATAACCATAAGTTTCGCGAAGCCTCAAAATAAATACCTTAAGGTTAGGCGAACCAATGCTAAAACAATGGTGCATATGACTGATCTATTTTTAAATTGCCCTTCATCATAATGCAAATTGTTACATGCTGTTGCGTGACTGACGTCACGTAACCATAGTAACGGTGAATATCAAAGCCACGTTGGGTTCTGGGTCTTCACTTGCTTTAAGCTAACGGACACGGTCGGCTGGGTCGCGCCAAAATACACGAGTGTTTATAATTATTGTCCATCGGAGTTAACCGTGGATTTTTATTAATTCGAACATAATTATTTTTTAAGGGCTAAAATGGTAGCTGTATTGTACATTAATATTTAATATTGTCGAAAAACTTTTCTCCTGGTTTTATTTGTTTTTGGTGAAACTTTACCTACTTCGCCTGACAAGTCGCCACTGGTACAACACTGTTATAAAAAAAAATTTTTTATGCCTTAAAAGCGGTAACGGGACGACTGCTACGGGATATTTCAATTGCGTAGGTTGAATTTGCCTGCATGAAATAATTCGATTCAAATCGAACAGGCAATGAAGTTCCGGTTTCAATCCAAAACTTTGTTAACCCTCTAAGGACACTTTAAAGGGCTAGAAAAGATTTTTTTACAAAAATTTTCTTTTAATAGCAATAAATTGTCTTTCTTCCTCAACAAAGCCAATAGGGAATTCTCTGAGCTCGGTGGTGTAGTAAGTTAATATAGAAGTCAGTTGACAATATTATTTATATTATAAACATGGCATATAACTACGTGTTTGGCAACACAAGAACATTTCTGGTTGCTAGTCCTTCTGTTACTAAAGTAGTTAATTGACTAACTATCTTAAAAACAACAGTAATTTATTAAACAAAATTATTATTACCTTTTTTACTTTGAAATCCTAGAAACGTGCGACACATCCATGCCAAGGTTTTTGCAAAACGCATGTTAATACCTACCAACAGCTACAAATTATAATTTGACGTCATCAATTATGATAGTTTGATAGGTGACCCTATAAATTTGATTCTTATAGGTATAAAAATGCGTGCTAGATAGATTATAAATCTTCAAATATTGGTGTCATTTGAAGTCAAGGTAGTCTATAAACCGTGGTCAAGGTAAGAAATATGCGTAAAAACAGTTGTTTATCAGCAGGATGAACTGAAAGATTTTATATTTTTACTCTTTTTTAAATTATGCACTCTAAAAAATTAGTTAGTCGTTCAGCTAATTTTTTCTTGCTAGATAGACTTAAGTATACTTAACAATAATCTTTAGTTTCCCAAATCAATTGTAGCTATTACTGGGTTAGTTTAAACAAAATTCTTTCGTTTTGAAAACTAAATATTATTCCTAACTGTATTATAGTATTGGTAACCAAGTTGGCATGTTGCAATCAACAGATATTAGCTTACCTAGTTCACGTACACCCGGCAACACTGCATAGGTATGCGAGAGAGCGCGATTCACACTGTCCTTTCAGCCACTACCCTCTACCACCCCGCCATTTATCTGTTATGTTTGTTTATTTATGCCCATCTCCGAAGTGTAGTAGTGTATTTGTGTATGATTGGATTTTAAGCCGCCCAGTGTAACTTTTCATGGGAGATATGGAAATGTTACACGAAAAGCACCAGACTATTCACTTAATTTAGGCCCTACAGTCAAAACGACAATTTTCTAAGCTTTAATTGTTCACGGACAAGAGAAATGCCAATGGAAAAACTCTCTATTACTACTACTATAAGAACAAAATGGAACGGACACAACTAAAAAGGTTTCTAAAAGGGGCTTGCCCTTACCGAACCGCCTCGCCTCGCCTTCACAAGGGATTTACAAGTCATCACTGAAATTATTGCAATAGAACTGTAGGTCTCTATCTCAGTAAATATATCAGAAGCAGAAGGAGATAAAAATTACTTGAAAGGCAAAGTACAGTCAAAATATGGCAAGAAATGTGGGATAATAATGTAACAAAAACCCAAGGAACAAAGCAGCTGATTCCAGAAATTCGACCGTGGATGGATTATAAACAACGCGC
Source organism: Polydrusus cervinus (assembly GCA_935413205.1). NCBI lineage: Eukaryota > Metazoa > Arthropoda > Insecta > Coleoptera > Curculionidae > Polydrusus > Polydrusus cervinus. The sequence continues at coordinate 4,236,493 of OW284520.1, forward strand.
CTGAAGATAACTGGTGGTTCTACTGCGAAGATGCCGACACAGAGGAGGCACACTGTTTATCTAATATTAAAGAATCATCATTATAAAAAATCGGATGAACCTATTCTTAATTCTACAACTATAAATTAAGTTACGTATAAAAATGACGTATTTCAGGAACCTTTGACGGTACTCTTGACCGTCAAAACATAATTATAACATCACTGGATATGAATACATGCATACTTATTTACGAGCATCTATAGATAGGGGAGATTCGAATAAGATGAATGTGTGATATTTCTTGATTACTAAATACTTCAACTAATACGCATACACCCAACAGCAGGATGTAGCATAAAGCGACATCTAGTGTTGCTGGTGAAAATTATTTAAGAGTGTTTACGAAAGGACTTAACAAATAACGTACAAACACTAATTTAATACAGAAGAAGAAGGGTTTCCATTCATTTCGTCAGATTCACCGTTTCTATTGCTTCCTACACTGCAGCCTAGTGGCTTATTGTGCTCCCCTATCTTGCTAGAAATGATTTGTTACTTTTATAAGGTGCAGTAAATTCCTACCATGTTTGTTATGCGGGAGGTTATCCTCTCATTGGATTCCTCCGAAGATTTTGAATCTTCTTCGGGTCAGTGCTTCGCAGTTATATATGATAGGTGAGGTGGTTTCGTCCTCTTCGCCTCAAAGTCTGCATTCAATGGGACCATTGTAAATTCCTATTCGGCGTAGGTGTTTTCTTAAGTGGCAGTTGCCTGTTAGTAGGCCGACCACTTGTTTTAGCTGGGTGCGCGTTAGAAGCAACATTCCAGTTGATAGCTTTTTGGAGGGTTTCCCAATTGTGGCCCTCGCTTGGGTTTAAACAGGTATCCTGTTCCATTGGGATAGGTGTTGTTGTTGCGCCCACCTATCTGATGGGTTGCCTGTTTTGATATGCCAAGGGCGCGTTCAGGACCCCTGAGTTTTTGAGATTATCCAGCTCTAGCCAGTTAATCGGCTTTTTCGTTGTCCGCTATCCCCGAGTGACCAGGAACCCATAGAAGTTCTACTCTGTTGTTCCTTGCTGCTAGGTCTTTCAGGTTGCTTAGCACACACCATCCAGTTATGAACATATTTTTTCATAAAAATTGAAAATCTTTCATCAAGATTGGGACTTTAATAAATTGCACACATACTTTTTCACTACTATACATTGAAGTTCATTGTACTATATCCGTCATCTAACACCAATATCCCCTACTATGTTTTTTATTAACTTAATTGCTATATGTAAATGTTCCCTAGCAAAGAATCAAACTAGTAGTTATTATTAACAACAAAACTACTTACACCAGTGGTTATAGTATTATTTGCGTAAATGCGAGGTTCACTTACTATACTGTTAATTGTAGGACGTCTATTTATAATTCTCAGAAGCAAAGGAAAATGTTGACTATAAAATAATTTTTTAAATCATTATTTTTAACATAAGTAGGACTTAAACAGAATGACATTTGTAATTATTTAGTTTAGATGGTGTCATATTTGCTACGAAAGTTGCTACGAATTCCTGAGCCCCCCCCCCCCCCCCCCCACCAAATGAGTGCTTTTTTACTGTGAGCCTTGAAAATTGTGGGACGTGTCTTTACACGTCTGACCCTTTGGTCAGAATTTTTTTTAGAAATCACTTTTGAGGGAAAGAAGATTTTTAGAGCGGAGATACGCTTTATTTGTTAGAAGTCATTTTTTTTTAGTCGCTCCCTCCTCAGCAAAATCCTGGATCTACCACTGTTCGGCACAACGTTTTTGTTAATACATTTTTTGCGATTAAACCTACGTTAATTTCATTATTATTAATATTTATTTTTTGTAATAAAAAAATATAAACGCAGTGTTGGTGGTAACACGTATGTATATTTGTAAATTATACTGTTTATTACCGTCTACCAGTATACAGGTATATTATACAATAAATTATAATAAATGCATTACGAGAAGTTATTTAAATTTATTCCATCCCATTTAAAATTTCTGTCACGCTTACTTTTGAATTGTCGGATATGTCCGGATATCCCAAAACTATAATGTGCATGGTAAATGTAAAATTTATTATAAAACAGGAGGCAAAACGACGTGACGGCACTTTTCCTTTTAATTCTACTGTCTTTTATTTCGATTAATAGTTTCTTCTTGTCACACGTCACATTATTCATAATTCCAAATTCGAGTATTCATATTCGAAATTATTTACATAAATAAAAAATTGCTACTGACAATAACGAGCCGCATTGATGTATTATCTTGGTTAGAAAGAATGTCCACGTCGGAATTGTTAACAAGCTTTTTTAAATTCAGAAGAAACAATTGATCAGTGGCGCAACTAAACATTAACTTTTGGGGGGGGGGGGGGGGGGGTTCTATCCTACTACAACTCCAAAAGATAATATAAAAAGGCCGAACGCATAGAAATCCAACACCTATAAGGGAGTTAAGCTACAAACACCGCAACGATATATTTGTAAAAGTTCAAAACCACCAATTAGTCGGGGGGGGGGGGGGGGGGCTAGTTTCGAATCAGGGAGGACTAGGGGGGCTTAGCCCTTCCTTAATTATGTTTACGCAGTTTAAGATTTTAGGTGATTTATTAAGAATATACGTATTCGACAACTAAAAAAAATTTTTGCCCAGCACTTTGCTGGTTAATATACCGGACATATATACGATTCATTAAACCGTTTTAAAATTATGGCTTATTTTCGAAAATAAACTTTTACTTTTAACACCCTGTATCTCTAGAAGAACGAGTAACAATCCGAGTAAACTTATATGACATAATCGGCTTAGTTAGTTTGATGTCTAGTATCTCCAGTTACACTACGGCCCATAAGTTACCGGACACCCTGTATAAAGGCCATAGTTCAATATCTTATCTCGTTTCAGAGTTTTTGCCAAAATAATAATTTTTAACATTTTTATTGAAGAAGTAATTGTTTTTATAGTTCTGTGGTCAAGCATTTTACCAGAAAAAAATATTTTTAACCTATGATTATGTGGGTTTGCCACTCATTATTCCAATGGCCCAAAAACTACTTATTATTATCATAATGATCGAATACTAAACCTAATTATAATATGGTGTTAAAAAAAATATTGTAAAGGAATGAAATAAATAAAAAATAAAATAAATAAATAGGATGACGTTCAATACGTACAAAAAAAATTGAATAACTTATTTAGTTTTTTGTAATTCACTTTAGGAAATCCCCCTAAGGATTAACACAAAAATTACAGTTTTAAGGGTGTGGTGTTATTTAAAATTTTTATCTCCGTCTAATTGTTGCTTACTCACTAGTAAGCTATCGAATGTTAATATTTCCCTTCAACATAGCTAAGTTTTTGTTTTGTTACCAAGAAACCAATTAAAGTTATATTTATTGCGGAATGTAATAGTATATTCCACATAGTATATAGAGAACCTTAAAATTAAAAGTACAAGACATAAAACCACCAGCTCACTTAAAATTAATTCCAGATAATCTACAAGATATTATCCGCTTCTTAAATAACACTTTGGTAGATATTTGATGGCACAGTATTAAGTTTCTGTAAATGCCAATGTAATTTAGTTTTATACTCATTGAAATTTTTCTATTTCCTTATTAAATTTATCAGGATATGAAATTTTAATGTGTTGTATATTATACAAGGGAAGATATAAAAATAAATGAAAAGCTGTATATTTTTCTAAATAATCACCCTGAAGTGTTGGTTATGTTATAAAACTCGTGATAATATTATCAGTAACGACCGTTTCGACTATACAACTTAGCAAACACTAGTAACATATTCGAGGCTAACACAATAATATTTAATAAAAGCGTAGCTTTTATGTTTTTACATTTTTATTATTGATGATGCTCTCCAGCACTGTCTCTTTAACAAGTCACGGGCCGCCACTGGTGTCTAGCACTCTTTTCTGTGCTCAAGGAGGGGGGATTGCTACCCCCTTAGATCCGCCAATGCTAAAATGTCGATTTAAAAAAATATCGCAAACATTTTCTCTGGCGAAGAAAGTAAAAAAGTGTTTTAGCTTAGCCAGCCTTCTTTCGCCTGCATCTACAACTTTAAATTCCATTAAATGTATTTAATAATCTATAATTTAATTTAATACTTATTAATTTCCATGTTACACTTCTTGCAAGTTTAGTACTGCTTGTCTTATTATATTATTAATCGATTTTAATCTGTGTTTTAATTGGTATATTAATTAAATTTTTATTTAGTATTTATATGCGTATGCATCTATTTAGTGGTTAGGCTCAATCGAATAAATGAGGCTAACAGAACTGTACCTACCTATACAAGTGGTTTCAGTAAACAAAAATTTGGAATTTAAGATTGGAGACGTTACTGATTTATTACCTTTGAATGTTTTAAAAATAAAGCACAACACCGATTTATTTACATATTTACAGTTTTATTTACAAGATTGGTTAAATGGGAGTATTTACAGGCTATTTATATCGAGATACGAAGGCAGAGCTTACTGGAAACGGGATGTACGGGACTGATTCCCTATTAGTCATTATAAAAATGGAGAAGTTCGAAATGCGACCTCCCCGTTGCACTCTACATTTTTCATTCACTGTCGTCTCTGTCTTTGAATTTGGTATTCAACTTAATAATAAATACCAAACGTTTTGACTGCCTAGCATAGCTAGTACCTTTATGAAGATAATAATAGTAGTTTGTACAACAAGAGTGGATATGATGTCTATATCTTACGAGGAAGTAAAGTGAGCACGACGCCGTAGGCGGAGTGTTCAAACTTTCGAGTGTGATATAGACAATCCACTCGAGTTGAACAGTATATTTTTTCTACGTCCAAACTTACGAACCTTATGCTAAAAAATGTTAAAAAAAATTGCAGACTACCGGGCTCTAACTCACTTGATTCAAAGTTTAACGCTCTACCGTCTCGACTACACAGAATCATTTAGGAAATTATGGTAAACTCAATAATGATGCTACATTTTCTATGCACATTCATCAGGTTGCATTATTGATAAATCTATTATAGATACACATATAGATTTTGTTATATCGAAAAAATTAATAACATATTGTACCATATACATATAAATTATATAATTTAGTGTCTTAAAAAAGAAGGCGGAGCCTCAGTAAATATAATAAACTGTGATTGGTTAAGAATTCCACAGAGAAATATAATTTTTATAACAATGTTGTCTACTAATGGGAAATTTCCGGATTCGTGAGAACCAAGCACAGATGAATGATAGGTCAGCGCTGTCTCCAAAGGGAAAAGGGAACTTTTTACGCACAGTGTTATATTCGTAGGATATTCTTTAGTATCACTTGTGGATACAGCAAATTGCCATGTGGGAGTAGGAAAGACCTCTGATCAACCCTTGCGGAACTCCACACTTAACGTCATCTAATCAGGTTTGCAAGAATTAGATAGGTAAGTGGTAATAAGTAGACACCTGATCACAATAGTATATTTCAGGAGCTTATCAATTTCCACCAACATCAACGACCAATTGAAATTGAACGAACATATAAATATATTCAGCGGTGCAAGTGTCATTACACAAATGATAAAAAATAATAAATTCACGGTCGATGACTCGCCCTCTTCCGTAATACACATACATAGAATTTTTCATTGTCATCATTATGTTAACTAATTGTTTAAATAAATATAAACTTAACTTTATAGTTTACTAATGCAAAATGCTTGACGACAACGATTATTTGACGTATATAATCGAAAAAAATGGATCCTGCTTTAACCACATAAGGTACAGCCTTGTCTCTCAATTACCATGATATAACTAAAAATTCAAATTTTGAATTAAGGTCCTCATTTAAAAATGGAAATAAAAATACCATGAATTTTTGTGATAGTTTGTGCTTAAAATTTTTTGGTATCGTCGAGTTTGCAATCTACTTATTATACTGTGATTAAAAATCACAAAATTAATTACATTTTGGCCCAGACGTAAACCGTAATTCGATTTCTTTATTCCATCTTCAATAACACACAATAGACAATTTAATTTAAAAAAATTAATATAACTTTACTTTAATCATGAAGCCCATGTAAACAAATTTTTGCCAACCCTGCTGGTTACTAGGCAATTTTGATTGGGTTACTTTGACATTAATTTGTGTATGGTGGTCATTTTGGCATCACTTTTATTTACATTAACTTTTCTTGGTAGATTTTTGTCGCAAGGACAGGGCTTCCATAATATCGTACTTCGCCGACCTCAGTGGAACACCCTGTATAATGAAGGTATGTTGATCAATAACGAAAAGCTGCTTTAATCAATTCAAGTTAATCTAGGTAATATATACGTACAGCAGGATAATTAATGGACATTTTAACAATGCAACGTACCTATTTATTTCAATAACATTTTCCTGAAGTTTTGAAGCGAAACCTACATACTTTATGCATACTGTATGTACAATGTATCAGTATATCATTAAAGATATTACATCAATTTCCTTTATTAGCAAAAAGAGACATTATTATGAAACAACCATTGATACAAGTCATAAAAATGTGTGAAAACAATCACATAAAGGAGGTTATCGTTTGTTATAACCTAATGTGAATAAAGTCTCTCATGAATCTTAGGATAAACCAAATGGGCATCAGTAGGGGAAATTCACTTAGTACCGAACACTTAGGCCCGGTTGTACAATTACGACTTAAGCTTAGTTCAACGTTGAATCAAGCTCAAACTTCATTTTGACAACCAACAACAATGTAAAAGGGTTGTCAAAATGAAGCTTGAGCTTGGTTCAACGCTGAACTAAGCTTAAGTCGTGATTGTACAACCGGGCCTAAGTGTCCATAATTAAGAACCAATAATGACAGCCAATAAAGCAGGTACTGTGGCTAGACCACAGGGATTGATCAAAGAGAAGATACATTGTATAAACAATCCGTGATACCACCAAGCAAAGATTCTTCTCGACAGTAAGAAAACGGCAGCGTTATTAATACACAGCTGAAGAAACATCACTGCAATTATAATAGTTACTGGACGTTATATTTTCGAAAGACACGCAGAACGTACAGTATTGCTAATACCAACTAACGACTTTTGCAGAAGTTGCAGAGATAAAGAAGGGAAAGAAAGTATTCATCATGAATGGCTAGATGAAAATATTCTTTAATGAACTGAGTTGATAAGATCCGTCTGCGATATAGATCGTGCTAACCATCAAAGATTTGATGAAAGTTGGTTCTGTGGAATAGTTGTGGTATCACAATTAAGTTGTACAGACATTATAAAGTTATAACAGTCATCAGAGTTTATTATCAATAATGAATTCGTTATATAATTAAACTATAAAGTATCAAGTAAACATTTTTATAGAAAAATTTTAAAGTTCTAATAGTATTTGAAAACACCAATATTTTGGTCGCTTTGCTATTTTTCTTTCTACCTTTATTGTCGAGTAACGCATTTTACAACTCTGCATGGATATCGCCAGTAAGTGTCCGGATGCTGTCCGACTTCCCCCAATTCGTGATTTAAAAGTGTTAATTGTATCTCAGAGTATGTTTGTTTTCATTGTATTGCATTAACACTTACTTGTTGACCGGTCTGAATGTCTTTATCATCACTCATAAATTTTGTATATAGTAAACCATTTGATAAACTTGACTTGTGTCTTTTATCGTTTGTACAATCATCAAGTTAAAAACATTGGTTGATGTTATATGAAAATAAAAATTTTAATTAATATTCTTGGCAAGGTCATATCATAACATGCAGACCTAGAAGAAATTTTAGTATCTCGAAATTTGCCGGAGAGGAGGGGGATGGTAACCAGCCATGGTAAGAAGTAAAAGCTGTACCAATGACAGTGAAAATATATAATTTTAAGTCACTGATTATTGTCATAAAAATAGTAACAAAAAATCGATAAAATTAATTAATTATTTAAAACTGATAATATTCTAAATTTTCCACATTTTCTGAAAATAAGTTTGACGGCCAAAGTTCCCACCGATAAAACGCTAAAAATACCTTTAATTTCTATTATTTTTTATCTCTTAGAAGCGAAAAAATATATGATATTTTCCTCTAATATATTATAAAAAATTAAAATACATTGCAGAATACAGAAGTTTTGTCACTATGGGTATAGAGATAATATTTACTCCACGTTTACCATTACCCTAGTTACCTTTGTTGCCTTGAGCCCTGGAACTCGTCTTTCTAATAACCACCATGTCCTTGTTTTTACCAGTAAAGAAATTTCTCCATTTACAAATTCTTACTACATGTTTATTTTTTAAATGGTGGTTTTAAACGTCTCTACTTCTGAAACGTAGGTATCAAATATCACACTTAACAGCAGTTAAAATTTACATGATTTATTTTTCTCGATGTAAAAATGTTCTTGTGATAAACAAGAAAACAAGAAACGCAATTAATGTCATTTTAATTGCAAGAGATTCGATTTATTCTTCCTAGAGGTAGTTTTTTTTATTGTATCATGTTCTTGCAAATGTTTATAGTACTTTTATTATAAAATATAAAAACAGTGGGAATAAGACTCTTGAGCTTGAGGGCCACCCACATTACTTTTAAACAGAAAAATACTTGTTATGAATGTACAGTATTTCTGGTTTTATTTGTGACATATGACACAATAGCGAAACCAGGTGGTTGGTCATGGGGGGGGGGGGGTTAAATTATAAAAATATGTACCGTTGTTACGTTACGTGGTATCAGGTGCCTATTCTGGGTTGTCTGGGGGGCTGCAGGACCATAGTTCCCCGGTAGGTAAAATAAAAAAGTATACTTAATAAACAAATTAATTTTAAAAGTACAAAAACCCTGTTTAAAGGTTGGAGAGAATCAAGGTTCTTAGGAAGACAATGACGTTTCTTGAACGGCAGTAGAGTTTTGGACTTGCATTGTCTTTATTTGTTTTATTGTTTTAAATCACAATCCACGCCAAAAATCGCAGTAGAGGTTCAATAGACATTATCGTACTATTTTAAATGTAATCGGATGATTGTTGTTCGAATGTATGACAACTCAGCGCAGTCGGCTCACTGTATGACCTGTCTTGATTCTGTCTATAAAAAAAGGTTTAAAGGACACAAACCATTCCAGGATATGTAAAATTAATGATAATTAATAATTTGGCTATTCTATGTAGATTTATGGTTCAGTGAACTAGAATTTAGTGATAAATTTGTTTTAATTACACTTTATTAGTTTTACATAATTATACAGGGTAAGGACTTTAACTCGAACAAATTCGCTAAAAGGAAAAAATGAAAAATACGTCGATTGAGATTTTGTATGAGCTACATTTTGGCACCAAAATTTTTTTTTACCCCCTGTATAAAGTGATACCAATCCCAAGTTAATTTTTCTAAATGGGAAGATACCACTTTTATGATACCATTTTGAAAAGCTCTTTTAAAGAGAACATTAAATATCCTATAGCTTTTATTTTAATTGCCTCAGGTGGTTCATTGGAACAAATTTGCTAAAATGTTGGAAAAAAATATAAAATTATTTGTGAAAAATGCAAAAACTCGTCGATTGAGATGTTTTGTGGGCTTTCTTCATACTCATAAAAAATATTTGTTTTTTCAATCCTCTTAGGGCGGTGAAGGATAACTTAACTTAATTTTTTTACTATAAAAACTTAAAATAATCTGAAATAAAACAATATGGTATTTAATTTTTCTCTTTAAAATAACTTTTCGAAAACATATCATAGGTGGTATTTTCTCATTTAAAAATTGGTATCTAAGGAACGAAACGTCGAATTTGAAAATTAATATCGCGATCTTGTAAAACATAAAAAAAGTCTATAAAATAGTGTTTTTCCCAAGTTAGAAATGAAGGCGCAAATAATTAAAAACCAAAACTAAAAATTTCGTTTTTATTTCGGATATCTCCGAATGTATTTTGAATATTCACAATTTCTTTCACCATCTCCAAAATACGCAACTTTGCCTTAATTTAACTATCTTCGTATTCTTACCGTTTTCGAGATCCCCGTGTACGCATACGAATTTGTAGCACCCTGTATATACCTATAAGTCCATATAAATATGAATATAAGATTGACTACCATATATAGGGAAATAATATTAAATCTATTGCAAATTATTCCCTGCAAAACTGGCATACCAATTATAGTATAGTAGTATTACCTCTATCTGTGCCTCTGCTAAACTATTTATATTGCCAAGAATGCTGTCGATCTTTATATTATATAAGCACACATTTTGTAAACCATATTTGCAAATTAATTCAATTAATATTTACCGGTATCAGGTGAAGATATGCAAATTACATTATTACCATAAAAAAGTACAAAAATGATGTAGAAGATTGCCCTTTTGTACCTAATAATTTTTGTTCCTATTTTTTTTCATCCCCTTACAAAAATAGCCTCTATAATTATTATCGTTACCAAAACACACATACATAAAGTCACATATGGGAACATTTAAAAAAATATATAATGATGGCTTTAAACTTTTTCCTACCCCTGTAATTAATAACCACAAATCCAAAGAAGCTTATTCTAAGTTTATCTGTGAACTTACAATAATATATTCTATTTAACTATATGATATATAAAGAAAACCCCAAATCTGACAAGAATTTAGAATATGCTTTAAGATCTGACAAGATTTATAATGGTTTATGATGTCAAAGCTGTTTAGAGAAAAATAACTTCAAAGGCGGTTGAAAGGGGCAGGATAAAGATGCTGGGTTATTTAAAATGGATTTTGGGCCAGGATTTTAAAACTCAACATTATTAGTAGGTATCTACAGAAAGTAGTCAGTTTGATGATCAAGATAATGGCTTTGTTAACTGTTTTAGTTGTCATAAAAGCCAAAGAATAGTAACAATACAAAATCAAACTTCTTTATGTTCAATAGAATAAAAAAAAGTGTTTAAATAATTTTTCTTAGCGCAGAAACATTTTTTTAACCTCGGCATTGGCTGAGAGGTGAGGTACTGGCTTTCGACCGTGGCGGTCCGGGTTCGATTAATTGCCTTTGGGGTGTGTCGCATGACTGAGGATCGTTTTTCGGAACCCACGTTAAGATCTAGGTCCGTTCCGGAATGGCCCTGGCAGCGAACAAGGAGGAAACAATTAAACAACAAAAAAAACATTTTTTTATGTCTTTAAAGAAATTTACCACACTGTAGCATTGGAACGGAACACCTTAGAGAAATATGGTTTCACTTGCGGATATTTTTACTCTCTATCCAAAGAGTTCAGCTTCCGATTTAACTTGTTAAGCCGGAAGCTAATACTTTTAGATAGAGAATAAAATAGTAAGACAAGGAGGTAAAACCATTTTTCTCTAAGATGATCGTTCCAATTTTTACAGCCTGTCAAAGTATGAAAATACCATATGTTAAACGTCAATATCCTGTTATTTTATACAAAATATACGTGGAATTTTGTAGAGAATTAGGAAATAATATAATATATAGGGTGTTCCATATAAAGAAAGCATGTTGAATATATGCCCTGACTATTTGAAACACCCTATCTAATTTAAAATAATTTTAAAATACCTTCTTGTTCTTGTGTACTACGAACAAGGCGCGAGAGCATGCTATGCATACACGTAAATTATAAAAATTAAGGAGTGATATTCAAGACGAAATATTTTGCATTTATGTTATTTTTTTAAGTGACATTTTTAAGCAATAAAAAATATATAAGAGTTGTCCCTATTACTGTGTGTCTATGTTGTTGTTTTTGGCCTTTACCAGATAATCTATGTAGGACCTTGTTAAATTTGAAATCGAGTTTAATGATTACCTGTATTATTTTCTACATATTTTTATTACTCAGTATAATATAAAACAAAGTAACCGACTGTAAATTACAAATTTGTTCTACTTTTATAATTTGCAAATATTACATTGTTTGATTAAATTCTTGATATGATATATTATGTTCTTTTGTAATGTAAAGCTCTCTCTGGTCGTAAAACTTACGTTTTATTGCAATGCAATGCTGTAATATTTCAGGTTTGATTTCATGGGGGTACTCATTTTTATGAATAATAAAACGGCAGGTACTGATGATACTGACAAGTAACTTTTATTTGTTCCATGTATCGTTGGTAGAAATACCGGGTCTACAACTAAAAGGTACTCCGGCTCAGTGGCGGCTCATACAGTAGGGCCACAGTGCCATGGCCCTACCTGTCATTTTATTTAACACTTCACTATCTTATTTTTTTAGCGTACTAAAAACTTTGTGTGGGCAATAAACCTTCTATTGCGTTCTTAATTTAATAGGCAAAGGATGAGTTTTTTTGTCGTTTACTAAAAGAAAGTCTTAAAAAAATAAATTATTAACAAAACACTAGATATATTAAAAACAATCTATATACAAAATTTATGAACCTATTATGAATAATGCCATGATGACGTTAAATGTGAATATAAGTAATAAAATACAATATTATAAATTAGTACATATATAGGGTGTCTAGAAAAGACGTGTACATGTGGAAACAGGTCGATTTAAGCCAAGTTAGTTATTTACAAAATTGCTGCGCTTAGCCGGTGGAAGGCGTCAAAGATTAATTTTATTTTGGTTTTTGGGCCTTTTTTTAGTCTACAGAAACTTATCTCCCAAAGTAAAATTCATTCAAACGTGCTTATTAATCAAAGTAATGACAACCCAAAAATTCGGATATAACTAATCTGGCTTAAAAAAACAAATTTTAAATCATTGCTACAGCGGTACATTTTGATAAAATTACCTAAGGTCTAAATAAAATTTTACCACATAGGTCGGCATATTTGTAAACATTTGGCTCTGCTGCTAGTCGCTTGCAAGGCCAGCTCTGTCCGCATAGTAGCAAGGACTTTTCCTACAGTTCACAGTCATTTTAAACTAAACTACCCCCCTTTGAAAAAAAACTGCGACCGCCAATGTCAATGGGTGGCATTTTTACGTTCCGCAATCTAGGCTCCAAGTGTAAATTTTTTATATTTATAAACAAGACGGCAATAGGATTTTTCTCCTTCAAAGTGAGTAGTCTGAATTTTCCACAACTTATACAAACTTTAACGGGTCGTATGTACAAAAAGTCTTATGACACTGTCTCTAATGCTTTTAGGGCTAAATTTCAAATATTACTGGCTGACTTGTGACGATTTACCAGTTTGGGTTCTCCCTTGACTAGTGATCTATTACGTTTAGTAGGTACCAAGATGTGGTAAAATTGATATAATGTTCGAAGAGGCTGTCAATTTCCTCCAAGAGATCTGATTTAAGTATAAATAAAATAGACGCAAAGTCGCGGTCTTATTAAAATTTCTGTTAAGTTATAAAAGGTCACATATGTTTTGGTCTATCTGAGCATCATCAGACCTAATTACATACTTTAAAAAACGAAGAATGAAATAGGACTGGGTTTACATTCAGAGAATGATGTACCTAACACAATTTTAAATAATTTGGCATAAAGCCTAAATATTGTAAACATTTGTGTTCAGTTTCCATAACTAAAATAGTGTTTTCATATTTAAAATTATTGATTTTGTAACTCAACAAATGGAAAGTTGCTACATAATTAAATTCATCCACTGATCTTTTACGATCCTTTCTTTGCAAACCTTTAAATAAGGTGTTTTGTGTGGTTTAACTTTGGCTGGTTTTATATGAACTTAATTTTAAGTAATTGATTTCAAAATTATAATAACAGTCCTATCTTCACCAACTAAAAGAAGCCACATACATAACTGATTTTATTAGTAGGTTTGAGTATTTTAAAAATCACTTTCTAAAGGTGGAGCTTGAGGCAACTTCCTTCTAGCTGATAACTGTTCTTGTGATTGATTTCCATCTGAAGAATCTGAATCATCTATAGTAATTCTTGAAGCCCGCCGTTCTTCCTCTGACTTCCTCCTACGACGTTTTCTTCTTATTCTATTCTTCTTTGCTATATCGGAATTGCTTCCTCTCAAGCTAGCTCTGGAACCAAAACTATGCACACTACCAGCTAAGCTAGGATGAGAAGCATCCACTCTTGGAAGTAATAAGGCTTCAGTATAAGAAGGAGGGCCCTGAAGTTCCCTTGGATCTGGTGCATTTCTGTTTTCTTCTTCTCTTATTTCCCGTTCACGCTCGTGCATTCTTCTTAAAGTTTCACGCTCCTCAGCTCTTCTAGCTTCTTCTTGAGCACGAATACGTTCTTCTTGAACGCTTTTTATTCGTCTTAATAGGACCACTGCAAAAAGAGCTATTACCATTGCTACTACTACGCCTACGGAGTAGTACCACATAGTATCTTTGGCTATTCGATTGGGGTACCATTCGTTAAGGCAAGCTTGTTCCCAAGTTTTACCTAAAATAAAAAATGTAAGTTTTTTTATCACTTTTTTGGGTTCTACATTTTGCAAGTATTAAGTTATTTTTTATTCAACCATGAGCGTAGATATGGGTAACATTAGAATTAAAATGGCATACCACTGACCCTGGCATACTACTGAGTCTTTTAATGCCGTATTGAGTAAGCCAGGTAAGAAATACACAAAAGTGTCTCTTAATAATTTTTTATGAGATGAACCATTTTCGAAAAAATTTCCTCACAGAACTCAATAAAAAAAATACGAGATAGATCTTTTGAAAATAAATTTAAAAAATTATATTTTGTGACTAACCCTGTACAATTTCAGAAACTTTTTTATCCCTTCTAGTATGCTGCTTTCAACTATATGGAAATGCCAATTAAAAATAAGTAAATTAACTAGTTTTTGATGATGATTTGTATAATCGAGACTTTTTAACACTATTTATTATTGTAATTAACATTACCTTCTACTTTTTCCGGTGAATCACAAGTAAGATCATTTAACCTGTTCGCACTGTATGTAGTCATCCATTCATGCATCCTTTTTAACTGTGGACAGTCACACCTCCAAGGATTATCCTTTATTATGACATTAAATGCTCTAGGAAAATATGACGGGTCGATTGAAGTCAAAGCATTACTTGCTAAATTTATTTGACGTAAATAGAACATTTCATCAAAAGTTCGGTTGTTCAGTGATTTGATACGACAGTAGCTTACATCTAAAATGCCAAGACTTCTTGCTATAAGACCATCTGGTAGGGTAGTCAAAAAATTCCTAGATAACATTAAAGTTACCAAATTAGGCATTTGGGAGAGACTGTATCTGTTCAATTCGTAGATTTCACAGTAACTTGCTATCAACATTTTTAAAGATTTGCTGTTGATGCTGTCCAGGGAATTGATGTAGTTATGTGACAAGTTAAGGTAGGTCAATGCTGAGTTATTGTTCAACAAGTTTTCGCTAAATATGGTTAATTTGTTGTAGGATAAGTCGATGGTTATTACCTAAAAAAAAACATAGTTAAAGCATGTTTGACAAATGGTAAGTTATTAGTTGTCATTGCAGCGCTTAGGATTGCAGCGCTAAGGAGTTCAAAACCATAAATAAAATAGTCCCATTGTTTGCTTGCCGCTGGCACTGAACGACGGTACGTCAGTGATCGCCCAGGCGTCGCGACGCCATAAATATGTCAATGGATGACAGACACTTTGAAAATAATATTTCAAAAGTTCGTTAAGAGACTCTTTGATATTTCCCCTCGTTTTTGAGATATAGTTGATCAAATAGTTAATTTATTTTATCTTGTTATATTTGGGGAAATATTGAAAAATAAATAAAACCCTATTAAGGAAATTTGTAATGATTTATTATAATTCACGTTTGAAACTTTAATATTTTTTATTAAAAAGATAAGAACTATCTATAGACCTTTGTTAAGTAGATGCAAACTTAAAATACCGCTCAAAGACTAAACGCATATCTGCGCACCCAACTCCGTTATGTTCCAGTGCATCTAGCTGGTATAAATGTAGCTGCAGTTACCGTTCTTATTTAGTATTAACCTGAAGATGACTCCAGTTAAAACGTTGTGATGTAAAATAAATAACGACAAAGTCCAAAACTCTTCTGTCATTCCGAACTATATTACATTAACGGTCAGGCAAAACAAAAAGTTTTTATTTTGTGATTTTACAGAAATCGTCTTTATTAAAACACTAAAAGTTAATTATTTTAGTAAAATATAAAATTGGATTTTTTCTGTAAAAACCAAAATTTGACCACGATTCGAAACTAGTGGTATGCTGTAACATAACATTAATTATTTAGAAACTTTTTATTTTGTGATTTTACTATACCAATAGAAATAAGATGGGATAAAAACCGTTTATAAGCTAAAATTGAAGAACTTTTTAGTTTCCCGTTTGTATTATTAAAATCTATTGAATAAGGTTACTGACCAGTAGCGTAAAATTCGCAAATCATTGCAGGGATATTCTAAATATATAGTTTTGTAGAAAGAGCTAGGTCGAGTAATGATAGTCCAAGAAACATTTTTAGGTGAGTAAACGTTTTTTTTTATCAAATAATCGATTGGTTCAGAGTGGGACAATGTGATGTTTGAAAAATTTTATATAGGAAGTTTAAATTGTGATTGCTCGTATTATTTTTAAAAAACACTTGACAAAAAATTATTTTGTAAAGTCATTGATAGAATGTCAAAATAAAACATAGTGCGCACAACGCCATACCATTGCGAACTAAATCCTTTAGAACTTATATGGACGCAAGTGAAAGGATTTGTAGCAAGACGCAACACGACATTCAAAATGAAAGACGTTAAGCTACTGTTTGATCCAGCCATTAAGGAATAAACACCAGAGAACTGGCGAAAAGCAGTCCATCATGTCATTAAAGAAAAGGAGAGAATGTGGGATCTTGACCACCTGATCGATCGGACAGTCGACCCGTTAATTATAACGTCAAGGGGACATGACAGTTCCTCAGATGACAAAAAATATTATAATTTAATTTCTGTATAATATATATTTTGTATTTTTTTTATAATAATTAATAAAAAATAAGTGTACTTAATACTATGTAGGTACATACTGCACGCCTTTGCCATTGCCACACCACTTTCAGTGTTTGTGAATGAATAACAATAGGCAAAACCCATAAATTAACCCAAACCCGAGTGGTGCTACCTGCACTTGATGAAAATAAAGAATTTTGCAAAGAAATTAATGCCAAATTATGAAAGTGGCTTAAATATTCGTTGGGTCACTCTGTAGTCCCTTTGCATACCTAATGAGCTTTTATTACTCTACACCTTTTTGAAATAGACTATATATCTATATATAATTTTTTGTCTTACCTCACTCATACCTTGAAACCCCGTATCGTGTATCGAAGTAATAGCATTTGTTGATAAATTTAATACTTGTAAATTAATAAAATTCTTGAAACTATTTGCCGGAATTGTCTTCAAATAGTTTCCTGACAAATCCAAACGTGCCAACTTTCTTAAATATCCACTAGGAACTTTTTCCATGGTACAATCAGACAGATCCAAAAACAATAAATAATCGGAATGGCATAGCAACTTTTTCAAGTGCACATTGTTCTTTAATATAAGTATTTCCAAATTCATCAGACTGGCAAATGCATTTTCATCGATATAATTCAGGCGACAACCACTCATATCCATAAGTTTTAAATTATCCAGCTGAAATGTCTCGTTTATAGTTGTTATTGGGTTATTGGATAGATACAGTTCTCTTAAATTAGTTAACCGATTAAACACATTTACTGGTATAGTTTTCATTGAACAATTTGTTAACCGAAGTATTATTAACGATTCAATGTACAGATGGTTTGAATATTTGGGAATGCTTCTCAAAGGGTTATTCGAAAAATCTAGAAACTCCAACTTTTTTGCTGGAAGGAAAGTACTCGAGTGTATATCCTTCCAGTCGTGGAACAAATTATACGTAAAATCCAGACTTTCTAGGTTTTCTAGGCCTACTAAGTCCAAGAATTTTAGTGTTGATATCCTATTGTGTGACATGTTTAGGTATTTAAGTGCTGAGAACTTGCCAATGCTGGTTGGAAAAGTCTCAAAGCTGTTGTAGGATAAATCCAGATTGACAACCTAAAAAAAAAACATAATAAGAGTGGTTTCATATTTATTATGGCAAATAATAATTTAGATATTCACTAAACCATTAGCAAGATGTAGCACTAAGTGACATCTAGCGTTGGACACTTCCAAAGCATACCATGGATGCTTGGGTAGTTTCCAACATGGCTCCTAAATGTCGCCGCCTGCTATACCTTGATCACAAAATAAGTAAACAATTAAAAAATAAGTTAGATGTAAACAAAAACTCTAAAAATACAAGAATGACAAGTAATAAGCTGTACGACGATGTCATTTAGGAATTACACACATACATGTGTGATAAAGCTCATGCTCACTAGTAAACTATTGTTATAAAACCATCTTCATATTTCTAATGCCAATAGGGTAAATAGCCCATTACAATAAAAACTTGACTAAAAAAACGCGTATTTAGCTACTTTTTGACAAATTTGTATCTATATTAACATAATAAGTTCACGATTGAACAGTTGTGAATTAAAAGTACTATCATTAAGAATATCTTTTTTTGAAAAATGATGGAAGTTACAGCTTGTTTGTATTTATGTAGATGCCCGCATTGAGTCACGTAACCTCAGTAGTGCCTATTAGAGAAAGATCATTTTATCTAATAAGGTTTCATTGTCAATTCCTTGGCGATAATCGAGGACTGCGGATATCTTGTTTGGCAAAAACAATACATTACATTTTTTACTATATCACGCCTCACTTTCACGTATCTGGGACGGATTATATACAATTTTTATTCATTTAAAATGGGTGTTATATATTTATCAATACCTACCATACACTCAAAAAATAAGTGAAATTACAAGAAATTTTGTTGTAGCACTAAAAGCGTTACATTTCTTGTAAAGTCACATAAAATGTGTGACAAATAGGAATATAATTTACCATTAAATTGTAAAAATACATTTTTGATGTGAATACGCGTTGTACAAATACATTTTGCAATTAATACTTTTTGAGTAATAGTTAGAAAGAAAAAAAAAGGAAACATTGAAATAAAAAAATGAATCCAAAAAAACTGAAAACATTCATAATTCTTTGTGAGGTCATTCACTACAGTTTTTTTTGTGGTATCCAATCAATTTATTTATTGGTAAATTATCACTCAGATGTTGATGGTTCTGTATAAATTTTTTTATAATACTGTAATAATTAGGGTTCGTAAACACGCTGATGGTGTTTCGCTGTTGTCTTACATTTTCTCGGCCTCGTCTTGTTCTTGTGAGACAAGACGAGACGAAAATCTATTGTTGCTAGATGGCAAAAATGTAAAGTTCGAAATTGCGCGGATTTCTCGATTAATCAACTCTTAATTTTATCTGTATTGCTTACGTCCCTGCTATACTTTCCAATATCTAATATAATTTATGACTGTAACCTACACATGATCACCCTATATCTTTGATTTGCGTTGGCTTTCTTTCGATATGTCCACCAGCACAGCTAATTGCATTACTTGTATTTGGATATTCAAGCCTTGCATTTATAATAACCGTGGCAATGATGTTTATGACATTAGATTAAATTGTTATAATCGAGGCTGCCAGGATAATTATTTTAATAAAGTATATGCAGTTTTAAACAATACAAATTAAGTAAATTAGAAATAGAGGACAAAACACTCAATATATTTATGATTTATAATATCTATGTTCGATTTTCGCAGATTACAAAGGAGTTTTAATAAATATAATTTATCATGTGTCGATATAAAGGTAAAATTGAAAAAATCGGTAATAACCTTTGTCTGACACGTTTTGATGCACCGTTGTATTCAATAGACTCAAATATACTGGAGAATGCATTACCTAAATATGATTTTTCCCAAAGAAACGGTTTTAACAAAAAAATAATATTTATTTGCAGGTTAATAAGTTGAACAGTTAGTAGTTTTTGAAAATATTTGTAATATTTAAGACGTATACAATATACAGGATGGAATTTTTAACTGGAATAAATTCAGTATTAGAAAGGCTCTTTAATTGAGAAATAAATACGGAAATACGGTGCCTTTATTTTTAAGTTGGTACATTTTTTTCGTCCCGTCATGAAATTTCATGACGGGACAAAAAAAAGTGGACCAAACTAAAAATAAAGGCACCCGTATTTCCGTATTTTCTCCGCAAATAAAGAGACTTTTTAATACTGAATTTTTTCCAGTTAAAAATTTCACCCTGTAGGTATACAAAAACGCTCTAACAGCTTTTGTAGACTGCTTTTAAACTGTTATGTGCACATCATGTCATTAGATAATATAATGGTACTTACATACCTGTCTACTGTGCGTCAGCCTTAAAATGCAAACTATTCTGATTACGGATTATTACAAACCGAGAAAATTGATTTTGAATTATAACATGCGTGGTTTAGTTTATACCTATTAGAGGTTGATTAGAAGGAGTATCCAGGAAGGTATTTTTTCTGCTGTATAAGCTTTTATAAATTACAGTTATGAGTAATAGCTATAATTATTTATTTATGAATTTGATAACCATGTGCTGTAAAATTAAATTAGTTTTGTTGTCATTTAATTAATTTGTTACATTTCTAGCACGGAGGAAAGCGTTTAAATTGTGAACAAAGTACTTTTCAAAATCTTATCAGATGTTTATGGTTTAGGGGCTCTACAGGGTGTCCCGAAATTAGCGTGCAATATTTCTAGGGCGTAAAGTACATCCAAAAATATGACAAAAATGTTCTATAACCATACGCTAAGAAATGCTTCTTTAGGGGGCTAGAGTCCCTCATAGCGGGTCGGAGGGAGAGTTTTTTTCGTAATAGCCGTTTAAGATAATTACATGAAAATTGGTACATGCCTTACATCCGATATCATAAAATATATTGGATATATACAGATTTATTTATTTTTAATGGATATACATTTCGTACCAGTCTTCGATTTTTGAGATGGGTTATTGTTATTTTTTAACTTAATAGGTTACGTTGACGAATGGTGCAAACGTGATGTTTTCATATATCGGATAACGTTATTTATAAATATAAAATATCGATGTTCCGATTTGTCGATGTTTTTTTGTTAGAAAGTAAGTATTATTTTTTTCAAGGAACAATCTGTTTTTAGAAAAATTTTGTTTCAGAAAATTCGGTAGTTTTGTAGCACGATATTTTTGGAAACAGATATTTAAAAAACAAGATATATAAATATTCTTGAAACATTTCAATAAATCGATATTAGAACTTCAAGATTGTCTAGTCCTAAATTTGAATGCTTTTTCAAATTGCACAACGTCGTGAACCATATTTTAGTGAAACAAAATCACTCATCAGTAAATAAAAATATGTTTACAGTTATCCTTTTAAGTATATTGACATTACATGTCTCTATACGGTGACTAGTTTGCAATTAATGCACTTTTAATAATTGCAATAAATTATTTATTGTTTAACAACATTATTCAAACGTTAGGTACAGTTGGTTTGGCAGAAACATAACCGTTACTTAAAAAACTGTTTTAATTTATTATAAAATACCAGACCAGCACCAAACGTGCCAAAATTAAAATTTTTACTCTCAAAATATTAAATTTTTATATATAGGTACACAGAAAAAAAAATTATGTTAATACGAATAATAGTATTTTTATTAACTGCCTTTACATTGTTTCAATAAAATATAAGCTTAAATCAATCAAATTAATTGATTAATTATACATTTAATATGGACCTGTTTAAGAAAATATTATTTAATCAATTAAGACTTGTGTTTTTCCAATTACAATATATATTAAAAACCGAAAAACTTTAAGATTGCCTGTAAAACTAAAAAACAATTGTATCAAGAGCATAACTAATTTATATAATAGAACTGTAATTTAAATAAAAACATATTATTTTAAGCAAATTATTATATATTATCCAATCAGTAACTAGGAAATATTAAAATAAATTTAATTTCTTTTATTTCAATGGTACCTATGTTTAATTCAATCATAGAAAAGGTAGGCAACACTTCTTCACCTGCGTAGCGGGGATGAAGGACATATTTATCTTTTAGCTGCCGTCGCGTCGTCGCCTTGCCTCCTATAGTATTTTTCTATGAGTGGCGTTGTTTATTTTCTAAGAATAAGCTAGTTCTATAATAGTGAATTGTGTTATGGAAGTTTTTCAAGTGGTGTAATTTATTTCCTTGGGAAAATATTACTACTACAAAGTACCCGGTTACGAGTAGGGAAGACAGCTATCGGCATTAAATACTTACATTTACATACCTATACATCATAAGTTGGTCAAATTTTTTCAGAAAACAGTTACTTTATTGAATATTGTTAGATATAATCTTGACTATCGATTAATCCATCTTGTCTAATTTGCCGGTAATTTTGCGGGATATTTATTTTTAAATTAGATGAAGTCAAGGTTAGTTTTAAAATGTCTAGTTTTTGTTGCAAAAAACTGTCTAGATATTGTTGCGGTTTCTTGATTGCGACAAAGGTTTTTCCTGAGTAGTTATGACTAGTAATTATAGTCACCAAGGTAAAAAATCAGTAAATACCTTTACCTGACACTTTCGTACCTAACCCATAATAAAAAACTAAGCAAGTTGTACCATGGAATAAGCTATAACATGGTCGTCCGTTGGGGGTCAGGGGAAGAAGGGCATGCGGACGCTTGCTTCCCCTGGCTGGTCAAAAAACTCTCATCATCATCTAATAAAAAATAACGTTAAATAAGTTTGGATCTTTTAATTGTCGCTATTAAGGAGGTGCGACAGGGAACTGGCTCTCTTTTCCATTAACTATCCTCTCCGAGCAAAAATGTGAGGAAAATTAAAAAACACTTT
The DNA here is from genome assembly GCA_935413205.1 of Polydrusus cervinus. Taxonomy (NCBI): domain Eukaryota; kingdom Metazoa; phylum Arthropoda; class Insecta; order Coleoptera; family Curculionidae; genus Polydrusus; species Polydrusus cervinus. The sequence continues at coordinate 4,259,365 of OW284520.1, forward strand.
TAAAGACACCAGAGTAAATAAAAATATCGCTTTTCTAAAAAAAAATGCTTTTTTTAAAAATCTTTGGCGAATAGATAACAGTCAAGCTACATGGAATCAATTTATTAGAAACTTAAATAAAAAGAAAATGCATGTGTCTGAGGAGAAGCCTGTTTGGGAAAACCTGGAGACTCAAACCGCAGATGGCATTGCGGTTATGTCACATAACATAATACCCACTAGACTCACTAGACTATAGTCTATAGGGGTAACCGGGGGAATGGTGGCCTTCGGGGTAATAGGAGCCACCCCAAATCTCACGATATAATTTTTATTTCACACATGGACACAGTTGCGCCATCTCCTTATGGGTAGCTCAACTAGTTAACCAAGAACAGGCCGGAGATTCCTTGAATTAGAGCGCCCAGCATGACATTTCAGTTTTGATGTCGCAGTATGTAATGAACGGTTGAATTGAGAGGTTCGAAATCCAGATTATTGTTTTGATTTTTGTGAAACAGTTTATTGTATATTATTTTGTTATTAACAGACTTCGGAGAAAACAATCGTAAGTAGCAGTTTGTTTAATTTTAGTATTTTTTCATTGTTGTTATTATAACATGTGTTGTTTGGGGTTATCGTGGCCGGTCACTGTGGGGTAATGGGAACCGGCCACCATTACCCCATTGCATTAAAAACATAAATTTTTGATTGGAAAATAAAAGAATTACTATTTTAAACATGCTGAAGGATACGTTAAGATACTGAACACATTTTCAGATGCCAAGGACCTATCGCAGACAAACTGAAAAAGGCACCTGGACATGTGACCAACTAAAGGCAGCCATCACTGCAGTTAGAAATGGTAGGAGTGTTAGGGAGGTATCCAAAGCTTTCGACATTCCTAGAAGTACCCTGCAAAAGAGATTGAAACAAAACAGCGATGTTGGGCCTTCTCTAGGACGCAAACCGGTATTTTCAGTAGATGAAGAAAATCTTTTAGCACAGCATGTTATTCATCTATCGAAACTTTTCTACGGAATTTCCAGACAGGAAATCAAAAAATGTGCTTATGAATATGCTATAAAAAAGCACCTACCTTGTCCTTTTAACAAAGATTCAAAAAGCGCGGGTGATGATTGGCTGTGGGGATTCATGAAAAGAAATCCCTCAATTGCTCTCCGTAAGCCTGAAGAAACATCAATAAATCGAATAACAGCTTTTAGTAAGAAAGAAGTCACCATATTTTTCAATAACTTAGAGCAAGTGCAAGCAAAGTATAATTTCAAGGCCCATAGAATTTTCAACACCGATGAAACAAGAATCTCTACAGTTCAGACGCCAGGGAAAATTTTAGCCAAGAAGGGGCTAAAACAAGTTGGGTTTGCCACAAGCTGGGAAAGAGGCCGAAACATTACAGTGGTGTGCGCTTTCAGCGCAAGCGGAATTTATATACCGCCAATGTTTATTTATGCGCGAAAACGAATGACGCCGCAACTCCAAAAAGGGGGTCCAGCAGGAACTCTCTATACTTGTTCCGACAAAGGGTGGATCACAGAAGACCTGTTTCTGCAGTATTTACAACATTTTCAAAAATTTGTAAAAGCGAGCCAGGAGGATCCGGTTCTTCTTATAATGGATAACCATTTGACTCACTCTACTCTACAAGCGTATGAATTCTGCAAAGCGAATGGTATTATTCTTCTGTCCATCCCTCCACACACCTCACATAGGATCCAGCGGCTTGATGTCACTTTTTACGGCCCATTGAAGACGGCGTACAATTCAGAATGCAGTAAGTATTTAAGAAATCACCCGCATGAAAAAATAAGCCCTTTTGAAGTTGCAGAGCTTTTTAATAATGCTTTTATCAGGGTCGCTACACCAGAAAAAGCTATAAAAGGGTTTCAAACTACAGGAATCTGTCCCTTGAATCCAGATGTTTTTACTGAGGAAGACTTTGAGCCAGCTGCACTTCAAGGAACCAATAGCACTGATGGTTGTGATGATCTTGCGAATGAACTTATCAACGACGTTTCTGGTATTCATGAACGTCAAGAAACCCCCGAAAGAGAGATAGTTCCAGCTCCTCAGCCGGGTCAACCCCCAGCATGCGAAAGACAATTGGAGGTAGTAGAGTTATCAGAATCTCAATATTCGGAGATTGAAAAGTCATTCCACGAAATTTTACCGTTACCGGGACCATCAAAATCTAAAACTGGGAGGAGTAGAAAGGCGACCGCAACACAGCATTCCCAAATAATTACGTCCACTCCAAACAAAGATGTACTCCAAGAAAAGGCTGATAAAAAATTATTAGCACAGCAAAAACATGTGAAACAGATTGCGAAACAGAGCTATAAAAGAAAAGTTTTTTCCTGTGACATTACTGACGATCACAAAGAAACCCTTGAAGTTAAGAAGAGAGTAAAGTTACCTAGAGGAAAGAATAAGGAAACTTACAGGGAAATAAGTTCAGAAGACGAGGACAATGATGACGAATACAAGGACACAGATGCGAATGGGACTGATATATGTTTAGTGTGCGGGGAATTCGGTAAAAACGGAGAGGTATGGTTAAAGTGTAATTCGTGTGGGAATTGGGCTCATAAAGCATGTACCGATGCCGAGAAAAATATATACCTATGCGATTATTGTGTTTAAAAAAACTTTGATTTGTTCATTGGGGTAATAGTGGCCGTATGTCACCATTACCCCAACTAGTTGGGGTAATGATAGCAATGTAGGGGTTTTCTTTTTTTGTTGTAAAACAAGTTTGGTTATTTTTTGGTTACTTTTGAATAAAGATTTAGGTGAAAGATGACCTCTTTCAATTATTCCCTTATTTTTGAAGATATTTATACAAAAATAACAAAAACAGATTAAATAAAGCTTAGGGGGCCACAATTCCCCCGGTCTCCCCTATATGCTGGTTTGCCTGTATATCCACGGTGCAATGAGAAGAATCCCCAGCTCGCTAACATAAATTATACTAGGACTAACAACCCCCTGGATATACACATTGGAACAGAGGCCAGCTACTGTGCGCCTTAGAAATAAAATTAAATTGGGAATGAAAATAACAATCCGAGAAAATAGGCCATACAAGATCCAGGTAATCAACAATAAGGATATCTATATTATGTAGTATAATATTTTAGAAATTGAAATTTTTTTATTTTTGAACTGGCTTATCTTAAGTTAAGTCACCTTGTGAGACTGATTTTTTAAAAATTTTAAGATACACTTGCTACTAAAATTATTGTATCTGGGAAGCAACAACATGTTGGAAGTCCTATTTTATTTAAGGAAATTAATTTTCCAGTTTTCTAAAAACATGAAAAATTATTTATGATCGAAACACATGTTTTCTTCTATAGCGGTCTTTTATGTTTATCTAATCATTTATTCATATTATGTAAATCTATTTATCATTATGTTGTCTATATTAGGCTTTGATCCGCTTACATGTTGTAAATCACTCTGACGTTTATATTAAAAATAACGGAAATTATGCATATGTATCATCATCTAGGTACAATTTTAATCGATTACGACACTTCCGTGTACTTAGAAAAATTTGGCTAACTTAGTTAAATGTGTACCTTTAATATATTTGCAAAATTGTACACTTAGGACTAATTACCCGAGTCCAAAATACCAAGTCATTTTCAAGCGTGATGTTTCTTAACATTTTATCTTAAAGGGTTCAGTTAAATAAATACTAGTTGAATGCCAAATGCCGTAGACTCTGAGTTGTTTTAATATCTTAAATTTTTTAAAGACAAAAAAGTTTCAACATGAAGTCAGCTAGTGTCAGAGCAATAATTAAAGTCATTTACACGGGGGGTCACAAAAAGACAAACTTTTATTTACCAATCACACGCCATTTTTTAATTTGCAGGTATTAAAAAAAGATGGCGTATCCTTAAAAACACTCTATTAATAATGGTCATTGTTAGTCCCAAAATTAGTGGAAATTGATAAAGGCGTTTAGAAATTATTCCAAAAAAACGACATTAATTTGAAAACTTTAGCGCCCTGTAGCGTCAAAACGAAGCAACATCGCATATAGGTAAGTTTGCCTAGATCGCCTTATTTTTGGTTAAGGAATTTGTGGTGAAGCGTTGTACAGTCATTTCAAGGACACCCTGTATATACTTTTCTGTATAACTCTTAAAATTAACGTATACAACATTTATCATGAGAGTTTGGTTCTCACTTGACCGTCTATTTTATTAATATCTAATTTAAACAACAGATAAGTTTAAAACTTTTATGATATTATCATTCATTCATCATCATTATTTCCAATAATTAGACAATTAAAAAATATGCAATTTCATTTTTTATTTCAGTCCATTTAATCCTCATTCAAAATAAAAGTTTTATTTTTTTGATTTCTCAATTTTTTATTCTAAATAGGTATTAGTTTTATTTTTTTGATTTGTCCATTTTTTTAATAAGGTAATTTCCTATCAGTGGCGGCTCGTTAGGTGAAGTAGATAAAGGGGCTCTTCACCAAAAAAAAATATATAACCAGGAGGAAAGTTTTTCGACAATATTAAATATTAATGTACCAATGCAGCTACCTACCATTTTAACCCTTAAAAAATAATTATGTTCGAATTAATAATATTAATTTAATCCGAATGTAGCTATGCATAATAGGGCCACGGTTAACTCCGATGAACAATAATGATAAGTACTCGTGCATTTTGGCGCGCCCCAGCTGACCGTGTCCGTTAGCTCAAAGCAAGTGAAGACCCAACGTCCCACATAGCTTTTATATTCACCGTTGCTATGGTTACGGGACGTAAGTCACGCAAACAGCATGTAACAATTTGCATTATGATGAAAGGCAATTTAAAAACAGATCAGTGGTATGCATCATTGTTTTAGCATTGGTTCGCCTAACCTTAAGGTAATTATTTTGAGGCTTCGCGAAACTTACGGTAATAGATATCGTTTTTACGTGATTTATTGTGTGATTAAAAAGTTTTGTTTTTATTTTTCAGTTAATTATGTAGTGTACGCATCTACTGAGTATGGTGTGTTAAAAATGAATCCAATTAATGACATAGTTTGTTGGAAACTCCATTCAGTCGTTGGACAGCTAAGAATAAGAAAGACGTTTTGTTACACGGGTTTTAGTCAATGTTTGTTTAAGTACCCGCACTATACCTAGCTCTTCACCAAAAGGTTAACTTGAGCTACAAACATCTGATTACGAGATTACAAGTCAGTTCGCCATTTTGTTAAGAAATATATCGAGATGAAATTTTAGGAAGTCGTGTAATTAATTTAGATGCAGATTTTGAGGACTCAATCATCTGACTGCCGTTTTTAGTTCAACCGGAAAAATTGGGATTCTACATAAAATTCTAAGTATAAATTTTCATCCAGTCATATCTCAAAAACATTAAAATGTGACTTAGCGACTCTATTTTACAATAAAATAAAATTGTATTGTCATTATCTGACTTTTTTATTGGGTATTCTGAAAAATTTATAATCTGGTATGAAACAAAAAATGTTCCCTTACGCCTGGCGATAACTATTATTATAAATATAAGAACCATGCATAATCAGGCTCCCTACAAACAGGCACTCGAGCACCCACACTAAGTTAATTAAAAAAGAAATTCGCTGTTCCAAGTTTAACAATAAAACGTCTCGTTTTCTTTAAGTTTGTTTTCAAATGCCAGACAAAATGTTTGTCAGGGCCACGCCCAGTTTCTTCTTCTTCTCTATGGCCCTTTTGCACAGAACTTAATAAATATAAGTCTTTAAACTATATAGGACTAATGTTTGTTTTACTTTGCCTATGAATTTGTACTATTGTCAGACTTTATGGCTGTACAGATATACATACCTCAAGATCAATATCAGCCGGTAACTCAGTAAAGTCATTATCCTGACAACTAACAACTTCACTATCACAGACACATAATTCTGGGCATGAAAATGTCACAGAATAGCTTTGCACTAAAGGAAGTAACCACAAAACCCAGAACATAATCACTATGTGAGGTTTCAGAGGTGCACTGACTGAAGTGGAATACTCACTAATCGACCATAAAAAACAAAGGCGATTATTGAATTTTAAAAAATCATACATTGTTCCATTATTACGTTACATTCCGCCATGATTAATTCGGAATTTAACCATTACATATTTCTTTACTTTTGTTGATATCGTTTTTAGGCCTCAGTCTTCTACTGGCTTTGTACTGAGACTGAGTCAACATATGATTGCGAAAGATAAAACGAGATAAGACCTAGAAAATAAGGCTATGATAATAAAATCCTTATCTACCTAAATTTCATTTGTATGTTGTATGAACCTATCGATAATTTTTCCTTGGGTAACTAAAATAATCGTTTTTAAGAATCACTTTTAAAATATCTTGTATGTATGTTTATAAAAGATATCAATATAATAGTGACATTTTGTCAAACAGCAAAATCCCGCTAATCGATATTTTAAAAGTAATTTCCTCTGAATCCACACAACATTTTTTGTAAAAACCTGTTTCATATTTAGCGAATCGAAAATCTTGTTTCAGGAATCAGCCACTGCCGAGATCTTAGCGTCTAAAAAATCGATTAGAGGGATTTTGGTAGTTGGCAAAATGTCACCATTGTCTGACACACGGTTCTGAAACCACCTATAGACTATTTCAGAAATGTGTAGAGTAAAAAAAGCTCATTAGGTATGCAAAGGGACTACAGAGTGACCCAACGAATATTTAAGCCACTTTTATAATTTGGCATTGATGTCATTGCAAAATTCATTCTTTTCATCAAGTGCAGGTAGTATCACCCGGGTTTGGGTCAATTTATGGGTTTTGTCTATTGTTATATCCAATCACAAACACTGAAAATGGTGTGTCAAAGGCGTGCATTATGTACATAGTATTAGATACACTTATTTATTTATAAAACATTATAAAAAAATACAAAATACATTATATAGAAATTAAATTATAAAAATCATAATATTCTTCGTCATCTGAGGAACTGTCATCTCCTCTTGACATTATAATTAACAGGTCGACGGTTCGATCGATCTGGTGGTCAAGATTCCACATTTTCTCCTCTTCTTTAATGCCATGATGGACTGCTTTTCACCAGTTCTCTGGTGTCACTTTCTTAATGGCTTGATCAAACACTAACTTAACGTCTTTCAGTTTGAATGTCGTGTTATTTGTGAATGGATAACAATAGGCAAAACCCATAAATTGACCCAAACCCGAATGGTACTACCTGCACTTGATAAAAAGAAATAATTTTGCAATGAAATCAATGCCAAATTATGAAAGTGGCTTAAATATTCGTTGGGTAGTCCCTTTGCATACCTAATGAGCTTTTATACTTTACACTTTTCTGAAATGGACTATAAGACTTACTACTAATTTATGCATGACAAACTCTAAAAATTTAACATCTCATTAAACTCGGAAATTGAATTTTAAAAACCCTAATCAGCTGATAACTCTGGGTCCTGCTGCGTGCCAAATAGCTGCATGTTTTTAAAATTATTTAATTCAGTTTTAAGAACTCTATAACGCAACAGGATTATATTTAACATAATATTCAAAATAAAATCTGTGAATTCAAAGATATAATTTATATTGATATCAGGCAAATCAAGAATTCATTTTGCTGACGACTTGGTGGCGGTAAATGTTATAATTTTTTGTGAAATTAAAAAAAACTATACTATGAAACTATATAGAATATACTTTTTTAAAGGCCAAAACTTAAGGTCACAGTACCATTATTTTTAAATTTAATTAGACTGGGAATTTAACTTTTGATTTTTTTGAAAATATAACCAGGTCCTTTTAAGAAGTAACTGCTGTTTTAAAGTATTTACCATCTGAAAGCTACCAAATATAGATACAAGTAGCTTTGAACTAATTTTAATTTTTCTAGAGCTTTTAAGATACGGGGTCATTTACATAATATTTAAATTAAAAATAGTAATCAGTAATGAAAATAAATTGATAATATTAAATTTTTCCTTCGTTAATTTGTCAAGAAGTCTTGATAGAATAATATAACCAGTGAATTAAAAATGCCAATTTTTGAAGCCTCTACCCAAAAGAGAAATTGAAAATAATAAATTGGGCAATCCGTTGCCTGAATTGACCTGAAGACGACTAATGATACTTACCAGTTGAAACGTTATGATTCAAATATAGACAATGCAAGTACACAACTCTTCTGCCTTTTGATTACTGTTTTTAATGAGATCTTCTTTTCTGTAAAAGTGACATATTCCTAACTAGCATTGGTAAACAAACGGAACGAACGTCGCTAATAGACTGGACTGCAGTGGCGGCGCTAGGATTTTTGGGATGGGTGGGCATAGGGGGGCTCGATGATTCTTGGATTGGGGCACTATACCCAAATTAAAAATGACTTCTAAAAAAAATAAAAAGGTTGCCGTCTCCCCTACGCCCTATAACGCCATTAGCGGGGTAAACAAAACTCTCCTCTTATCCAAACTGACGTCTGAAAAAAGTAATCATCGAGCTCTTAAACTCTTATTAAATCCTTCTATAATAGTTACCACTTCTTTCTCAGAAAGAATTTCATAGTCAAATCCCCCCCCATAGACATTTCATTACAAAACCGAATCCCTCAATTTTGGGTGGGTACTAGGGTGCCCCCCCCCCTCTTCCTGGCGCTGCCGCTGCTGGACTTTGACTTGCAAGAAGCGAGATTTCGCGTAGTTTGTTCTCGGTTGTGGCGAGGTGAGACGGACCTACAGCGACGAAATCTAACAAATTTTCTTCATTGGCGTCCGGTAGATTCGATTTGGTTATAGGGATACTTTCACCCAACTTTTTAGATATATAGATAGTCGTTTTAAAAAAAATAAAATATGTAGTGATTTTCTATGATGCCCAAGGAGTCAATATAATGCGTCAATTTTTTAACACCCTGTATAAATATTCGTCTTATTGACAATAAGGCGAAAAAATTTTGCGAAACATTTTTTTTAGCTAATAACTTTTCGATATCAATTTTTGAGACATGCATTTTAAACGTTATCTTAAAAATTTTTACGCTTTTTTATACTCAATGTCCACTCAGTCACTAATCAACGGCAAATTTAAAACTTTTATGAGCTTTGTATGGGGTTAGCCGAGGAGTCAGGGGGGGGGGCAGTTCCTCCTACCCCTAAGCCTTACAAAATGGGTGTTATATATAGATTTTTAGAGCCGGGATACGCTCTTTTAGTTTTTAGAAGTCTTTTTTTTTAAGTCGCCCTTAACAAAATCCTGGATCCGCCGCTGTATGGGATTCTCATGGTTTGAAATAATTTTTTTTTCCCTTTTTTTTTGGCCTAGAAAAATCAATATTAGCTTTGAATTAGTCCCAAATGTCTCCTTGGCACTCAGTTAATTATAAAGGGTTTACGACAAAATAAGAAGCTGAGCTAATCAGTTCAAAATACTTAGTAAGTTCGGGCGCGGTACAAAGCTAAGATAAATCATAAGCGAGCCCTCCGCAAGACTATGTTGTCTCACGACAACGTCTATGCTGCCACCTGGCATCGAAATCCGAAGATGCATGGGCTATAGAATCTTAATTAGTTTTGTTCTACATAATCCCAAGCAACTAAACGGCAATTTCTCCGTAAACATAAAGGATTTTTGAGAAGGTGGCTGGAAAAGCGAAATGGAACCGGAAAATACCGCCATAATTCATCTATCCTATAAGATTACTGATCTTTAATCCTCTTCCTTTCGTGCTTTTCTCTCTTTAGCGAGTCGCACACTCCTAAAAGTTGAGATTTACGGCCTTCTTGGAATTATATTGTTGGCTTTCGAGGCGCCCGTGCAAGATCCCGGCTTGCAGTTTACTGAAAATTATTATGATATATCTATACAGAAAACCCTGAAGGCAGTTGGGGCGTTACAAATATCTTTTTGTCTCTGTTTGTTTATTGCGACTTTTTAGCAGTTAAGACTGTCTTTTTAAACAGTTTTCTTCATGCCAGATAGTGGATATGATCAGGGCCGGTTCTACCCAAACTAAGGCCCGAGTCGCTAGGCAAAACAAGGATGAATATGAAATTATTGTAAATGTACGTTAAAATTTTAAAAATTATATTACATTTCTAAAGCTTAGAAGTCCCTAAAACTGTAATTAAAAATTCAGGCCCGTATTTAAAAAAATTAACTTAAAGTTGGTATCTAAAGAACGAAACATCGAATTTAAAAACTAACAACGCCATCTTCTAGAACATAAAATACCGCTATGAGAATATTTTCAAGTCAAAAATGAAGGCACAAAAATTTAAAAACCAAATCTAAAAATTTCAAGTTTTTTTGGATATCTCTGAAGGTATTCTGAATGTTTACCATTTTCTTTCACTAAATTATTAAGCCCCAAAATAACACTATTGTAGTACAAACTACTATTATACCTGTTCTTGCTTAATTAGAATCCAATTCTGATGTAGCAAAATAATAAACACGGGAAATAGAACAATACCTTTATTATTTTACATCCATAAATCCAATTATTTTTTGCAGAAGTATTTTCAGAAAAACTGCATGTAAAGATTCTGTTTTTTGTTTTCCGTTCACTAAATTGTGTCAACTTAAGATCGGGAAGCGGTCTATCAAATTCCTTAATATTTAGTTAGTCGCCCAAAGAAAGATTAATACAATGCTAACACTATTTATGTCAATGATTTTAAACTGTAAATTTTATTTTAAACACAATAACCAGGACATTACCAAAAAAAAACTGATCAAAACTAGTATACAAAATATTTATTATTTTATGGGTAATAACATAACTGACAGCACATTTAGTAACAACCATTACACGAAAGCTACAAGTATTTACGTTTCTACAAATCTCTCCATCAAAAAAAAATAATCCTCTGTTTATACGGTTCTCGATATCTCGCTTGATCTTTGATAACAGGACTAAAAGGCAGTAGGAGATTTTCGTAAAAGCATATCCCGATGTTCGGTGGATCTCATCCAGGATGACAAGGAGTCGAGAGGCTTTTCAAATATCTTCAATTGAACCGCAAATAGAGGGTCTTGTATACAGTTTGTCGCTTTTATTTACCTTAATATACAAAAATGGCAGAGGGTTCTTAATACGACCCACTTTATTGACAAATCTATACGGGTAAATTTATTTATCACACTTATACAATAATTATTATATTTTAGTGTGTGTGTTCTTAACTTTAAATTAAAAAAAAATATTTTTCTATTCCCACATGGATGTATCCTTTACAATTAAGTCACTGAGTATAAGTATTAAAACACCCTGTATAAGTTGTAACTTTTAGTATAGTTTTTCTTTAAAGTGGTCGTATGGTTCAGTAAAGTAGCTGGACACAACTAGGCTGCGCTTTGCCATGCCATAAAAGCTTATTTTTTACTTATTGTCCTGTAATCTTTACCTTTCTGTAATGTAAATTCATGATTTAGTTATAGTTATGCTATGAAGGAGCTTAAATTGTATCTACGTCACTGAATTGTTCATAACTTCATAATACTTAGTCCAGGTAAAGTAATGATCTTCCTTTTAGAGTAATTAGCAAAGATGTCGCCAACACAGGTCCAATGAAATTAAGTTATCAATTCATTCACTTTATAGCTTGATCCTATTTGGAAAGTAAAACTTGCCTGCGGTCGGCAGACAGCTCGAATCTGAATGAGATGGAATTAATAATGCTCATGCATCAATAGATCTTTATAAGACCAAGACCAAAGAGAACTCCGCTTTGAACTAATTAAGTATAGAGCCCTGGAATACTCTGGAATATTCTGGATACTTAGCAGTTTCGGCAAGGCGACGGGAACGCCTATCTGACCACATACACACCACGTTTAGTGGCGCCTGGAGCATGAAATATCCCTTAATGGCCAATTACAGGTCTTTAGAGTCCACGTTACCCGCCAGATACGGCTGAATACGGTTTTCCTTAAATTAATCTTTTTTCAGGGAGGCGAGTTAACCTGTTGCTGTATAGAATGAGCGACTGAGCAATCTAACGTTCATGCGGTTTAAAATGGCATGACCAGTAGCGGCCCGTAGCCAATTTTACAAGGGGATCAAACAAAGCTAATTTATTTTTGAGCTTCTACAAAACGTAGCTTTTTCTGATGATGATGATGATTTTCTTTAAAATAAAGTACTCATCTTCTTATAGAGCGATATCTAAAAAATTTCTGTCTAAATAGGCCATAAAGTTAATAAAAAATTGACGAAATATAGGAACTGTTTATAACATTTTGGCAGACCTAATACTTACAAAAATATCTAATTTAATCTTACTTTGTATAGTCATATCGTGTATATTTAATGACACGTCCGACGGACGCTGGAAGGGCTTTGTAAATAAAATTGATCATTGGGTTTAAAGAAGTAGGTGACGCTGTCTTTAATTTTTTTTGCAGAGAACTTTAGCTTTTGGTTTTGTGGAAGGGTAATTTGAAATTCTAATGCCAGATAAGCAGATAAATAGACCGGTTAATATTAGAGATTTTTAAAATATAAAAGCCGGCTGAAAGGACCAAAAATGTAGGGGTTTAAATTAAAATGAGCATAAAAAATGGACTGTATATACTATGGCTGAGGAGATAAGTTAAAATAAATTTTGAAATGAAACTGTACGGCGACAGCGTGACAAAACGTGAAAATGGCCTACCTATTGTTAATCCTCTACGGTTTGGTGGATCCAAGAAAGGACGGATATCACGACCCTGGATCGGCACACTGCACAGCACAATCAGTCGTAATTTTAAAGTTTTATACAAATAAATGCTGGGAAATATTCCGGGAGCGGTTTTTGTATGGAGTTCGAAGCCAACGACTTTTTTAAACTAGTCTTAAGATGCCCGCGCAAGAGCCAATGGGCCAAATACAAATTGTCACGTGATTAGCGCGCTTTACGCGGGCGAATTTATATATCAAGCACCACCATTTTTGGTTATTAAAAATAATAAAAATTATAAAACTTAATAATTGAGATGAAGCCCAAACAACACTTTTGACGTCTTAAGAAAGTTTAGAGACTGACTGGGCTATTGCCTAACAAACAACGTGAAACGCTTTGAATATCTAATAAAGTCACCCGGTATTAGAAAATTTATTTTAAATACGAATTTTTCAGAAAGGAGCGAGATAACCTGTTGCCTGGCTCATCCCCATTTAAACCCTCCAGACTGGGAAGCCGAATCGTGTTCGGGACCTATATCGAGACTTTTATGCGGTTTAAATTGTTGGCACCTTTTCTCCTCAGATTTTAAAGTTTATAAATAGAGAGCAAATAATTTAAGAGGCATTTTTTAAAAACCTAAAACTTCGAAGGCATGTTATGTGTTTTAAAACACAACGTTTCAATTGGTAATATATCTCCAATCGTCTTCAGGTGAACACTAATTAAGTACAATAACTACAGCTCTATTTATACTAACTAGATGCACTGGAGCATAACTGAAATGGGTGCATCATGCGTTCAGTTTGTGTGCGGTATTATTTTAAGATTACATCAGTTTAATAAAGGTTTCCAAATATTTCTTATATTTAATTACTAAAACAACCTGTGTTCTAATGTATAGTACAAACTTTCTTGAATGTCCTCTTCCTCCAGTGTGGTTCTTTATGCAGGATTTCAGAAAATTTGATTGAAATAAAAAAAAAATACAAATAAATAATTTAAATCTGGAAAGACGAACTATCACTCTTAATAATTTTTATGTTAAATTATCAATTTTTATATCGTTACAATTTATTTATATATGATGATCCATTTACTTTTTGTTATAATTTCATTGAATATGATGATTGTTTTGTTAATGGAAAATTTAATTATAAAGTCATGTAAATCGTAGTTTGATGGATTTTATCAATGGGATCACTGTAACCAGTGGCAGCGATGAGGATCAACAACTTTAAAAAAAAATATGAAAATACTCACTCTATAGAACGGACGTTAAATAAAATATATAAAATAGTTTCAGACGTATTCGACGCATTCCATGCTGTGTCTTGGAACTCCACGTACTCGCTAACTTCATGTTTCCCATCTGCTTTACTTATGTAACATATGTAGATATTTTTTTATGCATGAAAATAACTTTATCACACCCACATAGATACCACCGTTTCACTGGTGAAAACAGAAATTTAAAATCTTGCTTAGTTTTTTTATAATTCGGTTAATCGGATCCACTGAAGTAAACTATTCTAATTACATTATTTTTAATTAATAATTTATACCTTCCCTCGTAAACCAAACATAACTTTCGTGTTTATTAATTTTTTTACACCCATTAACCCTCCTTATGTTAAACTCTTCATAGCCGAAAGGCGGATAACCTGTTGCTCAGTTTATCCTAAATTAAAGTGCTTCAAAGGGAGAAAGTGAATTCAGTTCAGGAAGTTTATCTTGACACGCGTGCTACTCAAAGTGTTAGCACATTGTTTTTACTCCCTTTTTCTTTCTTTTAATTTTGTCGGCTTTTGTTTTAAAGTTGAGAAGGGAGATTTTTAGTAAGTATTTAAAATAATTTATTTATATCACAGAAAACGAAGCGGCATATAAAGTGTAGTGATAATACGATTGTGGAATGGGCGCATGATTGTATTAAAGCCACTTCAAGATAGCATTTTTATTACAATTAAAGTAAGCATTCATAGAACAATAAAATATAAAAAAAGATCAATAAATAATAAAAAATATCAGAGGATGATTTTGTATCGACGCCACTGGTTATATCTCTGTACTCTCAAATTAGGCATTCTCATTTTATTTACCAACTTTTACCTGAAAATCTCCACTGGCATTTTAATTATTTAAAAATTACTCCTTTCTTGGACCCCTGGGGGGTGTAAAAAGGATAACTAGTATATACGTGGTTCGGATTCCACGTTAAGCTGTAGGTCCCGTCTGGCTGACATTACCCAGACGATATGGGTTACAATGGACCTTATAGTCCTAAGTATACTGGCTTTTCCGCCAACCCCAGCAGAAAAAAAAATATCCCAAAATTTGTCAAAGTACTTTTGAATCACCCTGTATTATATTTTAAGTTAAGGGTGAGGTCTAGTGACGCATTCGCCATTTCGTTTTTTGATCAATATCTCGTAACTAATTCCTTTTATATAAAAATCGGCCAATTAACTACAATTTAAAGTTAAACAAGTTTGAATTTATAAAAAAATAAAAGCAGAAAAAGAAAAATAGACAAATTTTAATTTTTTGCTTTTATTAATTCATTAATTAAAATTTCTTTAGTTCAAAACTGTACGTAATTGCTACTCAAGGACGGTTATTTAGCCCCTTATTAAATAAAGCGAAAATGATAAGAAATATTGATCAAAAAATGAAATGGCTAAGGCATTACAAGACCTCACTCTTAAAAATTTTTAAAGCTTTAAAGGTGTTTCTTGCTGACATTAAAGCACAGTCTTGCTTTGAACTTTCATGTTCGGATTTGTTAGATAACAATATGAATCGACAAGAAACACTGAATAAAAAACTAGCAGTTGACCTAAGCGTGGCGTTTCCTCTGAAAACTATTGTAAAAACTCTTGTTTTTAGATAATGGGAAGGCTAATTGGGAAAAGATCAAACTGTATAATTTACCGGCTGTATAAAACGTGTACCTGCCACCCTGTATACCAATACAAACAAATCGAACAATGGCATTAAAGATACGAAGCATCGATATTAAGAAACGAAATTATAGCCTCAATATTTCGACAAAGGCATTGAAATAAATAACATCGGGAAAAATCGTTTAGAGTCAACTAAATATGGCGATTATTCGTCGAAGAAGTTATCGCAAATACGAACAGAGAAGAAACACTGATAACCCATTCTTTGCGTAGGTTTTATTAAATGAAATAAGACGAATACGTTGTTATCGTTTGGGAGTGGCATCGTCGGCTACTTTGGCAGCTTTCATTTTTGAGAATTAATTTCCTGTTGGCATTCTTTAAAAAGGGGAGACAAGCACAGTGCATTGGTGACTTCTCGCAGCTAACCGCATATTGTTTGCTTCGGAGCTAATAAGAAAAACTCTAACTGCTTTTACAGATTCGTTATACGAGGGTTGACGAGAAAAGAAAGTCAATGTCCGATGGTTTTTGTGGTAAAAGGATGTCTCAGGAGGTGGGTGTTCATTCAATTTGCCAAAATCTAAATATGTTTTAAAATAATAGAACAGTATGTTGTGCAAAATACAGCTACAATATATTCGGAAAACGTGTTTATTCAAATGCGAATGCTGAATGCAGTATTGTGCCGATCGAAATCGTGGTTAGATTTTTGTTTACTGTCGGTGCCTGTTGAAAATAAATATACTAAAGTTCCCATTTTGTCAATAATTCCTCCACAGATAGTGAAGATGTTCTTCTAATTCTGACTTTATTGTATGTTTAGTTATTCCACATTCTGGTTTCGTTCTGAGTTCAAAAAAAACGCAAAAGAACAATATTACGAAATGATAATATTTTATGCTAAACATTTTGTATTAAAAGTTTTGAAATCTGAAACTCGAAAAAATAAATTAAAGAATTACCTACTCTTAAAAAATTGTAAATTTCAATTTTAAAGACTTAAAAAGCTATCTTTATCAAAATTTCTCATTTAAAAGTTAACTGCTGGCAATCGTGACATAAAAAAAATGCGAATCGTGAACTAACATATTGTGAAGTCTCTAAGAAATTGTGAATCATTATTTCAAAAATGTTCCTCATTTCGTTTAAGAAAATATAATGGAATATAAATACCACAGAAGCCACCAAGGGTGGGATTCATTTGAGATAAAAAAATACTATGAAATGGCTGTATTATGTAATGCTGTCACAAAATGTCCACACTTGTAAATTGTGCCAAATTCAGGAAAGCAAAATCCTTCTGACGTCTCGAGAAGAAGAGTTAACACTAACTGGCGTGACGCGTTTTTTAAAAATAACAAATATCAGATTAAATACAGCTAATCTTGTTCAAAGAAGATAATACTTAACGTAAATGTATTATAAATTGAATTAAATACAGCATTTATCTTGAACTAACATTAAATTTAAATTTTAATCTAAATACAAAGGATTCAGAACAAAAACAATAGCTCCTGAAAGTCTAGTCAGTATAAGTTCTTGACCGAAAAAGTAAGAATTTTTATTATAATCTAAAGTAGGTTTATAGATGGGGACATTTGTTATCTAAAGAATGTCTGCATACCATAACATAAAACTACTATAATAACCAGCGAATATAAGCTCTACAAAACATGATTCATATACTTTTACCTCTTTTAAATTTTGCTGTCCTAATGCAATAATTTTTAAGTATAACAAACAAATAAATTAAAACTGTAAAATAATTTTTTCTATTGGTTAAGCTAAAAGTAAGGAATATTTTTATTTCAGCTGCTTTACTTTACCACTGTCCTGTTATCTAAAGAATCTTTGTGTACCATAACGATTAATCTTTTAATAAGGACATGCGCATCACTCAGGAGTACTATTTATATATTACCTCATCAAAATTTTGCTATCCTAATACCAAGGAACAGTGGTAGTGACATTTTTCTGTTCTTTTAAAGAATTTATATATACGGACGACGGTCGTCTCTTGATTTATTAAAAATATAATTTATAATTATAACTGACGGTAATAATATTTAAGGAATGTTGGTACATCCATACTTTGCAAAAATTATATTCTCCTATTGGCTGAATGTAAGGAATTTTATCACATCCCCAATTAGTTTTTATTACGACAGATTTAAAAATTGTCCTGTTATCTAAAGAATGTTAGTGTACCATAAAAATTTTATTTTAATAAGGGCATGCGCATCACTTAGGAATTTTATTTATATATTTTTACCTTATTCAATTTTTGCTATCCTAATACCAAGAAACAGGTAGTGACAGTTTTCTGGTCTTTTTAAAAATTTACATGGACAGTGAGTGGCATATATTTAAAGAGTGCTGTATCGACTTTAAATAGCTTATGAAGTGTTAAAATATTTCTCATTTCTATGATTGGCCAAAAATGTATGTATAATGATTGTCCCCTTATCTTAATAATGTTTGCATACCATAACGATTAATTATTTAAATTTAGGCGTATTCTATCATACCTAAAAGTAAAGTTTTTACTTCTTCAAACCTCTGCTATCATAATACCACGGACGGTAAATACTATTTAAGCCATTTAAGGAATGCTACTTTGCAATGATTCTGTTCTCTTCTCCTATTGGCTGAATGTAAGGAATTTTATCACATTCCCAATTAGTTTTTATTGCCACAGCTTTAAACATTGTCCTGTTATCTAAAGAATGTTTGTATACCATAAAAATTAGTCTTTTAATAAGGGCATGCGCATAACTCAGGAATTTTACTTATATTTACCTCATCAAATTTTTACTATCCTAATACCAAGGAACAGCGGTAGTGACATTTTTCTGGTCTTTTCAAGAATTTACTTGGACAGCATGTATTAAAAAAGTGCCCTATCGACTTTAGCTTTTAAAGTGTTAACATTTTTCTTATTTCTATGGCTGGCCAAAGATAAGAAAGTTCGTAATAATTGTCCTCTTATCTTAATAATGTTTGCATACCATAACTATAAATTATTTAGCTTTAAGCGGAGTCTATTATATCTAAAAGTAAAGTTTTCACCTCTTAAAACCTCTGCTATCATAATACCAGGGAATGGTGGTAGTCGAACCTGCTCCTAAAAAAAGGGTCGCGACGCTTGGGCAGTCTCTGGCGTCGGTATAATATTTACTATAATTTATAGAGACCAACTACACCTACCAAAGTCTTCTAAAGAAATTAATTAACCCAATTTATTTTAAAGACATAAGCACTGTAATTTTTAAAAGAAATACCCTATACAATTGTACGTCTGTAATTTCTTAATTTCAGTTAACCCTCGTAAGAAAATGCCCATAACAAATAAATGTTTGCTCCCGCGAAATTTAATTAAATTTCAATCAGAGCGCCGTTGGCGTTGGCATTTATCAGAGTGTTATCTCTTTGGGCTCTGCCTAAGAAAACATTTTAAATAGTGAATTGTCACCATCTGCATTCGCCCTCTATGAAATTATGTATCTTAAATGGAACAAAATAAACACATTTACCAGATAAAACCGAGGCTGTTCCGCGCATTTTGGACATTTGGCCGTTTGACGTTCCGTCTGTCATATTTTATCGTCTCCGTTCGCTTATCAACGATAAACTTACGAGTTTTATTGGGTATTACGAGCCTTAAATTTTCTTACAAGGTTTCACGTTGTTGCCTTATTGGCAGATGATTTGCCAGAAAGATACTCGAAAAACCTTTTGCAGAAAATTATTGTCATGGAAGAAACGTCAAATTTTTTTATCCGAAATTTTAAAATTTAAACACTATTTTAAAGTGGGCATAAGCCAATGGGCTACTAAGTACTACTAACTAGAATTTTTTACAAAATTTAAATATTTTTAAATTTTGTTCATGTAGTTCACTTAGAGGTATCAAAAAAGTATGGAATATTGGATATACTTCAAATACTGAATATCAGGCGCGGCTTATCCATAAGTAATTTGGTTGATAACCCACCTACAAATATGACCCAATATTAATTTATTTTTTAAAACAAAAAAAAAATATCCTTAACAAAATACAAGTTCCATAGTGTAAGTGTCATGCGAGAACTCCCCAATATATATACTTCGAAGCACTTGGCCATATTTTGCATTCATCAACGATTGACCTAAATGTGAAACAAACATATAAGCGAGTCAGCAAGTTAAAATGAACCAACAAATGAGACCTTTCGTCCACGCCAGGATCAATCATATCGCTTTTTAGATAATGTGACATCATAGTTAGTTCTGCAAAATATTCATGTGATATCAATCCTCTTAAAACTATTATAAAACATAATAAACTAAAATTTTCAAGTTTATTTACCCTGTATAATTCTTTATTACTCATTCTAATTGCTAAAAATAATCCTGCTTAAATATGTACTGATAGACTACTATATCTTCAGACAGTCGGAAATGGTTATTTTTTTAGATCTAGCATTTTTTATAGGACTAAAGGTATTTTAGGCAATATGCAGTATATCAGAATCAGCAAATTTAAATTCTCCAAACCTTATATTGACCGGAAAGGCTAAGACATGGACCTTTTCCTTAAAGCAGGAAATCATCCAGTCAACCGAACAACAAAAATGCTATTTTGATTATTTGAGTTTCGTATTTTACATTTTGAATGGCTGGCTTAGCATGATAAAGATATTACTTTATTTTTATCTCATGACAGGATGGTTTAAATGGATAATTTTCTTTTTAGAATTTTTTCTTCTTTTGCAGATTTGCTCCTACAATATAATCAGTGGCTTAGTCACAGGGTGGAAAAAGGGCTCCTTCGTAAAATGTTTACTCATAAATATGTTACTTTTACATTTAATTAGTACATACTAATAATATGCAATACATTTCCTCTAATCACTTTGTTCAGTTTTTAAACATACACAGTATATTATATCTACTGCTAATTCAAAGATTCAAAAGTTCTTAAATCATTTGTTATCTTAATATTCTGGTCGTTTATTCAACAGTCCAATCCGAGGTCCAATCCCTGTTGATAATGGTTCCGTGAACGCGTACCTATTTGTTTCCTCGAATATTTAGATATTAGTTAGTTTATACAACATATAAGGTTGTGTTTCATTTAACAAGATTAGATAATAAAATATTAGATTACATGTACTATTAAGAAGTATTAACTTTACTATTGCTAGGATGTCACCCACCACCTACAAGCCGGTTTCGAACTTTTTTTTTCTCGTCAGTACAAGGTACAGGGTAGGTGTTTATATACTATACCATTTTTTTTTTTCGAGGAGAGATCTTTCAAAGAAACCTTGTGGAGACAAGGTACTGTCGGATTCAATCCTGAAGGGATTGCCTACCGACTAAAACTCCCCGCGTTCTTTCAGTTTCCGGGTCCGAAATGGCCTATAAAAACCTCCAGACTTCTTACTGATCTTTCCACATCTTCATGCCGAGGCATGTTTTTGTTTTGGATCTACTTGCATACGTTGACCGCATATGCAGGAATTCATCATCTCTAAATATTTCAAAGGGTTAGTTATTTTTGGTATGATTTACTGTGTTGGTGTTTTTATGTGTTGTTTGTGGTGTACTGGTGTGCGAAGTTCTTCATTTGGATGCATTCTTATTTCTTCGAACATTTTCCTGGCCTTCCTTTTCATAAAAGCTGATAGGGGTTCCCAGTTGACATCTCTATGTATTTGCACATTCCTGACGAACCAGGGTGCATCCACTGCACTTCTGACATAGCGATTTTCTAAGACTCAAGTCTCTTAATATGAGAAGGGGCGGCATAGCCCCACGCTGCCGACCCGCAAGTAAGCTGCGGTCTGGCTATGGCCTTTATCATAATAAGCTTGGTTTTGAGGTTCATGGTGCTTTTTCTCCCGATTAAGGGATAAAGCCTAATACAATACCAAATAAAAGATTATAAATTAATGTCTATAATATTATTAACCTTCTTCGGTTATATATAGCTGTTAGAGCCATTTCTTGTTAGTTATCATCAGAACATGCCATCTGATTTGTATTTTAATTTCTAACAGTGTTAGACAAAATACAACCTTATAGTATAAGGTCCTTCAGGTGGTTTGAAATTTATTTTTTATGTATTACTTGAGTTCCTTTTACTTGCTATTAGTTAGCATAGCAAAGCCAACGGCTGACTTGAGCGCTCTTTTCACAAAATCAATTCCCGCTCCTATTACAAGTTAGCTAATCAGAGCTTTTTTACTTTGCTATTTTATTTAAAAGAAGCAAAAGGAACTCGCCTATTTTTAAATGTTTGCTACAACCTGACTAGTAAGACATTCTGTGTTTTTACAAGTTTTTTTTTGTGTTCGTTTAATAAATATTTTAGTGTGATTCATTTTATAGGGTAAGCGTTAAATATTTATTTAAAAATATATTCATTGGCACGACGCAGATGTCTAACAAAGGCCGCCAATAATTTTATGAAGAATTTATTCCTCCAACCCGTTGTAAGTGATTAAATGTGTTTGTTCTTTCTGTAGTATAAAATTATTCCAATTAAACAAAAGCTTTAAGTCTTTTAAGCTCATTTTTCTCTTTATTTAAGATCGTTCTGGTAAAAAAAAAAAACAGAAAAACAGTTGAAGAAATTTTGAAAAATTAAGGATTTTCGGAGTAATTTGCTGTTTTTCAAGGTAGGTACATAATACATAAGCTTTTAATGAACACTTCCACGCACTGCCAGATTTGCATCTTTTAATAGTAGATTCTGTAACGAGGTTGGAATGAAAATTTGATCCGCGTGGAAGAACCACGAGTATCGAATTTTCATTCTAACCGAGTAGCAGACTATATTTTCTCCACGACCAAAAATACTATTCGCAATATTTGTAATTTCAAGTGGAGTATTATCCAGTTTCATATCTGATTCATCCGATTTTTCACTCATGTTTTGACTTGCACTGAAATTTGTCTGCTGACATTGACAGTTTCGAAATTCATGGCATCCTTTGTCGTTTAGATCAATTACAGAATATTCATTCCGTATCTTGTTATGGAATGAAAATATACGCGAAACGCATAAGAAGCAAGTGTTTCAGAATAATTCCAACTCAAAAACGAGAATTTTTACATTCTATTATCAAAAATGATTTTGGAATTATTGCATTCAGTAATGGGCGTGGAGAAAGTATATTCTTAAACTTACTTTTGATAAGTGTCATAAAACGACGCGTGAAATTTACAATGTATAAGTTAAGTTTCTTTGTAACCGTGAATGGTCAGTTTCATATTCTAACTAGGATGGATATGAAATTACCTAACTAGGATACATATAAAATTACATCCACTCAGTTAACCGGAATAGTCTACTTATATAACACTTTAGTGTAAAGGAAGCAACAAATATCTATGTGGGAGTAGAAAAACACATATCTGGACCTCTACACTTTCATTTTACCAGAATATATTAAGATATTTTAATGTTTCTTGGAAATTTTCATTTTAATACGGAAGTTTCAAATACTTAATATTTTATTCCATGATTTATGCATGAATGATTAGGACATGGAGACACTAATTTTATAATGCGATTCAGTGAAAATAGAATAGTTTCCTCTTAGCCTAAATAAGTACAAATATTATTTTAGGTCTTGCACAACCAAACAGATCAAAAATATCCTTAGAAATCTATAAATGGGTGTAAATCTTTCCCAAATATAAGTTTTTAATTCTGCATTAAATTCTATTTTATTAAATTCTACTTCGATTCAGTTGCACTGCCTCGTTCATATAGATATTATTATTCTATTATTATTATGCGGGCGTTATCTAATATACGTCATAAAAACAGCAACTTTACAATGTTGCTAATGTTCTATAAAATTTCTCTCTGAAAAGTTATCAGTTTTTTAAACGGAAATAAAAAACACCATTTTATTTTCCAAGTGGTATCTAAATTTCGTCTAAAAAAAGTAAATATAGTTCTAAGCAGTGGCAGCTTATCAGGTGAAGTAGGTGAAGAGGCTCTTCACCAAAAAAATAATAAAACCAGGAGGAAAGTTTTTCGACAATATTAAATATTAATGTACCAATACAGCTTCCATCTTAGCCCTTAAAAAATAATTATGATCGAATTAATAATATTAATTTAATCCGAATGTAGCTATGCATAATAGGGCCACGGTTAACTCCGATGGACAATAATTATAAACACTCGTGCCTTTTGGCGCGCCCCAGCTGACCGTGTCCGTTAGCTTAAAGCAAGTAAAGATTCAACGTCCGACATGGCTTTGATATTCACGCAAACAGCATGTAACAATTTGCATTATGATGAAGGGCAATTTAAAAATAGAACAATCATATGCACCATTGTTTTAACATTGGTTCGCTAACCTTAAGGTATATATTTTGAGGATTCGCGAAACTTACGGTTATAGATATCGTTTTTACGTGATTTAATGTGTGATTAAAAAGTTTTGATTTTATTTTCCAGGTAATTCAATAGTGTACGTACCTACTTGTATGTTTAAAAAATGAACCCAATTAATGACATAGTTGGTAATTTGTTGGAACCTCCATTCAGTCGTTTTACAAATGAGGATAAGGGAGACGTTTTGTTACACTGGTTTTTAGTCAATGTTTGTTTAAGGACCCGCACTATACCTAGCTCTTCACCATTTTTTAAGACCGCGAGCCGCCACTGGTTCTAAGCACAATTTACCTCATAAAAACTTTCTTTTTGTGGCAACACCGAAATTACTAGCAGAAGACGGATGACAGTAGTTGAAAAAATTTATTTTATTGGTTGACGTTTCGTTTGGTTGTTATTTTTTGAAATTAATTTATATTAATATTGTATGAAAGTATATCAACCAAGAAAACTAACCTTTGTACTGCAAATTGCTGTTCAAAATATCAGTGTCAATGTTCCATATAAAATATTCATATTCTTTCTAAAAGGAGAGTCGCAGCTTGTCAGAGACAAACAGTGGCAAGTTTTAGGATTGACCCATCTTTTCAAAAAACTGCTTCCTCGGTCCATTGTCAAATAAATAAAAATAATACTTCTTCATAATACTAATTCAAATTCAATTTAGTTTAGTACCTTTGAAAATGAAGAAAATCAACTTTATACTATTATATCCCCTTGTAAAGCTAATTACTATCTAATAGGGATTTACTGTATCGTTCAAGTGGTAGGTGTCTCATAAATCGATAGTCTGCGTCTTGAAAGTGTAAGAGGTAAGTCCTCCCGATAATCTGGCCATCGCATAAATATGATCAAGTGTGAAGCTGGGCCTGGAAGTATTAAGCCCAGCTTATAGTTTGCCATGTCCCGAGTGAGCAGCTGAGATGTTGCTCTAAAAACGATCGGCCGCTAAAGTTCCGAAAACATATCTTTATCGATTGCCAGATAAGACTATGGTTGTATAATGTGATATTATATAGCAGGTTGGCCTAAAAGTAAGTATTAAATTTTTGAATTTTCCATTTATATACGTCGTGTGCTAAAAAGTATGGTAAATAAAAATGTGATTGAGTAGATTGAATAAAAATATGGTCGGGATTTACTTTATAATTTTGCCCTGTGTCCACTTGCTACCGAGGACATCCTCCTGTCCTTATGACTTTTTAAAAAGGGTATTCAACAAGTTTATAGTACATCACGGTAGTGTAATTTGGCCCATGGATTAACCAATATGGTAAATTATTGTTTCTTCGTCACCCTTCTTAAGATCACAATGATTAATGTATAATTATTTTTGTTGCTATGTACCTATTGCTAATTTATTTTAAAAAACATCTTTATTTGTTACAATATGGTTATAAATTGTCATTTTATTCCTCAGACTATATAGTATTAACAATACAAATATAGTAATTAATTTTGTTTCAGCTGGCCACGATTGACCAGAACATGCACCAGTGCTGACGCTCTCATGGGGTTAATGTTAGCCCATGGGTAGTATAAAAATGACTTTTCGTTGTTTTTCAATCGGTCAGTTCCGGTAACCCTTCTACTGCAATGATAGAATTATTTTAGCTTTCGCCTTTAAAATATATTGAGATATGATTGCCTTTTTACTAAAAATTTTATTGCTTGGTATAACAACGAATATTTAAGCCACTTTTATAATTTGGCATTGATTGCATTGCAAAATTCTTTATTTTTATCAAGTGCAGGTAGTACCACCCGGGCTTGGGTCAATTTATGGGTTTTGCCTATTATTGTTATCCATTTACAAACTCTGAAAATGGTGTGACAAAGGCGTGCATTATGTACATAGTATTAGGTATACTTACAAAAAATACATTATTCAGAAATTAAATTTAAAAAAATCATAATATTATTCGTCATCTAAAGAACTGCATCTCCTCTTGACGTTAGATCCCACATTTTTTCCTCTTCTTTAATGACATGATAAACTGCTTTTCGCCAGTTCTCTGGTGTCACTTTCTTAATGGCTTGATCAAACAGTAGCTTAAAGTCTTTCATTTTGAATGTCGTGTTGTGTCTTGCTACAAATCCTTTCACTTGCTCCCATATAAGTTCTATAGGATTTAGTTTGCAATGATATGGCAGTGTGCGCAGCACAGTTACACTATGTTTTTCAGCTATATCTTCTATGGCATATTTAATAAAACGATGTTTGTGTAAATTTGATATAGCTAATAGTTCCTGCTTTAACAAATTATCGCCAAATTCAATACTTTTGGTGGTTAACCAGTCGATAATTTCTTGTTTTCTCCAAGATGAAGTTAGAGTCTTCTCTGTGCATTGTGAATGATAGCTTGCGTTATCCATAACTACTACTGAATCAGCTGGAAGATATTTTATCATTTCCCGGAAATAGCCCTCAAAAGCAATAGAATTCATCTCCCGTATTGAACGACTGAAAGGTTAGCAAATCCTCTTTCAAAAATTCCTCTTCGCTTCCATATGCGCCTATGACCGACACCGAAATTGAGCAGAACTGGACGGGATTTTCCATTTTATTACTCTACACCTTTCTAAAATAGACGATAATAATGATATTATATTTAAAAAAATATCAATGGTCCTTTGCACTTGATTGATTTAAATCAAATTATTACTTACTATAACCCTTTCTGCGCTAATATACCGAATCATTAAGCCAATATTTCCCAAAATTCGTTTCCAACAAGATCTAATGCGGAAAAGGAAATCTAATGTGTAAAAGGAAAACTACAAAAGCAGACCGACAACCTTGTTTCCATTGGCAGTATAACCCTAATGTCTGTTTCGCCTTAAGAAGGCTAATTATATTTGTTCCTTTAATAAGCCCATTCTAAGAAATCATATCTACATAAATTTGAAATAATGTTTTGCTTAGGATGCTTTATAATCGGGTAAAGTCGGGTAAAAGGGTACAATTTCCCAAATATTGGGCCAGCAAGTAATAGTATCCTAATAAACATAGAACACAATTCTGAGATATAACCAGCCTATGTACCATTATAATCTAAGATTAGTCCAAGAATTTGTATAATAATAAAAATCTTTTTTACTGGTGATACCTCGACCTCTCTGGTTATCTAAATTCTCAATAAATAAGAATATGAACCTCTGAAAACTACCTTTCATAGAGAAGCCTCTGCATTGTTGTTGGCGCGTGGGCGGTCGTACCGAAAGTACCAAAAAGAAAGTTATATTAAATATTTTTTAAATTACCCTTGATTCGGTGAGATACCGAATTGATATTTTAGAAAATTGTTATAAATGCATTAAATGATGAAGAGATGAGACAAGGCAACTTCCAGCAGGACGAAGCATCAATTCACATAACTCCTGGTAATTGATTTTTTTTGGAAGACTAATTCGATGGTCGTAGTATGCCAGATTGGTGGTCACCACGAGCCTGTGATCTCACGCATTGGCAGGCGTGGATCCAAAGGGGGAGGGGGGCACGAAGGCAGCCCCCCCCCCCCCCCGAGCCTTACCAAATGAGTGCTCTTACTGTGAGCCTTGAAAATTCTAGGGCGTGTGGAGGGTTAGAATTTTTTTTTTAGATGTCACTTTTGAGGGTAAGAAGATTTTTTTAACCAGGATACGCTCTTTTTTTTTAGAAGTCAATTTTTTTTAGTCGCCCTCCCCCCCTCAGCTAAATCGTGGGTCCGCCACTGCGCGCGGGCCTCTACACATTGAACTTAATTTTCAATTTTGCTGCCGAATGCCCCAGGTAAATTTATCGCCCGGTTCTGCAGCACCCAATAGTACCAATGAAAAACCAGCTCTGAGCTTCCTGGAAAGTCCTTTTACTTCATTTAGTTTATTTTAATTAACCCGTTGAATAAATAGCACTATAGGAAGTTGTGTGAAAATTTGCTGCAATTATTAAAAAGCAGACCGATTTACCAGAAATTCCCCTATATATTTACAAAACAGTGCTGTTAGTTGCAATGTCTTATATTATCTCTTTGATGAAATAAATAGTCTTAAAGATCGTCTTATATATTTTAGAATAAAGATAATGAGAACAATCCGCTTTTCCCAATTAAAAATCCTACTGAGTTGAAGTCGCTACAAATGCTCGTTCAACACTAGAAAATAATTTGTTTGCGGAATTTAGTTATTAAAATTTTCACAGGTATTTTTTTGGTAATCGAGTCGTAATTATCACTTGTTCGTGGAAAACAGATAAACGCTTCCATGTGGTTAAAAACGGGCAGAATCGGGTATTTTCAAGATATAGAATATCGAATCCGCCCTTTTAAAAGTAGCCTAAAAATAGGACATCACTTCCTTAAATTTGTGATTACTTTAAGAAATCGTTTATCGAGTACTTCCATCACTGGACGAAAAAGTTTCTATAATTATACAGGGTCTCTTAAAAAACAAATTGAGCGATACCACCATGTATTTTTTAAATACATCATGTTGTAACTCTTTATTGATCTTCAATATAATGTTTCGAGTAATTTAATGGGAAAGTAATTACCAATATTACCAACTTATATAATTTACCCTTAAAGTAAGAACACTTAAACCACCAGGGAAATTAATATAATTTATTTGTAACACTATGTAAAATAACATACATATTTCCTTCATACTATATGAATCATACGTAATCAGTCATGCCAAAGTACCAATTCTTGCTTGCAGTATACGTAAGACATTTCTTCTATGTTACAAAGGAATTTATATAAAATATGAAGCTGTGTAGCACTTACTTTTAAAAACCCGTTGGTTGTCAGAACTGCCATCTCTTCTTAACGTTATAATTAACGGGTCGCCGGACCTATCGATCAGGTGGTCAAGATTCCACATTTTCTCCTCTGCTTTAATGACATGATGGACTGCTTTTCGCCAGTTCTCTGGTGTCACTTCCTTAATGGCTTGATCAAATAGCAGCTTAACGTCTTTCATTTTGAATGTCGTGTTGTATCTTGCTACAAATCCTTTCACTTGCGCCCGTATAAGTTCTATAGGATTTAGTTCGCAATGATATGGTGGTGTGCGCAGGACAGTTACGCTATGTTTTCAGCTATATCTTCCATGGCATATTTCATAAAACGATGTTTGTGTAAATTTGCTATAGCTAATAGTTCCTTCTTTATCAAATTAAAATATTTTTTTTGGTTAGTTATAAATAATGTAATGCACAAAATTTACCTGCGCCTATGGCCGACCCAGAAAGTGAGCCGAACTGGATTAAATTTTCCATTTTATTACTCTATACCTTTCTGAAATAGATTACAGACAGCTTAGATTGTGAGAACATAAGGGGCCCGTCAATGTCATTTATGTCACAGTCACAGTTGCTGGTCATTAAATTGTTGTTAAAAATACTTGTGCAGTCCACTATAGGATTCTTGCATTGAACTACTTGAACATGAAGTGTCTGAGAAAATATTCGCATTAGCTGATATACATACTAATGGAGTAAAAGGGAATTTTTGGATAGACGTGCCGCAGATTTGAAACCTACTTCCCCGCCATTTTATATGGTGGAAAATATGAAAAACAATGTTTACAGTTCTCGGTGAAAGTGTCAAAATATCCTTTTAGGTGCAGTAAACATTTTTGAAATACAAATACATAATTTCCTGGGCATATAATAAACGGTTATATCTAAATGACTTGTCTGGCGTAAGATTAGCGTCAAGAAAGCGTGTGCAGCAAATAAAATTCGAAAAAAGCAGTATATCACCTGGGATAAGGCATGGGTGATTACGAGGTATCGTGCGGTGGCAGCAACGCTGGGGCCAGATTAGAAGTCCTAGTTGGCGGCCCGCGAAACGCTGATCGCCATGATAAACGGTTATTGAGTTAAATAAACAGTGTGCGCGAAGAGCCCGTAACTTATAAATATCTATCCTGTTTTCCTTGCAGGACTTAGTCCGTGATATATGGCGGTGTAGCTATAAGGATTATACACCTACTCCTTTCTTCATAAGTTTCCTTGGGCCGTTTCTCTTCGAGGCGCATAACTCGGTATCGTTCGGTGTTACGGATATCTTAATAAGATTCATGAAAGGACGCCATATTTTATATCCTCCCTATCTAGCGTAATGCTCCATGAGCCGCTTCGGCTCCTCAGCGATGCCCGCTGCCTTGTTCCAGAAGATAAGCTTGGCAACTGCGACGTTCAGCAACGGTTGCATATTCATATACTTTTTGGTAATTTATTTGTTTCGTGGTTTATATCTTTTAAGAGTACAGGCCATCTGAAAGCTTCGTTATACACGATAGAAATATTTTAATAAAAGTACGCTTCCTAAAATAATGGATTAAAAATTTCATTTACCAATGCCACCTTTGACTATTATCCAAGTTGATAGTTTTGGAATTTTAAATATTAAGTCAGTGCTATAATAAGAGTTTTTAATCAATAAACCTGTTGGTGACGCCACAGAGAAATCTAATTTTTATAGCAATGTTGTCAACTTATGGAAAATTTCCGGATTCGTGAGAAATAAAGATCCAAAGCACAGATAAATGATAGGTCGGCGCTGTTTACGAAGGGAAATTTTTACGCACAGTATTATACAGGGTGATTCTAAAGTTGATACTTCTTATTTAGTTGTGTATAGAAGGCATTAAAATAAACAACATTTTCAAATACCTTTTTTCAAAAAACTACAAAATAAGGTACTTATATTCATTTATAACACTATGGATCAAATACGGTTCTGCCTAACTTGCCCGTTGAATAACATTAAGAAAATTTCTGGGTGTAGGATGGCGTTCTGCGTACAATCTCGAAGCAGCAGCCGCACTTTGACGACACTCACCGTAAATTAGCACCATATCTACTAGTTCATTGTTTTCAAATTTTACCATCACCAGTTTAAAATTAACATGCTTCAGAAAAACACACCGCAGCGGATTGCCAAATAACTGACCACCGACCCGTAAATTGAATGACTAATAAGAACAACAGGCCCGCACATAGATTTTTTACTTCTGTATCTCGCCTATTTTTAAGTTTTTTGAAAAAAGGTATTTAAAAATGTTGTTTATTTTAATGCCTTCTATACACACTTAGGAATCACCCTGTATTCGTAGTATAATTTTTAGGATAACTTGTGGTTGAAAATACATTTTTAGTATTATGTGTATTCGTATTTTTCTTTAAAAATTGGAAATTTTATTTTTAAATGTTGACACTGAACAGCACTGCCAGTAATGAATAAGACGTTTTGACATCCAGTTAACTGGAATAGCCTACTTTTCTCGCCACTTAAGTGTTCAGGAAACAGCAAATATCCATGTGGTAATAGAAGAAAAACTGCTATTTTAGTTAACTCTATAATGACAATGATGAATATTAAAAAGATTAACGTGAGAACTAAGGAGTTATAAATAGTTTTAAGAATCTCTTGTAATGTTTTTAAATTTATATTTTTGCATACTTTTGTCGTTCTGCCCTTCTTTCGAATTAGGCTTTTTCGTTCGCTGCCAGGGCTATTCCCGAGGGGACATACAGTTTAACGTGGGTTCCGAACCACGATCCTCAGTCATGCGACACCCCCCAAGGGCTATCAACCCTTGGTTTACTGCCATTGCATGACCTACCGATTGGGGAGTGTGTACCTTCTTCCGCACCCCACGAGATGTCCGATCTCATCCGGCCTGGTTACAGGCGTGAATGGGGTGGGTTGGGAGATGATACCTTTTACACTCTTCCCTGCATTCTTAAATCCACTAAATTTCGGACATACTTTTTTTATTATACGTATGCCCACTCCGGGAATCGAACCCGGGTCGCCGCGGTCGAATGCCAGTAGCTCTACCTCTGAGCCACAGCCGCGGTTTTGCATACTTTTAAGATCATTATTAAAGCCTATATTTTTTTTTATAAAAAAATGTGTGTTTACTACCCAATATGTTTAATTAATTTTTTGTGTGTGTACGTATTTTATTGTGTTATGTTATACACCATTAATTTATTTACGCGTCACGCAGTAAACAGAAAATGTATTAATTTTCTTTTAAACAAATTCTGTTTTAGCCGTGTACACTTCACTTAGGATCTACGAAACCGAGATGAAGCGTAGACAAGCGTACACAGCAAATCCCAATCGGGTCTTAAAACCTCGCTTTTGATCCGATTAACTCTTCGCGGCACGTCTTTGCAATCTCGGTAATGATAAAAATGGCAATAAAAATTAGGGATAATAGGGTGAAGAAGGGCCGAAAAGCAAAAATTCATTTCCAGCCACGGGATTTTACCGATAACCCAACGCTGGTATATACCGAGATAAGAGGAATTGAGCGAATAAAATTATAATCGTCACGTGATCGACTAAATGACAGGGATTCAATTTAATTCAATTTAACGAATGGCTTTTTATTATTAAATAAGTTATGGAATTTCGTACAAATTTAATAAGCCTCTTTATTGGCAATTACCATAATTTTTTTAAACGCGTACAAGGTAGAATAATTTTTAAAAAATGGGTCGGCAGGAGAATATCAACCATATTTATATAATAATAATAATAATAATAATATACTGTCTTTATTTGTTGATTAATTCAGAAAAAATACAAATGAATAAAAAAGAATAATTAATCTTATTTTAAAAAAAATCAAAATGGCGTCTTATCTGTATTTTTTGGCATCAAATTTGACTTTTTCACGAAAAGCCATTAAGGAATACGTAATAATTTTTTTATTGTAGTCGGTAGGAAAGTCACCAATCGGGTGAGACATTTAAAACATTCTCCCGGTACATAATTTCATCATCATTAATATAAGTTATGAATAAACTAATGCCAGAAAGACCCCTAAAAATTGGAATAACTCAAACAA
Organism: Polydrusus cervinus; assembly: GCA_935413205.1. NCBI lineage: Eukaryota > Metazoa > Arthropoda > Insecta > Coleoptera > Curculionidae > Polydrusus > Polydrusus cervinus. The sequence continues at coordinate 4,292,216 of OW284520.1, forward strand.
TTAGCAAGTACCTTTGCCCGGTACTTTTATCGTCAATAAGTGGATATACAGGGTTGCTGATATGACTCATACAATTCTAGATACATTTGTGTATAATTTTATTAAACAAATATTTCTGTATCCCCCTATAAACCTTCTTTCTCTTAATAAACTCCAAGTTGCAGTAAAACTCTGAAACATAAAATCCATTTAAAAGGCCGTTAGATTTGTGCCACATTCGCGCTATCAGAAGAGAGTTTGAAATAGTGTTTGGGATGTCTTTCAGATGTCTCAATTCGTTAGATCAGATATGGAGGTGACAATTGGGGTATGTCACAAAACACTCGCTCGCAAGTTTCCACTTTACAGGAAACAACTGCCAGCCGTGATAATCTGTCAGTTTTGGCGTCAGATAGCGTTGTCCGTTTTAAATGGTCGCTGCTAACCCCACGAAGTTAGACCTCAGGTCTTATCCCTAAATAACAACAAGGGCTTTCAATTAAAAGATAGGTTTTCATTGAAATTCCAGGTGGAATGTTTTCGGTTATGGGTAATTCCAAGCTAATATGAGATTCCTATGTCTCCCTATTTTTCTCTTAAGATAAACAATCTCCTAATTACGGTAATTATCGTCACAGTATTAATGTAACATAGTAGATATAGTGACTTTGTGTTTGTTATTATTTTTACTTGAATCAGGTCACTTGGAGAAAATGAACGGCTTCTTCAAAGTAGACACAGAGGTGACCATCAAAAATAATAATTTAAAAAAACTTTACGCGGAATCGAAACAAAAAGCACCGGTAAGAAGACATATTTTAATGGTTTGACTTTAAATGAACTTTTAGTTTTAAACATCAAGTAACTTTTTAATACGATCCCATCAGTGTTAAAGAAAAGGGCTTTATAACAAAAACCAAGTTCTTTAAAAATTATGCGGTGCGTCATATCGTTTTAAATAAGGATACAGCATTAAACAAGTGTGTAACATATAAATAATAATAATCAGTATTATTATATTAAAAATGTATAATACATTTAAACAAAAAACTCGACATGTGCGAGTAGGGCTAGCTTAATAACTCTTCATATCATGTAACATGTACTTTATTTTACAGACCCCTAATAGTTTGAAATTTTTAGTCTTCCCTGCAAAAAGTGCAATATTAAAACGAACAAACTCACTTAATTTCAGTAGTTTATAATGTTGGTCGGTCATAACCTTTTTGCTTAGAAACAGTTTGATTTAGAGAGTTAAAATTTGGCATGGTTTTGGTCACAGTATCCAAATCACTAAAAATAATGCGGTGCGTCATATCATCTTAAGTAATGATACAGTATTAAAGAAGTGTGTATCATATAAATAATAGTAATGAGTGTTTTTATATTAAAATGTATGTATTTATTTTGAACTTGAAAAACAAAAACCTAACCACGATACCCTCGATTTGATCGGTACAAGACGGTATTCAGCTTTTGCATTTAAATAATCGTAATGAATTTTAGTTTCGAATTAAGCAAAAATAAACTAGGAAATTATTTATTTTAAATCTTCACGAATAAAAGTTTTTTCCATATGGCGTAGACTTTTTCGCGGGCACTGGGATAGCTCGCATTGGCCTTTACACTATGAGTGAGTGAGTGAGTGAGTCTGGTAAAACCCAAAAGCCGGGGTCCAAAAATTATTCCAAAAAATAAATATGTTACAGAATAATTTTTTAAACCAGTTATGAATATAGATATAAACCGACAGAATTATGGCAAAAAGGTAAGTCTTAACTCTATGGTCCTGTGGACTTTTAATATAAAAGCAACGTTACACCTAAAAGTATATTTTGTCGAGATCCGTCTGTTTGTGTATCTAATATTTTGTTCCTCCAAGCGATATAATAATTAGTTTTTAAAAAGCCACACCCAGGAAAGATAAAACTATTTCTGTAATTGTAGAGGATTGTTAAAAAAATAGTAACTTTTTTTATTTTAAACTTTAAGTACATTTTTGAACAATCAATAACCCCTTAAAACGCAAATTAAACTATACTGGGTTATTTTTATTTTATTTAAAATTTATTTTCCTATGTAATTTTGAAAAATAATTTCATCAAACTCTATATCGTTAAACTTACAGGACATTGTCCTTATTTTGTTACTGAACACAACGTTTCAGTTAGTTAGTATCTCTAACCGTTTTCAACTGTAAACTGTAAACTCAAACTTCCTTATTATTGCCATAATAACATTATTGCGTCTTTTCTCTTAACTTAACCGTGTTTTCGTATTCCCTTAAGTACCCTTAATAAAGGGTGTACACAATAAGAAAAAACATCAAAACGGCAATAAAAGCGCAAGGTGCAAGGGGATGATCTCAGCGGTCTTCATTTAAAAGTCCTTTATCATGAATACCAGAGGCGTACAGTACATGGAAACAATGACAGAAATACTTCCCTAAAATTAAGCGCTAGACACCGAAAAGGTATCCTAGAATAGCATGGTACAGTGGCGGCTGATGACATTAGAATTACACAGTGCTGCAGAGTCAAATAAATAATAATTAATCAAAACTAATTGCTATTTACATGGGCTATCTTACTGTTTACTTGATAACAGTGGCCGCTTTAAAATAAGAGCTGCAGAACTGTCTCTTAAAATCAAAATTATCTTTTTAATACAGTTATTAATAATTAATTAAAAGAAAAGGTCTGTCTAAACCACTAATTTTTATCAATTTACGAGTGAATCAAAAATTCATCAGTATCTATAACATTATACAGGGCGATTCCTAAGTTGATACTTCTTTTTTAGCTGTGTATAGAAGGCATTAAAATAAACAACATTTTCAAATACCTTTTTTCAAAAAACTCAAAAATAAGGTACGTACTTCATTTATTACACTATGAATCAAATATGGTTGTACCTAACTTGCCCGTTAAATAACATTGAGAAAACTCCTGGGTGTAGGATGAGCCCGCAAGGAAAAGCGTTTTGCGTATAATATCGAAGCAGCACCCGCACTTTGACGACACTCACCGTAAATTTACACCATATCTACTAGTTCATTGTTTTCAAATTTTACCATTTTCACGTGTCACCAATTTAAAATTAACTGGCTTTAGAAAAACACACCGCAGCGTATTGCCAAATAACTCACAACCGACCCGTAAATTGCATGACTAATAAGAGATAAGACAAACAGCATAAAGTATAGCAGGCTACGTTTTGCTGACCAGGCCCGCACTTAGATTTTTTATTTCTTTATCTCGCCTATTTTTAAGTTTTTGGATAAAAGGTATTTGAAAATGTTGTTTATTTTAGTGCCTTCTATACACAGCTAAAAAAGAAGTATCAACTTAGGAACCCTGTACATGGTAGATATATAAAAAAACTTGTTCGAAATCAAAACAAACACAATTAGTAAGGTAATTGTTGTTTGCTTAATTTTGAGCAAGTTTATTTTTTATTAAATTGATCTTTTCTCCTCACATCTCATGGCATGCCCCTGATGCATAATAGTAATATTTCACGTTTTTCTCCCGCTTATGAATAATAAATACTGATACTAAAGTGTAATCTTACAGCCAAGAAGCGCATATTCTCCGTCTCTCCTTGGCGAGAGCTACTTATCAGCTCGCTGCTAAATTAAAGATAAAAAATATACTGTCACGTCCATTCTAAGTTGGCTTATTCAATTTCCATCTCCCATCTGAGAGTTGGTTTCGGAGTTAGCGCGGTGATAAAGCAAAGAATAACATTGGCTGCGTTTGTCCAGAAAGAAAAGAAAAGTTCTGGCATACAAGGATCATCATTAAGTTATTGAAATAGTGTACATTATGCACCAACTTGAGAATTCCATCAACTAAATTTATGAAAATATGCTGGTTTATTTTTTATTATACTTATACAGGGTGATATCTAAGTTAATACTTCTTTCTTAGCTGTGTATAGAAGGCATTAAAATAAACAACATTTTCAAATACCTTTTTCCAAAAAACTTAAAAATAGGCGAGATACAGAAGTAAAAAATCAAAGAGCAAGCCTGGTCATCAAAACGTAGCATGCTATACTTGTTGTTGTCTTATTAGTCATGCAATTTACGGGTCGGTGGTCAGATATTTAGTAATCCGCTGCGGTGTGTAATTTCTGAAGCAAGTATAATTTTAAATTGGTGACACGTGAAAATGGTAAAATTTGAACACAATGAACTAGTAGATATGGTGCTAACTTACGATGAGTGTCATGAAAGTGCGGGTGCTGCTTCGAAATTATACGCAGGACGCTTTTCCTTGCGGGCTCATCCTACACCCAGAAGTTTTCTTAATATTATTCAACGGCAAGTAAGACAGGACCGTATTTAATCCATAGTGTAATAAATGAATGTAAGTACCTTATTTTTGAGTTTTTGAAAAAAAAGTATTTAAAAATGTTGTTTATTTTAATGCCTTCTATACACAGCTAAAAAAGAAGTATTAACTTAGGAATCACCCTGTACAGTGTTATCCAAATTAGGTGTCCATCATTGGTAATTTTATTTTGACACACACACAGTATAAGTTTTATATTTTAAACCCTAAAGAACAATGAAACATTGTTAAAAACTGACAATCTATATTTGGAGTCGAACGATGAATTTACTGGGAATTCGATCTATCTTAGACTTGCTACGTTCAAAATTGGCATATAACGAAACGAAACGCCTGCTGAGGTCACAATACTATTTTTCCTTGGTCTTGGTTAAAACGTTTTTATTTTCTTTTAACTGAATGACCTTTTTGATACAAATAAACACTGACATGGAAAGAAATGTTTATTTTGTATAATTATACTATTCATTCTAATCCATACGAAATATTTTGGTATAAATCAAGATTTGGGAATATTCTAAATTTGCTATCCGATGCTATAAACATACTATACAGATTTATAAAGATACTATACAGGCTTGTAAATTAACGACCCTGTATACCATATCTGTTCCTGGGTCGAAGTCTTTTCCCTGCATACTCCAATTATAGATTGAATTTTAAGTGTTATTTATTTTTCCGCTTTGTCGAAAATGTAAATGTTCCATTTCTATATCGAGTCATAAAACTCTCAATTTAAAATTTTTGACAAAAGTACTTTTCCCCTTCGTCCCTTCTGTTGATCGGACCTGATATCTCTGAAATTACTCAACCACAAAAGCAAGCCTCGCAGCATCCATTAATGTTAATATAAATCCAGAACCATCCAAATAAAAATAACACCATCATAATTTGTGGGTAAAACGTCATATGGGACGAATTACCACCGGAAATATATTACAGGTCGAAGATAATACCGCATGCAAGTAGGGAATTTATAGGCATACGAGATCATGGATATATCCAATGGATATATCCCCCCAGCCTTCCCACACATGTATCCCCCCACTCTCACCCCCACCATATCCCCCACTCTCACCCCACCATATCCCCCCACTCTCATCCACACCATATCCCCCCAACCCTTCACACACACACACACATACATCCTCCTACCATACCTCTCAACACATATTCATACATATTATAACTCGATTAATATCTATGGATATATCCTCCCACCATCCTCCATAACATATCCTCACACATAAGTCCCCCCACGCTTCACACCATTCATATATCCTCCTACCACACAAAAAATGTAGTTAACATGAATCTTATAACAAATATCATTTTGTTCGAAACCATCAATAGCGTTTTTTTAAAAGGTTCCGTTGTCTGATGATACGATAGTTGATGTTGGGTAGGGATATAACCTTCCACCATGTGTATATCCTCCAACCAAACCCCTCATACATATTCTAACTCAATCCATATCAATGAATATATCCTTCCACCATGGATATATCCCCCTACCATACCTCTCCACACATATATCCCCCTAACCCTTCACACACATATATCCTCCTACCATACCTCTCAATACATATTCATACATATTATAACTCGATTAATATCTATGGATATATCCTTCCACCATCCCCCATAACATAACCCCACATATATATCCCCCCACGCTTCACACCATACATATATCCTCCTACCACACAAAAAATTCAGTTATCATCTTATGACAAATATGGTGCGCACATTTTGTTCAGAACCATCAATAGCGTTTCTTTTTAAAAGGTTACGTTGTCTGGTGATATGATGTTGGGTAGGGATATAACCTTCCACCATACCACACCCTATATAACCTTCCACCATGTATATATCCTCCCTCATACATATTCTAACTCAATCCATATCAATGGATATATTTTTCCACACATATATCCCCCTACCCAAAAATAATAATTTGTATTGGGATAACCCGTTGATTAAATAAATTATTATTATTACTTTTGGCTGGGGATATAATCTTCCACCGTGTATATATCCCCCTACCACACCCCTCATACATATTCTAACTCAATCAATATCAATGGATATATTATATTATCCTTCCACACATGTATCCCCCCACCCAAAAATAATAATAATTTGTACTGGGTGTAACCCGTTGATTAAATAAATTATTATTATTAAAAATAAGACATTGACCGGAAATATTTAATGTATCTTGTTTTTTGAAAAAAGTCATTGACAGTTCAATCTAAGATGACTGGAATTTATTAATTTATCTAATTCTCACACGGATATAATAATACTAATAATAATGTCTTTAGGTTTACCAATAGAGTCTTATTAAATAAATGTTTTCAATATGACATAGCATGCTAATGGATTTAATACAATAAAATAATTCATTCATAATGTTATAGGCAATTACATAACTATAAAATGTAATATCATTTTCCAGGTATAATTTGCTGACAGTATATAAAAAATATAATTAGTCTCTAGTTTTTATGTGTTATATAAGTCTTTAGAGTGAATGTGTACACTGGAATGTAAATCCTTTAAATTATTTTATTAGCTATTTACAAAAAGGACTTAATTAATACCACGTTACTAACTAATACAACGAAAACTAAATATGTATATTACATACCCCCTTTGATTTCACTGTTAAATCTTCCACAATTATAATAGAACACATTATATTATTATTTCACTGTAAATTATTATTAGGACACACAAGTTCATTTTATCTTGGTTAAAAATGTTATATAAGCGAGACCTTCAAACAGACGTAAAAGGAAAGTTGTCTCTTCCGTGACATTCTAAGACTAGAAGATTTCGACGATTCGGAATTAAACTATAACTTGATAATAATATTTTACTCGATTTACAATGGAAAATTAAAATTTGGTATGAATAATATACCAGATGTCTCATTTATGAATATCTCAGAAACCATTGAACATAGAAACTCGGGGAAAAACTTCTTAATAGAAGTGAAATTCTAAATTTCTTCGAAACTTGCCACATTAAGGTACACCTTTGGTAACATCATTTTAGTAAACTTAAGTTTGATCATACGGTATAATTAGGACATGATAATCGAAAAGTAGATTAAATTTTCAAGGCAAAACGTGAAAACCAAAATACAATTCGATATAATATACCGAGTGTCCCATTATGGATATGGATGACCATATCTCGAAAACTATTGGATATAGAAACTCAGACAAAAAATATTCGTAATTAAGGTGACTAAGAAAAAATGTTGGAAATAATTTCTAAGTTCGCATTTTGCCGCCAGAGGTCACAATTGAAAATTAAATATTGAAATTCTTAATTTCTCCGAAAATTGTCACATTAAGGTATACCTTTGGTAACATCATTAGAAAGCTTAGACAATTCTGCATCATTTTTTGGTTTAAGCCTTATTGACATACCAACCTTAATAAGAGTTGGGGAAGCTATTGAAAGTGTAATCATTTAAATTGCTGTAACTTCTAAACGACTTATTCGATTTTAGTAAACTTAAGTTTGTTTAAAATAGAAAGATAAGTATTTTTAATTGCAGTATCCATTGGTACACGATATTTCCTAAAAAATTGTTAGAGGAACAATTTGTAAGTAATAAAAATAGTTTTTTGATTTTATCAGGATTCCAGAGGATGCAATCCAAATCCAAAAAAACATGTATCATAAAAAATATTGGTTATTTAAAAGAGCACAAAATCCATTTAACATCATCATTTAGTTTGTATTAGTGTCTAGCACAGTATAGTTATATAATAATAATAATAATAATAATAATAATAATCATCATAATTATGTACTGTAAATAACACCAGCCTTACCAACAAAAAGCTGAGAAACAGAACACTGAAAACATAATAATAATAATAATAATAATAATAATAATAATAATAATAATAATAATAATAATAATAATAATAATAATAATAATAATAATAATAATAATCGATATAGGTTGCCCACTAACACACATCCTCTCTAAAACCGAATCGGAGAAGAAGACCAAGTACTCGAATTTGACTATAGAGATCAAAAATATATGGAAGCTAGATAAAATAGACATAATTCCGATCATAATATCGGTGGAGGGAGCTATGACGAAAAATTTCAAGCCCAACTTGGAAAAACTGGGCCTTTCAGGTTATTTATATCAACTAATTCAGAAAAGTGTCATTCTCCAAACTTGCCACATATTTCGGAAGTTTCTAAACAGTACAGGTTAAGATGAATGTACTGTAAATAATACCAGCAATACCAACAAAAAGCTGAGAAACAAAACATTGAAAACATTATAATATTAATAATAATAAATAATAACTGGCTGGAACTGGCAATTAAATTACAACTTTTACAGGAGGAAAAAATGCCATACTACCAGTACACTCCGGAATCAATTCTGGAAAACAATAACTTCAGACTATACTGGGACCGCACCATCTTAATTAACCAAACTGTTAATTATAATAGACCTGATATTGTTTTAGTAGATAGAAGAGCCAGAAATACTACGCTTATAGAAATAGCCATCCCAAACACTAACAACTTGTTTCTGAAAAACGCTGAAAAAATAGCAAAATATCGAGAACTTGAAGGATGCCTACAGAGACAATGGTAGATAAATACCGTCAAAACAGTGCCAATTATGATGTCATCAACTGGGGTGGTCCCAAAGAGCCTCCTGAAAAACATCAAAGAACTGGGACTTAACGACCAACTTTACAAGGTTCTACAGAAGGCAGTACTACTCTCCACAGCCCAAACCGTCAGAAAATTTGTGGGATCCAACAAGGACAATCGTCGCCGTGGGCCCGATAACAGGGAAAGGACTCCCACAGAGCCTAATCCTTTTGATATCTAAGATATCTGGGATAAGTGAATGTTCCCCTGCGAGGGAGTGCGAAGCCGTAAGGCTAAGTCATAATAATAATAATAATAATAATAATAATAATAATAATAATAATAATAATAATAATAATAATAATAAATGGAAAACATAAATAAGACCGTCAATTTTAATGAAAAAAACAAGATTTTCACGTTATTTGTATCATACAAATGATAACAGAAAAGCAAGAGAGAATGATTATAAACAGTATATTGGATCGATACCGTTTTCAAAATAGAATAAGGTATACAGAAAAGCTGTTAAAGGATGTATTTGGAGCAAAGGGATAGAAATTAAATATACAATGAACGCGTAATTTAGTTTTTATTTTTAAAATATATACAATAATTAAATTAATTCGCTTTATTATATCCACGAATTGTGTAAATTTACTTAAACTTACTTTCTTACCCTTTCACATTTTTGGATCTCCCCAGGAAACGCTTCAAACCCAGTAAAAAATGTTCATTCAAAACGAACAAAATCAAACAATTCCAGTACAGCAATCAGAATTAATATGTGATCCTCCACTAGATACTGCATACCGTAACTAAAGATCGACAATTTATCAATGCAGACAGGTCGACAATCTAAATAAATTTGCTAACGTCATCAGACTTTTTTTTATGAATTTTATTCCAGTGACTCGAACCATCATTTCGACGCTTTACCAAATTAGCCAGGACAACAATCTAAATATATATATAATCAGGTCTAAGAGGTTCTTGCTCGTGATGTCAGACTTTTTTTATAAATTTTATTACTAAGGCTTGAACCATCAACATTTCAACAATTCGACTACCAGTTCGGCGCTTTACCAACTTAGTCCAGCTTTGACCTGGTTCGCCCCGCAGCACTCCACTCCAAGAAAGATATCGCAAAATTAAATGTATCAATAAAATATCATAACCCAAAACAATTAGTCATTCCTTAATAGTCAGAAGCCAAATTTGATTGATTTGATCAAATAATAATGTCCCTGTACAAATAATTACCTTAAAACCAATTTTTTTAAATATTCGTTATAAAGCACGATATAGACATACATGTGATTTATATACTTAAGAACCCGCTCTCTTAAGCCTTAAAAACATTTAATAATAATAATAATAATAATAATAATAATAATAATAATAAATATATTTATTTGTGCCAAAACACGTTTCAGACTTAAAAATCAACAATAATATCTAATAAGTGCAAAATTATCGTGTACCTATCAATTTTCTTTTGGTTTCACAGCCAACTGAAACTGATAACTTTGGAAAGGAATTTAGAAATATTGTTTGAAACCATTTAAATTAAATAACCAAATAACCATTGATGATAGTAACATATCATTTGACACAAAAAAGATAGGATTTTGATTAACAATTTATCAGTCTTCCATATCCCACGTTAAAAAAAATGTTTAAGTGACTTTTTTAGGATAATTTAAATTATTTTTAGAATAATTTAAATTATTTTTATCGGAAGAAGAAAATCAATGTCTGATCATAAAATACTAGATTATACAGAGCATCCTAACTATATTTCCAAATACGTCTCCAAGGTAACCAGCTGGCCCTATGGACCTTATGGGTACCGTGGATTGGTGAGAAGTCTGTAACGCCGTTATTATAATTTATGTAAATAATATCAACAGTGATAGAAAGACATATTTTTAATTTTAAAATCGTTTTAAACTTATCTAAAATCATGGCTTATAAAATTATTATAGTTTGAAAAAATATTTTTAGCGGACATCTAATGAAAATTATATAGCAGCCAAATTTCAAACAGTGTTTAAAAATATATTTTTATTCTTAGGATTTTGTTGTATGTAAATCATTCTTAGTTCGCTTACATGGTATGCAGATTTTGTTTTAAAAGGAGTTTCTCATAAGGAAATAGATTCAAATTTGAACTACATAAAATATAGCATGGTCTTTGCGGTTCCCCATTTTATTTAGGTTCGTACTTACATATGTGTATATTTGATAATATTGACTGAAATATAGAGAATGTTTCTAGGGTTATCAGTTAAATTGTAAAATAAATAACAAGCTTTGTTTGTTGACGTCTCGGTTAATTTGATTTAAAACGTAAACAAAAACTACAAAATAAAGTTCGGAATTATAAATTCACTAGAAATCGAAAAACTTCTACACTATTAAATTAAGAAGAAGATGGATTCTAATATAGTACTATTAATTAAGTATGTTGAAAAATAAATAAAACCTGTAAGGAAATATGTAAGTTTATTGACAAATAATTTATTAAAATATATATTTACATATATTACAATTTTTATAAAATAATAATAACATTGATCAGAACACGACCATACCATATTTGTGGGGGTATCTTGTCATTTCTTACCATTCTTTCGAATTTGGCTTTTTTCCTCTTCGTTCGCAGCCAGGACCATTCCCGAGAGGACCTACAGCTTAACGTGGGTTCCGAACCACGATCCTCTGCCATGCGACACCCCAAGAGCTATCAACATTTGGTTTCTTGCCATTACATGACCTACTAATTGAGGAGTGTGTATCTTCTTCCGCACCCACAAGATGTCCGATCTCATCCAACCTGGTTACCGGCGTAAATGGGTGGGTTGGGACTGTTGGGAGATGATACCTTTTACACTCTTCCCAGCATTCATAAATCCGCCCAATTTCGGATATACTTTTTTATTGCACGTATACCCACTCCGAGAATCGAACCCGGGTCGCCACGGTCGAATGTCAGTAACTCGCCTCTGTGCGCCGCAGCGGTCTTTGGGGGTATCTATTTTGTGAGTTTTATTTGTTACTACTTACAGTATCATTACCAAAATACGGATGACACATCAAACTTAAAATTATCAATTAATTAACTAACATATAAGTTAGCTAATGATAATTTTCTGTTTCGACATTTTTAATTGATGCTTTTAAATACAAAGATTACTTAAAATTTTCGGTGATAAAATAAAATCGCAGGTTTTTCTAATTGGCATATTAATTATCAATAAAATAATGGTATTGTTAAAATGTTCGACTTTCTTTGCGACTTTCTCGAGATAGAAAAACAGCGCATTTGTGTTATGTCAACCTTTTTTTATATTATATTTGCTATGGACACCCCAAATGATATCAATTTAATGCTATGGTAGGTATCCTTTAAGATTTCTGCAAAACATTATTATTCATTACCTAAAATTAGGAAGGGAGGAATTTTTATCTAAAAAATGGTACTTTTATTTCTGGTTTGCAATATGTAAGTTCTGTTTGGTGTGCAATAATACATTACACATTTTGTCCCATTCAGTTCTCCGCTTTAAATTTCTTCGTCTGAGGAAGTCACCCTTGATATATGAGTATACTGAAATAATTAACCAAAATTAATTAATTAAGCAAAAAGAAAAAAATTATATAATGCTTACCTACAGTTCCAGGTTTACGATGATAAATAATACATTTCACATAAACTCAGGAGCTGGGGTGCTGCTATCACTAACACCCACCCCTACCTCGCAACACATGCTATATTAAAATATAATAAATGCTTGTTAAAGTTTTGAAACATAAGATTAATAACTACAATAAAAAAATACTAGAACAATATATAATATAGAAAATTAGCTATGACTGTGTACACGCTAAACGAATGGAAGAAAAAATATTTGTATTATGTGAAATATAACAGGCTACGTACTATATATATTATTATACATCTTCTCTATCACCTCGGCTCTTATTCGAACCCCATACAGCTCTCCACTATATATTTCTCCCCCATGAGAGGCTACTCGCGAAATATGTGTATATGTGAGTGAACTAAAATAATTAGCAAAAATTAATCAAACATAAGAGAAAAAGAAAAAAATATATATATAGTTTACTTACAGTTCCAGGTTTACGGCTTCGAACCTCCTTAAATACGGCCACCGTAATTCACAGCCACTTGAATCTTGGGAGCGAACTCCTCAAAGATTCGCCAATCCCAACTAGAATATAAGATTATACTGTATTTACAGCTTGAACTATCTTTTTATTAAGTTAATATTTAAATAAATAATAGCGTTTATACTTTTTATAATTACATTAATTAGTTCTACTTACTAATATACTGTGAAGACGAACTGGATACATTTTAATAATGTAATAATAATTGTCTACTGTATATATACCAAAAATTTTTAAAAGTTAACTCAATCATGCAATAAATTAGAAAATTAGGACTGAATTAATTTGTGCCAAATTAAATATCCATATAATATTTAAATAATAACGTGATTAATATTAAAATTTGAATTTTCAATAAAAAACTGCTTCTATCTTGCGATAACAACGATGTATTTTTTATATAAAAATTGCAAAATAGTCTCATGTTAAAGAAAAGTGAGAAAGTATCAGGTGAAGGCTGATAACGCTGTAATTATACATACATACATATTATATTGATAGGAAAATATCAAAACCAATATAATTAAAATCACAATTAATGATGGAACTTATAGGTTTTCTAGACATGGATATATCCAATGGATATATCCCCCTACCACTCACCTATGAATATCCCCCCACTCCTACCCCCCCAACCATACACAATTGTGATGATTAAATGTATCCATTGTTTGGATATATGGTGTGTATGGTTGGGGGGGGGGTAGGAGTGGGGGGATATTCATAGGTGAGTGGTAGGGGGATATATCCATTGGATATATCCATGTCTAGAAAACCTATAAGTTCCATCATTAATTGTGATTTTAATTATATTGGTTTTGATATTTTCCTATCAATATAATATGTATGTATGTATAATTACAGCGTTATCAGCCTTCATCTGATACTTTCTCACTTTTCTTTAACATGAGACTATTTTGCAATTTTTATATAAAAAATACATCGTTGTTATCGCAAGATAGAAGCAGTTTTTTATTGAAAATTCAAATTTTAATATTAATCACGTTATTATTTAAATATTATATGGATATTTAATTTGGCACAAATTAATTCAGTCCTAATTTTCTAATTTATTGCATGATTGAGTTAACTTTTAAAAATTTTTGGTATATATACAGTAGACAATTATTATTACATTATTAAAATGTATCCAGTTCGTCTTCACAGTATATTAGTAAGTAGAACTAATTAATGTAATTATAAAAAGTATAAACGCTATTATTTATTTAAATATTAACTTAATAAAAAGATAGTTCAAGCTGTAAATACAGTATAATCTTATATTCTAGTTGGGATTGGCGAATCTTTGAGGAGTTCGCTCCCAAGATTCAAGTGGCTGTGAATTACGGTGGCCGTATTTAAGGAGGTTCGAAGCCGTAAACCTGGAACTGTAAGTAAACTATATATATATTTTTTTCTTTTTCTCTTATGTTTGATTAATTTTTGCTAATTATTTTAGTTCACTCACATATACACATATTTCGCGAGTAGCCTCTCATGGGGGAGAAATATATAGTGGAGAGCTGTATGGGGTTCGAATAAGAGCCGAGGTGATAGAGAAGATGTATAATAATATATATAGTACGTAGCCTGTTATATTTCACATAATACAAATATTTTTTCTTCCATTCGTTTAGCGTGTACACAGTCATAGCTAATTTTCTATATTATATATTGTTCTAGTATTTTTTTATTGTAGTTATTAATCTTATGTTTCAAAACTTTAACAAGCATTTATTATATTTTAATATAGCATGTGTTGCGAGGTAGGGGTGGGTGTTAGTGATAGCAGCACCCCAGCTCCTGAGTTTATGTGAAATGTATTATTTATCATCGTAAACCTGGAACTGTAGGTAAGCATTATATAATTTTTTTCTTTTTGCTTAATTAATTAATTTTGGTTAATTATTTCAGTATACTCATATATCAAGGGTGACTTCCTCAGACGAAGAAATTTAAAGCGGAGAACTGAATGGGACAAAATGTGTAATGTATTATTGCACACCAAACAGAACTTACATATTGCAAACCAGAAATAAAAGTACCATTTTTTAGATAAAAATTCCTCCCTTCCTAATTTTAGGTAATGAATAATAATGTTTTGCAGAAATCTTAAAGGATACCTACCATAGCATTAAATTGATATCATTTGGGGTGTCCATAGCAAATATAATATAAAAAAAGGTTGACATAACACAAATGCGCTGTTTTTCTATCTCGAGAAAGTCGCAAAGAAAGTCGAACATTTTAACAATACCATTATTTTATTGATAATTAATATGCCAATTAGAAAAACCTGCGATTTTATTTTATCACCGAAAATTTTAAGTAATCTTTGTATTTAAAAGCATCAATTAAAAATGTCGAAACAGAAAATTATCATTAGCTAACTTATATGTTAGTTAATTAATTGATAATTTTAAGTTTGATGTGTCATCCGTATTTTGGTAATGATACTGTAAGTAGTAACAAATAAAACTCACAAAATAGATACCCCCAAAGACCGCTGCGGCGCACAGAGGCGAGTTACTGACATTCGACCGTGGCGACCCGGGTTCGATTCTCGGAGTGGGTATACGTGCAATAAAAAAGTATATCCGAAATTGGGCGGATTTATGAATGCTGGGAAGAGTGTAAAAGGTATCATCTCCCAACAGTCCCAACCCACCCATTTACGCCGGTAACCAGGTTGGATGAGATCGGACATCTTGTGGGTGCGGAAGAAGATACACACTCCTCAATTAGTAGGTCATGTAATGGCAAGAAACCAAATGTTGATAGCTCTTGGGGTGTCGCATGGCAGAGGATCGTGGTTCGGAACCCACGTTAAGCTGTAGGTCCTCTCGGGAATGGTCCTGGCTGCGAACGAAGAGGAAAAAAGCCAAATTCGAAAGAATGGTAAGAAATGACAAGATACCCCCACAAATATGGTATGGTCGTGTTCTGATCAATGTTATTATTATTTTATAAAAATTGTAATATATGTAAATATATATTTTAATAAATTATTTGTCAATAAACTTACATATTTCCTTACAGGTTTTATTTATTTTTCAACATACTTAATTAATAGTACTATATTAGAATCCATCTTCTTCTTAATTTAATAGTGTAGAAGTTTTTCGATTTCTAGTGAATTTATAATTCCGAACTTTATTTTGTAGTTTTTGTTTACGTTTTAAATCAAATTAACCGAGACGTCAACAAACAAAGCTTGTTATTTATTTTACAATTTAACTGATAACCCTAGAAACATTCTCTATATTTCAGTCAATATTATCAAATATACACATATGTAAGTACGAACCTAAATAAAATGGGGAACCGCAAAGACCATGCTATATTTTATGTAGTTCAAATTTGAATCTATTTCCTTATGAGAAACTCCTTTTAAAACAAAATCTGCATACCATGTAAGCGAACTAAGAATGATTTACATACAACAAAATCCTAAGAATAAAAATATATTTTTAAACACTGTTTGAAATTTGGCTGCTATATAATTTTCATTAGATGTCCGCTAAAAATATTTTTTCAAACTATAATAATTTTATAAGCCATGATTTTAGATAAGTTTAAAACGATTTTAAAATTAAAAATATGTCTTTCTATCACTGTTGATATTATTTACATAAATTATAATAACGGCGTTACAGACTTCTCACCAATCCACGGTACCCATAAGGTCCATAGGGCCAGCTGGTTACCTTGGAGACGTATTTGGAAATATAGTTAGGATGCTCTGTATAATCTAGTATTTTATGATCAGACATTGATTTTCTTCTTCCGATAAAAATAATTTAAATTATTCTAAAAATAATTTAAATTATCCTAAAAAAGTCACTTAAACATTTTTTTTAACGTGGGATATGGAAGACTGATAAATTGTTAATCAAAATCCTATCTTTTTTGTGTCAAATGATATGTTACTATCATCAATGGTTATTTGGTTATTTAATTTAAATGGTTTCAAACAATATTTCTAAATTCCTTTCCAAAGTTATCAGTTTCAGTTGGCTGTGAAACCAAAAGAAAATTGATAGGTACACGATAATTTTGCACTTATTAGATATTATTGTTGATTTTTAAGTCTGAAACGTGTTTTGGCACAAATAAATATATTTATTATTATTATTATTATTATTATTATTATTATTATTATTAAATGTTTTTAAGGCTTAAGAGAGCGGGTTCTTAAGTATATAAATCACATGTATGTCTATATCGTGCTTTATAACGAATATTTAAAAAAATTGGTTTTAAGGTAATTATTTGTACAGGGACATTATTATTTGATCAAATCAATCAAATTTGGCTTCTGACTATTAAGGAATGACTAATTGTTTTGGGTTATGATATTTTATTGATACATTTAATTTTGCGATATCTTTCTTGGAGTGGAGTGCTGCGGGGCGAACCAGGTCAAAGCTGGACTAAGTTGGTAAAGCGCCGAACTGGTAGTCGAATTGTTGAAATGTTGATGGTTCAAGCCTTAGTAATAAAATTTATAAAAAAAGTCTGACATCACGAGCAAGAACCTCTTAGACCTGATTATATATATATTTAGATTGTTGTCCTGGCTAATTTGGTAAAGCGTCGAAATGATGGTTCGAGTCACTGGAATAAAATTCATAAAAAAAAGTCTGATGACGTTAGCAAATTTATTTAGATTGTCGACCTGTCTGCATTGATAAATTGTCGATCTTTAGTTACGGTATGCAGTATCTAGTGGAGGATCACATATTAATTCTGATT
Organism: Polydrusus cervinus; assembly: GCA_935413205.1. NCBI lineage: Eukaryota > Metazoa > Arthropoda > Insecta > Coleoptera > Curculionidae > Polydrusus > Polydrusus cervinus. The sequence continues at coordinate 4,310,155 of OW284520.1, forward strand.
GCTGTACTGGAATTGTTTGATTTTGTTCGTTTTGAATGAACATTTTTTACTGGGTTTGAAGCGTTTCCTGGGGAGATCCAAAAATGTGAAAGGGTAAGAAAGTAAGTTTAAGTAAATTTACACAATTCGTGGATATAATAAAGCGAATTAATTTAATTATTGTATATATTTTAAAAATAAAAACTAAATTACGCGTTCATTGTATATTTAATTTCTATCCCTTTGCTCCAAATACATCCTTTAACAGCTTTTCTGTATACCTTATTCTATTTTGAAAACGGTATCGATCCAATATACTGTTTATAATCATTCTCTCTTGCTTTTCTGTTATCATTTGTATGATACAAATAACGTGAAAATCTTGTTTTTTTCATTAAAATTGACGGTCTTATTTATGTTTTCCATTTATTATTATTATTATTATTATTATTATTATTATTATTATTATTATTATTATTATTATTATTATTATGACTTAGCCTTACGGCTTCGCACTCCCTCGCAGGGGAACATTCACTTATCCCAGATATCTTAGATATCAAAAGGATTAGGCTCTGTGGGAGTCCTTTCCCTGTTATCGGGCCCACGGCGACGATTGTCCTTGTTGGATCCCACAAATTTTCTGACGGTTTGGGCTGTGGAGAGTAGTACTGCCTTCTGTAGAACCTTGTAAAGTTGGTCGTTAAGTCCCAGTTCTTTGATGTTTTTCAGGAGGCTCTTTGGGACCACCCCAGTTGATGACATCATAATTGGCACTGTTTTGACGGTATTTATCTACCATTGTCTCTGTAGGCATCCTTCAAGTTCTCGATATTTTGCTATTTTTTCAGCGTTTTTCAGAAACAAGTTGTTAGTGTTTGGGATGGCTATTTCTATAAGCGTAGTATTTCTGGCTCTTCTATCTACTAAAACAATATCAGGTCTATTATAATTAACAGTTTGGTTAATTAAGATGGTGCGGTCCCAGTATAGTCTGAAGTTATTGTTTTCCAGAATTGATTCCGGAGTGTACTGGTAGTATGGCATTTTTTCCTCCTGTAAAAGTTGTAATTTAATTGCCAGTTCCAGCCAGTTATTATTTATTATTATTAATATTATAATGTTTTCAATGTTTTGTTTCTCAGCTTTTTGTTGGTATTGCTGGTATTATTTACAGTACATTCATCTTAACCTGTACTGTTTAGAAACTTCCGAAATATGTGGCAAGTTTGGAGAATGACACTTTTCTGAATTAGTTGATATAAATAACCTGAAAGGCCCAGTTTTTCCAAGTTGGGCTTGAAATTTTTCGTCATAGCTCCCTCCACCGATATTATGATCGGAATTATGTCTATTTTATCTAGCTTCCATATATTTTTGATCTCTATAGTCAAATTCGAGTACTTGGTCTTCTTCTCCGATTCGGTTTTAGAGAGGATGTGTGTTAGTGGGCAACCTATATCGATTATTATTATTATTATTATTATTATTATTATTATTATTATTATTATTATTATTATTATTATTATTATTATTATTATTATTATTATTATTATGTTTTCAGTGTTCTGTTTCTCAGCTTTTTGTTGGTAAGGCTGGTGTTATTTACAGTACATAATTATGATGATTATTATTATTATTATTATTATTATTATTATATAACTATACTGTGCTAGACACTAATACAAACTAAATGATGATGTTAAATGGATTTTGTGCTCTTTTAAATAACCAATATTTTTTATGATACATGTTTTTTTGGATTTGGATTGCATCCTCTGGAATCCTGATAAAATCAAAAAACTATTTTTATTACTTACAAATTGTTCCTCTAACAATTTTTTAGGAAATATCGTGTACCAATGGATACTGCAATTAAAAATACTTATCTTTCTATTTTAAACAAACTTAAGTTTACTAAAATCGAATAAGTCGTTTAGAAGTTACAGCAATTTAAATGATTACACTTTCAATAGCTTCCCCAACTCTTATTAAGGTTGGTATGTCAATAAGGCTTAAACCAAAAAATGATGCAGAATTGTCTAAGCTTTCTAATGATGTTACCAAAGGTATACCTTAATGTGACAATTTTCGGAGAAATTAAGAATTTCAATATTTAATTTTCAATTGTGACCTCTGGCGGCAAAATGCGAACTTAGAAATTATTTCCAACATTTTTTCTTAGTCACCTTAATTACGAATATTTTTTGTCTGAGTTTCTATATCCAATAGTTTTCGAGATATGGTCATCCATATCCATAATGGGACACTCGGTATATTATATCGAATTGTATTTTGGTTTTCACGTTTTGCCTTGAAAATTTAATCTACTTTTCGATTATCATGTCCTAATTATACCGTATGATCAAACTTAAGTTTACTAAAATGATGTTACCAAAGGTGTACCTTAATGTGGCAAGTTTCGAAGAAATTTAGAATTTCACTTCTATTAAGAAGTTTTTCCCCGAGTTTCTATGTTCAATGGTTTCTGAGATATTCATAAATGAGACATCTGGTATATTATTCATACCAAATTTTAATTTTCCATTGTAAATCGAGTAAAATATTATTATCAAGTTATAGTTTAATTCCGAATCGTCGAAATCTTCTAGTCTTAGAATGTCACGGAAGAGACAACTTTCCTTTTACGTCTGTTTGAAGGTCTCGCTTATATAACATTTTTAACCAAGATAAAATGAACTTGTGTGTCCTAATAATAATTTACAGTGAAATAATAATATAATGTGTTCTATTATAATTGTGGAAGATTTAACAGTGAAATCAAAGGGGGTATGTAATATACATATTTAGTTTTCGTTGTATTAGTTAGTAACGTGGTATTAATTAAGTCCTTTTTGTAAATAGCTAATAAAATAATTTAAAGGATTTACATTCCAGTGTACACATTCACTCTAAAGACTTATATAACACATAAAAACTAGAGACTAATTATATTTTTTATATACTGTCAGCAAATTATACCTGGAAAATGATATTACATTTTATAGTTATGTAATTGCCTATAACATTATGAATGAATTATTTTATTGTATTAAATCCATTAGCATGCTATGTCATATTGAAAACATTTATTTAATAAGACTCTATTGGTAAACCTAAAGACATTATTATTAGTATTATTATATCCGTGTGAGAATTAGATAAATTAATAAATTCCAGTCATCTTAGATTGAACTGTCAATGACTTTTTTCAAAAAACAAGATACATTAAATATTTCCGGTCAATGTCTTATTTTTAATAATAATAATTTATTTAATCAACGGGTTACACCCAGTACAAATTATTATTATTTTTGGGTGGGGGGATACATGTGTGGAAGGATAATATAATATATCCATTGATATTGATTGAGTTAGAATATGTATGAGGGGTGTGGTAGGGGGATATATACACGGTGGAAGATTATATCCCCAGCCAAAAGTAATAATAATAATTTATTTAATCAACGGGTTATCCCAATACAAATTATTATTTTTGGGTAGGGGGATATATGTGTGGAAAAATATATCCATTGATATGGATTGAGTTAGAATATGTATGAGGGAGGATATATACATGGTGGAAGGTTATATAGGGTGTGGTATGGTGGAAGGTTATATCCCTACCCAACATCATATCACCAGACAACGTAACCTTTTAAAAAGAAACGCTATTGATGGTTCTGAACAAAATGTGCGCACCATATTTGTCATAAGATGATAACTGAATTTTTTGTGTGGTAGGAGGATATATGTATGGTGTGAAGCGTGGGGGGATATATATGTGGGGTTATGTTATGGGGGATGGTGGAAGGATATATCCATAGATATTAATCGAGTTATAATATGTATGAATATGTATTGAGAGGTATGGTAGGAGGATATATGTGTGTGAAGGGTTAGGGGGATATATGTGTGGAGAGGTATGGTAGGGGGATATATCCATGGTGGAAGGATATATTCATTGATATGGATTGAGTTAGAATATGTATGAGGGGTTTGGTTGGAGGATATACACATGGTGGAAGGTTATATCCCTACCCAACATCAACTATCGTATCATCAGACAACGGAACCTTTTAAAAAAACGCTATTGATGGTTTCGAACAAAATGATATTTGTTATAAGATTCATGTTAACTACATTTTTTGTGTGGTAGGAGGATATATGAATGGTGTGAAGCGTGGGGGGACTTATGTGTGAGGATATGTTATGGAGGATGGTGGGAGGATATATCCATAGATATTAATCGAGTTATAATATGTATGAATATGTGTTGAGAGGTATGGTAGGAGGATGTATGTGTGTGTGTGTGTGAAGGGTTGGGGGGATATGGTGTGGATGAGAGTGGGGGGATATGGTGGGGTGAGAGTGGGGGATATGGTGGGGGTGAGAGTGGGGGGATACATGTGTGGGAAGGCTGGGGGGATATATCCATTGGATATATCCATGATCTCGTATGCCTATAAATTCCCTACTCATGCATTTAGAAACGTAGGAAAATGTACGCGCACCGTCTCGCAATACACAATGTCGTGGTGGCATTCAAACTGTTTAAATCAGCGTAAACACCTTGGGAAGTGCAAATTAATCTCGTACATGGGGAACAAAAATATTTAACCAAAACTTGAACGATTTCATGCAAATAACGGGATTAGATCAAAATGTATGAATGAACTGTCACTCTAGTACGGTTCAAAAGAATTTTAATCGGACACAAAAAATTAACCCTTTATATCAGACTATCGAATTGCTACTTTTACTTGCGTTGTGACTTGTGACACATGCTTATATTCAGTGGATTATACATAGGCTTTAAGAGGCATAATTAAAATATAACCTGCGTGGTTATTCGCTTTATCGCTTATTAATCACCTCAGTCAGTATTTTTTTACAAAATTTAGAATACACTGAAAAAAGATGCATACACCAATTTTTCCCAAAGAGTGCACGAAATGGTGCGAGAATTGAAGATGTAAAACTGAAATATATTTTTACAGAGCTATTCTTAAGTTTTTTTCTGACCGAACTAAAAATGTGTGCACAAACTTCCTTTCTCTTTTCAATAATATCCAGTTTTCCACTCCTTTCTAGACAATTACTACAATATTTAATGCACAAAATGTATAATTTATAAAATGAACGTTTGTACTTACTTGCTTTCTAAGTTTTTTTTAACTGCTAAAACTTCCTTAAATGGTGAAAAATGAGGATAAGTAATAAAACCAGATAAAACAGACAAAATCATAAAATTTAAAAAAAATCCATTTTTTAAGCTTTTTATTTTGGATTACTAAAGATTTTAAGGTTTTTCGTTTTGTTTTGCACAGAAAAAAAGGGTTGGTTCGGGTATGTTACACAAGCTATAATTTAGAAAAAGAAATTATCCATTTTTATTAAAAAATATATCGCTATTTGTCTGTTTATCTGCAAAAAACCGAATGTGAGAAAGATATATTCAAAGTGATTTTGTGTAAATATAAGAAATGACCCAAATCGACAAACATGTTACAGTGTAATTTGGTCCATGGATTTGCCAACGAAATGAATTTTTCTTCCAATGTCTTTTATTATCTTTCTCACAAGGACACGGTCCTCTGAAAAGACACGTTATAATGCCTGATGTAAATATTTTTTAGTATGAAGTTTGAAAGTTGAGTCGTAGAAAAAACATACTGTACAGCTTGAGTGGATTGTACATATTGCGCTAGTAAGTTTTAATTCATCATGCGACATGGACATCATCTTCTTTCTTGTTGTACAAACTACTATTACAAAACTAAAATGGAATTTTAACCATAGACGTCGAAGTTTTAGTACTGAATAGAATATCCTCGTGTAATAAATTGCACTTTTTACCATTCTAGAAATGATAGCAAATTTGAATTTAGAAGTGAATACGAATAAATACAGTATCATCAATGTATTGTCAGTTATTTTTCACCCAATATAAACGTTCATACTAACCCTTCCTGTAGATTACTAAGCCCAGTGGCGTATTTAGGGGGTGGGCTGCCGGGCTGCACCCCCCCCCCCCCTCCGAGCCTAGGAGCTTAAGTCTAAAAGTCTAATTGCAACGTAATTTTTTGTCTTACGCTTGGACTCTTCATTCACTCAAGTTTTAAATAATGTATTCTTGGCTTAGATTACAAAGGTCTTGTAGAAAACATTTAGTTTTTAAACTTTTCCTGCTAAAAGTCCTGTTTTATATAGAGATTAAGGTTTCGTTTCGGACGCATATCGTTTTAGTTATTGATTTATGATGCAATTTTATAGGAAAACGAGTAAAAAGAATAATATTTTTTTTATAGTATTTTTCTATTATATACTTGTCTGTTCCGTTTTCCCTTTTTTAGAGTTTTTTTAAATCAACAAAAATATAACCCAATGCAATAAAATATTTTTACAACAAAAACAATTAGGTATTTATTTTTAAAGAAAAAAATTATAGTCAAAATTTTAATTGAAACATTTTTTATTGAAGAAGTGTGATAATTTACAATAAATAAAAAGTGCGGGAAGAAACGAGAATGCTTTATTATGAATGTACAAAACGGCACTTAAGAAGGAGTATTTCAAAATCTAAGCATTTGCACCAAAAACTGCTCTTAAATCTACGCTCCCAAAACACATGATTTCTGAAAAAATCAAATTTTGGCGGGGTGAGCGATATTTACTTTATTTTTAATCATGAAAAAACGAGCCCGAAAAACGCTGGTTAGAGTCATACATAAGTCTTAAGTTAAAATTTTGAATTGACATCCATATTCATAAAATAAAATATAAAAAATATTTCTTTTTATAAAGAGCATGGAATATCGGAAAATATCTATATATTTGTTTTCTGGCTACGCCACTGCCCTGTATTTTTGGCGGGAAAACACGATTGTCTGAGGTCTAAAAATCACAAGTTTCAACCCATAACAGAGGCTTAAAATGATACTTTTATTTCGATTACCCCACGAATGTAAAATGGCATCACTAAAGCCAGCTAAAACCAAAGATTAACATCAATTGGAATAAAATTAGTATAATACATACTTGATCAAACACTAAAATACAATCTATTTAAAATTAAAATCATTCAACTATTGACTTTGGATAAAGCCTCTAAAGGACTTATCCTTAGTGAGTGCGAAATGCGGTTCCCGGGAAATCCACTTAGAAAAACACTGCCTTAGCCAGTGCATTTCTATTTCGAATCTGGTCCCGAAGACGACGAAACAGTGCGCTGTTACCGCACAACGTTGTCTGAAAATTTATTAAATAAATCGCAAAATTACATCTGCATTAAGTTTGTAGAAGAAAGAAGGAATATACGTGCATTTTACAAAAGGCGGCATCAAATGGGATTTCTATTTATTGGTTTAAGTAAATTTTTACTTTTGTGAAAGGTTTTGCTGTTTAAGAATGAAAGTAAGTAAATGTAGTGATGTGACTTTCGTTGTTAAATAGGGTTAATAACAAATATTCAGCAAAATGCTATAGTAAAATGTCTGTTTAAATTTTTATTCATTTATTTTTAGCGGTTTTTCATGACCAATTTAGTTAAGTAAAGCTAGGACGTTCAATAATGTTTATAATTAGTTAACACTTTTGACTAAGGGCGTTGCTCCCTCCCTCTCCCGCCCTCGTTACTTAATTTTATGGATAAATTAGGTAAGTTTATTCTAAGATATGTCTAATAATAGTTTTTTAAAATAATATCGACGTTTGATTTGAGAGTGATAAAAATTTAAAAAACCAAAATATTTTTAAAAAAATCGATCGTGGCGTTCCCAATTCGATCCTCGGAGTGGGCATACGCACAATAAAAACAGTTATATCCAAAATTTGGAAGGTTTAAGAATGCAGGGAAGAGTGTAAAATAAATCATCTTTCACCGCACCCCATTCACGCCACCAGGCCGGATAAGATCGGGCATCTTGTATGGGGTGCGGAAGAAGGTACACACTCCCCAATCGGTAGGTTATCAAATACCAAGATACGGAGAGTTGATAGCCCTTGGAGGTGTCGCATGACTGAGGATCATGGTTCGGAACCCATAGGTCCCGTCGGGAATGGCCCTGGCAGTGAACGAAGAGGAAAAAATTAGAACACACAACAGCATTTCTTATGCACTTGTTAGAAGCATTTTTAAAGTTTGTTATTATTTTGCATATTTTTGGACTAAGTTTTATTGAAAATGGGATGCATCAGGAGCTTTAAATAAAAGACATATGGTTGATTTGTAGCTAGAACGTATTTATTACTAGATAATAATTAAAACTAAAAAACAAAACGGAATAACAAATAAGAAATTATGGCTTATCACACATCACTTTATTCACAAAGACAAATACATTTAAGTTATAATAATTATTTTAATACAATTTTAAGTATATTAAATATACTGCAGATTAAACATGTATATGTACATACAGGAATTATTCTGTATTTAACAATCTTTGGTACGATAAAGTCAACGGGTAAAAAAAACTATTTAGAGAAAAACTGTGTATCCTATAAATGGAGATTGATATTTTTCCTACTATGTATCAACATGTACTAAATTTTTTAAATAATTTATGAAAACATGATTAAAAAGCCAAGCTTCAACTCCGCCAATTGTAATTTTTATTTAAAATTACAATAAAGACATATTTTTAATCGTTATTAAAAAAACTTCTAACTTAAAAATAATTTTTAAAAAATTACAAAAATATTTTTTGGTGTTACCTATATAGAATATTTATTAATTTAAATTAACAATGAGGTATTTTAAAATTTGTGAATGCTATATAGATGGTGGCCCGGTGTAGTCCTTTATCTGGCTAACAAGTCTTGTATATGCCATTACCATTAGCCATATATTGGTAACATACAGGGTATTCCGCTCTCAACGCAGGGTTCCATAGAATTTGAATTACAATTTTTTAATGTATTTCAAGAACAGGTTTATATGGAGGCATTAGATCTATAATTTAAAAATATTTAAAATTATACAGGATGTCCCAAATAATCAGGGCATTACGAACATATTTTCTTATTAGGAACACCCTATATATTATATTATATAATATTTTCTAACTCCTAACAGTGTTTGAGATATTGACATTTTAAATAATATGGAATTTTCAGACCTGACAGGCTGTATAGCATTGTAATGGCATATCTTAGAGAAAAATGGTTTGCACCTCCATATCTAAGTTTTTTATTCTGTATCTAAACTGTACCGACTCTGGTTTGACATGGTAAACCGTAAACCCATTTTTTAGTTTAACATATTAAACCGGAAGCTGATCTCTTTAAATAGAGATTAAAACACTAAGACATAGAGAGAACCATTTTTCTCTAAGATGCGCTGTTCCAAGGCTACAGCCTGTCACAATCTAAAAACACCATATTTAAAAGTTAATATCTCAAAAACAATTATATACAAAATATAAGTGAAATTTTATAGGGAATTAGAAAATAATATAATAAATAGGATGTTCTATTTAAAAAAAAAAATCATGTTGGAAATGTCCTAATTGCTTGGAACAAATAAAATAATTTTAAATTGTAGAAAAAATACTATAAAGTAGTGGCTATGGAATCTCCGTTGAGAGCGAGCCACATTGTATTTTGAAAATAAAGTTGTTTCATATCACATATAAGAACCAAGCGGCTTTTAGCTATCCCACGGTTTATAGAGAAAATATGTTTTTCTCTAAATGGTTGTACTATATTATATATAATACCAACTGAGGCCAATTTTAAAATTATAAATTTCATATATACAGATTTGTAGGGTTTTAAAAAACGTTTTTTGAGCAATTTAACAGCTGGTTACGTTTACCACTTTAAGTCATCTTTTGGCACGTATGTAGTAACCATTTTTTAAAACTCGACATTTTTATTGCAAGATTTTTACAAGAAAAATAATTTAATAAGATATTTGGAGATTTTTAGGCTTGTTACGTAGGAGTTAAATTTAAATAGCATTTGCATAGCAACTAGGCCCTGAATATTATAAAAAAAAAATTAAATTCCTTACATTTTTAAAAATAATAGTAAAATGTAAGATGGTTAAAGATTTCCATTTGTAGTATTTTTAGTTTTCACAAGGAAAAAAATTATACCCATTATTTGCGTGGTGATTAGGTATTGAGTTTTAGAGAAAATATGCTGGTGCCTATTTTCAGTTCTGTTTTCTCCTATGTAACATAACCAAATTTTGGTTCCAATATTATTTAGTTACGTATTTTACAAATTTTTGGTTTAACATCTATTATCTACCAACCCCCATGACTACGTATTGAACTGGCGCAACTTAACAAAATTAACTGGCACCAAAAAATAGTCTTAAAGCAAAACATATAAAACTGTTGAAAATTATTGTCTTAATATTACCATTATAAATTATTTGGTAAATTTAATCACTTTAAAACAATAAATTAAACTTATTTTTGGTCAACGTGGTAATAATGCATAAGCAGTAAACATTTTACTTTCAATTTTATTGAGGTTTGGTTAAAATAAAACGGGTCAAAAATAGTGCAAAAAATCAAGTTTATCTGAATATTTTTATATTTTGCCTGTTGGCAAAAAATTGAAAATTTGATGTCAGATCTGCATGATGCGCAGATCTGACATCACGGCTGCCAACGTGTAGAAAATATAGATCGAGCGGATAATTAAAAATAGCCGTGTTTTTGAAAAAAATATTTTTAAAATATTGCATTTTTGTATTGTATTTTAGACGACTTTATCTTATTTGCTACAAAATCCGAAAAATCACTAAAACTGGGTTATTTAACGAAAGTTTTCACTAAATCACTTTGGATTGGTTTCGAAATCATTAAATCTAGTGAAATTTCACCAGACCTGGCAACCTTGAGACTTTGAGACCAGGGACTTTCCAAATTCTCTACGTGCTCTAAGCAAAGTGGCAGACCAGGGTTGCCAGATCTAGCATAATTTAATTTTCAAAGCCAAAATAATTTTTTCCTAAATATGATAACCTGCTAAATTAAAAAAGGAAACGACAACTGTAGATAAATTTTATAGAAAAAAATTAAATTATGTGTGTGTGTGTGTGTATTACGTTAATGGCACTGGTTTAAACCAAATGGCCAGCTTCGATTTTCAAAATTAAATTATCAAATCTCAAGTAACGCACGTTCGCAAACGAATTGCTATTAGTATCATTATTATGTAAACGTACTGTGAGGGTTAGGCTATGGGGGCTACGCCCCCAAAGAAAAATGGCTCTGGGGGCCCAAGCCCCCAGAGCCCCCATGGAATCGGCGCCTATGTTTCCGGGGACACTGTATATCTATATTCAATTTCTGAGATATTTACGTTTAAGAAATATTATTTATAAAATTGTGATTGCATATACCATTTAAATAGTGATAATTGAAGCAAAATCGTTTCAACATTTCAATTTTAATTCATTATTTTTGTCCTATAAAAATTATTCAAATATCATTCCTATATCTTTAACAATAAAAAAGTGTTTTGCAGCACACCCGGTGTATAGATATTTTATTCAAAATTTGTATATTTCCAAATTTAACCAAAAATAAGTTCAAATTGCCAAAATATTACGAATAAATACAACGATACTAAAATAACTACTTCTTAATCCCGTTCACTATGATGATACTGACCAGTCTGACTATCATACAGAGACATTTTAAGCCTTTTACATTTAGCTCTTCTATTTTTAAACCAAAACTGTACATTTTTTGGTTCTAGCCTTGGAAACTTTTGGCGGTACGCCATACAATTTAATTCATCTGTATACTTTATAATGAGGTTATGAGAGGGATGAGTATTTAAAGCGAACCATTGCTCCAATCGAGGTACCTCGGTTACCGGATCTATAAAAGTTCTATTACGTTTCCGCCGTTCATCAACTGTCAAACTTGACATACTTAAAGCGCTAGAGCAACTAGAAGGTACTGAATGAGATAGACTAGGAATGTACTGACTCATATACATAATGTTATGGCTAAACATTGTATTGGGAACCAATGGAAATCCTGAAGCAGCAAGTTGGTCCAACCCCTCATGGCTTCGAGGGATAAGTTGGTGATTTAGCTCTGGGGATAAGCGATGGGAAATTGAGGATCTACTAGGGGAAGTAACGTCATAATGACTTTTACTATCATCAGTTTCCCGATCCTCATCTTCTGTATACATAACTTTATTGTTGTTAATGTGATCACCAGATGAATAGTTGACTGGTTCATCTTTGGGTTCTTCCTTGCATTTTTCAATCTGCAATTAAATTAAGATGTATTAATTCAAAGAAAGAGTAGAGATTCTACTAGACTCTAAGTGATAATTTCATATATTTTTGAAGAAGAATATTTGTTTATTTGTTCATTTAAAAATGAGATTTATTAAAAATTCAAATAAAAATTAACAACTTTAATTTAATTAAATTAAAAAACAACTGGATGAAAAGAAAACTTTCTTTACATTATTAAAATTGTGAATAGAAAATTACATAAAAATGAGAAAAACCAATGTCTTGCTTTAAATTGATTAATAAAATATAAGTAGAGGTATTTATTTTGATCTCTTTAAATATATATTAACAGTTATTTTAACTAGACTTGGATAACCTGAGACAAATTGAGCCAACTAGAATTACAAAAATTAATGTAAATCCTATATTATTTTACATGAAATTTTTTAAATTTTTATTAATTAGTTATCATTTTTTTGTTGGCAATACTCATCACATCTTATCCAAGCCATCTTACGCATTTACCTACTTGAATATCAGGAGCAGGAGACGGCGATGCCACAGTTTTCGGGCTGGCCTCCATGGAGTCTGATTTCCTATTGGTGGTAAGGGATAGTGGAACAGAAGGACTTGGAGATTGATCTTCAACTAACTCTTCATCTTCCATATCTGACCCTACATTGGAAAATTCATCAGAGGTGTGAGAATTCTGAGGTCCCCGACGATGGATGCTATTTTTTAGCCTTGGATCAGAAAGCCTTTCTGAATTTAAATAGCTATCTCCCAAAAGAAATCCTCCGTTTGTAGGACTGTGACTAGTAAATCCGTTAACTGACAAATGTAAATTTGGTGTGATATTTCTTACTTCAGCTCTCTTCTGAGCAGCGCGAGCATTTTTAAACCAGTACACTACATTATTAATATCAAGCGGCTTTCTACCTCGTCTTGACTCAAGACTATTTAACTCTTTGACATACTGCTGTATCTGTTGACGACTGGGATGCTGGTTTTCTGTAAACCATCTTTGCAACTTGGGCAATTCAAGCTCGGGATCGAAACTGGTTCGCATCCTGGTTTTCTGAGTTGGGAACTGACTGTGTACCGTCTGCATTGCTGGATGAGTTGACTCGGACATGGAACGGTCTAAAGGAGGAGTTGGTTGAGGAGGTACGGAGTATTGACTTGGGTAGGAAGGAATAAACTGTGATCTGCTTGCTGGTATTTGGGAGTTGAATTGAGTAGACCACCACAGATCGAATTTTCGACGAGTTTCTTCGGAGATTTCTGGGTAGTTTGCGGATGTTAGGTTGCTTCTGCAGATTTGTGAGAGTATAATCTGAAAAAAAGACTGCTTTTAATGTTAAAGCATTTCTTTTTATCGGCAAAATTTTTGTTTGTTAAAAAAATGGCAAAAAGTTATAAAATCAAATTAAAAACAATGTGATGAATGAATTATTAACAATGTGAAAAGGATTAAACGAAAAAATATTATAAATGAAAAATGAAAAAAAAACTTGTGTCTTGGGTGATATCTCTTAACAATCCTATTTATAGGTTGGAGACACTCCGTTCAATCCTATTTATGTTGTGTAAATGGTGACTGAAAAAATTAGTACCAAAAACTCCTGAACTAATAGACTACAGCACTTTAAAATAGTTGTAGAATGGGATTTTTCATTAAATTTTCATTTTCATCATCCATTCATCATCTATTAACATGTATTAGTCATGATTTAATGGACCTTTTCTCCTCGAACGAAATACGGTCCTGAATCCAAGGCGGTTATGAGTTATATCTTAAGAATTAAACAGCTACGAATATATTCAGGGTGCAGAAAATAGCAGTAACCTTGCTTTTAATAAGATTATGTAGCATTATTTCATGGAATTAATAAGATCAAAATCCTTTTGCATCGTACAGAGCACGCCAGCTTGATCTCTGAAACCCTACCTCGCGATTACAGTGTCGTTTATTATGTTTTTCAATTCAGAAAATATCGTTAGGAAAATATGGTTCAAGTTTGGATTAAGCAGTTTCTTGAAATAAGTGCGGAAATTATCGGATAACCATAATAAATTAAACAAGTGCTGTATATTTGATGTTTTCTTAATGAGAAAGAGATTTAGTTTTTAATCAACTTTTGGTTTTTACTTTTCACACAAAGAAATATATTGAATTGAGTATTTATTAGCTGATATTAAATAAGTTTAAAAGGAACTTGCTCCAAAAAATAAAAATTCCAGGTCCCATCGTATCTAAAGATTTTAAATCTGCAAGAAGCGTGAGTAAGTGAATATTTCTTTAATCCTTCTTAAAAAAAACCGGAGAGGCTTCAAAGTAAAACAGTCTAACTTATTATTTATGTTATATTATTAAGGGGCGTACAAGGATTAGGCAATGTGTTTTATTTTTCTAACAGGGCGCCATCGCCACCTAGTTTTTACTATGAGTCCCAAACTAGGAAACGATCTCTTATGTGTTATCAAAGAATAAATAAAATAATTAAAATCAATCAGGTTTATATAAATTACAATCATCCAGGCTGCTTCCCTAAAAATTATTTAATTTTTTTTAATCCTTAAAAAATGCACTTTTTATTTTTTTTAAATTTTAAATTAAGTATCAACTTAGGAATCACCCTGTAGATAATATGTGCCTTATGGTGAGCAATCAGTTAATTACTACTGTCGTTTTACATTTTTCAAGGTGCTAAAGCTACTAATTCCCAGATTATTTAAATTTATGGAATATCAGTTTCTTAATTAATATTTATATACATAAGAAGTAATTAAATTTTTCTTCTCCAAAGTATTAAAGAGGCCAATTAGAATAAATGTGTAATAGAAGAGAAAAATATTATATTTGCTATTGATATTTAATGTTTTTCTACCGTTATCACCAGTGTTTTTATATTAATTCTGACGTGTCGTATGTCAGTTTATTATAAAAAAGCAAAAAATTTATCGGTATATAAATTCATAATTATCCAGTTGATAATGGGTTGTTTCTGTCTATTTAATTTACATCCAAATCATAAAGTAGTTTAAGTTATTAGCTACGATATGTGTGAGATTTTTTAGTAAAGATTATCTTTTAGATTGGTATAAGATGAATTGAAATTAGTGGTTCCATAGTTCTATCGAGCGTTGCACTGGACGAACTGGTACCATTCTGAACTAACAAGATAAAAATGTTTTTTGGTATTATAGTCCACTTCTACTTATAATTTATAAAAAAAACTCGTTATAGTCTATTTCAGAAAGGTGTGGAGTGTTAAAAGCTCATTAGGTATGCAAACGGTGTACAGAGTGACCCAACGAATATTTAAGCCTCTGTCATAATTTGGCATTGATTTCATTGCAACATTCTTTATTTTAATCAAGTGCAGGTAGTACCACCCGGGTTTGGGTCAATTTATGGGTTTTGCTTATTGTTATCCATTCACAAACACTGAAAATGGTGTGACAAAGGCGTGCATTATGTACAGAGTATTAGGTACACTTATTTTTTTATTGAACATTATAAAAAAAACACAAAATACAAAATATACATCAACAGAATTTGAAAAATTCCTAATAAAAATGAATACAAGTTATTAACATCAGAAAAATTAAAAGCGTTCAGTCAAATGGAATTTTCCCATGCAAAATTGTTTCTTGCAGTTCTCTCTCAGTCAAAACTTCCTCGATTTTATATTTATGTATATAATGTAAAATATACAAGCATATATACGGTTTTTAAATGGTATTAATAACCTTAAAATCCTAACCGAGTGATATCCAATAATTTAAAGCGACTAGGTACCCAATAAAAATGGTAATTCACAAGATTTTGTCTGTCTGAACACTTGTGGTCATACTTTATGATACGTTTATGAAAAAGAAATTCCTATGATATTAAAAATTATTAATAATTTAAATGTAAATATGAAATATTTAAAACAGTATTTATTTGTAGAATTTCGTAAGAAAAATAATATTTTTAGTGTCAAATATTGATGAAGAACAGATGAAAGTATTATTTTATAGAAGGTAATCATGATTTTGTTGTATCCACATTCTTCTGTGTAAAGGTATTTTATCACTATCCTATACCGTTAAGGTCAAAAATCATTTCCACATATTTTCTTGCCACTTTAATTTTTTTTTTCCTGAGTTTCTATACCCATCCGAGATAGGGCCGGTGACCAACATTAATGAAACACCCTGTATATTTAAACAGAAATAAATTATGATTGTGTAAAGATTTTGTAGACAAAAAACAGTTTAAAAGAGTAAACTGGTAAAGGATCGAATCTCTAAATACTTTCCCCCACTGCTTCCCCATGAAGATGCTTGGATTAAGTAATTTACTAAGATTTAAAGTATCTGTGACATAAGTTAATAAGCATCCTAAACCGGTAAACGATGGCTTTTAAATCATAATATCCGCATGCTTTTCATTTTAATGTAGCTGAACATTGGATAAATCCGACAAAACTCAGCTTCAAACGTCTGCCTAGAGCTTTCTAATCTTTCCCAGGCAGAGGCGTCGAAAAATATCAAAAGTAAAAATAATGCTTTTTCTTAACAAAAATGCAACCAATACTTTTGTCCGGCTAATATACAGGTTGATTTCTAAATTGATACTTCTTTTTAGCTGTGTATAGAAGGCATTAAAATAAACAACATTTTTAAATAACTTAAAATTAGGCGAGATACAGAAGTAAAAAATTTAAGTGCGGGCCTGTTCATCAAAACGTAGCCTGCTATACTTTATGTTGTTTTTGTTTAATTAGTCATGCAATCAATTTACTGATCAGTTATTTATTTGGCAATCTGTCGCGTGTGTTTTTCTGAAGCAAGTTATGTTTAAATTGGTGACACGTGAAAATGGTAAAATTTGAATACAATGAATTAGCAGATATGGTGCTAATTTACGGTGAGTGTGGTCAAACTGCGGCTGCTGCTTCGAGATTATACGAAGGACGCTTTCCCTTGCGGGCTTATCCTACACCCAGAAGTTTTCTTAATGTTATTCAACGGGCAAGTTAGCCAGAACCGTATTTGATCTATAGTAGTAGTATATGAATGTAAGTATTTTATTTTTGAGTGTTTTGAAAAAAAGTATTTGAAAATGTTGTTTATTTTAATACCTTCTATACACAGTATCAACTAAGGAATCACCCTTTATTTTGGTGTTTTTAAATTTTATTTTCCCAAATAAACATTTTAAACTCAAAATTTGGATGGAATACAGAAGCAGTATGGCTGCCGAGATGGCTTGCTCGGGTTTACATTTTAAGCATAAAATGAGTTTAAAATTGTCCTTATAATTTAAAAATTGAATAAAGTTTTATGAATCTGCATCAACTATAATTAAAAATCACAGATCATATAATTCAGATTCAAACCTTTCTATCTATCAAGCTTTCAAAATTATTTTGTTGATCCAGTTTACCCTTTGTTAACACGAATTAAATTTTAAAAGCCCTTAAAACTCTATTGGTTTTTTTGAATATAAACAATTTTCACAAAAATGTCAAAAGGCAAGGAATAGCGACACTTTCGTGTCTAGTATCCCCTCAAAATAGACCCTGGCCGTTCCTTACATGAATATCGCAGCGCACGACACTGTAATCAATTGCTAATATTTATAAGTCGGATAATATGTTTTTTCCTTAACAACCTTAAATAGGCCGCCTTTAGTATACAAACGAAATAAAGCCGAGCATTTGGATAAAAGGCTAAGCTGATTGAGGATTTACGGTTTAGCCATAAGTAAAAACGTAAAAGTTTAGCATAACCCAGGACTTGTAGCTATGATTGATTATATTATTATGTATGCGACAAAAAAATATATCTACGAGGAAAACTAGAAAAATATACAATAGGTTAGAGAAATAATTGATTATGTTTAAATGGGTGATTCCTTGGGTGCCCTGGAACAACATTCCATACAAATAATCATCTCTATAATGGGTCGTAGCCGCCGGCGACCAGCGACCGTTGAGGAAAATCTACCTTAAGGTATGTCGGGCGCTAGTCGTCGCTACTGAGTCGTAGTCGGCAGTGACTAACGACCGTGGAGAAAAGGCGACCGCGACCAGTCCTGTGAGATTTCTCATGGAAAAGATGGAAATATGTGACGTCACGAAAAGCTTTACACTAGACTAATTAATGTATTACTAAGTTTTGAAAAACCTTAAAACTTATAAAGTAGAAAATTAAAGTATTTATATTTTAGCAAACGATGACATTGCATTGTTATGAATATTCAAATGGCATGTCCCCATTAGATTAGATTATCTGTTAGTGTTTTCTAATTTACCTAAAAGTAATTAAATAACAAAATTTAAATATTTAATCGATACTAATCTATCGCACTAATTGCCAATACTCGTTTGATCCACCATTCAATGTTATTAAAAGAACGTCAATAAGAAAGGTCAAGTAATTGGAATGAAACTGCTTATAAATAAAGAAGTCAGAGGGTTACTTGAAATAATGGCTTAAATAATACAAAATTTATAGTACTTAAGAAAAAGGGAATTTATTATTATTTAAATTTATTAATATTTGTCAATATGAATAAGATCAATTCAATGGGATAATTCTAGAATAGATGCAAGTGATACAATGGACCAAGGTATGCATTTTATCGGCTGGTCAGCTGACAAATACCAATAGTTGGACCTTTATAACCTTCAAAGTGCCGCGAAATTAATGGTACTATTTATAGCATTCAAATAACAATGGGAACAATAGATTCCTTGGGATCTAATTTTTTCGAAGCAAGAAACTAAGTATTCTTAATAAGGTAATTAATATTTAAAAAAATTAAATGATATAACTTACCTCGTCTAATGGACATCCAGACGACAATAGAATTCCATGTGACTGAAGCAATAGATATCTCAGTAACTTATCCTTAATATCATTTAAAGATCCAGGTTTTCCCCTAAACACTTGAATTCTTAAAGTTGCTACAGTAGATAACTCCCCTAATATATCACCCACTGTAACCAAAGGATCATCAGAAATCTGATCAAAATTTAAAGCTTTCCAGTTTTTGATTAGTACTGATCCTTTGGCCGCTGCTGCACTTTCTGACGAATACCCTAATCGAAATAGAGCTGCTTGGACTAGATTATGGAAAGGGGTTCCAATGGGAATTATTACATAAGTGTCAGTTTCCACCATGGGTCGACGTCGCCAAACGCCATGTTGAAAGCGGGTGTCATCAAGGACTGAAATAGCTTCTACAATGCAATGGACTGGAATAGATTTTCCTGAAACAATAAATAGGTAGTTGTAGATTGTCAAGTACTAGTAATTATTAATGATAAGGTTAATTTGTAAAGAGATTTTCTTGTGTTATTTTTTTTAAAACCAAAATTTAGATCCTGGTGGATATCTTCAGTGTTATATAGATTGATCGGGTTTGTTAGTGTTACGTCGGGCCTCGCCGATGGCATAGGTTGGGTAGGGCCGGGTTGTGTCGGGTTTGCTCGGATTTGTTAGTGTTATGTCGGGCTTTGCCGATGGCGTAGATCGGCGATTGAAGATTTACTAACTAATATAGGAAGCGACCTTAACTTCTAAGGATGGTAATATTTGATAAAATACATTTGATCAAACAGTAACCTATGTTTATTGACGGTTTTTATATAAAAAAATATATACTTAATGCTTTATCAAAATAAAAGTTTGTACTGGCCTTTTTTGGTTCTTTTCATTGTATATAATTTTCCACCACGATTTTTCCACGTTTTTCTGATATTTTCAACGGGGTCCCAACCCCAATTGACACTGTTCAATATTAATAAATATATCGCTGTTTGTCAGTTGTATGCAAAATGCCGAATGTGAAAGAGATAGATATAAACCTGACGTATTCAATGTGATTTCCTGTAAATATAATAAATGGTTCAAATCGACAAAGTCCTAATATTTTCCAACGAAATACATTTTTCCTTAATTGCTTTTTATCATCTTTCTCACAAATGAAACACATTAGGAATGCTGTATTTGCCTGAAGACGGCTGGAAATACTTACCAGTTAAAATGTTGTGATGTAAAGCAAATAAAGAAAATGCAAGCACAAAACTTTTCTATCATCCAAAACATTTTTACTTGTCGTAGGAACATTATAACTGAACAATATATTATAAGACAATACCACAGATCTATAAAGTAATTGATTTAGTGCCAGGATTTAAGTGATAGGATTGTCCTCTTTAAACAATGAAATGTCGCAGCGACGAAAAAGTACGATTATGAATGAAAAATTTGGTATGTCTCATTGTATCATCAGTATCGTCGTGGGTACAGTAGTACATCTCACACACTACTACTATGACTATAAAGTTGACCTAATATCGATCCAAACATCAAATCATTTCTAAGTCTGATTTAAATGGGGATTAACCATTATAATGGTCAAGCTTACTTCGACTTTTAGAATTCCTTCGTCCTTCGAGAATCCTTCGTCCTTCAGAAATCCTTCCTTAACCGCGACGTCTCCAAGATGGCAGTAGCAAGTCCCGACATCAACTAATAAACCCACACGAGGAATTAGATCCGCTGGCCTGCCCTGTCTATGCTAATCTTGTTAGGTTAAGAAGGTTTCTGCATATTAGGGAGCTTTAGCCTAAGGCGGGGGTCGGGCGCTTCTCAGGATTAGTTGAGAGCTTACGCCGCACACCCTGCGAAACAAAGGCCTCTAAGGTATTGTAAGTCGGGCGACTTATTTTCCTTTTATTAAGACCAGTTCGGACGGTCTTAGGACGATGCAGATGCTGCGTGCCAAGTTTTATGGCTGTTGCACGGGGTTAGGAAATGTACTGAAAATGATTGAAAAAATGTACCGTTTTAGATGGTATTTTTTGTTTATATGTATGGAAATTAAATGATAATTACACCCCATCACCACACTGATCCAATAGCCTTCTATAGGTTTGGAATAATGTAACACTAAACCATCTATTTCCATTACTAATAATACTATCTAAATATAATTAATATAAAGCACATGTTTAATTTCCTCTACACTACTATATAGATAAATAGAAACATTCCTACTATAGACATAATAATTGTACATTGTACAGGAGGTAACAACCCTTAAGGATTTTGCTGCAATCCTAACCGATGCCTTCCACAGCTGATCATTTTATAGGCTACTAATCAGTAATCCAATTTAATGTGTTTACTAGGAATGGCGGCCCACGTATTATTACAAAGTAGAAAAATGGAATATATTCCAAATTAATCGCGAATTATTTGCAATTCTTATTAAACTCAACACGCATATTATGTACTGTAGTAATTTTTACCACTAACTAACTGTTCAATTTTTAGCTACACTTTGCACATCCCAGAGATCCTGCTTTAACCCAAACCAGGACCTAATTCCACGGCTGATCACGCTCTCTTTAATCCAACAGGGTCTACCATCATCTTCACTGAGGCTCATATTATAATTTACGCTTTGTCGTTGCTTCAAGGATATTATTATAGTTAATATGCCCAATTAATCTTTGCCCTAAGTAAAAGTGATAAAAATAGACGTATGGCGTGTAAGTCTCTAACTAAAGTTTAGAGTCTAAACCAACACATTTTTGGTTTTTAATATTTTTCAAACAATACGATTTTCCTCCATTATAATAATGATGCAGTTAGTATAGTATCTAGTACACCTGAACTAAGCAGCATTCGTTTTAACCATCGCTATCCTAAAATATATCACCTATGTCTCATTTGCTCCAATGTAATAATTTGGTACATTAGAGAAAATTATTTAGATCGCAAAAAATCAACAAAGGTAAGCACACACTTTTATTCATCAATCATATTACACAAAATTACCCTACGTGACATTCTGTTATTGTACAAACTTTTAAAATGCACATTTGTAGCCGACCAATTGTGCAAATTATAACAACCCTGACGCCAGCTTCGCTCCACAAATCTCAGGGATCCGGCTCCGATCCGAACCAAGACCTAATCCCACGGCTCACCGCGCGCTGTATAGTCCACTAGCCGCTAATCCCACTGGCCGTAATCCAGCAAGGCTGACCACCGTCTTAACTGGGGCTCATATTGCCTTCCGGTCCTTTGTTCCAGCACCACTGATCAATATTGCAACCTTATAAATAATAAGACCAACTATAATAACTGTGTGTCCGAGAAAATCTTCACCTATACAAGATAATTCCGATAGCAAACTTCCGAAGCCCTTTCTTGAGACGGTAGATGTGGATTATTGGTCGGTAAACATTATTAATAGGGTTAAAATAATTATATTTCGGAATAAAGGGTGAAAGATTTGAATTTTTCTATTTTTTATACATACTTATTGTATTAGTTTGGAGCGTTATAAAAACAAATATACAGGGTTGTCCAGAAGTTCGAATAAAATTAATATATAGCCTTAACCTGTAACTTTTGGGGAAAACGCTAGGACACGTCACTGTAGTTTTATATATGCTCAAATTTTGACGTTATTGGTTTTTTTTTATCGACATTTGTCAGAGATATGACGACATCGATCTTTTTTTTTAAATGAAAACATACAGCTTGTGAGACATAATTTGAAAGCTAATATCTCGTACAGTATGATCATAAATTTTGGCGCGATTCTGTCAAGCTATTTTAAAATGGCGACTGTTAGGAGTTTTAAAAATATCTCTATTTAAATAAGCGGAAATGATAACTCATTGCTGTTTTTTTAACCTTTCAAGGTAAGAAATCTTCATTGTTTCACGTTCTGACATTTTGTGACGAAGTTACAACGTGTAGGTACTGTACAACTGTGATTAGTCAGTTTCATATCCAAACTAGGATGGATACGAGATCATATCCGTTCAGTTAACCGAAATAGCCCAGTTTTCCAATTACTTTAGTGTAAAGGGAACAGCACATTTCCATGTGGGAGTAGAAAAAACAATTTTTCAAAGCACATCCATTTGAAAAAAAAATGGTGAAAATTTCTTTTGTGTGATTATATTGCAAACCATTAAAAACTCTTGGGTTATATTTATGTCTTTTTGGGTACTGTGCCTCATAAACTCTTGCAGCGTAGTCTGCATTCCACATTCACTCAAAGAACACAGCCAGAATATCAAAACTTTTTCGTTTGAAAACGGCATTTTAAAAATCGGATAAACACCTGTGAGTTATTGTATCCTTAAAATATTTTAAATGGGATTTTTGTTCTAAAGCCTACTGTCTGATTTATATTATTGTTTCAAAGTCCATCTATATTATTTAGTAACTATGATACACTGTAAAAGAAAATATATTATAATTACAATACATATGTTAATATGGTTATTTTCGGCCAGCGAATATTACCGCAAAGTTACATTCTAATGGTAATTTTACATTTTTAAGTAAATACGTTTTAAGTTACTAATTGAAAAATTGCAATAAAATTAGTCTAAAATATACTATATAAAAATTCCAGTAATATCTAATACACAAAAAATTTCTATTCTGTATAATATTTATCATAAAATACAAAATCACATTTTATTCTCTGGTAAAAATTAATTTAAAATATGTCGTTTTTGAAACCTTTTTATAAACACCCTGTATGAAATAGATAAACACTATAGATTTATAATATCTTTAGACCCCTTGTCATAAATTTCATCCAATCCCATGGTTTAAAAAATAAATTTATATGGTTTTTTTAAATTTTCTTTTTCAGGAAGCTAAATATGCAATAAAATACTGGGTGGTGGGCCACCCTGTATATGGAAAAATATCGTCCTGAAATGCACCCTAGAATATAGTATAAGTTTGCATATGAATTAAATTCTTAACTTAATTCGTATGGGAGCTATAGAAGCCTGACAAACTATTGCAGGACCCTGTATACATAATAAAAATCTCTTCACATTAATTAAATTAAAGACCACTGCCATAGTACACAGTTAATAATTGTCAGCCATACACAAAAACAGAATATAACGCACGCACTATAATAATATTGTTTTTGAATTCTAGAAAGTCGCGTAAAAAGTCGACACAAAGAACCGATTATACCCAATACCGCTCTGGACCGCGTCTCCCTTGTCTATGCGCTGGACTAAATGCAGCGAACTTACCACTTAAATCACGCTTTGTGTTTTAGACGGACAAGGGGAAGCGGAGTACCGCGGGGGTGTTTCAAAGAGCTCGAGGAGTACGGTCGTGTGGCTCAGATAAATATTAACTCTGCGATAGCGTAAGCCGGTAGGTTATTCCACTGGTCGACTTTACTTGCATGGTTCAGACTTCAATAGCATTTACAATGCGAGAGTAATGAGATTAGTCAATTATTTTTTATTTTTTTGTATTTTTGGGAACTCGGTTTTTTTTTGGAGCTCTGCAGCACTGCAGCACCAGCCACCACTGATCTAACACACGAGGTGTAGTTCAAAAATATGAAGATATACCTTCAACAAACCAACAAAAAGCACTCTGTATAAAATGAACTGTTTACAAAAAACAAAAATATATTTTTTTTCATATCCGTACGGCACTGATATAAAGGGTTATAGGGCGCGGGTTTTAAAGTAGGTCCGTCCGTTCAGTAATGCCGCAAGACTCGCTAAAACAAGGCCAAAGCGACTTATACAACACGGCTTATTTCTATCCATTTTCTTATTAGCTTAAGACTTGTTAGTCCAAAGTTTTAATTCTCAAAACTTATAAAGAGTTGACAGTCGGTAACAATGCGAGGCAAGGGGCTCCCATATAGTTTTAAGGGTCTTCGAACCCGCAATACTGTTTACGACAAGCCCCATGCCTCTGTTCTGTTCTCGCACTAATACGATTTCATGCCGGATTTGTGATACGGATTTAAAACGGATGGGAGGAGATCTTTAAGATGGTAAAACAATTATATACAGTGTGTCTTCAGTCTGACAAAATGACTAAAAGGGAGAATTATATTTAAAAAAAAAATAGGTTATGGTCATTTAAAATCAAATGAACGAGATGCCATAAAGCGATGGATTAGGGGTGAACACAACATCCACTGGAACCAGAGACATGAATTATATTATAGTAAGTGCTTCATTGGGCATCCAGACCCGAGACTAACAAAACAGCTGCTTCAAATGAACAGGAATCAGCTGAGAACTAAATATTACAGAAATTCTAACAGGACACATGGCTGTCAAAAATGATCTGCACAGAATGCAACTGTACAATGGAGATCTTAACTGCAGATTGTGCGGACAAACTAGGGAAATAGTATAGCACATAGTCTGCTATTGCGAGTCACTAGATCGGAAGGAACAACTAATACTCGGGCAACCAAAACTGGAACCAGAGGACATCCTGACCCTTTACTCAGTTGACCTGCACAAACTGGTGCAAGGGACTGGGATCACCGAGTGGGTGTGAAGAATCAAACAGGATGAGCAAAATTGGTCAAACCTGGCCTAAGTGCATCCTGGGTATGGACGGGCCCTCGGAAAAAAAAATGCTCTAGAATCCTGCGTTGAGAACTAATCACTACCTACCCCCTAAAGTCGATGTTAAAACGTTAAATACCTTCATCAAGATATAAACATTTCAGCGGGGTTTAAAATTTAAAAGTCGATATTCTTCGCAATAAAGATCAGGTCGTCTAAAGTATTTTGTGCCTTCAACCAGTTCAGCCACTAAACCACAGGATCGCAAGCTATTGTCTAGATGACCGAGTTTTTATGCGATTTGTTTTTAAGCAGATGATGTCGATGTTGCCAAAAAGTCTAGTCATTTTTACCTATAAATCAGCGCGACACACAGAAATGTATCTTGGAAGTGGCCAATAGGGTGAAATAAAAATATAAAGTTTTCTGGAATCATGTGGATGATCTGAGAAAATGCATATGAGTGTTGCATCAAACAACCTTCCAAAATATTTTTAGGCTAAGCTAACGTTTAGAGGTACCACCTTCATCAGATCTCTGGTGGCGTACACCGCAGAAGGATTTTAACAACTCATTCACTACTATTCAGAAATCTACTCAGTCGGCCAAGTTGTAAGTTGCTTATTTCCTCCAGAGTATTGAAAAACGGGTCACCTAGAGCAGTGAACCTTCTTCTTGCGAGGCCAGGGCATTCACACAGAAAATGTTGAATACTTTCTTCCTCATTCTCATCCCTGCAACTTCTGCAGAAGTCATTAGTGGGTATTTGCATACGTTCGGCATATCTACCGAAGAGGCAATGTCCGGTGACAACCACAGTAATATTTCTCACGTCTTTTCGACTATGCTTCAATAGCTCTGCGTTTTTTTAAAATTAAATATGGGCCACAGTTTCCTGGATGTGCTGCATGTTATTAACTCTGTCCAACTGTTTTGTGCAAGCTGCTTGGCCATGCGCGTTAAGACAGTTATTTTTAATAGCAGTAGCTCTGGGGAGCTGAGCTTGAATACAATGATTCTGTGTTGTGAATCCATTATTAATTTTCATATTCGTTTACCGTATGCCATTGCATGAAAGTTTACTATTTTTGCTGACGATACCACTATTCTTTGACACGAGATGGATACCGATAGACTCCAGTTGAGAGTTAGTGACGATCTAAAATTGATAACGCAAAAAAAAAACATTTCATGTTACTAGTATGCATGTTTTGTTGAGAAAATTAAGTGGTATGGATTTCAGGGGGTGTTATGTATGACCCAATTGTGATTTATTTGAGGGGTAGACAGCAATATGTTAGGATGGGTAATGTCCAACGTTGCCGCTTTATTAATTATACTTGGATTTTAAATTTCTAACTTTAGAAATAAAGAGTAAACAATATTTTCATTGTCAACCAGTAGCTATTGTAAAT
Source organism: Polydrusus cervinus (assembly GCA_935413205.1). NCBI lineage: Eukaryota > Metazoa > Arthropoda > Insecta > Coleoptera > Curculionidae > Polydrusus > Polydrusus cervinus. The sequence goes on from OW284520.1 coordinate 4,337,163, forward strand.
ATAATGACTTATCAGTTGTAGTACCTAATATATTACAGGAAAAAGTTTAGTGGCAACACTGTGCCTGTTCAAATAGGTTGGGATTTCATTTGGCCATTCATCGTGGATTACAAAAAATCTTTCTTTAGTAATACCTCGACAAAAGACCGAAGGTCTGTATATTATCCGCAAAAGGATTGACGAAATAAGAGGAGCATACACCGGGAAAACTTTAGAATAAAATTAGAATTGAAGAAAAAATATATTTTTTAATATGAATAAAAAATATTTTAAATTTAGTTGTGACAAACTAATTTTAGTTATTTTATATACAGTGCATTCGGGCGGAGATTATAATTCCGTTCTCAAAAATTTAGTTCTATTAAAAATTGAAAATGTTACATTTTTAAAAAATATACAACTGCAGTAACTGCACCCATCTCAGTGCACCTACAACTACTATAAAGAATAATTTAATTAAATAGGTACTTATTTAGTATTCACCTGAAGACGATTGGCGATACTTACCAGGTGAAACGTTATAATTTAAAACAAATAAAGATAATGCAAGTTAAAAATCATTCAAGGAACATTATTGTCAGAAAACACAGTGGCGGCTCGTGGTCTTAAAAAATGGTAAAGAGCTAGGTATGTGCGGGTACTTAAACAAACATTGACTAAAAACCCGTGTAACAAAACGTCTCTCTTATTCTCATCTGTCCAACGAATGAATGGAGTTTCCAACAAATTATAGACTATGTCATTAATTGGGTTCATTTTTAAAACACAATACTAAGTAGGTACGTACACTACTGAATTAACTGAAAAAAAAAAAAAATTTTAATCACACAGTAAATCACGTAAAAACGATATCTATAACCGTAAGTTTCGCGAAGCCTCAAAGGAAATAACTTAAGGTTAGGCGAACCAATGCTAAAACAATGGTGCATACGACTGATCTATTTTTAAATTGCCCTTCATCATAATGCAAATTGTTACATGATGTTTGGAGGACTGACGTCACATAACCATAGCATCGGTGAATATCAAAGCCATGTTGGGCTTAGGGTCTTCACTTGCTTTGAGCTAATGGACACACGATCGGCTGGGGCGCGCCAAAATGCACGAGTGTTTATAATTATTGTCCATCGGAGTTAACAGTGGCCCTATTATGCATAGCTACATTCGGATTAAATTATTATTATTAATTCGAACATAATTATTTTTTAAGGGCTAAGATGGTAACTGTATTGTTACATTAATATTTAATATTGTCGAAAAACTTTCCTCCTGGTTTTATTTATTTTTTGGTGAAGAGCCTCTTCACCTACTTCACCTAACGAGCCGCCACTGAGAATTCAAATTTTATTCTACGCTAAGAATAACAATTTCGAGTTAGGAAAGTTACATTTTCTCCCAGTGTACCAAGCTAATTCAAAAAGGTTCCTGAGTGGTTTTAGGTTTTATCCTCAGATCTATTCTTCAGGTATTTAAGCGACTCTTAAGTCAATCGATCTGGGTATAACATAAAACCTCAGATATGGGTTGTTTTCTCATGTCTATAAAACGTAAAGCGAAAGACAAGTAGAGTAACATTAATTTTTAATGCAAGAGAAATAGCTTCTCAAATACGAAAATGTAAACATTTATGTTTTCTTCTGGTTTCTTTATATTTATATTATGAGTAGAAGATACAAAAAAGGGGCTTTAAAAAAAATGTATTTTTTAAACACCTACGTCATTACTAGACGTCTGTCATAAGATAATGCTGACATTTTGCAAGCCAACAAAATCCCGCTAATTTAATTTTCAGGCCGTAAAATCTTCGCACTGGCTGATACCTGAAACCGGATTCTCGATTCGCTGAAAATAATTATAATTGACGCTGAATATGAAACAGATTTTAACAAAAAATGTTGTGTGGATTCCGAGAAAATCACGTTTGAAATAGCGTTTAGAGGGGTTTGATTTGGGGAGTGATACCTTATTCTAAAGGTCTTTCAATTTCCTTTACTGCTGAACTGAAGTACATGAATTTTACATCATTATTAAGGAAATTGAAAGATCTTTAAAATAAGGTATTACTCGACCCCCCTTTCCATTTAAGATTTTAGGGATGGTGCCACCCCCGTCCAGGGGGCTGTACGTGTTAACGTGATTTTTTGCCAATTTTGTGTCCCCCTCGAGAAGAAAATCGACGGGTATGAGCGTTTTTCCAAAAAAGAACTGAGCTGCCAGAAAATGTCTCTGTTTCGTTGTCGATGCGCCACCCTGTATAAAAGGCAACTGGTATTTTAGGGTTGCGCTGACGAAGACATATTTTTATGTAAGAACTACTTATTTAAACTAGCAAAGCCTTATTAAAATTGCAACTATACATAGAGGCTCTGGCAGGCGCGGATCCATAACTTGTTTGGCAAGGGATAATTTTTTTTTAATAAAAAATATTTAAATTTAAATATCATTATTAATATTTATTAGGAAGAGTTTAAACTTTGCTCACATACTAACGATAATATTGCAAGGGTATTTTGTTCCATTTCATTTATAAAGGATTTTCTGAAAAAAAGTGACAACGTTTTTACGCTATCTTGGAATTAGTTAAAACTAGACGAAAAATTATTTAAAACAATAGAAGGTAAATTTAATGCTTTACAAAAAAGGTTATATTCATCTTTATCTTAAAATTGTAATTAAACGAGATAATTGTAACTTTAGAATCCGTTGCAGTTATAATTTTATAGTCAAATTTTCCAAGGCGGCTTTGGAAATTATTTGTTCCTAATATTCATAGGGTGCTTTGGAAAGTCGCCATTGCAAATTTAGTTTTAATCGCGATTGTGCATTAGAAGCAACATATTTTAATTTGTGAAGTGTAATTGATTTAAAACTGAATGTAAGTAACGAAATTCACTAAATTCTTCATAATTTGTTAATATTTAAGGCATATCAATAGTTTGTTTCAATCAAATGCGATTCCTCTATCGTAAATGCTTAATGCATCATATCGAATAATGAATTTTTTTGGTTCTTTCTTGATACTTAAGTATAATTAAATTTGAATATCTCAGTTATTATTAATGGGAACGCATTTAAACTTTGTATACGTACTAACAATAATATTGCGATTGTTAATTATTCTATAAAATTTTTCACAGGGTGTTCGATAAATAGTGGCAAATTAATTACTTTTTAAAATTGCCAAAAAATCACATTTTTCATCATGTCTATAAAAATGTAAATTTAAATATCCTTCTTAGTATACATGAGGAAGAGCTTAAACTTTGCTCATATACTAACGATAATATTGCAAGGGTATTTTGTTCCGTTCCATTTCTACAGGGTGTTGTGAAAAAAGTGACAAGTTTATTACCATTATTTATAAATATTTTTAAATATTTTAATAATTTTATACTATTTTTAGATTCATAATCTCCAGTCGTCAGGATACCAGCCATCGAGCAGCACTAAGGACAATACTAAAGATTAAGGGTTGAAGTTCTTCTGTGAATTTTGTTGAAATTGAATCATTTAAATAGTGGTAAGTGTCATTATTATCAATATTATATTAGAATATTATTTAAATCATTTTGCGTTATTTGACGTTATCTTGGAATCAGTTAAAACTAGACGAAAAATTATTTAAAACAAAAGAAGGTAAATTTCCTTCTTCCTTCCCCTCCCTTCCTTCTTAGTACCTATAAATGAGGAAGAGCTTAAACTTTGCTCATATATTAACGATAATATTGTAAGGGTATTTTGTTCCAATCCATTTATATAGAGTGTTCTGAAAAAAATTACACTTTATACAGTGTGTTTTACGGTGGATGGAACGTTAGACGTTTATGGAAAACGGGTAATACGTTGTCTTCAAAAATTTAACTGTTAAGATAAACAACCATGGTCTATCGTTTTAAAATATTTTCAGCAATGCGACGTTGCCGCTTCTGCCCGAAGCAGGTGACAACATCGTTATTTTAAATAGATCTCCCTATATATATGCTATATTATTTTCTAATTTTCTATACAATTCCACGTGTAAAAAGTATCATATGTCTAACTTCAATAAAATTGTTTTTGAGATATTGACGTCTAAAATATGCCATTTTTAGACTTTGACAGGCTGTAGCATTAGAACGGCGCATCTAAGAAAAAAATAATTTTCACCTCCTTGTCTTAGTTTTTTATTCTCTATGCAAAAATATCAACTTCGGGTTTAACATGTTAAACCTAACAGATGGTTTTACGATTTAACATGGTAAACCGGAAGTTGTAACTTTTAGATAGATAATAAAAAACTGAGATAGGGAGGTAAAACTCATTTTTCTCTAAGATACGCCGTTCCAGTGCTACAGCCTGTTAAAGTTTAAAAAAAAAGACTAAATTTAGACATATGACATTTTATAAAAATCACTAGTAGCATACTGCATTCTTTTATTCACTAAGAGTGTGTCCGAAATTTAGTGGATAAAAGAATGCAGTATGCTACTAGTGATTCCTTGTATCCGGACCGAGAAGGGCGTTATGGACCTCTGGGGGCGTAAAAAGTATAACTAAACTGCTGGACAATTGCTTTCGAGCAAGAAAAATTTCGCCTTAATTTAAGAGTTAATATTTTCTGAACCAGAGATGATATCGACCTACGGTTTTGAATGGTTGATAGATTCATCCCTTGGAAAAAAATTGTTAATGATGAATTTTCTTTAACCATCAGAAAATTTTATATACAGGGTGTTAAAGAATACGATGATTTTTGCGCCAATTTTAATGGCGTGTAACTTTCACAATAATATTTTTAAATTTTATCACTCTACGTCAATTGAATCACTTATTTATAGCAAAGAAAGTAATTGGTCAAATTTTTTATATCTGCTATATTTTAAGAAATACCGATTTTTTTGGAAACCCTTGCTTTATTTCAACTTATTGGTAGCTAGATCTCACTGTGCGTTGTATCGTGCAAACTTTCCGAGTGAGTATTATATCTTAGGAAAACTTCGATTATGTTCAGTAACAATAGTTGTACCTAAATGTTAGGATGTACAGTGGCGTATTTATAAACACCTACTTATATGTGGTTTATGAATATCTCACAATTTTTCACGATTGTTTTATATTGGAAAGTACTCGCCCCTAGATTAGGTGAATTTTTTCTTATTTTTTAGCTTTTCATATCGCACTATTTATACTATACAGTGTGTTTACAAAATTTTAACAAAGATAATTTTTTTAATTTAATTTTTGGAAAAAATGTATTTATTAATTTCTAACTTTCTAACACTATACTCATAAACCATAGACATATAGGTGTTTATAAGTGCGCCACTGTACATCATAACATTTAGGTACAACTATTGTTACTGAGCATAATCAAGCTTTTCATAAGATATAAAAATCACTCGCAAAGTTTGCAGGATACAACGCACAGTGAGATCTAGCTACCAATAAGTTGAAATAAAACAAGGTTTTCCAAAAAAATCGGTATTTCTTAAAATATAGCAGATATCAAAAATTTGACAAACTACTTTCTTTGCTATGAACCAGTGATTCAATTGGCGTAGAGTGATAAAACTTAAAAATATTATTGTGAAAGTTACACGCCATTAAAATTGGAGAAAAAATCATCGTCTTCTTTAACACCCTGTATATAAAATTTTTGACAGATAAAGAAAATCCAATATTGACAATTGTTTCTCAAGGGATGAGTCTGTCAACCATTCGAAACCCTAGGTCGATATCATATCTGGTTCAGAAAATATTAACTGTTAAATTTAGGCGAAATTTTTCTTGCTCGAAAGCAATTGTCCAGTAGTTTAGTACATACACGTGGTTCGGATTCCACCAAAAAAAATCATTCGTTTTCCGTAAATGTCTAATGTTCCTTCCACCGTGAAACACCCTGTATGGGATAAATATTAACACATCTTATTGACCCGTTGGAAACAAAATTGATTATAAAATCCGTCGGTCTGACTACAAAGATTTGGAAAGATATTTATGCCGGCGCCTGTTACAGGATCTTTAATTCTACCAGCCTGGATTAATAGTTTTTTATGTGTGATTAATTATAAATAAAAATAATATACATTTATGAGTTTTTGGGAGAAGCAACAGATAACAGCAAGTTGGTAACAACATAATTATCTACAAATCAAATGTGGCACATTTTCTATCAATGTGAATGAAATAACCTGGTTAAAAAAAAACTTTCCAGTAAATTGACTTTACAGGATTCGTGCTAGATTTATTAACTATCGGCTGATTAAAAAACTATTGATGAATACTTATTACTGAAAACGTTACCTGCTACACGAGATATTGTTTATATTAAAAATTCTAAATTTATTAAAAAATCTAAATCTATTTTTGCTTTATTATTTATTAAATGATGTGAAAAACAGTTGTAAGCACATTAATTTTTTCATATTATTTTTTAATTAACAAATCATAGAAAAGTATTATAATATTAAATTAATTAATTAGTAACAACAAAAATGTATGATAAATATATGTGCACATATTTCTTATAGGATTAAGCTCTACCAATTAAGTCTTAGGATATAAATAAAAAAGCTTCTCGATTCGATTTAAATAAATTTTTCAAGATGGTAGATCTCCGCCATCTTAAATAACACAACAACAATTTCTTCCACGATCAAGGTTTTTTACATTTTCATCATGGGCGTCCCTGATAACATTCCCTGAAATATTTTTAATCAAAAAAATATTACGCCACTGATTTTTTTAAATAAATATTATATTTATAATTAGCCTCTATCTTCTCATAAAAATGGTCTATAGACTCGTTTTCGTCACGCGAGCGGCGTTCGATTTAAAAAATAAAATAAAGTAATAAATACGCATAAAAATAAATTTTTTATTTTTAATAACTTTTTGAACAAAAAAAAATTAAATTAACTAGAGGAAAATTAGCGGCAAGCAGACAACTACAATAAATTAACTGTTGAAAATGTCCGCCTCCTATAAGTATGCACGCTTTAACCCTCCTCATCGACTCGTGTACTCTTCGGAAAATTCCTGGAGTAGTATTTCTTACAGGATTTCTTCTTTTACAGGACACTATTATGCGGTTTCGCAATTCTTCCTCGGTTTGAATTGGTTGACTGTAAAGGTTAACTGTTAAGGTCTTGGGATTTAGCAAGAAATCCTGTAAGAAATACTCCAGTAATTTTCCCAAGAGTACGCGAGTCAATGAGAAGCAGGGCTAAAAAGCGTTCATACTTATAGGAGGCGGATATTTTCAACAGTTAATTTAATGTACTTTTTCGCTTGCCACTCATTTTTCTCTAGTTAATTTAATTTATTTTCCTTCAAAATAGTTTTTAAAAATAAATTGTGAATTAAAATTATTAATATTTACAGAATTGTAGTGAATAAAGGTGAGTTGGAAACCAGTTAAAATATGAATTAAAATTAGTCAGTTAGCACCTTTATTCACTTACCTTTTCAAATATCCGTTTAAATATTAACTAGAACTAAAGATATTACCAAAACCATTAACAGTGACATGCCATTAATAAATACGTCAATTTAAACCAGCATATTCAACGGCAACGGCATCATCCAGAGATAATCTCGTTACAGAGCTGCTCGGAGCGGCACTATATATGAAAAATATCTATAGCAATTATTGTGCTCTCTTGGCAAAATGCTACTCTGTGTCGCTGTTCGGCTTGTTTCGAAGTGGACCGATACTACAAGCATTTGGGTAGCGAAAGCAAGAACTCAAGTTATGTTTCCATAAAAGCTTTGTTATTTTATCCCTTTTTACCTTCAGCTAAAAACACATCTTGTCTCTTTTACGATTATAAACTTAACCTAAAACTATTTAATATTGAGTACGTTGATATTATTAGTCACGTTGTTCATAAAAATTTAACAAAAAATTATTGTAGTTGATATTATGTTATTATTTGTCTGTGTACTTCTAGTATTAAAAGAAAAATTTTTAAAAAATGGAAAACGTACTAATTACACAAGATTCGTGTTTACCTCTTTTTTCGCTATCGCTATTTTAAAAAGTTACCGAGTGCCACTTCTGCCAAATCCAAAACCGTTTATCTGCTAATCTGCTTTCGTCGTTAATCCTCTGGAATCCAGTGGTAGCAATCCCTGAGCTGGAATATACGTTCCATTGAATGGAACTCCGTCATTTCTATAAAAGTTTAGATTTACCCGGTCGGCACAGTAAAAGCACGTGATCGTGCATTTGTATTGGGCTAATAAAGTAGAGTTGTCAAGACCGAATGATATAATGAATATCAGCGACAGAATTGACAAGATACAGTGAAAAAACATACTAACCATACAAGTTTGTTTTAATTTTTTTCTACAAATCTTATAATTTTGTATGTTTTATGTGGTTTTATAAACTCATCTTTATTTTCCACTTTTTAAGAGAGATTTACCTATTCTTTTTCAATTTCTGTTATGTACCTATAATAAAAGATTTAAGGTCGATTTGGGTAAGGTCCCCGTTCAAAATTTGGAAAATAGTAAAAATATCGTAATGGAAAATTATTTACTTCGCAAAAAATCAACAAATGCAAGTACAAACTTTTATTTTAATAAATTGTATGCAGTAGAGTTTTAGGGATTGTTTAGAATTAAGTGGAAAATTGGAGATTTTTACCAAGAAAGTGAACATTTGGGCACACATTTTTAACTCGGTAAATATATATTTTTTAAGTCTTATATCTTAGGTTTTGGAATCGTTTTGTATACGTCCGAGAGAAAAATTAATAAAAATTGGTATAGGCATATGATTTGGGATACAAATAAAAAATACCAAATGGTAAATTTGGTTCCTTTGTTCCACTGTGATTGGTCAGTTTCATATCGTAACAAGGATGGACATGAAATTATAGCCGTTTATTTAACTGATATAGCTCACTTAACTAGTCGCTTGGTTACAAAACAGACCATATCAATATGGGAGTAGAAAAAAAAAACTTTTCGGAAATATGTTTTAGTACAAAAATATAATGGTGATGCAAAATTACTCAAATATTCTATTACTCAAATAAACAATTAAGTAAATACAAAGGAGTACATTTTTAACCCCTAATTAAATACAGGAGCACATCGAAATATCCCGGTTCTACTAAAATTACAAACAGAAAAAAATTTAAGCATTAGAATTTTAGCCAAGGTTTTAATTATCGACTGTCATTAAACAACACTTGATTAAGTTAATTAGTTTCGTTCATAAAAAACGGTTGTGCGTCACTGTACTTATTGCCAACAAGCGTTTAAATACATGTTAAACCCGGTTTACATCACTCATAATTACATGGCAAAAAATTGTATTTTACAGTTTATTCCAACCATAGAAACACATATTGGGAGATTTTTTTAAATTCGTAATACAAAATAGTAGTTTATACAACAAGAGGAGAATAGTAGTTTGTACAACAAGAGTGGATATTGAACGGCAGTAGAGTTTTGGACTTGCATTGTCTTTATTTGTTTAGAATCACTACGTTTCAACTGGTAAGCATCTCCAGTCGTCTTCAGGTGAATAAGAGTGGATATGATGCCCATATCACACGAGGAAGTAAACTTTCGAGCGCAATATGGACAATCCACCCGAGTTGTACACTTGTACAGTATATTTTTTCTACGACTCAATTTCGACGTCTTATCTGGTTTTATATACTCAGCTTTTTTCACCATTTAAGGAACAATTATCAGTACCTAAATTTTCTATATCTGTTGCGTATAATTAAAGTTTTAAGATCGATATGGGTTGGATCCCCGGTCAAAATATATTAAAAAATATCGCGGTGAAATAATATTTGCATGGCAAAGGACCAATCATTCATTTTGTAGGTATGTAGTACATTTTATGCATTAAATCTTGTAGTAAGTGTCTAGAAATGAGTATAAAACTGGAGATTTTTGTAATACAAAAGTGAATCTGTGCTAAAATCTTTAGTTTTATATTTATATATATTTTGGTATTATACCATCAATTTTCGCACCATTTCGTGGGAAAAAATTGTGTTTGCCTAGAATCTGGGATAAATGTTTTGATTTAAATTAAAAAAGAACAATCTTCATCTGACAGATTATGCAACTTTTGAAGCATATTCTTAACCTCACTTCTGTCAAGCGTCAGAAAACGACTATAGTGAAATTTACAACATGTAAATTTGGTTTCTTTGTATGACCACTGTGATTGGTCACTTTGATATCCTAACTAGGATGGATATGAAATCATATCCGTTCAGTTAACCGTAATAGCCCACTTCTCCAATCATTTTAATGTTAAGGAAACAGCACATTTCCAAGTGGGTGTAGAAAAACACTATTGTGTTTCGTCTCATTTAAATATATGGGTTGGTGTAAAATGTATTATTAGAGTAATTTTTGAATCGGATTATCATTTCAGAACCTTTTTTACCGATGTTAAAACTGATTTACTTTCTTGAAATCAACACTACCACGTGAGGCATTGTGTAATAACCAATTCGTGGTTTGTTTTCTAACTAAAATGTGCAGCTGAGCCCATTATTAGGTTGTAAATCAAGAGATCTACTTAAAAAAGCTTTCATAAGCCGGCTGCAGGAAGCAAAAGATCGCAGGTCCTATATTTAGAACCAGTTAATTCATTTGTCGGGTTTACTTTAAATCTGTATTTAAAGCACCTTGAACAATATTAATATGTGTGCGTATTAGCTCAACGGTGGTATCCGTATTGGCATATTTTTTCTCTGATCCAAATCTTCTCACTCTCAAAAGTGACTTCTAAAAAATATTCTGACCATTCACACGCCCTACAATTTTCAAGTGTCAGGTTAAAAAAACACCCATTTTGTAAGGTTCGGGGGAAGGGGGGTAAAACTGTCTTCGCCCCCCTCCCATCCCAGATCCGCGCTTGCTCTGGTCATAGTGATTGATCACGCCTTAAAGAAAGAGCATGGAGAAAACCTATGCCGTATTACAGTGGCGTAGCCAGAAAATATGCTCGGGGGGGGGGGGGACATATTGCACCTAGTGAAGAAGGTGGAAAAGCGACGAAGGCGAAAAATTTGCGGGGCCACGGCCAAAGTTCGTTTAAAATTCACTTAACTACTATCAAATTTCGAAAATTAAATTATTACCTCTCCCCCTCTGCATGGTTGGATTAATTTTGTTTTTGTAAATATTTTTTTTTTGATGTTCCTAACTGGCTCTTTATTAAAAAAAAAATGTTTTTTATATTTGCGAAAAATATGAATATTGGTGTCAATCTAACTGACTCTAACCAGCGTTTTTCGGGCCCGGTTTTTCATGATTAAAAATAAAGTAAATATCGCTCACCACGCCAAAATTGATGATTTTTTCAGAAATCATGTATTTTAGGAGCGTAGATCTAAGAACAGTTTTCGGTGCAAATGCTTAGGTTTTGAAATACTCCTTCTCAAGTGCCGTTTTGTATATTTATAATTAAGCATTTTCGTTTCTTCCCGCACTATTTCCATAAAAATGTTTTAATTAAAATTTTTATCTTAATTTTTCTTTTTAAAAATACATACCCAATTGGTTTTTGTTATTGTAAAAATATTTTATTGCATTGGGTTATATTTTTGTTGATTTAAAATAGCTCTAAAAAAGGGAAAACCGAACAGACAAGTATATAATAGAAAAATACTATAAAATATTTTTCTTTTTTTTTGTTTTCCTATAAAATTGCATCATAAATCAATAACTAAAACGATATGCGTCCGAAACCTTAATATCTATATAAAACATGACTTAGAAGGAAAAGTTTAAAAACTAAACGTTTTCTACAAGACCTTTGTAATCTAAGCCAAGAATACGTTATTCAAAAATTTAAATTAAGAGTCTAAGCGTAAGACGACAAATTAGGTTGCAGGTTGCAATTAGACGAGCTCCTAGGTTTAGGGGGGGGGGGGGGGGCTTGGGTGCACCACGGTAGCCCCCCCTCCCCCTAAATACGCCACTGCCGTATTATTAAATTAACACAATTTTTATTTTTAAAATACCAAACAAAAAAAAATTGGGTTAAAAGTATAACACAGAATACAGCCTTAACCTTGTCAAACAAGCTAAAATCTTCGACGGGCGGGTTGGTTGCATGTAGAACTGACCTAATCCTTTCGTGCGTGCTTATCTGTCCGAATGGGTCTTTCATCTTTTCTTTGCCAGTCTAGACAAACAGGCCGCGAGCTTTATTCCGCACTCTCGGTCGGATTTGGCCCCGTGGCCGTCATCCACAATCCGATAAACCCTATTCTTACGACACGTGCTAATATTACAGGACCGGACTAGGGCTACCTCCCTTTTCCATAGCCAAAAGTTTTATTTGTATCTAAGAAAATATCTTGCAAACAGGTCTTGTAAGTTTTTTTTATATAGTAAATTATCAAGGGTCTTAAGAAAATAGAGTATTATATTGAACTCCGTAAATCCTAATATAAAAACACATTGCACAAAAATTATTTTAAAAGTTGCTTCTACTGTTTACCCAGTGTTTGTGATTTTAGAAATCCTTACCCATCTCCAATACTACTGGTCGTCGCCGGTTTTGATAAAAATCTGATAAATATACACGTAATTTTCGTTAGGATCGGTGACGACCACATATTTATACTATAATATATTGCCAATGTAATATACCAGACTTGTGACCCAGAACTAACACGGGATACAGAATTTGCGCAGTTCACATCTATTTGTAGATCAATGTAAACATTAAACAGGGCCGGTAAAGGAGGATTTAAAATTACACACGCAAGGTGCAATATTTAACACAGTAGTTTATAAAGACACTTAAATTATCCCAAATTATTTTTTTCGTAATAATACAACACAACACTTAAAAGTCACACACAAATAAAATAAAAAGTTTCTTTAAATCTTTTAGTACTCGATGAATTTGTCAATATCTTCAACCACGAAAAAGAAATTGACAAATAATTTTGTACAAATCCGGCTCTGTCCAAGAATATTGTTTCTATTGAGCTCTGGTTTGGCCACGTTTATATTAACAACTAGCATTCATGAGGATTTTGCAGTTAGAGGGATTAGGGTTAATAAATTAATTTAATAAATATAGACGAATTCTATCACTGTATTTTAATTACTTCGCCATTTCCAATAACTGAAAGTAGTCAAATCTCTGAAGTTAATTTACACAGAGGAGGTTTTCTAAGTATTAAGTAGAGACTGGATCTCAATATTACAGTCCAGGGACGAAATCTGTATTTTTTTCTGATTATTGACAATTTATGTTAAATTTATTTTGTAAATTATCTAATCTATAAAAACAAATAAATTTTTTAATTAATAATTAGAGTGAATAGTAATGAAAGTATATAAAGTTATAACATACAGGGTGGTCATCTGTCAACGCAGGATTTCATAGCATCTAAACTATTTAAATCTTTAATATTTTCAATAACTTATGCGCGCCGAAATATGAGGATAGGGATTTTAGCATTGAGTTCGAAGCGTCACGCTTCGCATTAGTTCTACAACATAAAATTATTTTAAATTTTACAGGGGTCCCAAATAGTCAGGGCATATCAAACATACTTTTTTTTAATGAAATACCCTATATATTCGGTGTAAAATGTCATAGGTATAAATTCAATTGTTTTTGAGATATTGCCGTTTAAAATACGGCATTTTCAGACAGGCTGTAACATTAGAACGGTTCATCTTAGAGAAAAATGTTTTTTACCTCTATGACTTAGTTTGTTTGTTATTCTCTATCTAAAAGTTACAACTTTCGGGTTTTAATATATTTTGTTGCTTATTTCGCTGCTTCTTAGGGTTACTTATATGCCCTAAAAATTTTATTGAAATTAATTTTTTTAAATCAGTTTTGTACCACTGGTTTTAAATATTAATCCAAAATTTATTTAAAGCCCTATTGAGAAACTTATATCAAATGCCTATTAAATAACATCTAAGAGTCTCGTTTGCCAAGTTTGATTAATACAAATTATACGGGGTGTGCAAAATTCAGTGTCAATCTTCAAAGCACCTTATTTTTCTTATTTTAATTTGAGGCCTTTGTCATTTCTTGTCATTCTTTCGAATTAGGCTTTTTACCTCTTCGCTCGCTGCTAGGGCCATTCTCGAGGGGACCTACAGCTTAACGTGGGTTCCGAACCACGATCCTCAGTCATGCGACACTCCCCTCAAGGGTTAACCCTCGGTTTCTTGCTCTATTGCATGACCTAGCGATTGGGGAGTGTGTACCTTCTTCCGCACCCCAGGAAATATCCGATCTCATCCGGCCTGGTTACCGGCGTAAATGAGGTGGGTTGGGAAATGATACATTTTACACTCTTCCCTGCATTCTTAAACCTACTAAATTACGGGCATACTTTTTTTTTGTGCGTATGCCCACTTCAGGGATCGAACCCGGAACCCCACGGTCGAATGCCAGTAACTCACCTCTAAGCCACTGCCGTGGTATTTGGGGCCTATATTTTTATGTCATTCAATGAGGAATTAAAAAACAAACATTTTTCCTGATTACAACACTATCGCAATTTCTAGTACAATAAAAGTCATTTGCCGAAAACTCATTTTCAGCTTAAGTTTAATTGAATTAGAAGAACTAAAACTGTAAAGGATAATTAATAAAGATTCTTTTTCGAAAAAACAACAAACCTGTACTTTCGTGAGCAGTACATTAGTCTTTTCAAGCCTCGGGCGTTTATAAGTTCAATAATGGCGTCTTAATGAAGTAAGCCTAAGAATTTGAAGGACACAAAACCCCGAAATGCGCCATCTTTTATGTGGAAAGGAAATAAAGAGCCCTCTGGTAGATGACTCCATTAACTGTCATCTGTTCAGTGCTATCAATTGATCTGCCTGTCTTTCTTATCACTTGGTTACTTTTCCGCTTTACACATTGGCATTAAATTCCGTTGTATTTCAGAGAGACCAGTGGTGTATCAAATTTTCTTCAATTTTTTTTTATTTCTGTATAAAATTATTAGACATCACGGAAAAAATATTACCATGGTATAATTACTTTTAACTGGCAGCGATAGTAAACAATAACCTAGCCACAAAACGTTTAATGCGATCGGTACAGGACTGCATTCAGCTTCGTTGAATAAACACATTTTCCGATTATATTGTAGCTTTATTTTGCATCATACGACAAGCACTGCACTATGCAAATCCAAAATGTCAAAATCTAAATAAGTTTAAAATAATAGAACCGTACAAAATAAAGTTACAATATAAAACATGTTACATGTTTATTCATATGCGAAAAGTGAATGCAGTCCTGTACCGATTAAATCGAGCGTTTAGTGTTTGGGTTTTGTTTACTGTCGCTGTCAGTTGGGAATATAATACCAAAGGTACCAATAATTAGTATTTTTCTGTCAGTAAAAAATCTTCTTTTAGATTTTTTTTTATACAACGTGTCTAAGATAACTTTCAAAAATTAAAAAACGACAAACTGACAAATTATCAAATTTATGCCAGTTGTAAATAAGGTATTTTTGTGCTACAACGACTAAAGAATTATGATTAATCCAGTCGTGAAGATGTTTTAAATATAATAATATTTAATTCAAATTTTTTATTTGTACCCCAACAAGATTTGAAACAACTTTTTTATTTGTCGTTTTGCTTAAAATTTAAAAATAGGGGTACTTCTCCCTCGAATCTTTTTTACATTCTTGTACTATTTAAAACCCCTGTTTAATATATTACATTTTTTTCTTTGTAAACCTGACAAGCAGAGCTTTTTAGGAAGAGACTTTTTTTCATAAAACTCATAATAAAAAAGTTTGTATAGCAAAAAAGACTAGTACTACAATGTACCACTGCTGGTGTAATAATTTGGCCAGGTACTTTCATCGCTAATATAACTGTATATTTTTTGTCTGAAAAAAAGCTTTACTCTTTGGTCGTTAGTCCCAACCCTAGTCGCGTGTCGCCATATCACGGCTCTTCAGTATGGCTAGGAGCAGTGGCGGATCCAGGGGGGGGGGGCGAAGGCAGTTTCGCCCCCCCCCCCCTGAGCCTCACAAAATGGGTGTTTTTTTACCTTGAGCCTTAAAAATTGTAGGGCGTGTGAAGGGTCAGAAGTTTTTTAAAAAATTACATTTGAGAGTAGGAATATTTTTAGAGCCGGGATATGCTCTTTTTTTTAGAAGTATTTTTTTAAATCGCCGCCCCCCCTCAACAACATCCTGGATCCGCTACTGGCTAGGAGTCTACTTATGAAGAAAAATAGTCTACGGTTGAATAGTTAGAAGTAGGATATTAGCGACATCTAGTGTAACAAGTACCTGGTATATTAAAAAAGGATTAAAATAAATTATTTTACCAAATTTTTCTTATTAAAGCGTTTAACAGAAATTTTTTAAATTTTAATAACATATACTTCATATCGTTTTCTCATTTTTTCCATAAGCAATCGATTTCTCTACGAAAAAATGCTTGTCTTCCTCCCTGAAAATGGTCATATTTACAAAATAACAAACATTAGCTTGGTAGGAGCTCTATCTAAGCATTAGTTTGGATTAAAACCCCAATAAAAACTAGAAATTTACATCCTTTTTCTTTGAAATGGTTTATGATTTTATATTAGGTTTCTTTGGTGTACTCTTAAAAAAATGTATTTTCTATAAAAAAAACTTAACTACACCCTATACGGATATTTTAAAAGTCTAGCGCCACTGGTAAAAGATTCTTTTAATAACGAAAAGTGATCATCTGGCCTGTTGGCTCGAGTTTTCAAATTACCTCGGATTTATCTCTCCATCAGACGCTTCTCATTTTAACCTCGTACTGACTGATCGCTTACTAATTTAAATATGTCAACTTAGTGTAAATTAATGCCCAATTGTAAAGAAAGATGGTTACAAACATTTTGGATCGTAATAATGATATTTCTAAATTAAAAAGTTTACGAAGAAGTCTGGAAATTTTAATGGTATGTAGCGACTAATTTCTGTACCATCCGTAAATAGGAGGATCAGTCAAGTTTTGTGAAAAAGGGATATTTTCACCATGGCCACGAGCGATATCAAATTTACACATAAATAAAGAGAAATGCAAATTATCAATAGTCTATTTCAGAAAAGTGTAGAGTAATATATTCTCCCATCAATAGGATGTGTACATGTTACAATGACAATGTCCATGCCTATGATGTCTTAATTGTAGCTTAAGCGCTGTCAAAAGACATTTTTATCACTAGTACCTATACTACGTATGTAATTACTTTTTTTTTAATATTTCTTGTTGTAGGGTACCTATTATTACTACCGTATTGTTAGTTTCATAAATTTAAATATTGCTAATCTTTATGTTAATTGTTAAATAATTTATTTTAATTTTTACTTAATTAAATTCTGTTTTCTACCTGTTTTGTAACTGGGAAACTGTAAATCAGTGTATGAAATAAATAAATAAATAAATAAAATAAATAAATAATAAAATGGGAAATTCCGTCCAGTTCGGCTCAATTTCGGTGTCGACCATAGGCATAGGTAAATTTTGTGCAATAAATAATTTATGATAACTAACCAAAGAAAAAAAAAGATAATTTGATAAAGAAGGGACTATTAGCTATAGCAAATTTACACAAACAACGTTTTATGAAATATGCCATGGAAGATATAGCTGAAAAACATAGAGTAACTAAATCCTATATAACTTATATGGGCGCAAGTGAAAGGATTTGTAGCAAGCCACAACACGGCATTCCAAATGAAAAACGTTAAGCTACTGCTTGATCAAGCCAAAGGAAGTGATACCAGAGAACTGGCGAAAAGCAGTCCATCATGTCATTAAAGAAGAGGAGAAAGTGTGGGATCTTGAATACCTAATCGATCGGACCGTCGACCCGTTAATTAAAACATCAAGAGGAGATGATAGTTCCTCAGATGACGAAGAATATCTATTATGATTTTTTATAATGTAATTTCTGTATAATGTATTTTTTGTATTTTGTATTTTTTTTTAATGTTTAATAAAAAATAAGTGTACCCCCATACTATGTACATAATACACGCCTTTGTCAAGCCATTTTCAGTGTGTGTACTTTGTGAAAATAAATAATTTTGCAATGAATCAATGCCAAATTATGAAAGTGGCTTAAATATTCGTTGGGTCACTCTGTAGTCCCTTTGAATACCTAATGAGCATTTATTACTCTATACCACACAATTGGAAACCCCTCCAGGAAACTATCAACTTACTGGAATGTTGCTTTTAACGCGAACCCAGTTAAAACAAGTGGTTGGCCAACTAACAGGCTACTGCCACTAAAGAAAACATCTATGGCTGAAACTGACATTGGAAAATGCAGCTTTTAGGGTATTTTTAGTACTGTAATTCCTAGAACCCTTTATACTTAAAAATCCGTATAATTATTATTTATTATAATAACACTGCTTGAAATTAACATAATTAGCTGGAAGTTGAGATGACTAACGTATAAAGTCACTTACTGAGTTACTCGACAACCGCGGATTATGTCGACGATGGAACCAAGTCCTTACTGAACTAAAACATTAACCGATAGGAAAATTCTTGCTTCATACAGAAAGAAACAAAAGAACGTATTAAACTAAGCGGATTTTTCGTTGACAAGCCATAGAAATTAATAAGCAGGTAAGCGATAAAAAGGAATTTAAAGGAAAATATAGCATCGGTTCAGGACTTAATTATTTCTTTGATCATTTAGCCCGTAACTTCTTAAGACGTTGCTATGACTTGCAGAAGCCCCATTGAAAAGTTATCCGGTAGCCTCCCCAGGAAATTTTCTGGTAAAAGAAAAACATGGAAAATGCGATAGCTTTGCCTGAAAAAAAAATTACAAGTAGCAAAGACGCTGCTAAAATAATATTATGTTCAGTTGTCGATTCTAACTAAGAGAAAATTTACAAATTATATAAGTACTTGGCCAGGTGCTTTTCAGACAGATTATAATATTAAATAAGAAAATATTATAGTCTATTTCAGAAAGGTGTAGAGTAATAAAATGGGAAATTTCGTCTAGTTCGGCTTAATTTCGATGTCAGGTAAATTTTCTGCAATAAATTATTTGTGATAACTAACCGAAGAAAAAAAAGAAGATAATTTGATAAAGAAGGAACTATTAGCTATAGCGAATTTACACAAACATCGAATTATGAAATATTCCGTGAACGATATAGCTGAAAAACACAGTGTAACTGTGCTGCGCACACCGCCATATCATTGCGAACTAAATCCTATAAAACTTATATGAGAGTCAATAGTTTTTAAGATATTGACGTTTAAAATATGGCATTTTCAGACTTTGACAGTCTGTTACATTGGAACGGTTCATCTTAGAGAAAAAGGGTTTTCACCTCCCTATCTTAATTTTTTATTCTCTATCTAAAAGTTACTACTTTCGGTTTAACATGTTAAACCGTTAAAACCGTTTTTTTTTTAAGTATTTGAATGAATTGAATCTGCTTCGTATGCACTATAGTTTTTTTTTTAATTTTAATGAGCGATTTTTGAGTTTAAGGGAACGCAGAAGCTGTAATCACAAATACAATTTTCAGTGAAATAAATAATAAAAAAGTTTTCCATAATATAGAGCCGTATGTGCATGTGTGGCAGAAACGCCACAGAAATTTCAGTAGAAAAAAAATGGGTTTATTTAACACGCAGTAATGAGCTACTAAAACAGCGCAAAAAAATGGAGCAGAAACTTTCACCATTAACTACTCTTATTTTTTTGTTTCGCTTTACTTTGGATTAATGTGGGTATAACAACATAACTTTGAGCCGTAGAAACTATTTATTTTTACACTTGTTCCTATCTAATTAAACTATAAAAGAGGTTAGGTTTTGTTACTATACACAGCTTTACTGTACAAAGTTTATTTAGTATTCCTCTTAACGTGATTAATTAATCTGATGATTAAGATTTAAACTACTGGTGCGTGTTATCGGTGCTGTCCAGAAATACACGCTAGATTGAAGTACAGCTTTGTATGGGGTGTTTTGTCTGAAATTTAGGGGCGACTAAGCTAAATCTAGTTCAGTAAAATTTTAACGGGGTAGTAAAAATAGACAGTGTTTGCAAAAAGGTTATTTTTATTAATAAAATACTACCTAAACTCTTCTAACCCACAAACGCACTTTTGCCAACATGTGGTTTCCTTATTCAGGAGAATAGAGGGTATTTCACTTAAAACTTGCAATGCGTTTATCTGTGAAACGAATTGGGATAATTAATTTCTAAAAAAAGGGATTTGGAGGTGTAATCGGCCTAGAGTAAAAATTAGTCCGACGCCGGTGATTGCCTAGGCGTCGTGATGTCATAAAAATATTAATCAGTGGCAGATAACTTCGTTAAGTTCTAAAAGATTTTTGTTTTTTGTTCAAACTTCATTTCTTCACTCGAACGTGGCCCTATTGGTTTGTTCTCTTTGGGCATTTTTTAAAGATGTTATATACAAAGATGTCATGGAAGATATGGAAGATCTTGTAACCAAATTTTAAAATTCTTGCGCTCTTCTTAACGCTTCAACCAGAAACTTCGACGACTCTATGAGAGCCGAAGGGAGGCAGTTTAAACAATTTGTATTACTGTGTGATCATTAGTATTCAATGTTGTTATTTTTAAGTTGCCTGGATAATAATTTAATAAATTATGTTAAATAATCTCTCTCTAGCTGCAGAGTTGACTAAAGACCAAATATTTTATTTTAGTAAAAAATTAGAAAATGGTATTCCCGATCTACTTTGACTGGGTCTAATGGAGACTACATTTATCTAATCTTTCTTGTAAATGTATTGATTTTGCATTGGCTTTTTACAAGTGGTTCGTTAATAATTGCAGTTTGCACAACAAAAGTACATATAATGTCTGTTTAAAGGTTGGAGACAATGACGTTTCTTGAACGGCAGTAGAGTTTTGAACTTGCATTGTCTTTATTTATTGATAATCACTACGTTTCAACTGGTAAGCATCTCCAGTCATCTTCAGGTGAATACTAAATACCGTACTTATTTAGTATTCACCTGAAGACGACTGGAGATGCTGACCAGTTAAAACGTAGTAATTATAAATAAATAAAGCAATGCAAGTCCAAAACTCTACTGCCGTTCAAGAGTAGATATGATGTCCATATGGCACGAGGAAGTAAACTGAGAACGACGCTGTAGGCGGAGTGCTCAATCTTTTGCAATCCACTCAAGTTGTACCGGGTGTACAACTAAAAAGGAAGGCCCCCTATATCGCGGTAAAAAATATTTGTAACAAAAGTTACCAATCGCTGGAAATGATCTAGGATGGTCGCTAGGAGGCGTAACTACAGTGACCAAAGAGTAGAAAAAAATATTAAGAAAACTCCATTAACTATTTATGTCCAACTAATTATGACTAAAACAAGAATAAATAAAATGTTAAGGTATATTTTCTAGAAAGGTAACAAAAATTACAAGGAAGATGATATTAATGATTATGCTTTTATTGTGTTTTAAGGTTAAATTTCTCTGTAGACATTTTTATAAAGAAAACTCCCTACGTTTAGATTAAATATCCCCGACCATTTGATTTATGAAAATTGAGGATTAAACCGAGAATATTTTATGATGTCGTGATTATTTCTGGAAGTGTATTCAACAGGACCGGGAACTGATCCAGAAAGCATTGGTAGGCCAGTTAAAGCTGGATTAGGCTTTAAAGGTAGGGAATTAGAGAAAGCCGGGATTAAAGGGGCCGTGGCCTCTTCCCCTCCCCACCGCTACGTCTGCTTTGAGACGGGAAACGGGGGATTAAGCCTTGTGACGGATTAACATTCACAGGGTATTAGATATAGAAAAATTGAAACTTGAATATGCGGGGCACAGATATAATTTAAGCACGTTAAAAAGGTTCTTAGGGAAATACAGTATGATCTAAATGTAATAAATACTGGGAGAGTTAAAAAATTAAAGAATAAGAAGGTTTTGTATTTTATGAATGAGGCAGAAAGCCTATTAATTACAAAGAGGAGAAAAAAGACAACGAAAAGTTTTTAATGAGTTAAAAAAATTAATTTTCGGGGTTATTCTGACCAATATATTTAAAAAAAAGTTAGACAGTGAGATTATTGAAGTCAAAGCAATATATCAAAAAATTAGACACTGAAAAAAGATATTTGTGAAATTACAAAAAATTTACTGCTTTTAATGCGACTATTAAATTACTTGTAATTACTTTTTATAAAATTACTTTACAACATTAACAATTTAATGTTAAATTTACTATTAGACTGGCGTTCTTGCAAAACGCAAAAAATTTACGTAGGAATTTAACATAAAATGAGTATTTTATGTTAAAAAACTGTTATTATTTTGTGAATTTTATCAATATACGACAGAGGTGAGTTACTGGCATTCGACCGTTCGATTCCCGGAGTTGGCATACGTACAATAAAAAAAATATGTCCAAAATTTAGTGGATTTAAGAATGCAGGAAAAGTAAAATGTATCATCTCCCAACCCACCCCATTCACGCCGGTAACCAGGCCGGATGAGATCGGATATCTCGTGGGGTGCGGAAGAAGGTACACACTCCCCAATCGGTAGGTCATGCAATGGCAAGAAACCAAGGGGTGATAGCCCTTGGGGGGTGTCGCATGACCGAGGATCCTGGTTCGGAACTCACGTTAAGTTGTAGGTCCCCTCGGGAATGGCCCTGGCAGCGAACGAAATGGGAAAAAGCCTAATTCGAAAGAATGGCAAGAAATGACAATCAATATACGACATATCACAAATTACGTACGGCTCACATAAGAATTAGTGTAAATTTACCTTATCTTTCTTTTTTGTCATTTAACATTTATTTTTTAGTGTGAAAGGACACCAGGCATAGAATATGATTTTAAATAAAACCCCCAACTTTCTAAACTATTATTAGTTATAATTACCTCTAAAAAATTGTACTTTGCAGGATATCAAAAAGCTAAGAAACAATGTATTAAAATTCGGTTTTAATATTCTTTAAATTATATTGGTCAGTTTTTGCTAACAAGCAAAATTCCGATAATTGAATTTTTGGAGAGATATTCTCTAACTCCTGAGTTATGATTTTTGATACACAAAAATAGTATTGAATATGATACAGATATTTGAGCAATTATTAAAATTGGTCAAATCGAACCGAAATTTTGACCAAAAAATCATATTACATATTGTTACATCCTGTAATATTCGGATTACGCATAAGTGAGTTAAACAGGTTTTGAGGCGCATTCACTTTGGCCAAAGCATCGTGAGACCCCAACATATCGAAGGATTAGCGGTTCCTCTGATCCTTAATCTCGGCTTAGCGTAGCCAAGGCGACTAGTATATAGTTCTTAGGTTTTTGACGGTAAAAAGAAATGCAAGAGGATTTAAAACGGGTCTTTTAATTCGTTTGTTGGTATTACGGATTGAACGGACGGGATTTCTTAAAAAAATGAAAAGGATTTTAAAATATGAATTTAAGCTTATGATAAATGTAAATTTAAAGAACGTTGATCTTACCATAAAATACGTAAACTTAGACATTTCACCTAGATGGACTAATGCGAGGCTCAAGGCTGCGACGTAAATGCAGAGAAGCGAACTGACTTTGGATTGGTTTTTCTATAATATTACTATAAGAATTTTATTAAATGATGTTTTGCTTACAGCGTGCCTCCAGTTTAAAATAGTTGGCAACATGTTTTATCTCTAGACGTGTTTTGCCATATCATGACCCAGCAGTAGAGCTAGGATCCGATGAAAGAAAGAATGTTCCTAAGCAGTTTAGTCCTCAGTCATGAGCAGTGAAATATGTGGTTTTTTATTCTAATAAAACATACCAAAATTAAAAATAATATCTCAAGCACTTTCAGAAATATTATATAATAAAAAAATTGAACACTGTGAAGCAAAAAATTTAATCCTTAACGGATATATTAACTTTTCTTCATATTATAACCTGAGGGATCACACCCTGAAATATTATTATGTCATTAAGGAACACCCTGATACCTATGCCAAATTACAGAGTTTGATTCAGTAAGTGTTACGTTCTTACAATTTTGTACGAAACACTTCAAATTTTTTTAGTTACAATAGCAAGTTTATTGCAAGTGTCAATCAAAAAGTTATAGATAAAAAGACCCATTATTAATTATTTCTTTTTATCTAAGCCATAAATAACTATGTAATAATGTAATTAGTACCTAATTATCATTTTTCAAATATATATTAAACATGCACTTAAAATTTATTATAGAGTAGCTAAATCCTATTACGAAATGCCTACCATTTATTTGCCATCAGGGATAAAAATTTAGTATTTTCCTCTCTTTTACATTATAAAAACGAATATTTAAAAAAACAAATGCATATGCACGTAAAGCATTTCAAACATTTATCGGTGGCTCGTTTTTGAGAGGTCGCGAAGCTGCGTCCCCCCCCCCCCTTCGCTTGTCAAAAATACGGTAAATTTAATTTCATTATATTTGTTGTTTAGTTTATCAGGAAGTTCATCGATAAATCGGGAGGATTGGTAAATATAAGTATTATGCGCTCCAGAAGTACCGAATTTTCTGCGGCTCTCCACGATGCCAATCGCGTTAAATCAGCGATCTCGCAGGGCTTTACTCGACACGCTGTGTAACTGAAATCACGCTGGTTGATTTTCAATTGTGTTGCGGTAATCAGCAAAGCATCAACGTATAGCAGGATGTTTAGTTTGTCAACTCAGCCCATCTCCCTTCAGCATATCTAAAATGTTGTATAGCTGCCGCCAAGCTCTTTGACCAATACAATATTTTGATGTTATCAGTAGAACTCTTGTCTTACGCATATATTTTCTTTTCGTGCAGGTGCGGATTTTTGTATTTAAAGTAAAGTCGTGTACTTTATTTACAGTTTAAAATGAATAATATAAATAGTGTTAGCGCTGTATTAAACGCCAATGTTTTAAGCCTTCCCTCGGACAAACTAAATCTAAAGTTGACACAAGTTAGTGAACAGCCGTTTTCCTTAAAATATTTATACAAAAAATAACTGGATTAGATGAGAAATTAGACATGTATTGTTGTGTTTCCCGTGTTTATTATTTTACAATACTGCATCAAGAATGGCCTTAAAACCCATTTAGTTGATAGCCAAACTTCTTCAAATATAGGTAATCACCTAAATAATCGAACACTGAAGAAATCGTGCTTTTTTGAAAAAATTAAAACGAAGCATCCAAAAAAAGATATAAATGCTGCAAACCTGGCATGAAATTATGCGCTGTGATGACTGATTTTAATCAGCTGATGCAAGTTTTCCCATTTAAAACGACCATCAGCTTGCACCTAATGTAAAAAGGCTAATATTTTGAATATTATAGCCCATACTTTTTGGTGGAGGATTAGTCATTAACTATCTTTCCTTGATCCACACTATCCGGGAAGGTCAGAACGGGGGAGACATCGGGCAACTGAAGATAATCCTGCACAACAAACGGTCGAGAAGGATCAACTCGAACGGATTTTCAAATTCCGATAAAATTGACTTTCACACCATAAAGTTTATTATGGGTTATATATCAGGAAAGTTATGATAACTGCATCTATTTGGTTGCTTTAATTTTATAATGGTGTGTTTATGCGTCTTACCTTTGCCTACTTACTGCGTTTCATTGAAATTATAAATGGTTTTGTTTTTAAGTTTTTTTGTGTCTGCAATGCAAACCAGATGTTTCTTCGGTGGATAACGAATTTCTAATTGTAGAATAATCTTCACGTAATAAGTGAAAAAAAATTATTTAAGTTAGACATCATAACTTCTTTTTTTAGTTGGCCGTAAACTTGTAAGAAAGATAATAAAAAATAATTAAAGAAATATTCATTTCGTTGGCAAACTCATGGACAAAATTACACTGTAATTATCGATTTCGGTCATTTCTTATATTTACACAAGATCACTTTAAATATATCTATCTTTATCACATTCAACCTTTTGCAGAATAACAGACAAAAAGTAATATATTTATTAATAAAAATGAACAATTTATTTTTTTTAACCATGGCTACTTTGATTAAATTGTTCTGCTGAAATGCACAGAAAAAAAAGAGTATGTTCGGGTTTCTTTCTGCTTGCGTAAGAATGATAACTTCGACAGTACAACAAAATGGCCGCGAGATGTGTTTTGTTCGGTTCGATTTACTAGTAATAATTTCATAATTAATTATAATTAATCAGTAAAGATTATATTCAATTATTAACAAAAACTTACCAGATGACGACTCTTCCTTCACAGAATGCGGAGATACAGTGTTGTCCAGAGGTGTTGATGATAAAGCTGGCTGAGGGGTGGAAGTTCTTTCTGCAGAATCCCGACTTGTTCTACCAGTGGCAGAGGAAGGGGGTGTCTTACTGTTTCTAGTTAATGCTAACGCCTGACTCTGAAAAGATACAAGACATAATATTTTATAGAGAGTACAACAGGGTAGTGGGACCTTATTGGTAAAGAGTTTTATTATAAATACCTTATTTTTGGCGAATAGAGAAAAGTAGGGAACATTGGGGTAAAATTTTAACGTTTCCATGGGCTACTCTTTACCACTTGTTTGGAAAGAAAAGTGGCTATACTGTAGAAATTACATTACCTTTAGTATATAATTAATTTAATTTTTTTTCTAGTAATCTTATAATTTCGTTTGTCTTTTCTGGTTTTATATACTTATTACCATTTAAGGAAGAATTAGCAGTGCATTTTCTATATCTGTTGCATATAATAAAAGTTTTAAGATCGATTGGGGTTGGATCCCCGTTCAAAATATATCAGAAACTATCGCGGTGGCCCAATATTTGCATGGCAAAGAATCAATCATTCATTTTGTAGGTATATAGTACGTTTTATGCATTAAATCTTGTAGTAATGGTTTAGAAATGGGTGTAAAACTGGATATTTTTGAAATAAGAAAGTGCATATGTGCTCAACTTTAGTTCAATCAGAAAATAACAATACTTCGGTAGAAATATAGTTTGGTATTATACCATCAATTTTCGCACCATTTCGTGCACTCAAGGAATAATTGTGTATGCCTGGAATCTGGGATAAATGTTTTGATTTAAATTAAAAAAGAACAATTTTCATATTTTTAAAGTATATTCTTAACATTACTTCTGTCAAGCGTCAGAAAACGACTAGTGAAATTTACAGCATGTAAATTTAGTTTCTTTGTATGAATGACCAATGTGATTGGTTAGTTTTATATTCTAACTAGGATGGATATGAAATTATATTCGTTCAGTTAACCAGAATAGCCCATTTTTCCAATTACTTTAGTGTAAAGGAAAAAGCACATTTCCAAGTGGGAGTAGAAAAAATTATTATTCTTGCATAATTTAGATAGATACGATGCAATGAAATTTCTCTACTTTAAAATTTTATTTCTGAAAAATTAAATAAAATAATAAAATCACCTTTACAAGGCTTTGCAAAACCCACTCTTACCAATTTTGATCTATTAGATAAATCTGAGCAGTAGTTCATCTACGTTATATTAATCTGGGTTAAGTGGGGTCAAGCAGCATATGAATTCCTGAATATATCAACCGATTTGTTAAACGTAAGTAAGCAATAAAATATTATTAAAGCAGGTGTAGATATATTTGGTTACATTTTCGCAGTTTTATATATGTCTTTTAAACTGGTAAATATTTGACAAATAATGACCATCATTTAATACAATTTGGATATACTAAAATGCATGCATAAACCAAAAAATTTTTTTGGTTGAATTTGAGAAATTGTATTCATATACCTAAAGTGTGTCCAAAAAAGTATGCAACATATGAGAAATTTTTTATTAATAATTTCTAAGAAAATGTTATTCCTGACAGTGGCGTAGCCAGAGGGGGGGGGGGGGGGGCGCCCACCCCCCAAATCGAAAAAACCAGAAAATTTAAAATATAATTTGGAAACGAAATAACGTCAACCCTATCAATAACGCACCAAATAAAATAACACATCATCTTACATTATACAAAATGCTTGCAAGACAAACTGCCATCCACACAAATCTTACAACTTTTAAATACACCTGCGGCGCGCGACACCCTCTTCGGATTTTATTTATTAATTTAAGAAGATTTATTGGTGTTTACATGCATAATCTTTACATGACTATGGCTTCTAATAATAATTATCGATTATAGTTAATATATTTTTTTGGTTTTCAATAAATAAAAAATAAACCTTATTTTTAATATTTTTTTGTTCAGTTATGCTTATTTCATAAAGTTTATTTATAAGTTTTTAATTATTTATATTAGTGTATGTATTAGTATAACTCCCTACAAGTTTCTTTAAAAATATTATATATTTTAAATTTTTTTTTATGGTCCAAAAGGATTTTTTGGGCGTGGCGCTAGTTACTCGATTTCAGGTCCTTTTGCCCCCCCTCCCCCCCAACTAAATTTCTGGCTACCCCACTGATTTCTGATAAGGAAAATGATATTTTAAGGAAAGAAATTAAAATTAAGATACACATAACTTAATATTCGTATTTAGACTAAGTTTTTAATTTGCAACATTTCCACAAAAAATGGTGCTGTATTTTTCATAAATATGGTACTTTACTCCTAAGGCAATCTCGAAAAATTAGCCGCAAGTAAGGTCTGAAATATGTGTTTGTCTTAATGCATACACTAACTTTTATCAAGAATAAAATTTTTTAAGAAATCGGTAGTAAAAAAATTTAACTATATGTTGCATACGGTTTAGGACACACTGTATATCATTTAAAATCTGGAATCGAAATTTGTTATTTATCGATAACATACGGAATGGAAGTCTATATTCTGTATTACATTCATAAATAATAAAATAGGTAAATTACAATGAAGTTTAAAGAGAAATTTAAATTTTCAGGAAAAACTATGTAATTTAGCAAATCATTTTTGCAATTTAATTTGTAATACAGTAAAATGCAATTTTTTCAAAATTAAATGGCGATACTAATTTTTTTCTTAAATATGACAATAATGAACTTTAAAATCACTTATTTTTGTTATTTGGTCTCTATTTGCCCAAAAATATTTGTTGTCTAAATTTACAGTTAGAAAATCTCCTCAGCGACATACAATTAACTTTTTTGACGTGAACATTTTCGTCAGCGTAATTTATGAATATTTTTTACGCTGGACTGACGACGATTAGTTTTGTTTTTAAACTTACATATTGTATCTAAACACTTCGTTTTAAATAAACTATCTTCCTTTTTTTTAAATTTCCTGGTGAGTTATTTGCTTCGGCGACTTGTTTTTACAGCAATTTATAATTTGATTGAAATCACGATTAAAATTGAAAAAAATCAGTAGATTTAAATCGTCGCAACCCTGACTGTACCTAATTTTTAAAAATATTACAAGTGACATTAATCTGATATAAAAGGTAGCCAACGTCTCGCCAAAAACGTCAGACCAGTAAAGCCAGAAGCTGCTTTAATAAATTAATACAAATCTTACATTTTTACAAACAATAATTTTATTGTTAAACTAGAACCTGGAAAAGCAAATTTATATTACATTATATAAAAATATTATCCATTGTTCCGTTACTAATGCTCGTATTTATTTTATCCCCCAAAAAGCTTGAATAAAGTTACTTAATTAGCATTCCAAACAAAAGGTATAATAAACGTTGTTTGCTTTAACATTTATACAGCCAACCTAATCTGGAGAAGTATACGTACAAAACGACTCTACTGAAGATTATTTTTATAAATACAAGTATGCTGGAGTTGCTCTTGATCAGCTTAGTTAATAATTTCAAAGACTAAGAATGCTTAGAGCTTAAAAATCGGGCATACAAATGCTTGTTATATAGGGATTAAACGAATTATGATTCATGGGGATCTTCTTATATCTTGCCGTTTCGTACAAAATAAAAAGGGGAGATGCTCGGGATAGAAAATGAGAGGGTTAGACGACCTTATCATACGCCGCATGGACTCGATCACCCCTTATTCTTGGGGCTATATTTAAGTGGTTTATACGCATCCTTAGTGCATCCACAAAATAAAGTGAACCTTTGTTTTCGAGGTATGCTTCAATAGTTATTTCCTTGTCACTGGATATCTAGTAAGTGTTATACATGATAATATTATTCTTGGCAGTCAAATAATTATTATGGCCACACACAATTTTATTTATTCAAAATATTCCCTTTAATGAATATACAGAAACTACGTAAATAATAAACTTCAGGTTGTTATACCCTGTTAGTATTTTCTCATGAAGTAGATAATACAGTCCTTCAAAATGTTTATTTTGCTTTGATTGAATTTCTTTTGAGCTTTGAAATTTATTTGTGGGAAAATTCGTGTCATTACTCTTCCTTAATATATTTTTGATTTGCAAAAAAGAGTAATAAAGCAAGATCTAGAGATAAACCATTTTTTATTTTACTAAAAAAAAATGCTATTAATCAATATCTATGGGGGAGGGGATACACACATCAACCAATACATCAGTTAAAGTTTAGTTTGGAATAAATAATTCATGGTTGTCCTTTCTTGCCCTTCTTTTGAATTAGGCTTTTCACTTCTTTGTTCGCTGCCAGAGTCATTCCTGAGGGGACCTACAGCTTAACATGGGTTCCGAACCACGATCCTCAGTCATGCGACACTCCCCCCCAAGGGGGGAAGTGTGTACCTTCGTCCGCACCCCACGAGATATCCGATCTCATCCGGCCTGGGTGAATGGGGTGGGTTGGGAGATGATACATTTTATACACTCTTCCCTGCATTTTTAAACCTGCTAAATTTCAGACATACTTTTTTTTTTATTGTGCGTATGCCCACTTCGAGAATGCTAAATGGCCTACCAAATATATTTTTTGAACAAAAGGATGCCTTTTGTTGGGTACTTTTATTTAGTGAAATAATATTTTTTTACTTTATATGATTGGAACCATACAGAGTTTCCAACTTCGTATTTTTTTAATCAGCAAAACACTAAAAGAATGCTTTTTGGGTTTGTTACCGAGAGCATTAAAAACAGTAGGTTGGTAATTTAATTGTAAGTATTGGTAACTTCCGTGCTTTTAAACACTACATTCATACTCTATGTTTGGCCCCGGTATATTCCCAAAAATTTAAACGCTGCATTTGGCGATTATGATTAAAATAACTAGTCCAGGAAGCGGGTCCAAGCCTCAAGCGATTATTCGGCTCTACCGGATAAATTAATGGGATATTCGGTAGGGTTAATTATTTTAAAATAAACCTGTTGTTCACGAATTTTTACTTCGGGGTCATTCCGAGCTATTCTAATATATTAAGTTAAAAAAAAATCCGATTTTGATAATAACCAATGTACGGAAATGGCGATCCAATACGATCAGTATTACTGAAATCAAAATTTAAAAAATAGTAATTGAAGTAAAATATTTCTATTACCAGAAAGCAAATATAATACTGGGCATTCGCAATTCGCATTGTAAAAACTACAAGCACCCGCGTGGTACTCCGCAAATTTAACACACACACAGGGAAGAGTTCTATCATCGGTTTGATCTGTGCCAGCAGATTCATGGGGCACAATTTCAACAATTGCTATTCTAAGAAAGTGACATTACAGTTTTTAAGTTATTGTTAATTATTGTTCCTTAAATAAGTTTTTATTAAATTTCTGACACATGTGAAAAAAATATATGGATAAATTCCTTTTTCGATAAGCTTTCCAAAAAGGTGCCATAAGTGGTATCCTCTTATTTGAAAAAAAATTGATTAGGGCTGCGGCCCCTCTTTGGGGTCCCAATATTTTTTACATGACAATTGCGAGGTCCATAAAAAAAATTTTGAGGACGTATTTTTTTTATTTTAGAGAAATCCTATTCCAAGAGCTGCTATAAGCTTATAAGCAGCGTTCCATTTAAAATCCCTACCCATATACAGGGTGATTCCTAAGTTGATACTTCTTTTTTAGCTGTCTATAAGGCATTAAAATAAACAACATTTTCAAATACCTTTTTTGAACAAACTCAAAAATAAAATACATTAATTTATTACACTATGGATCAAATACGGTCCTGCCTAACTTGTCCGTTGAATAACATTAGGAAGGTACAGGATGAGCCCGCAAAGGAAAGCGTTCTGCGTATAATCTCGAAGCAGCAGCTGCACTTTGAAGACACTCACCGTAAATTAACACCACATCAACTAGTTCATTGTTTTCAAATTTTACCATTTTCACGTGTCACCAATTTAAAATGAACTTGCTTCAGAAAAACACACCGCAGCGGATTGCCAAATAAATAACTGACCACCGACCCAGTAAATTGCATGACCAATAAGACAAAAACAACAAAAAGTATAGCAGGCTAGATTTTAATGCTCAGGCCCGCACTTAGATTTTTAACTTCTGTATCTCGCCTATTTTTAAGTTTAAAAAAAAAAGGTATTTGAAAATATTGTTTATTTTAATACCTTCTATACACAGCTAAAAAAGAAGTATCAACTTAGGAATCCCCCTGTATAATTACAATAATGACATAATAAATATTTTAAAAAATTTGAAAAAACTCATCGTTAAATATCATACATCGGTATTCACAGTTGGAAAAAATGTAACATCGCCTATTTTGGGACCAAATGGTACAGTTAAGTTCAAAAATGTTGTACAAGACTTTTATAGTACTTATATACCTTATTGGGTAAATATAAAAAATGTTATTTCAGCAATGACGTTTTGATTTTAATTCATAGTTAACCTCAAAGTCCTCAATACAACAATTTTATGAACACGACTGGATAAAATAAAAACTCATAAAGTAATAAAACTAAATTATCAATTAAAGCTTGAAACTGTTGCTTCTTTGTTATGCAGAAAACTTTTCTATCCCTCCTCCTACTTTAATTGGCTGAAGATTTGAGTATCTTGAAAAAGTAAAACCATTGAAATAGAAGTAGAAACTAAAGAGACTTACAAATCTCCCATCAGCTTGGAATAACCCTCTAAATCCGTCATCAATTATGGATGTATTATTAAAACGCAGCCAGTTCTACATTTAATCGAGATTTAACAATACATGAAGTAAATATAATAAGTGTAAAAAAATTATTGTTAAATAGTTATAATACAGAATAGGACAGGAAGTAATTTTGAAAAACATGTGTAACAGCAAGTTTGTTAAAAATGTTAAAAAATTAGTTAGGGTCAATTTAGGTAATAACTGTGTAAAGTCGATGTATGTCATTTTTTTAAAGTTGTTTTGGCCGCAGAAAGGAAAGAAGCAGAATTCGACAAGCCCTCAGTGCGGCATTGGGGTGAGCCTTTGGTCTTACTTGATTGTAAATCCTAATAAAACAATTACGAGGTTAACCCCACTTACTATACTATTATTCCCTAAAAAAGGTTTTTTTACCTGTAAATAAGGAAATACGAATCCCATACTGTAAACGATAATATGGTAAAATTACAATAAATATGTTTGGTTAGTTTTGGCCACCAAATATCACATCGAAATTACATTCTAATTGTAGTTTTACATTTATTAGATAATAAAGTTTTAATTTTGTAATTTATAAATTCCTCTTAAAAATCGCTATGAAATTTTAATAAAAATAATGTACTTTTTTTTCTAATTCGTCTTTTTACCTCTTCGTTCGCTGCCAGAGCCATTCCCAAGGGGACCTACAGCTTAACCCGGGTTCAGAACCACGATTCTCAGTCATGCGACACTCCCCCCAAGGGCTAACTCTCGAGTTCTTGCACCATTGCAGGACCTACCGATTGAGGAGTGTGTACCTTCTTCCGAACCCCACGAGATATCTGATCTTATCCGGCCTGGTTACCGGCGTAAATGGGGTGGGTTGGAAGATGATACATTTACACTATTCCCAGCATTCTTAAACCTGCTGAATTTCCTACATACTTTTTTTAATGTGCGTATGCCCACTCCGAGGATTGAACTCGGACCGCCAAGATCGAATGACAGTAACTTACCTCTGAGCCATTACAGTGGTCTAATAATGTACTATAACATTTTGTTTAAAGTTAGATAATGTAAATTCATTAAATAAACAATAATTATCGTTGTAACTTAAATTAAAAATTTTAGTAATTTTGTAAATTGTAGATACTTATACCGTACAGGGAAAATTCAAAAGCATTCATTAAATCCAGTAAAATCTCATAACCTACCGATATTGATTCAACAAGTCACATGGCTTTTATAAAAATATCTATAGGAATTCACGTAATATAAGAATTAGAAGGGGAAAAGGGAGTATTTTTCTGAAACCTTAAAAACACTGTAATTTTTAAACAAGTTATTTTGTAGATATGGAAAAATTACCAATGAAAGTCCACAGCAAAGATATTCGCATTTCAATTTAAACATCTAAGTCGTAAGAGTTAATAATTTTATCTCTTATCATGGAAGTTTTATAAAAATTAAGAAATATTAAATACTGCTAATCTTCTACCGTCTCTTAATTTTATGTAATAATAAGCATGTTTAATTGTAATAATAAGTGTATTTTATTTAAAAATAATTATCTTATACATCCTAGATTAGCAATTAACACAAAATACATATTTGTCACAACCAAACGACTATACAAAGAATTTTGTTAATAGCAGCTTAGGTTAGGTACGATGATTTGGTAATATTAGGGATAATGACTGTTTGCGCACAGTAAATTTTAATCTTTTCTAAAATAAAGTCAAGATAAGCAAAAAGCAAGGCAAAAACAGTAGTTGTATGAATTATGTGGGATTAGTGACCTATACTGGATGTTCCACTTTTTAAAATCGCTTTAAAATATTGCATGATATAAAGGGGTTGTCAATTAGGCTTTTTACCTCTTCGTTCGCTGCCAGGGCCATTCTCGCGGGGACCTATAGCTAAACGTGGGTTCCGAACCACGATCCTCAGTCATGCGACACTCCCCCCAAGGGTTAACCCTCGGTTTCTTGCGCTATCGCATGACCTACCGATTGGGGAGTGTGTACCTTCTTCCGCACCCCACGAGATGCCCGATCTCATCTGGCCTGGTTAACGGCGTGAATGGGGTGGGTTGAGAGACGATACATTTAACATTCTTCCCTGCATTCTTAAACCTACTAAAATTCGGACGTATTTTTTTTATTGTTTGTATGCCCATTCCGAGGAT
Organism: Polydrusus cervinus; assembly: GCA_935413205.1. Taxonomy (NCBI): domain Eukaryota; kingdom Metazoa; phylum Arthropoda; class Insecta; order Coleoptera; family Curculionidae; genus Polydrusus; species Polydrusus cervinus. The sequence goes on from OW284520.1 coordinate 4,372,281, forward strand.
CGACTCACCGCTGAGCCACTGTCGCATATAAAGGGGTTCAATATAAAATGTAGATATTGTAAAATGGGCTTTAAAGATCAATAGAATAGTTATTAAAATAAATTAAATAGGGCTTTTTTGTAGTCCACGTTGACTCCTATAATTTACAGATCCGTATTATTTAAATTCTGAAACATTTTACGTTTTAAAGGGTTAGATTTATTGTTTTGATAAAAGTGGTAATTTGAAGCAATTTAAAATAAGTTAACCTTTCTAACAACTTTGTCACTAAAGAACAAAATCACATTTTTTAAAAAGTTTTCGCACCAATGCGCGCAAAACATTTGTAAAACTCCAATTTTTCTCGAATTTGTAATTTCAATTTGGCCCTTAATGCCATTTTTAAGCCCTATTTTTCTATATACAGAATGATTTTTCCATTTCGTTCCATTAACAAAAGCCATTGTTTAGTAGACAAAGAAAGCATTGGACCAAAACATTAATATTAAAAAATATATATATTAATTAAAATAATGGATTTTAGGTTTTGAAAAGATAAAGCATCTCCTGTATATTAAATGTTAAAATAAATACCACATTTCAATGGACTTTTAACAATTTTAATTTTGTGTAATCGCGGGTTTTTCATTTAAATATTATAATATTTAGTCTAGATTTGGGCAGTGAATTAATAAAATACATTTAAAATATATGGAATATAAAATTATTTTCGTAATTAAAAACCCATTATAAAATATAAAATTATTATTAATATTTGGCTAGTAATAATGGATTACCGGTTACCTTTTATCTACAATGTGGATTTCAATGTTCAATTTTAAATTTGATTCAAACGCAGTAATTCAGGGACGTACCCCCACGCTGGGGGCGTTTAACACACACAAAATGTGCCGTTGTTAAATAAAATGTGCAGTTAATTTGGTTCAATAATTATAATTCACCATTGTAAATTAAAAAATATATTTTCTACTACCACCTGGATATTTGCTGTTTCCCTTACACTTGTGACGAGAAAAGTAAGCTATTCCAGTTAACTGTACGGCAAAATTTCATATTCAAACATCGATTTGTTGTTTTTCCAAAACCAAAGAGGGTGCCGGAGCGTGGATACACGGAGTAAGACCGGAGAAACTGCGTTTTTCTCTCTGGGAAAGTCTCCCACAGTGTTCCAAGCAGAAATCTACGCCATATGGTAATGTGCGTACGAAAACAATAGGAGGGGTTACCTCAATAAGCGGATCCGTATTATATATTCGGACAGTCAGGCAGCCCTTAGATCGCTAATATGCAACAAGGTAACTTCAAGACTGGTATGGGAATATCAAGAGGAACTGGAGGCCCTGGCAAAAGTAAACAAAGTAATACTGCAGTGGGTACCAGGACACGAAGATATTACAGGAAATGAAAAAGCCGATAAATTTGCAAGAAAAGGCTCAGAAAATACATTCATTGGTCCAGAACCGGCACTCGGAGTACCAAGGTGCACAGTACGAGATGCGATAAAGCGATGGATCAGGAGTGAACACAAAATCCACTGGAACAACAGACCATAGGCGTAGTTAGACGGTCAACACTGGGGGTGCTGAAGTCCTAAAAAAACAGATTGTGTGTATTTATTTAATTGCAATATATTTAAAAATGAAAACGAAATAGGTATTTTATTTTACCTTAAAGAAAAGTAAAAGAAAACTATTACGTTCAAAACTAACTTCATGCATGTATATCTAGTATAACGTATAACCTACCCACAAATCCACATTACATTAAACAAAATCAGTATTTGTTAATTGAAATACCGAGGAAGGGGAACTTAATAGAAATATTTAAATGAAATTACGCCTGAAGTACCAATTTTCTGCTTCCCTATTCTGGGTTCTTAATAAATTATTGTAGAACCATTTCCACATCAATTTTTTTCTCAAAATTATTTTTTATATTTAATATTGCTAGAGTACTAAATCTTTTTTGAGTCATGGTACTTTTCTATTAATAATACCCGTGAACCATACGGTACACAGAGAGAAATTTGGAACAGATTTCGCAACTACCTTATTATACTTGAATTTGTACCAGAATTCGAATGCTTGAAATATTAATATGAAACATTCATTACATAGGTATAATGTATAATATTATAAAAATAGGTTAGTTCTAAAATTAGCCTATGGCCTATATATTGTAAATGTTAATTTTTTTGGGGGTGCTAATTTAGATTTCGGGGGTGCTTAGCACCCCCAAGTACCCCCCTAACTACGCCTATGCAACAGACAGGGATTACACCACAGCAAAAGCTTTATTGGAGTTGCTTCAAATGCACAAAAATCAGCTGAGAACCAGAGAATTCTGACAGGACACATGGCTGTCAAGAACCGTCTGCACAGAATGCAACTGTACAATGGAGATCTTGACTGTAGATTATGCGGACAAGACAGGGAAACTGTATAGCACATAGTTTGCCATTGCGAGTCACTAGATCGAAAGAGGCAACAAATATTCGGACAACCAAAACTGGAACCAAAAGACATCCTTACCCTCTCCCCAGTTGACCTACCTACACAAACTAGTGCAATGGGCCAAACCTGACCTAAGTGCATTCGGCGCACAAACGGGCTCTCGAAAAAAAAATCTGTTCGTTTTGGTCGTTGGGTGTAAACCTGTTCCATCCAATGCAAATAACTACAGTCGTATCGATTTAAGTGCCCGTTTAAACAAAACGTAGGTTTATCAGAAAATAAAGTGTGGTTGACAAAGTTGATATTTTAATTTAATTTATTCATAATAACTTCGCAGCACCAAATTCTGCCATCAAAATCGTCTTCACTTAATTCTTGTATATTCAGTTACTTTTATATGGTTTAAATTTCTCCCTTTTGGTAACTTTTCGAATGAAATATCGACTCATGTTATAACTTAAAGCCCTCTGTTGATCGATAGTATTGGATTTTTTATTACATCTGATATGAGATTTAAGGACTTTTCATCACTAGTAACGCTTGTTGGTCAATCTTTGACAACTCTAGTTTCATGAAAACCGATATAAAAAAGTACAAAACTGAAAGCAACAAAATGTTAGGTCTATTTTTACTCCACTTCCCCTCCGTTTGACACCATTTTTAAAATATCGACATTTTGGAGATAACAGAGTTCACTAAAACTTCAAGATTTCGGATTTTTATCATCGACGGTTTTGAAAATATTTAGTAAAAACCACCATCAGAGTCTCCTCTTTAGGGGATTCTAGCTCGGTGATTGGGGGACATAGGAGAAAATCTTATATAAAGTTCTAACCATATTTGGATCCAATCTTCCTAAATCCTAATTATTGGTCATACCTTTGAGGACACCCTGTATATACAAATAAAAAATTTTAATATTTCGTGCCCGCCTCTGCAATATCTCTTTTATTTCAAAACCCAGTTTAAAAAAATAAAAAATGGTGAAATTATTATTTATTATTGTAATGTTGAATTCAGTATATAATATGCACACATTTTAAATCTCTGTATTATTGGAGCACGAATGATATCAGGCTTGCGGAAATAGTGGTAATCCCACTCACAGGAAGCATAATACACACTACGGATAATCCTGATATATAAATTATTTTATAAAACGTTCGGCTTTTATATTTTGGTTAAAATTGGTCAAAATGGGTGCTTTTGTTTGATATCAATGCTATCATACTGGTACATACTCGTTACAAACAATATTAAAATTAAATATATTTACGTATTATATCTTTAATTTTTGCACCAATTCGTGCATTCTTTGGAAAAAATTGGTATTATGCATTGGCTTTAAAACAGCCTGTATTGGACATTTTCTTAAAAAAACATTTATTCAATTCATAGATAAAGATTTATAGTGAGATTTGCGAAGTTTTGCGAAGCCTCAAAACCTTAAGGTTAGGCGAACCAATGCTAAAACAATGATGCATACGATTAATCTATTTTTAAATTGGCCTTCATCATAATGCAAATTGTTACATGTTGTTTGCGTGACTGTCGTCACGTAACCATAGTAACGGTGAATATCAAAGCCATGTTGGGTGTTGGGTCTTCACTTGCTTTGAGCTAACGAACACGGTCGGCTGGGGCGCGCCAAAATGCACGAGTGTTTATAATTATTGTCCATCGGAGTTAACCGTGGCCCTATTATGCATAGCTACATTCGAATTAAATTAATACTATTAATTCGAACATAATTATTTTTTAAGGGCTAAAATGGTAGCTGTATTGGTACATTAATATTTATAATAAATTGTCGAAAAACATTCTTCCTGGTTTTATTTGTTTTTTAGTGAAGAGCCCCTTCACCTATTTCACCTGACGAGCCGTCACTGATAATGGGCAACATTCTAAACAACTTGTAGCTTTAAGATAATACTCACTTTCTGAATTTCACCGTATAAATCTGAATACAAAACAGATTTAATTATATGCAAAATTCAAAATATTAGTTTAATTATTTTAAAATCGACATTACTTTAATAAAACATATGTATATAGATATTGTATATTTTAAATTTGGAACTGAAATGATTGTGCTACAGAAAATGAAGCCATTCAATCAAACAAAAATAATATGGTTTTTTTTACTGGCCCTTTAATGAATATTTGGGGATATCTGCATTTGAAAACAAATTTATGACAATTTAAACAACTGTTTTTAATTTAATCCACAACTTAATCCAACCTTCACCTCGACAAAATTAATCAATTACTACTTAAGATGCATATTATGAACTGCTCTATCTATATACCGCATATATATTCCCAAATCAATACAGCTTGAATTGTTGCAATATTTATTACAAACTAGCTAAAGTGCTAGAGCATTATATATTATAGCACGCCACTTCTCTGGTTTAAATTTGGCGAACTACTCGATTTGTACATTCATTTTTGGTCAAATTGATAACATGAAAAAATGCACAATAAAATTTCTTGAATAGAAATCAATTGTTATCTATTAACAGGTATTCGGACAATTCTAAAATTGTTATTAATTCGCTATGCAAGCAAAGTCGTAATTTTTTGCATTGCCCCGCGCCTCCCCGGTATATTTTAAGGTATTTGGATTAGATTCAAAGTACCATTCTGCGTACAACCATATCTACCTTAAAAATAATATTATTAAAAATAATAATAGTTAATTTTTTTCATTACAAAATATACGTGGAATTTTATAGAGAATTAAAAAATTATATAGTATATAGAGTGTTCCATTTAAGAAAAAGTATGTTGAATATGCTGACTATTTGGAACATCCTGTGTCATTTAAAATATCTTTAAATTGTAGATCTAATGCCTCCTTATAATTCTGTTATTGAAAAATATTAAAAAGTTGAGTAGTTAAGCTGCTATGGAATACTGCGTTGAGAGCTGGCCACGCTGTATATATCAGTGGCGGCTTGTCAGGTAAAGTAGGTGAAGGGCTCTTCACAAAAAAAAATAAAACCAGGAGGAAGGTTTTTCGACAATATTAAATATTAATGTACCAATACAGCTACCATTTTAGCCCTTAAAAAATAATTATGTTCAAATTAATGATATTAATTTAATCCGAATGTAGCTATGCATAATAGGGCCACTGTTAACTTCAATGGACAATAATTATAAACACTCGTGCATTTTGGCGCGCCCCAGCCGACCGTGTCCGTTAGCTCAAAGCAAGTAAAGACCCAACGCTCAACATGACTTTGATATTCACCGTTGCTATGGTTACGTGACGTCAGTCACTCAAACAGCATGTAACAATTTGCATTAAGATGAAGGGCAATTTAAAAATATATTAGTCGTATGCACCATAGCATTGGTTCGCCTAACTTTAAGGTATTTATTTTGAAGCTTCGCGAAATTTACGGTTGTAGATATCGTTTTTATTTGATTTACTGTGTGATTAAAAAGTTTTGCTCTTATTTTTCAGTTAATTCAGTAGTGGAGGATAAGAGAGACGTTTTGTTACACGGGTTTTAGTCAATGTTTGTTTAAGCCCCGCACTATACCTCGCTCTTCACCATTTTTTAAGACCGCGAACCGCCACTGGTATATATCATTTTAGGGTGTTTCCACTTGCTCCCCAGTTTGTTTCGAAACGACAGAAGCTCTCGACTTTATTTCTAGATATATTTGTTTATGGAGAAACGCGGAAGTATTTTTCGTACATTAAGTTTTATGCTATTAGCAAATGCCAAGATAAATATTTCAAAAAAGTTGCAGGCGTTCGAAATTTCCCCAGTAAAATTTAATAACACAAATATATATAGAACTGAATTTTCTTCAAGTTTACACCATTTTTCTTGAATTCATTATTTAATTTTCTTATAATTTACCTTGTTTTGCCACTTGCTTCAACTAGTAAAAAATAGATTTTATTAAACTCTCAATTCTCACTCTCAATTTATTTTTACATACAAAAAAAAGGTTTAAAAATTTGTTACAAATCGATCCGCTTATTTTTTATTATATTTAATTACGTTATACAGGGTACAGTTTTGAATTCAATATTGGTGGTATTATTTTAACCCTAAATATTAACTACCCCCCGTAAATTAAACCGGTAAAAATTAACAAAACCGCTAAAATTGGCCAGGCGTGTAGCACTGTCCAACTCCGGAAGAAATGTCGTTTTTAACTCGTACCTAATGCGTGTTGGCCACCTGTTTAATGCCATACTCCACCCTAGTGTTAGTAAATTTTCTCCCACAATTTTGTCGTAGAACGGTTAAACAATGCCACGCGATGAAGGGGCATGGTGGATATAATAGATTATCAAGTGAAATGAGCCGTTTTTTGGAAAGTACAGTAGGTCTGTAAAGGGTTTCTAAAAATAAAAACATATTTTTATTTTTTACTTTTTTAAAATTTATACCTCCTAAATTTTACCTCCTAGACCTCTCCAGTTATCTCCAGTATTCACATGAAGACGACTGGAGATGCTTACCAGTGGAAACGTAGTTATTCAAAACAAATAAAGACGATACAAGTCCAAAACTCTACTGCATGTTCTGTACAGAAAGAATCAACAGTAGTAAAATACAGTTTTCCTTAATTTTAAACACTGGATAAAAACGTGAAATACACCAGTTATAGAGGCCGTTAAGGTGCATATTTTAAAAATATATTGGGGCGTACACGATTGCCCAAAGAACTTCTTCATCATTCATACCCTTGTTGATGGAACATCTAGAGCGTCCACAACTAAATTCCTTAATTAAAATATTAGTTGAAAAAGACTTCATTTCTTTCCGTTTAACTTAACAATCCACTTCAAGCATGGACTGTTTCTTCAATTATAATCTAGATTTATTATCCAATATTTGTGGAATATTTTATAAAAGAATACATACATTATTATTACTTTAATTTTCTTTTATTCAATTAATCTTATAAGCAAAAAATGCAAACATACCGCTTTTAAATATAAGCCTTTAATTGCATATAGTGTTTTTTCTGTTTATATATTTCAGTAGCATTTATGGTCTGAATCGAACTAGTATGTTAAAAATGCAGATATTTTAAAAGTGACGCCAAACGTAGGGAAAAGCAGAGTGAAAATACACTTTTGACATTAATTTTTATACTTTTTATATCAACTTAATAAATCGGCCGGGACTTACGTATCAAGTATAATATTTGTAGTGGGTATCAAATAGATTTTTCAAATTAAAAAGGTAATGCAATAACTAAATAATAGTATATATAGTTGGATTCAGTGCATAAACTGTCCAAATTTAAAATTTTTATTTTTTAAGGATCCCTCAGATCAACGCGGTACGGAGGTAGAGGTGACGGTGCCGGTGGACACCCAGCGGTACACCACGTTCTTTCTTTTTTTGCTATACACACTGGCATGGTGCGATTTCTATTATTCTGTGAATATAACCTCCAAAAATATGGCAAAACCACAGTCAAAGTCAGACCTCGGCAGTGGCTCAGAGGTGAGGTACTGGCATTTGAGTCGGCAGTGTGAGTCGCGCCATTTACCGCTGTGTTCTGTGGCACCGCGGCGAAACTTTCACCGCAGCATCGCGTTCTTTTGGGGGATCCTTAAGATCTACCTGTAAAAATATTGAGAAAAAATTTCGGCTCATCTGGAAAATAATAATTCGTCATCACTTGGAGAAGAACGTAGAAGGAACAGTGACATATGACCTTTAAGCACAACACTTTTTTCCATAGAGAATTAACTTCACTGGCTTTTATATATTTAAATATATAATATTGATCATCAATAAAAGTAATGAATAGTATCCTAAATAATAAAAATAGTATTAAAATTTGCGGATGTCGCACATTCGCATATTGCTAATTTTTTGTCCACAAAATTGGCTAAAAGTAAATGAGAAAATATTATATGTTTGGATTAAAATGATGAAAATTTGTGATTACGCTATACATGTTTTATAAAATCGTTGGATAAATAAATTATTTGTAAAATATGAAAAATTATACGATACACTGGTTAACAAGGTTTTTTGTTTATTGTCGTTCGTTTAATGATAAATGATACTGGTATTCGTTTTTAGGACATTTAAAATAAACTCAGTTAAATAAACTGTAGGGAATTAGAACAAATAATTTTTTGCAGGATGTAAATTAAAATTCCTAAAAACACAAAACTGCATTATGCTTTTATCCATGCAGCAGATGCGGATCCGGGGGGGTTTCGCCCCCCCCCCCCCCTGAGCCTTACCAAATAGGTGTTTTTTTACTGTAAGTCTTAAATATTGTAAGACCTGGCAAGGGTCAGAATTTTTTTTAGAAGTCACTTTTGAGGGTAAGAAGATTTTTTGAGCAGGGATACGCCCTTTTTTTTAGAGGTCACTTTCTTTTTATTCCCACTCTCAGCAAAATTCTGGATCCGCCACTGCCATGTAAACGTGGGTTCCGAACCACCATACTCAGTCATGTGACAGCCCCCAAGGGCTATCAACCCTTGGTTTCTTGCCATTGCATGACCTACCGATTGAGGAGTGTGTACCTTCTTATGCACCCCACGAGATGTCCGATCTCATCCGGCCTGGTTACCGGCGTGAATGGAATAAATTAGGAGATGATACATTTTAAACTCTTCCATGCATTTTTAAACCTACTAAATTTCGGATATACTTTTTTTATTTTGCGTATGCCTACTCCAGGGATCGAAGCCGTACCGTCACGGTCGAATGCCAGTAACTCACCTCTGAGCCACAGCCGCGGTCATATTGTATAGTCAACGATAAATAGTGTAATTATTTTTAACAGTGCATAGTCAAAATGATTTATATTTTGTATTTAAAACTCTTTAATATACTAACAAACTATAACACAATTTAATAAAATTGTAGCAATAATCTACTTTGCGTAAACCTCTTTCTTAGCTTCAGCTCCTGCTTTCTTACTAAAATTGGAAAATCTTTCTTTTGACCGCGTTAGTATGGATAAGTACTGGCTAATCCCGTTACTGGCATAATTAACTTATACCAATAGGTTAGAAACTAACACAAATCCTTATAATAGTATTTTGAAATGTGTTCTTTTAAACCAATTATAGTGTTATCCATAACTTGTTGAGGATAAAGATTTGAAAAATTACGAATTCATGACTTGGTTACACTTATTGTACCTACACAGATTAAATGTCGCATATTCATTAACTAAAGTCCTGTTTTTGGTGCTAAATAATAGAGGGTTATAGTAAAGAAACGGATCAGCCTTTGATGTAGAATACCGCCTATGTAATCAAGAATCGCTAGGACCTGTCAAATTTATTTATTTTATTTTTTCTTGGAAAAAAATTTCTGTTTGAAGGTTGATGTTCCTTGAACGGCAGTAGAGTTTTGGACTTGCATTGTCTTTATTTGTTTTGAATCACAACGTTTCAAGTAAGTATCTCCAGCCGTCTTCAGGTCTAAATAAGGGTGGTAACTGCAGCTCTATTTATACCTAGTCTATTTTAGAAAGGTGTAGAGTAATAAAAAATCATTAGGTATGCAAAGGGACTACAGAGTGACCCAACGAATATTTAAGCCACTTTCATAAATTTGCATTGATTTCATTGCAAAATTCTGTAGAAGTGCAGGTAGTACCACCCGGGTTCGGGTTAATTTATATTTTTTGCCTATTGTTATCCATTCACAAATACTGAAAATGGGTGACAAAGGCGTGCATTATGTACATAGAATTAGGTACACTTATTTTTTATTAAACATATATTATACAGAAATTAAATTATAAAAAATCATAATATTCTTCATCTGAGGAACCGTCATCTCCTCTTGACGTTATAATTAACGGGTCGATGGTCCGATCGATCAGGTGGTCAAGATCCAACATTTTCTCCTCGTCTTTAATGACATGATGGTCTGCTTTTCGCCAGTTCTCCGGTGTCACTTCCTTAATGACTTGATCAAACAGCAGTTTAACGTGTTTCATTTTGACTGTCGTGTTGTGTCTTGCTACAAATCGTTTTACTTGCGCCCATATAAGTTCTATAAGATTTAGTTCGCAATGATATGGCGATGTGCGCAGCACAGTTACGCTATGTTTTTCAGCTATATCTTCCGCGGCATATTTCATAAAACGATGTTTGTATAAATTTGCTATAGCTAATAGTTTTTTCTTTATTATAATATTATCTTATTTATTTTTTTGTTTAGTTATCATAAATAATTGAATGCACAAAATTTACCTGCGCCTATGGCCGACACCGAAATTGAGCCGAACTGGACCGAATTTCCCATTTTAATATTCTACACCTTTCTGAAATAGACTATAGACTAATGTAAAGTCTCATTAGAACCAGTACTTGTACACGAATGACGAAGGATTGACATTATTCAGGTCTTTCAAAATGATTGTGTAGGGTCTGGGTAAATCTAGTTAGAAATTTAGTCTATCAAGAGACATTTTAATGGAAAATATTGTGGGCCACTAACAAAAATCCCTTAAGTGGTTTAAAAACTGTGTAATCTATATCTTTAGATACCGACTGGTCTAAATAATAATGTTTAATATCACCACTTGAATGAATACAAATTTCGAAATGATTACAGTATAATCCGATTAATCGGCATCTCGAGTGTTTTCCCAGATTTTATATTTTCTTTGTACGACTTCCATTTTATTGATTTAAAATATTAAACCGCTATCAAAAATAAATAATATGATCTACAAGTCTCATGTTTATCCGAGATTAATCGAACATGCCGCCGTATCGTATTTTTCTACAGATAATAAATACTTTTGATAAGAAAAAACGATATAGAAATTAAATATACTAGTTTTTGAATAGAACTCTAGAAAGCGGTTATTTCAAAAAACTTCGTCATTCTCAATCAAGTAGTTTTGGAGTAGTTTGAAGCCGACAGACCGACGAAAATGGAAAACACATTTTTTCATGATTTAGTTTAACTTTTATTTTTTAACATAATCTTTCTCGAATGATAGAAGAGTTCTGGACTTGCGTTGCCTTTATTTGTTTCCCATCATAACGTTTTAACTGGTCGTCCATACAACACCAATACGGTATTTAGCTCAAAAGACACTTAAGGACGAACCAACAAGTCAAAAAGACAGGAAAAACTGTGTCTACCAGATTCCCTGTAAATGTGGCCGATCTTACATTAGTGAGACTCTAAGGCCACTTGAAACTAGGATCAAGGAACATAGAAACAATACGCTTAAAAGAGAAACCGAAAAATCAGGTGCAGCTGACCATGCCTGGACACACGGTAATCACATCAAGTAGACAGAAGCTCAAATCCTGCATAACAAACCACATTGAAGGAAGAGGAAGTTCAGGGAAGATGCTACCATATACCAGAATCCAGATTGTTTTAGTAAGCTCTCATTAGATATAAGAAATATCTGGAAATCTTTGTTAAGTAAATGTAAACTTAAAATACCGCACACGAACTAAACGCATGACTGCACCCATATCAGTTATGCTCCAGTGCATCTAGCTAGAGTAAATAGAGCTGTAGTTACTTACTTTTTTTAGTATTCACCTGAAGACGACTGGAGATACTTACCAGTTGAAACGTTAGGATGTAAAACAAATAAAGACAATGCAAAACTTTTCTATCATTTAAGAAACACATAATCTTTCTTAACGTTGACATACGGGCGTCTCTGGCTGAAATGACCATATTAAATCCAAAAAATTGGCTTTAAAATAGAACTCGATATCCTGTTTCTATTAATTATCATCTTTAAAGCAACGTCAGTTAAGGCGCTGTTTGAATCTCTGACTTTTTTCTACAATAATAAAAGAATATGAGGTATATCATTAGGATCATTACTGGAATCCAAAAATAAAGTTAAAATCCATGTAATAGGTTCTTAAGCTCGAGCTATAAAGAGAATTTTATTTTATTGGCTTTTATCCATATTTTTCTAACAAAAATATTTGTTATTTTCAGAAAAAAACCTTTTCTGTATTTAATAACTTCTCCTTAAATTATTTGTAACTTTGCTTATGAGGGTATTTTATTTCGCATAACTACTATAATTTTTTTCGTATGGTTTATTTAAAAACAAATTGATTTTCCAAGAAATGCAGAAAATAAACTTACCCAACACGGAACTAAAAACCTAATTATATTTTGTCAACCATTTCAGCTTTATTTTGATAAGTACACGATTTATAATTATTTATTAAGTCAAAACATCGACAAAAAATATGGCAAACATGGTATGCTTCCAAGAAATCAAAAAGGTGACACGAAAACTTTGATTAGTTTTGCATCGGTACTAAACAAAATAATAAGCAACTATATGCATGCCTTCGTAATATATGCTTTATGAAAAATAAACATAAACTTACCTGTGAAATATTAAAATAAACTATATTAGTATGTCAGGTATTTTCATAACGTGTCATCAAATTGGTGTTTGAGACCCTACTACTTTAGGCTTTAAATGTGTAGTTTTAGATACAAAGAATAAATTAACTGCTCACGTTACACAAATTATGAGCGATCAGATAAAAGCAGATTAATTCATTTTATATAGTTTTATTTTATCATTTATTATAGTTTAGAATTATTGATAAAAAACTAATAGACAAGAAGCCCTTTGATCTACTATAAAAAAAATGCGGTCAATAAAGCTTATGTTAAGGCGGGGCGAGGATCAAGGGGGGGGGGGGGGGGGGTGGAAGTTTCGCTCCCCACCCCTGAGCTTTACAAAATGGGTGTTTTTTTACTCTTAACCTTAAAAATTGTAGTGCGTGTGATCAGAATGCCCCCTAAAGCATCAGTGTAGAAAAAAGTATTTTTTAGAATTAGGCACATTTTCTCCTACTTTACAAATCGTTATAATTTTGGAAATTATCACTTATTTTTTAACAAAACAATTATTTATAGTCCCGGCGCCCATCATCGGACAGCGTGTTTACGAACTCTATTTATAAGTTCTCCAGTTTTAGAGATTTTTTAATGGGCAACTTTCCCTCTCTATTAGAGTTTCTAAAACTCTATAACCATATTTACTGATGGAAATATTTATCAACACGGGCGAAGCCGCGAGAATAAACTAGTAATGTGTAAATAATAAAAGAAAATACATTGTAAACTACTCAATTAGGATTAATACATTGTTGAATTTTGGTTTTATCTAGGCGATTAGAAATAATTAGAACTAAGCCATATTTTGATTCATTATGTGGACTGATCTAGTTTTAAATTTGGTTTTGTTCTTTAGCCCAGGAAATACAGCTTTTGAAATTTATATAGTCAATTTTTGCTGATTTTTTTTTATGGTACTATTATATGTGATATACTCAACATTGTTAACGATGGGAACTTAGGTTTAAGTTTAAAATGGCTTTTGGTTCTTCTTTCGAATTAGGATTTTACTTCTTCGTTCGCTGCCAGGGTCATTCCCGAGGGGACCTACAGTTTATCGTGGGTTCAGAACCACGATCCTCAGTCATGCGACGCTCCCCCCAAGGGCTAGCAACCCTCAGTTTCTTGCATGACCTACCAATTGGGGAGTGCGTACCTTCTTCTGCAACCCACACAAAACAAATTTATATATTATTAATTTGAAATATATGTATGTTATACTTTATATAATTTTCAATTACATTTATTGGACATATACTCCAGCCCCAAAATTACTGTCCCTGATTCATCGCTTTCATATAGAGTGCAGCGGGTTGTACGAAGTTAAAGGAAACAATTCCAGTGTATTTTTGAAACTCTAATAGAGCGGAATATTTATATTCATGGAATGTTTTTCCTCTGACTTCGTACAACTCGCTGCTCTGGTAGTGTTAAGCATAGGTAACCAGTTACAAAAACAAATTTAATCCAATCATGCAGAGGGGATAGGTAGTAATTTAATTTTAGAAATTTGATTTGAAACTTTGGTGAATTTCAAACGAACTTTGGGCGTGACCCCGAAAATGTTTCGCTTTCTTCACTAGAAAATAAATATAGTCCCGACTGTGCCTTTCTCCAGAAAAAACGTCCTACTTATGCCCTCTGAGCCGCCCCTCCCCCGAGCATATTTTCTGACTACGCTACTGCATGGACCCATTTATTAATATCACCACATGATAGTACAATATAATCAGAGAATAATATATATATTTCTTTCCTGATCTATTGTGCATTTATCTGGTCATTCATAATATCTTAAATTTACAACGAAGAATATACATACATATGTAGCTGTTGATAATAAAATAATGCATGGTGATCTAATTTTTATCATTTTTGGTTACATGATTACTTATAATAATAAAATTATTAATATAGTTTATTTATTTGTTATGATACTATGGCATTTCGACGGCTTTAAATAAATAAACATGTGCAACACTTTACATTAACAACAACCTTATCAAATGATATTGAAATTTGGAATGAAATTAGGACAGGATATATCATATAAAACGGGTTCAGCTTCGTTGTGTATAGCCGTTACGCAATCCAGGGCTTCTAGAGGCAATTTCAGGGGGGAGAGGGTGGACAAGAAAAAAACGTAGCCGAGGTATGCGGTGTCAATAACTTCTCCTATCAAAAGTGACTTTAAAAAAAACGCAGGATTTAGAGAGGGTGCTTGATGGGAGCCCATGGGGTCCTCTTGGGAATATAGGCCCTAGCCCGGATCCATTATAGACTTGATTTGGCCATGGAGTTGTATGAGTATATGTACTTACCATTATCTTCCAAATAATCAAAAGTTTACTAAAATCGGATAAGTCGTTTAGAAGTCACAGCTATTTACATTATTACACTTTCAATAGCTTTCCCCACTCTTATCAAGATCGGTAGCCTTAAACCAAAATGATGCAGACTTGTTTGAGCTTTCTAATGATGTTACCAAAGGTAGACCTTAATGTGAGAATTTTCCAAGAAATTTAGAGTTTTAATAATTTATTTTCAATTGTGCCCTCTTGCGAGTTTTTCGGCGTAGTATATGGTTTTCGAGATAGATTCAGTGGCCAACCTTAATAAGTGTCCATAAAAATTATCACCTGTCGTCACATTTTTTTAGAAGGTTTTGTGATAGAGTTTAAGTCCTCCTAAAAACTGACCTGAACTGTGCAGTTTTATTATTCTTAAAGAAAAATACATTTTTAGTCTATTTTTTATTTTGAGTCGTCATGCAAATGGTTTAATCGGTAGAGGTTTGTAGGTAATAACTTTTACGTAAAGAACGTGCTTTACCATTCTTAAATAAATTTAAAAATTTTCCATTTCTTTAAATTTCGTAATTTTTCTCATACCCAAGTGGGGAGGAAACCCACTTACAGCTTATCGGCGGCCTGCCTATAGTCTCTTTCAGAAAGGTGTACAGTACTAAAAGCTCATTAGGTATGCAAAGGGACTACAGAGTGACCCTACGAACATTTAAGTCACGTTCATAATTTGGCATTGATTTCATTGCAAAATTATTTCTTTTCACCACCCGGGTTTGGGTCAATTTATGGGTTTTGCCTATTGTTATCCATTCCCAAACACTGAAAATGGTGTGACAAAGGCATGCATTATGTACATAGTATTAGTTACACTTATTTTTAATTAATTATTATAAAAAATACAAAATATACATTATATAGAAATTAAATTATTGTTTTTCCGCTAAATATTCCACGGTATATTTCATAAAACGATGTTTGTGTAAATTTGCCATAGTTAATAGTTCCTTCTTTATCAAGTTATCTTTTTTTTCTTTGGTTAGTTATCATAAATAGTTTAATGCACAAAATTTACCTATGCCTATGGCCGACACCGAAATTGAGCCGAACTGGACGGAATTTCCCATTTTATTACTTTACACCATTCTGAAATGGACTAAGAATATGTTTTTCTGGAAACATCCAATTTACATTCCAGAGAAAATTAACTCAGATTTAATATGATGTATCTACATACATCTATTTATACAGTTTTTTCTATGACGCAATAAAATAAATAGGTTATTACATATTAATTATAATTAGTTTATTTGCCATTAAACTTCTTTAATTAATTAATTCTAGGTAAACAAGAAGTGAAAAAAAGCATCCGTCACATCATATAATTGGTTCAAGTAACATGAAATATAGATATTACGCACAGCCATAGGATCATTAATTATTATCAATAATATAGGGATGCCCCTGATATTAAAAATAAATCGATAAGAAAATCATATTTATTGTTGAATTATTATCACACTTTTATCTCTGAATCAGTGCATCCAGAAATTTCAAAATTTAAGAAATTTTCTTACCAGTTTGTGTAAGAATATTGTTGAACAATGTCACTCTGGACAACATCAATTTGAAAAAAGTATTTCTATCCTTTTTGACATCTTTTAATAAGTGCCTACAAAAATTATGTAAGAGCATATTTTTTTTAACATCATCAGCATAAAATTTTACAATTTCGTTTTGTACCTCCATGCATGGGCGACCCGAAAAAAAAATGTTTCTAGAGGGGGCAAATCATTTTCCAGCCCGGACAAAATCTTAAAAAATCCGAATGATATAATACCTTTTCTTATATTTAAGGTATTTTAAGGTATTTTACTTACTACCAAAACAAGCACACAAAATAAAAACATTATTTTGTAAAAAAACATAAACTGATAAAAGTATAAGTGATAAACCGAAGAAAAAAAATGTTTCTAGAGGGGGCAAATCTTTTTCCAGCCCGGACAAAATCTTAAAAAATCCGGATGATATAATACCTTTTCTTATATTTAAGGTATTTTAAGGTATTTTACTTACTACCAAAACAAGCACACAAATTAAAAACATTATTTTGTAAAAAAAAACATAAACTGATAAAAGTATAAGTGACAAACCGAAAAAAATTTTTTTTCCGATTTTAACGGAACCAATAAAAATGTATTAAGCTTAATAATAGAAATTCGTAACAAACTATTTAATAAAAACTTTTACTTGTACTTTTTACAGGATTGTATATTAATCTGATTTTTATATCCACACGTCGATACAAAATCCGCCCGGACGCACCCGAACTTAGTACCAACCCGAATAGGCCCAGAAAAATTCAAACGTCTGGTAATCCTAACAATATATTATATTTTGAAATTCAATTTTTCATCATAAATATTAACAAAAAATACAAAAACAAACATACCAATTGCAAATACATAAAAATAATGAATCACTGATATTAATTTTGGACCTGGAGTATAGTTTTAGTTCTATTAAAGAAGACAGCACGCATTAAAATACTTTTGTCTTTATAAATTTAAAGAAAAATAGTCAGAAAAATGTATCATACAACACTTAGTTGACTTATTTTTACATTTTAACTGTCAATTTAGTAAGATTTTAAATTAAAACCCCTTTAGTGAATATGTTATTAATGAAATACTTTCATTTATAACAATATTGAGGCGAATTTAGAAAAATAATATATGTTTCTGGTAGTAAAAGCACATTTCCAGACTTCAATGCACGGTGACAAACCCGAAAAATCATAATCAGACCATACAAATTTCAAAAAAATGCGCCGCAACCGCCAATCCAATCAAAGAAAATGTCGATAACGCAATGGTATCTTGTAGGAGAGAATAATTTTCTTGGCCAGCCAGGGGGGTAGCAGCGTACATCCCCTCTTCGGACGCTCATTCCTCTATGCGATGGAACACAATAATTTTAAATTTGAATCCGAATTATTAAATATGAAATCTAATATATCGATAGTTTAAATTATCTATATACCGTCATCCTACCTTCCTACAAACACTAATTATGCCTATTAAATGTTATAGCATTAAGATCTAAGGTTTAAAGTTTAAACAATTTTTTTTAAACCTTGAATATATCACCAGTGTTTAGATTTCATGCTATACCTGTACTAATAAATTATTAACTATAGGAAATATTACTCTATTTAATTGAGCTATATAAATGGATGTAAATTAGCTATCATTAAAATAAAACTTAATTATGCTGGTTTTAATTTCCATTTGTGATGAACCTGTTGATTTTTGTTCCTGCAATGGAAAAATTATTCAGGTTCCCTGCAAAATACGGTCAGGCACTTTACTCGCTAATAGAGAATATATACTTTGAGTGGTTCAACCTAAATGCAACAGTTAAACTAGAGGTTGACGATTGGATAAAGAATACCAAACTAATATAAGAAAGAAAGAGCGGTAACCTATCAAAGTGTAGAAAATGTCATATTTTACATGTCAATGTCTTGGTAGTGTTAAGCATAGGTAACCAGTGGCGTATTTAGGGGGCTGCCGGCCTACAGACACCCCCCCGAGTCTAGGAGCTCGGGTCCAAAAGTCTAAATGCAACCTAATTTCTCTTCTCACCCTTGGACACTTAATTTAAATTTGGCTTAGATTACAAAGGTCTTGTAGGAAACGTTTAGTTTTTAAACTTTTTCTTCTATAAGTCCTGTTTTGTATAGAGATTAAGGTTTCAGACGCATATCGTTTTAGTTATTGATTTATGATGCAGTTTTAAAGAAAAACGAGTAAAAAAAATAATATTTTATAGTATTTTTCTATTATATACTCGTCTGTTTCGTCTTCCCTTTTTAGAATTATTTTAAATTAACAAAAATATAACCCAATGCAATAAAATATTTTTACAACAAAAACAAAAAAAAAACTAGGTATTTATTTTTAAAGAGAAAAATTGAAGTAAACATTTTAATTGAAACATTTTTTATGGAGGAAGTGTGATAAGTTATACTTCATAAAAAAAATAGTGCAGCATTTGCACTAAAAACTGCTCTTAGATCTACGCTCCTAAAATACATGATTTCTGAAAAAATCATCAATTTTGGCGTGGTGAGCGATATTTACTTTATTTTTAATCATGAAAATTCGAGCCCGAAAAACGCGGGTTAGAGTCATACACATACGTCTTATGTTAAAATTTTGGATTGACACCAATGTTCATAATTTCCACAAATATAAAAAATGTTTTTTTTTTGTTAATAAAGAACCAGCTAGGAATATCAAAGAAAAAGGTAAAAAAAAACATTTACAAAAACAAATTTAATCCAACCATGCAGAGGGGCAGAGGTAATTATTTAATTTTCCAAATATTGATAGTCGTTAGATGAATTTTAATCGATCTTTGAGCGTGGCTCAGAAACTTTTTCGCCTGCGGCGCGTTTTCGCCTTCCTCACTAGGTACAATATCATAAAATACATGGAAACAAATTGAACAGGACGCCGCGTAGGCGGAGAAGTGTACAAACTTATTTATGATTCAATAGTTATTTTTAACCTCAACTGTCAACATAAGAAACAGGGCTGCAAATGAAAATGTTGCGGGATAGAAATGTTGCGCCTCCCTGTACATTAACTGTTTATTATCCATATAAGTAAACAACATTCATCGTAATAATTTGAATGGTAAATCGAGTGGTGCCAACCGGATTATTTGAAATGTCAATACAGAATTCGTTCTATCCACGTTAATACCAGATTTAGTTAATCCCAGGTGGCTGTGTATAAGTACGATGTATTATGTATGGAAATCGATGGGTTTGGCTTTGCGTTGAATCATCATTAAGGGATAATTTTGGATTTAAAACGTCCATTTTTTCAGTAAACATACATTTTAAATGGTGAATCCCAAAACCAGTTAAATGAGACTGTGATTTAAATAATAATAAACCAAATTTTTACTGTACTATTGTTAAGTATTTTGTGACCGAACTAAAGATTTGTGAACATAATTTCACAATCACAATTCAAGTTTGTTGCCATTATCACTACAGTATTTCCACTTTTCTTTCCATATTAACAGTATTGCTAGTATGTAAATTGACATATAACTTCATCATAGAGAACGTTAAAAATTAATATAAAAAGCCATTTTTAATTTTATTACAGCTATTTTGTTTCTCTTTCGGGGTTATTATTCTTGAGCAAGTAGGCAACCAAGAATACACTTCAGCAGACCAATAAGTTAAGAAAAGTTTATACATACATTGGAACATTATTGAGTCACATGATCTACAGGATGTTAGGAAAAAAAATATGTCTTTCCTCTGATATAAAAATCAAAAAATATTATTTTTTAAAAATCCAAGAGCAGGTGTGATATTTTTATTTTTAATAATAATATTATTAGATTTTTAGTATCTTTTTAAATGTCTAGGTTTTGGAGTGGATAAAACCACCTCTCTTCTTTTTTTCACGTCTCTCCAGTATTTTCATCGAAGCGATGTTTACAAAAACAGCAAACGCATTTTTATAATTTAATTTCTGTATAATGTATTTTGTATTCTTTTGTTTGTTGATTAATAAAAAATAAGTGTACCTCATACCATGTACATAATGCACGCCCTTGTCACACCATTTTTAGTGTTTGTGAATGGATAACAATAGGCAAAACCCATAAATTGACCCAACCCCGTGTAGTACTATCTGCACTTGATGAAAATAAAGATATTTGTAATGGAATCAATGCCAAATTATGACAGTGGCTTAAATATTCGTTTGGTTACTCTGTAGTCACTTTGCCTACCTTATAAGGTTTTATTACTCTACACCTTTCTGAAATAGATAATAGAGCAAGTAGTTTTCGAGAAAATTTCGTATACGCTTCAATTTGCCACAGTTTACCCTAACAGTTTTTCTAGTCTATAGTGTCTGTAAGTGTAGATTGCTTACAAGTAATACTTAAGCATTGTAATTATATCTGTATTATATTAAATTGAAATAAATCTACATTTAATACGCGTGTTGTACTTTGCACGTATAAATACGCGCACACCGTCTTAATTAGATAGCCGGCCGTAAATGCATATTTAAATATAATTAACAATAATTATTTAAAGGTAATATGTTAAATGAATTACAATTTACTTGTTTAATCGTTATTCCAATAGCAAATGTATTGCCATTCTATAAATTTCATCAAAATTGGTTATTAATCTATGAACCCTTTACGCGTTAAAACGAAACTAACAACAACACATTTCCTGCTGCTGATAGGAGAGATCAGTGCAAACAGGACCATTTTAAGAGTTTCTATTTTTTTTAAAAGGGAGATATATTTACTATACATAGCGTGGTGTGAATTTATTTGCCAAATAAAAACTTTTATCTTCAATTTGTCGAAAAAATATTATTGTTTCTAAAAAGTTTTACTTATATTAGAATTAAAAAAACATTGAGTTTAGGAATATGAACTAAACCCTGTTTGGTCCATAACATTCTACAAGTCATGAAATACCTAATACCAAAATAACAATAATTTTTCAAATATAACAATTTTTCAACATTCTGTAAATTTTAAAATGTGAAATGTGCACTTTTAGTCTGTGTGTAATTTTCCTGCATATTAAATTTTTGTTTTTTTACCCACAACTTTAATTTTGTGCGGTTTTTACCTGGAAGTTAGCCTGTGCACATGTACGACCTGGGGTACGGTCGACCCGTATCCCTTCAGTCGGATGTTTTGATTTTCGATGCGACGAATGGTGTATGTGTATCGGGCGAATGCGAATATTTTGATTCAAGTCCTGCCACTCCAAACTCCAGAAAAATGGCTTCATTTTAAGCCACCAAATAAAGCGGTTTGTGCCGTTTAAAACACCAAATTAATTGGGCGAACTTTCTTGTAACCAAATCGGTTCATAAGTTTTCAAGTTATTCAAAATTAGAAAAATGTAGGTACTTTGAAAAAGTAATGTACAGGGTGTCCGTTTAGTATGGCAAGGTACAATAGCTACGTTACTATTTAAAATGCACCAAATACGTTAATATAAAAGTTGAGGGTCATTAAGAAAGTTTTTTTTGGCTTGAGCTGTTCAGCTATTGTCAGTTATTAAGAAAGTTATAACGTAAAATTATTTTTGACTCTATAGGGTGGCTCAAAAACGCGCAACAAGAAAACATGTATTTTTTTAATGGAACACCCTGTATATTATTGCATTTTTTAATTATACTTATTCTGCACCTATTTTATATAAAGCTCTACTTCCACTACCAAATTCAATTGTTTTTAAAATATTGACATTAAAAAAATTAGATTTATCCCAGTATCACAGGCTGCTGCGTCCAATTGGTGCATCTTAGAGAAAAACAGTCTCCACTATTCTATCTAAGTTTTTATTTTCTACTCAAAAATACCACCTTTCGGTTATACGGTTAAACCTGAAAACCGGTTTTACAGGTTTAACCGTTAAAATGAAAGGCGGTTTTTTTTGGGTAAAAAATAAAAACTAAGATAGGACCGTGAAAACCATTTTTGTCTAAGATACATCCTTTCAACGCAGCAGCCTGTCAAAGTGAATAGAATTTAGACATACAGGGTGAAATTTTTAACTGGAATAAACTCAGTATTAGAAAAGCATCTGTATTTGCAGAGAGAATACGGAATTACGGGTGCCTTTATTTTTAGTTTGATACACTTTTTTCATTCCGTCATGAATCTTACCCCTCTTTTGGTGGTAGTGACCGCTCCCAACTTTTTTTTCTCAAATGTAAAGGTATGTATTGCGAAAGCTTGTTGGAAAGGGCATAATAAAAAGGAATACGACCCACTATTCACTTTTGCATTTTGGTAATGTAGAAAGGCCTTTTTACATTGGGTGCAATTGCAAGAAAAAATTGCCTGAAAGCATGCGCTTTGTCGACGTTTTAAACAGCTGATGCAGGTTTTAAATGGGAAAACGTGCATCAGCTGATTAAAACGTCGTCGAAGCGCATGCTTACAGGCCATTTTTCTTGCAATTGCACCCAATGTAAAAAGGCCTGAAAGCCAGAAAAAAATAATTTTGTTTGTTTTGTTTTTAGTGTTTTGACCAGACTAGAAAATATTTTAAACGTTTGTTTGTGCAAAAAGTAAAATACCTAAATAATATACAATTTAATTTCTCTATGACACTGCTAACTACTTATTCATTACATGCTAATGAACTTAAAGTTTTTAAAAATGTGGCCTGCGCCTTTCCGAACCTTGGTGCCCCGAATATTTTTGGTCTAGAACCGTCTCTGCACACATTTTATTGGATGATCAATGGTTTATTCTTTTTCTCACTGTTAAAATTTATAAAAGTGTTTTTCTACGCAAATTTTAACAGGCATTTTAAAAAAATTTGATAAAATTAAGGAATACTATCGACATGTAATATCTACTTATCCACAGCAAAATTTAACACAATAATATTGACCACTGTACCTATATATGTATTTTACAGTTTCCATTGCACGGCAAACATGAAACCATGTTAAAAATGCTCATGCATGTCAATTTGTTGCCAATAAATTGTATTTCAAATAATATATTAACTTAATCTAGTGATATTTACATTCAAAAACAAAAATGAAAATTTGAATTGAAGGAACTCTCAGAAGAACCGAATATTATATTGACATATTACTACTAGACTAGATAACAGATACACTTTATGTCTTGTCTTAAAAAAAATTACTGAAATTCACTGTATTCTAAAAAATATTAAGACATTTTTTTTAATAATTATTATTATCTCACATATCTTTCAAAAGTTCAAATTTAAATAGTTTTTAAAAATCCATTAATGAACATGGACAGGATTGGTTTCAAGCGATTTCAATATTATTAATAGATATAATTATATGGAGCTGGTAGCTTTGAAGAATTTAGAAATATTTTTTGGATCCACTTAATGTATGGAATTTGTTTTTGACACAATTTATCTCATTATCATTTTGCAAAAAAGAGCTATTATAGGCATATTTATAGAGCAAGATCTAGGGATTCCTGTAAACCTTTATTTATCTCACAAAAAATTTTAACAATAATTTCAATTTTTTTATTATTAGATAGATGTTTTTTTTATGTAATAAAAAACATAGAAATATGATTTATTTACCTATTTATTTAAGAGGACAAAATTTTAATAAATGGTTACATATTTATTTTTCAAGTTTTGTAATTAAATCTATAGTTTATAATTCAAAAAAATATTTAACTATCTTCTCGTTTATATTAAAAAAAAGCCAAATTTTCAAATGATCAAAAAATTAGTATTATTTTGATAATAATAATTGGCCATGATTATTTACATTTTTAATGCCTACAGTCATTTAATTTTTACTATATTATGTTATTGTAAGTTAAATTTTCTAAAAGTTTTATCGATAAAGATGTTTCTTTCTGATATTAAAGAATATTTTTATTTTTACTTTGACAGAAGAATCTATCTATGTAGTTGTTGTTGTCTAAATTTTTTTTGCTTTAAGCTGTTCTTTCAAGAAACTCTGTAGGAAATTTTAAAGGATACAAGCGTTATTATACTGAAGATCCAATAATTTCACAATAAGGAAATTTTATCAATACATTCACTAATTCTTTATTTTAGTGGAAATTGAAACAAGATTTTTGATTTACTGGAGTAAGTGCATTACCCAAAATACGGAAAATGTGCTTGGATAAAATTACCTGTATAGTTTTAAAGCTACTCTGTTTAAGAATTTAATTAAAGTGTTTGTAAAACCTATCTAATGTCTTGTGAACTTCCTAAAGAAATTTAAAAATACAGGGAGTCCCATAACTTATGGTCCGTAGAGTAACTGGAGATACTAGACATCAAACTAAGCCGATTAAGTCATATACATTTTTTTGGATTGTTACTCGTTCTAGAGATACAGGGTGTTGAAAGTAAAAGTTTATTCTCGAAAATAAGCCATAATTTTAAAACGGTTTAATGAATCGAATTGAAAGTTGGCAATATTATGTTTTTATGAGCAAGAAATAAGAATTTGTAGGCATTTTTAAGTTTTAAACTAGAGGGCGCTAGTTGCATATACTGGGCTTCATAAATCTATGATTTTTTTCTTACCTGTGATATTAGGTGTTTTTCAATTATAGTTTCTTAAAGAAATATAACGATCATATGAAGATTTTTTAATCTAATATCTTGCATAATTAAAAAAATATTTTGTTGCAGTTAATTAAGAGAAAAAAATGTTTAGACGTTCACCTTAATCTTACACGTAATTTTATCTCAACACTTATTTCACGTTCAAAGGTGTAATTTGTGGATATTTTAATTTATCTTAACAATTATTCATTTTTAAGGTTGTTTCTACTCTTTTTTTTTTGGCATTTCCCCCTAAACAAATACTTGGGTGCGATATTGTACGTATACTTTAAGTCAAAAATTATACTGTCAATGATTCAATCGCTTTCACATAGAGGCAGCAGGTTGTAAAAAGTTAGAGAAAATTTTGAAATTCTAATTGAACAAACAATTTATTTTATTGGAATTTTTTTCTTCTAACTTCGTACAACCCGCTGGTTTCGATATGAAAGCGATGAATCACTGATAGTAATTTTGGACTTGGAGTATAGGTAGGCATTTATCGAGATATATTTATCTAATAAGTCTAAAATACAAGAAAATAATTATTATACAATATAAATCACTATGGTAAAAATGAGCACAATTATTGTAAGTTTAAGATGTTTTGAATAAAATTTAAGGTATATTTTTCTAAATAAAACTTAAATAATTAGGTCGGCTATTGTATGAAAAAATAAATTTGAGAAAAGTAAAAAAATGTAAATATCATTGAAACAAGATTGTTTTTTTTCCACAAAAAATAATAAACAACCAAAGAGCCAAATTATATCCAACCTTGCTAAGAAATATTGAATTCATATTAAGCTAGAAAAAATAATTCAGCTACAATTTCTTTAGCTAAATATATTTACTCAAAATATTTTATTATAGAAGTGTGTGTATGAGGGTTACAAGTATTGAACTCGCCGATATACATGTAAGAGCCCTTTTAGATTGGTTTATTACCCCAGGATGTCATAAATATTTTAGTAACCCACCCAAATATGTTTTTAAATAAAACAGAATATATTTATTTATTTCATTGGTGATTTAGGCGACTGGAGTTTTTTACTTTTTAAACAATTTTATTAAAATTCTTTAAAAAAATGAGGTATTAGCATAAATAATTTAATTAATTGAGTAACTTTCTGCGGCTTCTCTAATTTGTACCTGACAACTTAATTATGGCAAAACGACTTTAAAAAGAACTATCAGAAAAGATTCAATTCAACTTTATTAACATTTTTATTATTATTTTTTAAATTGTTATCTTAAATTTTTAAAGAACATTTTACGGGAAAAAAAGTCCAACTAGAAGGTTTTATAGATAAATTAAATGGTCGTCAATATCGCATCAATATTACTGCCAATCGTAATAAAGTAATGACATTATTATTGTAGTAAATTTGTTGTGTGTCTATTACGTATGACTTCAGTCCTTTTAGGATTGGCATCCCTAATACTGATCGTGTGGGGGTGGGGTTCCCTTTAAGACAAATTTATCAAGGATGGATTTAAAAAATGTTAAGACATTTTTGCCTCCTTTTAAAAAGAGTAGCTTTTGGTATTTCAACTTAAAAAATTTTATTATTTCGGAAGGTAGGTATAACTATATCGTTAAAAGAACATAACAAAAATTATCTATGTGATGGTATTTAATTTGTGTAAGTACCTATATGGACTTTGAAATGCGTCAGCCATTAAATTTCTCTAAAAAATTAATCCAAACAATACTAGTTTTATGTACCTGGGTAGAAACTTCGGAAATAGGTGCCCCCTTGATGCTGGCTGCAACCCAGGCTTCCGCGAACGTTTCCATGGCACTCTGAAAGTCCATTGCCATCGTTCAAATCAAAAACCGATAAATAATCATTAAAGAAATTAGTTAAATCACGAAAAGCTCTTTCGAGATCAAGCTTTTTCCATCACGACAACAACGTGACTTTGTTGTTGGCAAGCAAACGCGTAAATGCCTCGCATGCGACAGTCAGAGCGATACTGAACGCGCGAATCCACGAAGCCGGAGTCACCGGAATCGAGAAGGAAACGACGCTGACGGCAGCGGCCAGCTCCGGAATTCGTACCACCCCCGAAGAGGTTAAGGGTTGCCAAATTTCCAGGAATAATTCTTGACGAAAGAGGGAACTCGAGGGACACCTTTCACTGCTATTTATCGTGCCATTATAGCTGCAGAAGCTGTTTTATTGTCTTCAAATTTTGAATGTTTTTAAAATCGGGAAAAAAAGAAGAAGAAGGTTCCGGTACCTAGTTAAGCAACCTTCTCAAAAGTTAAAAAATTAAAATGATAAAAAAATATGTAACCAAGGTAAGTAACTGCGGCGGTGACTCAGCGGTGAGTCACTGGCATTCGACCGTTGCGTTCCAAATTCGATCCTCGGAGTGGGCATATGCACAATAAAAAAAAGTATGTCCGAATTTTAATAGGTTTAAGAATGCAGGGAAGAGTGTAAAATATATTAGCTCCCAATCCACCCCATTCACGCCGTTAACCAGGCCGGATGAGATCGAATATCTCGTGGGGTGCGGAAGAAGGTACACAGTATACACTCCCCAACCGGTAGGTCATTCAATGGCAAGAAACTAAGGGTTAGCCCTTGGGGGGAGTGTCGCATAACTAAGGAACTCACGGTAAGCTGTTGGGCCCTTCGGGAATGGCCCTGGCAGCGAACAAAGAGGAAAAAGCCTAATTAGAAAGAAGCAAAATAGCAAGAAATGACAACCCAGATGAACTTTTTCTTTAACCCACACAGCGCGAATAAATATAATAACTTCAATTCAAATTATCCAATCACGGTTAAAAAATATAGTTTAACTACACCAATTATATAGGGTTAGGAAAAATTACCAAAACGGTTAATTATTTTAAAAGATACATGAGTTAGCAAAAAACGTTGTAAGGCTTTTAAAAATCTACATATGTATCTGTCATAAACTGGAATATACAGGTTCGTCCAAAAAGTAGTGGATAATTAAAGTTATATTTTTTTAAATGGATTATAATTTATTTTGATTATTTAGTTAATTTAGAACATATAAAAAAATATACCTTTTTTTCTCCACAACTTGCAGAGCTGTATATTTTAATTTATTACAGATATTATGTAGATTTTTAAAAGCCTTACAACTTTTATATAACACTTTTCTTGCGAACTCATGTATCTTTTAAAATAATGGACCGTTCTGGTAATTTTTCCTAACCCTATATAATGTAATGATGAATTAAAATATGATTTTATTAAAAACATTTTTTATGAAAGTGGTTTAGGGGTTTTGAAATTCTAGCACACAAAATTACCATATAAAAAATTTAATTCAATAATTCCATAATATATTTCTGGAATTTCCAATAGAATTCAAATAATAGGGGCGGAATTTCATGGAACACAAAACCACACGTTCAATAATATCAATAACAAAAATTAATGTAAACCAAATATTCAATTACATAAGAGATAATGATGATAGTGCAAGAAATTTTTTTGGAGGCGAAATATTTAAGTACTCCATTAAATAGCATAAATAGAGAAACTGGGGCTGTGGCTCAGCGGTGAGTCACTGGCATTCGACCGTGGCTTTCAGAGTTTAATCCTCGGAATGGGCATACGCACAATAAAAAATGTCCGAATTTTTGTAGGTTTAAGAATGCAGGGAAGAGTGTAAAATGTATCATCTTCCAACGCACTCCATTTACGCCGGTAACCAGGCCGGATGAGATCGGAAACCTCGTGGGGTGCGGAAGAAGGTACACACTCCTCAATCGGTAGGTCGTGCAATGGCGCAAGAAACCTTGGGGGAAAGTGTCGCATGGCTGAGGATCATGGTTCGGAACCCACGTTAAGCTGTAGGTCCCCTCGGGAATGGATCTGGCAGCGATCGAAGGGGAAAAAAGCCTAATTCGAAAGAATATTAGAATATATTTAAAAAAAGAGCCATAATCTATACATATTGTTTAAAATGTCCATTTTAAAATGTTGTGGGAAATTTACTACAGTTATCTTATAAATATCCTTATTATTACATTAATTTAAGGTGTCTGTAATATTATAGATTTGATGTAAAATTTGGGGATTTTTTGCGTAAAATGTAATTTTCTTGTGAAAATACTTAGCAAGTAGTAAAATTACATATTATTTACACAACATAGTGGTAAAATACACTTAATTCTTAAAATCACAGCGAAAATAGACAAGTTTGTAATTTTACAATAATCACAGATGAATATTCACATAGAACAGGTAATTTGGCTCATTACGTGCAGTTTAGCACGCGTACATACTGATGCATTTATTTTGGCTCGTTGGCTGTATGCGTGATATTTGTGCCGTATTTGTAGTACCTATTTCTGCTGTTTATTTCATATTATTGGCAGCAAGATGGATAAATCTGAAAGAGTCGCGCGGTAACGCCCCCAGGTTTTCTTGCAAATGTTATTTTAGGCCTTAGATTGTTTTTTATCACTGATTAGTCGCTAGACATATAAAGTGTGTTATTTTATTTGAAGTTTTAATTTTGTTTTGTGCTTTAAAACCACTATTTTTATTCACGGGAAGTGAATTTTTTTTAATGATTTTTGTTGTTTGTTGAAATTAGGAAAAAACGTCCATTATAATGGGGCCCCATTAGAGAATTTCTAATGGGACATAAACACACTAATATTAGAAATTCTCGCTTTTATAGTTTAGGTACTATTTGTAACGATTAACTCACAAGCAAAGTTGACTGATTAGTAAATTAGAAGTTAAGATAACCGGGCTACTTTGATTGTGAGAAAATAATTAGTGGCGTGATTTGTCACAGACAAAGTTGCCTGGTTAGTTTATGTCTGGGCCAACGTTTTTTTTATAAAATAAATGTTTATGTTCCTATACATCAAAAGTGACTTAAAAAAAACGTGACTCCCTTTCCAAAAATCTATTTCGAACTAAAGCGACTTCTAAAAAAAAAACAAGTGACTGATATAAAAAACGTGTCTTTCTTCCCAAAAAACCTTCGGGCACACAATCGGGGCACGGTGGCTTGTTTTTGACTGGTTGTTATTAAATATTTAAAAAAATATGCAAATTTGTCCGATGAAAATTGTTCTTTTCTAATGTAAATCAAAACATTTATCCCAGATTCTGGGCATACCCAATTTTTTCCTTGGGTGCACGAAATGGTGCGAAAATTGATGGTATAATACCAAAATACATTTCTACCGAAGTATTTTTATTTTCTGATCGAACTAAAGATTTGAGCACAGATGCACTTTCTTATTTCAAAAATCTCCAGTTTTACACTCATTTCTAGACACTTACTACAAGAGTTAATACATAAAAGTTCTGCATACCTACAAAATAAATGATTGGTTCTTTGCCATGCAAATATTGGTCCACCGCGATACTTTTTGAACGGGGATCCAACCCCAATTGATCTTAAAACTTGTATTATACGCAACAGATATAGAAAATTAACTGGTAATTGTTCTTAAATGGTGGAACATGAAATGAGATATAAAACCACATAAGACAGACGAAATTATAAGATTTCTAGAAAAATATTAATTCCATTTTTTACGAAAGGTTTTAAGGTTATGTTATTTTTACAGTAATGCCACTTCTCTAACATTACCATAGCGAACATTAAAAGTTTATATTAGTGCACAAAGGTCGTGTTTAACGGTTTAAAACGAATTATACAGCTATTTTGTTGTACTTTCCGAGTTATAATTCTTATGCGAGCAGAAAAAAACACCACAAACCCTTTTTCTTCTGTGCATTTCAGCAGAACAATTAATCAAAATGGCTATGGTTGAGAAAAATAAATTGTTAATTTTTATTAATAAATATATCGCTTTTTGTCAGTTATTCTGCAAAAGGCCGATTGAGAAAAAGATAAATATATTCAAAGTGATTTTGTGTAAATATAAGAAATGAACCAAACTGATAAATATGTTACAGTGTAATTTGGTCCATGAATTTGCCAACGAAATGAATATTTGATCAATTTTTTTTAATTATTTTCCTCACAAGTTCACGACCAGCTAAAAAGACAAGTTATGATGCCTATTTAAAAATTTATTTTTAATATGAAGTTTGGAAGTTGATTCGTAGAAAAAATTAACTGCACAACTCGAGTTGATTGTCCATATTGCGCTCGGAAGTTTGAGCACTCGGCCTGCGATATGGACATCATATCCACTCTTGTTGTACAAACTACTATTTTGTATCTATATATTATAACAAATGTATACATATTTCCTTCGAATTTCGACAAGATTAAATTAGTATTTACGACCTTCTAATGAAAACCCAAAATCCAATTTATAGCTTTGCTGATGACAGCACACTTGTCTCATCTTTTACCTTGACTCCCCAAACATCCGCTGCCGACGCACATCTTCGCAGGCAGCATGAAGTATTGCGCCTCAACAATGACCTGGAAGAAATTTTGGCTTGGGGTGACAGTAACCAAGTCGAATTTAATGCTAAGAAAACCCAGGCAGCAGTCTTCTCCAAAAAGGTTAACATTGCAGAACCGGATATAGTCATGGCAGGACACGCAATTCCCCTGGCACCGTCTATTAATTTGCTGGGGGTCAATCTGGGAGGTAATATGTCTTGGCATGATCACGTTGCCGCAATTGCCAGGGCAGCTGCACAGAAACTTGGTGTACTTTTCCGCACCAAAAGGTTGTACACACCTCATCAACTTTTGACACTCTACAAAGCCCAGATTCGACCATCATTAGAATATTGCTCTCATGTCTGGAGCTCTGCACCCAAGCACACCCTTCGGCTACTGGATTCCATTCAAAGGAGAGCCGTTCGTCTGATCGGCGACCCCGAGCTGACCAAGACCCTCGATAGCCTGGAGCATCGAAGACAGGTTGGTGATTTGGCTCTCTTTTACAGATATTTCCATGGCAGGTGTTCGACTGACATTGCCCACTTGATTCCACCTAGAGCAATGCAAAACAGAAATACACGGCGAACCACTGCCGCTCATCCATATGTTGTTCAGCTTAGTACTCCTCGAACTTCATTGTTCAAGAATTCTTTCATCTGGAGAACGTCATCATTGTGGAATGATCTTCCTGAGGTCGTGTTTCCCAATGAATACAATCTTCAACGTTTCAAGACCAACGTTAATCGCTTTTTTCGCACTCGCACCGCTCCCAGAGCGCCTTAAAGGATTTTTCCTACAGTGCAGGTGCTTTATCATAAAAAAAAAAAAAAAAATTTATTAAGTTAAATTAAAAATTATAATAGTTTTTTAATTTTAATTACTCACCAAAGTATACAACGATATTTCTAACCGAAAGTAAATCCGATTTTATTTTTTTTATAAAATCTGTTAAAATTTAATTATTTTTAAAAACGTTAATTCAGAACAAAGGCAGTTTTTATATATTTTTAATTGCATTAATAATTATTGTATTAAAATATTTTTTATTATATCGCATAAAAAGAGACCTGTTTTACAAGCGTTAATGTAAAAAAGAACTTTTTTCACAACGTATGGGCAAAAGGTATGTAACTGTTTAAAATTATTAAAATGTTCAAGGAAAGAATTGTCATTAATAAAACACTTTTATGTAATTTGATATAATATGCATTTTCTTTGACTTCCCCCAAGTGAGGTGTGCCTTATTATTTTTTTTTGTCAGAGAGGAAACCCTTTATGGACACTGGTCACTTGTTCTGCCTTTCGCAGGTAGTGTGCGACTCCAGGAACGGTCCTGTTTACTCACTAAAACCTGCCTCCTCCCAGGGCCTGTCCCGAAATCACCGTGAGGTATACCGTAGTGTGAATTTAATAATAGGATACTTTTAGATTAGTGGATAGAATTAAGAGCAAGTATTTATTATTGTTTTTTTTATAGGTCACCTCGGCGCTACCTAAATGGCGGCTGCAAGGCCGAGGCAACCCAAGTATCCGCGACTCGATTGGTTGACTCCAGTCTCTTGAGTGATACGATATTATAAGTAAGTAACTAATTTTTAACATAAATCTTATGTTTTGTGGAAATAGTCCATCTCTCAGTGGAGTGATATTATGAGTAGGGGAATAATACACACAGTCTGCTCCACTAGTTTATTATAAGGATCTCAAAGTATAGAGAATCCTAATGTCTTCGTACATGTTTCGAAGGTAAAAACTTTCATCATCAGCGAATAAAATTAATTCAAGGATTTTACAAGAAGAGAGACCCTCAACATTGCTAAGAGATAAACTGCTTGAGGAACAGAAAAAGAAAAATTTTAAATATAAAATTGTTTTAAAATTTTACATTAGCAAATCTTATGTGTGAAGTTGAAAAGAATCCATTTTATAAATTTAATTGTCAAAAATAATTTAATTAAATATCCCGTTCTTACTACTTAATGAATTTAATTAAATTATCAAATATGCTGCTTTTTGGAGCCCTTGCATTCCTGATCCTCTCCATTATTTACTTTAAGTTCTTTCTATCGGTTTCTGGTAAATATTTGTCACTCTGGCAACACCGTCAGCGACCTGTCAAGACGTTTATCGCTTTTTAAAAGCGATCACACGGCGCTTTTTCTTAATGAATATGGCCGTCCTCCCGATATTCCGCCTGCGGGACTCAATCTGATCCGTATGATGCCAGGATCAATCGACGGATTCCCGGCGTCTGTCTCTCGCGCTCCCGCATTCCCGCAATTTTTCCAGCTCGCTTCTCTGGCTAAGCGTCTCAATCGTTTAACGAAAACACGTTCTTCAAGAATGTTTGAAAAGGTAATCCAGACGCCTGCGCCCACTTTCATCCCGGCCGCGTCCAGACGCTGAATAGATGTGTAGGCGGAGTTTTCTCGCAGGAGAGAGGCGGTTCGCCGACAAGGTATGTCCCACAGGCAACAAAGGGTTCAGGAGAATTATTCATCCCTCCAGATTTGATGTTCTTGGCTCGCGGATCACATGCTTTTTCCTATTATTTCTTCTGATATTGTCGACACGTTTCTATTTGCTTTACTGCCGACTGCCCTATATTTGCGAGGGAAGAGTTTGAGATATTGAAGACTTAGACATATCCCTTCTAAGCAGAAATAATCAGATCCTCAAAATGTTTTATGTATTTTGTATTATGTGTACAATGTATGGGGTGTTTTACGTACGCGAGGCACTGCGATTTCGTTATCTTTATTTATCATATAATATAGTAAGTAAAGGTTTAAATATTCTCAGGAAGGTATTATAATCTATTTCAGAAAGGTGTAGAGTAATAAAAGCTCATTAGGTATGCAAAGGGACTACAGAGTGACCCAAGGAATATTTAAGCCTCTGTTGTAATTTGGCATTGATTTCATTACAAAATTCTTTATTTTTATCAAGTGCAGGTAGTAGGTACCTACTACCCAGGTTTGGGTCAATTTATGGGTTTTGTCTATTGTTATCCATTCACAAACATGGAAAATGGTGTGACAAAGGCGTGCATTATGTACATAGTATTAGGTACACTTATTTTTTATTAAACATAAAACAAAAAAATATCTTACTAAGTATACCTACACAAAAATTAAATTATAAAAAATCATAATATTCTTCGTCATCGGAGGAACTGTCATCTCCTCTTGACGTTATAATTAACGGGTCGCCGCGCCGGTCCGATCGATCATGTGGTCAAGATCCCACATTTTCTCCTCTTCTTCAATGACATGTTGGACTGCATTTCGCCAGTTCTCTGGTGTCACTTCCTTAATGGCTTGATCAAACAGTAGCTTAACGTCTTTCATTTTGAATGTCGTGTTGTGTCTTGCTACGAATCCTTTCACTTGCGCCTATATAAGTTCTATAGAATTAGGTTCGCAATGATATGGCGGTGTGCGCAGCACAGTTACACTATGTTTTTCAGCTATATCTTCCAAGGCATATTTCATAAAACGATGTTTGTGTAAATTTGATATAGCTAATAGTTTCTTCTTTATCGAATTATCTTCTTCTTTTCGTTTGTTTAGTTATCATAAATATTTTAATGCACCAAATTTACCTGCGCCTATGGCCGACATCGAAATTGAGCCGAATTGGACCTTTCTGAAATAGACTATCTAGATATAGATAACTTTTTCATGCGAGGAAACGAGTTTTAACTTTGTTTTTGTAGCTTGATGAAAATGGTATAAAAAATAGAATATAAGCCACTATTTATTTTTAGAATATTTTATTACCTGATTAATGAGAAAAAATTAGACAAACGTGATTTCTTAAATAATTTTTCTTAATAAATATTTTTTGAAATATTAACCATTTTTTCCTGACAGAACCCTAGTCTAAAGTGACGCCCCTCCCTTCCTTCGGGTAGTACCGCACACATATTAGCCATCACATTTTTTTAACAAGACATATATAGAGGTGAATAATTCCATTGGACTATCCATAGCAATATTATATTACATTTTTTTTACAATTTATTTTCGTTTTATAAAAGAAAGTTTTAACAATCTATTAAACAATAATTGGAAGACTATAAGATCTAAATATTTCAATGGATCTAAATTTAAAACTCTTTAATGATTACGAGTGTTAATTACCATCTCCTTAAAATATCTCTCTAACACGCTAATTACATTATTCATGAGAACACTTTTGTGGGCTATTTTAAACAGTCTAGACCTCGAAATACGTATTCATGGAATCCCCATTAAATATAGCAAGTTTTTTTAACAACACCCTGTAGATATCTCATTTTGGAGATGTCAAAAATTATTAGAATAAGAAGGTCGGTTGAATTGTCGATTTTTCAGCTTTTTAAAAAAATATATACACAAAAAATTTGTGATATATCCAAGGTTTGAATTTATTTAGAAAGTTGATATAAAGTTATGAAACCTATTTAGCACATCGGCACCATTAAAAAAGGACGTCGTGAAGTTGTTTAAACCCAAATTCAGCATAGACGATATTTGATCAAATTTTATGAAAACTAAAGTTTATTATTGGCAAAATAAAAATATAATATTTAATTGAGAAGAGTATTTAGCCCCAAAACAATGGGTTCCCCTTTTTAGAACTCATCAAAAAGCCATAACCTAATGCAACCCCAAATACTATGAAATTAAGTTTTTAATATTTATTTAATAATAAATTAGTAGCAAACAAATTAAAAATTAAGGAATTGGGCACAACAATTTGACACAAGTAAGTGAACGGAGGCGGAGGGCAGAAAAGCCGCCAGACTCCTTGCGGAAAAAGAAAAAACGAAACTTTAATAAACTTTAATAAATTATATTTAATAAATTCGTTTCACCCTATAAAAAAAAGTAACTCAAAAAAATAAACGTTTTATTTATTTCTTTTCTGTTATTAATATATGGGATTTAATATATTATTGGCTTAACAGTAATAAAGGTAAAGTCACAAGCATATTCGAAGCCATATCCTAAGCTGTAAGACGTAAAAAATATAATCTGAAGCTCACGGTAAACTTTTTGGGCCAGTGTATTCTGCACAATGGTATATTTCTATATTCCTGTTAATTTACTCTAAATTTAATTTTGTACGTTTTTTAAAGATTAATCCAGGATAAACATACTATACTAAGGTAAAGGCAATGAAAACTAAGCAATAAAAAATTAAATATACCTAAACCGCTATTTATTTTTGAATTTCTGTTACCTGATAATATAATAAATAATATAGTAATAACATTGTTTGTCTAATATAAAGCAATATTGAGAATAATAATGATCGTGCATGTAAGGTCTACTTAGTATAATCCTAAGATTCTTAAAATGTCTTATTAAACTGAATCGTGCAGAATTGACTCAAGCAAGATAAGCGCATTTCTCTCAAAAACAGCATTCCGAGTTACCACTAATTTCGCAAGGTGCCATCAGCAAAATTGAAGCATGTTTTCCTGAATTGAGTAATATGAGGGATGCGCCAAGACAACGGCAATCTCTTGTAAAGGAGAAAGGCGTACAATTTAACATCCTGATCCAGGAAAACCCTGTCACTCCAGTTAGGCAACTGGCAAGAGATAACAACGTAAGTCAATCATCTGCATTAAGGTTAATAAATTTATATAAAAAGTGTCGATTAATATTCTTATGGTGCAGAGTTGATGACCCAGATCGTGAAATTTTGTGAAACTATAATGAATTCACTGGAACAGCATTCAATTCTATTGGACTGGATTATTTTTTCGGACGAGTGTTTTTTGTATTAAATAGTCAAGTGAGTAAGCCAATCAGTTGGTACTGGTCCGATGAAAATACCCAATGGACTCGAGAATCTCACCATCAACATCCACAAGAGTTTAATGTTTGGACAGGTACAATTAGTGGCCAAGCAATTGGGCCAATATTTACTTGAAAATAATCTAAATCGACCGGTATATTTCAATTTTATGTGAGAAGTCTTTATTCCAGCTTCAGCTGCTTTGTATCCTCTTCATGCAGATATTTGGCAATAATTAAATAGCATTCCAGTACCCCATCAAGCCCCCCTGTAGCTCTCTATGTCTACGATTTTTTTGTCCACTATTACCGTTCCATGCAGTTTTATTTATCCACTAAATCCGGCTAAGGAATGTGCAGGTCTGTCAACAACGAGTAAGAGGATTATCCTGTAGATTGTTGCGGGCTATAGGGATTTTTACCTAACTTTAGCCATCCATCAAACTTAATAGTCGTAAAGTTAAGATCATAATAATCTTGTAGTCGAGTCGGTTTAAATATGGCAGGCAGTAAATAGCTTCTTATTTTTTACGTTCTATTTTAAAGAAACTGGTAGATTTTGTGATTACCGGATTATTTATTCTAGGTTTTTTTATGAGTTTAAGCCAGGGCAAGAATAACACTACATTAGATCCTAGGCACATTTTTACTATCATTAACAGGCCCGACGCAGCATTCATCCACTTCCAAGTGTGTTTATAGACTGATGGCGAGTATGCAAAACGTGGTGGCTTAATAAAGAGTACTAAGTACATAAAATTATAAACCGTGCAGCGTTGGTTTGTAAAATGTCGTGTTCGATTATAAATAGATCTTATTTTATACAATAAAATATATTATTTTTTACTAGTAGTGCTGTTTATTTTATATGTTTATAAAATGCACAAAAATTATTGTACAGAGTATTATACAGGGTGTCCTGTACCGCAAATTCCTTAACCAAAAATAAGGCGCTCTAGGCAAACTTACCTATATGCAATGTGGCTTCGTTTTGCCGCTACAGGGCGCTAAAGTTTTTAAATAAATATCGTTTTTCCGGAATAATTTCTAAATTCCTTTAGCGATTTGCACTAATTTTGGGACTAAGAATAACCACTTTCAATAGCGTGTTTTAACGTATGCGCCATTTCTTTTAATACCTGTAAATTTAAAAATGCCGTGTGATTGGTCAATAAAAGTTTGTCCTTTTGTTATCCCCCGTATAAATGACTTTAATTATTTCTTTGACACTAGTTGGCCTAATGATTTTATGTATTCAGGCACATTTCGAACGCTTGTTATAAAAATCCAATTAGTTGGTAGTTATTTGGATTAAAAAAATTTTTTTATGTTTTCGCGTTCTGAATAAATAACAATGATGAATTACAAGGTTTTTTGCAGGTATTAAAAATAGATTGCACATACGTCAAAACACTCTATTAATAATTAGTGGTCATTCTTGGTCCAAAATTAGTGGAAATCGCTAAAGGAATTTAGAAATTATTCCGAAACAACGATATTTATTTGAAAACTTTAGCGCCGTGTAGCGGCTTAACGAAGAAACATCGCATATAAGTAGGTTTAAGTTTGCCTAAATTGCCTTATTGAATTATAGAATTTGTGGTGAAGCGTTGTATAGTCATTTCAAAGACACCCTGTATATTCTTAACAGTATTTAATATAATTTTTTGTTACCAGGTAATAAAATATGATCTTGTAATTTATGATAATTATTATTATACAGAAAACTAAAAATTATCGAAATTGATTTATCTATTCGCGAGTAAATCAACTTTAAAATTGAGCATACTTTTTGGATGTGCGTTATTTTTGCGGCTACGTGTATATTATAACATAAAACAATGCTTATTGTTATCTCACATGGTTCTAAATTTTCCTAAAATAAGCATATAATATTCATGCGTAATTCAGTAGCTAAATAGAACATATTCTAATACCATAATAACAAAAATAAATAATACTTTAATTTAGATTTTAATCGCCATTTATTACTTTATAAACTAGGTAAGTTTATGTGATGGTTTTATCTATAACAAAGATAATACCTACTTAGATTTAAATTAAATTAGGTATTTGTCTTAATTTTTCGTAGTCATTTTATTTATACATTATAATCTCAAAGAATATAACAATCCTGATAGCTTTGGGAGTTAACAATAAATAAAAAACTGACAAATACCTTTGCCAGGCACTTTTATCGCTAGTATATACAAGGGGATTCCTAAGTTGATACTTCTTGTTTAACTGTCCATAGAAAGTCATCAAAATAAACAAAATAATTTTTCGATCCTCGGAGTGGGAATACGCATAATAAAAAAAAAGTATGTCCGAAAGTACATAAAGTGTAAAATATAATATCTCCTAGCCCACCTCATTCACGCTGGTAATCAGCCCGGATGAGATCGGACATGTCGTGGGGTGCGGAAGAAGGTACACACTCCCCAATCGGTAGGTCATGCAATGGCAAGAAACCAACGGTTGAAAGCCCTTGGGGGATGTCGCATGACTGAGGATCGTGGGTCGAAACCCACGTTAAGCTGTAGGTCCACTTGGGAATGTCCCTGGCAGCAAACGAAGAGGAAAAAATTACACAATAAAAAAAAATTCAACATTATAAATAATTTTCCATGCATGATGAGTTAATTTTACAACCAATATGTACCCTATTTAAAGTGTACTCTTACAAAAAAATTTCGTACTATTACTATATAAATACTAAATATTTTTACAGTTTATATTGAGGTATTTGTTTTTGTCAGGTGGCTTTGTTAATGTGAAATTGTGTTGAAGCTTTGTGAGATACATGTGGAGACGGTACAGGGTTTGTCAAAGTTTATATGCTATATATCTGTGGCTTGGTACAAGAAGTGCATATGTCAGTTTTTTTAAAATTAATAATATTTGCTTTTAAAGTTTAAAAGTTCAAACTTTTAAATAGTTAATAAATAAAATAAACATTCATGATTTTGTAAAAAGGGGTATAGATAATACTAGGGGCTTCGACATTTTCACATCATAAAATTTACATTTTTTATTAGTACTTTGGCGCATTTATCTCAAAAACGAAAAATAGTGACATATGCACTTCTTGTATCAAGCCACAGATATATATATATATATATATATATATATATATATATATATATATATAGACGCCCTTGATTTAGATTACATAAAAAAGTCTTATCACAATTTACCTGTTTACAGAATAAGCCTGTCTGTTTAGTATTAAGTACTAACAGCAAACACTGGGATTTAAAAACAATATAATTCCAAAATTAAGCACAAACCTTGCTTAGGCAATTCAGAACAATGCACAGTGTTGTGAGTAATAAGTAAATATAGACAAAAGTACAAAACGCAGTTGTGAATGAAAATTGACAAAAATGCTCGGAGAATTTGTCTTCTTTTCTCGAAGGCTACTTTTATACCTTCACTACTTGCTCTTTTTGAATTTTAAAAAATATATTTTTGTGATTTTTAGATTCTCTTCTTAAATTAACACTCACAATATGATTAATGATATAATTACGGAACTGCGTTCCGTTGCGCGCGTTGAGTTTATTGGAAGTATTTTTTTATTAATCGCCAAAATACTAATATAAAATAATGTAGATCATATAGTTATAAATTATGTTATGTTTGTGTTATGGTGTATCATAAAATAATATGTAATGTAAAGAAAAAATTCATATTTAGGAAAAATAATACTAGAACTAGAAATATTTATTAAAAATTTTGAAAAAAAAATTAGGTAAGTCATTGGCACATATAAACACTATTTTTAGTTTTCAATGTTAAATAAAAAAAAGTTCCATTAAGTAATGATAATGA
Source organism: Polydrusus cervinus (assembly GCA_935413205.1). NCBI lineage: Eukaryota > Metazoa > Arthropoda > Insecta > Coleoptera > Curculionidae > Polydrusus > Polydrusus cervinus. The sequence continues at coordinate 4,413,579 of OW284520.1, forward strand.
TCGTAAAAACTAGAAATGTCTGATTTGAGTAAATTTGTGTGCTGTAATAGATAGCACGACCAAAATGTATTTTCTTTAATAAATGGAATATTCAAGTGTTTTCGGTTGCCAATGTAGCTAATCTTTTCCTAAACAAATATTAGAAAAATTTTAAGTAAGAATCTGCGTCTTGAAAAAAGATAAGCAATCGATTAGTACAATAGCCACTTTAGATTTGGAATTAATTATTGATTTATATATTTGATGTTCACCGGTTATCGATTTGTAATTCTCCAATCATAAAACAAAAATATTGATTTTTAATATTAATCTTTTTGAAAATTCTTGATAACGGTTTATTAATAATAAGTTTAACAATTCGTTAATACCGCGGCAGTGGCTCAGAGGTGAGTTACTGGCATTTGACCGTGGCGGTCCGGGTTCGATCCCCGGAGTGGGCTTACGCATAATAAAAAAAGTATGTCCGAAATTTAGTGGATAAAAGATGGCAGTATGCTGCTAGTGATTCCTAATATTGGGACCGAGAAGGGTATCATGGGCCTCTGGGGGCGTAAAAAGGATAACTAGTGCATACACGTGGTTCGGATTCCACGTTAAGCTGTAGGTCCCGTCTGGCTGACATTACCCAGACGATAGGGGATACAATGAGCCTTATAGGCCTAAGTATACTGGCTCTTCCGCCAACCCCGGCAAAAAGACTGTATATTTAGATTTCTTAGAAACTTAAAACTTTAATTATCATTGGGCAAAAATATATAATGCAGATTAAATTATTAATGACCCAGGGCGTAAACTATAAAAACCCATATTATCTAATTAAAACATAATATTTTTGGAAAATGATTACTCACTTTTTTGTATTTTTAATTATGTCGACATCAAAATACTCATACCCTTAAGATAATAGATACAGCATAGAGATTAAAGATTAATGAAATCTTTCTTAGAAGTTTCGGCTACTACTTCAAGAGAAGTACGTGATATAACAAAATCCTATTATTGTATGAAGATGAAAAACGGTATTTTACAAAATTTTTTTAAACTAAAGCAAAAGTTTTAAAAGTTTTCTAATACAAACTTCAAAAAGTTACAGTAAAAATGGGTTACGGAGGAGTTACGAATTAAGGTTAATCCTGCAACCGACGCGGTTTAATATATAAATATCCAGTAGATATTTACATAAATCTAAAATATGTACCGGGTGGTCAACTAAGAACGACCGCCGGCCATATCTCAGAAACTAGTAATCGTAGAGCATCCGGGTAAATTTTTTTATGACAAAAGTATACAAGAGAAAATGCTGGAAATTATTTTTAGTTCCGCAGTTTGCCGCAACAGGGCGTAATTGAAAAGTAAATTTTAAAATTTTACATATCTCCGAAAATTCCACATTAAGGTATATCTTTGATAACACCATTAAAAAGCTTGGACAATTATGCATTATTTTGGTCTTATGCTTATTGGCGTACCAAGTTTAATAAAAGGTTGAAAGTGTAATCAGTAAAATCGCTGTACTTTTAAACGACTTATCCGATTTTAGCAAACTAAAGACTGTTTGGAAAAGAAATGTATGCACTTTCACCAATCGTATTAAGTTGTCCATAATAGTTCTAAAAAAAAATGCTAGAGGACGCAATTGCTTATTGCACACATTTTTTGATTTTACTCCGAAAAAATAAATTATACGGTATAATTATGATACCATAATCGAAAAGTAGATGAAATTTGCTAGAAAAAATATTAAGACCGCAGCTCTCTCTTCTTCTGTACTTATTGTTTTCGGTTTGAAAAACCGATGCGAGTTAGCGCTGCCCAGCGCGACTCCTGTAATTGTGACGAATGTCTTTACAGGTGATTTCCTCTTAACTTTTTTAATAGTTTGATAGAGATGCTGGTGTGCCCCACCAAATACTGCATAAGTAGTTTTGAGTTGCTCCTTTCTTTCGTCGGATCCTAGCTCTACTGATGAGCCCTGATATGGCGAAACGCGTCTAGGGATGGATCTGACGAAATGAAAGGAAATTCTTCTTCTGTATAAATGATTGCCTTGCGTACGTCCCTGTTTTAAAATTGGTCCAGTCGCTTTTCCGGTTATATCATGCTAAAGACACAAGTCAACCCTTCATAAAATCCATTAGCTCTCAATAATAATGTCCGAAATATCACAAAGAGCGGTTCAACCATCTAAGAGCCCGAGCGAGACTTATGCCTATGCAACAATTAGCTCTGAAGGCTAAGTATATTACTTAGTACTTACCTAAAGGCTTTAACTCTAAAACTCAATTTACACATCTGCATTGCGTACACACGGGACCAGATAATTCATTTAACTATCTTTAAGAGAACTTTTAAAGAAAACGTCTAGCAAAATTGAGTTACTTTATTGCTTTGATATTATTGAAATTATGAAGTATTTTTTGTCCAAAAGATAAGTTCTGCCTTTCATTTTTTGTCTTTATGTAGATAATTAAATTATTATGTCTTGTTTATCATTGAACTAATATATTGTTGAGTCAGGTATAAACTTATACAGGGTGTCCCACCGGGAAACGAATCCATCTACATATAGAAAACTATACATAGGAAAATTTTGAAAATTTGACAGTATGCTGATGCTGGTGGGGGCGACCGGGCTAAAATATTTTCATAATGGTGGCACTTCCGGTTATACCGGAAGTAAGTGTCAACTTGCTTATTTTAAATGGGGCACCCTATATATTATTAAATTTTTGCATTCTACGCAAGATTCTAGGCAGATTTTGTATACCATGTCCTATACCTATGTCTAAACGTTTTTGACATATTTGAATTTTTATGTCAAAAATGACGTTTGCAAGCCTTAGAATAATTATCAATTTTGTCCATAAAGAAGCCTTATTTATTTAATTTAAGTTGGATTTCTTGTTATACAGGATCTGCTTTAATAGATTTTTTATAATATTTTGATAACTATTAATACAGGGTGTTTAAAAAATAAGATTAAAAATGAAAATGAAAAAACTGCTGCAGATTTTCAAATGGAAACACCCAAATTTTATAATTATTTCTTATTTAGCATTAAAAATAAGGATAAGTTTGTATAAGATTGTATATCCCAAAAGTTCTTAGTTTTCGAAGTATTGCCAATTTAATATTTTTATATGGGGATTTTGCTGCAGATTTTAATTTCAGTTACTCTTAGTTGGCTATGACGGCGTTGAAAAACAATTAAATGCTAAAAAATCTATAAAGCTGTCACTTACCATTTAAACATTTTTAATAAGCACATTGTGATGGCTTATGTTTTTGCGGATATCGAATGGCAAATGTGACATGATATAACTTTATCACATTCTCCATAAATAAGTTTAAATAATCTTCGTTTGTATAATTTAAGTGCCACCATTATGAAAATATTTTAGCCCGGTCGCCCCCATCAGCATCAGCATTCTGTCAAATTTTCAAAATTTTCCTATGTATAGTTTTCTATATATAGATCGATTTGGTTCCCGGTGGGACACCCTGTATATAGGGTGTTTCATTAAGGTTGGCAAACGGTTATATCTCGGAAACTACTGGACATAGAAAGTCAAGGAAAAAAAATCGTGATTAAAGTGGCCACGAGAAAATTATGAAAATAATTTTGCCGCAAGGGGGCACAATTGAAAATTCAGTATTAAAATTCTAAATTTCTCCAAAAATTCCCACATTAAGGTATACCTTTCGAAACACCATTAGAAAGCTCAAATAATTCTCCATCATTTTGGTCTAAGGCTCATTGGCATACCGACCTTGATAATAATGGGGGAAGCTATTGAAAGGGTAATCATTTAAATTGCTGTCACTTTTTTCATACGACTTATCCAATTTTAATAAACTGAGCTTATTTGGAAGAGAAAGGTAGGAAGGTACTTTTAGTTGTCATATAATAAACCAGTTTCTAACAACAATTGATGCAGAATATGTAATCGACTATGTTTTTCTATAACTTCACCTTAATAGCCAAAAGTTTTCCCCGTAAGTAAATCAAACTTAAAATAAATAATCAGGGTGACATAAATAAATAAAATTCAAAACTTTATGATTTGCACATTACATAATTCTTAACTAATGTAAAATTACTGCATTTTCCAACGATCTGTTCTTTATTGTAGTCTTGAAAAAGGTGAAAATAAGTTTCCGAAAGCTCGGCGTTTGTGAAAAAGTAGTTTTACTTCAGCCCTAGACAGCATCTCCAATATTTAGAATCTGTTTTTATATAAATTTATAGAAATGGAATTTTTGTGTTGAAAAATTATTGAAAGAAGCTGTTCGTTTGATTTAACATTTACTTACATTAATTTAAGAAAAGGTTTTTTTTTGTATATGTATCGGATTATACTCTACTTTGCCGCGGCAGTGGCTTAGAGGTGAGATACTGGCATTCGAGCGTGGCGGTCCGGGTTCGATCCCCGGAGTGGGCGCATAATAAAAAGAGTATGTCCGAAATTTAGTGGATAAAAGATGGCAGTATGCTTCTAGTGATTTCTAATATTGGGACCGAGAAGGGTATCATGGACCTCTGGGGGCGTAAAAAGGATAACTGGTACATACCAGTGATTCGATTTCCACGTTAAGCTGTAAATCCCGTCTGGCTGGCATTACCCAGACGATAGGGAATACAATGGGCCTTATAGAACTGGCTCTGTCGCCAACCCCAGCAAAAAAATACCCTACCTTTATATCAATTCGTCTCAGTAGATTTATCCCTATAGACGAACAAACACACTTTCGGATTTATATACCTGTCATTATTTTAAAGGGTTAGCCAAAAAAAAGAACTAAATAGAACGTTTAATATATTTTTAAAAAGAACCAAGTACTCGGTTCAAAGAAAAATTTAATGGATGTGAACATTTTCAAAAAACTATATTCAGTAGTTTTTGAAATATTCGCAATATTCCACACTTTTTACCATGGAGTTGGTTGGTTGCTTGGTTTAAGGCGGGGGTCGGGCGTTCGGCCTAAGCTTCCTGCACTGCAGTCTAGTGGATTATTGTGCTCCCCTATCTTGCTAGAAAAGATTTGTGTATTTTATAAGGTTCAGTAAATTCCTACCAAGTTTGTCATGCGGGAGGTTATCCCCACATTGGATTCCTTCGTAGATTTTGAATCTTCTTCGGATCAGTGCGTCGCAGTTATATATATGATATGTAAGGCGGTTTCGTCCTCTTCGCCGGAAAGTCTGCATTCAATGGGACCATTGTAAATTCCTATTCGATGTAGGTGTTTTCTTAAGTGGCAGTGGTCTGTTAGTAGGCCAACCACTTGTTTTAGCTGGGTGCGCGTTAGAAGCAACATTCCAGTTGATAACTTTTTGGAGGGTTTTCCAATTGTGGCCCTCGCTTTGGTTTGACCAGGTATTCTGTATCATCGGGTTAGGTGTTTTTAATGCGTCCGTGATGTTGCTTTGATTGCCTGTTTTGATATGCCAAGAGCGGGTTCAGGGCCCCTGAGTTTTTGAGATGATCCGGTTCTAGCCAGTTTATCGGCTATTTAGTTGCCCGCTATTCCCGAGTGACCAAGAACCCATAGGAGTTATACCTTGTTGTTCCTTGCTGCTGAGTCTTTCAGGTTGTTTAGGCACTCCATTGCAACGTAGTTTTCCAGGGGAGTAAAAACTGTTGTCCTAGAATTTCCAGTGACTGTTGCATTACACAGAATCACAGGAATTTACTTAACACATGATTAGGTATTACGAAAGTCCATAATTTCTTTCATTTTTCTAATGCTGGCAAATTACAAACATTCGGTAAAGTTATCAAAAGAAAATGGAAGGAAGAAAAATAAACTCCTAAGATCAATATTCACGAATTTTTTGTTATTGAATAAATGCCTGTATTAGCATGAGCGATTACATCCCAAAGAGAAACGATGTATTTTAATAGGGTTTTTAAAACGGCACGGTTTGCTGAACTTAAAAAGACGTAAATTCGTTGTGTCGGGGTTTAGGAAAGGCCTTAGGTAAGATGTATTTCTTGGCTTTCAATAAAAGGGTGGAATATAAGGAATTAAAAATAAATGGAAACTTTTTCCATAAGTCCCGCTAGATTACAAATAATGAAGGCCAGGCTCGTATTGCGCTTAGAGTTTTAATAGTCTTATGGCACATCGGGCGGAATTAGTCGCTATGCCACAAAGATTACAGGGTGATCAATTCTTAAAAAATATTTTGTCTTATATTTACAACCTTATACAAAAATTGATGAAGGACACCGAAAAACAGATCATGTAGGACCGCCCGCCGCTTAACTTTGAAACTAATTATTTACTCCCACATGGATATTTGCTGTTTCCTTTACACTAAAGTGGGATAAGTGGGCTATTTCCACACATATAATATTGCCAGTGGTATGCAGCCAGCCTGTTTGTGGAAGTAGGACTATGCGCAATATGTAGTATAAACAAGAAATTTTGACCATTTCCTTTTCTGTGAATGCCATGACGCGCGCGATGTCAGCAGAACCGGATTCACAAAAGAGCTTCTGGATATAGCGACAGCGACGACCTATAATTCTTCTGTGCTCTGGGCTCTTTTGTGACCGGGTCGTTCATTTTTGTGATTATTTTCGTGTATTTTTAAGTATTGTATTGTTTTTATTGCCTTATAAACTACGTGCTGTATAATTTATAGCCTTCGTATACCGGCCCTATACATCATCTAAAAAATGATGAGAAATGCGCAAGTTCTGTCTCCCTTAAGTCATTTATAGAATTCCAAATCCTGTATATGCTATTAGCGATTTATTGGTTAGACATAGGGCTATTCCGGTTAACTGATTGGAAATAATTTCGTATCCATCCTAGTTAGGGCATGAAGCTCAAATGTCAAATGTAAATAGCTTTCTTTCTGTTTTTGTTTATTCATCTGTGATTAGTGCTGTTGGTATTGGAAATCAAAAGATCCGCGGATTCAATTTCTGGCGGAATCGCAAACATTAATATTTGCGGATATATTAATGCTTATAGATTTGTGTATTCACCCTGTACGCAAGAATCTGCAGAGATATTTATTCGTTTTTCTAAACGACCCCGTCCGAGACAATACCGAGCTAAGAACGGTCGTGATTTCGCTTTAATCCTCGTATAATGGCTGTGTAATTCTTTCAGCTTGACGATGCCGAAACAACTCTTTCCTTCAATGATCGTCTGGCCTAATGTATTCAGAAGCAGAATTCCCTTCCCAAGGGAAGACGTTTTGGACCGATTACGCTTTTTTCCACCCGTTAAATTGTTTTGGTCATAATCCTCATAATATCAGTGCAGTTCTCCATCTTTTTTTGCTTAATTAATGGTAATAATTAAATAACGCGCTTTTCGTATTGAAAATACTCTAGGCGCTCGTATATGAGATCCATATCACAGAAACCAAAGCGACATGTAAATAATGCGATTTTGATTTTACGTTGGTTTTTAATTTTTAAAAGAATTCCACAAAAACTGTTCATTATAAACATACCTAATTTCCAATTGATATATTTGGTTTTGTATGGATTGTTGATATTTTATTATGAAAAATTTAATTTTAAAATATAGTATAATTGTTCGTTGCCCCCCCCCCCCCCACCACCACCAAAAGATAAAATTTTTGCTACGCCAGTGTGTGAAAGTGTTAACATATTATAAATATGGAAGAGTAAATTAAAGTAATAAAGTTAAAAGGGTTAATATTTGAGAAATATCTCTAGATAGACACAATGGAATAGTTATTTTAATATTAAAGCTCCAATGTTGGAGTTGAAATAACACAGCGTCGGACCAGGTGGGCAAGGACTTGCCACAATATACCTATATACTGGTACACTGAAGAAAAACTTATGTATTTTGCTTTAACCTGATACTTTTTAACACTGTCGAACAGTGTGCTTGAACGCTTGTTCTCGAAAGACTGAGTGATGTGGTTTTCAAGCGGGCCCAAAGTCATGCAATAAAGCCGTCCTTACGCGTCAGTTTTTGCTGTACCTGGAGTACCCCATCTTACCCCAACTTACCCTATCTCCTATCTTACCCCATGACCTCGTCTTGTCCTTGGTTCCCCTACATGATTTTAGGTTTATTTTGTTAGTGTAGTTACGGTATAGGTATACATGTACGCTGGTATAGTTAGCTGTAAATCGCCTTTCTACATAGCAAATCAATATAACTAACTTTTTTTTTATTCAATGCAAAGCAGAGTACTCCATTAACCAGAATATAACATATTTCATATTTCAAAACCCTAGCTTAAAGTAGCGTTCGATCCATATACAATTGAAAGAACCAACTCGAGTAAATCAAGCTGAAATAGAATCTGTACTTTCCTACATTTATAAGCCATATTTTAAACGTTTAAATTGTATACATCGTTTTAGAAGCGTTCTGGAAGATTTTGTAGGATTGATTTGATTTGTAGTTTTGAAATAATATTACAACGGTTCGCTTATGTAAGACGTTTTGCTGCTCGAAGCGCAAAACTACCCTTCTCAGGGGAGTAGTTTCAAGTAATATATTCCTTTTAAATGTAATAGTAAGTCCATAACACTAAGGGAACCCCATATGTGTGTCACCGAATAGGCAATATTCCTTATTTCTGGGGATACAGTCTAAAAATATTTAAAGAATATTTGTTGTCTGCGGCGCGTTTTTAATACACTGAGAAACGATTTTTTTTAGATTAAATACAATTATTAGCTAAAGAAACTTCATGTTTAAATATAAGCAAAACGAATATTATTTTATTCCTAAAAAGTAATTTGTTTTGGATTGGTAAAAACATATTACTTTAATAATAACAACTTTTTTTATCATTCTAAAATAGAAGTAACAGTTTTTTCTGTCATTTCTTGCCATTCTTTTGAATTAAGCTTTTATAATCTTCGTTCGCTGCCAGGGCCATTCTCGAGGGGACCTACTGCTTAACGCGGGTTCCGAACCACGACCCTTGGTCATGTGACACCCCCCAAGGGCTATCACCCCTTGGTTTCTTGCCTGCATGACCTACCGATTTGGGAGTGAGTATCCTCTTCCACACCCCACGAGATGTCCGATCTCATCCAGCCTGGTTACCGGCGTGAATGGGGTGGATTGGGAGATGATACCTTTTATACTCTTCCTTGCATTCTTAAATCCACTAAATTTCGAACATACTTTTTTTATTGTACGTATGCTCATTCCGGGAATCGATCCCGGGTCGCCACGGTCAACTACCAGTAACTCACCTCTGAGCCACCGCCGCGGTTATCCAGACCATTAATTTGTCATTATTATGATTTATCATTTTTTAAGACATGTATATTGCTTTACTACTGCAATGGTAAAGTTTAACTAAACCAAGTATTTATTAATTATTAAGTCACTTATATTTCACATAAATACAGGGTGATTCCTAAGTAGATACTTCTGTTTTACCTGTGTATAGAAGGCATTAAAATAAACAACATTTACAAATACCTTTTTCAAAAAACTTTAAAATAGGCGAGATACAGAAGTAAGTCATCAATACGTATTCTGATATACTTTATGTTGCTTTTGCCTTCTTAGTCATGCATGGTTAGTTATTTATTTGGTAATCTGCTGCGGTGTTAATTTTAAATTGGTGACACGTGAAAATAGTAAAATTTGAAAACAATGAACTAGTAGATATGATAGGTGCTAATTTACTGTGAGTGTCGTCAAAGTGCGGCTGCTGCTTTGAGATTATACGCAGAACGCTTTCCCTTGCAGACTCATCTTACATCCAGAAGTTTTCTTAATGTTATTCAACGGGCAAGTTATAATATAATATACATTTTAATATAATTATTTGTTTTGTTTTCGCTTTTGAGGTTTCCTCGGGCTTTCTCAATACCAAAATATATTTAATGAGCTCCTAATTTTGACAATAAAGTTACGAAAGTGGTCAACGTAAAAGAACAAAACTGATTTTCTTTTAAAAATTAAACCAAAAAAGTCATTCCGTGTAATTTTACTCAAGTATGCTCGGCTAAAATGACATACACTTGTTTATTGATTATTACCCTGCATTTTATACTTATAAATCAACCATGGTTTATGTGGACTATGATATTGGTTAGAAATATGACTTACTTAATTCGAATACTTATTCTTAATTAAAATAAATAATTTCCATTTTAATCTGCATATATAAACTAAGCGTAGTATATAGTGGATAAAAGTATTAAAAATAAATAAATTGGAGACCTTACATATGCAAAGCTGGCGGTGATTTTGATTATCCGATTACTGCGGATTAGAGTATTCTAAGAAAATCATATTTTATGGTTCTTAACTTAAGTTTATTAACCTAATATGGAGTTTTTGCAGTAGTTTTTTCCTTATTTTCATCAAATGCAGGTAGTACCACCCTGGTTTGGGTCAATTTATGGGTTTTGCCTATTTTTATACATTCACAAACACTGAAAATGGTGTGACAAAGGCGTGCATTATGTACATAATATTAGGTACATTTATTTTTAATTAAACATTGTAAAAATACAAAATACAAAAAATACATTATACAGAAATTAAATTATAAAAAATCATAATATTCTTTGTCATCTGAGGAATTCTCATCTCCTCTTGACGTTATAATTAACGGGTCGACGGTCCGATCGAACAGGTGGTCAAGATCCCACATTTTCTCCTCTTCTTTAATGACATGATGGACTGCTTTTCGCCAGTTTCCCGGTGTCACTTCCTTGATGGCTTGATTAAAGAGCAGTCCAACGTCTTTCATTTTGAATGTCTCGTTGTGTCTTGCTACAAATCCTTTCACTTGCGCCCATATAAGTTCTATAGGATTTCGTTCGCAATGATATTTCGGTGTGCGCAGCACAGTTACACTATGTTTAACACTATATCTTCCACACATTTCATAAAACGATGTTAGTGTAAATTTGCTTTAGCTAATAATAAAGCTAATTAATAGTTCCTTCCGAGGTTCCTTCTTTATCAAATTATTTTTATTTTTTTTTGGTTAGTTATCATAAGTAATTAAATGCACAAAATTTACCTGCGCCTATGGCCGATACCGAAATTAAGCCAAACTGGACGGGATTTCTCATTTTATTACTCTACACCTTTCTAAAATAAACTATAGAATTAGGTACCTAATATTCTTTGAATTAAGAGAATGGTTTTTCTTTCTGTGTACCTATCATTGAACGTCGGTATCGTATAATACATTACTATCCTAAACACCTAACAAAGCATATCCACGCCACCGTAAAGTGGATCCTCTTTCGTCTTAACTCGATAACCCTATCATCTTATCTAGGGTTTCTACCTAAGGCGCGGAATCTTTTAATTTCCCCATTGTAACGCAGCCTGGATCACATTAAGGGGGGGCGATACATGTCTTTCTGGAATTAGCCAAATGTGTTTTCGCATATTAGACATAAGACCGAATTAATTCTCGCTTCCCTTGCGGTGCTGAGCATAGTAAAAGCATTAGCATGATCATGCTTTATACCTGAGCCCGATCTCAATCTCGGCGTCTTAACTTAACCCGGCGAGTACGTCACGACGCCTTCGTCTCCGCAAGAGGATTATCAAGATGCAGATAAGATTCAGACGAAAATCCCAAATATGATTTTCATATTGAAATAAACGGGAGCTGTAATCATTTTAAATTGCCTCTTATTTTATGGCCTGTGCTTCGTATATGTATATACAGGGTGTACCATTTTCGACTCTTTTGGGGGGTAATAATATGCGAAGTTACTATGAGATCGATACAAGAGTCTTGGACTTGCATTATCTTTATACGACTACGGCGTCGTGCTCAAACTTTCGAGTGCGATATAGACAATCCACTCGAGTTGAACACTATATTTTTTCTACGACCAAACTTACGAATGTGTGAAGACAGCAACGAAAATTAGCGGCAACGGTTTTTTACCGTAAAACCTAGCCCCGAATTTAGCGTTAAATTGTCAATTGCGCCTGCATATTTGGCAACGATTTATCACAGCAACGAAAATGGTTACATCTCCCTGTATCCACGAATTTCTTAATCAGTTGGAAAAAGTGTAAATGTGGCCACGGTAGTTTAAATATTAACATCTTTTAAACTTTAAATAATTAGCAACGAATCTTAACTTTACTATCAATGAAATTATTTAATTAATTAATTAAATACACCTATTTTTTTTATAAAGCTTAGCTTAAATCCTTACTATACTTCTAGCTATATGACATATTTCAAAAGATTCCGCTTATAAATTGGAAAAAAGTTGCAATTACATCCGAAATAAAAGTTTAGACGCCACCATATTTTGAGGGATGTTAGACTATACCTATAGCTTACGTATTCACTTTGTGACATATTCCAGAAAATGTCGGGGACTTTGTAAAAAATTAATAACTCCGAGATTCCGCTTAAAAATTGCATTTACATTCGAAATAAAAGTTTAGACGCCACCATATTTTGAGGGATGTTGGACTATACCTATAGCTTACGTATCCACTATATGACATATTCCAGAAAATGTCTGGGACTTTGTAAAAAATTAATAACTTCGAAATTCCGCTTATAAATTGGAAAAAAATTGCATTTACATCCGAAATAAAAGTTTAGACGCCACCATATTTTGAGGGATATTAGACTATACCTATAGCTTACCTATCCACTATATAACATATTCCAGAAAATGTCTAGGACTTTGTAAAAAATTAATAACTTTGAGATTCCGCTTATAAATTGAAAAAAAATTGCATTTACATCCGAAATAAAAGTTTAGACGCCACCATATTTTAAGGAATGTTAGACTATACCTATAGCTTACGTATCCACTATATGACATATTCCAGAAAATGTCGGGGACTTTGTAAAAAATTAATAACTTCGAGATTCCGCTTATAAATTGGAAAATTGCCGCTAATTTTCGTTGCTTTCTTTACACACATACTTACGAACCTTATGCTAAAAAATGTAATAAAAAAAGTTTAAAGGCTGCCGGGCTCGAACTCACGACCATCGGATCCAAAGCTCAACGCTCTACCGTCTCGACTACAGAATCATTTAAAAAAATTATGGTAAAACTAACTCCATAATAATGCTACATGAAATTAATTTTCTATGCACATTCAGCAGGTTGCATTATTGATAAATCTATTATAGATGCGTATATATTTTGTTAAATTAAACAAGTTAATGACATATTGTACTATATATATAATAAACTGTGATTGGCCAGTAGGTACTTTTAGGAATGCCACTGAGAATTTTCTTTCGATTTAGGCTGCCAGGGCCATTCCCGAGGGGACCTACAGCTTAACGTGGGTTCCGAACCACGATCCTCGGTCATTCGACACCTTCCAAGGGCTATCAACCCTTGGTTTCTTGCTATTGCATGACCTACCGATTGGGGAGTGTGTACCTTCTTCCGCACCCCACGAGATGTCTAATCTCATCCGGCCTGGTTACCGGCGTGAATGGGGTGGGTTGGGAGATGATACATTTTACTCTCTTCCCTGCATTCTTAAATCCACTAAAGTTCGGATATACTTTTTTTATTGTACGTATGTCCACACCGGGAATCGAACATGGGTCGCCATGGTCGAATGCCAGTAACTCACCTCTGAGCCACCGACCGCCGCAATGCCACAGAGAAATGTAATTTTTATACCAATGTTGTCAGCTATTGGGAAATTTTTGGATTCGTGAGAACAAAGCACAGAAGAATGATGATTTTTAATGGTTGCAACACTGTGCAGCACTGTTATGAAATTTTCCCATACAGGAATAGCCTACTTTTCTCGCCACAAGTGTAAAGGAAACAGCAAATTGCCATGTGGGAGTAGAAAAAAATAATTTTAGGTAATATTTTTTCCTTTCACGTTATTATATTTAGATATCTACCTCTGTAAAAGTTTATTATTAGAGACTGCGGTTATATTTTTTAATAAAACATCAAAGATTTTAAAATAATCACTGATAAACTTTCTTAATGATTTGCTTTCGGAAAAATATCCGTTATATTTCCAGACGGTAAAATATTCTTTCAAAGAACTAATTGCTAAGATTTCAGTTCAGTGCACCAGGTATTTTACCGTTTTTGATTCAACTTATATAGAATCCGATTTTCTTCAGTGAAAAAATACTTTCATACCTTAAAAGAACCTCTAATCTTCCGATACGTTTTAATAAGTAAGGAGAAATAACCTATTTGATCTTATTGAGGACTTTTCCGAATATTTCTCTTTGGCGTTCGTAAGCATTAAACTGCTTAATTAATAATTATCCGATATTTCTCAAAGGCTTATTATTTCGTTTTTTCTTTTTTTCAAAGCGCCAATGAACATAATATTATTAAAAGGACTTAAGGGAATTTTTACTTTTAAAAATAAGTTTAAATTTGGAGGATTTTTAAATAGGAATTGTACCTGCTCGAGTTATTGCAAAAAAATATATTGTACACATAACTGAAAGTTAGTAGTTTATCTAGAAATTCCAAAAAATCAATAGGAGATCTATTAAAAAAATTTAAAATCATCCAAAACTGGCCTTAGTTAAAAAAAATTATTGATACCTAAAGGAAATTTTCGGAGAAATTTAGAATTTTAATATTTAATTTTTAATTGTGCCCCCTTTTGGTAAAATGTGGAACTCATTTCCAGGATTTTCCCATGGCCACTTTAATTACAAAATGTTTGCGCCTGAGTTTCAATTCCAGTAGTTTTCGAGATATGGCCGGTGGCGAACCTTTATGAAACACCCTGTATAAATAATATAGAAAGCAACGCTTGGTACAAAATGATAATAACAGTGGGGGCTCTTCCATAAGGTAATGTCATTCAACACCTCTCTCGGTAATTATCTTTTTATACAGGGTGATTCCTAAGTTGATACTTTTTTTTAGCTGTGTATAGAAGGCATTAAAATAAACAACATTTTCGAATACTTTTTTTTAAAAAACTTAAAAATAGGCGAGATACAGAAGTAAAAAATTTAAGTGCGGGCCTGGTCATCAAAACGTACCCTGCTATACTTTATGTTATTTTATTAGTCACGCAGTCACGAGTTGGTGGTCAGTTATTTATTTGGCAATCCGCTGCGGTGTGTTTTTCTAAAGCAAGTTAATTTTAAATTGGTAACACGTGAAAATTGTAAAATTTGAAAACAATGAACTAGTAGATATGGTGTTAATTTACGGCGAATATCGTCAAAGTGCGGCTGCTGCTTCGAGATTATACGCAGAACGCTTTCCGTTTCGGGCTTATCCTACACCCAGAAGTTTTCTTAATGTTATTCAACGTTCAAGTTAGGCAGGACAGTATTTGATCCATAGTGTAATAAATGAATGTAAGTATTTTGTTTTTGAGTTTTTTGAAAAAAGGTATTTGAAAATGTTGTTTATTTTAATGCATTCTATACACAATTAAAAAAGAACTATAAACTTATCATCCTGTATAACTTAATATGTATTATTTAAAATCCATCCAATCAGCCAAACTTCGTTTATTTCGTGCACTTGTTACTAAGTAAATTAATATTAGTTATTAAATATCTCTCGCAACCTACACACATAATAGACGTAACGGCACCAACGGCATCTGAATACCTCTTGGTCCTACGATTTGGTGACCAATCCTCCTAGAGCAATGCGAATAAAATAATTCAATAAGCAAGAGAGCATTAAATACACGCCAGACGAAGAAGAATATACACTGCTTTGCCACTCTGTGAGCTTTTTCCAGATCATTTTTCGATTTAATTTTCGGTGAATGTTACAGTATTGTAGAAACGTGTAGGAAAAAGACCTTATGAGTTATCTTGAAGGAGTATGTAGTTATTTATCTACCTTCGGGGAAAATATCGTTTATAGGGTCAGGTGTCAGGTCAAGTGATTTCTGCAGTCTGGGTAGTTTGTTTATGCTTTCTCGATTTTTAATTATCGAATCTATATACCCCCATGCCCCCCAAGAGCCCTTCCTCTTCCTGACGCCGCCACTACTATGTAAAATTTCCTAATAACCACAATTTTTATCAAAGCTTTCCGTGCGTTTTGGGATAATTTTTTCGTCGCCTGGTCGTTTCTTAAAAGTCCTAGTGCTTTACCGAAAAAGTAATTTTTCATTACGTGCTGAGATTAAAGTGTAGGACGTGATGAGATTTTGGCCGAGCTGATATGTTTTTAACATTATTCCTAAATGATCGTTATGCGATATTAAAGAAAAAGGCATTTTTTAAACCTGCAGGTTTTCTCTGCAACTCAGTATTCAACGAAATAATGCCCCCTCCACTGTATGATTAGTCAGTACTTTATAAGAACATTACAGAGAAATCAAATTTTTATAACAATGTTGTCAACTATAGTATATTTCAGAAATTTGTAGAGTAATAAAAGCTTATTACACTAAAAAAATAATTTATTAAATCTAAATAAAAATGGAGTTCGCCAAAACAAATATTTATTTCCTATTGTCTGAACAAATATTTATTTGAAAATATCTCCAAAATTATTTGACTGTTAATAGTAAAATTTATTATATTTAAACAAATATTAATTGATTTAAATAATTCATTTATTGAGCTTCAAATATGTGGTATTTAATTCAAATAAATGTTTGTTTGATAGAGAAAACAAGTTTTTATAGCAAATAATAAAACTCTTGGGGTAAAAAAAAACCTAGTGGACTAGTAGAAATTGCTTTAGTTAATTTTTGCTATTTATTTCGTTAATCTTCAATTCAAATAACCCTATTTATTTAATACAAACAATATTTTTGTCAGACAAATAAAAATTATTTGGTCCCAATAAAAATAAGTCAAACAAATCATTTATTTGGCATAAAACGAGCATTTTTTTCAGTGTAGGTATGCAAAGGGCCTACAGAGTGACCCAACGAATATTTAAGCCACTTTTATAATTTGGCATTGATTTCATTGTAAAATTCTTTATTTTTATCAAGTGCAGGTAGTACCAGCCGAGTTTGGGTCAATTTATGGGTTTTGTCTATTGTTATCCATTCACAAACACTGAAAATGGTGTGACAAAGGCGTGCCTTATGTACACTTAATTTTTATTAAACATTATAAAAAAAATACATTATGCAGAAATTAAATTATAAAAAATCATAATATTCTTCGTCATCTGAGGAACTCTCATCTCCTCTTGACGTTATAATTAACGGGTCGACCGATCAGGTGGTCATGATCCCACCTTTTCTCCTCTTCTTTATTGACATGATGGAATGCTTTTCGCCAGTACTCTGGTGTCACTTCCTTAATGGCTTGATCAAACACTGGCTGAACGTCTTTCATTTTAAATGTAGTGTTGTGTTTTGCTACAAATTCTTTCACTTGGGCCCATATAAGCTCTATAGGATTTAGTTCGCATTGATATGGCGGTGTTCGCAGCACAGTTACACTATATTTTTCACCTATATGTTCCAAGGGAATATTTCATAAAACGATGTTAGTGTAAATTTGCTGTAGCTAATAGTTCTTTCTTTATCAAATTATCTTTTTTTTTTCTTTGGCTAGTTATTATAAATAATTTAATATACAAAATTTACCTGCGCCTATGGCCGACACCGAAGTATTGAGCCAAACTGGACGGAATTTCCCATTTTATTACTCTACATCTTTCTAAAATAGATTATAGAATAAATAAAATAATTAACTTACCATTATTTCCGAATTCGTAAGAATAAAGCACAGAGAAATGAAAGGTCGGACCTGTCCCAATAGGGAAAAGGGACATTATTACGCACAGTGTTATATTCGTAGGATATTCTTTAGGATCACTAAGACTTGTGGTTGTGATCTGCTAGAAAATACTTTTTCAATAGTCTGTGCATTCGTGGGATTTTTCTTTAAAAATGGGAAATTTTATTTTTTAAGGTCGCAACACTGTAAGAATATGAAGTGAAAGTAGAAAAAAAATTCGCTTAAACATTCAGTCAAATGAAAAACGGGGTAATGAGGGATTAAAAATTCTCGCCAAAGAGCTATTTTTATTAGAGTCCTCAAAACACGACTGATCTTTTAAATTGGTGCTTTTAGAGAGGAGGGTGTCATCACGCCTACTGGTAATTAAAGCTTTGTGTACCAAATTCCCAAACTCTTTATTTAGTAGCTTACGAAAGAAATTAAAAACGGGATTAAAGATTTTTTGTTGGGATCTTAGGGAAAAGAACGGAAGATCGGGTGGTACATTAAGTTGGCGACCCACAATTGGAAGAAACGGTCTTACTTAATTCCTGTCCCAGTGGCGGCGGGACAGTTTTTTTACGTTAAATATTAGTTTTAGTGGTATTTTAAACCACTTAATAAGCTTTGACAAATGATTTTTTTTAAAAAAAAGCAATAGTTTTAGAAAATAACATGGTATAAATTACTAAAATTTTCTACTTGACAACACTGAAAAAATTTTATTTCTATTCGTTAACATATATCGTAAAGAAAAATATAGTTATACCTACAATTTTTATTGTTATATCTATCAAATTTCAGAAAAATTGTTATCGTAGTTAAATGCATATCATCATATTTAAACGATATAACATATTACCATATAAGAATATTTTACAGCGCAAGAGTGGATATGATATCCATACCGCACGAGGAATTAAATTGGGAACGACGCCGTAGGCAGAGTGCTCAAACTTCCGAGCGCAATATGGACAATGCACTCGAGTTGTACAGTTTATTTTTTCTACAACTCAACTTCCGAACTTCATACTAAAATTTTTTAAAATATATTTAAATTAAGCATTGCAACTTGTCTTTTTAGTTGATCTTGAACTTGTGAGATAGATAATAAAAAACAATTGAACAAATATTTATTTCGTTGTCAAATTCATGGACCAAATTACGCTATATTATTTATCAATTTGGGTCATTTTTTATATTTACAGAAAATCCCTTTGAATATATCTATCTTTCGCACATTCGGGCTTTTGAGGAATAACAGACAAAAAGCGATAAATTTATTAATAAAAATGAATAATTTCTTTTTCTTAACCATAGCTAGTTTAATTAAATTGTTCAGCTTAAATGCACAGAAACAAATGGTTTTATTCGGGTTTTTGGTTGTTTTTCTGCTTGTGTAAGAATTATAACTTCGAAAGTACAACAAAATAGCTGTAGAATTCGTTTTAAACAGTTAAAAACGGCCTTTGTACATTAATATGAACTTATATGGTAAAGTTTTTTAAAATAATCGTCAATTTACAAACTAGCACTCTTAACGTGGAAAGAGAAGGAAAGGATTTCATGGAATAGTTTTCCTGGAAGCCATTTTAAAAACAAATGATAATGTGTGATATGTCATTTTAAAGGAAATTTGCCGTAGAATTCAAATATCGAATAAAAATAATAGGTTTCTATTTAAAATAAAAGAGTTGATACCACTTCCGGTCAAACCGGAAGTAATTTTAAAATTATGACTTTACTAAAACCTAACAAAATATACACTTAGAATCTCCTGAAATTTTAAAATTTGTATTAATAAAACTACGGAAAAAATAGGGGGGGTAACAACATTCGTTGTCACCCGGTATAGTACTTTTTATACTATAAACCTCGTAGTAATTGTCTAGACATGAGTGGAAAACTGGATGTTTCTAAAATACGAAAGTGCATTTGCGCACTAATATTTAGTTTGGCAGAAAATAATACATTGGTAGAAATATATTTTGGTGTTATACCTTCAATTTTCGAACCATTTTGTGCACTCTTTAGGAAAAAAATTGTGTATGCATATACCCTGGGATAAATGTTTTGATTTAAATTAAAAAAGAACAAATTTTGTCTGACAGATTTGCATATTTTTGAAGTATATTCCTAATCTCACTTCTGTCAAGTGTCAGAAAACGACTCGTAAATTTCACAACGTGTAAATTTGGTTTCTTGTTAATTGACCACTGTGATTGGTCAGTTTCATATCCTAACGGATATGAAATCATATCCGTTCAGTTAACCGGAATAGCTCACTTCTCCAATCATTTTAATGTAAAGGAAACAGCACATTTTCATGTGGAAGTGGAAAAAAATTAGTTTCATGTTACTAATCACTCAGTTCATTTATGTTGTGGGAAAATTGTCCAACCATATCAGCGAATCTGTTTAGAGCATAAACTGCTTATACAATTTACACAAAAGTTTATTTTTAATTTTTTTTTTAAATAACTTGTGTATGATCAAGAACTGGATATTTTAGTGGTTATAAGGATAATGCCTTCCCTTTATGCCATGGTGTACCGCCTCTGTTCTCTTCATTGTCTATCTGATTTGTTCCGGTTACTTAGTTTTTTAACCAGTCCCGCATTGAAGCCGGAATCTAAAGACCGAGGATTAAAATGTAATAACTTTGCTGCAAACGAAATTACATTTTTAATTTGAATAACTTATTTTTCGTGTTGATATAAGAATTTTCCCCGCGCACGAAATCCCGCTAAGACGTGCCCTAGCTGTAAAAATTGCGATTCGCGACTAAAGCTAACTGTATAATGGCAAAGATTGGAGCTTAAAAATTATAAGGGGCTGTAAGGGCCTCTAAGGGGGTTAAATATTGGACCGAAAAGGCCACCATTATGTGACGTGACCGGCAACCAATTTTTTCATTCGGGTTTTTAATATGGAGAACAAAGCCAGGTTTTCATAGCTTCCTGTAATAATTTCTGTGTTTAAATATTTAAAAAAATTAAATTTCCAAGAAATTAAATTTTAATAGAAAACGGTTTAAACGAAAATACGTCTAAACAAATATTTTTAAAACACTGGTAGCAGGCGCGGATCCAGGGGAGGGGGGCGAAGGCAGTTTCGCCCACCCCCCTGACCCTTACAAAATGGGTGTTTTTTTCTTTGAGCCTTGAAAATTGTAGGGCGTGTGAGTCACTTTTGAGAGTAGAAAGATGTTTAGAGCCGGGATACGCTCTTTTTTTAGAAGTTATTTTTTTTAGTCGCCCCCCTCATCATCAACAAGATCCTGGATTCGCCACTGGCTGGTTGCAGTGCATACAAAAGTATTTTTTGATCTATCCACTGAAAAAATAATATTCTAACTTCAAAATCGCCACGGTATGGCAGCTCAGTGGTAGAGCTGTCGCATTCGGCCGCAGGTGACCCGGGTTCGATCCCCGGGACGGGTGTACGCTTAATAAAAAAAGTATACCCAAGATTTTAGAGGTAAGAATGCAGTATGACATTGGTTGACTCCCGAATACGACCCATTGAGGGCGGATAATCCTGCCTTTAGGGGACTGACGGATAAACCAGTGCATACGCGTGGTTCGGATCCCACGTAAAAAACTGTAGGTCCCGTCTGGCTGACATTACCCCGACGTTAAGCAAAAGGGATACCTACCATTGCTGTAAATTTATTAACAATGAATAATTTTTCAATTTAAATAAAATAAATAAAAACTATTTGGTCCCAATAAAAATAAACTAAACAAATCATTTATTTGATATTAAACGGATTTTTTCTTCAGTGTAAGTAATAGTATGTTGCGCCCTCTTGTGGTCATTTAACAAGCAATTTTTGGCTAGAAATGGTCAGTTTCAGTCCTTTGGTGAACACGATATATATTTTCTTTTAAACTACCCTGAGCTTATCAATTTAATTGATTCATCATCCGCGTAAGGAGACTGTTTGTTTAAGATACATGCGACCCTTCTGCTTTGTACATCGATACCTTGGCATTTATCAACCCTCAAAATAGGGTAATTCAGTTACCCCTAAATTAATTGTGACCATATACGCACACTTAGTATGACATCTAATTGCTTTCTTGAAAGTTCTAATTATTAATTGGTCAAAGGATATACAGAGAGAATATAAAAGTTAGAATGGACTTAAGTTAGGGCTAGAAATCGATGATTTTGTCATTTCGTTATTTAATGAATATTTATTTCTTTACTTTTTCGTTTTGTCAAAAATCGGCAAGATGTCAATTTTTGATTGGATTTATACAGTTTTTATTTTTAATCGATTTTGATTAATCGAA
Source organism: Polydrusus cervinus (assembly GCA_935413205.1). Lineage (NCBI taxonomy): Eukaryota > Metazoa > Arthropoda > Insecta > Coleoptera > Curculionidae > Polydrusus > Polydrusus cervinus. The sequence goes on from OW284520.1 coordinate 4,435,533, forward strand.
ATAATCGATTAACCGAACTAATGAATTAATCGACATAATAGAAATAAATCGAATAATGGTTATATTATACAAGTGTGTCTACTTAAGTTGGCTACATATGGGAAACTTGTTTATTATTAACTTTACAAAGAAAAGTTATTCTTCATAAAAAGTTTTGCATGGTCCAAAACCTAAAATGCTATCATCAGATGTTCAATTTTTTCAGTCGTATACGAGGGTTGTCAAAAATATGAATTTTGCCCAAGGGTAAAGTACCTTTATTTTTGACAATATCAAAAACTGTAATTATGAAAAGTTGTTCGGTATAAAAAACTATGTTCTAATAGGCAATCACACTAAAAAATATTTGTTTTATTTTTACAAATTTATCGGTAATTTAAGACAAAAATAAGAAAAATATTTTTTAGTGTATACCATAGCATTAACATATTAGAACATAGTTTTTTATACCGAACAACTTTTCGTAATTACAGTTTTAGATATTATCAAAAATAAAGGTACTTTACTAAATTCATATTTTTAACAACCCTCGTAAATGACTGAAAAAATTAAATATCTGATGGTAGCATTTTAGGTTTTGGACCATGCAGAACTTTTTATGAAGAATAACGTTTCTTCGTAAAGTTAATAATAAAAATGTTTTTCATATGTAGCCAACTTAAGTAGACACACTGTAGATGGTTTTTACGACTATGCAAGAATTTCTTGAAAAATTATCTACTAATACAGAGGGTTTCATAATTGTATGCTTATCCAAAACGGCGATAATACTTGGACGAAATTTAAAAAACCCCTTATCCTGAAAAGAATTATTTTAATACGTACTTGTCATGTACCAAAATTTAAAAAAAAATACAAAGCGGTGTTCGAGATATTTCTCGGCATAGTTTTTGTCTTAAATCAAAACATCAATAAAAAGTTGTTCTCTCCGTGTATAATATTTCGAATAATAAGGAACTTTTAGTAAAAAAAATCTAGTCTTAATAATCCATGGATCTGAGGTGAGATTTATGACAAGGGGTCTAGAGATATTATGAATCTATAGTAATAAATAGAGAAATAAATGGGAAATTCCGTCCAGTTCGGCTCAATTTCGGTGTCGGCCATAAGCACAGGTAAACTTTGTGCATTAAATTATTTATGATAACTAACCAAAGAAAATAAGAAGATAATTTGCTAAAAATGAAACTATTAACTATAGCAAATTTACACAAACATCGTTTTATATAATATGCCGTGGAAGATTTAGCTGAAAAACAAAGTGTAACTGTGCTGCGCACACCGCCATATCATTGCGAACTAAATCCTATAGAACTTATATGGGCGCAAGTGAAAGGAGTTCTAGCAAGACAGAACATGACATTTAAAATGAAAGACCTTAAGCTATTGTTTGATCAAGCCATTAAGGAAGTGACACCAGAGAACTGGCGAAAAGCAGTGCATCATGTCACTAAAGAAGAGGAGAAAATATGGGATCTTGACCACCTAATTGATGTCTTAAATTAAAACATCAATACAAAGTTGTTCTCTTTGGGTATAATATTTGGAATAATAAGCAACTTTTAGTAAAAAAATATCTTGTTTTAATATTCCATGGATCTTCAGGTAAAGAAAGCTTTTGATTAATAACATTTCTTAAGTTAAAGCAAAAATATAAAAGGCAACAGACAAAAGATCGTTCTCTAAAAATTCATTTATATTTGAGACGAGCGTCAGATTAGAGCTTTGACTGAAACCATTAAAATGTCGTTTCCATTATGAGTGCTTTCTAATATACCCCGTTAATAAAGTAAAAAGAAGAAGCGATGATAGAGTCTACTTAAGTGGCAATTGTTATGCAAAACGGAGCACGGGGCCAAATCGGCACCTGGGTAGAGGGCCTTTATCGTTTATCCTCATTTTGCGGTCCGACAGAGTAAAGCCAATCTTTTGTGTTTTACTCTATTTTACCGGCAAAGTCTCAAGGAATTACTGGCTTCTTGGCCTGGAAAGAATAGCCATCTAAAAGGTAGTTAGAATAATTGCTAAGATATTCCAGTCAGGGTATGAAATAAAGTCCTTTAAGAACCATACACGGCACTTGCAACCCAGAGATTTTATAAGTTAATTTTGATTTAAATTTCAATAAGCATTTTGTTGCTCTATATACAGGGTGTCCCGTAACTTATGGGCCGTAGAGTGACTGGAGATACTAGACATCAAACTAAGCCGATTATGTCATATGAGTTTTTTCGGATTGTTACTCGTTCTAGAGATACAGGGTGTTGAAAGTAAAAGTTTATTCTCGAAAATAAGCCATAATTTTAAAACGGTTTAATGAATCGAATTGAAAGTTGGCAATATTATGTTTTTATGAGTAAGAAATAAGAATTTGTAGAAATTTTTAAGTTTCAAACTAAAGGGCGCTAGTTGCATACACTGGGCTTCATAAATCTATGATTTTTTTTCTTACCTGTGATATTAGGTATTTTTTAATTATAGTTTAAAAAAAAAAGGCATTTTTTGAGTCAAAAATGTATACCTGATTGATCTTAATATCTTTAACGGTTTTCGAGATATTTCCCTTTAAACATTCCAAAGCATAAAAAAACATAGTAAATAATTAAATTAACAAAAAAAAACAAAAGTGGCAATTTGAAAAAACCTATATGACATTATCGGCTTAGTTTGATGTCTAGTATATCCAGTTACTCTACGGCCCATAAGTTACGGGACACCCTGTATATAACTATTCTGCCATTCATAGGTTAATTAGTTGTAATCTCAGCCAAAGCTGATATAATATGTAGGGGAGAGTCGGGATTACTTTAAATTAATTTTTTTATTAAACATTTACATTAATATTGATTTTGTAAAGCGTATTGGGCTATTATTATTAACCAATGTATACTCCATATAACCAAATATTTCTCTAAAATCCAAAAATATGTAAAAAAAAAGTATCAGAAATTTAATAAAAACCAATTTTTAACGAACAATTAAATTAACAATAACTTTAAAACTGTGATGTCAGTTTTTTAGAGTAACAATTGTTGGAAATGTTTCCCATGAAACTGTTGCCAAAGACCCAACCGATGCGATAGTAGAACTCTTCTTTTACTTTTTCCAAAACTTCTGGAGTGATTAAACATATCTTTGCCCAAATATTTGCCTTTAACACTTCCAGATATCTAGGTCTGGTAACATAAACCATTCTTATTAAATCGCCCCATAAATAAAAATCTAAGGGTGTAATATCGGGGGATCTGGGCGGCCACTCTATAAACCCTCGCTGTCCTATCTATGTATTTGGAAATGTTATATTTCAAAGAATATTCCCTAATTATGAAAATCTAAATCAAAGGATTTTTCCAACAGGATCGAGCCCCTCCTTACTTTTTAAGAAATGTAGAAGAATTGTTAAATGTTACATTTTCAAATATGTGAATAGGACTGCAAGGATTTATAGAGTTGCCGCCCAAATCTCTGGATATTACACCCTTAGATTTTTTTTATGAGGCAATATAAAAAGAAGGGTATAGGGGAGAGGGGGGCAAGAGTAAACAGGTGGGCAAGAGTAGACAATGCAATAATATTTCTAATTAATAATTTTTTCTCTGCCAATGGTCACAGTAGTGTAAACCATGTGCTTTTAGTTAATAAGGTAAATTTATTTTTAATAATATACGATGTAACCATAAAGAGATAATTTAGATTGTTTAATCGCTTGTAGTAGTTCATTTTTACTTCTCGCCATTTTTTTACAAAATCTTTAAAATCTAACCTATAAATTCCTGTTGGTATATAACGTCGCCAGTGGCGCGTTGTTAAAAAAGCTGGCTTATTAAAAAATTTTGTTTTTTGGGGCAAGAGTGAACACATGTGTTTACTCTTGCTTGCCCCTTGAAAAATATGTGATGAAGAAGGGGGTGGGTCGGGTTTGAAATCAAAAAATAAAATGGTTAATAAACAAATAATAAAGTGGGACAAAGGATGAAATAAATGTATGTAATGGAGAAGCAGCTGGTGTATCTGGTATAAAAACAAAAAAGAAAGTAGTGAAGAAAATAAAAATAACTGATAAAGAGGATTATTGCGAATGTATTTATTGTAGCGTTAAATATAGTCAGTCAAATAAGAAATGGATTCGATGTGTCACCTGTGGTTTTTGGTCACATGAAGACTGTAGCTACAGACCTTGAACCTTTTGATGACGTTTTTACTTGTGATTTTCTCGTCCTACCTAGGATCTTTCTTGTTGTTTGCTCTTGCCCCATACCATGCTTGTAGTACAAGACAAACTTGCTTAAGAATTTTACATTAAATAGTCACATAATATACAGGGTGCTCCATTTAAAAAACTTGAGGAAAATTAATTTCAAATGTGTCGTTTTTGAAACCATTTTATGAACACCCTGTATAAAATAAATAAACACTATTAGATTCATAATATCTCTAGACCCCTTGTCATAACTCTCACCCAATTTCATGGTTTAAAAAATGATTTTAGATGTTTTTTTGAATTTTTTTTCCAGGACCGTAAAACTTTTTTTTAGTTTTTAATTTATTACTCTTTAACTACCAAAGCAAATTAAATACAATTTTGGACAATTGTAAAGGACTCTAGTACAACCCTAAATGTGCAATAAAATACTGTGTGTTCTATTTAAAAATATAAATTTTTGGTATCACATTTTTTTGGGCCACCATGTATATGGAAAAATATTTTCCTGAAATGCACCCTATATTCCCTATAATACAGTTTAAGTATAATATAATTTTGCATGGTGCTGGTAACTTTGGAGAAAAATTTAGAAATATTGCTCGGATGTATCTGTTATGAAGTCTTAATTTACTCTCGTTTAAAATCTCGTTACACTATTTCATTGATCGTTCACCATTTTGTCGAGATATATTGTTTGCTTGTTTAAAAGCTTTAGAAAATGTTATTGATTATTTATTTTTAGTTTTAGAATTGTTATTGTTATGAGTAAAAAATAACGCAAAAGGCGCTTCCTTCTTCATTTTTTTTTTGCTTTAGAACTAACCGAGACATCTCTTATTGTATTAGCCAGATATCACTGGTCAAAGAAGTCAAAAAATACGACAATTTTCTGTGGTTAATTTTTAAAAATTTGTAAAACTTACCCGTTTTAAAATCGTGCTTTTTATACAGGGTGTCCTGAAATTAGCATGCAATATATCTAGGGCGTAAAGTAGTACATCAAAAAATATGAAAACAATGTCCTATAAACATACCCCCATAAAAGCTTCTTTAGGGGGCTAGAGCCCCTCAAAGAGGGCCGAGGGGAAAATTTCTTTTAATAGCATGGAAATCGTTAATCGATAAATGAGTGTAATGAGCTTTTATTACTCTACACCTTTGTGAAATAGACTATAGTCACCCCAGTGTCAAACGCTTTTACCAGGTCTAAAAAAACTGCAATGCATTTTTTGTTTGTATCCAAACCTCCTTGCCTTATCAGTTCAAATATAAATTGTTATTTTAATTAAACGAGTTTTTAACATAAATACGGGCTCATGTTTACTAAAATTCATATCAATGCAAACTAATGCAGGTAGATACATATATCTTCTGCATAGAAAATTAAGTTTAATTTAACATCAAAAGTCCTAATTTAAAATAAATACTCTTTGAGCTCGAGCAGCAACTGATGCATACGGACAAGGGCTAGATTCATTTTAGTAATATTAGGGCATGTCGCTTAGCTCAATATTTACTTTGTTAGAGTTAGTTGACATACATGGGCTGCAAATTTTCCATTCGTAATGAATAAAAATATTCCTTGTCAAGTCGAGTATCAAAGCCATGTATGGGTGGTTCTACACAAATAAGCAAACGGTGCGGTCCATCATCTAAAATACTATTATTATTAAATTTAAAAAGTTAGTAAATTCACAGATATTATAAATACTAAACTTCAAAATCAGTCTATTAAACATTAAACATATTATATGTTATTTCTTTCTAATACCTAAATCATATAATTTTTTTAATGCTCAGGAGTACTACGTAATACAATGAATATTTTTATTTAAACAGGAATTTAAATTCCTTTCAGGAAAATTTTATACTGAACTTTTTGCAAATCTATTCTATACCGGGTGGTGCATCGTGGTTGGAAACATAGAAAATCCCATGCAATGTTTCCAACCACGATGCACCAGGTATATCGACAATTGTAAAAAAATCAATAGTAACTGCATCTTTTTTTAAACTAAGTAATTTTTTAAGATGATACAGAAAAATGCATGTAATGCTGAAGTTTTTATTAAATTTTGTAGAATTACCCGCACATATACAGATATCCAGAGATTCACTTAACTAATTGGTTGTGTTAAATGATGGGAAAGTAAACGATGATAACTAGGTTTAAGACTGGGGTAAAGCGAATTAAATACTGAGATAAAACAAACTTACTATTTGGGGAATTATGAAAGGCTATCGAAACGTAGACTAATAAAGAAATGGATTTAATTAGGTGGATGAGAAAGTTATGAGTTTTTGTAGACAGTTTTGAAAAACATTTCAACAGCCCCGTTTCTTTTCGGTCAATTTCAATCGTAATTATTGTAGGGGCGACAGGCTGAACAGTAAATGCTGGCGATTGGGGACCGAAAAGCAACCACAATCGCTGGACAACAATTTAGATACCTATAAATGACGAATACCGCTTCCATGTTGATGGGATTTGAACTATATTTATGCTGCATAAGTAGCTTTGAGTTCTCCTTTCTTTTCGTCGGATCCTAGCTCTACTGATGAGTCATGATATGACGAAACGCGTCTAGAGACGGATCTGATGAAACGAAAGGAAATTCTTCTTCTGTATATTTATATTAGGCAAATAGGGTATAACTTACGATGTAGTAACTATATACAGTGCTTGTCATAATTTTGTTTTTCTTTATACAGGGTGATTCCTCAGTTCATACTTCTTTCCAGCTGTGTATAGAAAGCATTAAAATAAACAACATTTTCAAATACCTTTTTTTCAAAAAACTTAAAAATAGGCGAGATACAGAAGTAAAAAATCTAAGTGCGGGCCTGGTCATCAAAAAGTAGCCTGCTATACTTTATGTTGTTTGTCTTATTAGTCATGCAATTTACGGGTCGGTGGTGAGTTATTTGGCATTCCGCTGCGGTGTGTTTTTCTGAAGCAAGTTAATTTTAAATTGGTGACACGTGAAAATGGTAAAATTTGAAATCAATGAACTAGTAGATATGGTGCTAATTTACGGTAAGTGCGGCTACTGCTTCGAGATTATACGCAGAATGCTTTCCCTTGCGGGCTCATTCTACACCCAGAAGTTTTCTTAATATTATTCAACGGGCGAGTTAGGCAGAACCGTATTTGATCCATTGTGTAATAAATGAATGTAAGTACCTTATTTTTTTAGTTTTTTGAAAAAAGGTATTCGAAAATGTTATTTAATTTTATGCCTTCTATACACAGCTGAATAAGAAGTATCAACTTAGGAATCACCCTGTGTATATTTTAGATGAGACATTAAATAATATTCAAGCAAACATGTTTGTATTATTTTTTGTTAATGCAATGCCTGTAATCATGGGCGTCCGAATAAACATTTTCATGGGGGGCAAACTTTTTTTCGTCGGATAATCGATTTCTTAAGATAAGGACAACGTGATGAGTAGGAAAGTTGTTTCAAACATTAGAAAAATATATGAAAAGATTAATTCGGTTTAAAATATATGTGTAAAAAATTGAGATTCTTTCTATTAAGAGTAAAGTCTTGTAACGCATTCACCATTTAATTTTTTAAATTATAATTACCACAAAAGACAATTCCACGAATTAGAATTAACCCAGAACAATTACACAAATAATACATATTTATCTTGTCTTTTATCCTCTTACTTCTGTCCCGATTCCCCTTCCTGTTGCTTTTCCTTCTCATTACATCTAATCCCGACCGTATAACTTCTAACCTTTTTATTTACTGGAAATTCCTGTGATTGTAAGCTGTCTTTTTCTAACCATAGTTAACAAACAAAGACATTACGCTACCCGGTAGATTCACCAGCGAACAAAAGAATAATTCCCATTCGAGATTTCTGTGTTTAGTGCAAAGAGTCGTTAAGGCCCGGGTCACACCGAGAAGTCTTTCTTTGTCGAGCGGTTTTTATAGCGGAAGATTTGTGTGCGGGATCTGGGCAGCTACGGAGGAATAAGGAAAACTGGGAAAGGCGATCTAATTTAGTAAATCGCGCGTATGAAATATCTAGTGAGGCACTGGGACCAACTTTCTTGCATTTGCAGGGACGCACTAATTTAACGAATTTAATTAGTATTTAAATTTTAAGTCTACCGGTTAAATTGTTGCAGTTGTAGTTTACAAGTCTGTACCCGCCGTTTCACACGGAGGAACACTCTGACTCTGCATTAGAGAGCAATGAAAATCTATCATAAAATATTTTATTATGAACAGTGGCGTATTTAGGGGGGGGGGGGGGGCTGCCGGGCTGCAGCCGCTCCCGAGCCTAGGAGCTCGGGTCTAAAAGTCTAATTACAACCTAATTTTTCGTCTCACGCTTGGACTATTACGCCCACTGATCCCCCCCCCCCCCCCCCCCCCGCTACTAACCGGACCTGAAACTAAATGGAAGCCCATTTAAGCAATTGTAATTTTGTTTAAAAACCCTTTTCTACAATCTAAGATTTATTTCTAATATTGTATTTTTTGAATCATCCCATTGTTTTATTTCTCGTAAGGACTGCTCAATTTTAAATAAATACAATTAAAATTTTAAAAAATATTGACAAGAACAAAGACCAATATAATTAATCGACATTAAAAACAAAAATTTTAATTGCGTTTATGTCCACCTTTCGCAACAATGACAGCTCTCAGTCTTTGTAGCATAGAATGAATAATGTTAGTTATTCTTTCTTGTCAACCTGATGTCAGTCTTCGAAAATATTCTTCTTTGAGATTTTTTTAAATATTAAAAAACACACTTTTTGAATTCGAGAGATCGGCATTAAAAAATTAACGGGATAGCTTAGCCGGTTTTAGTTTGCGCTGAAAGATAGCTAAAAGATCAGTCTATAACATATTTCAAATTCAAATAGATAGCTTTATAACCAATTTTCGCACTTTTTTTTAAAATTTTGGTATAAGACTTTGTCTACAAAAGTCGTAGCCTAACTAATTCGAGTGTGAAGAGAACGGGAATAACCTCCGTCTTGATGTCAGCCTTCGGGGAATATTTTTTTTTAGATTCATTTTTAAATAGTGAAAAATACACCTTTTGAGCTCGGGAGATCGGCCATGAAAAATTAATTTATATATACAGGGTGTCCCATAACTTATGGGCCGTAGAGTAACTGGAGATACTAGACATCAAACTTAGTTGATTATGTCATATAAGTTTTTTTTTGATAATTAAAATATTAATTTAATTATGTACTATGTTTTTTTTATGCTTTGGGATGTTTAAAGGGAAATATCTCGAAAACCGTTAAAGATATTAGGATCAATCAAGTATACATTTTTGACTCAGAAAATGCCTTTTTAAGAAACCTAATATCACAGGTAAGAAAAAAAAATCATAGATTTATGAAGCCCAGTGTATGCAACTAGCGCCCTCTAGTTTGAAACTTAAAACTTTCTACAAATTCTTATTTCGTGCTCATAAAAACATAATATTGCCAACTTTCAATTCGATTCATTAAACCGTTTTAAAATTATGGCTTATTTTCGAGAATAAACTTTTACTTTCAACGAGAGAACGAGTAACAATCCGAAAAAACTTATATGACTTAATCGGCTTAGTTTGATGTTTAGTATCTCCAGTTACTCTACGGCCCATAAGTTATGGGACACCCTGTATATATATAATTTTCGCCTTTTTTTTTAAGGGGGGATCCTTTATTTGAGGTAGTTTAAAAATAATATCAAGAAGGTAAATCGCGTTGTCCCCCTTTGAAGCTTGATATCTTGGTCAGGGGGTACTATAGAAAATAAAATTAGATGAAACACTAGACTTATTATAAAATGTTCTACATGCCCCCGCGAGTTTGCTCCATACTTACTTACCCGGACACCCTGTATAACATAATATTTGCCATATTTTATTATTTAAGTATTTTTGAAGATAACCCTGTATCAACAAAAACTTACCCATCCTCACGAAGCTTTTCTTATTCATAGCTTGCCTCTAAACATTTCCATCTTCTTTATGCACCATCTTAGTATTCCCCAATAATTCAAAGACGAAACTTCGGGCTTAGATAATCTTCCGTTTCCCGAGTTTTTAAGTAAATAAACTAGCCATATATTTTATTTGATAACAGAATGGTACGGGCTTCTGCATACGATATTAGCGGTATCGCGGACTGGGTTGACAGATTTTTGATTTAGGGGGGAAAAGACGTGCTTAAGTTTTGCCCGGGCCAAGGTAGGGGTGTATTCTCTAGTCTGGGTTAAATAAAGTTCCATATAATATACTGAGAAAATTATATTTGGTTCCTAGCAGTGGCGTAGCCAGAAAATATGCTCCGGGGGGGGGGGGGGGGGGGGGGGCTCAGTAGGCGTAAATTGGACATTTTTTTTTCTTGAGAGAGGGACACCTAATGTAAAAAGGTGGAAAAGCGCCGCATTCACCTAACTACGAAAATTAAATTATTACCTCTCCCTCTCTGGATGGTTCGATTGAATTTAATTTTGTGTTTTTCTTTACTTTTTTTTTGATATTCCTAGCTGGCTCTTTATTTAAAAAAAAAACATTTTTTAAATTTGTGAAAAATATAAAATATTGGTGAATCCAAAGTTTTAACATCATATGTATGACTCTAACGAACATTTTTCGGGCTCGGTTTTTCATGATTAAAAATAAAGTAAACATCGCTCACCACGCTAAAATTGATGATTTTTTCAGAAATCATGTATTTTAGGAGCGTTGATCTAAGAGCAATTTTTGGTGCAAATGCTTAGGTGTTGAAACACTCTTTCTTAACTGCCGTTTTGTATATTCATAATAAAGCATTCTTTCTTCCCGCACTATTTTTATTCTCACTGGTAACCAGGCCGGATGAGATCGGACATCTCGTGGGGTGCGGAAGAAGATACACACTCCCCAAACGGTAGGTTATGTAATGGCAATAAACCGAGGGTTGATAGCCCTTGGGGGTGTCGCATGACAGAATCGTGATAAGGAACCCACGTTAAGCTGTAGGTCCAGGAGCTAGCTAGCTAAATGTTTGAAAGGACAAGTGGCAAATTTCATAAAGTTAAAAATAAAAAATCACATATGGTGCTTGCTTTGAACCATGGATGTATTTTTATCACTTGACATAATATACGAAATGACTTTATGTTTAGGAATTTAGGAATACATACCTTGGACTCGGATAACCGATTCGCTCTCGCGAACGCCTCGGTTTCATTAAGATTTTTGGATTTAGTACCTCGAGTATCGACTTTTTTCCTAAGATTTATTGCAAGCAAGGTTATAAAAATTCATAATAAAATACCTAAGGGAGGCTTTATTTTGGTTAATCGGTTAAAGATTTATTACTGCAAAATGATACATGAAGGAGATCTATCCAGCAGTTAAATTTAAGAAGAACTTTGTTTATAGTCTATTTCAGAAAGGTATAGAGTAATAAAATGGGAAATTCCGTCCAGTTCGGCTCAATTTCGGTGTCGGACACAATCGCACGTTAATTTTTCGCATTTAATTATTTATGATAACTAACCAAAGACTAAAAAAGCAGATCATTTGATAAAAAAGAAACTATTAGCTACAGCAATTTTATAGAAACATCGTTTTATAAAATACGCCGTGGAAGATATAGCTGAAAAACATAGTGAAACTGTGCTGCGCATACTGCCATATCATTCCGAACTAAATCCTATAGAACTTATATGGGCGCAAGTGAAAGGATTTGTAGCGAGACACAACACTACATTCAAAATTAAAGACGTTAAGCTACTGTTTAATTAAGCCATTACGGAAGTGACACCAGAGAACTGACGAAAAGCAGTCCATCGTGTAATCAAAGAAGAGGAGAAAATGTGGGATCTTGACCACCTGATCTATCGGACCATTGACCCGTTAATTATAACGTCAGAGGAGATAACAGTTTTTCAGATGACGAAGATAATTATGTTTTTTTATAATTTAATTTTTGTATAATGTATTTTGTATGTTTTTTATAATCTTTAACAAAAAATAAGTGTACCTAATAATATGTACATAATGCACGGCCTTGTCACGCCATTTTCAGCGTTTGTGAATGAATAATAATAGGCAAAACTCATAAATTAACCCAAACCCGGGTGGTACTACCACCTGCACTTAATAAAAAGAAAGAATTTTGCAATGAAATCAATGCCAAATTATGAAAGTGGCTTAAATATTCGTTGGGTCACTCTGTAGTCCCTTTGCATACCTAATGAGTTTTTATTACTCTACACCTTTCTGAAATAGACTATATGCATTATTGAACTAACTTAATCTCAGTATACGGTTTTTGTAAAATATGATCTGTTTAAATCCCAATTGATCTTTATGTATATCATCTAAAAAGCACCTTAACTCAATGGAGCTATAACTAAACCTCTTACTTAAACCTAAAGTATCGATCAAGAACAAATTATAAGAGCACTATTGTAGTTTAATTTTTGTTCTTTGTATTCCATTGGAAATTTTAACATATTCCCAGAGGTATTCGTCTCAGTTGGGCTTTGAAGGGATTATTTAATTGCCTCTACCTAAATTTCCTTAATACGGTAGTTAGACAGGCTGCATAAAGGAAACTCTCTTATACCTTTAGTTTATCATATAATATTGCACAGAGGCGAACTTAAGACATTGCTTATTACGTTCCGCCTTTGCAGGAGTGAAAATATTGTCATTGCAGAAAAATTATTTTGAGAAGTTTTAGGTCACAACAAAGCAGGTTGACCATTATTTACAACGGTCTGTTGGCGTTTGAAATATCAAACTTAACAAAAATGGGCTAACTGCATAATATGAAACTTTATCGGAAACAAAAAAAAGTATACCGGGTGTTGCATCGTCGAGCGGGACATAGGAAATCCCATGTAATTTTAAATGGGGTCAATTATTGGCTTCCCTAATTATTTTAGAGAAAAATTCTATTTAGGTTTATTAAAGAGCACTAAAACCCACATTCCCACATAACTTTAGATATTTTTGATGAGCCCGTTTACGGGTTAACGCCGATTTCTTTTTAACTATTTCTCCTTTTTATGGCCCCGTATTTGCGAGCACCAGTCAAGGTAAAAGATGACTGTCAAATAAAGTTGTCATTTTGAAATGTGTGCTTTATTGTTATAAAAACTCGTACATCGAAAATATTAAAGGTGTATTTATGAGTACAAATTATTCTGTATAAAACTAAAATAAAGTATCCGATTACAAGGTATATATTTTACTAATTAATAGGTAGGTACTATTAAATTGTTAGAACTTTAGGATTTAAGATGTTCAAATATTCCTCCATTGACTGCTAGACAATAACCGAGGCGATCATAAAATTCTCTTTTTACACTCGCTAGTTGGTAAACTGAAATTCTATTGCATTCGGCAGAAATAGCATTTTTTAACTCGTCTAGATTTGGGTATTTTTTATCTTTGTATATCCTGTTTTTTAAATGGCCCCAGAGAAAGAAATCATTTGGCGATAAATCAGGAGACCTGGCTTGCCAATTTACTGTATGATTTCAGCCAATAACATTTCCATTAAAAGCACGGTTTAAATATTCCCGGACAGCCAGGGTACTATGTGCCGGGCAGCCATCCATTTGGTACCAAACTTCCTGATTTTCCCCGGCGGCATCATGTAAAGTAGGTAAAATATGATCTTCAAGTAGTTCCAAAAAATATTCAGAAAGGTGTAGAGTAACAAAATGGGAAATTCCGTCCAGTTCGGCTCAATTTCGGTGTCGGCGATAGGGGCAGGTAAATTTTATTATTTGTGATAACTAAACAAGGAAAACAAAGAAGATAATTTGATAAAGAAGGAACTATTAGCTGTAGCAAATTTACACAATACCGTTTTATGAAATATGCCGTGGAAGATATAGCTGAAAAACATAGTGTAACTGTGCTACGCAAACGCCATATCATTACGAACCTAATCCTATAGAACTTATATGGACGCAAGTGAAAGGATCTGTAGCAAGACACAACACGACATTCAAATTGAAAGACGTTAAGCTACTGTTTGATCGCGCTATTAAGGAAGTGACACCAGAGAACTGGCAAAAAGCAGTCCGTCATGTCATTAAAAAAGAGAAGAAAATGTGGGATCTTGACCACCTGATCGATCGTACCGTCGACCCGTTGATTATAACGTCAAGAGGAGATGATAGTTTCTCAGATGACGAAAAATATTATGATTTTTTATAATTTAATTTCTGTATAATGTATTTTTTGTATCTTGTATTTTTTTTATAATGTTTAATAAAAATAAGTGTACCTAATTATATGTACATAATGCACGCCTTTGTCACACCATTTTCAGTGTTTGTGAATGGATAACGATAGGCAAAATCCATAAATTGACCCAAATTTGATTGGTACTGCCTGCACTTGATGAAAGAAAGAATTTTGCAATCAAATCAATGCCAAATTATGAAAGGGACTTAAATATTCATTGGGTTGCTCTGTAGTCCCTTTGCATACCTAATGACCTTTTATTACTCTACACCTTTCTGAAATAGACTATAGATCAGCTACGTGCTAATTTTTGTAAAAATAAGTTTTATTACCAGGAAGCCTTTACTGGTTGTGCTCGCCAAGAGACCTTATTCCGTACGATTAATATCTTATAAAGTAAAGTTATTCCATTGTTACCCAATCCATCTCTGATTTTTCTTTAATACATTCATTTTAGATCGATCAATTTTACTATGTACATCGTACACGGGCATCAATGTAGACTCTCAAGTTTAATACCTGGTAACAAATCGAAAAGTTTCCAAGATACTTTAAAAACTTTACGGGAAGTTTTAGAAACTAGTATTAGTGGCCAGTATCAACTTGCGGAATTATTTAGCAATTACGGAATAAGTTTCAAAAAATATATAATTAGCTAAGGAGTTTTTAGGTGTAAATTGTTAATTAAAAGGGTTTAAATTCACTTGCGTTCTATCAAAGTCGAACCTCTGGCCTAAAATAATAAGTCTGCGGTACGAAATCAAAGTTATTTTTCATTTAATAGGATTGATGAAGGTTTCTTAACAAATTATTTTATTAAGTACGCGTTTTCTTTATGCTTGTTGTAATCGTAATAGACCAGGGACAGTGCAGTTTTATTTATGTCCTTACGTTAAAAAAGTGAAATAAGTTTAAAAGAAATATGTTTTATATTTAATGTTAATCCAATAGGTACTAAGTATGAATAAAATAAACCCAAAGTCGCGGTCGAATTAAAATGTCATTCAAGTAATTATAAGGTTACATATGTTGCGCTCTATCTGAGCATCATCAGGCCTATAAACATTACTCTAATTATATAGAAAACAAAGAAATACCTTATCTAATTAATTTAAAAACCAAAGAAGCATTTAAAAAATACAATAATAACAACACAGACAATATTAAAATTCCTGAAATGATAAGGACAAGTAGTGGGAGTATACCAACGTTCCGAAGATTACTCAAAGTAGCCCACGAGACAAGGTACTATAGTATATTTCAGAAAGGTATAGAGTAATAAAAGCTTATTAGGTATGCAAAGGGACTGCAGAGTGACCCAACGAATAGTTAAGCCACTTTCATAATTTGGTATTGATTTAATTACTAAATTCTTTATTTTCATCAAGTACAGGTAGTACCGCCCGGGTTTGGGTCAATTTATGGTTTTGCCTATTGTTATCCATTCGCAAACACTGAAAATGGTGTGACAAAGGCGTGCATTACGTACATAGTATTAGGTACACTTATTATTTTATTAAACCTTATAAAAAAATACAAAAATATATTGTACCTACAGAAATTAAATTATAAAAAATCATAATATTCCTCGTCATCTCCTCTTGACGTTATAATTAACGGGTCGACGATCCGATCGATTAGGTAGTCAAGATCCTACATTTTTTCCTCATCTTTAACGACATGATGGACTGCTTCTCGCCAGCTCTCTGATGTCACTTTCTTAATGGCTTGATCAACCAGTAGCTTAACGTCCTTCATTTTGAATGTCGTGTTATGTCTTGCTACAAATCCTTTCACTTGCGCCCATATAAATTCTATAGGATGTATTTAGTTCGCAATGATATGGCGGTATGCGCAGCACAATTACACTATGTTTTTCAGCTATGTATATTTTTCTTCTTTATCAAATTATCTTTTTCTGTTTCTTTGGTTAGTTATCATAAATAATTTAATGCACAAAATTTACCTGCACCTATGGCCAACTCCGAAATTGAGCCGAACTGGATGGAATTTCCCATTTTATTACTGTACACCTTTCTGAAATAGACTATGAGTGTTTGTAAGGCTTGCCAGGCCACATGATGTATTTCCTCGTCCAAACCCCGATTTTAAAGTAAACACCTTATAAATTAAATTATCGCCCATGTTATAACATGACAAGGCTTTCACAAATGGTATAGAATAAGTTATAATATTTGATCATTATTACTGGTTTCTTCAAAAAGTTCCCAATTCAGCAAGCTCACACGTCAGATCATCATGAGTAGTTACCTTGTACCTTCACCACAAAATTTTAAACAGACATTTATAATAATAAATAAGTTCTTAAACTTTAGGTAATACACTTTGTTCCAGAAATTACAGAATATTAAATATATTTTATAGTCAATAGATATTTTTTAGAAATCACTTTTTTTTTAAACATTTATAGTCTTTTAAGTGAAAGGACAAAAATGGTGATTTGCAACGTTTTATTTATCACCATAACTGATCGTCTTAGAATTCAGTTAGATAGAAGTTCATAGTATTGTCATTTTTAAATTTTTGATAAACGTTCGTTTAACCAGTAGTTACCCAACTGTGCTGATTCGTCATTATCTCAGAATTTTCTTCTTTAAACGTTTCATTTTATATTTTGATCTAAATAATGACTAATTTAGTCTTATCATTAATATTTTGTCGAAACTAGGCGACTGATAAAGAGATAAATACACCTTTAGCAACCTTATCTGCCTTTTATCTAATAATTACATTCGACAATGAAAATAATAATATGAAAGTGTATCAGTGTCGGTAACCACGGAAAAAAATGAAAAATGGTTCATCCTACAGAACTTTTAAGGACAGATTCTGCGGGTGATGGAAGTTTTGTTGCTCCTGTAGGAGACTACAGAAATGATGTGGATTGCGGGTGTAAAGCGCTACCATGCTTAAGCCAAAAACTGAATTTAGAGAAGTATGCCAAACCAAGTGTTTTTGTAGGAGTGCTTTCATTTATAGGACTTTTAAATGGAATTATAGTTAAATATTTTCGTGGAACTTCACAGGTTTGGAGTAAGCATTATAATATTCCACAAGATACAATAGGTATGTACCAGTATTAAGTCTGTTATCACAAGCAATCAGTAGCGGCTTGTCAGGTGAAGTAGGTGAAGGAGCTTTTCACCAAAAAAAAAAAAATAAAACCAGGAGGAAAGTTTTTCGACAATATTAAATATTAATGTACCAATACAGTTACCATCTTAGCCTTAAAAAAATAATTATGGTCGAATTAATAATATTAATTTAATCCAAATGTAGCTATGCATAATAGGGCCACGGTTAACTCCAATGGACAATAATTATAAACACTCGTGCATTTTGGCGCGCCCCAGCCGACCGTGTCCATTAGCTCAAAGCAAGTGAAGACCCAAGGCCCAACATGGCTTTGATATTCACCGATGCTATGGTGACGTTAGTCCTCCAAACATCATGTAACAATTTGTATTATGATGAAGGGCAATTTAAAAATAGATCAGTCGTATGCACCATTGTTTTAGCATTGGTTCGCCTAACCTTACGGTATTTATTTTGAGGCTCCGCGAAACTTACGGTTATAGATATCGTTTTTACGTGATTTACTGTGTGATTAAAACGTTTTGTTTTTATTTTTCAGTTAATTCAGTATAGTACGTACATACTTAGTTGGGTTTTTTTAAAATGAACCCAATTAATGACATAGTTTGTAATTTGCTGGAAACTCCAATCAGTCGTTGGTCAGATTAGGATAAGAGAGACGTTTTGTTAAACGGGTTTTTAGTCAATGTTTGTTTAAGTACCCGCACTATATCTAGCTCGTCATCATTTTTTAAGATCGTGAACCACCACTGCAAGCAATCACGGACAAGTTATCGACAGTTTGACAGTTTTCTAACCAATCAAAACATCCAGAAATCCGCGTCCAAGTCTATTGCGCCGAATCCTGATTGTCACGGACTATCCGTAGATTCTAAATACAACCATGTGTCACTTTTTACGACTTAGAACATTTTTTTAAATTTTATTTATTTAAGCGATTCGTCCAAATTAATTTTACTACGATTAATTTGATACCTCAGAATATAAGGTTTTAAACAAATTTTCCTTAAAAACTTTACAAATATAATTTTAGAATTTTTCTGAAATGCAGCTTTGGTTTATATTATTATTTTTTTCAGACTGGTTAGTGTATACAAATGAAGTTTTCGTCGGACTATTTGCTTTGGTAATCGCCTATTGGGGTAACAGAGTTCACAGACCTAACTGGCTTGGAGCCCTAACAATCTATATAGGAGTTTCCTGTATTACCTTAGCGATACCAGAGATATATCAACCTTATAATAAAGATGAGACTGATATTAGCAATGTTAATGGTAATGTATTTTTTCTATGATAAAAGATAACAATAAACTCCTCTGCACAACATTTCGCCATGTCAAAATTTGGGCTAAATTTAGAGACAGAACTCTTGCAACTTGAACCTATCACTAAAACTTTATAACCCAAATATTGTTGAAAGGTTTTTTTATAATCTAAACGTTTTCATTGGGGGACAATATGTATATTATTGTATCTAATCTGGGTTTCATCGTTTATCTTTTCTAACTACCATAAACAAAATTTTGACAGGTGTTGATTTATAGAAGGTATTAACAAAATTGTTTTAAAAATATATTTCTATCAGAGATAGTTCCAAATTTAAAACCGTTTTAAATTGACAGTTCTGAGTCTAACATGCCATGTTTGCTATTTTTTATTATTATTTTTTTTGTAAATTTTTTTAATAAGTATATAAAGAGAAACGCATTGTAGTACATACTGTGTTTTTTAATAGAACTAATACTATATTTGCGAAAACATCTCGGTAGAATTATTAATTAATTATACTAAGTTTAAAACCCTTTAGTAAATACAAATTTAAAATTTTAATAATATGATAATATAAGGATAACAAGAAAAAAATATAGACCCTAACTATTATTGAAATATTTTAAGTTATGCACAGGAAACACTCGTTGTGCAAGTTATTATTTTATTCACTATAATGATTCTTTATTTATTCGGATCAATGACTACCCTAAAAATGTGACTCATAAATATATATTAACCTAAATACTATATACTTTTAGGAGGCGTTTTATGCCAAATACCCACCTCAGCTCAACTGACAGATCTTTCAACTGACATTAACAACCAGATTGTTGCATTTGGTATTTTAGTTTTATATCAGATAGTCTATGCTCTCTGTACCATCTCTTTTATTACACATGGTGTTACCTATATTGATGATAATATTTCACCAAAACATAGCCCAGCTTATATAGGTGAGTTTAATTCTAATCTTAGTGGTAAAGCATAATTTTCGGGTGAATAAAAAAAAATGTAGTCATCATCATCACCCTTCTCCTTCACCTCCTCCTCCTCGCTAGGTGATGATGATGTAAAGTCAATTTAAGATTTCAGATAACTAGAGTTATAAAAAATATTTTAGGACTTGTATTCGGTGCACAACGGATGGGAAAACAAGCGGGTATTTACTCTTCTTGGATGCCATACATGCTTAAAACACAATCCATATTTGTATCTACAGGTGAGTACAGGTGTGTAATATTTTTTATCATTTTAATTTACATTTCCTTAATTAGATTTTAATTTTTGTAAATGCTACCAAACGATCTAAAATAATAATAATAATAATAATATTAATAATAATAATGTGTGCAGAAAATGTAATTGCACCGGAGAAACGATAGAACATATTACAGCGGGTTGTGGTGCTATGGCACACAACGCTTATCTGGGGAGACATATTCAGGTGGCAAAGATCATTCACAAGCAACTGGCCCATAAACGTAGTCTAAAGGAAAACCTCCCACCATACTACCAATACTCACCCGAACCAGTCCTTGAATCCCATGAATATCTATTATACTGGGACAGGTCAATAATAACGGATAGAACAGTAGACCACAACCGTCCGGATATTCTTCTTATCGAAAATACAACCAAGAAAGCTTTCATACTAGATATAGGTTGTCCACTAACACACAACCTCTCTCAAACCGAATCGGAGAAGAAGACCAAGTACCTACTCGAATTTGGCTATAGAGATAAAAAATATATGGAAGCCAGAAAAAATAGACATCATTCCGATCATAATATTGATGGAGGGAGCTATGACGAAAAATGTCAAGCCCAACTTGAAAAAACTTGGCCTTTCAGGTTATTTATACCAAAGAATTCAGAAAAGCGTCATGCTTTAAATGTGCCATATAGTACGGAAGTTTCTAAACAGTACAGGTTAAGATGAATTTTGTCTCTGTACTGTAAATAACACCAGCAATACCAACAAAAAGCTGTGAAACATAACATTGAAAACATAATAATAAATGTATTTTATTTTAACTTAAAATTTATATTTGTTTTAGTTTGGTTGATAGTTGCAGCCCATATTCTAGTAATTGGATGTATTATAGCTATGTTTCCAAAAGTAATGCCTAATACACTGCTAAGAAAATCTGTAAATTCTTTACTAAGCATTGCTGCTGGTAATGAAGTGATTGAAGATAAGAAACAAATAGATGGTAAGTATGAACCATTGGACGTCCCAATACAATAATCTTGTGCAAAAATATTTTAAAACTACCCTAATACTTTATAAAACTAAATAGGTTTTGATATTATGGAATTTAAGAAAATTTCGACTTTGTAGATAGTTTTGCTTTAAAATTACCTAATATAAAAAACCATGGATTAAAGTCTTTAAAAAATCAGTTTAATCTGTTTAAATCCAATAAGGCGTCTTATCTGTCAAATTTGTAAAAATATATATTTTTTGACATCAAATTTGGTTTTTTACAAACCATTAGAGAAAACGTAATGGTTTTTCATTGTCATATATCTTAAAATAGTGAAAGAATCGTGGTGGAAAATTATTAACATCTCAAAAAACCAACACAGGCAAGTACAAGATTTCATTTTGATAAAATATTAAGTATGTAAGTTTTATAAATATTGCGGTATGAATAGGATCTGGAATAAATGTTTTGATTCAAGTAATAAATAACAAATCTAACAGATATTTACATTCTCTTAAAATATATTCTTAACCCCACTTTTGCCTACGTATCAAAAAACGTACTTACATATAAATTGGGTTACTTTGTCATCATTCTCAAGTTATAATGATCTGATGATCCATTAACTGGTATGGCCATTTATCGAGTCACTGTCAATATCCGTGTTGGAGTAGAAAAGATTATTTGCCTTATTATGATACAGACTTTACTGGTGACACTCTATTTATATTATATTTTAGGTTTCTTTACAACTTTATGGCGAATTATAAAAAACAAAGTTTTGTTACTTAACATAGCTTCAGTGATGTTTATGCAAGCAGCAATAATCAACTTTAACATCAATGAAAAAAACTTCAACCAATCAAAATACCATGTATCGAAGTACAACGACGCATCTGGATATAGTGATCCCACCTTGATTCAGTTCACTACAAATTTATTAAAACAACCTTTAATAGGCTTCTCGTATATGACTGCTGGACTAATAATAGCTAAGTTAAAACCAAACGCGAAGTTTCTAGTAATGTGGAACATCAAAGTTTTCATAATAATGGCTTTAAGTTTTGCTGGAATTAGGTTTTTTAGTTGTACAAATAAGTTGAAAAATGAGCTTGGTAATAGATTGGCGATTCCATATTGCAGCTGGAATTGTGGATGCTCACTTGATGGACCATTTCAGCCAGTCTGTCTTAATGGAGACACATATTTTTCACCTTGTTTGGCAGGCTGCTCATCTTTTGACTCATCTCTAAAGGTTTGTATTTTATTTGCCACTCAAAGGCTCATTACAAACTAATATTTTTTTAGATATATCAAAATTGTACATGTGGAACAGATAGCAGAACCATAGCCGCGGAAGGTTCTTGTGATGTAGAGGATTGTAGTACTTTATGGGCTCTGGCGCAAACCAATAGCGTTGTTTCTTCCGGGCTGCTAGCCACAACATTTATTACAACTTTAGTAATTAACCTGAGATGCGTTGCTAGTAAGGACAAAGCTATGGCTCTTGCACTTAATTTGACTTTTGTGACTTTGGTTCCATATCTGCCCGTCAGAGCAATTTACAACGTTTTATTAGGTGAGAATATAATAAGAAAGTTAAAAAAGAACTTATTTTAAACTAACTTGATGAGGTGTCTTATGGGACTGCAGTCTCCATACCTCTAGTAGACCAAGTACCGGATTTATTTTTTATTTATTATATTCCTTCTTTTTCAGATGGGTTTTGCCAAATCTGGGGAAAAACAAGCTGTCAATTTTACTCCGAACATTTTGCCATATTTCTCTCATCAGCCACCTTAATTTTTAAAGTACTTGCAATAATATTTTCAATTATCCTACTTTTTTTCATCAAGGATGTGGAACTATATACAAACAACAATTCTAAAAAAGGTTCGACTATCGAGCTAAATGTTCAAAGAAGGCAAGGTTACATTTTAAGAGAGAATAACAATGAAGATAGTGCTAATGCTGATGCTTCATCTGAAGAACCAGAGGAAACTGATGCTCTAGTTCATTCTCCAACAGACATACTAAGAAACAAACAAAAAAGTGATAGTAAGTTGGATAGCCTGACAAAAAGATCGAGTAAAGGTGACAGAATAAATTCTTATCTTAGTGAAGGTGATCTAGTTCCTCCTCTTAAAACAAGCCTAAGATTGGGAAAGTCAACTTCAAAAACTTCCAACTCCAATACGTCAGCTTTGTCAGACGATTCATCCTTGTCCGCGATTGCAAATGCTGTTGGTGATGACCATGATAGTGAATTTGGAACTTTGCAACGACCACAGCGCATGAAAACGCTAGAGCGACAGCAACAACTACAAGAAGACTCTGATACATCATCTCTACCTAGAAGTCCAAGGCAGAGGGATCAATACACAATGCCAAAAGAAAAAAATATTATTCAAACGGATTTTTAAGGAAAACTATGGAATTGGAGGTAATATTGAGTTAATTAGAAATCCAACCAAATAAAAAATGAATGTATAGTTAAGTTATTTATGGTAATATTATTAGAAACTTTCACAGAGTAGGTATGTGTGTAAGGCAAATGCAGACTAACTCCGAATTCATTTATTTCGTTTACTAATAAAATTTACAATGCTTACATTTTTGGAACGAATACAGATAATGAATGTCTATTAAAAGGTTTTGGTAGGTATAACTTGGTCTCTATAAATTCAAGTAAGAATTAGACTGACTCTAAGTATAGTCCGGGCGCCGCGACACCATAAAAACATTTCAATCGATTACAGGTACCTTCACTTTGTCATCTTTCAAAAGGACGTTATATTCTAGTTGTTGATTTTAAATAATTTTAACTATTGTCACAGGGTCACAGTTTTCACGAACTGAATTTCTGAACCGCATAAGATATTGCATTACTTTTATTACTATTCTTCTTTCTTCTTATTTTCACATAGGTATCCAAAATTTCATGTTTCCGGTCTTTATTTTCGTAAATTTTACCCTTTATCCAGGAGTCGAAACTAACTTAATTTTTTTTATGTAAATGTGAATTATATTGTGAAAAGGGAAAAATGGATATAACCTACTATTCACTTTTGAATTTTTGTAACCAGATAAGCGAGGAAAAATTTGTAAAAATGTAATTTCTTAAATAATTTCATATCATATTACCATGATAGTGACAGGGTAAGGTGTGTGTAATTAGGTTTCATGGCTCTCGTTGAAACCAAATGGCCAGCATCTCCAGGGTAAGGTAGGGCAATATTGAGACTGCAGGAATATGGGAGCCGTATTAACAATTCCATATAATCCTAAGCTTCTTCAAAATGCTTTATTTGTTATAATATTCATTCATGATGATGAAATATGGTTCCAGCTGGATGGTGCACCGACAATTTACACGCAAAATATTCGAATCAAAGTATTTCCCTTGTTTTCGGATTTTTTAAAAGAATAAATGAATTCCTTGTTGCCGTATTTATTCTAGTTAAAAGATTTACCCTGCATATACATTGTAGATTAATTACTCTTTACCTCTATCAGAGGACTTATATCGACAATTTTCTGACATACTTAACAAAAACTGATTTATTTTTAATATTCTGACACATTTTATGATAAAGGGGGACAAAAAGTCCATAAGACGAAATGCCCTGGAACTAAATGTCAACAAACCATACGAAAATAGTATTTATTTGTTTCTTAAGCTTAAAAATGTATTATTTGATGTTAAGTTTTTGGTTAAGATTTTAGCATTAGTTATTTAAAATAATTTAACGAACAAATTATGTATTTGACATAGCATTTTTTAGTGTTTTTATGTTTTTACAATAACAATCAGTTAATTGATTAAATTGTTTATAATTATAGTTGTGTTAATCTGATTATTAGATCATTATTAAAACAATTGGAACAAAACACGGACTTTATCGAATCGGTAGCTTGACAATGTTGCCAATGTTCTCTAAAATATTTATAATATATTACTAACAATGACCAAGTCTGAAAGGTAATGCAATAGAAATAATAAAATTGTCCAAAACGAGAACTTTTCACATGTTGTTACGGCGTCCACTCAATTTACTTCCTCGTACGGCAGAAAATATTACTCACATAATGAAAAGCCTTTCAAATCTGTACTGTAAATGAAGTTTGTTTTATTAATGTATGAAAGTGGTGAGTATTTTTTGTACTTTCGAACATCATTTTTTAAATAATATTATACATAATCAGGTGTTTTTTATTTTTTTATAATAACAATCCATTAGAAAAATAAATTAACTTATAGGAGTATTTATTCCTTCTTCCAGTTCGAATTCCTCGTCAAATATCTGTAAGTCTTTAACATAATAACAAACTCCAGCATCGAATAATGTTCCAATTAAAACAAATGCAGCTGCAGTAAAATTTACTGTATATCTTAATGTTTGACCGTTGTATAACCAACAGTTTCCATAACCATTACAAGTTCTGCCCCAGACAAGACACGCTTTATCTGAAAATAAAAAATAAAAAATAACAGCCCAGTGAGACTTTTTATGGGAGATATGGAAATATGATACTACCATACTAAAATCTCATATGTCTTTTTTTCCCTCCCCAACTTACCCATGATAATTCCAAATAAAATTGGAGAAGGAACAAAAGCACAGAGACTCATAAGCATTAAGCCAAATCCCATTGCAACGGGTTTATCTTTCTCTTCAACACATCTGAAACAAAATAAATTTAAGTAAGGTTAGGTAAATGTACCTCATTTTATATAAATTTTATGGACAATATCTGAAAACAGTAAAATAATCAAGATTGATCCTTATTTAAGAAAACAAGGTCTACTTGATTTTTAGATAATTCATGGATGTCAGTTTTGAAAGACCGCTGATATATGTCCAAAATTATAAAATAAAAATTTAAAGATATAAGGTCTTCCAAAATATCTTCCCATTCGCAATAATAATTGTAAAAATTAATTTTTTTCATATTTGTTATTCCCTATAGATACTATAATTATTTCCACAATGCTAAAAGCAACGATTTAAACATTTTAATAGTTAATAAGTATGTAAATTGTTATTTTCGAGAAAATTCAAACCCGAATTAGGCTTTTTACCTCTTCGTTCGCTGCCAGGGCCATTCCCGAGGGGACCTACAGCGTAAGGTGGGTTCCGAACCACGATCCTCAGTCATGCGACACCCCCCAAGGGCTGTCAACCCTTGGTTTCTTGCCATTGCATAATCTACCTATTGGGGAGTGTGTATATTCTTCCGCACCCCACGAGATGTCCGATCATCCGGCCTGGTTACCGGCGTGAATGGGGTAGGTTGGGAGATGATACATTTCAAGTGGCCGTTTCTTTTTTTTAGGTTACTTATACTGAGATAATGGTTTTTACAATTTCTTTTCTTAACCTATTTCTAGTAATTCTTAAACTAAAACTAAAGTAAAGTTCTTTCGTATTTTTTTTATTTTTTTTTTATTCGCAATTTGGAAGTTTAACTTTTAATTTTTTTTTAAGCAATGTTTTTTTACATTTTAAGGTTAATACGTAATATAAACTTAAATAGCACACAGCATCGACATATCACCCATTTTCATTTATTTTAAATATTCGATTTCTATCTAAATTATACTTGTCGCGAATCTGAGTTTCATGAATTGGGAAAAAAATAAAATAAATATCGTCCTGCAAGTCCTTAAGTTTAGGAATAAAAAAGTCTGTGTTAATTATAACATTACCTGACAGTCACTAAAAAATTTGAGGCGCGTCCAGTTGCGCCACTAAATTTCAGCACACAAACAACTACCAAGAACATGTAAAACTGCGACAGACAATCCACAGAACAACTTCCTGCTCTTACAAAATCCCCCATTAAGGAATCCTGTCCATTTATTTCGAAAGATGTTTCATTTACGTCGTTAAAATGACGTGAGTTTGCTTTATTTATACAAGAACAATCGGAAAATATCTCGGTTCCATTTATGTCGCTAACTTTTTGGCATCCGGCATGACAGGAGGAGACAAAAGTAGTTCTGCCGTCTGAAGAACAAACTGGGTTGTATTTTACGTAATCGCAATGACAATGGGAATTGCATTCCGATATTGGGTTGAGTCTGGAATAAGAAAATATGTAGGTCAATGTTAAATACAATATGGATGGGAATTTTGAGTTTTTTTTTTAATTTGTTAAAACTTTTAATTTTTTTACTAACCCTATCAGATTTCGTCTTAAAAATTCGTTTGATTGAAAACTAGCTACTTACATATTATTGTAACCATTTATAAAAAAAACTACTTAACCCAATGATTCCAAATAGAAGTCAAGGTAAAATTAGTTTAATTTTTTGTGCAATTTAATTGTTTTTTTTTTAATCCACATCATATTAAGTCATATACAGGGTGGGGATAAATTAAGGAAACAATTCAATATCTCGAAAATTGAAAAAGCAACCTTAAAACCCTCGGACACGTCGATTTAATTTTACTTTTGCGCAGACTGTAAAATTATTTTGAATTATACAGGACCACTCACAAAAGCTCTACAACTGTCAACTTTGGTTTTTTTAATGGAACACCCTAGTTTTTTTGGCTGTTTTGGATTTTACGCACAATTCTAGCCAAATTTCGTATAACATAACATATGACTAAAATTGACAGTTTTCGAGATATTTATAGATGAAATGAAATGATACCTCCTAATTATTGCGTAAAGGTATGTGTTTATAATCAAATTATTAAGGCGATATGGCAAAGGTTATTATGTCTTATAATTTAAATATCTCGAAAACTGTCAATTTTAGTCATATGTTATATTATACAAAATTTGGCTAGAATTGTGCGTAAAATCCAAAACAGCCAAAAAAAACTAGGGTGTTCCATTAAAAAAACCAAAGTTGACAGTTGTAGAGCTTTTGTGAGTGGTCCTGTATAATTCAAAATAATCTTACAGTCTGCGCAAAAGTAAAATTAAATTGACGTGTCCGAGGGTTTTAAGGTTGCTTTTTCAATTTTCGAGATATTGAATTGTTTCCTTAATTTATCCCCACCCTGTATACAAATGTGTTAAAATAAGCCCGGATCGGACTCCATTGTTTTGGCTAGACTCGAGCTATAACCCAGCAAAAATGGCCAGCCAAGAAAAGAATTTTAGTCCGGGTGTATTATCACCTAAACGTAATTATTTTTTGACTATTGTATATCGCCCGGAAAAAGGGGTTAGCTTATTAAAATACACTATTTGTAAGAAATTTAAATAATAATTTTGTACAAACTACGAATTTATTTTGTTGATTATTTAAAAAGTTCTCAATCTTTTCGCCTGGACTATATAGGTACTAACTATATATTAGATACGTGGCACATCACAAAAAAAAACAAATTAATTTTTACATAAATATGAATTATCGTTGATGGGACTATACGGGGTGGAACTTTTAACTGGAATAAATTCAGTATTAGAAAGCCTCTTGTTTTGCGGAGAAAATATGAAAATACGGGTGTCTTTATTTTTAGGTTGGTACACTTTTTTCGTCCCGTCATGAAATTTACCCCTCCTTTGAGGGTAGAAACCGCCCCCGACTTCTTTTTCTCAAATATAAAGGTATGTATTGCGATAGCTCGTTGGAAAGAACATAAAAAAAGAAATACGACCCACTATTTACTTTTTTTGGTAATGTGGAAGCAAGAAAAAAATAAGTTTACGTAACAAAACCAGAAAATATAGATGAACTTAGGAAACGACTTATACATGAAACTCGCCAAATAACACCGAAAATAGTACATAATGTTAAGAATGAATTCTACTTCAGATTAGGGTTTTATCAAGAAAAAAATGGGCAACATTTCCCACAATTTTTACAATAAAAAAAATTGCGTCTAGATTACCGAAATGCAAAGGTAAATAGTGGATCGTATTCCTTTTTGTATACCCTTTCCAACAAGCTATTGTAATACATACCTTTTTACATTTGAGAAAAAAAAGTTCAGTGGGTTTGAACCTCCAAAAGAGGGATAAATTTCATGGCGAAACGAAAAAATGTACCAAACTAAAAATAAAGGCACCCGTATTTCCGTATTTTCTCCGCAAATAAAGAGGCTTTCTAATACTGAATTTATTTCAGTTAAAAATTCCACCCTGTATAAATTACAGAAGTTTCTAAAATAAAATAAAAATATACCTACTCTCCATTTGGTAAAAGCGGCGCCCTATTATCATTATCTATACATCCTAAATAAGCATAAGAGATAATTCCCATAACTGAAATGGCACCCACAATAACATTCCATGCTGCCAAATACCTGGCCCTGGGTTTGAACTTCGTTATTATAACGCCAGATAGTAATATTCCTATCAACAAAAAAATATATACATAATTTAAAAAAATGCCTGCCATGAAGTACACCGTATAGGCCACACAAATTTGGGCCTTCGAATTTTTTATGAATATTACGCACCGTCGCGGTACAGTGGTTATATTTTCAGTAAAAATATTTATTTGGTTGTATACAAGTACCTATTGCTGAAAATACTAGTCCAGCACTGCCAGTTATGAAACTTGATGCTGAAGCTGATTGTCGATATTGAGTTTCGATATATTTTGGTAAAAATATCCAGTAAGGCATGTATCCTAAGAAGTAGAAAACGGCTGCAAAATTATTTAGCATTAGCGTGCGGTTACTGGCAAGTCGTTGGAACGTTTTTATCATATCTGAAACAAGAATAATAATAAAACCCAAACAATCCACAGTAATTAAAATCCAGAGAGTCAAAACTATTAAATGTAAAAAAAAACATATTTTTCCAAGTAGAATCAACAAAAAATTACCTTTAAATGATGCCACTGGTTCTGGCTCAGTATCCATAGGTTTTGCAGATATCCTTGAGGCTTGCCGCTTCAGCTCTTTTCGAACAGCAGCTCTTGGTAAAGTTTTCGGAAAAAGAGCTAGCAGTGATGAAAAAACACAGAGAATTAAAGCCAGTATAAGCCATCCCAACCACCACGCGCCCAACCACCTTGGGTCTTTGTTGTCTATTGTCGGGTTTAACGTGGGGGAAATGTATAATTTTAGACATATCGAGGCTAGACCATGGCCTATTGCAGGACCAAGCATTCGCAAAAAATAAGAAAAACCTAAAAGATACCATATATTTTGGTTAAATTTTTTATTATATTATGTTAATATTTTTATATTTTATTATTTGTTAATTCAATGATTGCAGTTTATTCAATAATAATAATATATTTATATATTATTGCTCATAACGCATTTAGGGGGGGTTCCCAAGCTTCTTTAATAGGTACAATATCATGAAATACATGTAGTCCCGACTGTCCCTCTCTCTAGAAAAAAAGATGTCCTACTTACGCCCATTAAGCCCCCCCCCCCCCCCCCCGAGCATAATTTCTGGCTACGCCAGAACTTTTTTTTAGTTATACTTAGATTTAATGAAATATTTTTAGAAAAATGTTTCTTAAACATGAACTCTTCAAGATTTTTATTACAATGAAACTACCTTGCATAAAACACAATATTTTAACTAAATAAAAAAAATATTGTACTTACTAAATAACGCCGGAGTCTTTGATCTCTTAATATTATCATCCATATAAGAGACACCCAGTGTATAATATAAAGAGCCTCCAATCCCGGAAATAAACTGTGCTATAAACAATATTACCTGGGGTGAAATATTACTACTTTCCATATCGCATTCTGGATCTCGTCTGCTTCGACTGCTGCATAAAAATTTACTTTTTTCTTTTAAAAGAAAGTCTGTTGTAGTATTTTTATGGACTTGGTATTCTTCTGTAAGTGATAAGGCGTCAAGTCCAGGGCCGTAGAGGAAATGAGGCAAAGCTGTGAGGAGGCAAAAAAGTACCACTGTGTACATCCCCAAGGCCATCCATCGTGGTCTGTGCCCTCTGCCGGTGTAGTAGCTAAGTATTACGGACATAAGTAACTGACTTAAGTCATTTCCAACTGATATGATGCCTTTATAAGAAAAAAAATTAAATCAGTTTGTCATATTACAGGGTGTTGTTTAAATGTTGGAGACAATGACAATTCTTGAACGGCAGTAGAGTTTTGGACTTGCATTGTCTTCAGATTAGCCTTTTATATAGAATACCGTCCACTTAATTAACAAACGCTCAGACAGAATTTTTTTAAATGCATATTTTTTAGAAAAAAGGTATTATACAAGGTCGATCATAAAATTCTAGTGTATCAACAAGTCATGCTCTCTACCTATCTTGTTGATATGTTTCTCGAGGTCGAAACGTAGGTTAAATACATAATTTCTAAGTTGTTTTACTGACCATTACCCAACTATTTCTACCCCTAAATATTAGTCAGTATGGTCACTATAGGCTATTTCAGAAAGGTGTAGAGTAGTTAAAGCTCATTTGGTATGCAAAGGGACTACAGAGTGACCCAACGAATATTTCAGCCATTATCTGAAGAACTGTCATCTCCTCTTGACGATATAATTAACAGATCGACGGTCCGATCGATCAGATGGTCAAGATCCCACATTTTCTCCTCTTCTTTTATGACATGATGGACTGCTTTTCGCCAGTTCTCTGGTGTCACTTCTTTAATGGCTTAATTAAACATTAGCTTAACGTCTTTCATTTTGAATGTCGTTGTCGTGTCTTGCTACAAATCCTTTCACTTGCCCATATAAGTTCTATAGGATTTACTTCGGAATGATATGGCGGTGTGCGCAGCATAGTTACACTATGTTTTTCAGATATATCTTCCACAGCATATTTCATAAAACGATGTTTGTGTAAATTTGCTATAACTAATAGTTCCTTCTTTATTAAATTATCTTTTTTTCTTTGGTTAGTTATCATAAATAATTTAATGCACAAAATTTACCTGCGCCTATGGCCGACACCGAAATTAATCCGAACTAGACGGAATTTCCCATTTTATTAGTCTACACCTTTCTGAAATAGGCTATAAATAAAGTTCTTCTTAAATTTAACTGCTGGATAGATCTTCTTCAGGTATCATTTTGCAGTAATAAATCTTTGACCGATTAACCAAAATAAAGCCTCCCTTAGGTATTTTATTATGAATTTTTATAACCTTGCTTGCAATAAATCTTAGGAAAAAGTCTATACTGCGCCTATGGCCGACACCGAAATTAAGCCAAACTAGACGAAATTTCCCATTTTATTAGTCTACACCTTTCTGAAATAGACTATACCACTAAATATTAGTCAGTGTGGTCATTAATTATACCAATTTGATAGAGTAGAATGTTAAAATGTAAAAAGTTTGGGTTTGTGATATGTCTCATTAAAAAAATTAAACTTACTACATGTAGTATTTTCATAATCAACCCTGCATATATATATATTTTTTTAAATGCATTTTATGCATGCGATTTTTGATTTGGTGGGCGGTATTCTATATCTTTATCGGAACCCTGTATTTATGCTAAAGCTTAGAAAGGACAGTTTGGGCTAATTTTTTTTTCGAAAAATAATATATTATAATATAAAGTAGTTAACTTTACCGGTTGTTCTGCTGGGAATCTTAAACCTTTTTTCCAAAGTTGTAATAGTTCCATTAAAATAAGCATAGCAAGCCGAAAATATACAACCTAACAATCCATACAAAATCACGTAGGCTTTCTTATTGGCACATCGTTGCAAACAATTCCCTTTGAAACACCATAAACCACATGTTGTGTCATCTTGATTTATGTGTATTTCTTCTACCACTAAATTTTCACCGTTTTGTAAAAAAACATTGGATTCTTCACTTTGAAAATTATTTTCTTCGCTTTCATTTCCGTTGTATAATTTAATAGTCATGATGTCAATTTTTAATAAATGTCATTTGGTTAAAATTAAATTTGTTTTATTTTTGCAACATCGTCATTGTATTTTGGTATCAGTATTAAAAGTCTTAGTTTCAATGACCGAATGTTAATTAACAAAATAATAAGAATAGGTAAAAGATAAGGCTATGAACGTAAGCGAAGATTACTTGTATTTACCTAACAAAACAATTTTTCTTAATTAGAAGGTCTTTTAACACAGTGCGACAAATTTTTAAATTTTTTTTTAAATCGTAAATTTATTTTTTAATAAATTGTCTTTAAAACAAAAGTAAATCTTACAAGACCAGCGATAAATGCATTCCTAAAACAGTAATGTCGGTTGATAGAATAGTTTTGGACTTGCATTGTCTTTAATTTGTTTTACATCACAACGTTTCAACTGGTAAGTATCTCCAGTCGTCTTCAGGTGAATACTAAATAAGTAAAGTAACTACAGCTCTATTTATACTAGCTAGATGTACTGGAGCAAAACAAGCAAAAAAGAAACCAAAAACATGGCTGAGATATGTGGACGACACCTTCATTATTTGGAATGGAAACGATGACGAACTCAAGGAATTCCTATACCACATTAACAGCCTGGCGCCGACAATCAAATTTACCATGGAGAGAGAAGAAAACAGTCAATTACCTTTCCTGGATGTAAACGTAAAGAAAAATGGCAACACCATCCATACTTCAGTGTACAGAAAACCCACGCATACAGGTCAATATTTGAATTACACCTCAAATCACTCAAATAGCACAAAACATGGCATAGTAAGAACGCTTGTGGACAGAGCAATTACCATCTGTAATTCAAATGAAGCCCTCAAACAGGAAACTAACTACATCAAGACCGACCTCAACAAAAATGGCTACCCCGGGCATCTAGTTGATAAACTAATGGACGCAAGAATCGGTCAAATACACAAAAGAAGCCAGTAGAGTCACAATCAACACTCAACATTCCGTATGTCAAAGGAGTATCTGAGAGAATTAGAAGACTAGGACAACGATACAACATTAATACGGTATTTAGCTCAAAAGACACTTTAAGAAGCCACCTGACGAAGACGAAACCAACAAGTCAAAAAGATAGGAAAAACTGTGTCTATCAGATTCCCTGCGAATGTGGCAGATCCTACATTGGTGAGACTTTAAGGCCACTTGAAACTAGGGTCAAGGAACACAGAAACAACACGCTTAAAGGAGAAACCGAAAAATCAGGGGCAGCTGACCATGCCTGGACACACGGTCATCACATTAAGTGGACAGAAGCTCGAATCCTGCACAAAGAACCACATTGGAGGAAGAGGAAGTTCAAGGAAGCTGCTATCATATACCAGAACCCAGATTGTTTTAGTAAGCCCTCACTAGATATAAGAAATATCTGGAAACCTTTGTTAAGTAGATGTAAACTTAAAATACCGCACAAGAATTAAACGCATGACTGCACCCATCTCAGTCATGCTCCAGTACATCTAGCTAGTATAAATAGAGCTGTAGTTACTTTACTTATTTAGTATTCACCTAAAGACGACTGGAGATACTTACCAGTTGAAACGTTGTGATGTAAAACAAATTAAAGACAATGCAAGTCCAAAACATCATTGTCTCCAACCTTCAAACAGACACTAGTAATGTCGGGTTGCACAAAGAATTTTAAAAATAATTAAGTAACCAACAAGTTTGCCTGTGACGTGACAGAAATAATTTTCTTACAGTCATACTGATTGTGATTCATAATGCATGTCAATGTCAGTTATGTCACAGAACAAACTTGCTGGTTAGTTAATTCTGGTTTAAAATCGTTATGCAACCCAACATAATTATACACTATACAGAGTCCTGCAATCTTAGACGAGGTAAAAGATCTGCAATAGTGCGTCAGGCTTCTGTAGCTCCTATACGAACTAGGTTAGGAATTTCATTTATATGCAGACTTATCAATATATTCATATGTTGAATTTCAGGAAAATATGTGAAAAAAAGTTATATTTTTTGAAATGAACACCCAGTATTTTATTGCACATTTATGTTGGTATTAGAGACCTTTATGATTGTCCAAAATTTTATTTATTTTGCTTTGGTGGTTTAAGAGTAATAAATTAAGAACTAAAAAAATAATATTTTACGGTCCTGGAAAAAAAATCAAAAAACCATCTAAATTTATTTTTTATATCATGAGATTGGGTGAGATTTATGACAAGGGGTCTAGAGATATTATGAATCTAATAGTGTTAATCTATTTTATACAGGATGTTCATAAAAAGGTTTCAAAAACGACACATTTTAAACTCACTTTTCTCAAGTTTTTCAAATGGAACACCCTGTATATTATTTTACTATTTAAAATTCTTAACCAATTTTTTTTGTACTATAAGCATATAAGTTATTTCCAACCGTTTTTGAAAAATTGCCAATTTCATAAATTATATTTAAAAATAAAGTTTTATTATTAAAATTAAACATAGGCGACTAGAGTAAACTACAGTTAATGTTCAAAATGTCTTTCATTTTAATCTGTCTGACAAGTCAACACGTTCTTAAAAAGATCTGTTTTTAATTTTTTACATCTTCATTTTTACCCTGGGGAATAAAACAATAAACACTTTTTTATAGCCGTTTTTTATGTTCTACGAGATGGCGTTATTAGTTTTCAAATTGGACGTTTCGTTCTTTAGATACCAACCTAAAGTCAATTTTTTTAAATACGGACCTGTAATTTTAAGAATAGTTTTTGGGACTTCTAAGCTTTAGAAATTTACTACAATTTAAAGGTTTTTGAAATTTAAACGTTTTGTCATCTAATAACACATTTTTTCAAGTTATCTTTCTATATCCAATCAAATTTTATAATATGAAGTGAAAAGCTTCTTCGTATGTAAGTTATTTAGTTTAAATCTTTTCAAAATTTTTTAAGAGCATTCTGAAGTCCTTATCAGCCCATTTATCCTAGACCCTTACATATTTTTCTTTATAGTTTTTCTTCAGAATCACTTTCTAAGGTTCCTCTATTAATTGAAGAACAAACAAAATCGATCTCAAAAAATAATTGTCGCACTGTGAAATTATTTTAATAACGTACTTCTACCGCAAACAATATTTAACATTATCTTTTAGTCTTTTTGACACACAAACACACTTCTTATGGTTTCGGTTTGATTCGGCACTTAAGATCTAAGGACTATTATCCAATTGAAGGTATATTTAAAATTAGATACGATGGAATCTTTTATAAATGACCTGCAAATTTAGATTTTTCGTTAGTAGGTAGATAAAGCAGTACCAAGGACATAGACGCAAGCGAATGATCTAAAGTATCATGCATTTGTGTACGGTAGGTTTGTAGGTATGTTAACGTGGAGAAAATAAAGCCCTTAACGTATGCATACATTAGGAGAGAAAGGTCCTTATTACAGTCACCTTGATCTCTCGCTTTGATTCTTCTAACCATGTGTTTACAACGACGTCCATAGCACTATTGCTTGTTGTTTTTAAATCTTTTTATTCATACCTATGTTTTACATATTACATAATATAGTATATGGTCGTATCCAGGTCGCCCACAAGGCAGCGTTGTGGTGGTTGGTATTAGCAATGGTACAAACTCCTCATCATTCATAATGTAAGAATTACAGTACCAATAATTTGGAAACATTCGGTGATAGCAGACCATTAATATAATTAAGACAAACATTTCGTAGTTGTATTCATTAATTTTCCGAATGGCATATTTAAATATTTACTTTTTCGTCATACTTAACTGAAAATGAAATCAGTCAAATCCTTTTATCCGTCTAATCATCGTGAAAGACATTTTATTTTTCCCCCTAATCAAATAAATCAGGGTGAGTGCCACTTGTATTTTGAAATAGGACCGGAAAAATGCTTAAAACTGTAACTAAAAACAAGTTGAATTGATTCTCTTTTTGGTTAAAATTATTACTAAAAAAAGTGAAAAATGTAATTTAAAATTTTCTGTATACGTTGATTTTAATTGCATTATTGACTGGAGGTGGATGTTTAATGTCTCATATCTCCAGATTTATTGACTATTATCACTAAATAGGAGCTACCACTTTTCTTCAATATACCTTATCGCCTTCTACTCAATTTTTCAAAAATCGACCTTCCCTGCGTATTCTATAATTATTGCTTGTAAAAGCAATATTTTGGTTAGTTTCAATTTCTAACCGTTTTGAAGCGTATCTAAATTAATCTAAAGCATTTACGATAAAATTTGCTGAAAATCCAAATATATTTGGTTCCTTATTTCATTACAGTAATTCACTTTCAACCTCAAAACTCCATTATGCCATTCTTCTTATAACCAACAGATGGCATCCTAAATACTATAGGAACTTCACAACTATTGATTCTTTTTATAGACGAGGGAGTTCATAATATTTCTGTTAGAAGTCGCCAGTTACTTCATTATCTACACAGTAAAAATCTTTTTAAAAAAATCATATCGACGTTGAGAAGTGCAAAGATTATTATGCTAGTTAATTTATTGTCCCATTAGCCATTTTTCTTATTAAATGCATCAATTACTATAAGAAAAAATAAACAATAATATATACTTATTCAATTAGTGGTTTATAAAAGAGCATTAACCTTTCCATCCACTTTGCAAAATAATTTTAATACAAGGAACAATGGTTAATCAATCTATATACCTTTATATCGGTTAATAGAT
Organism: Polydrusus cervinus; assembly: GCA_935413205.1. Lineage (NCBI taxonomy): Eukaryota > Metazoa > Arthropoda > Insecta > Coleoptera > Curculionidae > Polydrusus > Polydrusus cervinus. Next base: position 4,473,082 of record OW284520.1, read on the forward strand.
TAGTATTTAAGGTTAGAAACTGATTTAAAATGGTACCACGGGGGCCAGGGTGGGCACTGGCCCACCCTGAAATTAAGGATACACACCCATATGCCCAGCCAATTGAGTTTAGGGTATTCATTTATGTATTATATCCTGCGCTTGGGTACCTTTATTTTTAGAAGTAACATTTGATCGGGGGTGAAATTTGAAAAGAAGACAAGAGTTTCTTTTCAAGTCACTTTTGATGGAGGGAGAAGTGTTGGGCAGCAGACACGTTCTTAACAAGATCCCCATACTTCCAAACAGAATAGCTGTTCCTGTGCCCACCATAGAAATATCTAGACTAACTGGCCATTAATACAAAGATGCTGTCATGCATTATACTAATAATACTAAACGACAGAATAATTTTGGACATGCATTGTCTTTATTTGTTTTGAATCACAACGTTTCAACTGGTAAGTATTTTCACTCATCTTCAGGTGATTTGGGTATTTTTCATTGATCATTTCACAGGCTTCCATATGACAGCTATTTTCATCTCCTCATCTCCATGATCCAACATAAACGTTTAACTTCAGTGTAGCGCATTTTGGATGCATGTAATATCAGTAATTCAAATTTGATTATTGTTCAATGTTATTTTAAACTTAAATAGCATATTATCATTGTCAGTGATTGTGACGAGTTCAGAACCCGGATAGGGGCGACTAATCTAATATTAGTAGATATTATTATTATATTAAATTATAAGAAATTGATAAATACATCAAAAAATCTTGATAAGCAATGTCCCCTCCCCCCTTTTATTAAATACCTTCGGTACGCCACTGTTTATATCTACCGGTATATTTCGTTGGCAGCTTGCCAATAAGACGTTGAATTTATAGGTATTTTATATATTTTATTTAAAGAAAGATTTCATAGTACACACCAGGTAGTATCACTTGACCGAAACCGTGGCTACCAGCAGATATAAATATTAAAATTTTTTATAAAAATTTTCAACATGTTTCTTTATGATACTAAAAGAATCTTAACGGAGTAAATAAATTTGTATATTTTCCAAAGATATTTAATCACATAACTCAAAAGAACGGGTAGGTTTTCTCGACAGTTGTTACAAAACATGATTGTCTAAATATTTAAGACATTATTCACGTTATTTTAGGAAAATAATGATTCACCCTGTATTTTTGAAATAAAGCAACTGAAAATCAAAATGGTTTATATCCCTTTATTAACACCGATTTGTAAACTGAAAACTAATAATAAATAAACTATTTATTACATCTAGGCCATGAAAAAGTATTTAACTTTGTAAGTTTCGTGTTAATTTACTGTTGACTGATGCAATATACATCTTTTTTATTTTTAATGCTGGAAGTATTTAATTATATTTCCGTGGTGATTGACGTGTTTCAGGAAATGTCAATATTTATTTGTGCTAAAAATGTGTTATTGTTGTTTTAATTAATTTTTATTTTTTTTTCAATTTAATTAAAAGTTAAATCAGTTAATGTTCCCGCGGTAAGATGACAAAATAATGTCACTAAATTCGTTTCGGTTTTAGGTTGTTGCAAAAAGGGGACGAAATAAAATTGAATAATCTCTTCGGGTAAGTTAATAACTATGTTACGAGGTCTTCATTACTAAAATTTATAAATAATTAAGGTATTTATTTCCATTGTAATATGAAAGTGAAATAGGAAAAAACAGATTATAGGATCTATACGAAGTTAGTATAAACAGCAAGGAAATTGGGGTACGAGGGCCCGTCCGTGCGCCGGATGCACTTAGGCCAGGTTCGGCCCATTGTGCTCACCCTGTTTGGTTGTTACACCCACTCCGGGGTTCCTTGCACTAGTTTGTGTAGGTCAACTGGGGAGACGGTAAGGATGTCCTCTGGTTCCAGTTTTGGGAGTATTTGTTACCTCTTCCGATCTAGTGACTCGCAATGGCAAACTATGTGCTGTACAGTTTCCCGGTCTTGTCCGCATAATCTGCAGTCAAGGTCTCCATTGTACAGTTGCATTCTGTGCAGGTGGTTCTTAACAGCCATATGTCTCGTCAGAATTCTTGTAATGGTTCTCAGCTCGTTCTGGTTCATTTGAAGCAACTGTTTTGTAAGTCGTAGGTCTGGATCCCCAATAAAGCTTTTGCTGTTGTGCTCCAGTGGATTTTGTGTTCACTCCTGATCCATCGCCTTTGGTGTTGGTGTTCTGACAAAAATGTTGACCATTCATAAACCCGACAATTTTCAAGGCTCGGAGTAAAAAAAAACACCCATTTTGTAAGGCTCAGGGAAGGGGCGAAACTATCTACGCCCCCCCCCCCCCTCTCCCCCCCTGGATCCGCGCCTGGTAGCTGGTAACCTTTCTTTATTAGTTCATATAAAAAGATCAATGCCATTTCTTCAAAATAATAAATCAAAAATGGCGAAAGGATCAAGAAAATCCAAAAATACTTTTACGAATACATATTTTAGACGATAGGTATCTTAAAAAAAAACTTTTTTTAATCACACAAATCTCTATAATCTCAAATGTTCTACTAATAAATTTAATCCAACGTTTTCCTGCTATGAAATTTATTTAGGCCAGGCGACATGAGACGCGTTAAAATTAGAGAAAAGTTCCAAAAAAACATTGGTTAACAACATCAACTTCTACATCAGCAGTAAATTTCTCTTTGGTATCGAAATCGTACTTTTTGATAAACTGGCAACAGCTGAGCAGGAGTGGAATTTATCCAGAGGCGTAGATGTGCTAATATAAAATATAATATGTCTTTATATCTTAAGTATTTCCGGAGTTAGACATTTGTGTTTTTGTATAGGAATGGCTCAGTATCTCAGAACTATAGTCATTTTCAGAAGGGTGTAGAGTAATAAAATTGGAAATTCCGTCCAGTTCGGCTCAATTTCGGTGTTGGCCATAGGCACAGGTAAATTTTGTGCAATAAATTATTTATGATAACTAACCAAAGAAAAAAAAAAGATAATTTAATAAAGAAAGAACTATTAGTTATAGCAAATTGACACAAACATCGTTTTATGAAATATGCCGTGGAAGATATAGCTGAAAAACATAGTGTAACTGTGCTGCGCACACCGCCATATCATTGCGGACTAAATCATATAGAACTTATATGGGCGTGTTTGATCAAGCCATTAAGGAATTGACACCAGAGAATTAGCGAAAAGCAGTCCATCATGTCATTAAAGAAGATTAAATAAAGAAGAGAAGAAAATATGAGATCTTGACCACCTGATCGATCGGACCGTCGACCCGTTACTTATAACGTCAAGAGGAGATGACAGTTCCTCAGATGACGAAGAAAATTATGATATTTTATAATTTAATTTCTGTACCTATAATGTATTTTTTGTATTTTGTATTTTTTTTATAATGTAAAGGTGTACCTAATACTATGTACATAATGCACGCCTTTGTCACACAATTTTCAGTGTTTGTGAATGGATAACAATAGGCAAAACCCATAAATTGACCCAACCCGGAGTGGTACTACCTGCACTTGATAAAAATAAAGAATTATGAAAGTGGCTTTAATATTCGTTGGGTCACTCTGTAATTACTTTGCATACCTAATCAGCTTTTATTACTCTACACCTTTTTGAAATAGACTAGAAAGTTTTTTTTAAACCGGTATGGTTTTTAAATAGTGGAGATAAGAGAGACTAACATAAAAAAAATTGTTGAGTAGTATGTAATTTTCGGTATTGTTAAGATCAGGTAAAATAAAATAAATTAAATTATCACATTAACATAATTTTTAAAAAAATTAAGTTAAGAGATTAGTGGTAAAATAAATTGATAAACTCTGACTTGAAACCTGAACCCTTTTTGGTCTGCTTGGTATTTTGTATTTAAAGGTTTAATCTATTTTAAATTAAAGAGAAAAAAATTAAGTATCAGTTCAGTCTTAACGCCTCTTTAATTTGAGCATCTTGTTGGCTAAAAATGCGACCTTCTCAAAATAGAACTTGGAAAAGCTTTGTCTCTCTCTTTTGGCTACCATATCTATTTTATGGTGGCAAAAAATTCCACCAACGTTGTTTTAAATTAAAAAAGTTCTTGTTGCTTCATATATTACTTAGATAATAAACCTCAGCCAAAAACTGTATTTTCTGTATATTTTCAGGACGGCTAAGGTTAGCATCCAGTGCCGGCTCGTGAGGTAGGGCCACGGTCCATAGCTTCACGAGCCGCCACTGTTGCCATCAACTGTTAAATGCAAAAATGATTTTGGATTCCATGCAATTTTTTATCTTTATAAGTTTATCTAAAAGAAGAAGTTATTTGATGGAAATGAACTAATTTTTTTAAGAGCGAGCATTACTTGCAGTTTACTTAAATTATTTTTTATCCAGATTAAAGGAATATTTTGTTTCAACAAGATGGCGCCCCCGCTCATTTTGGTTATCCGGCAATCCGCCGGTAGTTAAAGTAAAAAGAGACAAATATAGTCAAAACAACTACCCCTGCCAAGTAGACACGCTCACTTTATAGAAATAACTACGTAGGAGTAATATTGACACATAAACGTAGGTCCTAATTTCTTGAGTTTTTTGAAAAATTTGCCATATTCCATAGCATATTAGAGATTTTTACCATTGTTTTTAGGTGTTCTCGTCTACATTCGGCCCTGGAACTTAACCATGAGATTTAACAGAGAAATTCAAGATTCTCAAATTGTTCTATCACAGGACCTAAAAAGTTAAATCGAAATGAAAAATACTTCTTGCAATTCGTGCCATTTTATTACCTGTAATTGGCATTGCGAATAATAATTGCGATAGGGGGAGAAAGGTAATTAAAAAAAATGTTTACCCTCGTTTACAGTAGCTAAGTATTAAAAATCCAAATTGCTGCAATGGGGAATATGTCAAATAGGGGAAAAATGCTTCTTTTGGCATAACGTAATTGGACGAGAAATAGAGTTATCTGTCTCCGTCCGGATACAACGTTGGCGCGGATCCAGGGGGGAGGGGGCGTGCTGAGCCCTACAAAATAGGTGTTATGATTACTTTGAGCGTGGTGAGAATTTTAGAGTCGGGATACGCTCTTTTTTTTTTAGAACTCATTTTGTTTTAGTCGCCCCCCCCCCCCCCCCCCTCAGCAAAATCCGGGATCTGCCACTGATACAACGAACCTAAATAACGGTCTGTTATAACCAGTAGCGAATAAGCGTTATTTCTTTATTTTTTGTATGATTTTCAAAAAAAACATCTATATATGTATATCTATATTTTCTACATACATACTATAGATACCCAAATACAAAAACACAGCCTCATTTTTATCCCAAATAGCTAAAAGTACGACATTGTCAAGAGACCAACTTCCAATACCAAAAAAAAATTATTTAGATCGGATGATTTACAAAAAATATAGCGGTTATATTTTAGAGGAGTTGTTATTGTTAACTTATTTCATTTTTGAGTCCTTTAAGCAAACATTGGTGGAAAGGTCTAACTTACTTCTAGTGGACATCTTCCGAATGATCGTAAATGTCATAAGTGCGCATCGTTGAACTAATTTGGCACAGTCGCAAAATATTTATAAAGAGAGAAGCTACTAACAACGCTTTTGTTACAAAAATAACATTCCAATGTTTCGACCTAAAATAATATAATGCAACAAACTAACTTAGCTAGTCAACCTTGATTTGCTGTTAATATTTTGAAACCTAGGGAGTTAAACTCAGCAATGGTGACTGTGCCAACAAGAGGCTCATAAAATATGTCTATACATTATTTATCAAAAATATATATTCAATTATCCAAAATAAACAAGAGAACGACCTAAACACCAGCATTTTGGAACTTTATTTGACATTATATGTTTAGAAGTATAAATGTTGATTTTTGAATATATTTCTTAGTAAAGCTATGTGCAAAACTTCATAGAGTGATCGCAAGAGATATGAAGCAAGTAGAACTCCTAGATAAAGAAAATAATTTTATGTATTGCGTATAAACTTTGAAATCACCAAAATTTCAAAGTTTCTAAAAACTGAAAATTTAAGAAATTTTAATTGAAATAATTTTTCACTGTCTCAAAATATAGTATTTGGCGACATTGATGGAAAACCTCAATACCGTGTCACAAACCGTTTAAAAGATATTTTGTCTCAAAGTTAAAGTAAATTTTCGGTTCGTCTAGTTAATTTAATTTTGTTTTTTTTTGTTCAAAATAGTTAAAAGTTTTTAAAAATAAAAAATTTATTTTTACGCGTATTTATTACTTTATTTTTTAAATTGAAACACGTCCACCGGACGAAAAAGTCAAGAGCCCATTTGTATGAAAAGATTAAGGCTAATTATAAAAATAATATTAATTTCAAAAAAATCAGTGGCGTATCATTTTTTTGATTAAAAGTGTTTTAGGGTATGCTAACAGGGACGTCACTGATAAAAATTTTAAAAACCTTTATCCTAGAAAAATGTATTTTTAGGCGTACTTCGCATGTATTAAAATGAAATGAAAAAAAAATACAAAGCGGTTTTAGAGATATTGGGAAAAAAATGTTTTTATTTCAATCGCCTTTTCAGATTAGCATTGAATTATGAAACACCCTGTAGTCATGCTCTATGTGGCTTAAAAATGTAACACCTTTTTATTCAATAGCCAACAGCTGACATTTATCGTGCCGACCGGGGGTTTAACCTGATACTTGTGCATAACGAGTGCGACAGTCATTGGCCCTGTACTTTTATTTCTTCTCGCTCTAGGCAAGTTAAATAATCTTTTTTTTAATTATTTTGTATGCATTTTTTTTTTCACCCGCTTTTTTCCTCTTCATTCGCTGCCAGGGCCATACCCGGGGGGACCTACGACTTAACGTGGGTTCCGAACCACGATCCTCGTTCATGCGACACCCCCCAAGGGCTATCAACCCTGGGTTTCTTGCCATTGCATGACCTACCGATTGGGGAGTGTGTACCTTCTTCCGCACCCCACGAGATGTTCGACCTCATCCGGCCTGGTTACCGGCGTGAATAGGGTCGGTTGGGAGATGATACATTTTAAACTCTTCCCTGCATTCTTAAATCCACTGAATTTCGGACATACTTTTTTTATTGTACGTATGCCCACTCCGGGAAACGAACACGGGTCGCCACGGTCGAATGCCAGTAACTCTTGAATTCTTGAGGAGAGAAGAGAAATTATGAAGACCATAAACCAAGAAAGACGAATTCTGCAAACCCCAATATCATCTCGTGATACAAAAAATGTTAAAAACCAGCTCGAACGTACTCAAAAATTTTTTAACGACTAAATTTTTTAGGTTATAACCAAAAAAAAAATATAGTCCCACCAATATAAAAACTATAAAATCCCTACTGATTTTTTACAGAAAGTCGATTCTACCGATGACACTTGAGTATTTTATCGACAGTTGAACATGGTACAAATATTCATATTCATAACTATCAATAGCAATGTCGCTAGAAATCGATTCCTTTTTTTGTGGCGATCATGCACACAGAGAAATTATGGTTGACAAGTTGGGAATGGCCGATTGACCCATAATATTGGCCGCTTGACCCATAATATAATTGAACAAATATTATTAAAAAATTAACTTAACAATAAAAAAAAACTCTACTTGGACGACACACGCTTGTGTGGACGCATCAATACCTATAACGTCTATTGTCACTTGCAATAAATAACGTTTACGGGAACAACTGGCTAAAATGAAGTTTAGAAACTCTCTCCACCAAAGACGAAGATGTAGGTTCATTTAAACTAGAACCCTATTAAAACATATAACCCGATATGTTGCCAAATTGATATCCTATAAAGCTCCAGGCGCGGGAAAATAATCACCCCATGGTCAAATTGATGTGCATCAAAATAAAAAAAAAATTCTAATCGTGCCGTAGATAATAAGGGTGCATAGTCGAGGGCAAAAGGGTGCCCATGGCCAGGTGTGCAGTATGAGGCACTCGCCAAGTGGAACAAACTCATAAGTTATAGGGTAACGCACAGTGGCGTGGCTCATGGTTTATTTTTTATAATGTCAATCTTAATGATTAGCTAGGTGAATAAATGTATCTGTGTATTTGGATTGGGCATACATACAGAGCCGTGGCTGTCATATGTGGTCCACAATAGTACAATTTTTTCAATTAAAAAAAATTCTACAATCCTTATTAATGATTATAATTTTATACAGGGTGATTCCTAAGTGGATACTTCTTTTTTAGGTGTGTATAGAAGGCATTAAAATAAACAACATTTTCAAATACCTTTTTTCAAAAAACTCAAAAATAAGGTACTTACATTCATTTATTACACTATGGATCAAATACGGTTCTGCATAACTTGCCTGTTAAATAACATTAAGAAAACTTCGGGGTATAGGATGAGCCCGCAAGGGAAAGCGTTCTGCTTATAATCTCGAAGCAGCTGCTGCACTTTGACCGCACTCACTGTAAATTACCCCATATCTACTAGTTCATTGTTTTAAAATTTTACGATTTTCACGTGTAACCAATTTAAAATTAACTTGCTTTAAAAAAACACACCGCAGTAGATTGCCAAATAAATAACTGACCACCGACCCGTAAATTGCATGACTAATAAGACAGAAACAACATAAAGTATAGCAGGCTACGTTTTGATGATCAGGCCCGCACTTAGATTTTTTACTTCTGTATCTCGCATATTGTTAAGTTTTTGGAAAAAAGGTATTTAAAAATGTTGTTTATTTTAATACCCTCTATACACAGCTAAAAAAGAAGTATAAACTCAGAAATCACCCTGTATAAATACATGTTGGGCTTTGTAGCTGCCGCTTTGCTATTTGATAATTTTTTTTAGTCGACTCTCGATCATCAAGTTAGATTCTGCATTATGCTGCTCTCATTTTTGAATAAATTATCTTGTCGAATTGGCTATGATAAAGGTTTGATTAGGTCTCTTCGAATTAATGCATAACCTTGAATTTGAATATCATTAGATCTAATACTATTATTTCATACCTCAGCAGTGGCTCAGAGGTGAGGTACTGGCATTCGACCGGGGCGTCCGGGTTCAATCCCCGAAGTGGGCATGCGCATAATAAAAAAAGTATGTCCAAAATTTAGTTGGTTTAAAAATGCAGGAAAGAGTGTAAAATGCATTATCACCCAATCCACCCCCCATTCACGCCGGTAACCAGGCCGGATGAGATCGGATATCTCATGGCGTGCGGAAGAAGGTTCCCCAATCGGTAGGTCATGCAATGACAAGAAATCAAGAGTTGATAGCCCTTGGGGGCGTCGCATGACTGAAGATCGTGGTTCGGAACCCACGTTAAGCTGTAGGTCCCCTCGAAAATGGCCCTGGCAGCGAACGAAGAAGAAAAAATTACACAACAAAAAAAAATACTATTATTTAGGAAAAAAAAATAATCTTGAACAAAAAACATTTATAATTTAGTTTGTTTCTTTTTTTTGAAAATTTAATAAAAAGAACTTTTTATATTTATAGTACCTATTATATGCTTAGGTAAAATATTAATATAATTAATTAATATGGTAAATTTTAAAATAACCGACAGAAGTTGAATTGGATTGTTTAAGCCCAAAAAAGGAAGTATAGTTTTTGGCTTTCCTAAGGAAGGCAAGGATATATTGTAACAAACTAGTAAAACAGAAAACCAGAATTTAATATTTAAAATATTATACAAATTTTTCACTTCGTGTTTTCAAAAAAAAATTTAGAATTTTTATTTAAGTATATAGATTTAATAATTATTTTGTCTTCACTAAATTAAAATTTCGTAAGAAACCCAATTTAAAGTTTAAGGCCGACCCTGTTGGAATACGTTGTTGTCCGAGGTCTTATTACTTTCTTCAAAAAAAACTTTAGAATTTTTATTTATATAGATTTAATATTTATTTTGTCTTCACTAAAAATAAGTATTTAAAATTTCGTAAGAAACCCAATTTAAAGTTTAAGGCCGACCCTGTTGGTATACGTTGTTGTCCGAGGTCTTATTACTTTCTTCCGAAAGTGTATTAATTATTGGGGTGTGCCTTCGGTGGGTGACATTATTAAGGGTAGTGCTAGTGGTAGTACTTTTTCTTGTTTTCATGTCTGTTTATTATCTATTGCTATTCTGTAGTAAATCCGTTGTGCCTTCGTGTTACTGCTACAAAAAAGACAGGCAAAGCACTGAGCATCGGCTAATGACATAAATTATTTTGAGATACATTTAAAACATATTACTTCTCGAAATTAAAATATGTCTGATGATTGAAATTCTCACTGAATGCGTATTTTAAAGTATTTTATTTTCACTCAGTAAACAGAGAAATAATTTTAAACTTTTCTTAGGAATTATATCTTGTTCCCAAAAATTAAAAAAATATATTTTTACTAGAATTTTTGGAATTCCGAAATTCTTGGGGTAGAAGAACACTAACCGAAAAATATGGTAAAATTGAAAATAGAGTAGGTACCAACTGTTTTGAAATTATAAAGTTTAGCATAATGACTTTTACTTATTATAAAGGGTTTAAAATATAATACATATTAATATTATATATTACCAAGGCGGGTGGGCGCCGTACAGAATATAGCGGGGGGGTTCCCCTCCCCCCCCTTGTAGCTACGCCACTGCTCACTATTTTGTTGTTAGGTAGGAACTAATTTTGTGTGACTTATGTTTATTTTTTATATATAGCCTTTTTTTTATTTATCCAAACACCAGTCTTTAAGGCCCAGTGCGGCGCGGATCCAGAAAAAGGGGGGGGGGGGAGGCAAAGTCGGTTTCCCCCTCCCCTGAGCCTTACTAAATGGGTGCTTTGTTCACTTTGAGTCTTAAAAATTATAGGACATATGAAGGGTCAGAATTATTTTTACTTTCACTTTTGAGAGTAGGAAGATTTTTAGAGCCTGGATACGTTTTTTTCTTTTAAAGTATCTTTTTTAGGTTAGGTTAGGTTAGGTAAGAGTGGCAGACCCTTGGTTCTGACCAAACGGTCTCACGTAGTCCTGATTAGGTCCGTTGTGATACCACACGTGTTCCGTAGAACCCACCTTCATCAGATCACTGATGGTTTATGCGACGTAACCGCGGAAGGATTTTAACAACTCATTCAAACCAGCCACTACTGTTCAGAAATCTGCTCAGCCGTCCAAGTTGTAAGTTGTTTAGTTCCTCCAGGCTATCGAAGGATGATTCACCCAGAGTAGTGAACCTCCTTCTTGCGAGGCCAGGGCATTCACACAGAAAATGTTGAATACTTTCTTCCTCTTCCTCATCTCTGCAGCTTCTGCAGAAGTCGTTAGTGGGTATTTGCATACGTTCGGCATGTCTACCGAAGAGGCTTTTTTATGTCGCCCCTTCCCTCAGAAAAATCCTGGATTCGCCACTGGGCCCAGTTGCCTACCGTTGTAAGTTATGGAATCGTGCGTTGAGAGTGGGCCACCCTGTATATATTTAATAAGGCCCAAAACATTGTATTCTCTTGGCCCGAGTTTTCGTCATATTTATTAATGGATTTTTTAAATTTGGACTCTACGGATATTAGCGAGTGTCAGAAAGTTGTTTTTATTAAAAAAAAATAATTTTCAATATTTTTTACAATACAAAGAACTTAAAAGTAATTATTTTTAAAGTTTTCAATGGCTTATATTTTTCTCTTCAAACTTTTTTTCTGCGTGAAAATAACATTCCCACACCCATATAGACACCACCCGTCTATTGGTGATTCGGGCCAAGAAAATCACAATTTATCAAGGCAAATTTAATTAAAAATCTTATAATATTTGACGGTTCAAACGTTAATCTTTTGCAAGCACGTTTGTACATTGTAAGACCTTATTTCATTAAACAACAAAGTACCTAATATTACTAAACCGTAACAAAATTAACTGAAAGTATAGCAAAATGAACAACAAAAATGCAATATGTTTCCTCAATTTCTTTCTACTGTGCGTACTTTGTTAAAAGTTTAATGAATCGAAATGTCCAAGTTTTGGCACAATTAACCTATTAAAAGTTTACAACCATATTAAATTGGAAATTTCAAAACTGCCTGTTAAACGAGCGCAGCGGAAACGACTGCCTGCACTGGACAGTGATCTAAGTTCAAAGTTATATAATATGTTTTTAGGCCCTTTAGTCCCGTATTGCACCCCCGTACTTTGAGCAACCCGTGTCTAAACTGTGAAAGTCCGCAGAGGCGTAGAAGAATATATAAATAAAACAGAAATAAATTCTTAAATTATTAATATTATTAAATAACTGTGCATTTGGTCAGTGGCGGCTCGCGGTCTTAAAAAATGGTGAGGAGCAAGGTATAGTGTGGGTACTTAAACAAACATTGGCTAAAAATCCATGTAACAAAACGTCTCTCTTATCCTCATCTCTCCAATGACTGAAGGGAGTTTCCAACAAATTACTAACTACGTCATTAATTGGGTTCATTTTTAAAACACACAACTAAGTAGGTACAGGGTCATTATTTTAAGTGTCTCACCCGATTGGCGATTTTGCTATCGACCACAATAAAAAAACAATTATATATTCCCTAATAGCTTTTAGTGAAGAAACCAAATTTGATGTCAAAAAAAATATGTGTTTTCACATTTGACAGATACGACGCCATATTGGATTTTCTTAAATGGCAACCCTACTTTATAGTATGACAGCTGCATTCGCTTATTTGTCCCAACATCAAAAATGTATAATTCTCAACATTTATTTTCAGCCGTTCCGGAGATACGATGCTTCGAAGTTGGTGATTTTGTTATCATCAAATTAACAGTAGCTTTGAGATTAGAAACTCAATTTTTTCTGGAGATACGTAATTAGGGAATATATAATTGTTTTTTTATTGTGGTCGATAGCAAAGTCGCCAATCGGGTGAGACACTTAAAGTAATGTCGCTGTACGTACACTACTGAATTAACTGAAAAATAAAAACAACACTTTCTAATCACACAGTAAATCACGTAAAGCGACATCTATAACCATAAGTTTCGCGAAGCCTCAAAATTAATACCTTAAGGTTAGGTGAACCAATGCTAAAACAATGGTGCATACGACTGATCTATTTTTAAATTGCCCTTCATCATATTGCAAATTGTTACATGCTGTTTGCGTGACTGACCTCACGTAACCATAGCAACGGTGAATATCATTATTATCCAGCGGAGTTAACCGGGGCCCTATTATGCATACATACATTCGGATTAAATTGATATTATTAATTCCAATATAATAATTTTTTAAGGGCTTAAATGGTACATTAATATTTAATATTGTCGAAAAACTTTCCGCTGCATTTGGTTCTATGATATTTTATTACTCTGTCATCGCTTACGATCCAAATTTTCTATAGGTATCAAATTTATGACTGGTCCTGTTATTAGCCATATTTGTTTTACAAAATATGTTTCATATCATACTAATGATAATTCTATTCAAAAGACGAAAAATGATAATAAAGTTTGAAAAGGTATTTCGTTAAAGTGCAAAGCCAGTCTTCTAAAATTTTAGGTTAAAAAAAATGTTAGATTATATTGCACATATTTTAATTAGTCAGTAGCGTAAGTAAGTTCCTGGTCATTTTTATAAGGGAATCATATCAAAATTTAAAAAATAACTTTTAACGACCGACATTAGATATTCAAAGTCTGCTTAAAGGGGGGGGGGGGGGCAGCCACCCCCCCTCCCTGAGCAGGGACACGCTTTTTTTTTAGATGTCACTTTTTTGAGTCACCCTCCTCCCCCTCAGAAAAATCTTGGATCCGCCACTGCAGTTGAAACGTTGTGTTTCAAAACAAATAAAAACAATGCAAGGCCAAAACTGTTTTACCATCTAAGTAAACCCGAACAATACTTTTAAATTCTTCTCCAAAGGTACCAGCTCCATGCGATATTATAACTATATATTAAAAACATTGCATTCTCTTGAACCGAATCCTGTCCATGTTTATTGACGGATTTTTAAAAACTTTTTAAATTTGGACTCTACATAATATGTTGGAGAATGTGAGAAAGTTATTTTTCTTTAAAGAAAATAATTCCCAATAATGTTTACAATACAATAAAGTTAAGTATAATAACTTTTTTTTAGGATTTTCATTGGCTTACTTATATCTTTTTCATCGATTTTTTTTTCTTCATGAAAATAACTTTCTTACACACACATAGATACCACCATTCCATTCATGAATACAGAAATACAAAATTTTGCTTAGTTTTTTTTGTAATTCGGTTAAAAAAACGCAATTTAACAGCGCGTTTGGATCCAATTAACTGCAAAAATTCGGCTAATCTAAGGTCTCTTACTTCCTAAACCGGCATAAGTATATTTGAAGAAAGATCAAACATTTATTGTTGTTTTATATTTTTTTATTACCTATAAAAATAATGTTTTTACAGCTGACGCTAGTATAGTTATATATAAAATGGTTTTCAGTGTATTACTATTCTATTAAAAATAAACGTAAGCATATAAATACTTCAGTTGTCAATACATTTCATAAATTTCCATAATATATGGTTTTATTGTTGCAACACTCCCACCCCAAAGTTTGTTTTGTTTGTGTGTAGAAACGTTATTGGTAACGCTAAAAGCTTGCGTATTGGGAGCTTTACACAGCTGCACAGAAACCCCTACGCCACTGGAAGCACAGTGCGACTAGGGGGTTACGTTACGTACTACTGTCCCGTGCAGGCAGCACAAAGCAGGGGGCGCATAGCCTACCGGGATCCCGCGTGTGTATTCCAATGTGTATTTGCGTTTAAACAGTTTGAGCCGTAGTCTGTCACACATTTGTGCTCGAATAACGTGCGATTCGTTGACATTCGCTTGTCTGTACTCCGACTCCCTTACAGAACTCTGAGGGACGAAAAGTCCGAAACAGCTGGGCCAGAGGAGTCTAAAATTAGCCGACGGTGGTTACACTACGTTCTCTCGCGTCTGGAGACTAGTTGAATTCGCACGTGGTCGAGTAGACGTCGTCGTTTTGTTCTCCTGAGCGTCAGGAAATTTATGTGCAAATCGCAAAGACCTGCTCCCCTATGCGAGATCGCCGTAGTAACTTTACCAAAGAGTACATAAATAACATAGTCAATCCGTTGGGAAATAGACCTGCAAGACCTACTGAGATCGCGCGTGCTAACGAAGAGCGCGCGGCTTCCGTCTTAGAGCCCGCTGAAGAACATCCCAAGGTAAGTCAGATCTTATCTCTAAGGCTTCTCCATGCTTCATCTCCATCACGCTGCTGACTGGGGAAAGGGCAAAGACGCAGCGCGCTGTGATTTAAATTTTCAGACGGTAGCGCGTAAACGGTGGGAAAAGTAATAAAAATTTAAAATTAATCAATTGACAGTTTTTACAGTAAGTTATTGATATTTGTCCCAATAATTTTTGGTGAAAATGTAATTTTTTACCAATTAAATATTTTTTAATCAGCTAAGTGGTATTTGGCATGAGTGTAATGGAAATTCCGATTAGGTGTAATTTTCCCAAGAAACTGCATGTTATATTTGCATCCTGAAACTGTCTACAATTTAATCAGTTCAAATAATTTATGGGTAATAAAATTACAGGCTTGAAACAGCTTTATTCGACAATCAACAAGATTTAATAAACCAATATAATTAGGTACACAACAACACAGTTTAATAAGGAAGTATTTGACCATCATAATAATTATTAGTAATAATAATATAAAATATTAATAATATTAATAAAATAAAAACTGTAAAATATTAAACAATATACATTATCTATTTCTACGTAATAAAACAAAAATTATTGATTAGAGATATGTATGTATGAATGCAATAATCAAGATGGAGATTTACTATTAGTTTAACAATTTTTTTCGCGATTAAAACATTTCCTTTTTAGCAAGGAACAGTAACCAGGCTTGCAGTGTTGAGTTAATTAATTTTGGCAATTAAATAACACGTACAAACACGCGATGTATTAGCGCCAATATGTCCCAAATATTTTTATCTATGACCATTTTTTTTATCTGTAACATTACAAGAAGGAAAAATGAAAATAATTTTAAAGAAAAGGATTTTTTCTAGAACTATACATGTTAACTTGGTATCACAGATCTATGGTAGTAGGTATTAAGTTCCATACTACAATTTTATTGGAATTGTTATTATTTTTATGTCAAAAAACATTTTGGACATCATAATATTATGTAATACCATACAGAAATATTAATCAATTTTTAATAAGAAACATAAATTTCATAAATATATAGATATAACAGTACCTCGACATATTTATTTTGCTTTGATAAAATCATTAGAATCCCTTTTGGAATTTGTTTGGGGGGAAATGCATGTCAATCTTTTTTTAATTAAAAAAAAATATGCTCAGGTATATTTGTAAAACAACATACCCTATACCATCATTAAGACAGGCAGTTAAGGGAATGACTAATATTGATAAATGATTTTCATTAGAAATAAGACTGATGAGAGAATGACAAAGCATTGATTTCACTCCGTAAGGTCAGTTCAAATGATCGTGTAGGTTCTGCATAGGGATTATTGTAAATCTTGTTTAGTAAATCTTGTTCCTCAAGGGTCCATATTGTCGCCTACCCTCTTTTTACTGTATATTAACGACCTTCTAGTGAAAACCCAAAATCCAATTTATAGCTTTGCTGATGACAGCACACTTGTCTCATCTTTTACCTTGACTCCCCAAACATCCGCTGCCGACGCACATCTTCGCAGGCAGCATGAAGTATTGCGCCTCAACAATGACCTGGAAGAAATTTTGGCTTGGGGTGACAGTAACCAAGTCGAATTTAATGCTAAGAAAACCCAGGCAGCAGTCTTCTCCAAAAAGGTTAACATTGCAGAACCGGATATAGTCATGGCAGGACACGCAATTCCCCTGGCACCGTCTATTAATTTGCTGGGGGTCAATCTGGGAGGTAATATGTCTTGGCATGATCACGTTGCTGCAATTGCCAGGGCAGCTGCACAGAAACTTGGTGTACTTTTTCGCACCAAAAGGTTGTACACACCTCATCAACTTTTGACACTCTACAAAGCCCAGATTCGACCATCATGTCTGGAGCTCTGCACCCAAGCACACCCTTCCGCTACTGGATTCCATTCAAAGGAGAGCCGTTCGTCTGATCGGCGACCCCGAGCTGACCAAGACCCTCGATAGCCTGGAGCATCGAAGACAGGTTGGTGATTTGGCTCTCTTTTACAGATATTTCCATGGCAGGTGTTCGACTGACATTGCCCACTTGATTCCACCTAGAGCAATGCAAAACAGAAATACACGGCGAACCACTGCCGCTCATCCATATGTTGTTCAGCTTAGTACTCCTCGAACTTCATTGTTCAAGAATTCTTTCATCTGGAGAACGTCATCTTTGTGGAATGATCTTCCTGAGGTCGTGTTTCCCAATGAATACAATCTTCAACGTTTCAAGACCAACGTTGATCGTTTTCTTCGCACACGCACCGCTCCCAGAGCGCCTTAAAGGATTTTTCCTACAGTGCAGGTGTTTTATCATAAAAAAAAAAAAAAATAGAATTAAGAATTTACAATACAAGACAAGATTTCAATAAACTATGCCTATCTATTCCTTTTTTAAATCTTGATTTTAATATATGTTTACCTATTCCTTCTTTAAATCTTGATTTTAATTATCTTTACTGATTCCTTCTTTAAAACTGGATTTTAATATATATTTACCTATTCCTTCTTTAAATCTTGATATTAATATATCTTTACTGATTTATTCTTTATATCTTGATTTTAATATATCTTTACCTATTCCTTCTTTTAATCTTGTGAAGAAATAATCTAGTTTATGATTATAAATTTTTTTTTGTTTTTTATCAAAATATCAAATTTTTAAAAATGTTATTAAAAGGGGGACCATGTATTATTGGAAAAGGCTTATTATACCCTGAATTAATATTTTTAAAATAATCTGTTATAATTATTTGGATTTTTAAACTAATATACTAATTTTTCCTATATTTTATTTTATTGTTTTAAGTTCTAAAAGCTTTATCGATAAAGGTGTTTCTTTTTGACATTAAAGCACATTTTGACTTTGACTATTTAGTGTGTCTACAAAGACGTCGGAAGGCTCCCATAACGGAGGAGCCTGTCTAGTTCTCCACAATACACGTCCAAAGCGTAATAATTTTTAGTTGTAAATAATTACAAATCATTGAAAATCATTATTTTTATCTTTCTATTTCATTGTAAGTATTACATTGCACAAAAGAAACCTACTGATTATGTCATAAAAGTTTTAACAGCTAAACATTTTGCCTGCCTAATGATTTATTGGAAATTCTGTAATTTAATACGGCTGAAACTGGAATGAATGGCGAACCCATCTTCGTCATGTTTTGTGCTAATTTTGAAGACGACTTTAGGAAGGCAGTAAAAAGCGAATAGGGAAGTGTCAGGCAATACAAAGTGGATAAAGAAAATCAGTTATACAAAATAAGACCTAAATCTAATAATTACTGTTAAATAGAGTGAGCTAAAGGTGGATTTATAATTTGGGGGGGGGGGGGGTTATTTTACATACTTTTCCAATTTATGAAACAACTTTTTCCTAAGAAGGAGAAATTGGTTAGCAGAATCGAGGAATATTTTTATTTAAAAAACATTTAAACAATAAATGGAAGCTTAAATAAGCAAAATAAAAATTAATAGAAAGAATTAAAATATAATAAACACTAAACATAACACAAGGAACACTGCCACATTATTATATGCATGTCCTAACAAACATCGAAAGCTACCGACTAATTTATACAAAGATATGCAATAAAAGGCTAAAACTTATCCTGTATATTTAAAATATACAGGAAAAAAGATACTTTTCTAAGATTAAAACTAGAGGGCAATGGACAAGCCTATTTCTATCTTTTCCCGGTGTTTGTGCTAATTTTGGAAGGCGTCTTAAAAAAGGCAGTAAAAAGTTAATAGGCAAATGTCAGGCAATACAGCCGAATAAAGGAAATTAATTATACCGTATGTCTGAAAGCAAGAGAGGTGCAGGTATTAAATTTTTTTTTAATCATATTCCCCAATTTGAAAACATTCGAATACCTACATGGAAGAACAAAAATGGTTTGTTTCGCATGCCATTACGATCTCTTAAAATATTTATAAAACCTTCGATGTCATAATCTAATGTTATCTAATCAATAGAATATGTTCACAAATCTTGATATGTTGTTGTTATTGCTATTTTATTTATTTGTTTTATACATTTCTCCTCTTTACAGTCGATGTGATTTTGATCTATTTTAGTTTCTAATAAACTGTTTTACAATATCATGAAACGACCGTAAAAAACGGTAAAATTTATTGAATTAAAAGTATGTAATAATTATTTATTTCAAATTGAGAACCTCCATTAAAATTGTATTCAGTCATGATTTTAGTCATCGTTTATCAAACTACATTAAATTTAAATCAAAAGGAATGAGAACACTTGAAGTTTTTTCCCAATAATATATTAATTGTGTAAATTATATATTTTTTCGTACTTTCTATTAGAATGGTCTACATTTAGGAACTCTAACGAATCAGATGTTAAACCAACTAGCATCATCTTACGCACCCTTCATTTTCTCTGTAACATACCAACAAGTATTCTCCCTATCTTTTCTCTGTGACCGAAAAATGCTTGACAGACTACCATTTTGTTTCCTACACCATAAAGTTAAGAAAATCTCTCATCTTAATTCCATTCTTAAAAGTTTTACAAAAATGTCATACGAACTCTTCAGTTACGTATTTTCTTATCATAATTATCTCTTAATAACGTATGTAAGTGTTTCCTAAGTTTCAAATTTTTACTCATAACTTTTTTTCATTTCAATAAGGTTTACATAGAATTTTTTCTCTCTGCTAATTGAATGGATTCAGTTTTAAAATATTACAATTCTTCATTTATTTTTTCTACACTTGTGTCTTATGCTAATCATGCCCCTTCTTTTACCATAACACTTGTCACGTACCTCAACTTTACCCTTTTTAATACGTTTAATTAGTTAGTGAAGAAATACTTCAAGTGTATTATTTCTTTTCATTTAACTTAGGTATCACTACATCTATTTACTATACTATTTTTTCAATTCACATAAGATTTGTTATAATATCTGAATCAGTTGCGATAGCGGATGAACCAGCTAGGGGAACTTTTGAAGATTTCCCGAAGGGCCAGATTGGTCTTTCTTTCTGGATGATGTTAAAACACTATTTCCAATCCAATTTATATCGATTGATTTGATTTTTTTTTTGCTAGACATGTTAAGTTTGGCAAGTCGGCCTACACCCTACCTAGCACAGACATCTTAACTTCTAAAAGTTAAGATGGCTGTGGGCATATCTACCACCAAGCTCTAATCGCTCGAAACGAGCATCCTCTTCCATAATTCACTATAGGCAAATATTTTACGCACTTACATCAATTACCTAAACTAACCCTAGCAATTTTTTTTTTATTTCAGAATATGCTAATGCCGAGTGCAGGCATAGGCTCACCAGACGCTGAGACCCTAAGTCTAACAGGTTTAGGGGTTCTCAGTACTGGTGCTCTTAATGGTAGTGCCATTCAAAATAAAGATACCACTTGGACTAAGTTATTTGTTGGTGGGTTACCTTACCACACCAGCGACAAATCGTTAAGGGACCATTTTGCCGTTTATGGTGATATTGAAGAGGCTGTGGTTATTACTGATAGACAAACTGGAAAAAGTAGAGGATATGGATTTGTAAGTATTTTTTTTAATATTATGTAATGAATTTTTCAAAGTTTGGTATATTGGTTATTTAATTAAATAGCAACCGAAAAAAAAACGTGATATCTTTTTACCCAAGCGGTTTTATTTACAATTGTATTGTTAAGGCGTTTTTACATTAAGTGCAATTATTTATTATTATATTATTATTATTTATAATATAACACTGAAATTGTTAAACTATTTACTAAAGGGTTTTTAATGTATAAGAATGTAACAGGTAGAAATTTAAAAAGACTCATTTAGTAAGTCTTGTAATATAGATATAAACTCCACTTTATATCTTTTTTATACAGGTGATGGCTAGAATATCAATCTGTGTAAAATCTGCTGATTTTAAAATTGATGGTTGTAAGATACGAAGCTATGAAAATTGAATTTTACTATTGTCTTGGTTACAGCTTTATGTTTGGTACTTACTGTAGCTATTACAAAAATTGTTATATTGCCAATTGCGCTGCATGAAACCCACTCTCCCCTTCGTTTTCGACGATGGAAAATACAGAAAAGTGTTAACTACAACTTTGTGTTACTGTTCCCATTACAGCACAATACCGTTTGTGTCAATAAAAAAATAAATAAGTTCCAAAAATCTTTAGATTGACAATTATGCTGCTATAAAGCGTACTTAATTCGCAATATAACGATTATTTGAATTTAATTTTTTTTGTGGGTTTAAATAATATAACGATTTTTGAAATTAATTTTTTATTATTGTATTACATTTTAGAATATTATATTATAAACAAATAATACAAATTTCTTTTCCCTATTGGTTCGACCATGTGTCTTATGTAAACACTTGTCATAAATTCATATTTTTTAAATTAGTCTATATTTAAATTTAAAACTCATTGATTGATTCAGCCGAAAAAACTCATTAGTAAATCGGTTTAAATTTTTTTTAAGTCAAACTTTACTTATCATCTCAAATTTCTATTCGTCGACTATATATTATCATATTTTTCCTAGTAATAAAGATGTCATAGTTTTGCAGTAGCGTATTTTTTCGTTAAAAAATACCAAGTTATCAACGTTACATCTTTCAACACTGTCAATAATTGTAAACCATAAATATCGGTGTCCCCGCTGGGGCGTTTTCCAACAACTTTCTAGCTATTTTGGTCATTGATTTAATACCTGTTAACTAGTTAATCTTCAGTTATTATTTTTTGACAGCTTATGATTATATGCATTTGGTTGAAGTTAAAGAGTGGCATAAGTTTAAAAAAATTATAAGATTTATATTACTGTATAAAGCTGATGCTACATAGTTATCACAACTGACAAGTAGGTAAGTGTCGATTAAACAAACATATATTAATGAAGCTATAATAACATTCTCATTTTGTTTAACAATCTCTACGTTTAAACCAATAATAGTAATAATGATAACAAGGTACTGTTACTGGTTATAGGTATTATATCAACATATCCTCTTAGTTTTGTAAAGATTTTTTTACCTCAGGTGAAAGTACGAGTAAAATTGGCTAAAAGAATGCACTTTTACCCTATATATAAATAAAATATACGCCCGAGTAAAACTTTCAAAATTAATCAAACTATTTCCTGAGGTCGTGTTTCCCAATGAATACAATCTTCAACGTTTCAAGACCAACGTTAATCGCTTTTTTCACACTCGCACCGCTCCCAGAGCGCCTTAAAGGATTTTTCCTACAGTGCAGGTGTTTTATCATAAAAAAAAAAAAAAAAAAAATTTACTGTGTTACCCTTTATGGTTTGTTTATGAAAATATTTATTCGATTTTGGGTATTAAAATTATATGTATATATATAAGGTTTAACGGCACGGGCACATTTTTAATCTTTGGGTTATCTTACAAAATAAATATTTAAACCCCAGCTCTGTGACATGCTTTAAAACATAGGCGGAGTAGCCCTTTCTAGATAGACTTCGCCACTCTGAATTTGGATGTATTTTTTTCGCTATGTATGTTTCGACTTATTATATTAGTAAAAACTCTTAATTAATATTAAAACTTTATGAAAAATATAGGTATTTATTTAACAGTTAACAACCAAAAATTTTTATTTTCCAAAAATACAATATTATAAATATATTATTTTTAACTAAAATAATTATAGCCCACAGTAATTTTAAAATTAGCGTATTTGCCATTTGTTCACCTCCCGCAATCGCTAACTATTTATACGGATAAGCAACATCTGGTCTGGGTACAGTAATGGTAAAAATATAATATTGTGTCCCCTTCACACATCAATTCATGCATTTATGGGGGGTGTTCTAAGCACACACATAGGGACAGAAGTCCAATACATTCACACCTGTTTGATATTGATATGAAAACGTTACCCTTCATCAGATGTTTTTTGTATAACGGTAGTGGCATGATTTTAGTAGTTATGCTGCGTTTACACACAAGTCTTGCGAGTAGTGAATTTTTTGCGATCTCGTAATGCGCCTTTACCATTGGCTGTTATTGGTTTTCTAACTTAGGTTACCAAGGAAATATTTTTTATATAACTAAAGAAATTACCTAATGATCGGGATTCGGATTTTTAGTGTGAAGGATTTGGAAGAAAAAAATAGTAATTTAACTAAAATAATTTCTATTACCAAGAAGCAAATATAATACCTCGGCAATCGCGATTCGCGTTGTAAATTCATCTGAGGTTGTAAATGATAAAAAAAACTGCAAGCGACTCAAGTACAGTCGACCAGTGGAATAATCCATCGGTTCACGCTATCGACGAGTTATTATTTATCTATTTATCTGGGTCACACTAACGTGCTCTTCGGGCCCCTTGAAACACCCGCGCGATGCTCCGCTTCCACCATGTCCGTATGAAAAACAAAGCCGTAATTTAAATAGAAAATTCGCTGCATTAAGTCCAGCGCGATGTTTGGTATTATCGATTGATTGTATCGAATTTTTACGAGGTTACAATAATAATATAGTGAGTGCGTGTGATTCTGCTGTTGTGTATCGACGCTGACAATTAATAACTGTGTACTATGAAAGTGATCTTTAATTTAATTAATTTGAAGATATTTCTTTAATATTCATACGAATAAAAGATCACATTTAAATAAAAGGTGGACCAAACCAGATATTATTATTGAAAAATCTGGTGTAAGTAGAGGGAAAGGTTACACGTGCAAATTTAATAGAGACATTTACTTAAAAATTGATGCAATTGGGGATGTAACAAAAAAATGCTTTATAATGTTTTTCCTGCTTACTTTTTGGTGGCGATAAAGCTTGGAGATAAAAAGACACGAAAACCCTATAAGCTGTCTTCATAATTGTTAATAAAAGTTTTTCTCCGAAATAGACAATTTTAATGAGAAAGTGCGAACAGAAAAAAACTTTGCAAAAATTGCAGAATACCTTAAAATTTTTACTAGGGGTCGCCACTGGTTAATAATAATATTATTCCGAAATACACAACACTCGTCTTCTAGCACTTGAATACTATGTATTCGACTGAAGGCGACTGCAGAGACTTATCAGTTGAAACGTTGTGATTTAAAAACAAATTTTAAAAAATATTTGATTTTCAAGCAACCAAATATTATTTAAAGACGTATTTATTTACGTAAGTGCAATTTGTATTCTCCGTGTCGACTATTTTTAAAATAAAACAAGTAAATTTTATTTTATTGGTTCAAAAAGCTTTTACGTTTTTGTTAGGCTTTCTTAATGAGACTTGACGAATGATTTTACTAACTTTTAGGCCGGTTTGACAGCGCTACTATAGCAAAAATAACAAAACTAGATGTTATTTCAAGGATTCCATATGCGAATTTCTTTATTGGTTCATAAGGAAATAGATAAAAATAAAACCACGTTACGTACGTCATATCGGATTGATCCAATATGTAATTTAGAAATATATCAAAGACTTGCAGGGAAATCAGATAACCAGTGGCGGACCGAAGTGGTTAATTTAGGTGTAGTTAGGTTGAAGCAAATAGACCCGACATATACAATGACACCAGGACCAGGAGTAACTGTAGGTACGGAAAGAGCTAGACTACAGTGGGGGCAGTCATTTATGTTTAACTCCCCCTTAGTTACGGGATATTAACTGAAACATGACTTTAAGCTACACCACTGTAATCCATAAGGGGATGCGAATTTCCGATATTGACTGACGAACATATCAGCCTCTACAACAGCATTTGAATTAGTTTTATGATTAGAGTAATAACGATTAGAGTTCTTTCTTTCGGGGTCCAAATGGCCACCGTCAAGGAGGGTTGTGTGGGATGGGGTGGACTCTCCTCCACTACGCCACTGTATATACTAATATAATTCCGCTTTACTTGTCTGAATATGCAATGAGGGGGTCGGAAGAAAAAGGTACAACTATAAAAAAACTGGTCAAAACACATTGTGTTTGACAAAGAGGATTCCGTACCCTACCCATGCATTTTTTGAGTTTTTTATAATAACGTTTATTGGGAGGGGCGTTCCAAATTTCATCTCAATAAAAACTATTTTGAGGTTAAAAATTTTAAGTTTTTAGGCGTGTTTATAAAAAAATTTAATTTATTGTTTCTTTTTGCAGTTGATTATTTTTGAGTTATTGGGGCCCTCCTTCAAAAAGATTTTTTAGAAGTCACTTTTAAGGGGATTTTCGCCCCCCCCCCCCCCTTATAAAATCCTGGATCCGCCACTGGACAAGGAATAAGCTGGGTTCAAGGCAAAATGTATTTAAAGTCACTGACAATATTTTATACAGAATTTTTGTTCCCTTTTGTATATTTATCGCTGGGACTTTAATTAATTAAAAAATTTGATTTTCTTATAGGTGGCAAAAAATCCAAAAACATTTCTCTAATTAAAATTTTAGGTTATATTTTTCACAATAAACTTTTTCTAAAATTTAGACTTTATACTTTAATGTAAAATTTAATTTTAAAAATTATTTATTTGAAATATTTTTTGTTAAAGTTTTTAATATACGGGGTGTCCGGTAACTTATGAGCCGTAGAGTAACTAGAGATACTAGACATTAAACTAAGCCAATTAAGTCATATAAGTTTTTTCGGATTGTTACTCGTTCTAGAGATACAGGATGTTGAAAGTAAAAGTTTATTCTCGAAAATAAGCCATAATTTTAAAACGGTTTAATGAATCGAATTGAAAGTTGGCAATATTATGTTTTTATGAGCAAGAAATAAGAATTTGCAGAAATTCTTAAGTTTCAAACTAGAGGGCGCTAGTTGCATACACTGGGCTTCATAAATCTATGATTTTTTTTCTTACCTGTGATATTAGGTGTTTTTCAATTATAGTTTCTTAAAAAGGGCATTTTTTGAGTCAAAAAGGTGTACCTGGTTGATCTTATTATCTTTAACGGGTTTTGAGATATTTCCCTTTAAACATTCCAAAGCATTAAAAACATAGTACATAATTAAATTACAAAAAAAAAAAAAAAAGTGTCAATCCGAAAAAACTTATATGACATAATCGGCTTAGTTTGATGTCTAGTATCTCCAGTTACTCTACAGCCCATAAGTTACCGGACACCCTGTATACAAATGGGGATGTTCAAAACGACATTGTCATTTTCCGGTTTAGCCAATTAACATAATATGGATTCCATTATGTGTGGGCATACGCACAATAAAAAAAAGTATGTCCGAATTTTTGTAGGTTTAAGAATGTGGGCAAGAGTGTAAAATGTATCATCTTCCAATCCACCCCATTCACGCCGGTAACCAGGCCGGATAAAATCGGATATCTCGTGGGGTGCAGAAGAAGGTACACACTCCCCAATCGGTAGGTCATGCAATGGCGCAAGAAACCAAGAGTTAGCCCTTGGGAGGGAGTGTCGCATGACTGAGTTCGGAACCCACGTTAAGCTGTAGGTCCCCTCGGGAATGGCCCTGACAGCGAACGAAGAGGTAAAAAGCTTAATTCGAAAGAATGGCAAGAAATGACAAAATGACAACTAGCCCATATTAAATTCTTGAAAATATTTACAAAAGAGTAGCTGATCGATGCCCGTAAACTCTGTTTTTAGGACCAGTGCATTTTTCAGTACGAACAGATTGTTCAATAAAATGCTTTGTTGTATATTTACAACGTACAATTTTATATTTCTCGAAAAATAATCCAAATCGCCAAAATAACGATGAGAATCCCTAAAAATACATTTAACGACAAAACGATGCACAAGCCAGACAGTTATAAAAACTGCTTTACAAAGAAATTTAAACAGCTTGTTACTAGTAGCGCCGTCTACTAACTGATACTAATTAATTAGTAGGCGGGGCTAGTAGTATCATTTCTCTAATCAAATGGCTAAATTGCTATTTTTTTTCTTCTTTTATATCCCTAAAAATAAAAGAACCATGATTTTAAAAGATCTTTTCTAGTTCCAAAATGTAAAAAGTACATTCCTGAAAGGTGTTCTTGTTACTGAGCTTTTCTATCTTATTATATACAGGGTCCTGCAATAATGCGTCAGGCTTCTATAGCTCCCATACGAATTAAGTTAGGGATTTCATTCCTATGCAAACTTATACTGTATAATAGGGTGTATTTCAGGAAAATATTTTTTTATATACAGGGTGACCCAAAAAAGTGTGATTACAAAAAGTTAAATTTTTTAAATGGAACGCCCAGTATTTTATTACATATTTAGGTTCGTATTATAGTCCTTTATAATTTCCCAAAATTATATTTATTTTGCTTTGATAGTTTAAGAACAATAGATTAAAAACTATAGTTTTAAAGTCAAAATTTAAAAAGTTGTTATAAAAGCGTCAATAAACGTGGACAGTATTCGGTTCAAGAGAACTCAATGTTTTTAATATATATAGATATAATTTCGCTTGCAGCTGGTAACTTTGAAGAAGAATTTAGAACTATTGTTTGGATCCACTCTCGGATCCACTTAATTGGTAGACAGACAACAAAGCGTTTTTAAAAGTACTTATTATTTAAAGAAAAGGCACAAGGAGACATTCAATTCGTTAGTTCATATGCTTAATATATGAGTGAATCCATTTAATCTTTATATTATTTACTATTCAGCTGTAGATATAGTTGCAACAAAAAAAAATTGGTTCCTGCATATTAAAATTATTTATTTGAACCTTTCTCTAATTATTCTTTAGTTAAAAATGTCATATCAGTTAAAATAACCGTCAAACAAAATTCGGTCCAAGGCAAGGTATTCGTATCCAAAAAACTCGCCCATTACTAATTAGCCCCCTCCCCCTCCCAAAATCGCTAATTATACCCACAGGGTGACCTAGAAAATGCCACGCCGCAATGTCTATATTATGTACATTATTTATGTATATTATTATCTATAATGTTTTTTTCGTCATATACTCTGAATCCATTATGTTTTTACTCACACATGTTTATAATGATATTTCATTAGGTTCATTTTATAAATTACCTTAGTATAGTATATATGAATTTTATTTTACTAATAGGTAGCGTCCATTATCTAGGTTCTGAGTGTGTTTTAAATTCAAATAGCTGATGTAGGAAAAGTTTCGTAAATAAGGGCGCATCTAGATATCTAAAAATTGTAGGAGAGAAGCTTAAAATTAAAAAAAAAACTGGGGGAATGGTGCAAGCTCCTCTACGCCCTTGTATCCGCCAATGCCCATAATTTTGTTTTATAAGAAAAAGGGGCTGACAAAAAAAATTGAATTGAAACTTATGTAAGAAAAATATTTACTAACCAACTAAAACGCTTGAAACTGTTGTTTATTTAATGCCCAGTCGAATAAACTTGAGCTACCCTTACCCCGAGTATATTTGTCTTTTTGTAATGTCGATGCCAGTGGCGTAGCCAGAGGGACTTTTTGAGAGTGCCACTCGTAAAAAGTCTGACGTTGAACACACAGACATATCATAAACCATGGTTCAACACCAGCCTCGATATTACCCTTGCCGAGTCTCCAATTTAAAATATTATTATTGTATTAAGACACAATACTGTCGTTTTAAATAATGTTTTGTAACCAAATTAATATAAATAAAGCTTCTAATTAAGTAAAGGTTTAGATCTGAGTGTCGTAGTAATCGTGAAAAAGAAATTTTGATATATGACATGACGTTCTAGCGTCCTTGGATCACAAACAAAATATGTTCCCCATTTCTGTCGGTTCGAAAATTTAAAAACTACTTGACAGGGAGTGATGAAATTTTGTATGGTATGTCGATTGGACTCTCGCTCTACTCAAAACTGAGTATATTTACTATACAGGGTGTCCCGAAATTAGGTGACAATATTTTAAGGGGATGAAGTACATCCAAAAATAGGACTAAAATCATCTATTAATATACCTTGAAAAACGCTTCGTTATGGGGCTAGAGCCCCCCGAATGGAAGCTATGATAAGCGTTTTTTTCACAATATCTCAGAAACTGATTGAAGTATCAAAACAAAATTTGATACATGTTTTACCCATGACAAGACGCAATAAACGGTTTGTTTAGCTTTGGTATATTTCTTCCAGTAGCGTCCCACTGGGTAGGTAGTAAGGAGAATATTGCCCTAACTTTTTTACTTGTAGGATTTTTTAACGCCAGGTGCAATTTTTAAAAGCATCGAAGTCTTCTATTGAAAAAAGGTACTCTTGCTTCATTTCGGTAGGATTCATCATTTTTCAGTAAAATCGATTTTAAAATTTTCGGTTTTTTACAAGCCGTTGAAAAGGCTAAGGTGTTTTTTTGCATATCTCAGCAAACACTTAATATTAAAACATGAAATTTATTAGAAGCTCTACTAGCGATAAGGCATATTTACTAAAGGATGTAACAATAAAATATTTTTCCAGTTTCGTCGCACGGGGTGGAGCCTAAAGTAAATGTTACTATTTTTTTTTTAATTTGAGGGGATTTCATACTTTTAATATAATTTTTTAAAATTTTTGTTTATACAACCTATTATTGTAATTTGACAGAATATAACGTTTTCAACAGATTTTGAGACCTTGTTTTTTTAAAAATATTTATATTTATTTTTATAAGATAGACAACAAAATGGAAATCATTCCAAACATTTGCTTAAGAATTAGTTTCCCGTGTGGTTTTACAATTAAATTTGATTTGCAATTTGTTATTCTTTTTTGTTTTATTTTAAGTCTCTTATAAAAATAAATATTTAAAAAACAATGTCTAAAAATCTGTTGAAAATGTTATATTATAAATTAAAAAAAATTACATTAAAAGTATGAAAGCCCCTCAAATTAAAAAAAAAATAGCAACATTTACTTTAGGCTCCGCCCCGTGCGACGCCACTGGAAAAATATTTTAATGTTACATCCTTTAATAAATATGCCTTATCGCTAGTAGAGCTTCTAATAAATTTCAATTTTTAATATTAAGTGTTTGCTGAAATATGCAAAAAAAAGCCTTAACCTTTTCAACGGCTTGTAAAAAACCGAAAATTTTAAAATCGACTTTACTGAAAAATGGCGAATCCTACCGAAATGAAGCAAGAGTACCTTTTTTCAATAGAAGACTTCGGTGCTTTTAAAAATTGCACCTGGCGTTAAAAAATCCTACAAGTAAATAAAGTGAGAGCAATATTCTCCTTACTACTTACCCAGTGGGACGCCACTGGAAGAAATACACCAAAGCTAAACAAACCGTTTATTGCGTCTTGTCATGGGTAAAACATGTATCAAATTTCGTTTTCATACTTCAATCAGTTTCTGAGATATTGTGAAAAAACCGCTTATCATAGCTTCCATTCGGGGGGCTCTAGCCCCATAACGAAGCGTTTTTCAAGATATATTAATAGAGGATTTTAGTCCTATTTTTGGATGTACTTTATCCCCTTAAAATATTGTCACCTAATTTCGGGACACCCTGTATAGGTACACGGTGAATCTCAGAAAAAAATTAATTCCATTTTTTTCAAATCGTAGTATATTCGAGAAATCTGAATCTTGTTTTGCCATGGACATGTATGATATGGCTTTGATTAATTTTATTTTGTTTTATACATTCAGGTAAAAATTAATACCTGTGGCACTGTTTATTATACACACCCCCTCGCTCGCCCCCCTCCTTAAAACCAAAGTCAACACCCTTCTGAAGTGAATAATAATTTCGTATACGCAACTCTTTTGTTCTACCCTTTTGTTTTAATCTTTTGTTATTAATTTGATAAATGTTTACTCAGTATTTAAAATAAATTAAAAACGACCTGAAGGCTACCAATTTATGTACATGAAATATTGACAATATGGTCATTAACTGTCAATTTGTTTAGTTTTTATATGGACAAAGTAATTTTTCTTATTATTAAGTGCATTTGTTTTGTCAGCTTTCGAGGTAAAATTAGGTTCTTGGTCATTTGTTAGAAAGGTATAAAAGCTTTTAACAAATTAGGTTGGGACACAAATACATACCTAATGTTTATTGAAAATATATAATAATATGAAAGAAAGGGTCAAACGTCATGTTTTTCATTTGACGGGAAGGAATTATGGTTGATTTCGTTCGAAACTTAAGTTCTGAACCAAAGCTTAGCTGCTTTTCATTGATATTTTTATATCTCCATGTCAATCATTAAGTTGATATTTTTAATGGGTTCAAAACTAAATTCAAGAGGTAACCGATAAAATTATTTTTTAAAAACACGTCTTAATTGAAAATGAAATTAAAAGTAGTGTAATTTACTTTTACTCTTTACTTCCCCTTTTTACTTTACCTGTCACTCTATCTACAATTATCATCAGATCTGATGCATGCATAAAATTTTGATTAAACTAAAAAAAATAATAATTTTGAAGGTTTTTTTACGGAGTTAATTTAAAATAAAAAATTGACCTGCAGTTGCAAGCCCTAAAATAATTGAAGTAATTCTAAATAAGAACTCTGCAAGGTAGTGCTTTTAATGTCTATATCAAAAAAATGTAACTGAAGAATGTTTATCAGCGTGCAGATAAATTTTTGGTTACTTACGTGAATGGGGTGGGATGGGAGATGATACATTTTACACTCTTCCATGCATTCTTAAACCTACTAAATTTCGGACATACTTTTTTTATTATGTGTATGCCCACTCCGGGTATCGAACCCGGACCGCCACTGCGGCGGTCCCACTCTTGTTGTACAAATTTTTTCTGCGCGCTGCTTAACATGCTTTTGTTAAAAACTCTTTAATTTAAATTCAAAATGGGCATTAATCCGTGGGCAATGGGTATGCGTGTTAAAAAATATTGATAAATAACTAACGCTTCTCTATTTAATTTCGTGTTTTATTTCGATCCCCTGAGACAGAACTCTATTTTATCTAAACGTTGAAGGTTTTTCGGAATTTTAGAAGTTATATTATTACGTTGGTATTAGTGGTTGTACAACAAGATTTTTTCAATGCGGCTCGTCAACCAAAACCGAACAGCTCGGCTGGCCCGAAAAAAATTATAAGAGCTTAAAAATTATTTTACAAATATTTTTTTAAAAATGCACTTAAGCAAACCAAGGCTAACCCGAAAGACAGGCCCGATAGGCCAGTCAAGCCCGACAGTCCCGGAAAAAATTTTAAGGGCCCGAAAACAAACCGTCAAAACTACAGTGATGTCAAAAAAGTATTTCTCTGACAAAGTAGGAATTTTCTCTAGACTGGAACAAGGAGTTTCTTCTATTAAAAATCCATTCCTTCATGCGAAATTATGTTTTTATATATTAAAAACATTGCGTTCTCTTGACCTGAATCCTGGCCATGTATATTAATGGATTTTTAAACACTTTTAAAACTTGGGTTCCTTGGGGCACTGGTAGACAATAACAGGCTGTTTTGTCCTTGTTAGGACTAATCAGAAAGCCATTACCTGTAAGCAATCCCCAATACAGCGAAAATATGCTTTCAAGATATCTTTAAGAATAAACATATGATGAAAACCTAGTATTGCCATATGTAGGAATCAACTCATACTTTTTTTTTATTGTGCGTATGCCCACTCCGAGGATCGAACTCTGAACGCCACGGTCGAATGCCAGTGACTCACCGCTGAGCCACCGCCGCGCCGCAGTTTAATTGTTTCTTATTTTTCTTCAAGTATCTTCAATTGTTATAGGTGATAAATTTTGACATTATTCAACCGCATTTATATACCGTATGGCCCATTTTTCTTACAATAAAAAAAATTGTTTTAAAATTATTTACTATCCGTTTACTAAGGATTTAAAAATCTATATTACCCAACCAAAAATAGTAAACCATCTTGTCGGTGCCGTTATGCCTCTCACAACAACAAATTACATGAACAGCTGTTAACGTTTCATTCACCCCGACTACCTACAGTGGTACCCTCAGCTGTTTAAGGGCGACTGGGTGTACATAAATTATTGCCCTATAAAATGGGTCATTCTACCGACAATGAAAATGCAATTTATTTTTTTTTACAGAGAGAGAAATGAAGAAACAGGTCAACCGGACCCATTTAATTAATTTTTTTAACGTGTTTTTAAATCACGTTTACAAAATAATAATTATTAAAATAAAATAAACAAAGGGCAAAGTTTGGAATGAAACTATTTTATAAGCTGCATAAGTAGCTTTGAGTTCTCCTTTCTTTTCGTCGGATCCTAGCTCTACTGATGAGTCATGATATGACGAAACGCGTCTAGAGATGGAGCTGACGAAACGAAAGGAAATTATTCTTCTTTATTTTATAAGATGTTGAAAATATCGTCCACCAACTGTTAGTAAGTAAATTTTTGACGTAGTCCCACAAAAAAAAGTCCAGTGGGTTAGGATCAGGCGATCTGGGTGGCCTATTGGCCCCAATCTATCTATCCACGGACCTCCCAATGACTTTTACTTTTAGCGCAACATAATCAAAATTTCTATGCGTTCATCTTAAGCGAGACGCATTTTGGATGTAAAAACGTAAAAATATACAATATATTATATTACAAAATGAAAGTAGCACGCAAATAGCATTGTTATGATCCACACTGTATAATATATTTTATCTAAATGTACATTACTTTCAAGGTACCTAATATCGATTGACATATTTATAGCGTCGCGATGCCTAAGCAATCACTGGCGTCGCGTCAGTCTAATTTATAGAAACCAACTACACCTACAAAAATTATGTTACAGACATTAATTATCCAAATTCATTTTAAAGATAAAAGCATTGCAAATTTTAAGTGAAATATCCTCTATATGATTTATCGGGAAATTCAAATCAAATGTTCCATTACGTATGTAATGTTCCCTCTACTGTTTTCGACGTTCACGAGTGTGAAAAATTAGCAGACCCTAATCTGGTGCCTGCGTTGCACAAACGGGACGTTATTTAGCATCTGTGTACCCTTTGTTATGTTTTTATAATAGAACCCTTCTGTAATAATATAAGGGTGGTTCATCACTTACGCAGCTATGAATTAATTTATATGTAATTAAATGCACAGTACAAAAAATAGTGATGTACTGAGTGTCCTTAGATAATTTCAAGCACGTATTTACCATTATCATTATCTTCTTTAAATTTACAAAATTTTGAAAATTTCTTAAAAATAAAATACTGAATTTTTTCTCATAACTTTTCCCTTTCAACTATTTTAACATTTAACTAAAAGTGTTCACTAAAAATATTCCTCAACGCACAATCTACACTCCAGGGCCCATAATTTCTGTCAGTAACTCGTCGCTTTCCTATAAAAAGCAGCGGGTTGTAAGAAGTCATAGGAAAAACAATCTATGAAAATAAATGTTCTGCTCTATTAGAAATTCAAAAATACACTGGAATTGTTTCCTCTAATTTTTATTATTACTAAAAGACCCTGTATGGGTTCGTGAAAGGTACTTGAAGCATTAAGCCATAGGTACCGGGTGTACAAGTAAGAAGGCTGTATTTTGGGAACCATTAATAACACAGCTTTCGGAATAACTTTCTTATATGAAAAGAAAAAGAGAAATCTCTGGAAATTTCTCAGATAGTCACTAGAGGGCGTAATACTAATGATAAATTAAGAAGACGTAGCTTTCTCCTTAATAGGTTAAGCCTTATTGAAAATGTATGTGTTGTAGCTTGAAAGACTTGTGAGCAACTTTGTTGAATTATTTTTCTTTGATGTGTGACTCAGTACAGTAAACTAATTTTTGGTAAAGCGTGGACTTTACAGTTTACCTCTGAGGTACAGGCATTTGTTTTTGGTTTCTACGCTACTCGCTAGAGGGGGCAGTTTGAAATATCAATAAGATTTGCAAGAAAAATTATATTGAAGTTTAATTGTAATAAATTACCATTCTAATTTATGGTGTTTGGTAATGAACGAAATGGTGAAATTACTTGTTATTTCATTACTATATTATGTTATATTTACAATATTTTTGTATTGTATCCTATCAGCCAGCGAAAACTCTCTAAGTTTAAAATTTACTGAAACGACATATTAGAGTTGATTTATTTTTTCATCACAGGCTCCTAATTGTTCCAGGTTATAATGGGAGACAGAGCATCAGCAGAGAGAGCATGTAAAGAACCGAATCCAATAATAGATGGAAGAAAAGCCAACGTAAATCTAGCTATTCTTGGAGCCAAACCTAGAGGAAATGTACCTGCCGGTAAACAATTTTTATTTTACTGTTTTTGTTTTTCGTGTCACTTTCCTCGTTTATGTTTAAAAATAAATTTATAAATATAGCAGCCTACTTAGTGATGCGTCTTTTCGTTAAATTTACACATTTAACTATTTTATGGGGAGAATTTCGGTCAGGAAATGCATTAAAGAAAAATGATTAATATTCAATTTTTCTCAGGATGTTACTTTTAGGCGTTCGTATCCGCCAATGACAGACATTTTTAGCGTATCTACAATTTAATAACAACATGTGCAGTTGTTAAATAATAAATATCTCTTATTAGTCATGCCATTTACGGATGGTGTTGAGCAATCCGCTGCTGTGTGTTTTTCTAAAGCAAGATAATTTTAAATTGGCGACACGTGAAAATAGCAAAATTTGAAAACAATAAACTAGTAGGTATGGTGCTAATTTACGGTAAGTGTCGTCAAAGTGCGGCTGCTGCTTCGATATTATACGCAGAACGCTTTCCATTGCGAGCTCATCCTACACCCAAAAGTTTTCTTAATGTTATTCAACGGGCAAGTTAGGCAGGACCGTATTTGATCCATAGTGTAATAAATGAATGTAAGTACCTTATTTTTCAGTTTTTTGAAAAAAGGTATTTAAAAATGTTGTTTATTTTAATGCCTTCTATACACAGCTAAAAAAGAAGTATCAACTTAGGAATCACCCTGTATAAGTGTTCTTGATTTGTTTTTTTTTCTTGAATTGACGCAGGCCTTGCCCAATTTTTTTAGACGGGTAATTAAAAAAGACAAAGTATACAGTGTTTCTCGAGAACACCCTGTATGTAACCACGAAAAAATACTTTTATTTGCCTGGTCAAAATGTTAAATCCAATTTAAAAAATTAATCGGCCACAGACACAAAGAGATTTATGCGTGCATAAACGTGCGTTGATGCACGCGTACTTCACCCTGTTGATAAATTATCAAATATATTTAAAAAATGTAAACGTCAGTTAACTTTTGAGGTCTTATTTGTCAGATATTGGTGACATTTTGCCAACCAACAAAATCCCGCTAATCTATTTTTCAGGCGCTAAAATCTTCACACTAGCTGATACCTAAAACCGGATTCTCGATTCGCTGGAAATAATTATATTATTTGCCGTTGAATATGAAACAGGTTTTTACAAAATAGTTTGTGTGGATTCCGAAAAAATCACGTTTGAAATAGCGTTTAGAGGGATTTGTTGGTTTGCAAAATGCTACTATTTATAAAATTTAATTAACCGTAACCATAAAACATGATGGAATAAAAAAAAAATGTAAAAAGTTCAGTTTCAATGTAAAAAGTCAGTAATCAAAGTTCATCAGCTATTTTAGTTTCGTGGCAAAAAACCGTGTCGACTAATGTTATTAATCTAAGCATAACAATTCTCTCGATTTAATTTTGTTTATTTCGTCAGAAAATCCTACTGAACCGACTGTCATTAAAATGAGCTCATATCAATGGTATCGTAAGTTTTTAACTAAACGTGTAAATCAAACTGTTTTAATGTGTTTACTGTGCGAAAATATAATTATAGTATTTTGATTTTGGATCTAGATCCTGTTATTTGGAAATACCTAATTTTTGGATAAAGCCATGGTAATTTCTATTATAGTTTATTTCAGAAAGGTGTAGAGTAATAAAATGGGAAATTCCGTCCAGTTCGGCTCAATTTTGTGCATTAAATTATTTATGATAACTAATCAAAGAAAAAAAAAAGATAATTTGATAAGAAGTTAATTTGCTATATCCAAGTCCAAATTTAAAAAATCTGAGGAACTGTCATCCCCTCTTGATGTTATAATTAACGGGTCAACGGTCCGATCGATCAGGTGGTCAAGATCCCACATTTTCTCCTCTTCTTTAATGCCATGATGGACTGTTTTTCGCCAGTTCTCTGGTGTCACTTCTTTAATGGCTTGATCAAACAGTAGCTTAACGTCTTTCAATTTGAATGTCGTGTTGTGTCTTGCTACAAATCCTTTCACTTGCGCCCATATAAGTTCTATAAGATTTAGTTCGCGATGATATGACGTTACACTATGTTTTTCAGCTGTATCTTCCACGGCATATTTCATAAATCGATGTTTGTGTAAATTTGCTATAGCTAATAGTTCCTTCTTTATTAAATTATCTTCTTTTTTTTTCTTTGGTTAGTTATCATAAAGAATTTAATGCACAAAATGTACCTGCGCCTATGGCCAACACCGAAGTTGAGCCGAACTGGACGGAATTTCCCATTTTATTACTCTACACCTTTCTGAATAGACTATAAAAGGTATGAATAATTGAAATGAAAGTTTAATTAGAATTTTAGATCAAATATTTATTGTTGATTTGACTCAATTCGCAAAACTACTAATTGGACCACGTGCTTATAGTTTTAAAAATAATTTATTATGCTTTATAAGAAAAGTAAATAAAGTCAATAAAATAACTGTCAGAGGTGTACCTAAAAGCTCGTATTATTCCCATTATATTACAATGGAGGACATATATATATATGAACAACTCCAATAATGTTTATAGTAATATTTTGATGCCTGTCATTCAACGACTATTCTTGATTAGAATCGTTATAATTATTAAACACTATAAACAACAAGAAATGTTTTCCTAATTAATTTAAATAGCATATAAATCAGTATCTTATAAAGGATTCAAAAAAGCTAAAATCAATTGAAAATATTTTTAAAAAAATAATATTATTTCAATTAAAAAGAAATGGTAAGCAAACAAAAAATAAAATATTTATTTGTAGCCATGTGCTAAATAAATCCTGCTATTACTACATAATGTTTAAAAGCTTATCGGAAGTTAAATACAATAAAAAACAGAGGCGTGAGGTGGGATTTTAATTTGGGGAAATGATTCAATAAAAAGATGCTTTTTTGACACCCAGCATTATCTTGATTAATTGAGTTGCCTAATTTGTTTTGCAATTAATTAATCTGAGAAAACAACCCCGCCACTGCAAATAAAATATAACACTATCAGGACATAAAGTATTGTTTTCGAGGCATACCGGCACAAGCTTACGGTTTCCCCATCTTTTACCCCGTCAGGTTTCCGGCCTACCCGGATATGGGCACTTGCGCACGGCACCCACCCAAAACCATACTAGGGTCTACGTCATGTCAGTCCCTATTCCGCGCGCTGCCAAGTTGTATTAAAAATAACACGATACCAGTACTTTAGAGATTATGGTATGAAGGACGCCACAAGAATACTTCTACAGGGTGTCTTTAAAAGGTGCGGAAAAAAAGCTACCACATGTTCCTGAGGCGTAAATATAACGATCTAACCCAACTTACCTTAGTCCAAAAGTGGATGACGATTTCCGAGATACAGAGTGTCAATAGTTTAATTTGGTTTTCATTTTTTATAAATAATTTTTTTAATAATTGGTGTATTGTCATAATATTCGGCTTGGGGGGTGTTTCGGGGTGAGAAATTAGAATCTGCTCTCATTTTTATTGTCAAGTTTAGAGGGCGCCACCTGCAGTACCTTGCGCACATTTAAAACGAAATAACTTTTTTGAGCCACCCTATATTTAACTTTTAAATAAAAATTCGGATTCTCTAACGTCTTTTAGCTAAATAAGGTATACGTGGTAAGAGTTGATTTAAGCAGCTGTTTTTGAGATATCTGGATTTAAAAAATTCACTTGGTGTATGCCCATTGGCCATTGTAATAATTGAACACATTTGAAGCGTAGGTGGTAAATTAAAATAACGTCACTAAAAACTAAAAAAAAAACAATAAGGTAGGTGCTTTTTTTTAGTTTTTAGTGACGTTATTTAAATCATAACTTTAATAATCGCTGGATAGATCGTGGGGGAATAGAGTCATGGTCAGCTAGATGCCCAGACCTAAACAGTTTGGATTCTTTTTTCTGAAGACATCTTAAGACTTTGCTTTACAGCCAACGAATTCAAACCGAGGAAGAATTGCGAAACCGCGTAATAGTTTCCTGTGAAGCTTTAAAAAATCCTCTAAGAAATACTTCAGGAATTTTCCCAAGAGTACGCGAGTCAACGAGAATGAGAGCACGCTTTAGCATACTTACAGGAGGCGGACATTTTTAACAGTTAATTTAATGTAGTTGTCCGCTTGCCGCTAATTTTTCTCTAGTTAATTTTTTTTTTTTATTCAAAATAGTTATAAATTTTAAAAAATAAAAAAGGTATTTTTATGCTTATTTATTAGGTACCTACTTGCGGGCCTATGTTCATATGAAGAATTATTCTTAAAATCCTCAAAGTATTATCGCCCTTTCGAATAAGCATTCAATTATGAAACACCCTGTATTGATAAGCACAGTGTTGTAAATGGTTTACCTCAATTTTTTAGTTTATTTTATATTATTATAAGTAATGTTAGGGCAGCTGGCCACTTACCATAATAAAAAGTTTGTGACTATCAAGCCCTAGGGGATAATCAAAACCATGAGTTTAGTTATCGGTTGTTCTTTCACGTATGCCCACAAAAATACTTCCGCCGATTTAATGTCGCGATCAAATTAAGGCTTAATTATATTCCATGGAAGTGCCAAAAGGGCTAAATACACGCGCCTCCATAAAATTATTATTAATATATAAATTATATGCGAGTCACTCTGATGGGGAGATGAATGGGTATATTTAAAAAATAATAATTTAAATATACCTACAGGGTATTTAAAAACACTTGGAATATCTTTAAAACGAATTTCTGTATATATATTGTCGGTCTCTATAAATAACAGGTCTACAATAATTTTGATTTAGTAGCTAACAGCTGTTTTTGACTTCTTTTGAGACGCTGATTCTTATAATTACCTTATTTTGTATGCATCTAGTCCAGATTTTTTACAGCACGGCACTGCGTGCCTAAAATTACCTATTCAAAATAAGGTCTATAGTCTATTTCAGAAAGGTGTAGAATAATAAAAGCTCATTAATTATGCAAAGGGACTACAGAGTACAGATACAACGAATAATTAAACCACTTTCATAATTTAGCATTGATTTCATTGCAAAATTCTTTATTTTTATCAATTGCAGGTAGTACCACCCGGGTTTGGGTCAATTTATGGGTTTTCCCTATTGTTATCCATTCACAAATACTGAAAACGGCGTGACAAAGTCGTGCATTATTTACGAACTATTAGGTACACTTATTTTTTATTAAACATTATAAAAAAAATACAAATACAACATATAGAAATTAAATTATATAAAATCATAATATTCTTCGTCATCTGAGGAACTGTCATCTTCTCTTGACGTAATAATTAACGGGACCGATCGATCAGGTGGTCAAGATCCCACATTTTCTCCTCTTTATTAATGACATGATGGACTGCTTTTCGCCAGTTCTCTGGTGTCACTTCCTTAATAGCTCGATCAAACAGTAGCTTAACGTCTTTCATTTTACATGTTGTGTTGTGTCTTGCTACAAATCCTTTTACTTGCGTTCATATAAGTTCCAGCAGATTTAGTTCGCAATGATATGGCGGTGTGAGCAGCACAGTTACACTATGTTTGTCAGCTATATCTTTCACGGTATATTTCATAAAACGATGTTTGTGTAAATTTGCTATAGCTAATAGTTCCTTCTTTATCAAATTATCTTCTTTTTTTTCTTTGGTTAGTTATCATAAATAATTTAATGCACAAAATTTACCTGCGCCTATGGCCAACGCCGAAATTGAGCCGAACTGAACGGAATTTCCCATTTTATTACTCTACACGCTTCTGAAATAGACTGTAGTAGATTTGCGAATTGAGTCAAACTCAACAATAAATATTAGGTCTAAAATTCCAATCAAACATATTACCCTAACTATTTTATTTTTGTTTCAGGTTTTTCATTCGCAAGTGTAAGGCCTGGAGCCTACCAAGCACTCCTCCCTAGTCAATATGGGTAAGTCCCCCATGCAAAATCTCCAACACCATGATATTTACAATATAAAAAGATGACACTTACATCACCAACAAAGATCAGTAATTATCAATAGCATAATCAATATTTCATGTTTTCTAGCCACGTAAGCTCACGGAGTTGGTGATTCCTAAATCCATTGAAAAATTGTTTAATTGAATTTGGCAGACTACAGAGCCGACTCAAACATTATGTAAACAGTTAGTTTCTTCGATGAGTGTGTGTTTGTGTGTGTGGATTTTTTTTATTTTGATTAGTTACTGAGTTCACTTATCAATAAACTAAACGGTACTTGTTGGGTCAACGGGATTACCCCCAGGTGGTCGTTACAGTATTTACACACAGTTTTTATATTTACAACCTTATTTTGTATAATCTTATCAAAAAAATAATATAATAATTAATATCCAAAGCCGAAACTTAGAAATCTACAATAGGGAACTTTTATGGAAAATAATACTCTTAAGCGCAAAAAAAATATATTTTTTAATTCTCTGGATTAAATATATGGCTTATTTTAATCTAAGGAACATCTGTAAGGTTCTTGTAAAGACCTTTTACACAACATACTCTGTATTTACTGCCTCTATAAAATATGCTATTGTAGTAGATGTAGGAGGTGCCAAAAACTTACGCAGTGGACTACTATAGTAGTTACCCGTGATTTTAATAATAAATTATAAGTTAATGCCACTTTGGTAATCAGTGTCAACAAGAGGATTTCATATTTTATTTTTTTATTTGCTGTTTGTAAATTCTGTGACGATCATTCCTAAGGCCTGACAAGTTCCACGTTTGTGCACGATATCCTCCAATCATAAGTTTTAATGAAAAAATGTATTTCTTTATATTCAAACGGTTGCATAATTTTTATGAAAGATATAAAATAGGATTAACCCTAAAGATCCCCTATACTAGTATATTATTTTTATGAACCGGATGTTACGTTAACCAGAATATATTTTTCTTTCCTTTGGACCCGTAGATCATAATTTCTTTTAATTTATTATAAATTTATTATCCTCTTCTGCAATTTAATTGATTAAAATAATTATTCATTGAGTTATCTTAAAAATAAACCTTATATAATATTTTATTTTAAAAATTCTAAAATTAAATACTTTAAACATTTCTTGATATAGTAGCAAGCATTTTTTGTACTTTAACATCTTTATAATAAGTGAGTTCATAAGATATGTGCAACATACGCTAAATATACGTTCCCTAAAAATTAATTTATCACAATCCCTTTAGCAAAAAAAAAATGTTAGATTTAATGTAAGATATTAACTCAAAACCCTTTCAGAAAATTTATATATAGATATCGATTGGCGGATGACATATTATTGTTTGCTGTGGGGTTTTCTTTTTGTTTTTATTTTGGGCTGACTACTTTTGTACGTTCTTTTTGTAACTCACGACTGCAATGTAACACTAATGCGACACTAACAGGATGTCGATGTGCTTGGTTGTCATGAAAAATCTTGGATAAGAAAATGCCTAGAGAGACGTTGACGAGAAATTTTAGAAAAATATTATTTGTCAATAATTAATTTAATACTATAATTGCTTTAACATAAATTTCTTAAAAATATTTTGCTACAAATTCTCTCACTTGTGCCCATATAAGTTCTATGGACTAAGTTCGTAATGATACGATGGTATGCGCAGCACAGTTACACTATCTTCCACGGCATATTTCATAAAACGATGTTTATGTAAATTTGCTATAGCTAATAGTTCCTTCTTTATCAAATTATCTTCTTTTTTTTTCTTTGGTTAGTTATCATAAATAATTTAATGCAATGGGGGGGGGGGCTGAGGTCATAAAAACTTGTATTGTCGTGATGTCTCCAAGTTTTTTTGTAGTGAACTAAGTAATGGGTTTTTTTGTCTACTATCATAAATGTCAGGTGCCAATTCTGACGGGTCTGCAAGGGCGGGGGGGCTGCAGACCCATAGTTCCCCCCCCCCCCCTATATTTACCACTGAAAGTGATACTTAAAGATACACCTGCAATTTTCGCTAATTAAACTGGATAAAAAAGTAACAATTTCATCTACTTAATGTAGAATAAATTTAATAAAAATATAAACATATAAATGTAATATTATTATTTCAATGATTAAAGACCTTGGGCAATAGTTTGTTGAGACAAATTTAGTCATATCGCAGCTGAAAATAAAATTTTGGCCTAAAAATATTTTTCTTCTTTATTTTTAAGGAACTAACTAGGTGTTTCCTTATCCAAGGCAAAAACACAGAGGCGCACTCAACGAATGAGTTTTTTGCTTTTTACAATTTTTAAAATGTTTCTTGGGTGCGCTGCTGAATATTAACCTGGGGGTGTGTTACAGTGCAGCCGCGGTAGAGGGGTGGTAGTAGCATTTGTGTGACAGTTTTAAGTGTTTAGCAATTTTAAATTGGTTTTTAATGCCTAATTATTTCTAACGCGATGCTCGGCTTTCACAAGTTGAAAAGAACTGATCCAATGAAACAAATAATAAAGAGGTTTATTACTGAATGTAGACGTTTTCTGTGACTCTTTTAAGTAGCCAATAAACGTCTTTATACATTTTGTGATAAGGATAATACAATTAATTCTTTGTATTTAATTTTTTTACAATTTGTAGCTTTTTTATTAAAATAATTCCAAAGACACAAAATTGCTGGACATTTTTGTATGCTTGAAATTTTGACGGTTTTGGAAAGAAGCATTTACGGTTATGTAGATCCGTAGACTTCGTTAGAACGTTTTACACACTATAATTTAGTCTTTTCGCCTTATAACGCACTTAATTTTATGATATTTCAGTACTAACTTAAAGTTATATATACAGGGTGGCCCGCTCTTAACGCAGGACGCCATAGCATCTAAACTACTCAACTTGTATAATATTTTTTTAAAACAAAGTTATTATATAATTTAAAAATATTTTAAATTATACAGGGTGTGCCAAATAATAGTCAGGGCATATCCAGCATACTTTTTTTTTAATGAAACACCCTATACACTATATTATTTTATAAATCCCTATAAAATTACACGTATATTTTATATAAAATGTCATATGACTAAAATCAATTATTTTTGAGATATTCACGTTTAAAATATGTTTTTTTTTCACATTTTGACAGGCTACAGCATTGTATCAGCGTATCTTAAAGAAAAATGGGTTTTACCTTCTCGTCTTAGTTCTTTATTCTCTATCCAAG
Source organism: Polydrusus cervinus (assembly GCA_935413205.1). NCBI lineage: Eukaryota > Metazoa > Arthropoda > Insecta > Coleoptera > Curculionidae > Polydrusus > Polydrusus cervinus. The sequence continues at coordinate 4,517,583 of OW284520.1, forward strand.
GAGACCCACTTTCGCTTGAACATGTTAAACCAAAAACATGGTTTTACAGTTTAACATGTAAAACCGGATGTTATAACTTTTAGATAGAGAATAAAAAACTCAGATAAGAAGGTGAAACCCATTTTCCTCTAAGATGAACCGTTCCAATGTTACAGCACCTCACAATCTAAAAATTCCATATTTTAAACGTCAATAGGTATCTCAAAAATAATTGAATTTAGACAATAATAATGATACAAAATATACGTGGAATTTTATAAGGAATTAGAAAATAATATAATATATAGGGTTTTCCTTTAAAAAAAAAGTATGTTGGATATGCCCTGACTATTTGTGACACCTTGTATAATTTAAAATAATTTTAAATTGTAGATCTAATGCCTCCTTTATAACTCTGTTTTTGAGGAATTATTAAAAAATTGAGTAGTTGTAACACTATAAGCCAAGAATGAACCTGTATAATTTATTTTAAGAAACCGGCAAAGTTTGAACTTAACACAAACCTGTAAATATCTTAAAATCTACTATGGTAAGGTGAGACTTACATAAATTCCTTGGCTAAAACACTATATTTTTCTAATTTTTAATATATCGTCACAGAAAAAAAATTATTTAGTTGGACGTTTCGACATCATTCATTCTTCAAATTAAAAAAAATCCACGTATACGAAGATCCACAATAAAATTATTAAGTATACTACAAGAAGTAGAGTAAGAGCATAAACTAATTAATCCTAGACATCCCACCTTAATGGGAGAACAAAAACAGGTCAGGAGGTGATTTTTTATATATTAGAACGGAAATTGCAATTTTAAAAGCCCCATCCTTGTTATCAGTCCATATTTGAATTTTCGGTAGAAGGTACAAGTAGAATTTTTTTATATTAAAAAAAAACGTGATAAATAGGAACAATTTTTATTTCTGTTGTATTAATATTTACTACGTTTTCATGAGGACTGAGTTCGATCTGAATATTTTTTACCCAATTACATTCCAAGGCGTTTTCATTGCAGTATTGAAATCGATTTCAATTCGGATTTGAATTTTCGACATTTGTCAGCTGTCATGCGTCAAACCTGTGGTTATAACCGCTCTTTTTTCGTACTTCGTCTATGTTTTTGCTTTTAGATTTTGTTTCTATTGCTTTTTTGGTCGGTCATTTTTACAACGTTTATAAAAAAACCGCCAAAACCCAACATAACATAAAAACTATTTGTAGGTTATGAGAATCATATTCCGTTCCGATCTCGAACCGTTTTCATGATTAAAAATTTCGGTACGATCCCGATACGATCCCAAAAATTGGCGAATCGACCTTGAACTGAAAACGAACTCGATACGGTAAAAATACCTGTTTTCATGTGTTCAATTCGGATTCAAATCGAACTGAATCCCCATGAAAACGTAGTAATTGTCTTAACCCATAACCGTTTTATCTATTAATAACTTCCAATTTTCCAAGCACTTGAATGTTTTTCTATATGTCAATTCGACTGTGTTGGATTGACAGCTCTATTATTACCAGAAGATTAATTATAAAGGATTAGGCAGTGTTTTTCAAACATTTTAATTTCTGTAACTTACATTATTATCAGAATTATAAACAGAAGAAAATAATCTAGTAAGGTTAAGACCGGTGATATTGCAGGTCACTGTTTGTAAATATTATTTTCGTCATCAGTAAGATGTAAGTTATTTTTTAAATAATAAACTATTTAACAAAATTTACCTGATAATGATCTCTTGAATACGAAATGTCAAATTAAAATTTTAAAAATTAATTATACGATAAAGTGTAGTATAGAATCATAAAAAAATTGTACACACATTATCATAAGCGCCACTCAAAGTATCTGACAGCTCCAATAATATACATAAAACTATATGTAATAGACTTAAATAAAAAAAAAAATAAGAAATTTTTTTTTTAATATTTTTATAAAAGGTGAAAATTTTAATAAAATAAAAGGCAAAATAATATAGCTTAAAATAAATAAGCGGTTTGAAATATAACACTATTTTGTATCCAGAAATTGTGGACCATCCCGTGAACACGTGAGCCAGTAAAGCATTGAAGTTGTCAACTGGAGAGACAAAGATCGGGAACAACGAAGAATGCTCGCCAGCTGTTCATATCTGTCGTGATAAAACGTAGATGTGGGTTATTCTCTAAAATAAAAATTTTAAATTCATATACCCAAAATATTTTTAGTTTTCTACTCTTGATTGTTTGTGTTTTCATATTAATATTTTTTTATTTTTTTTTAACATGCATATTTTAATTGGTTCAGTAGCTGCATTTAAGAATTTCATGTTCTCCCCCTGTAATGAAAATAATATTTCTTATTAAATTGTAAATAGTATGTGATATTACATGGTTAAAAAAATGTCTTCCGTAAACCCCCTCCAACTACGTAAATAATTTAGATATCCCATGTTCCCTTTGTAAATTTGGTTGAAAATTTTTCGCCGGCGCAGCTTTTTTCACCATCTCGATCATCTCGGTCACAAGTTGAGGTATTGTACAAAAACCTCGTTTTTGGTAATGAAAGAACCTTTATTCCCCCGTCCCCCGAACCCCTAAACATATTTTTCTCTGGAGCGTTACCGACCCCATTGACAAAAAGCTCAATCCGCCGTCGCGTTTTTGTGGTTAAGAAGTGGAGAGTTATAATAAGTTATCTCAAAAAAGACTTTCGGCAATTTCATGAGGAACTGAATAATAGTTGTCTCATAGAACTTTTTGGGTATAGGCTTTCTCTCAAAGTTCACTTTGTAGCTATAAAAGGGAACGTAACAATAGGCACTCTTATAGAACACTTTCAGCGATTTCATCATGATTAAAATCGACATGTATTTTAAGAATAACTTTAAAATATCACAAGAAAGTAATTCCAGCGAGTATCCCATAAAATAGGTGTGTTTCAGAAAACTTTACGAGATGCTATAAAGATTCATAACGAATTTTGTAAGGATGTAGCCTAGAAAAACTCTTATTCTTACTCGGGTATATTTTTGTTATATCTGAGAATAATCCGCATTACCTTATTTTGCTGAATTTTCAGCCTATATATTTTCCTGAGTCTGAGTTAATACAGAATAACAGTAATTAAAGTAAAGCACAATGCTGGTATTATTATTAAATTGTTTTTAGAGAATGATTCGTCCTATATTTAAAATCTGGTGTCAAAGAGCCCTAAAACCACGCGTGGAGAGCAAGCAAGACTTAGGCAATTAATTTTTGAGCTATTTTTGTTTTGATATATAATTCACAAATACGGCCAACTCTGACGCATTTTAAGTTTTTGGCTCGGTTTATGTTGTGGCGACAACGTTTCCTCTAATTAGAGTCACACGTAGGCTGACCCAAAGGAGTTTTAGATTTGAAATGATAAATAGATGTTTTTTTAAATATTTTCTAATAAAAATATAATTTCCTGGTTGCTGCGAGGAGCATTAGAAGTCATCTTTCTTAACTAACGCTCTTCCGTCATATTCTTGTAACTACAGAAGAGTCTTGTGTCCTCCCCCCTCCCATCCAGGACTTATTAAGAAAAGTCCATTGGGTCAGGCCGCCGTTCTACCTAGTGTTGTATATGCAGCACATACATGGTACACACTGACATACTTAATGACAAAAATACTGCTGTGCATGGATGACCCAGCACCTCTTAAATGGATGATCACGTAAAACTGTGAAGCCCTCGGGTTCTACCGGTATTGTTCGAGTATTCCTTCGACATGTTGTCCAGTAAAAATGGCTTGGAGGACGCCCTGAACCAAGAGATTCGGTGGTGCGGATAGTGTCCTGTGGAGTAAGACTTCCGGTACTGATTCCAATGGATTTGGGGGCTAGTAGTATCCTTCAAGTCGCACAGAACGGGGTTGGAAACAAGGGTCGTTTATTGGCCTACCGTAATTGTTTGGGGCTACGTCTCCACTCAACTACTATCCACAAAAAAATAGTCTTTTAATTTGAAGAAGTAGTCCATACTTGAAGTGAAGTGGCAAGTTAAATAGGGAGAAATAATACTCGAAAGTCAACCTTCACTAAGATATATTTTATAAGAAATTTTTTTAGTTACTTAGTTCTACAAGTTTCGAACGTAGAAACGTTCATCTTCAGGAGAAGTATAGTTATAGTAAAGGAAATTGTGAGTGACACCCTCATAGAGCTTTTGAGGAAGTTAAATACTTGAAGAGAATAATGCTTACATCGAAGTAGCGGTGAAAGTGGTACTACCAGGTTCTGAAGATAAATATGGGAGTTAAATGGTATTTCGGGGTGAAAAATAAGAAACGTTATGTGTGAATGATCTAAAGAAGTAACTGTAACTTAAGTGGTGGAGTTGTTGAGAAGTTGTGGTAGAACGAAAAGATGAAAAATTATGAGTGTTGGTAAGATAGATCATAATTTTTCATCTTTTCGTTCTACCACAACTTCTCAACAATATACTTCACCACTTAAGTTAAGTACAGTTACTTCTCTAGATCATTCTTACATAACGTTTCTTATTCTTCACCCTGAAATACCATTTAACCCCCATATTTATCTTCAGAACCTGATAGTACAATTTTCTCCGCTACTTCGATATAAGCATTATTCTCTTCAAGTACCTATTTAACTTTCTCAAAAGCTCTATGAGGGTGTTACTCACAATTTCCTTTACTATAACTCTACTTCTCCTGAAGATGAACGTTTCTACGTTCGAAACATGTAGAACTAAGTAACTAAAAAAATTTCTTACAAAATATTTCTTTGTGAAGGTTGACTTTAAGTATTATTTCTCCCTATTTAATAGTCTTTTAGTTTAAAAAGATCTTTAAGCTGAGATAATTGTCAATTTCAATGAGTTAAGATTGTATATATTTATCTTTATAACAAAAATAGACTAGAGACTGTGCCGATCGCCTTTATTTCTTTTAGTGTCGAAATGCAGGCGTAATGGTTTTTTATTGTAACACCCTGTAGGTATTGACTTAAACTACCATCATAAAATTTTATTAACACGCCAAAAAGCCCATTTTCCGTTTTATATATGAACTAAAATTACATTTTTGAATAAATTTCAACAGTGAAAATTACTACACTTCAACTTTAACACTTTCCAAAAGCATTTTCGTGTAATGTTATAAACAAAGAAACAAACAAACAGGCTGGAAGGCGGCGTCGGCTTTACCATTGGATAATCTCCTCGCAAATCCAGACTTAGCTGGAAAGTAGTGAAGTTGGCGCGCCGCTCCGGGCAAACTCCGGATTCCGACAATCCAAACTCCGGAGTCTTATTGACCGACGACGAGGCCCATATAAGATATTTCTTCCAATGTAAACCGGTTAAGGATTAGGACAAGCCTGCTGCGCCGAGCACTTTAGGGCGCGGTTTTTCTTTGCTCGCCGATTAGAAGATGAGAACGACACCTGATCTCATTGTTATATATAAATATTTTATATAAAAAAATAATAGACCTCAAAAACGCTCTAAAAGAATATGAATTAATATAGTTTTAAGATTTTTTTGATAAAAAATGCATTTACTAAAACAAATTAATTTGCGAGTCCGAGCGATTTTTGATTCAGTGGGCGGTATTATACAGGGTGGGGACTTTAACAGGAACAAATTCGCATTTAGGAAAAAATATTTTTGAAAAATGGAAAAACACTTCGGTTGAGATTTTGTATGTAGGTACTACATTTTGGAGTACAAAAATTTTTTTACAGATTACTTATATTTAAATACCATTGGCTTTCAATAAAAAGTTTTGATTGTGGTAAAACAAGCTACAATACGTTCAAATATTTATTACATTGTATGATTACTTTTATAGTTTTAAATGAATAATATTTTATACTGCTGTAAAATTAGTATCTGTTAAAACTAAATAAAAGTATTGATATAGATGTAATTCTTGAAATCCCCAAGAGACAAGTAAATTTTTCATAACACAATGCACTACAATAGAACATGCTTATTCTTACAAAATAAACAAAGCCCCAACGCATAGATAAATACTATAGGAGGCAAGGCAACGACGCGATGCGACGGCATCGGCAGCCTAAAGAGAAATATGTCCTTCATCCCCGCTACGCAGCTGAAGAATAGTTGCCTACCATTTTTATGGTTGAATTAAATATAAGTAGGTACCATTGAAATAAAATAAATTTAATTTTTTTTATTTTATTTTTTTGAAATTAAATTTATTTTAATATTTCCTAGTTAATGATTGGACAATATATATTAATTTGCTTAAAACAATATTTAATTTAATTAATTTACGGTACTATTAGATAAATTAGATACAATTGTTTTTTGGTTTTACAGGCAATCCTAGAGTTTATTGGTTTTTAATATATAATGTAATTGGAAAAATACAATTCTTAATTGATTAAATAATATTTTCTTAAACAGGTCAATATTAAATGTAAAAATTATTTTATTTAAAACAATTTAAAAGCAGTCTATAAAACACTATTATTGGTATTAACATAATATTTTTTCTGTGCACGGGGGAGGCAAACCCCTTTCTTTTTAGGAGTTAGTGTGGACGTAGAGGGGTTTTACATACAGGATAGGCCACGTTCTTTTTTGTTTTTCTCACTTTAGAGCGGGAAGAAGTTTTTGACTTTCTACTTTTCTTTATGTTACAATTTAAACAAATCTAGAATGTTATTACTACTTTAGTAAATCTGTTACGCTTTTTAAGCAAATCTGTTATGACTGAAAAAATGTTGTGGTAACACTGACCTATATCTAATTCAATAATATTGATCAATTATGGACATGGAACTTATGTTTTAACCACAACTGTCGATAAAGATGATACTCAAAAGCATCGAGTTTTTTTTTAAATATAACCAAAATAATCCAATAACGTTTAACCCATGTCATAAATACACGTATTTCCATATTGATTTTCGCCCTTCTCTTAGTCAGTAATTGGTTATAAAAAAGACCATTTATTACTACCCAATGTTTCAGATAAAAAATATCGCTTACTTTAACTTTTCTATTTAATCCCAAATATTAGTTTCATTAAATAAATAAAACACTTAAAGAACTAAAAAATAAAAAAAGAACACACATTTACCTTTTACAGAAATACCTGTTACTTTCCTTAAATTGTCCCAAACTAGTAATTTCCTAATGATTAATAGACAATTGATTACTGACAGTGATTAGAAAGAAATCAATTTGTCCACCGCATGACAGGGGATATCCAAATAAAAATAATAAACTATTCTACTTTCGGTGAATATGTTCTATCCAGTGGTGTGTGCAAAAAACAGTTCTAAGGGGGGGGGGGGCTACGAGAAAAATATATTTTTACTTTAAACCTTTGAGGAATATTTGGTAGTGTCCTATATAGCATAGGTACAACAAATGTGGCACATACATGAACCCAGTACCGTAATGATTCCAAATGCTTCTAAAAAGTCAAAATAGAGCCTGGGCTTCCTCAAATTGTTTGAATAACTTTAGAAACAAGACTTCTCTAAATCAGAAGGTCTATGGTTAAAATATAAAGGGTGACTTTTCTTTCCACGTTTACAGTGTTGCTATAGTATGTAAATTGGCTTGTATTAGTAGTGAATTTAACAGCTTTTTTGCTGATCTTTCGCCGTTGCAAGCAGACAACCAAGAATACATTTCAGCAAAACATTTAATCAAATTGGCTATGATTAAGAAAATATATCGCTTTTTGTCAGTGTCGGCGCAAGGATTTTTGGGATGGGTGGGCACAAGCGGGCCCGATGATTTTTGGGATGGGCACTACCCTAATCAAAAATGACTTCTAAAAAAAAGGTCGAGCCTCCCCCCACGCTCTATAACGCCATAAGCGGGGTAAACAAAACTTCCCTCTTGTCCCAACTGACTTCTAAAAAAAAATATCGTCATCTAGCTCTATCTCTTATTACATTATTATATCCTTCTATAATACCATCTCTTTTCTCATCAAAGATGTCATAGTCAAATCCCCCTTCCCCAACAGAAATTCCATTATAAAACCAAATCCCTCAATTTTGGGTTGGCACCTATGTTTTTAGGGTGAGCCGGGGTCCACCCTGCCCCCCCCCCCCCCCTAGGCGCCGCTGCTGCTTTTTGTTATTCGGAAGTTTGAGCATTGAAGTGTCGTACTCAATTTACTTCCTCGTGCGATATGTATATCATATCCACTCTTGTAGTACAAACTACTATTAGAGTTTTAACGCGATATAAGTTGTCAAAAATTGAGTAATATTTGTTCCCACAAGTACGCCACTAAAAAATACCCTTTTTCTCTATCTAATGTGTTATTGATCACTCTGTATTGACCGGTGGGAACAGTAATGCTTGTTTAATGTAATATCAGTAATGTGGTCTGCTGGTAAAAATATTTGTGTTTGGAATATTTTATTTAAACTGGAGCATATGTTCTTTTTTAGCTGAACAAAAGGGCTTTTAATGTTACGGAATTTCTGGCTGCACCACTGGACGTTACTGCAAGCACGCTAATGACATGCTTAAAAATTTTAAACAAAACAAAAAAAATTATGTTTTGCAACTTATGTTATAGGAACTTTTTTAAATTATTTTGAGACCTTTCAGACATTGCTACATTGTTAAGGGTAACTTTTATGATTATCTGAACTCATCCATGTGTATTATCCTTCCTTTTGAAAAATAAGTTATACTTACTTATTTAAAGTTAAATTTACGCTGAATGTGTGCTTTCTATCGAAATAAAACAAGAGTAGGTTTATTTTAAACAAGTTCTAGATTAAAAAAAAATTCCATTCAAAATTAACAAATCTTTGAAGTAAAAAATATAGGATAATGTTTACCTTAAGCCCCACCTTGTGCGGCGCCACTGAAATAAATATTTTTCCTTCACTAATTTACAATTTATCGGTTGTAGCATGTACTAATTTTCATGTCATTATCTTTAACGGTCTCCATGCTTTCTCCAAACTTTCCCCCCGACCCTCTTTGAGGGGCTCTAGTCCCCTGAAGAAGCATTTCTGTGGGTATGTTTATAGAGCATTTTGTACTTTACGCCCTAAAAATATTGCACGCTAATTTGGGGACACCCTGTATGTTTTATTTTTATCAAATGACATGTACTTTTTTTTACATCAATGATTTCAATTTTAATAGAATATATAATAAAAAAAATAAGAATCCGGGTTTTCTTATCATAATTGACTTGTCACCTTATGAATTTTGAAAACAATCAAAATTAACCGGGAAATAAATTCAGGAAACATAAATAAATATTTATATTAAGAAACCAAACATTAGTTTATTCTTTATATTAATTTCGGTTTTAAAATCCAAACTTTATTGCGTAATAAATTTAAACGTAGTAAATGAATTCCGCCTGTTAATAAAGACGGCTGCATTTATTTCTGGATAATGGATAAGTTTTATTGGATTACGCAACGTTAAAACGTATCTCCCATTTTTGTTTTGCTATGTTTTGTTTATTTTTCTCTAATATTACCTACTTGCTGCTTGTTGAGTTCATTTTCGTCTCTATGGAGTGTTAAATTCGTTAGGAAAAATATAGACTAGGAAGTTATATTATTTAAAAAATATGTTCTTGTTTTTATTTAGGAAAACAACAGAACCTTACTTTACCTTCAAGAAGAACCCTTCTCCGCTTCTAAAAGGGTTCTTTTTGAAGTGTACATAAATTTTGCTTTAAGCTAGGGTTGCCAATTTTTTAAAGTTGTTGACCTGGAGTTTTATATTTCCTCCAATCAAAAGTGATTTCTAAAAAAAAAAATGCTGCGCCCTCCGTCTCCGTATATTTCTTCCTCCTCCAATGAAAAGTGATTTCTAAAAAAAAAAGTCGCCCGCTTCCCCCCTCCCAATCAAAGGTGACTTCTAGAAAAAAATGGTCATCTATAGGTGCAACCCTTCTCCCCGATACCCACAACCAGAAGTCAAAGGGTTATTTCGACCTGGAGACACTGTTTCAACATGGAACCTCTAAACCAAACCTTTCAACAAAATTGACCTAAAACAAAGATTTCTCACAGACGAAACGTCTAATTGAAGTTATAAATCCATCCATTGAATTTAATTACATTTAGTATTTAATATACGCCATAGAACTCTCTAGATAAATTAAAGAATGCTATGCTAGGGCCCAACGTACATTTAATCAATAGAAATCAATAGACAGTCGTGTGGTTGTAACGCGTATAGGTGGCTCTAGGGTGAAATTTATACCGCCCAACCTCTATAAAAAAGCTTCATATGGCAAATTTTGATACAGAGTCGGTGTCCTTTCCACGGGTTAAAATTAATCAAAATCCTTAGTAATGTACACTTCTTAACATAAGGATAGGCGTTAAGACCCCAAACCTTTCCGGGAGGACGGTCTGCTTTCCCTTTGACCACAGGGAAGTTTGATCCAATTTTTCGTGGGCCTTGGCAACTGCTAAAGGCCTTGTAAAACAATTAAAAAGAATACTTTAGCCTTATTGAGTGATTTTTTTCCTGAGCCGAGACCTTTTGGTTTTGGTGTATGGAGATGGATATGACTTATGTCTGGCCCTAGTAGGTACGTGTTACCGATCTGTAACATTTCACAGATTGTTTTTTTTTCTAAAGCGATCTGTTACTTATTTTTCAGAAGTCACTGAAGATAAATTTTGCGTGTGAGGACATTTTTTTAGAAATCACTTTTGATCGGAAGATTTGGAAGAAAAGTTTTGTGATTAGTGAGGCCCTTTTTTGTATTATGTATACGATTTAAAATAAATCTGTGTCAAACTTGTTTTTTTTATAGTGTTGGCAACAATTTTTAGAATGCTGTTACTCTTTTGATAATATTCAAATCGTAACCTAGTCTAGATTTACCAGCAATATCACCAAAAAGTAAAATAAATTTAAACAAAAATGAATGCGTTGGAAGTATGCTAATGACAATATTATGTTCAAGTGGAAAGCGTGAGGGATTGGTAGATATTAGTAAAGTTAAAAATAATACATTAGTCAAAACGAGCAAACAATGTTAAATAGGGCGACGAGAATAGACTTGGCACGTTAGGAAGAGCCAGCGAGAAGTCTTGTCTTCTTAATAGATAGGCATTTGACTTCAAGTCTTTTCTACGTTTTATTTTTGTAAAATTTTTGATTAACCCATGATCAGTATTTAAAAATGTTTGAAAAGGATAGCAGCGTAATACTTATATCGTAGAAAAGCCAAACCAAAAAATATTTTAACTTAGGACACTAATTTAAGGGGGGGGGGGGGGTCAGAAGTCAAGTAGAACAACATAAAAAATTTCTGAATTTAAGACTTGCATTGTCACTTGCTTTTAAATCACAACATTTTAACTTGTCTACCTGTCCGCCAGTCATCTTAAGACTTAAGGTAAATACTAAATAAGTAAAGTAAGATACACGTTAAAGGATCCCTTGACTTGTAACCAGCAACACACTATATACCTACAGCACTTTACATTTTTTATACTTTTTGAGTATATTTAGTATTTAGTCCCTTTATTACTACTAAAAGCCACAGCTAGTTGAAATTTAAAACGACTCCTGAGATTAACAGACATTATTAAGTATTATTATTATCAAATATCGCCTTATTTATGTTTTCTTCATATACTATGTATATATATATGTATGTAGACGATAAAATTTATCTATGCAAGTAGTATATTTATTGTTTGTTCTTTAACGAATGAACTTGTTTTATTTTTAAAAATAAACATGCACTATTTTATCTATAGTATGCATAAGCAAAATTAACGGCATATATTTTACCTGGCGACTACAATAACAAGGTATTATTTTTATTTCGCTATACCATCGCATCGTGTTGTGCTACCTATATTTGTGCCTCACGACAATGGATATTTTTCAGGTTGGCATTTGTATAATGCTGTTACTGGTGCTGATAATAGGCAAATTACCTTTGATAATTACGTATTGTTGGCTTTCTTGAAAATATTTTTAAAAATATTTATCTTTATATGTTTGGGTTCCTTCACTTTTATTGAATTTAAATTACTTAGGTACATTCAATTAATCAAAAAATGCTTTTATTTGCACGGCTACCGGTCATATTTTATAAAGTCCCCCGGAAACAGGCATACGTAGACGCCATATGCAATAATCTATTTATTATTTAGAAAGCGTCATCTGCTAGCATAAAGATCATTACTATTGGTATCGGCGTCCTTGTTCTTATTTCTTTTTTACGCTTTGCATGGCGGTATACTTGCACTGACAATTCTATGTTGTAGTTTTAATAATACACGGCTGTATTCTTCTTGATGATTACACAGATTTCAGCCATTGTAATAAAATAATTATTTAAAAAACTGTTTTTCTCCGACACAACTCATTAAGTAACATACATTTAATTTATACAAAATATTATTTTATTTTTAAAATATAAATTTAAACCGGGGTAATTGGATGGTATTGAAACATATTTTGGTAGCAACGATAAAAATATTACCAACCATTTTATAACAATGATTATTAATAATTCGGAAATGTAATTGGTGTTTGTACATTTTTTATTATATTATCAACCAGTGACATAACCTTGCAAAATACTTCTGTTCTTATTTCTAAAAATTTGCTTCTTTAGACAAAAAATCATAATTTAATTGATAAAAAAATTATTAACTTATATCACCTTTATTGGCAATATAATGTTATGTCTCAAAAAACAATGCCAAGAAAAGTGAATTTGGGATATTTACAACTGTGTGTAACGTTTTACTGATCTTTTATGTAATAACCCAAGGAAATCGGTAGTTATTTGTACAAAAAACATGTTTTGCATCAAAACATAAATAATTTAGAACATTTATTAGAGATACCGGAAAATTACCATTTTCGAAAGAACTATAATTTTTTTCCAATAAATAATTTTATCCAATTTGTAAAAAATATAACCAGCATTTTTATAGAACCGGAATTTAAAAAAAAAATGTACATTTTGTGATGTAAAATCAAATTATTAGTGTAAAATAATTTTTTTGATAATCACTGGAAGTTATTTCTTGGGTTTTTAAAAATCTAAATTTTGATATTTTAGTATTTTCTACATAAATATGAGAGTGTGAAATTTGATATATTATGTTTCTTTAAAAATGCGTAATTTTATAATAAATATACTTATTTTTAAATATCATCAAAAATCCTAAATAGAATTATTTTTGTGAAGCTACGCTCCTGATTCACACTCTACATATTTAATTCCGGGTAACAAAAACGCAAACACAACGTTTTCCATGGGAAAAATCAATTTAATATGTCATGCAAGTGACAAAGACAGTATTCATGTTAAATAAATTACTATATAGATACCTACATTTTTCAAATAGCAACCCATCGTTGCATTTTCATGATAAAATCCTTCATTTAATTTTTTTTCTTTCTAACGGTGTATCACAAATTAATAATTATTTAAAATAATAAAATTAAAGTAATAGTAGAAATTACCAAGCAGTATTATAAATGTAGTTTCTAGACCCGTAGCGATAAGAAGATATTTCTGCTTCTATTAGACCAAAACGTCAAATAATGTTTAATAATGATTACTGCATATTTAACTTCTTATGGCTTATTGGAACTAGAAATTACATTTATGATATGTCTTGTTAATTTTTACTCTTACTAATTAATAAAGTTGTTATAGTAGAGTCGTTCTGTAGTTGATCTTCTGCCAAGAAATTAAAGAAGAAGACATAAAAGACCTATTTTGAATTTAAATATAGTGCAATCCGTCTCTGACAAAAAACGAACTTTTAGCAGGATATTTAACAAGAAAGCAGATATCAGCTTGAACCAAAAAAAAAAACAAAATGCCCAAAAGTTAGATCGTCAACATGACAAGGATTGTCTATTCGCATAACTCCCTTGATTCATAGTGTGTTCGGAATTATTAAAGGAAATATAAGTTACATTAATTTGTAATATTTTCTAAAAATCGAAAAGCTTTGGCACTGTTACGAATCGATATGAATAAATATTTTATAACTGTGTGTGGGTCAACTCATTTCTTCATTTTTATTTCAAGTTTTAACACTTTTTAACTATCGACGTAAAGTCAATAAACCTCCATCCTCTACGTCATACAAACGCCATGGGGCGGACAAAAAACACAATAACATTAATTATTCAGAATAATTCGACAAACCATATGAACGAAGTAATGGTTGTTATGAGAGGGATGTCTGTTCAGGCAAGGGTGTTATCTGTTCAACCCCTGTAATAAACCCTCTTTACTTGCTTGCCTTTCCATCGCAAACAACGCTTAAAAATTCATGAAAATTATAAATATTTTTTTTATAATAATAATAATAGTTGCCATGTTTTTTTTCTTTTTTTAAATTTATTTGACGGACGCCAGGCTAAATTTGCTAAAGCCATGTTTTAAGATGTATTTCTTAAGAAAGATCCTAATAATGAATAGTCGTTCTTGAGTTAATTCCCTTTAGATGGCGCTACCACATATAAATTACTTACTGATATGTACAAAAAAGTGGTATAGGGGTCTGTACAATTTGTTTGAAACGAATGGAACTGTAGCATAACCAGGCCAAGCTACTACGCTAATGTGTAAGAGTTTTTTTAATCACAAGTTACACAAGCAAAATATAATATAATAAGACCCAGGAACAATCTTATGATCCATAATTAATCGCAATTACTGAATTATATGAACTTTAAAAATACTAAAAACCTTATTGTTTACATCTAACATCACTACAGGAACCTTAAAAATATTAGGTGGTACCAACATATACAATATTTGGTGGTCAAATGATATAAACGAGCATTGATTTTTTTGCTAAAATTTGATCATTTAAGTTTAAATCAGTCATGTTTGGCAAATATTTATTTTTTTACCTTTGGTAGAAATAAACTTTCTTTTGTGTACAAGTTATTGTTTTTCTCAAAGCCACCATTTACAACTTATAATAGAAAATCTAATACAAAGAAAGAAATATATGATAAATTAAATTTAATTTATTTAAATACAATTTAATTAATTATAATTATCTTTTCCTTTTTATTCATTTATAATTTATGAATTATTAAACCAAGTTAAATAAGTCTAGAAAGCAAGCCCAGAAGATTTTTAATAGGTAACCAAAAATATTTCGAATATTATTATGGGAATATAAACACTTAAAGTTTTTTAAAGCTCTAACTCTGCTTGAATCTACATTTTTTACAAGTAGAAATTGTGAATGGCAAATATCTTTAACTTTACTAAAATATGTAGCCCTTTTATAGTTTATAATAAAATTAACCCTATAGATCTACGTTCCGTGAGTTATAAAAACAGTGTATGCCCTAATGATTTTCTTTAGGAAGAGAAAGTGACTGCTATATTCGATGTTGTGGTTTTTTTTTCTTAGGAACAAAATGGCGCCTGGTTAGTGTATCGGAGGTGGTTATTTCCTTTTCTGTGGTGAGAATTTTCGTCAGCTTAAAACAAATATTTTTTTAAATCGATTAGCGGGATTTTCTAAAAGCAAATATTCCGAAAGTGACTAACTAATAAAACTGAAAAACATGTATGGCTAAAAATATATGAGGGTTAAAATGCAAAGGGTGTAAGTAAAATGAGATTATTTAAATTTTAAAACTTAACACGTTCACTACCGCCGGCCACTATAGGGGCCATTGGGGTTTCTCGCTGTGGACCGCGGCCACTATAGTGGCCGTACTTTCAAACCTACTTCGATGCAATATAATTTCAGGCGGTTCACGAATAGAGATTTGTATGTTGTTTGCGGTCCATAAGGAACTGAACTGCGTGCGCACGGCCACTTTATTGGCCTCTGGTTCATTTCATGTAGCAAAAAATTACAATAGTTATAAGTTATTCCACTTGGTATACCACAAGCGACCAGCTATAGCACGCCGGTAGTGAACGTGTTAAGATCGGTAACTAATAAGTTCCACAGGATGCGCGTCTAACTCAACAACGGCTAAACAAATTTTGGTCTAGCATGTAGAAGATTGTATTTTCTATTATCAAAATTGAATGTGGAGGAGCCAAGATACATAGATCCAAGCTGGTTTTTATTCTTAAATTAATTTAATTGTGGAAAAAATACTATTCGAACATCTACCAAGCTTTTGACCCTTTCATATGGGGTTTCAAAAATGTTTGCTTTTTACAAATCACGCTAATCAGTCCTATCTTTATACCAGAGTGCATAAATATTTATTTCTGAATCAATTGTTACCCAAACTGTCGAAAATCCTGCACCAACTGGACTGGTTTTCTTGTTATTTCTGGTGTTGCTTGCTGTGGCTAACTCTTGTTCCGATCGAACGAAGTACAAGATTTATTTCTTTTCAGAATGCCACCCAGCTACATGTACCAATCACCCTACCTAGCAGCTACGGCCCCGGGAAGTTTAGTGCCTTTGCAAGCAACGCAACTGTCTCATGCAGCTGCAGTAGCTGCAGCGACATCACAATTTTATGAGTATCAGAATGCTGCAGTCGCAGCTGCAGCCGCGGCTGCTCCTTACACTGGACAATACACGAATGGATTTGATGCATATACACCCTATACTGGTGCTGCAAGTAAGTATTAAAGTGTTTATTTTAGCGAGTACCAGAGTTATCTTATACATTGCTGAAGTTTTGTATCTCAATTTCTAACAAAGAATTATTTCTTTAAAAGCTCGGTTTACTTATGAAGAATTTGGTGACATCTTTTGATAAAACAACTCAAATAAATGATAAGCCAGCGAAAAGCCAATTGGGTTCCCTATCGTCTTATACTGCATTTAAAGTACCGCACATACTTTTTTTATTAAGCGTATGTCCTCTCCGAGGAACGAACTCGGCCCGTCACGTCGAATGCCGATAACTCATTTACCATCGTGATTTAACACAGAGGTTATTTATTGGTACAAAGAATTGTGAATCATTAAATAATAAATTGTTATTTGGGAAGATATGTGTATCATTAAACAAAATATTGTACAGTAACTGCAAAAAGATTGGTGTCATTAACTAATAAATTATAACTAGATAAATTCTAGCAAGAAAAAGTGTATCATTATCAGATAAGTTATGTGTAGGTGGCATAATGTCAAAAGGGCTGTCAAAAGATTACTAATACAAGTTTCGTTTGTATCTGACACAGCCAATGAGACTGTTAATTATTGTAGTGTGCACAAATTAAAATGATATCTTATTGAGCAAAAAATTCCTTAATTAATAATTAGAATACATTATTATTGAGTATGGTATTTATTATTTTAGTCAGGATAAAAATGTATTTTCCATTAATACTTGCCCAGGGTATAATAATTTGGCAACAAAATTATTACGGTAGCAATTACATTGTAATTATTGTCAAATGTTTGGCTCCAACTTTAAATCTGATCTTTACTAAATATTTTTTGTACAAAAATTATTTCAACACGACCTACCTAAATATTTAACCTTTAGAATTGTAATTCAACGACTTTGTGTGGTCGTATGATTTGTATAACAACAAAGTGATTTTTTATCGGTATAAGGTGTTTTTGGTATATGTTTTAATTATAACTGAAAAATGTTTAACGTGTCAATTTTTAAAATTGAAAAAGTTGTATGTCTCTACTGGGTATCAAATCTAGGACCACCTGCTTGCTTAGCAATTACCCTGACAACTGCGCCGAGGAGGCTTTGAATTTTCCCCAACCAACTTTTATGTTAGTTATTTATAATCACCATTAAAAGGCATATGACATACGCTAAAATAATAATTTGCAATAATTCTATAACAACGTTACATTTTATCAGCCATCAAAACAACTATTGGCATATTTATACTAATGCAAATATTTTTAGCCTCCTGCTTTTAATGAATAATACCAATAATAGAATTAATTTATATCTACTCATGCTTCAGCCAATTACAAATTTAATGGTTTTAATATTTGTTAAAATTCAAATAAACATTTTTATATTTAATGCTAGAAAGAAACAAGTTCGTTCTAAAATCTATTATTATTTTGATATGATGCAATTTTTATTTTCATGTCAGTTTTATACTTTATACCTGTTGTGTTGTTATTATAAATAATTTGGAAAACTCTCCATAGCGTAATTATTTTTACACATAGAATATTTATCAATGTCGAGTCGAAAATGAAATAAAATATATGTAGAATAAATACTATTTGAAAATCAGTAAAGACCCCTATTGATAAATAAAAACTTTTCTAAATAAAAATGCCAATTTTATCCAGAAAAGAAACAAGATTATATGTTTGTTGTAGATGTTTCTCTTTATCTCTTTATTCCACAATATAAATTTTTAATTAAAATGAAATTAAACTAAATATAAAAAGATATTTCAATATATTTAGAAACCCATGTGTTATTGCTTGTCTAATAAACAAGAATATTCACGATATAAATGTAACATGTCTTTTCATTAGATAATTTTAAAGTAAATTTCAAGTATACTTGTATTTAAAATGTACTACGTTACCAGTTTATATTGGCTAATCAAAATAAATTTACAACTTATATCTATGTGATATGCATTTATTCATTCGTAAAAAAATTAATATGTGCATAGTAGTAGGCCAATTTTAAATTTATGCCAGTTAATTTAACTTATAACTACAATGTTGGCAGTTAACATAATTAAAATAAGAAATTGTGATGTTTCCAATCGCAGATATATATTGTTTTTATAATTAATTGTTATGAACACAATGATTTTTTTCTTTAAATAAAGAAAACATATTTACAATCAATTTTAACCACTATTAAAGTTTATAAAAACTATATTTTAATATTGATATTTAAGGATCTGACAATGACACTAGATGTCGCTACTTGTAACATCTTACCCTATTCTTTCTCCACTAACTGTTTAACAGTAGACCGTTTCCCTTCATTCATCGACCCTAGCCCTACTGAGGAGCCATGATATGGCGGAACGCATCTAGGAATGGATTTGACGAAATAAGAGAAAAAAACTTTTTTTAATATATCCTATTACAATTTATTTCCGAAGTAGTATAGTAAGTATTTAAATTTTTCCTCATAATTTTTTGTTAACCAAGAAGCTCCACCAAAGTTTTCAAAAATATCTTACCAGCAAGAAGCGAAGTCCTGACAATACAGTGTAAATTGTTAAACCTTAATATTTACTTTTTTGTTCGCCATAATTACCAATAAACACATGTATTATATCAAGAAATACACAGAGTGACAAGACAACCCCGAAATATAATATTAAACTTATGACAAACTGAAACATTATTCCCCTAAAATGGCAATTAATTTTTTTAATTTTTTACAGGCGCTGCTAATTACATGCCTTATACTTACGCAGCCTTGCCCCAAACTCCAGGAATCCCTACTGCTGCCGCTACGACAGCTTTTCCTGGAATCCCCTACCAAACTGCAACTCAAGCTCCCACACTACAGGAAGCACGGTTGCAGTAGAGCTCATGAAGTCTAGGAGATATCACAATATTCGCGTATCACTAGCAACGTGTCAACTAGTCCTTAGGTATATGAAATGATGTGAAATATAGTGTGTAGAGAACGCTATTAGTATTTAGTGTTAAAAAAAATATGGTCATACTGGCAGTTATCAGGTAGTATACTCGACTGCCTTCAGTTAAAATTTGGATAATGTCGGATCGGAATTATCATGATCCAGGAACATTTACTCTTTACTTTAATGAATTATTACCTTTGACGTTGTCCTTATTTGTTCAAGATGAAAGAAGGCGTTCCATTTTTAGTTGCATCAGATAACTTACAAATAATTACACCCCTGGACCAATGCAATTAATTATACGTAGCTTGTAATGGAATATCAATTCAGTATGTAATATCTACTTATGTGATTAGGAGCACATTATTTTAAAAAAGTGTGTTATCTTGCTTGTCGAACTATATGAATGAATACGTATGAAATACAACATCTTATCCATTTTTATAAAACTGAAATTATGATTCTATCCATTATCTTTCTATATATAATGCATAAATATATCTTATTAAAGACTTTAGATTTAACCTAGCAAAAAAAAGTTATAACAGCAATAAAAATCAACTGGATCAAATTTCCATATATATTTTTTTTCAGACACGTTTCGCTACACGGTGGCTTAGTAAGGATTAAATGAACTGCTAATGTTGTTATTCTAAATATTTATTTAATTTGTAGACTCCTTGACAAAGCTATACTGTAGCGAAACGCGTCTAGAATTAGGAAAAATATATAATATGAAAATTCGACTCGAGTTGTATTTTATGACATGGTTATTTGTCATACATCAAGTAGATGCTAGTACCACTCGTAGAAGAGGTTATGTTTATTTCCACATATTCTATAATATTTAAGGACTAAAAAAATTTAAACAATGAAGACCTTAGGCAATTTAGATATCGATGTAAAATTGCTATTTTTATAGAAATATTTTACTTATAAACAGATTAGAACCTTTAATATTATATATATACGTACCAAAAGAAAAACATGTAGCATAGAGAAAAAACATAAAGATCTGAAAAAAAATTAGATTTAGTAATTTTTTTGATGACTTACTAATCAGTTGATTGTAAAAATAGCTTCGAGCTACTACATCAGAAGTGGGAATATTTTTTACCACCTGATTTTCTAAATTAAAGCTGTATTTCTAAAAAGCTTTTTGGTCGTATGCAACACCTCCTAAAAAAATTTTTAGGAGGTGTTTTGTATGGAATTAAGATCCTTAAAGTTAACAGGTTGCCTCGTTCAGCAGCATTCGAATAAGGGGTCCGCTTGCAAGAAACTGGAATCACGGAGTTGGTGAGCACAATGGGCCAAACCTGGTCTAAGTGCATGCGCACAAAGAGCCCTAAGAAAAGACGAGCTATGGAGGTTAAGTCGCGTAGAAGAGAGATGAACGATACCGTGTAAAGTGCGCCGGTCACTGTGTGACGCGCGGTGTTGAGGTAGGTGAGCATCAAACGGCGACCTTCTTAATATTGAAAAATAGCTTCGTAAAAAGTATACAACTCTGGATGCGAGTGGGAAAAGGAGCTCAAAAATATATATTTCGGCATACTGACCGATATTTAACTGTACTTTTTTTTAGTCTTCTAATTAGTAGGTCTCCAATTTTCCTGTATTTATTTTGTGAATAAATTCCAGTAATAAGTTACCCAAAGTAATAAGGATAAATGCTCAATAAATTTTAAAACAATAGACTTGATTGCGGCTCTTTTGCAGACTGTTTAGTTGTTGGATCTGCAAAAGGAAGTGCAATAGTTATATTCGATAATTTTTTTAAATGTTACTAGATTAGCTAGCATTAGTTGTTATAGATTATGAAAGCCTTATATCACCAGATCATTGCGATTAGTCTGGTAAGATTTTAAAATTGTTTTGCTAAAAACAGGCTATATTCTTTCGGAAATAGATATCGATAAGGTCTTCGTTTATAGAAAGATATTATGCCGCACAATTCAAAATGCTATATTTGATTAAGGCACATTTATTAGAAATATTACGCCATAGATTTTTTTAAAGTAGTTACCTTTACCGATCCATGGTGGACGTTGAATATACCATCTACAACCGCTCATAATCTATAATTAGCAATGCTACCTTTTCTGTAAAATTAGCTAGTAGATATTATTTAAATTAATAATGTATAGTTCTAGTCGCCTTTTTGCCACGGCTAAAATTGGCCTTGCCTCACTATAAAAAAAAAATGTTTCGGAAATGACAATCACCAGAAACGAAAAATATAATATTAGTTGAAATGAATGAAAATATATACAAAATTCAAAAATCTCAGTTACTATAGTCGCCTATGTTTTGTGACATGTTGGAAACTAAACAATATGCGAAAATATCGATATAGATCACACAAAAGATCAGGCCAGAACACAATTGGTTCTAATTATTAATTTTGTTATTAAATAACATATTTACACATAGGTACTTATATATTTTTATAGGGTGGTAAGTACAATAATTTAGCTGTGATTATTTATTATATTAGTACCTACGTAAATATTTATAGATATTAATAATTTAATATATTATGTCTACATCTCAAATGTCCATGGTAAGTACTTAATTTTCTTTGTTAGTAGTTTCCTAAAAATGTACTTAAAAATGTTTTACATTTTCACTTTTTTAAAGGCACCGTTAGACGATAAATTTGTTTAGAAATAATGTATTATTTATTCAAACTAATATTTTACTTTACCTTCTACTATTTATACAGGGTATGCCAAAAATATTGCACCATATGAAAATTTATTTTAAAACCTTAAATAAATTTAATTCAAGCTTGTATATATGTCAAGTGATTTAGAGGAATTGAACTAACATGTCAAGTCAAGTGGTGATCAGTTGACCCTAAAATTTCTTAGCTACTTGTCTGTTCCGTTTTCCCTTTTTTAGAGCTATTTTAAATCAACATTAAATATAACCCAATGCAATACAATATTTTTATGACAAAAACAAAAAACAATTAGGTATTTATTTTTAAAGAGAAATATAAAAGTAAAAATTTTAATTGAAACATTTTTTATGGAAGAAGTGTGATAATTTATAATATAAAAAATAGTGCAGGAAGAAACGAGAATGCTTTATTATGAATATATAAAACGGCACTTAAGAAGGAGTATTTCAAAACTTAAGCATTTGCACCAAAAACTGCTCTTAGATCTACGCTCCTAAAATACATGATTTCTGAAAAAATCATCAATTTTGGCGTGGTTAGCGATATTTACTTTATTTTTAATCATGAAAAACCGAGCCCGGAAAATGCTGGTTAGAGTCATACATACATCTTATATATTAAAGTTTTGGATTGACACCAATGTTCATATTTTTCACAAATATAAAAAAAAAATTTAAATAAAGAGCCAGCTAGGAATATCAAAGAAAAAGGAAAAAAACATTTACAAAAATAAATTTAATCCAACCATGTAGAGGGGAAGAGGTAATAATTTAATTTTCGAAATTTGATAGTAGTTAGGTATAGGTGAATTTTAAACAAACTTTGGGCGTGGCCTCGAAAATTTTTACGCCTTCATCCCTAGGTACAATATCATAAAATACATGTAGTCCCGACTGTCCCTCTCTCAAGAAAAAAAAAATTCCCACTGAGCCCCCCCCCCCCCCCCCCGGTACTTACCTTAAAGCTTTATATTGTGCAAATTTTTGGAAGAATCCTGTATAATTATGATCTTGCTCATATTTTAACCACTAATAATGTATATCTGCCTAAGTAATTAAATACTCGAAAAATCAAAATGTGCATTCAGTGCCTTGATTTGTCGTAACTTAAAATAGAACTTGTATCTTTATAAAATATATCATAAAAGGTGTCACTAGTCATTACACTCTTTTTTACTATAATTATATTCTTCTATTGAACCAGATTTAAATAACCTATATTTTTACTATAGAAGCCAAATGTATAAAAATATAGATTTTTATACAGCGCAAATTTTATAAAACCCTGTATTTTTCAAGATATATTTATCTTTCTAATCGCTTAACTTAATATAATCTAAAATCTTAGACTGCAAATAACAGCAATATATTTAATTGAAAAAATTAAGAACAATCATATATAATATAACTTTTTATAATTTTTATATTCGTAATTAAAGATAGGTAAGCAAAGTTGTCTAGTAGGTTTATTATAAAAGTAATTAAAGTTCCTCTTGCCAATGAAGTATTTATTTTTTTTACGGCTTTATACAATCTTGTCTCCTCAATTTCAATTCAAATTATCCATGTTATGCTCTTATTATAAATACTTTCAGAAATTGGATTGGACAGTTAATTGTAACTAGACATAAGTCGGAAAATGTATTGGAAAAGCAAGAAAACGACAATGAAGTTTTAAAAGTTTGATCAATTTTTAAGATATAAAAACTTAAATAAATATCAAATACATACTATAGTCTATTTTAGAAAGGTGTAGAGTAATAAAAGCTCATTAGGTATACAAAGAGACTACAGAGTGTCCCAACGAATATTTAAGCCACTTTTATAATTTGGCAGTGATTTCATTAAAAAAAAATTATTTTCATCAAATGCAGGTAGTACCACCCGGGTTTGGGTCAATTTATGGGTTTTGCCTATTGTTATCCATTCACAAACACGGAAAATGGTGTGATAAAGGCGTGTATTATGTACATAGTATTAGGTACACTTATTTTTTATTAAACATACAAAATACAAAAAATACATTATAAGTACAGAAATTAAATTATAAAAAATCATAATATTCTTCGTCATCTGAGGAACTGCCATCTCCTCTTGACGTTATAATTAACCGGTCGACGGTCCGATCGATCAGGTGGTCAATATCTCACATTTTCTCCTCTTCTTTAATGATACATCTAAATATCAAATTAAAGATTGAGTGTACCTACCAGTTAAGGAGTAATTAACTTCCATTTGGAACAGAGGACTTTTATTCAGTATACCAGACAACTCTGTTAAATCTAAATCTAAGACTAAAAGAGCCTATTCAAGAGTCATGCACTATAAAATATATTTTCCGTCCACTAAAAGAAACACTCTTATCTTGCCTCTATCTTTTCAACGTAAGACTATTTTAATTTTTATCTAGGTCAATTTAAAAAATGGTTGTGGAATTAATTAATTATTGATGTTACATGGTATTGTGAAAATGTAAATAAGTAAATGTGTAATTTATTAGTAGTCATAATTAAAAAAGGCCCTGGTAAAAGTCCAAAAATCTTTTAATTTTAGTAGAACATTATATCGAATTATTCTCCCATTACAGAAGAATGGGACTTTAAATATCTATGGAATAGAAATGTTTACAAGATATTCGGGGACTTTTTATGAGGTTGTGTATGTAAATACCTACACTTCTTATTTATAATGGCTTATAGTTTAACTTAGGCCCCTTTTATCAAACTACCTATATAAATATTACAATTATCTGTTACAGCGGTTTTGCTATTTTTTATTGTATACAACTGTATACACGACCAATAATTGAAATACAGGTTTCCATCACGAAAAATTGTTATGATTCAATCTTAAATTATTTTTTACGTAAAATAATTTACCAATTGTAAGTAATCAGTTAAATACATATTATTTATAAATAAACTGCAGTTTTATTTTATTTATCCTCCAGTTTATATAACTTGTATTTCTTAGATAAAAATACCTGCGAAAACAAATCATTGTTTTCATATATTATATATCGTAAGAGGCAACATATACTCGGGCAACCAAAACTGGAACCAGAGGACATCCTTACCCTCTCTCCAGTCGACCTACACAAACTAGTGCAAGGAACTGAGATCACGGAGTGGTTGTAACAACCAAACAGAGTGAGCAGAATGGGCCAAACCTGGCCTAAGTTCTTTCTCTCTCTAAAAGAGCTTTTAAAATAACTATACCACTAAATAACTTACCAGACCGCAGCAGTGGCTCAGAGATGAGATACTGGCGTTCCACCGAGATGGTCCGGGTTCGATCCCCGGAGTGGGCATACGCATGATAAAAATAAGTCTGTCCGAAATTTAGTGGATAAGAGAATGCAGTATGCTACTAGTGATTTCCGAGAAGGGCGTCATGAACCTCTGGGGGCGTAAAAAGGATAACTAGTGCATACACGTGGTTCGGATTCCACGTTAAGCTGTAAGTCCCGTCTGGTTGACATTACCCAGACGAAAGGGGATACAATGGGGCTTATAGGCCTAATTATACTGGCTCGTCCGCCAACCCCAGCAAAAAAAATTTTTTTAAAAATACCTTACGCATCACTCTTTATGTCAAATGTTTTTCAAAAACGATTAGAACTATGTTCTGGTATAAACGACTCTGGGCGGTCAATATTTTAATATATTAGGTTCGTGCCTATGTATTTAGATATAAAAGAAAGATAATACATGGAAAATACGAAGGACATTTTCATTTTAAATCCAGTAATTTAAGGCTATCTTTTTATCAGATATGTATTATGTGCCTATAGTTTTTCCGTTTCATTTAAAATAATCTGCGCTTTAAAAAATAGCAAGGTTATTTATACAGGGTATCCATTAAGATTTTCCACAGGACATATCTCGAAAACTACTGGATATAGAAACTCAGGGGAAAAATTTATAATTAATATGGCTATGAGAAAATTTTTAGGTTCCGCAGTTTGCCACGAGAGGGCACATTTGAAAATTAATTATTAAAGTTCTAAATTTCTCCTAAAATTCCCTATATAATACGGCTTCATGTTAATTTCTTATTTTCCGTTACAATTATAAAGGATGCCCCGATATTATTTTCAAAATCTCCGCTGATGCCTCACCCCTTAATTCTCGTAAAATTCGTTTATATACAGGGTGTCCCATAGCTTGTGGACCGTAGAGTAACTCGAGATACTAGACATCAAACTAAGCCGATTATGTCATATAAGTTTTTTTTTTGATAATTAAGATATTAATTTAGTTATGTACTATGTTTTTTTTATGCTTTGGGATGTTTAAAGGAAAATATCTCAAAACCCGTTAAAGATATTAAGATCAATCAAGTACACCTTTTTGACTTAGAAAATGCCCTTCTTTTAGAAAGTATAATTGAAAAACACCTAATATCACAGGTAAGAAAAAAATCACAGATTTATGAAGCCCCCAGTGTATGCAACTAGCGCCCTCTAGTTTGAAACTTAAAAATTTCTACCAATTCTTATTTCTTGCTCATAAAAGTATAATATAGCTAACTTTCAATTCGATTTATTAAACCGTTTTAAAATTATGGCTTATTTTCGAGAATAAACTTTTACTTTCAACACCCTGTATCTCTAGAACTAGTAAAAATCCGAAAAAACTTATATGACTTAATCGCCTTAGTTTGATGTCTAGTATCTCCAGTTACTCTACGGCCCATAAGTTATTGGACACCCTGTAATATTTTGTATATAAAAAAAATTAATTTTATTGCCATCGCCAGACGCAGGTACAGTATGCACGATATATTGGAAATGCTTTGTTCGTGATGACTCATCGACTACTGGTTGCTCTTATTAAAACACCCATAGCCGCGGATACGCCCTTATTATAATCCCAACTAGTTTTAAAAATATAAGCGTTGTAAGTTTTAAGTGAAATACCCTCTGTATATTATTTTCTTTCTTTCTCTCGTCTGCACTCATTTATGCTAAAAACTATTTACAAAACTTATTGCAGATTTTACTTTCAACCTAAATCAAAACCTGCAATAATTCAATAATGAAATTTGTATAGAAAAAATAATGTGTATTAATATAAGGGTATTTTTATTTAATTACCCGCATCCATGCAAATTCACTTTCACAAGTTGTCAGCATACATTATTTTTAGTTTCAATGTGGTGATTACAGATGAAGGTACTAGAAAAAGTATTGTCCTGAAAATAAGTAATTCGATTTAAAATGAATTTAACTGCAGTTGGTCTAAGTAAGTACAGTATTTTTTTTTACTTTTGTTTTCGGCAATATACTAGTATAATCCCTTTGATATCTGGATTAACTCAATAATTATAAATTTTACAGGAGACGCAAATGAAATTTTAAGTTAATACATTTTAAGTATAAGATATATTAGTGTTTAGTGCCATATCTATCGGGAAATAACTCGGCGCACTTTAAAAATCTTTTCTGTGATAAAAAAAAAGTGGCACCTATCACCTATAGCGTTTTATTTCAGAAGAAAACTAAAAATAAAATATCTCTTAAGAGAAAACAGTAGTCAATGAATTATCACCAACAAATAGTGCATTTCCACCACATCGCGTATATTTTACCTGTGTCTGGCGATGGCAGTAAAATTTTTATATACAAAATATTATAAGAAAGAATTTCACGAGAATTAATTAAGTAGCGCGGAGATTTTTAAGATTTTATCGGGGCAATTTAGTTGTGCTTGTTTGATTAGGTTAAATCTGGAATATGCTTCATTTAAAATTTTTAAGAAAAGCAGTAAATTTCAATGATGTTTCAAACGGCACCCTCTATCAACCATCTCAGAAATTAAAAGCACATAATATATAATTATAAATCCAGTAATAAAACAATTGAATCTCTTTCAAACGATGTCAAATTTGATCATTTTCGTTGTCCATAGCCAAGGTTGTTTAATATTTTTCGAATTTTTTTTTGTCTTTCACCCACTCCATTATGTGAGGAGCTGGATTACAACACATAACTTTCAATATAGCTTAACTTAATTAGTATTACGTCCTCTAGCGGGCATCTGAGAAACTGAAAAATAATTTCCACCGATTTCTCTTGGCTACTTTTCACATAAAAAAATCTCAAAAGCTATACGAATAATGGTTCCCAAGATACACAAAATATGATTTGAATCACGCTATAAATAATTCAGAAAATTTAATATAAGACGCATAAAAAAAAAGTTCAAAAAGCTTATAGAAAAATGTATATAAATATAGCTTTATGACGATCAAAAAATAATTATTTATAACATATACAAGACAATGCCTATTCGGTAATGTTTCTCCACTTCTAGATATCCTAAAGGGTTAGCATTAGGTATGGGGGGTTCGGGTTACCACCCTAAAGTAGGGAAAACTCGCAAATGTTTAATCCTGAGACGAGTTACAAACCCAATAAATAATTATATAAAAGAAAATTCTTGGCACAATGGTGAACTGTCATTATTGTATTGTGTTTTTCAGTATTATGCACAATTAGGTATCTCCTACTTTGAAAACCAGTCAAATCACCTTGCATGTTTCTGTACGAAATGGTGAAGGTAATCGTCAAAACACGATAGCTAATATAGAATAATAATTACAATCCAGTTGAGCAGCATTACGCATACGAGATACGAGCAGACTACCACAAAATTAAGAAAAACACAGAAAATATAGATGAGAGTATAAGATGTATAAAATGTTTATAATAAACAAGCCGGACTCACCCTTGACCGTTATTTCTATTTTAGATACAACAAAAATGGAAACGTTTACATCCCATCGCCAAGCAAGATTTATTGGTCCACTCCTGGGTTTCTTCTTGGCGTCCGTATTTCCCAATATAGCAATTGCCAAGTTGGGGCACATTAAAATAGAATATGATCCTGTACCATTGATACATCCCAACCAAGCCAATATAGCAATCTACCAAGCCCCAGTTTCAACCTGGAAACCTACTACAAAACCAGTTGAAGAGTATCATGTGGATGTTACGGAAGAACCATTATACCATCTTGAGAACCATGAAGAATATCCAGAGGTTAATGGTCATTTTGTTATTATGTGTTTATTCACTCTATTAAGTAATCATCAAATAACAGA
Organism: Polydrusus cervinus; assembly: GCA_935413205.1. Classification (NCBI taxonomy): domain Eukaryota; kingdom Metazoa; phylum Arthropoda; class Insecta; order Coleoptera; family Curculionidae; genus Polydrusus; species Polydrusus cervinus. Next base: position 4,546,879 of record OW284520.1, read on the forward strand.
CGCAGAAGTACCAACTAAATCTAATATTAAATACTAAAGCTAAAATCCCATGTGCTTATGTATTATCTTATAAAGGTTCATATTTCTAGGTGATCTGTAGCTAATTCAGGATTTTGGTCTGGGGAGGGTGAGGTAATAAAAAATGTGTATTGTCAAGATGTCTTCAAATTTTACTGGCGTGAACAAATGAATTTTTTCATCTATCAGGTGCTTATTCTGGTAGGTCTGGGGGAAGGGGGCTGCAGCCTCATAGCCCCCTCTCTTAGATTTGCCACTCAGAACCAGCGGCGAGATGGTGGCCCGGGTACATTAAAGGTTAAACCTATAGATTCTGCTGCTGATTTTTATCTTTTTGGTAACTTATTAATTAGAAAAAAAAACGCTGCATTATTATTACACCCACTGAAGAAAGCCACAATACGAGGTTAACGTTCTTTTGTCGCCCTTTGGCATACGCTTTACCTATATAATATTACGTTTCAGATTGTATCCACCAATATTGAGACCCCATATGAATATCTTATACCACCAGAATCCAAAACTAACAAAGTATCGGTTAAAAGAGCAATTCCGCAAAGATACTTGACTGCATATCACAGAAATAGCTACACTACACGTAGAAGATTTCCTGACTATTTTGAATACGACAATTATGATTATTTCACAACTCCAAAACAGAGGAGTAGAAAAAGAAATCAGGGAAGAAGACCAATAGGATTTGACGATGATTATGATTACGATTATGATTACAGCAAGCCTAATAAGAAGAAGAGTCATAAAAGAAGAAATAAAAATAAAAACCGAAAAGGTACTGATGATTATAGCGATGAAGATTTTGATGATGTAGAACCGGTTACTGTAGTAGTTAGACCGAGGCAGCAGCAGCAAACTACCACTCCCCCGACTACAACGGAGATGACTACCATGACTACTACAAATATTGTTAATGGATCAACGCCCAGTACCACCACTACTACTACAAATTCAACAGGGTATGGTAAGTCGTCGCATAGGGTCTACTTTATTGTAGTGTGCTCATATCAAAACTGACTTAAAAAATAAACACGTCGTCTCTACCATGAAAACTTAGAAAAAAAATCGTCTCTTCCATCAAAGCTTCTCCTTCTATTAAAAAGTGACTTCTAAATAAAACCGCCCGAAGGAAGCAGAAAATAGAAAGTGTTTGTCTATGTTTTCTTCATATACACAATACTGAAGATTTATATTTTATTTCACTAACACCACTATTTTAATAACATATTATATTAACTTATTTTAGGCTATGGATCATTTACTGGAAATGAAAACATAAGCATTACCTATGGACCACCATCTGGAATCAAACCTGTATATGGAGTTCCTGGTGCAATATCCGGAACACCGTTGAGTGAATGGACTCCAAGCTACTTATACGACACTCCAAGCTCATATTATTCACATCACCAGAACTCATATTACCCTCCCGCTTCACACCACTTGCCCAGTACATTATACCACTCTCCTAATTCCCTTTATCACTCCAACAGTATTTCTTATAACTCTCCCTCTACATCCTACGGAATTCCTAGTGTATCTTATGGCTCTCCTAGCTCAAGTTCTAGCTCCTCATATTCCCCTAGTACATCATACGGGTCGCCTAGTGCCACTTATGGATCACCTAGTTCTTCAAATGGAGGACCAAGTTCATCATATGGAACACCTAGTTCCTCATATGGATTACCTAGTTCATCATATGGATCACCGAGTTCATCATTTGGAGCACCAAGTTCATCATATGGGGCACCTAGTTCATCGCATGGATCACCCAGTTCATCTTATGGAACGCCAAATACGAATTATGGTGCACCAAGACCGCCTAGCATATCTTACGGTATTCCCAGTCAATCTTATGGAACGCCTAGCGCACAAGGCAGCAGTCACCAAAGTTATCAGTTGCCTTATTCTAATTGGTATGGTAAAGGAACCTCGCAGATTGACCTAGTAAGACGAGCGCAGGATGTTATTAGATATGATTAGATTTTGAGGTAGATGTAAAAATGGGTACGGTGAATTTGGATCAAGTTTGATGCAAATTGTTTTTATTTAATTGTGCTAATATTACTTACATTTTCGACAAATTATAAATGTAGATTAAACACTGGATTTAGATTTGATTTTTATAAAATAATTCTAATTCGCCCAGAATACGTGATGGGCAATAGAATGTTGCTTTATCCATAAAATGCCTTATCACAAGATTTGTTTTCTTTTGTTATAAGTCTGAAATAGCCCTTGTTGTATATATGTCCTTTCTAACGTTCAAAAACTAACGAGGACACACGTCGCTCCTCGTATGGTAGCATACAAACAACGCAACTACAGTAGAAAAACCTTAAGAAGCCCGTTTAAGATTCATTTATAATAACTTTTCTTAAATTAGATCAGCGGTTAAAAAAAGTTATTTAGCATCAAATCCTACCCAGTGGCGGATCTAGGATACTGCTGAGAGGGGCTCAAAAAAAGGTACTTCAAATAAAATACTTAATGTTGCTAGGAGTAGGTATTATTTAACATTTAATTGGACCACGACATATTAATAATAAAAGTGTAAAATATTAATATGTTTAATTTTAAATCTTCATATATATGACTGGACAATGTATAACAATTATATAGTTAACCATTAATACATTTTTTTAAATGCCTTGTTCTTGTTAGTTTGCAGTTTTATTTTTATAACAGATAAAAAAGTATTTTTTACAATAAAAGTGGATATGATGTCCATATAGCACGAAGAAATAAACTGAGCACGAGGCCGTAGGTGGGTTCTTGAATTTATGAGCGCTATATGGCCAATCCATTTTATGCAGTTTATTTTTCCTACCACCCAACATATATAGGAGCCCTATATATACTAAAAATTCTTTTTTCTATTCTTGTTGCGTACCTATATAATAAAAGTTTAAAGGTCGATTTGGGTTGGAGCTCCGTTGAAAATATTGGAAAATAGTAGAAAAATCGTAGTGGACAACTATTTACATCCCAAAAAACCAACAAAGGTAAATACAAACTTCCATTTTTAAATTTAATAAATATTGATGTGTACATAGGGTCTGGAATAAATGTTTTGATTCTTGAAATATATTCTTAATCTTATATTATTTGCTTAAAGGCCAGTGAAATTTGTGTGTAAAATGGGTTTCTTTGTCATCACTAAAGTTATAAATTATCTAAACACTGTGATTGGTCAGATTTATATCGAATTTTCATTTCGAATCCGAGTGGTGTCGGCGAATATGGAAATTCGCAAACTGTTAATCTACCATTGACTTTGTTAATCATCAACTTATTATACAGGGTAAAATTTTGACTGGAATAAATTCAGTTTTAACGTGTCTTACCCACAGAAAGCAATATTTCCAAACACCAAATACTGCATACTTTACATTAAACTAGTTTGAGCATACCAATTACGTACAATTATATTCCCGTACTCTCGAAACTTAATGCACCATATAACATGACAATAACCTCAAATATTTAAAAAAGTAAAAAGTTTTATTCCAAAATGAATTTACGTGAAATACAGAAATCGACCATAAATTTAGTGTTGAATTTTCCAGATGAACATACAAACAAGATCATTAAAAGTAAGTATGGACCATGATACATGAACTAATTATTAAAAGCAAACATTAGTGTTCGGATCACTCCAATGAATTATACTTAATTATTAAAATAATCGACCTCGCTTTAGTTATATGTTTGTCTTCGTTGTTGGTTATTGACACAAGTGCTCAGTGTTATAATAAAGGTGAAAAGTCGACCTGGCACTTCTTACACAGCTTTTTTAAATAAAATTAATAAACTAAATAAACTCGCTCAGAATCGGTTGTCTCACTCAACTCCTCGCTCGCCAATTGTAAACAATAGTCATCAGTAAATTGATTTGATTGAACAGTCACTCAAGTATTAAAATAATTTAATAAACACTTAATAAAAGAACACTAGATAAGAAACATTAAAATTTTAGTGGCTTTGGCTTCATTACAATACACACCCAAAGATTTATATAGACCCCTGGATAAACTGTCAACAGAAAAGAATATACCAAAAGCGCAAATCTATGAAGTGCTGAGTGCATATGCTGCATTACTGAAACTATTTATACATAGCTCGGACAAAGATTTTGCCAATACATTGATTGAAATTGGGTTTCCACAAGAATTTGTAGAAAACCTACCATTTGTGAATAATCGTCAAGAATTAACAAGGAAATATTTTGCACCTAACTATAATTATTTTCAAAATGTTTCCAGTATTAAATGGAGAATTGACATTAGTTTATTTAACAGGTACCTACTATATACTATTATTATTTTGTAGGTATAATATTACAAATTTACTAAACTTACCCTTTTTTAGCACTCTGGTTAATAAAACAACACCAAATGTGATATTGTGTATTAAACTAAAGAATGGCGAATCTCACACCATTGAACTGAGTCCAAAAGCATTCCATAAAATGAGATTTAATGTAGCATTAGTATTGAAGGAAATTAAAAGCCTTAAATCCAAATCATTTTTAAGTAAAATGGTAAAATAACTAAAACTCAGGCTTGTGTACAAAATAGTTCCAGACATGTGTGTGTATTTGTTTTATGGCTCTGGTTGGAAACCAAATGGCCAGAATCATAGCATTATGATAAGTGTTGTAAATAAAATAACATATTTTTATTAAAAAATAACTTGTTTTATTTAAATAATCTCCTTAAATTTAAAACAACATGATTAAACTAAACTAACCCTTTTTTAGCACTAGTTAATAAAACGACACCAAATGTGATATTGTGTATTAAACTAAAGAATGGTGAATCCCACACCATTGAACCGAGTCCAAAAGCATTCCATAAAATGAGATTTAATGTAGCATTAGTATTGAAGGAAATTAAAAGCCTTAAATCCAAATCATTTTTAGGTAAAATGGTAAAATAACTAAAACTCGGGCTTGTTTACAATATAGTTCCACATGTGTGTATTTGTTTTATGGCTCTGGTTAAAACCAAATGGCTAGCTTCTTATAGTTCCACATATTGTCTTCAAAGAAGCTAACCTTTTATAGTGCAATCAGTCATAATATGCCATGCAACCAGTGACAATAATTTGCACTTGTCTGTCATGACACACTCATGTGTCTTTTGGTATTAAAGACATTATAGCAATAGCCTTAGGATAAGTGTTGTAAATAAAATAACATATTTTTATTAAAAAATAACTTGTTTTATTTAAATAATCTTCTTAAATTTAAAACAACATAATTAACATAACAAAATATTATTAATAAAATTATTTAGGTACATATCCTTTGTGATAATTTTATCAGATGTTTGAATTTTTAATCCTGAACCAAAGAGATTAGAAAAGAATGAGAGAACCAATTTAAATGGTTTGCAATAGTTGACAAATGTCTGTGTTTTTGTAGTTGCACAGTGGCGATAAAGCTGAGTTTTTACAGTAACATTTATCAATTGTCTTTAGACACTGCAAAGCTGCTAGTAGGACTCTGTAACTTTTATTTATAGAGCCAGTTTTATCAACAATCGATACAAACGACAAAACTACTGTTTCTAATAATGTACCTTATTTGCTTATAGCCATACGCGTACTACAGCTGGTACCGATTGAGATTTCTCAGTCTTCTCCTGCTCCAATACAATTAATGGTATGGACAGTTTATTTTTAATGCTTCAGAAAAGTTCAATTAATGAATATTAACAAATTTCCAAACGGATTTACATAGTCAATATGCAATGTGTCAATACTAGCCCATAGTACAGATTTGTTAACTAATAATAGTTACTTAATAGTCACTTATTACCTAAATTAATATTTAGAATGTCAAGACTAACTAAGTAATTCAAAAACTACTAAATATAATTTTTTGAAATTTGGCAAATCCATATAGTAGTTAAAAATTGCATACCTAGAAAGTACGAAACCGTTTTTGTAATTGTACAGGTCAAAAAAAAATACTACTTTTAATTTTAAATGGAACGTCTTATATATTTTTAAAGAATTAAAAATAGTCAACAATATAGAGTTTAAAGTTAGTATCCGTCAAAATAATAGATTTAAGTGTCTCCAAAAGGTTGGAGACAATAATGTTTTTTGAACGGCAGAAAAGTTTTGGACATGCATTGTCTTTATTTACAGCAAGCAGAGCTTTTTTTAGGAAGATACCCTTTTTTTAATAAAACGCATAATAAAAAAGTTTCCTATTTGTGTAGAACTTTCTAGGAAACGTATATATGTTATTTAATATCTGTGTTGGGAAACCCTAAGGGGTAAAAGCGCTCCCTCACTAGATCTAAAATAAAATCTATATTTCGTAGTTTTTCATACAACCCAGTTGTTTTTGGAATAAAAAATTAGTTAATTTTTGGAGGTGGGTTTTACCTTCTTAGAAGGTAAGTTTTGCACAATTCTTAGTGAATGTCTTGAGCCTAAACCAAAGCTGCATGTAAAATCCAGCTTTCTATATTTAGTAGTAAGGGCTGGGCGTTGATAGGGCTGTGTTTTACCCTAGGTTGCAAATCACGCTTTTTTTTTTTTTTAAATCAATAAATCTGATTTTTTCGAATAAATCGTGATTTTTATTAATTTATACTGATTTTTTCTTTAAATATGGCATGAATGAACTTTAAAATCACTTATTTTTGTTATTTAGTCTCTATTCGGCCAAAAATATTTGTTGTCTAGATTTACAGTTAGAAAATCTCGGCGACATACAAAATAACTTACTTATATTGACATACAAATTTTCGCGTAATTTATGAATATTTTTTTACGCTGGACTGATGACGATTAGTTATGTTTTTACACTTACATAATGTATCTAAATACTTCGTTTTAAATAAACTATCTTCATTTTTTTTTTAATTTACTGATGAGTTATTTGCTTCGGCGACTTGTGTTTACAGCAATTTATAATTTCTTTTGTTTTTACCCCCGCGGTAAAATTACGATACGAAAATTTTTTTTATTATGTAGTTTTTCATATGAATAATAATAGAATTTTTAGAGGTTGCTTTTACCGTTTTAGAGCGGGAGTTTGGCATTATCCTTTCTTAGTCGACGTCTACGATCCAAAATAAAGCTGTATGCAAAATTACAATTTTATTATTTACGATAACCATAAAAAGAGGCGTGCCGTATACCTGATGCACTGCAATGACGAGGAAAATGAAGTCACGAATTGTCTTTTGCGCCTTTGGTGGTGTTGTTTAAATCGGTTGACCCGAGCGCGAAACATTAATAATTCATAACAAATTAATTAATAACATATAAGACGCTATAAATATCGTATTTTTTACATAACTGAACATATTTATGCAATTAAAAAAATATATGCAAATTCCCTTTTATGGTTAGGTCGGTTAAACGTTGCCATCATTTATTTTTGTAATAGCTTGTACCCAACCTACCTAACAATAATGACTTCTAAACGTGCAATTTAATTGTTTTAATCAAATCAGCGTTCTATGTTCGCCGTAGACTGTTCTTTTTGCAGAGCCTACACGTCCACACTGACAGTCCTGAATGATATCTATTATATCAATTTTTGAAATTTGTCCATACACGATCAGTATTACCGTCATTCCCTGATCAAGACTGTCAGTTAGAATTACCGTGTATTATTACAATTACAAAATAATTACATTATTATTGTAATTTATCTAGTAGTGAATGGATTTACTTTAGTCATTTTATGATTGACATCAGTAATACTGATCGTGTAGGGTCACCATTTGTATAAAATGTGTGATTTAAAATTTTCGTATGCATTTTTGATAACACCTCATTTATTATCAGTTAGAAGGAACATACCAAAGTAATACTGTTAGCACCCAAATATGTAATATCACCTGAAAAAAAAAGGAGAATTGGAAAATGACTAAATAAGGGGGAATATAAAAAAAAAAGTAAAACCCCTCCGAGCATATTTTCTGGCTACGCCACTAGTTGTATCTCTAATGAACACAGTGAAACGGAAAGCGCCTCAATCAACAACTTTTCAGTGCTTAAAATGTAATTTTGCGTTACCACCTCATATCAATTATTTTAAAAATCTTAGGTAAAGTTAGTTATTTAGCACTTCATTTAGATGATAATCAATAATTTGTACAACAATACAAGGTTTTGCATTAAAAAAACACGAAAGATATAGTCTCCCCCTGTCTCTCCTCAGGATAGCTCGTAAACTTCTTAGCCGATTTGGCCTAAAATTGGCTTACTTCTGTTAAAGAGACGTATTATTCCAAGGAAATTTTCAAAAATTAGCTGTACCCACAGCTTCGCCCGTGGTGATTTAAATTGTTCGTTATAATATACATTTTATTAAAACTATAAACTTTCTCTGTCTCTCCCCAGGATAGCTCGTAAACTTCTTAACCGATTTTGCCTAAAATTGGCTTGCTTCTGTTAAAGACACGTATTATTCCGAGGAAATTTTCAAAAATTAGCTATACCCACAGCTTCGCCCGTGGTGATTTAAATTGTTCGTTATAATATACATTTTATTAAAACTATAAACTTTCTCTGTCTCTCCCCAGGATAGCTCGTAAACTTCTTAACCGATTTTGCCTAAAATTGGCTTACTTATGTTAAAGAGACGTATTATTCCGAGGAATTTTCCAAAAATTAGCTGTAACCGCAGCTTCGCCCGTGGTGAATTCTTGTGGTGGTTGAGAGAGTAGGAAAGATAAGTCGACATGCATCAAAATTTTTAATCATTTATGACAAATTTTATTTTTTAAATTTAATATAATATAATGAAAGCCTTCCTAATTGGTCTTCTGGGATTTTTATATACCAAGTTACTATTAAGTGAATTACTTACCATGTAAGAAAAAACAAATACTCTAGCTAATGGGTAACGCCTTAAGAAAATACCAGTTCTAACACTTATTGCATCCATAGTGGAATAGGCATGTTTGACTCTTCGAGTCATACCTGCATCATGTGGTGTGACCCTCATGAAATTTGGTACATATATCCTTTCTGAAAATATTAATTTAATTTTTTAAACTATTTGGGTGTTCTTTTAGGGTGTCGGTGGAAGATATCTCGTTAACGGTCGACTTTATAAAAAAACTTTTACTGCAAAAGTGGTAGGGATTGATAGTGTGCATCATTTAACAATAATTTTAAATATACAGGGTGCCTCAGAAACGCAGAGTATACCAAACATACATATTTTTAAAAGAGATGCCATATACAGGGTGATTCCTAAGTTGATACTTCTTTTTTAGCTGTGTATTGAAGGGATTAAAATAAACAACATTTTCAAATAACTTTTTTCAACTTAAAAATAGGCGAGATACAGAAGTAAAAAATCTAAGTGCGGGCTTGGTCATTAAAACGTAGCCTGCTATACTTTATGTTGTTTGTCTTATTAGTCATGCAATTTACGGGTCGGTGGTCAGTTATTTGTCAATCCGCTACGCTGTGTTTTTCTGAAGCAAGTTAATTTTAAACTGGTGAAACGTGAAAATGGTCAAATTTGAAAGCAATAATGAACTAGTAGATATGGTGAGTGTCGTCAAAGTGCGGCTGCTGCTTGAAGATTATGTTTAAGTTAGGCAGGACCGTATTTGATCCATAGTATAATAAATGAATGTAAGTACCTTATTTTTTAGTTTTTTGGAAAAAGGTATTTGAAAATGTTGTTTATTTTAATGTTTAATTTAACACAGCTAAAAAAGAAGTATCAACTTAGGAATCACCCTGTACCGCCCCACAAAAATCTACTCTTATTTTGTATAAAATGTCATATGACTAAAATGATAATCTAATCTATGGCAGATACCTTCAAACAATTATATTTCAAAAGTTTTTTTGTAAGAGATGTTTGTTTTTGGCACAAACTTGATATCTCCACTTGGGTTTGAAATAAAATCGGCCAAAAGCAAAGTTATTTTATTTTTTAATAGTCCTTTTTAGAAAAATATCGAAAAATAAGAAAAAATTATAATACTAAAACCTTTTTACAGAAGTTAATTATCTTAATTTGTTTTAAAGATATAGGCATTGCAAGTTTTAAATGAACTACCTTGTTCTGTAAGTACATATATACTTACCATCATTTGCCTCCTGAACATTGATAACTTTCACTCTGTCTCGTTTTAACTCCGCAATGTTGTTCTTATATTCCACCTTAAATAAAATAATTTTAAAAAAACTATGAAATAACTGAAGAAAAAATATAAAAACGAAAAATTTTTAAAATAATTTAATTTACTTATATAAGGAAGGATTGACTTTAACAATGCTTGATAAAGTAAAGAATGTGAAAATATGTGATGTGATGTATGATGTTGATAACCACCTATAATTTGATGTTGAATAAAAATAAATTGAAGTTGCTGTTATAAATAAAATCACCCAAAGCGCAGTTTAGGTGCTTTGCTAAATTTGGAGAAAAGAATTTATTTTTAACTGTCAAAATGTATTTTTATACTTACTTCTAGTTTCTCCAATTGAAGTCTTAAAGCATTTCTTTCAGTGGTAATGGTCTCAAGAGTATTTTGTTTAACCATTAAAGTTTGTGTCAAAGATTTTATTCTGTTTTCAAAGGCATCACTTTCCGAATGCACAGTTTTCTTTGACATTGATGCTTTTAATTTGGAATTTTCCTCATTTTTTAGCCCCAGTAGTTCTTGAATTTGAATGAATTCTTGAGTTTTTACTTGTAACTCCTAAAAAAAATTCTAATCAATAATAATTAATAATATGTAAGCCCACGGGTGTGGGATCTAGTAATCTTTTAACAAATATTCTGCAATTTTTCTATTTCTATTCATATTTTATATATTTTGTTTAAGATCCCAACTGACACTTGCTGTGTCACTGTACTAACTTTAACTATACGTACTTTACTTTTTTGTACACAGTCTTCTTCAGCTATAGCTCTATATTTTTTCTCAGTTAAAAGACTCTGTTCTAGTGATTGATTTGATTGGTTGAGTCCTTGCTGTATAACTTGATGTTGCATTTGTAGGGATTGCATGTCATTTAAAAGTTTTACATTCTTTTCAGTAAGTTCTTTAACTTTTTTCTGCTGAAATTCTAATTCTTTCCTAAAATTAACTATAGTTTAATAATTTGTTAGTATTATATATAATACACAATGTACCTACTGATGTTTAATACTTACTTCAATTCTTCATTATATGTTGTAAAAATAGTATCACTTTCTTCACTGGAAGCACTGGTTTGTTTCATAGTTATTAACTTTTCTTTTTCCTGCAAAATTCTTTGAGCTCTTGCAACATAGTGTTCTTTTTCATTTTGGGCTAATGTCAGCTGCTCATTTAACCTCTCTATGTGAAACTGCAAATTTGAGTTTTCATTTCTCATTTCAGAATATAAATGCTGCATATTTAACAATTGTTTGTTAACATCCTGATTTTCTATTTCTAGTTTTGCTATTTTGGCTTGCAGGTTCTCCAATTCTTGAGTACCAATAAAGCTTTCAATGTAGCTGTTATGTAAGGAATTGGAAGAAGCTGAGTTATTGCTTTTAACTGATTTTTCTGCTACATTTTCTTCAATAACACTACCTAAAACCAAGTAGGTTTATTATGTTAGGCAATAACATAGTAGGTATATTAATTCTAGTTGTCTTAATAAAATGTACGGTTTCAAAAGTTCTATTGACTTTAGTATGGATATAATAAAAAATTAAATACTCACCAGACTTCTGATTTTCAGATATGGCAGTAAATATTACTTCATTAGTCTTTTCTGGTTTCTCTTCAGAAACCTCTGGAGCTGGAGTAGGAGATCTTGAGGATATTATTGTAGGCGGTGGAATTACAGGTTGTATTATCATAGGGCCTCTGTTTTTTTCAGATTCGGAGTAATATTGTCTTCCCTTTCTATCCAAAAAGAACACAATCATACCCTATCTAAATTTATGAGATGAATGCATTGCAAACGAAATTCTTGTTTTACCAAAAATATAAGTAATATAATAAAGTCATAAATGTAAACATAAAAATATAAATAAACAGGGTAACTTACTCTTCATCTTCAATGTTTTGTTTGTTTCCTTCGCTTAAGACTGTAGCAGCGTTTTGATCAATTTTATTTAGCAAATTCTCGGCGTGATCAGCCAAATTTTGTAGCCATGCCATAACTGTATCATAAAATAACAATTTAATTTCCTAAAAATACATGTAAAAAATCATTTGCGCTGGCAACAAAAAATTGAGTTTGAGGTTAACTTTTCTATGTGTCATTGTGACATCCTCACGGAGTGTTTACTATTCCACACAAAGAAAATGTATAGGGTTTCTTCGATTCCATCACAGAAGAAAAAAGGGTTTAATAAACAGTGAAACGAACTGACATGGAAAGGGTGAGTTTCTAAATTCGGTAAAATCGGGAGGCTCAAAGTTCTTTGACGTCAGGCCAGTAAATATTAGCGAATCTTCCTTTTTTGCTTTAATTTATTTATTGGCAAATAGGGATACAACAAACAATGAGCCTAATTAAAAAATCCATGTTGTAGCTAGTAGGAATTAAATGTTATATTCGTTTATTATTAACTAAAATTTTTAATAATCGTAGGATAAAAGTACAATCCTCTTCATCAACCATGTCCATGTAAATATCTTACTCTTTGACCAATATAAAAAATATCTACCTACACCCTTTTAGTTCACTTTTTACTTTAAAAACTTGCCTCACGTATCGTCGAACAAAATTCAGGGATTTGTCCTTACTTGAAAGTATAAAGACTCTGTAGTTAGTATTGAGGTTAGGTTATTTGTTTTTATCTAAGGTTTTTACACAAAATTGAATATTTTGTGGGTTTTTATTGAATGTCTACGTCCTGTGTTGTCTACCTTACATAAATTTAAAATTTTAAACAAGCAAGTAATGTTGTGAACATTATACTTTTAAATAAGTGTGCTAAGATTCAGAGAGAACTGCTTTTCACTGGTAAGTTTATAAATATAATACAGTAAAGTCTACAGAAATACATTTAAAAATGTAGGTACCTATCTAGGTATATAACTAAAACTATACAAAAGATTTGATTACAAATAATTGTCTATTGTAGAATTTTTTAGTGGTATAAAATTGACAATGGAGTGAGAGTAGTGCTACATTTAACAGTTAAAAAGTTTATGTTGTACCTATTTAGTAAATCACCATTTATTGTGACTGGGTAATAGGTTAAATAAAAATAATCAAATATTGATATGGTATAATTGTAGAGTTTGTAATAAGGTACTAGCACCAATCCTGCTTTACTAACATAAGTCAGAGGTATAATGTGAATTACCAAAAAAGCATCTTGTGCACAGTATTTAAAATCATAAGTATTAACTGTTTGATGTTTGTGAACAGCTTTAATTTTCACCATATATTATGGTGCTTTTGGTAGATTTAGAATAAATATAACAAATACTATATATGTAGGTATATCCAACCACAATATTTAATATGTGCATATTACCCTGTTTATTTCTATTTTTATAAGTTTTATATTTATAAATGACTTCATTGTACTTTCACATAAAACAATTTATTTATTTAATTAAAACTATAAGAAAATTCCTACCCTAGGATGGGTATTTGGTCGCTTTTTGGATAAAATGAAAAGGATATAGGGTTCATTACCCCAAGATCCCCCCCCCCCCTCTTGGTCCGCGCTTGTTCAGCACTTATAGTATAAGTCAGAAATAATAGTCAGTGACTCATCGCTTTCATATCGAGAGCAACGGCTTATATGAAGTCAGAGAAAAAAAATTTCACGAAAATAAATATTCTGCTCTATTAAAATTTTAAAAAACACTGGAATTGTCTCCCCTAACTTCGTACAACCCACTACACTCTATATGAAAGCCATGAATCACTGACTATTATTTCCGAGTCATACTATAGTTACCGCGGAGCGTATTTATACTTTTTCTGACTCAAATTGAAACTGGTCGCATTCGCCATCATATCAAGAATTATGATGACTGGCACTTGGAAATAAGATAAATTGCGTCCAAAAGATTGAAGCTCTTACTCTGAATATATAATGTGCGTGCTTATAGACCTTACACTTAAAAATCAAAACAAAGTATGACAAATAATATATTTTTGTAATATACAGGGTGTTTTTTAATTGAGTGCCGATACTTAAGGTTGTAAATCCTTGGGTGATTTTAAGAAGAAAAGTTAATATTAACATATGTCCTAAAGCTTTTAATTTTTAAGCTACAGGGTGTTATATAACTTTTTAATCATAATTATTATATCACTCTTAGATATTTTTATGAAATTTTGTACACACCTCTTAATCATTAAGGAGCATTTTTTGACTTAAAAGATTTTTTTTTAATTTTTACCAGTGACGTCCGTACGGGGTTTGAACTGAATATTTTTCAAGAAAAAAATGGTACGCCACTGATTTTTTTAAAAACCAAACTTATATTTAAAATCCTTATTTATTTTGGAGCAAATATGGTCCATAGACTTACTTTCGTATGATGCACCCTTTTTGCATAAAAAAAATAAAAACAAAAAGACAATGTTTTTCTTCGGTTCATTGAGACTCCTTTTGATATTTTGTTGAAAAAAATGAATGAGCTTTAGGACGTATGTTAATATTAACTTTGCTTCTTAAAATCACCCAAGGATTCACAACCTTAAGTATCGGCACTCAATTAAAAAACACCCTGTATAGAATCATAAAATAATTAATATACTTATATAAAATTATTCACTTTTTTATGTTTATAACACTATAATAAATTTTCTTGTGACACTGGTCAGCATCGGTAAATATTGAATTATTTCTCGCCTTTCAACTAATAATTAATAAATGATTACAATAATAATTCAATTCTTCAAAGTTGTATAATAAATGAATACATTAATAAATCGTGAAAAATTTGCTTTAAAAAGTAAGGACTAGGGTGAACACGTTCCGAAAGAAAACAATGCCTACGCATTCTTTCGAATCGTCACCCCTTTTTCACGCATTTAAACAATTAGAACGATTTTAAAGTAACCCTTTTGGGTGTTGATTTTTTTGACACTTACGTTTGTACATGATCGGTGCGTGACAGTTGTATTTATTAATGTGTCTGTTATGACCACAATGAGTTTTAATTGCATTTTTAATCTGTATGAAATTGATTCGGGTTAAATTTTAAAATTTACCGTGTCTGTTGTGCCACATTTTTTTTAAAGAGAATTGATGCTTAGAAAATGTGCCCCATAAATCTATTAGCATAGACCAAATCGACGGTAGAACTCTTCCCTTACTCTTTCCAAAACTTTTGGCGTGATTAAACGTATCTCTGCCCGAATCCTTGCCTTCAACTCTTCCATATTTTTAGGTCTGGTATCCCTTCTTCTTAAATTGCCTCATAAAATAAATAAAAATCTAAGGGTGTAATATCCGGTGATTTGGGCGGCCACTTTATAAATCCTCGCAGTCCTATCCACCTATTTGGAAATGTAACATTTAATAATTTTCTTACATTTTTTGCAAAGTAAGGAGGGGCTCCTTCCTGCTGGGAAAATATTCTTTGATCTAGATTCCCATAATTATGGAAAATTCTTGGAAGTTCTGGTATTAAAAACTTTGCAAGAGATGTAAAAGAATTATTAAATATTACATTTCCAAATACGTGAATAAGACTACGAGCAGGGCCGTTCTTAGGGGTGTGCAGGTTGTGCAGGCACAAAGGCGGCCAAACTAAAAAGGGCGGCCGCAGGCCGCAGGCAGAAACTGTAAAACACCCGCAAAATTGAATTTTATACACAAAGTAGTCCTAAAAAACGACAAAAAAACTTCTAGTCTATAGTTTTCACATTACAGACAATTTAATTTTTTTATAGGTAAATAATATAATAAAAATAGAATATAAAATAGATTGTTTTGTCTGTGGAGTTCACAAAAAATATGACGCGTTCGTTCGGCGTCTTCCGACAAAGGGACGATACACGGCGGCCGCTCTTTGATATGATATGTTCGGCGAAAATGATAAAATGGCAGAATACAGAAGGAATTTATCAGTTTGGAAGTACACTTTGGTTTGGATTTTGTCCAGCAAAAGTTTTACCTTTAGTACCTTGTTGTTTTCTCTACTTCGATTGCGATTCCGATTTCCGATTGTAATTGTAAACGATTCCGCTAAAATATCACATGAGACAATACATTTTTTTAATATCGTTCAGGAACTCTATGTATTCTTTCCTTCTTCGAATTATCGTTGGGGTATTTTAAAAAGAAATGTTAAGAATTTAAATCTTACATCAGTAAGTGATACAAGATGGGAGAGCAGGGTTAAAGCACTGAGACCACTTCGCAATCAACTTGGCAGCGTATGTAAAGCTTTATCAGACCTTATAGAAGATGATTCAAGAGATGCAAAAACTAAACATACTGCCAACTGTTTACTAGAAAAACTTAAATCATTTACCTTTATTTGTAGTTTGGTCATATGGAACGATTTACTGGCCAAAATTGACGTCCTCAGTAAAATGTTGCAAAACCAAACTATAAATATGAATCAGTGCGTAACGTCATTAAAACAAGTACTTACCTTCATAAACGAAATGCGATCCGACCAAAGCTTTGACACCTATTTAGAAATTTCAACTACTTTAGCTAAAGAAATTGACGTAGAGTCCGTTTTTCCTCAAGTTCGTATAAGACGAAAAAAGACTCAATTTAGTTATGAAGCTTCAGACGATGTGTTAACTAACGAAAAGGAGACATTTAAAATAAACTTCTATTACACTGTAATAGATAGAGCCCGTATATCATTAGAAGAAAGATTTCATCGCATTGTAACAATTTTTTCAACTTTTTATTGCGCTTTCATGACATGGCACCCGACGATTTGAAACAAAAATGCATTGAGCTTGAATTGGCATTTACACAAGGTGAATCAAAAGATGTAATTGGAGAGGAACTTTATTTTGAATTAACAACATTTAAATCTTTAACAGATGTAAAGCAGCCGATCGAGATTTTAAAATTTATTTACACTAATAATTTATTATCGTCATTCCCCAATTTAGTTGTAAGTTTGCGAATATTTTTAACTTTGCCAGTAACAGTTGCATCCGGAGAGCGATCATTTTCAAAATTAAAAATAATAAAAAACTATCTGAGATCTACCATGTCACAGGAATGACTCACAAATTTAGGCATAATATCGATTGAAAATGACATCTGTGAAAAGTTAAATCACTCGCAACTTATTGACGAGTACGCATCTATAAAAGCCAGAAAAATATTTATTTAATAAAGTAGAAAGATATTTCTTTTTTTTTCCTACAGCAACCCAGACTGGGAGTGTGATTATGAGTTTTGTTATTTTGTTTGTTTTACCTTTATTATTTTGTTATAGAGTATTAAGTTTTTATTTACTTTTATTTTGTATTAGAAAAAGAGATTAAAGTTTTGGTTCATATTTTGTTTTATTGGTTGTTAAATATTACTTAATATTTAAATAAATAATACTTTTAAAAATTTAGTTGTTTTAAATATACGGGCGGCCGAGGGGGCGGCTTTTCGATGCTCTGCACAAAGGCGGCAGAGGGGCTAGGAACGGCCCTGACTACGAGGATTTATAGAGTGGCCGTCTAAATCTCCGGATATTACACCTTTAGATTTTTATTTATGAGGCGATTTATAAAGAAGAGTATATTACACCAGACCTGGAAACCTGGAAGAGTTGAAGGTAAGGATTCGGGCAGAGATATGTTTAATCATGCCAGAAAGTTTTGGAAAGAGTAAGGGAACAACAGATAGGGCACATTTTCAACAATTGCTGTGCTAAAAAAGTGACATTACAATGTTAAAGTTATTGTTAATGTAATTGTTACTTAAATTAGTTTCTATTAAATTTGTGACACATGGTTTGACAGATGTAAAAAAAAAATATAGGCACAAAAATATAGGGTCTAATTTTTTTAAAAAATTGGTTAGGGCTCTGCCCCCCCCCCCCCCCCCCACCCCTTTGGGGTCCCAATTTTTTTTACATAACAAAAGTGAGGCCCATAAAAATCCTTGGAGGACGACGTATTTTTGGATTTTTAATTTAAAACCCCCACCCTGTATGTAAATATATATAATTCTGGCGTGACTCAAATTTTCATTTCAAACAGTGTAATAATTGTGCGTATGTTTCAAGCACCCTGTACGTAACTCCAATTTATGCAAAAAGTAATAAAGTTGTATAATCCAACAAGTGTTGGCGGACGCACGTCTTTATTATGAATGGAGGCTTGAGGGTCCTTCACTGACCATAGCGACCCAATGGGCCATGTAACGGCAATTGGGATGGACAGTGGTCATTTTACGCAATGTGCCATTTCGCCCCCATAATCGAAACTAAACAGAAATAAATAGGAGACATCTGGCTTCTTCACGCGTCGTAAAATATAGAATCACCCGATTGTTTGCGATCTTAAATCAATTTTCCTATTCAAAATGACATTTTCATATTTCAATTCGGGACTAATGCAGTCATTGCGGTTCTTACGTATAGTTTATAATTTCATATTATGTTAGTTATATTATAAGGGGAACTGAAGTCACTGAAGAATATAGAGTTCATTTTGGGAATATCGGCAAAATCAGATGATTTATTTAGTAGCTAGCACGTCATTAGCGGAAAATTCCTAATTACTTTAGTAGTTTGTACTACAAGACTGGATATGATGTCCACATCCATATAGTGCTCAAACTTCCGAGCGCAATATGGACAATACCCTCGAGTTGTACAGAATATTTTGCTACCACTCAACTTCCGAACTTATACTAAAACATGTTAAAAAAATATATATTTAAATCAAGAATTATAACTTGTCTTTAGTTGGTCGTGAATTTGCCAGAAAGATAATAAAAAATAAATGGATGTTATTTCTGATTAGCCTGCTCAATTCAGCATTAAAATTGTTTTTATCCTCGGGCACACCGTTCCTAATTAAAATAATTAAATTAAATTAGTTTCATTTTGCATACCTATTAGGTGGGTGGTCATTTCCTACAATTTTTATAAAACAAAATATTGCATTACCTATCAATGTTAATAATAAATAGTAGAGCTAATTTAATTTAATTATTGTAATTAAGAACGGTATGCCTAAGTAGAAAAACGCAAGAGACCATTTTTATGCAGAATTTACCATGCTAATCAGAAATAATATCCACATGAAAAAATGTCAGTGGCGTACTACTTTTTTTCTAAAAAATATCAGAGGACATGTTTGCAGGGACGCCACTGGTGGGATAAAAAATAACTTTTATAACTAAAATATATGGTTTTATATCCTATTAATACATGTCAAAATTGAAAATATTATCTAAAGTACTTTCGGAGATATTACAAAATCAAATTAAAGAAAAAAAAATTCAACACCCTGTAGCAAAAAATTTAAGCCGTTTAGGACATATGTTTACATGGACTTTTCTTCATAAAATAACTTGAGGAATCACATCTTAAAATATTAGCACGTCATTAAGGAACACCCTGTATAATAAGCGGCACTACCAATAGGACATGTAATAAAACATTGCCTAATTTTTCAACCCAAATTCCCAAAGCAGAAATATTAAAAGTATTAAAGTCGGCCATTTTTGTCACGTGCTGGTCTTAGAAACGGAAACAATTGAATAGATGGAGTCACGTGTGTAGCACGCGCCAATGACGTCACAGTGGACTTAAAGTCTTTTGTGAAGCATAGTACTTTGATATGCGGAGAAGGTGACTCATAAAACACTGACAAATAATTATTATTAGTGAATCGATTTTTAACTAAAAGTTACCCTCAGATTACTTGCATCCCTTTTTCAGTAAAAATTGGGGTAAGAAATTTTTTATTGCGGATTTTTTTTAATTCATTTTAAAACTGATAAACGTAAACCCGGAATCAGGAATATAATTCACTGAGGGACTGACCTAAACCTAACCTACAAGAATAAATTATGTTGAACAGTAAAAACTGTTTAAAAAAAAATAATTTTAAAATTAATATCTCCACTCTCCCAGAAACCCTGGACATTCATATATTGACCAACCCTTAAAATAATTATTGTTTTGTATACATTTGTGACCGATGTCCAATTTAATTCAAAGATCAGGGGGAAAGACTCTCATATTCAAATTACTCGAACCTCTTCAATTATAACTGTCTACAAATTAGCTCAGAAAGTTTACACACTTAATTTCTGATACATATTGCATTGCAAAAAAGTCAAATGTTTCTTTGCAAAGCTACCATTTAATTATGGTAGAATCTAGGAATATTCGACAAAAGTTATTTGCCAATTTTATTTAATGCACTTTTAATACAAGTTTTTTCCCTTTTACTTCAACAGTGCTACAAACCTATTTAATTTTTTAATGCTCAGGTCGCAGTGGTAATATATCCGCCAATGCTAAAAATATTTTCAAACATCAAGAGCAATCACATTAAATGCTAATAAGGTGAAGTACGCCAGCGTAAGCATTGATACAATATTGCACCATGGTGTAAATGAGTTAGGACGTATGCAACTACGATGTGAAAATCTGTAAAACAAACCCAATAAATTACCAATAAAATGACATTGGATTTACGCATGGCCATTGTGCCGAATGCAGTCAAATTAAAATCCAGTATTGTATTAATACCTACTATACAAAGTATCCCAATAAAAATTGTCGATTTTCTATAATATGTTGTGTGCGGGATGTTATCCCCGAATGGCACTGGCGTGGCCCCCCGACCCTAGGACCTCGGGTCTAAAAGTCTAATTGCAACCTAATTTTTCGTCTAACGCTTAAATAATGTATTCTTGGTTTAGATTACAATACAATGGTCTTGTAGGAAACGTTTAGTTTTTAAACTTTTTCTTCTAAAAATCCTGTTTTAATAGAGATTAAGGTTTCGGACGCATATCGTCTTTGTTATTGATTTATTATGCAATTTTAAAGGAAAACGAGTAAAAATAATAATATTTTATAGTATTTTTCTATTATATACTTGTCTGTTCCGGTTTCCCTTTTTTAGAGCTATTTTAAATTAACAAAAATATAACCCAATGCAATAAAATATTTTTACAACAAAAACAAAAAACAATTGGGTATTTAGAAGGAAAGAAATAAGAACACAAAGTCTTCCTCCACTATTATATTAAATTAAAGAATCTCGTATGTTCAGAGAAACTTTTTATCTCTACATGTTTCGAATGCAGAAGCATTCATCTTCAGGAGAATAAATGAAAAAAGAAGAAACTAATAGATATCACCTTAACGGAGCATCAAAATAGTAAGTTCAGTAAATAGAACTGTGAGAAAACTATTACACACGTGGTATTGTAACAATAAAAATATATGGGATTCAGGCTCATGGCACTGTAAAAGTTTATAATATGCAGAATAAAAAATATAACATCTCTGTCTGAGAAGAATGGTTGGAAAAATGTGGAAAAGAAAAAGTTAATAATTAATCGAGAAATTGAAGGCTGGTCATAACAGAAAACTGAAGTGCGAGGAAGATGAAATTATTAAATTATGTTAAAATTGGAGGGTTATTGTTTAAAATTAATTAATAAATTTCAAATTGGGTATTTAGCTTTAAAGAGAAAAATTAATATAAAAATTTTAACTGAAACATTTTTTATGGAAGAAGTGTGATAATTTATAATAAAATAAATAGTGCGGAAAGAAACGAGAATGCTTTATTATAAATATACAAAACGTCACTTAAGTATAGGAGTATTTCAAAACCTAATCATTTGCACCAAAAACTGCTCTTGGATCTACGCTCCTAAAATTCTGAAAAATCCTAAATTTTGGCGTGGTGAGCGATATTTACTTTATTTTTAATGATGAAAAATTGAGCCCGACAAACGCTGGTTAGAGTCCTACATAGGTACGTCTTATGTTAAAATTTTGGATTGACATCAATATTCATATTTTTCACAAATAAAAAATGTTTTTTTTAATAAAGAGCAAACTAGGAATATCAAAAAAAGTAAAAGAAAAACATTTACAAAAACAAATTTAATTCAACCATGCAGATGGGGAGAGGTAATAATTTAATTTTCGAAATTTGATAGTAGTTAGGTAAATTTTAATCGAACTTTGGGCGTGGCCCCGAAAGTTTTTCGCTTGCGACGCTTTTCCGCCTTCTTTACTACTTTACTCTCTCCAGAAAAAAAAATGTCCTTACGCCCACTGAGCCGATTCACTTGGTAATTGCAAGCACTTAGAATTTCTAAAGTACTTGATGCTGGCAATTACTTTTCCAAAGGGCTTCGTGTTCCAAGCACTTTTTACAAGTGTTTTGCCCAGATCTGATTTTTATGAAAATATAGTCTTTTGAAAAAAAATTTACTTGACACAACATTGTTCCTATTTTTCATTTTCCCTAGTTTTGCTTCATTTCTCTCTTATTTAGTAGGCTACCCTGTATAATCCCCTACAAAGCCGATTATAAGTTTTAATGAATACCCTAATTTTATCCAAAACTTAAACGTGACGTTGTTATTACTTTAACCGATTATCTATAACTCAGCAACATAAAATTGATTGTGTTTTGACGTCAAGTTTCTAAATTGTTTTTAAATGATATTTATGTAATAGGATCAAATTTTATTGACTTTACAAGTAATTTTTTTCATTAATATGCCAAACCTGATCATTTAATTAATTAATAACAGTATAAAAACAGATAAAAAAATATTCATTTGCAAAAACACAAATACCATAATAAAGTGGAAGTTTTATGTGGTTGGCGTAAAAATACGACACTGTCAAAACGAAAAAAAATGGCGAACAAGGAGATCTAAATTTCTTAAATACAGGAATTATTAATTTTCTATGTCCTGGGTGGCCGAATAACAATGGACGGCGGTCATATCTCAGCAACCGTTTCGCTGGAAATTATTTATAAGCTCCTAAAATTTCCGCTAGAGTGCGTTTAACCTATAATTAAGACGATTATCGGATTTTTAACAATACTATGCCAAAAAATGTTATATGGAATGGCTTCATTCTACATACTCTCAAAGCTAGCATATCAAAAGCTTTTTTCTACTCCCACATGGAAGGAATCATGACCAGAAAAAGAAACTATGACCCTGTAGATTATTTTTAATATTAATAACATTATTTCAAGGGCACTGCGAGAAGTGGACGCGTGATCGATCATATGAACTTTTTGTCTTAAAATCATAAAAGAAATCACCTCTTAAAAACTACCCCAACTAAATTTTTGATTACATTTATTAAACATAAATATGTTCCCAACAGTTAATCGCGAATCACCCTGTATCCTTTCCAAATATAATCATCCCTACATATCAAATATATACATATGTGTACGGAAATCGGTCCATATTGGTCATAACATGAAAGTGTTATTGAACGATGATTTTTGTGTATTGAGTAGTTCGAAAAGAATAACTCGTTAAAATTAACCAATCATCATCGGCCGATTTATCAATTTGCCGACATTTTAGGTGAAGGAGTAGTAATTTTATATTGAATTATCGAATGTCACCCTGTAATATATTTCAATGATTGATCGATTTTCAATCTTCAGTTGTACAAGCCTAGAATTTTAATTTAATTTTGATTGGCTAACAATTAAATTGTTATATGTAGTTGTATTGTGTGTGTCAATTGATATTTTCATGAATAAAATATTAGCTATGTTAATAAAAATTTTGAAATAATTTATATTAGTAAGTAGAGCCCTGCACTGGTCGAAATTCCACGATCCGACCCGAAAGACCGAAAAAAACAATTAGGGCTTGAAAATTATTTCACAAATATTTTTTTAAAAAAAACATATAAGCAAACCAAGGCTGCCACAAAAATTCGGCTAGCCCGTGAGGCCCGACAAGCCCGACAGGTCCGGAAAAAATTGTTAGAGACGAACAACCCGAACTGAATTATAGTTTCTGTTAACCACTTATAACCTACAGAACAATTTTTTTTATTCGTCATTGTAACGCCTCCAAATGAACCAGTCAATTTCGCAAATACTTAACAAATAACACAGTCAACACTAAATTTTGTTATCTAGGTACAAAAAATCTTTGATATTAGAAACGTTCGAGTAAACAAAGAAATAAGAATTATGTCGTCGATGCCGATAGTACGCTTCTGAACGCTGGCAGATGACGCTTTCTAACAAGGGCATATTTTGTTGGCCATATTTGTTACTTTCAAAGGGGAGAAATAAAGTATGGGTTTTTTCAAAAATTTTTAATATGCGAAATAAGATAGTGAATTCTTGACCAACTTTTTCTTCTCCTTCTGCAAAGGATTGTCCTAGTTATGCCGATATATGTCACTTATCTACATGTACAAACCGCTACTGACGAAGGTACTTTGCGATTACAAAACACTGGCCCGTTAAGTCAATATTTATTAATACTTGTGTATGCGGGTTCTTTAATTTTTTTTCAATCTTTAACATCCAGAATTAGTGTTGCTAGGTCCACGAAATTGATACAAGACTATTAAACTTACGTGCTCTAAACAATTTTGATTTTTGTTGGCAAACGCTAGAGACAACACTGCTTTTACAGCCAATGAAAGTTTAAATTTCAATAAATTATATTTATTATTGGTATACTTTACAATAATTAACTAAAAATAAGCGTTTTAGCTCCTGTAGGCTTTTGGTTTTCAAATTTATGTTGTTGATTGAAAGCAAATTGCTGCCGTCAAATAGTTCCCAAAATTTTGTAATTTCACTTACATACTTATTTTAATTATAGTAAACTTTATTTAATATTGTGTTACCGTAAAACCAGACTTCTAATTTTTATTAATTCTCAGAAAAATATATTCAAAAGTGAGAAAGCTCTGGCCGTTTACCTTATAATCAATCCACTAAAAGAAAGTGTCAGTTCTGTTTTGGAAAAACCCTCAGACCCGTCGATTTTATTTTCGAGGAGGACACAAAATTGGCAAAAAATCACGTTAATACGTGCAGCCCCCTGGACGGGGGTGGCACCACCCCTAAAATCTTAAATGTAAAGGAGGGTCGAGTGATACCTTATTTTTAAGGGTCTTTTAATTCCCTTTACTACTGAACTAAATTAGATGAATTTTACATTATTATAGACCAAAATTACTAACAGGTAAAAAAACACAGGCAATGTAATAATTTAAATTGTACTTATAAAAATCTTACAATAATCCTATTTACACAAAAATAATAGAAAATCACAGCCAATAATCAAGACATAGTAGAAACATCATACAACTCGCACAAAAAAATTAATAAAATTTACAAATCCACTGTTGTTCAATACTTTCATTCAATTTATTTTCATTTATTTCGTTGCTATTTTGATGACAGGTACAGGGTGTTGATATTTCGTAGTCCAGCACTGTGATTTCGGTAGATATACTGGCTCGTCCAAAAGATGATACTGAGTAGGTCGAGTTGTGGCGACACTTCTTTTTGTGGTATTTGTTTTGAAGATGATCGGACCAACTTTTTAGGACCTGAAAAAAAAATATCGAGTCAGTTTTTCGTTTTTAAGGTCAATATACAGGGTGATTCCTAAGTTGATATTTATTTTTTAGCTGTGTATAGAAGGCATTAAAATAAACAACATTTTAAAATACCTTTTTTTTTTTAACTTATATTACTTATGTCACCAACAGCCCCAGAAAATTTAATTGAATAAAATTAAATTTGATATCCTTTTCATTGAAAGAAAATAGTTTCTAAATATGATCAAAATTGGGTTTATTTTATTTGAGATAATAAACTTAACATAATTTGTTATCCGTTAAAGTTGAAATCTATCATGCCTAATTAATTTTAAAATTATTAAAAATTAACTAACCAATAATGTTAAGATTAAAGTTGTTTAATTTTAATGTAGTAAGTATATACAGTCTTGGCAGCTGTCTTACATAAAACATCAAATAAAATAAATAAAGATAAGTTTATGAAAGCTGCATTTACCATTAATTTTCATATGTTTTAAAATGCTAACAAAAAACTGTATTTTATGTATAGTATTTTAAAATGAAAAAGTTTCACTTCCTTCTTTTTCTTATCCCCAAGAATGGTCAACTTTAGTAGCCACAGATTGATAGGGCCGAAATAAAAAATGATATTATAAAACACAAACATCTTCAAAAAATTAAATTTTAAAGCCCTGAGGCAGTGGCGGATCTAGGATTTTGTTGAGGGGGGGGGGGGGCGACTAAAAAAAATGAGCGTATCCTGGCTCAAAAAATCTGACTGAAAAAGTGACTTCTAAAAAAAATTCTGACCCTTTACAATTTTCAAGGCTCTAAATAAAATATACCCATTTTGTAAGGCTAAGGGGGGGGGGGGGGGCGAGACTGCCTTCGCCCTCCCCCTGATCCGCTTCTGCCCTGAAGTTATGGAGCTGATCAAACACCTTTAAGAACCAAAATAATAGCCTTACATGAATTTTTATGACATTAATTATATAAGTGATAGCAAGAACAGCAATATTTGTTTTGTATAAAATGAGGTTATGTCGTACTTTGCGTAATTGCAGCAGTTTCATAAGATCACGCAGAGGATAACATAACCTCGCATACGAGAGAAAAGTCATATTAGCTTTTGTTCGCGGTAAGGATTCTTAATCAATTCGAAACTACTCGCATGCGCAGTTCAGATAATGTACATGTGCAGTTATTGAATTTTGTGATCCGCGCACGCAATTATTTAAATTGCTCATGCGAATAGTCCTAGGTTCAAAATCCTTACCGCGAACAAAGCTATAGTTAAAATCGCTGTCGCTACTCGTAATATTTCACCGTTTTAATGCTATTGTTGTTTTGCTCTTACCTACATAATTTAAGTATACACGTCTAGGTTCTCGCTTACTTTATTTGCCTATTAGTACGTCCAGGCGTGGCCAAAAAAAGTTCTATCCAAATCACAGTCTAAGGTCCTATTTAACTTCTTTGGCCACGGTTGTACATACCAAGTAGTCCTAGCACGTAAGTAGGTGTAAAAGGTGGGTATCCATTTTTTAGAAATTGAGAATGAATTTTAAAAAATCCTGTATTAAATAACAAAATAAAAAGAACTAGAATAAAGTTAATGTAGAATGAAGATGAAATATTTTGATGTATTCAGATACTTAAACGACTCCTTATGTATATGAGTTTTGCTTTATTTTTATTTATCTCGTCGTGTAGTTTTTTTTTGTTAGGTTTAAATTACTTTGTTCCCGTGTTTTTCCAAAAATTGAAAATTCGGTTCGGCACAAACATGAGTTCAGTTCACAAATGGAACTTAAAATATAAAAATAACAAGTGTGTGAAGAGAAGAAAATGTGGCATCTTGACCACTTGATCGATCG
Organism: Polydrusus cervinus; assembly: GCA_935413205.1. Taxonomy (NCBI): domain Eukaryota; kingdom Metazoa; phylum Arthropoda; class Insecta; order Coleoptera; family Curculionidae; genus Polydrusus; species Polydrusus cervinus. The sequence continues at coordinate 4,574,246 of OW284520.1, forward strand.
GACCGTCGACCCGTTAATTATAACGTCAAGAGGAGATGAGAGTTCATCAGATGACGAAAATATTAAGATTTTTTATAATTTAATTCCTCTATAATGTATTTTTTGTATTTTTGTTATAATGTTTAATAAAAAATAAGTGTACCTAATACTATGTACATAATGCACGCCTTTGTCACACCATTTTCACTGTTTGTGAATGGATAACAATAGACAAAACCCATAAATAGACCCAAACCCGGGTGGTACTACCTGCACTTTATGAAAATAAAGAATTTTGCAATAAAATCAATTATGAAAGTGGCTTAAATATTCGTTGGGTCACTCTATAGTCCCTTTGCATACCTAATAAGCTTTTATTACTCTACACCTTTCTGAAATACAGTGGTACTGAACTAACTTAAATAATAAATGTTATTTATTTCATTTCTTGTGAAAATAAAAGTATGTAATGAAAAAAACACCCCTAACAAGGATAGAATTTATTTATAAGCATCAATCAGTTAAGTGGAGCGCAAAACTTTCCCATGTTAAATTGCGGGTTTTTTAACAGATTACAAAAAAAACAAGCAAGATTTAAAATTTCTGTTTTTACCAATGGAAAGGTGGTGTCTATGTGGGTGTGAAAAAGTTATTTGCATGCAGAAAAAAAGTCTAGAAGAAAGATATAATTAGTTTAAAGTTCTAACGAAATTACTAAAGTTAATTTTATAAAATATTGAGTCGAAATTTAAAATGTTTTTAAAAATCCGTCAATAAACATGGATAGGGTTCGGTTCAAGAGAACTCAATGTTTTTAATATATATATATATTAAAAACAGGCTATATATAGATATATATAGCCTGGAGCTGTTAAGTTTGGAGAATAGGGTAGAAATATTGTTCTGATTCGCGTAATGAACTGTTTCTTTATGTAAAATTTTGTTATTTATGTCTACATTTTTCGAGCCCCATTTAAGGTCGTGACCCATAGTTTGAATGTAAAATAAAAATGACAAAACAAATATTTACTTACTTTTAAACAGTTTTCACCAGCACCAACAAGAAACTTTCTCACTGACATTTTAAAAGTAATCAAAATTACTCGTCAATAACAGTTTAATCTGTCGATAAGAAACTAAACCTTAAACACGTAACTCCAAGCGCGGCGTATCCAATTATAATAAAAACAGCGCTTAGCGTTCGCACAGTTTTGTTCGTCGGGGTTCCCGTCCCCTCTTTTCCGTTGTACGCGCTGCACTTGACTCTACACCCTTATTTTCTTTCCACCCTCTAATTATTTTACCAGCTAAATTAAATAAAGGAAATGTTATTTTTGTTTCCCACACTCGAATTTTCGCACGATATTTATGAACGACTCAAATAACAATAAGCTTTTATAGTTTTCTTATCATTTATGTTAATAAACTGACGTTATGACCATACAATTTTGTGCCTAGTGATTCTACGAGTAAAAATAGCGGCCTTTACACTGAAAGTTTTAACCTCGCGAATTTAGAAGCGCACGTTCTTTCCCACGCGTAAACGTTCGTTTCTATTTGTGTTATTAAGGCGCAGTTTTGAGCGCGCGATTTTACAAAAGCAATCGCGTGGATTATTTCCCAGCGTAAGACTTTTATTTTATTTCATGGAAGGTTTTAACCTCGCAAATTTAGACGGACACGTTCTTTCCCACGTTTGGGTCTGTTCTGTTGTCTGTCTGTGTATTCTGTTTGTGCTATAAAGCAATTAGCAAATTCAAACTATGCCCAATTTTGAACAGGGCTACTGTCTAATCCTCATACAAAATTTCGTCATTTTCTATCGAGTGATTTAGCTTTCACACTATAGTATATTTCAGAAAGGTGTAGAGTAATAAAAGCCCATTAGGTATGCAAAGGGACTACAGAACGACCCAACGCATATTTAAGCCACTTTTATAATTTGGCATTGATTTTATTGCAAAATTCTTTATTTTCATCAAGTCCGGGTAGTACCACCCGGGTTTGGGTCAATTTATGGGCTTTGCCTATTGTTATCCATTGACAAGTACTGAAAATGGTGTGACAAAGGCGTGCATTATGTACATAGTATTAGTATTATTTTTTATTAAACCTCCATTCTTTTAATGACATGATGGGCTGCTTTTCGCCAGTTCTCTGGTGTCACTTCCTTAATGGCTTGATCAAACAGTAGCTTAACGTCTTTCATTTTGAATGTCGTGATGTGTCTTGCTACACATTCTTTCACTTGCGCCCATATAAGTTTTACCGTTAAGATTTAGTTCGCAATGATATGGCGGTATGCGCAGCACAGTTACACTATGTTTTTCAGCTATATATTCCATGGCATATTTCTTAAAACGATGTTTGTGTAAATTTGCTACAGTTAATAGTTTCTTCTTTATCAAATTATCTTATTTTTTTTCTTTGGTTAGTTATCATAAATAATTTAATGCACAAAATTTAATTTAAAACGCATCAATTTTTTTTTCACGGCCCCAATACTTTCCCTTTCAAGAAAAGTAAAAATATATATTTGTACAGGCTTCAGGCAAATTGAGAGCACTCGTCTTCTTTGAAGTCGATTAGAAAAAAAAATTACTATATTTATCCCTCGATTTATTCTTACATAATTTTTTATTTTTATCGACAATTTTTCACTTAATTTTCGACCCTCATATAAATTTCATTCCCTAATTATACCAGCTAAACAAAATAAAGGAATCTAATTTGTGTTCCCACACTTGCATATCATTTACCCATGAGAATCACTTACCCATTTTTATTTTTATAGACTGAATCAAATTTAAAAGCTTTTATTTGATTGATGGGAATTATTATTGAATACGAAATCGGTTTTTTAGATTTTTAACGCCATATAGTCCCGGATCTAGGAGGCGGGGGCAATCCGGTGCTCCAGCCCCAGGCGGCAAATTCCAGTAAGGCAGTGGCGGACCGCTTATAATGTCCAATTAGAAACTACTTTTATCAGTGGCCCAACGGTGAAGGGGGGGGGGGGGGGCTTTAGCTCAGGCTCAAAGTTGCGAATAAGTATGGAAAATTTAACCTAAATGCAATTTCCGGCAAACCGAGGGCCTCGTTTACTGCAGCGCCGCACCGTATTTCTCTTGAGTCGCGTGTTTACCTTTTCCGGCACTCTCCGCCAAGAACCACCTCTATTCATCACGCTTAGATGCGTTTAGACACTATATTGGTTCCAAAATTAGGTAAATAGTTTATTGGCAGTGAATAATGTACTTTTGAAAGTTACTCCATGTATTATGTTAAAATAAATAATGTTTTTTTTTTGTAAATACTTTTGGCAATAAATACTAGAAGGCTGCGTAAATCTCCTATTGTTTAAATAACTTTAATTGATCAATTACAGAGGTATATACGTATTTATTAAGACTGTTTGCATGCTGCAAACACAACGAAAAATAATTATTGTACTTTCTAGATTATAAATGAATCAGTGAATAAGTAAAGGATGACTAGTGATAACTGATAATTATAAAAGACGCAAATACAAAATTTATTTGCATTTGTTCTGGTCAAAAAATAGAAGTAACTTTGTCAAAAATATGATGATAATAGCCAGTTTTTGAAACAAAAATTACAAAAAAAAAATTCAAAACCCTGTTTTATATTCAGCGGCACATATCATTCGTTCTAGAGAACCGAAAATCAGATTTCAGAAGTACGCGAATGCCAAGATATTAGCGTTTGAAAATAAAGAACTGGCTATTACCAAAATCGCTTATGGTAATTGTGTGTGTTTTGGTGGATTTTGTATTTTGAACTAATAAAAAAACTTCATTCAACAGAATTATTACATTACCATATCTCACCAACTGCAACTGTATATATTTTTTATGCTAATCCAGTGTATATACAATAATATATACATACGTATAGGGGAATATTTTGATAATTTATTTCCCTTTGTACGCTCTGTTGACCACGATTATACGTTGTTCACCAAACATTTTTGTGATAATTAATAAATCAACTAGAATTACGCATGAACGATGATATGGACCACAAAACCAATGTTTTCCAATTTATTTTGCTTTGACATCTGCTTCACAATTTCAATAATAACTGCTCAGTAAATAATAATATTTTTTTTGTGAAAAATACATAAACACAATTTTTTTTTAATTGAGAAAGTATTATGCTGGAACCTGGATTCGAACCTGGGAATTATACTATTACAAAACGCATGAATTTTATATTAAGGTTTGCAGTCGTAAATATTTAAAATATTATTGCAAACTAAAAAATATTTTAGCACTTTTTTTTTGTTGTGTAATATACCTCTGAGCCTGAGGAAGAGGAAAAAATTACACAACAAAAAAAAATGGTGGTGATATATTAGTATTTATTTAAGAAATGCATGAAAAATAATTTTTTTTTTAAATTTTGCTGGTGTTCATCTAATCCCCAATTTCCGATACATAATTTTATTATTTATTGCTTATTTGCGGATTAATCTTATTTGCAATTTTGCCAATTGTCACAAATTAAGATTAAGGATGCAAAAATATAAAAAACCTATTTTAGCCTTAAGCAGGCAGCGGTAAATATTTTGAATCGTCTCGCAAGATAGTGGATAAATCACGTGACCAATTAATAGCATGTCTGCTTAAATATAGGCAGTTACCAGGGACGTAGCTAGAGAATTTTGCGCCCTGGGCCAGGAGTAATCTATAGTTTATTTCAGAAAGGTGTAGAGTAATAAAATGGGAAATTCCGTCCAGTTCGGCTCAATTTCGGTGTCGGCCATAGGCGCAGGTACATTTTTTGCATTACATTATGTATGATAACTAACCAAAGAAAAAAAAGAAGATAATTTTATAATTAAGGAACTTTTAGCTATAGCAAATTTATCGTTTTATGAAATATGCCGTATTGTTTAACAAATACCTTTTTCTATTTCTTAAATAGCAACCCATCTTTGTATTATTATAATAAAATTCTTCATTTAATTTTCTTTCTAAAGGTGTATTATGTATAGTTAATAATTATAATTATTCTTCGGGTAATAGTAGAAATTGACGTAATTTCTAAACCCGTTTTAAGCCATAAGAAGTTTTGACAATATCAGTCTAGTATGCCGTTGAAAAAAAATTAGTTAGACCAAATGTCAGTACGATTGATGAAATGGATATTGGTTTATTAATAACGTTTATGATATCTCTTCTTAAGGGATTTTTCACGGAATGCTGTCATTTCTTGCCATTCTTTCGAATTAGGCTTTTTTCCTCTTTGTTCGCTGCCAGGGCCATTCCCGAGGGGACCTATAGCTTAACGTGGTTTTCGAACCACGATCCTCGGTCATGCGACACCCCCCAAGGGCTATCAACCTTCGGTTTCTTGCCATTGCATGACCTACCGATTGGGGAGTATGTATCTTCTTTCGCACCCCACGAGATGTCCGATCTCATCCGGCCTGGCTACCGGCGTGAATGGGGTGGGTTGGGAGATAATATCTTTTACACTCTTCCCTGCATTCTTAAATCCACTAAATTTCGGACATACTTTTTTTTATTATACGTATGCCCATTTCGGGAATCAAACCCGGGTCGCCATGGTCGAATGCCAGTAACTCACCATTGAGTCACGGAATGCTGCAAATGTGGATTTAACGACATTTTTATAAAAAAATATTTTTAATACGGTGTAATGATGTAGTTATTTATGTTGTCCATAACCTTTCACTAAAAAAATGTATTTAATTACAATATTTGGCAGGAATACTTGACCGCCTTAATTCAGCTATTCAATTTTTGGTAGGGATGTTGGTAACAACTGATATAACGTCAACCGAAATCAATTGAATAATATAAATCTGATCACGTCATTAAATAAGAGATTTAACTACAATTTATTGATGAAACTGTTTTGACCTATTCTATCAATGTCTTATGTTTGTTTTTTATTTATAGATTTATTTGCATAACTTTCTTTTTGACCAGTGCGTCAAGCAAAAACGTCATTTTATCATCATACATAAGTTTAATTGATAATCCAGAGGCGTATCCAAATTATGTGTCTAACAAACAGTGTTTGTTCGAGCCCTAACAATTTTTCTGGGCCTGTCCGGCTTGCCAGGTCTGTCGTGCTGGTCGGGCCTGTCGTGCTGGCCGGGCCTTTCGGGCTTACCGGGCCTGTATAAGTTGCTAAGAAGTTACAACAATTTAATATATTAGACTGCCACAGCTTCCCCCACTCTTATCAAGGTTCAGGTGAATACATTCAGTATAATACTGAATGTATTCACCTGAAGACGACTGGAGATGCTTACCAGTTGAAACGTAGTGATTCTAAACAAATAAAGACAATGCAAGTCCAAAACTCTACTGCCGTTCAAGACCCTGTATAATGTTAAGTAAACAAAAAAATGGCACTACTTGTATGGAAACTTTTCCGGTTTCTTTCCTCCTAATTAGGCCTCTGCATTGATCAACTTTTTTACCAGTAATGAAGCTACATCAACATCAGTATGGTATTTTGCAAATACCATTTACAATACTGGTTATTTTTTAATCAAAATGACATCAGCTATATTCTTGAGATTAAACCCGCTTCTGACGTGTTTAAATTGCATAAATCGTAAATACCTTTTTAAATCCGCCTAAATCTTGTTGATTCCCATTTGACAAAAACAATTATTGTTAATTTGACGCAATGGTGATTGATAATCAATTAATTATAGGTTCCGTTGGCTACTAACTAGCAGTAAATCCAGCCTTATTCGGGTTCAAAAGTAACATTCTCTACAATTAATGGTTGTATGCTTTATGACTCTGCTATGGTTGAAACCAAAATTTTAGAGCCGGGATACGCTCTTTTTTTTAGAAGTCACTTTTTTTAGTCTCCCCCCCATGTTTGATCGAAAAACAATCCTAAAAACTGGTATAAAAATACCAAAATCAATACAAACATACCTCTGTGGATACACAGATAATAAATAATACAAATATTGACTCTCCCACGCCGCAAAAATAAACCTAATCCGTCACAACCCTTTTTTGACATTTTCTGCGAAAACGGCCAATACAAAAGAGGAACAGAAAATGCAAATAACGTAGCTTTTACGCTGCGCTGGTGTACGGGGTTGTAATAATACTATTGGGGTGTCGAATCGTGGGAAATAGTTTGAAAGTCGACTCTCATACGATACGAATGCAAAGCCCGCTTGACTACGGTCGCACACACGCCACTCGGCTCGCTTTCAATCCCTGTCACCCCTAAGAGGATGAACTTTTCTTATATTTGGATTATTTTACAAGTATAACAAGCGTTGTTTGGAGAACCGTATGCAAATTTTAGTTTTATTAATTAGAAATTTACATGTTTTATACAGAGTGTGTATCGGAAAATACTGAAAATATTTTTTTGGAAATCTGTAGGTTTAAGTGTATCGACATGCTCTCTTAAACTAAAATATTAACATGTTTCTGTAACTTCCGGTTATACCGGAAGTAGCTTCAATTTTCATTTTTTAAATAGAATATAGCACTTCTTATTATATTTTTGGATTTTGCATTCAATTTTATGAAACGCGTTTTTTACCTAAGTCCACTAATTTCTGAGATATCTGTATATTATAGTATTTTGTAGTTATTTCGTAAATGCATAGGCGATGAAATTATCCCTATATATTTTTTACCTTAGCTCCTGGACTAAATTTTTTTTGTTATTGTATAGTTAAAGAATCAACAAATCTCAAAAAACAATTAAACTTGGCATAAAATGTACAGGGAGGTCACAATTTAAGGGCTCATTGTAAAAAATTTTAAACATTAAAAACTTTCTTATTTTAAATGGAACACCCTGTATATTTTTATTTTATATGATGATAAATAACATAATATTAATAATGATAATGTTAATATTTAAGTTTAAGAGAGATTATCGATAAACTTAAACCTACAGATTTCCAAAAAAAAAATTCAGTAGTTTCCTCGAAAGTTCTAATGCAAGCTCGTCGTGAATCACCCGGTATTATTATTTTTTTTATACCTCCTATACGAATTAAGTTAGGAATTTCATATGCAGACTTATACTGTATCATAGGGTGCATTTCAGGAAAATATTTTTCCCTATACAGGGTGGCCCAAAAAAGTGTGATAACAAAAAGTTGTATTTTTTTAAATAGAACACCCAGTATTTATTGCATATTTAGGTTTGTGTTAAAGTCCTTTATAATTTTCCAAAATTTTATTTATTTTGCTTTGGTACCTAGTTTAAAGAGTAATTAAAAACTAAAAAAATTAAGTTTTACGGTCCTGGAAAAAAAACCAAAAAAACCATCTAAATTCATTTTTTATACCATGGGATTGGGTGAGATTTATGACAATGGGTCTATAGATATTATGAATCCAATAGTATTTATCTATTTTATACAGGGTGTTCATAAAATGGTTTTAAAAATGACACATTTTAAATTAATTTTTCTTAAGTTTTTCAAACGGAACACCCTGTATAATATTTGACTATTTAATGTAAAATTCAAAAGCAATTTTTTTTTGTACTGCAAGTATATAAGTTATTTCCAACCGTTTTCGAAAAAATGCAAAATTAATAAATTATTTTTAAAAGTTAAGTTTTATTATTAATTTAATACATAAACGACTAGACTAAACTTGTTCAAAATGTATTTCATTTTAATCTGTGCACAAGTCAACACGTTATTGAAAATATCCGTTTGCATTCCTTAATATTTTAGGTGAAATACCATCAAAACGGTTCGTTAGTAAAGGTTATGCCTTAAAACCATGATAGGCTTTAAAATAAAATATGAATTAATTTGTTTATTAAAAGTTAATTAATTAATTCGAAAAAGCTGGTATTTAGGGCGCTTTCTTACTGACTCTTGTAACAAAAATAATATTTCCCGAGTTGTATGGTAAGTGGTTTCCAAGATATAGCTTTTAAGTTGTACCTGGTACACAACGCTATTTATTGATAAATAATATATGTACATATTAAAAAAAAATTGTTCTCCAATGTAATTATTTGGAAAACCCTATGCAAATCATGGATCCTGGTTTTATTAAACATTAGGTATTACATGTCACGTTAATATTGATTTACATTAATTAAATATGTTTTGACTGATTTGTTTTAGGTAAAGTCATTTTAGTATTTTACTAGGAAATTAATGACGTTGGTAAAACCTGCAACCCACTGCAGTATACGCTTGAAATAACTTCGTGTTTTTTGACTTAATTGCTGATAGACCGACCAAGATCATGCTTAAAGGCAGGGTTGCAATAAATCACGAATTTTTTGAAAAAATCAATAAATCTCTTTGGCGACACACAAAATAACTTGTATTGACATGAACATTTTCGGCAGCGTAATTTATGAATATTTTTTACGCTGGACTGATGACGATTAGTTATGTTTTTACACTTACATAATGTATCTAAACACTTCGTTTTAAATAAACATAAAATCTTACTACTTACTTTGTATTTATTTATCAATGTAATTTTGAAACAAAGATTAAATAAATAAAAATCTTCCTTTTTTTTGAATTTCCTGATGAGTTATTTGCTTCGGCGACTTGTTTTTACAGCAATTTATAATTTGATTTAAATCACGATTAAAATTGAAAAAATCAGTTGATTTAAATCGTCGCCACCCTGCTTAACAAAAGCTTTTGAAAAATCTAAAAAAATCAGAATACTATTTAATTTCTTATCAAGAACCGTTATTGTGTTATCAATAACCTCAACCAATGGAGTGGATGTATTCAAATCCTCCCTAAAACCACACTGGCTCCTTGGAAAAATAGAGTTTTAAATGTAGTATTGAAATAATTGATTCGGCAAATCCCTTCTCAAAAATATTTGGATCCTAAACAACAGTTAATTATTTGTGGCAGGGCTGCGACAATTTAAATCAACTGATGTTTTCACTTTTAATCGTGATTTCAATCAAATTATAAATTGCTGTAGAAACAAGTCGCCGAAGCAAATAACTCATCAGGAAATTCAAAAAAAAGGAAGATAGTTTATTTAAAGCGAAGTGTTTAGATACATTATGTAAGTGTAAAAACATAACTAATCGTCATCAGTCCAGGGTAAAAAATATTTATAAATTACGCTGCACGCTGCCGAAAATTTTTATGTCAATAAAAGTTATTCTGTATGTCGCTGAAGAGATTTTCTAACTGTAAATCTAGACAACAAATATTTTTGGACGAATAGAGACAAAATAATTAAAATAAGTGATTATTGCCATATTTAAGGAAAAAATCAGTATAATAAATTGATAAAAATCGAAAAAATCAGATTTATTGATTTTTTTTTAATCGTGATTTATTGCAACCCTGATTTGTGGCATACGGAAATCGACATCTTGTATACTAAAATTTTTTAATTTCTAACAGTACTCATTTAATTAACACAATACAAGTGAAAATCACAAGATCCGTTGTCAGTGTCACAATTTTTCGTGTGAAATTTCAATTTGCCAATTAACTTATACCCAAATAATAATAACCTCGTTTGGTTCAACAATAGGTGCTAATTTAAACAAATTGTCAATTCGTATTTTTTATTCAGTGCCTGTGTTTTCGAGGTAATTGTGTTATTGATGAGCATCACTTCCAGTAAGGCTGGCCTTTGCGAAATCTAAATATTGACGACTATATTTAAGAAACCACGAATTATCAATTAGAATGCCATGACACTTTTAAATTATCACGCATAAAAACACTGAAAAAAAACTTGATTTGTCTGGTATTTGATTCTGTAAATTGCAGAACTGGTCTCAAGAAATTAAAAATTTTAATAGCAGTTAAACCTCATTACAACAAAAAATAATTATACCCACGGTAACAAGTCACACCAAATAAGAATTCACTTATTTAGCTACTCTGAAATCCGTTATTCTTCAAACCATTTTGACTTCTCTGGTGACCTTATCTCGTTGGGGTTCGATAGTTAAAACCATAGAGAAACTTAACTAAGATAAATCATCCAATATCAAAATTGACCACTCATAATTTTGGATGCGCGTCCAAACCTGTACCTAACGAGTTAAGCCGAACGTACTTGCGGGTTAAATCTATTAAACTCGAGCATTCGTCTAAAGTGGTAGTGAGATCTAAGTTTACTTTGTTTATGTTAAAACTCATAATATATGACTAAACAGAGGGTATTTCTGTTTAGTGCACATAACTCTTGTATTGACTTGACAAAATTTGTTTCTTTCTCCTATACAGAGTGTCAAAATGCTTAACGACATTCAATAAGCACAACTGTAGGTATAGGTCTGCCTGAATAGTCGAACCACACCCACCAGTTATTACGTGAACAGATTATTTCATAATTAGAAATTCCTTATCCAGACCTAAGAAATATTTGGGTTTAAGAGAATGACGCCCCAGCTTATTTTGGTTTACAAGAGCGTCAATTTTTGACTTAAATGTTTACAAATCAGTGGATAGGGAAGAGAGGTGAAAAGAGTGACCCGCCAGATCCCCAGACCTTACTCCTTTGGACTTTTTCTTGTGGAGTGATTTTAAAAAACAAGGTTTACAAAACCCTATATCGTTGAATTTGTCTTTTAAAGGACTATTTGATTCTTCAAAAATATACTTTTTCTTTTGTTTCCATACTTCTCATGTCCACGGTGAGAGGTAAGTAAAAATCCATTAATTTGACCATACTACTTTCCCTCTTTAAAAATAAAAGAACACGTGCATGACCGTTGTTAGCCTCAAATAACCGTCATTTTAATAACGGCGCAAAAACGGACAAAAGTGACAATATTTGCACCAATAATATTTCCACCGGACCCATTGTGGACAGTGGTCATCCTATTATTGTCTGTTTTCACGGCTGATAGATTGCAGTGTGGAAAAACGGGTTTTGACGTCTCCGTACTTAAGGGTTGCACTTAAGCTCTTATTTGCAAATCTTTTTAAGGGCGGACCCTTCGAATAATTCCAGTTTTTCTAGTTTTTATATGTTGCCAAAAGTTCTTAACAAAAGAATATTTTTAATGGGCATTATGGGCAAAAGGGTCAAGCTATATAAACTCATATTTCGACTGACCATTCATTATTTCTTTTCAACCCTGTTGATTCTTTCCTTTAGGGCATTTTTTACAAAGTGGAATTATCATTAGGGATATTATTGTATTTTTTTATAGTTATTAGGGGTCTTCAGTTTAAAAGCAGGTAATTTAAAAAAATATATAAACTTAGGAATCGGATCGAATATTAAACCAGGTTTTCCTAGCAACGCGCATTTTACACTACGCAGAACATAATACACCCGGCGAAAAAACCTATAAAGTTGATTCATTGCTAACACACATCGTTTTACCTTATCTAGGAAAACGCGTCCATTTGATTTTTATGGAACAAGTTTACAGCGTACTATTTAAAATTCTTTTAAATCGTATACCAGAATCCCAGTCTTGACCACTAAAACCTACAATATATGTAATAATAATAAAGAAAAACAACTTAATTCAATAAAAAATATGTATTTCTTCTCACAACTTCCAAATCACATAAATTTCACATATTTTAGTGAACTCACTATAAAATCTTTACAAAAATATTCTGCAAATTGGCAGATTTTCTTAATCTAAATATAATATAATATTTACAATTGATAAATTATGAATTGCTAAAATTATTAGGTACAGCAAATGACTAAAGCCTCAACAGTGCAAGTGCTTATCACTTTTGACCAGAAAAGTTTGATAAATATTAAGAAGTTGGGTTTTATTTAACTCATTGAATATTTTTGACACTATTTTATTGAAAAGTTATTGATTTATTTGAACATACTACTTTTAGAATTTTACTTAGACAACTAAAATGTAGAATTTATTTTATACCGGATGACAACGAAATTACTTATTGTCTCGTCCTTATAAGATAAAACATCATAATAAAATTTTGGTAGGTTATATGGTTATACTAGGCGCAGATTTTCAGATTTTCCTTCCGGTTGAACCGAAAGTGTACACAGCTTTGTTATTTTAAATAGAACACCCTGTATATTTTTAAAAATATTCATTCTAGGAAGAATTCTAAACAAAAAACATGAAAGTGGCGTTTAAAATTGTCAAATTAGCCACACATTTAATTTTGGCATGATTTTAACTTTTTGAGAAATAAATTACTCAAAATATTTGGAAAAGTAAGATAATTTTGAAAATAAGATTTAAGAAGGGAAGTTCCAATAAAATTATTGGAGAAATTTGTGTTTGAATGTAAAATTTTGCATCACTTCCGGTTAAACCGGAAGTGCTGCTTATGTGACTTATTCATATACCTAATACCTAAACAAATAATATTATTTTTTTTTTACCTATTCATTTGTTTTTTATAAAAGCAAAATGTGATTTGACAATTTCAATCATATTTTTTAAAATATATAGTATTCTATTTAAAATAGGAAAGTTGTGTGCACTTCCGGTTTAACCGGAAGTAACAGACGTTTGAATACTCAAAAAGTGCACACAATGGAACCAAGTTTGGTAGTAATTTCATTGTCACTCGGTACAGTACCGTGGATACTTACATATGTATTTGACACTTTTTATTTTACAAAAAAAAGTTATTCTTTATAAAAAGTTCTGCATGATCTAAAACCTAATATGCAGCCATCAGATGTTAAATTTTTTTTAATCGTATACGAGGTTTGTCAAAAAATATGAAATTGGTACAAGAGTACAGTAGGTACCCTTATTTATAACAATATCAAAAATAAAAGGTTGTTCGGAACCTATAAAGATGTTTTTTTTAAATACTACTAATTTGATTGTGGTTATTTTTTTCCTATAAAATATTGAAAACAAAAAATTTAACTCAAATATTCATCCTTAAATGTACAGTAATACTTTCTAAATTCGTCTTTTAGTATCACAAAATTTCTTTTTTAAATATGTGTATAAAAAATATTTTAGTCGATATCTTTCAAGCGTGACATATAAGGCAACCGGCACTCGAGGTAGGGCACTTAAAAATCTACAATATATTCACTATAATTTACAAATATCAGTAAGCCACTTCGGCCCCCCAAGGCCTATAAGGCTTCATCCCTTGAGAAGTAGGTTGACTATAATTTTGATGATGACTAGTGGAAGCGGGTATTCCAAATGAATTCACTGGGGGTGGATATTGATGGTGGGGACTATACGCTAACGCTGATGAAGTCGTAGTTGTCAAGGGAGTCAACAGTGAAGTTGATGGTGGGGCAAGCCTACTATCCGTAGGTGCCAAGGGGGCTATACTTTGCGCACAAGACGTTGAAACATCATAATGTCCTAGGTCATGGTGCATATTTTGGTGGTGAATCGGAGGCGGCAAGGGGGGAGGTTGATGGGTATTCAACGTAACATGATTAGGAGAGGGTAACGAGTTAATTGTAGGTGGATACGCCTGAGAACTTCCATAAGACCAGGGGGTAGACGCAGCTTGTTTTAAAGCTAATTCCTTTTGAGCGGCACAGCATTGTAGATGCGAGGTGAGACGTAAACGCATAGGGTTTTGGGCATCCATACCTTCAATCCTTTCGAGATAACGTGTGACTTCTCCCAGGCATTCCCTGAAGCCCATGCCATGGTAATCAACCGCATATTTGTGAGGGTCAAAAGCGAAGGAGTCTAGTCCTGAAAAAAAAATTATAGTTATTTAAAAAATAATAATTATTTTTAATTTTTGGGTAGTCAATTCTTAAAAAACATAAATGACGACTGTCGATGTCGTGAGGATAAAAACAACCAGCTTTGCAATTAGTTATTTATTTCACATTTTTCAATTATATCAAAAATGCTACCTATTTTAGGACGGTTCTAATTTTGAACCAAAACAAAACAGAAACAATTTATTCAAATTTCAAACGTAATAATTTCCTAAATAAATATTTTTGTATTATTTTCAAAAAATGTCATCATTCGACGTCAGAATGAACATTCGAGGAATCCACGGTATATTAGTGCGGGTCCGTGATTGCTCAAAATTGAATTATCTTTAAGACTAGGCTCGTATTAGGCGCTGCGCATTACCGCGGCTATGTCGCGACGTCGAATGCAGGACATGGTTTTATAAGAAGTTAAGCGCCCCCTGTAGAAGTTGAGATCTCGACTGCCAGGCAGGCAACCATTAAAAACATGTCCTGTATTCGTCGCTGCTATTTTACTCACTAGTTACTTTCAGAAATACTCTTAAACTTTTCTAAGGTATTCCATTCTATTCCCAATATTCTAAAAAATATATTTTTACGAAAATTCTCGAATTTCAAAAAACTTGTATACCAAAAAAATTCGATTCGGTTCAAGAGAATGCACTGTCTACGACTATTATCAAAAACAATCACCGGATAATAAAATCGGTCTAATTCCCCAATGTAGGGTGTAAAACATACGGTTATGTATACGAAAACCTGTTGCCCTCATTGCTATCAAAACGTTCCCACGAGCCTGGCAAATAGTGCATGCCTTTTAATACGCGCAGCTGGTCTGTCCATCGTCGACATATCGCCACCTATTCCCACGCCACCTTTAACCCTTTTCATTCATTTTCCACCTGCCAATAGTATGCACTTTCTATTTTAAGATAGAAACCAAGATAGATATTTCCATTTAAAATATTACTATTTTTTTTAAACTAAGTAAAATTAGACTGGTAATATTAACAAAATAATTTGGGCCATCTTAGGTAACATACCTATACTCCAGGTCCAAAATGACTGTCAGTGACTCATCGCTTTTATATCGCGAGCAGCGGGTTGTACGAAGTCAGAGAAGTAATTTTGGAGTTATATAGTCTATTCCAGAAAGGTGTAGAGTAATCAAATGGAAAATTTCTTTCCGTTCGGCTCAATTTCTGTGTCGGCCATAGGCGTAGGTAAATTTTGTGCATTAAATTATTTATGATAACTAACCAAAGAAAAAAAGAAGAAGATAATTTGATAAAGCAGAAACTATTAGCTATAGCAAATTTACACAAACATCGTATTATGAAATATGCCCCCCCCCCCCCCCCCCCGCACGCACGCAGTCCATTATGTCATTAAAGAAGAGGAGAAAATGTGGGTTCTTAACCACCTGATCGATCCGTTAATTATAACATCAAGAAGAGATGACAGTTCCTCAGATGCCGAAGAATATTATGATTTTTATAATTTAATTTCTGTATAATGTATTTTTTGTATTTTGTATTTTTTTCATAATGTTTACTAAAAAAAAAGTGTACCTACCTAATACTACGTACTATTGTGCCGATAAAAAACTGGGACAAGAGATTTACAAAAACAATGTAAGAAATACATATCCCCTAGACTATAAAAGGTGTCTAGAGCTAAATAGGAAAAGCATTCAAAATTTAAAAAGTAACCTAGGTTACATAATGGAATGTTTTGTATTTTTCGATACGGGGTGGTTAAATTTGAGAGACATCATATAATATGGATAAAGTAAATTTATTAGATTTTTTTAAAGTCAAATATTTTATAAAATATTATATTTACCATTACCACAAAATAATAAATAAAGCTAATACAGGTAATAAAATACATTTAATAAAAAGAAAAAAATTGCGAACACAAAGTTTGTCAAAACAACACAAAATTAATATTTGGTTATAGAACCATTTCTGTTTATTACTTTTTGGAGCCTTTGTGGCATACTTAAAACTAAGTTTCTACATAATTCGACAGTTATTTCATCCCAAGCTTGATTTATCCTATGACGTAATTCATCCCTGTTTCTAGGTTGAAAATCATGTTTATACATAGATTTGACCATGGCACCCCAAATGTTTTCTATCGGGTTCAAATCGGGACTCTTCGAAGCCCAGGGAAGAACTGCTATGTTATTTTCTTGGAGAAAATTTTGTACAATGCGCGCTGTGTGTATTGGAGCATTATCATGCTGAAATGTGTAATTTTGACCGTATACAGCGTTTACCGATGGTATCATCACTTCGTTTAGTATATTAACGTATACTGCTGCAGTTAGTCTTCCTTCGACGATTTGGCAAAGTCCTGGTCCTCTAGCGCTAATCCAGCCCCAAACATTTATGGAGAAACGCCCACTTTGGTTGGTTTTGTGGGTGTATCTCTCATCATACCGCATGCCGGAAGGCCTATACATCCGAATTCTCCCATTATTGCATGACTGAAAAGTTTTCTCGTCAGAAAATATAACTGTTTCCCGTAAATTTATTTGATTAATATATTCATGTGCAAATTCTAACCTGCCCTGTTTATTTATTTCCGTTAAAAAATTTTTATTGGCAGCACAACGGCTTCGTATATCGGAATTTCGAACCCTGTCTCTAGCGGTATTTGCAGAACCTGGAAAATTGGTCTCTTCTTTTGCCTTGATTGCAGTTTCGAAGGGATGATCCCTTAGATAATTAACCAGTCTTCTATCATGATCATCAGTAGAAATTTTAGGGGGACCAGAACCTGCATTCCTAATAATAGTCCCATGTCTTGCTATTTTTTGTTTTGCCAATAGCACGGTATTCTTGCTTACTCCCAGTTCATCTGCAATATCCCTAATAGCAACACTATCTCGCAACCGACTATAAATAATTGCCTTTTGCTGGGGGGTTAATTGTGGCATATTTACAAATAATATATGATTGTATGTTTGACGAGTCAATCATAAAGTGACAATCTTTATTGACATGCAAATTTTCATGACATTTTACTGGTACCAGGCTTGATGTAAAATTATTCTTAATAGTCTAGGAGAAAATAGAAAAATTTCCTGTCCCAGTTTTTTATCGGCGCGATGGTACATAATGCACTCCCTTGTCACACCATTTTCAGTGTGTGTGAATAGATAACAATAGGCAAAACCCATAAATTGACCCAAAGCCGGGTGGTACTACCTGCACTTGATGAAAATAAATAATTTTACAATGAAATTAATGCCAAAATATGAAAGTGGCTTAATTATTCGTTGGGTCACTCTGTAGTTCCTTTGCATACCTAATGAGCTTTTATTACTCTACACCTTTCTGAAATAGACTATAATTTATAAATTCTGGTTTAACTGTTAAACTTGTAAAAGCGGTTTTACGTTAAAATTTTTGTTATGTTAAAACTGTTTCTTTGGAAATAATCCTATTTAGTTTGTATGTACACATAGTGAGGAAACTATGGGGTAAAGGTGTTTGCCGAATATTTTATTTTAATTACAAATTATCATTTTAATTTATTAGTTTGTTTAGCAATGATTCAATTTTGGATAATTTATAAACAAAAATTTTTAATTGAAAATTTCGTCTGGAACATTATTTTACATTGACAATTTACAAATGTGAGAATAGTGGTAAGTTACAACGTTCCTTTAATAACTGTATTACGTTGTAACTACATGCCGTGTAAGACAAGACTTGA
This sequence comes from Polydrusus cervinus, assembly GCA_935413205.1. Lineage (NCBI taxonomy): Eukaryota > Metazoa > Arthropoda > Insecta > Coleoptera > Curculionidae > Polydrusus > Polydrusus cervinus. Next base: position 4,592,623 of record OW284520.1, read on the forward strand.
TTTTTTTGTTATTTGTAACTATCTAGCCTAGCGAGATAACGAATTTCGAAGAATGGAACCAATTGAAATTTAAAAACTGTATAAAAATATTTTTCAAAGCTAAAAGTCACGATTTCAATTGAACTTTTTTGACACGCGCATTTACTGTCACATACGGCAGTCAGACATTGCTGTCCCTAAATCCTAATTTTGTTTTTAAAAATATTAGTTTTAATAGTTGACTTACCTTTAGCATGTAACATTTTTAAATGATCTACTGTCATTTGCAAAATCTCGGCTTTTTCCAATTTAGCTGAACCCTGCTTTTCAAAGGCACTTGGAACCAGTCTTTTTAATTCTGACAGTGACATGTTTATCCGATCGCGACGTTTCTTCTCAATCACTCCCCTGCGTTTCTTTCGCGACAACATCTGACAACTGTCTGTGTCACCTGGCGAGGTACATCTGAAAAATTGCATTAATTTATTAAAATTTTTTTTTCTTTAAATGTTTTTTTTTTAAACTACCACTAAATTTTCGAAATAATTTTTTTTAAATATGGTACTTTAAATGTATTAAGTATTCTAGATTAAACAGCCCCTGAGAGTTAATTCTGAAACAAGCATTGAACCACAAACCATACATTCACAAATTTGAATAGGTTTATTCGATTTTACAAGGAAATTTTTAAAATAACTTTCGAAACTATTTTTTTTTCAAAAATGTTTTTCCTTTAAATTAATTATGATAATAAAAAAATTTTAAAAATTTTATTGCACATTTTTTACCTTGAAGTCTTGGCAACAAAATGGTCTGATTAATTTTTTTTCATTTAAATTTGCAATATTTATGAAAAATATTTTCTCTAACGTACAGTTTAAAATTTTACAACTAACACAGAGAAGAGTTTAAGCAATAGCAATAGTAAATTCCATATACTTAGAGTTGATATCTGTGTAAAATAATTCAGGAATTTAGCCCCAAATTTAAAAATATTCTTAATTAATTTTTTTTTGATATCTGCTTTCTGTGTTAAATCAGGTAGTATTATTTTTAAAATTTTTACAAAGCAGTAAAATTGAGTAAAAATTAAAAACAGTATTTTTAATAAATTTTACATTTAAGAAAGAAAATTGGAAAAACTAAGCTATTTTTGGATTGACGATCATGCCAAAATTAATTTTGTGTTATGCAGAAAAATTTTTAAAAAATTATATTTGAAAAACTTACTGGTCTTTGGAAGATCCCTCCGAGTAAGCATCGTCACAATCACTTTCCGAGAGAGGCCTCTTGGTGCCCCTCGTCACGGGTTGCCAAGAAGACGTGGGGTTAGAAGACGCCGAGTATCCCCAGTGCAACGGCGGATTTTGAGGCAAAGAATGGTCCATGGTCACTTGTCACAGCCGCTAAGAAAAATTAATAAAAGTCGGAAGCAGTCGCGTGTCAAAACGGCCGTCCGTTGATGCGAGCGCGTGTATCAACGGCCGTTCGTATGTTGAAAGTGTTTTACCCTGTTGATCAACCGGCGGTCTCAGCGCCGTTCGGTCACGTTTTTACCCCCACTTTCATCCCCACCCGGTAGCGGGACATCCACGCGACCGCCTCACCCTCGCGTTTTGGCACCCAATTCACCCTGCAGTGTTGCCGCCTTGCCGGAACAATGGGATAACGGGAGTCGTGTGCTAGTTTTAGGGGTTAAATATACCGTTTTGAACATGATACATTACAAGTCCTTGTATTGTTTACATTTTTTTTTATGTGAACTTGAACTTCATATTTAGCGGAGCCACTATATTTTTCAAAAATTTGTCCAAAAAAGTCGTTTCCTTACTAATTCGACTATGAAAAGAACGAGACAAACATCCATATTGACGCCAGTCCACGAGAATTTTTTTTTTCAGATTAATTTTTAAAAATTGAAAAACGCACCTTTTGAGCTCGGGAGATCGGCTGTAAAAAAATAACGGGATATGATATCCAGTTTTAGTTTGCGCAGAAATCAGTCTATAATATAGCCTATATTTAAATCGATAGCTTTACAGCCAATTTTCGACAATTTTTTTCAAAAACCCTTTGTTATATTTTTCAAAAATTTTGGGACAATATTTTGTCCAAAGAAGTCGCTTCCCTACTAATTCGACTATAAAAAGAACGAGACAAACCTCCAATTCGACGTCAGTCCTCGAGAAATATTTTTATTTCAGATTAATTTTTGAAAATTGACTGACTTGACTTTTTTACATTTTTTCTTCGTAAAGCTGAGTTTTTTGACAAGCAGAGCAAATGCACTTTTTTTCATAAATGTACAATAAAAAAGTTTTCCATTTGTGTAGAAATTTAATTTCTGGGACACGTTGTATAGGTACTTAAAAAGCAATATAATTTAAAAAAATAAATGTCCATCAGTTGTAATTTATTGACATAAACATCAATTAGTTTGAAGAACTCTTAGGACAGAAGGATTATTTAAATTTCAATGCAGTATGAATAAAATCCAAGGTTTATTTTTGTCAATTTGGTTTTTTTTAGAATCAACTGCATTTTTATTGCTCTCTTAGAGGTCGTATGTTTTCTACGTTTTCACATCTTGTATCTACCACGGCATATCAACGCCTGAGAAGGCATTGGGATAAAATGCCTAAAAAAAACGTTATCTACATTTTTAACGATGTTTTAACTAAAAATTTAAGAAGGAATATTAAAGTTTTAGATGTACATCTTAAGTCTTTAATAATACACAAAAGTATTAATACGGCATGGCATAAGGCATGTTTGAAACCGCATTCAGAGCCTATTTTCCTAATAGGCCCCATAGGCCCGGGCCTATGGCCCCGCCCTCGTTTTGAGCGACACTATGTTTATTCAAATAGTTTAAAACAAAACACTTTATTTGCAAAACTGAGATATTGCTTAACTCATAACAAAAAACTCGTAAAAAGTTCCTAAATTATTATATATCGGGTGTTTCAGAATAAGATGCTGATCCTTAACGGTGTGAATCCTTAGGTGATTTTAAGAGGAAAAGTTATCTTGAGAAAAAGCAGTTGCGTACATAATATTTTTCCAAAATGTCTAGTCCAAACCCTTTCAGGACGCCACTGGTTAAAAAAGTTTTCTACACCAAAAAAATGGCTATTGATGCTTAGAGGGCATGTGTGAAAAATTCATAAAAATATCTAGAAAGTTGTTAAGGTTATGATAGAAAAACGATTTTTTTCTTAAAACTTGAACGCCCTGTAGTTCGAAAGTTGATAGGTTAAGGATATATGTTAATTTGAACCTTTCTTCTTAAAATCACCTAAGGATTCGCACCGTTAAGGATCAGCATCTTATTCTGAAACACCCGATATATATATATATACAAATGAAAATTATTTCAAATTAAATGTTTGAAGAAATATTATTCTTCTTCGAGAACCATAAAGAAGCCGCGCGTCACCGACGTACACTTGCAGGTATTTATTCAATCACACGCCTCGACGACGGTGGCGCCTTCTTTATGGTTTCTGGGAAAATATTAAATTTATAAAAATAATAATTTTTTAATGGTCACTTTTGATACCGACTACTGCGGCCCATTTTGTTTTGGCTGGTTACCCTCTCCTGCCTCGCCTGAAATTGTCTCTATGGACGCTAAAGATTAGGGGCCCCGGATTGCCTAACGGTCCCAGGACCCCCTGTAACCAAAAATATGCCCTGACCGCATTTCTTTCGTAGGTATGTACATTTAATTTACAGTAACTTTTGCCACTATACCAAGTTATCGGCAACACCGCTTGCGCCCTATGGTAGTCTATTGCTATCTTCGTTTTCCGTAAGACTTGTTACAATGGAGGCGCGTGTGAGCCCCACTAACCAAATTTTCCCATTCGATTCCGATCTCTGCGCTAATTTCCCAAAGATTGCGTGGGGTTGAGTTGATTAGGTCACCACTACTAATAAGGGTTTTGTCGGGTAGTCGGATGTTAAACAATGGGGTATATAACTTTCGGGCTAGTAATTGGTTTTCCTGGTTTGTTGGTGAGAATTTTTCATGAACTTTAACTAGTTATACTATATATAGGGACAATGCTGCTTGTTTACCGTTAGAGCCCTTAAAACTTCCGCGTTTTTATAAGCTTTTGATTGTAATGTTACGGTAAATTTGTATTCTCTTCGAGTGAAGAATAAAATGAAAGGAAATTTCGTAAGAAATTAGGTAACTGTACATGTGGGATGGGATACAACGGTACATCCCTACACCTGATGGTACAGGTACATAAAGGTGTGAAGGGTAGCTTTGATTAATAACAAAATCTTTAAATACATATTTATTCTGTTTTCCAAGAATGCGATTATAGGTACTTTTTCTTATTGATTATAGATTTTTCACTTTATCTTTCAATTTTCCCATAGGCCCGTTAATGTCCTACGACGTACAGGGTGTAGTAGTGTGACAAAGATATACAACACGGCAGCGACAACCTTTTTATTATACACTTTTCATACCAATAATTTTTTTTTTAAGCTACCTTTGATATTTATTCATAATAATGCAAATAAGTTTTGATGCGTTAGAAATTGCGATAGTTGTAATCAGAACAAATGTTTGATTTTTAATACTGCATCAAATAACATAATAATATACAGGGTTTCCAATGTGAAATAAGAAAACTAAATTGATATAATGTTTGACACTAAACTTTGGACACTCTGTACAATTCGTATTAATCAAACTTGGTTAACGAGACTGTTCGACCATATTTATTAAGTACATTTGTAAAATTTTATTAACGGGGCATTATTTTTATTTTTTATTAATTTTTAAAACTGATTTTTCTTAGTGTTTTTTTTTTTCGCCTATAATACTGAACCGATTTCATTAAAATTTTGAGGGTATGTAAGCAACTATAAGAGGCATCCCAATAAGTAAGAATATTTATGGCATATTAATCTAAAAAAATAGATCCTTATGACGTCATACTTTTTCGGAACCCTGTATGAACAAAAATATTTTCCTGAAATGCGCCCTAGGATACAGGTAAAGTCTGCAAAATATCAAAATCCCAACCTTATTAACTTATTAGCTATAGATGACGTCAGGTGAGGTGCAGGACTCTGAATATTTATTTTTATTTTTTTTAATTTATTTCATACACTGTTTACAGTTTCCCAGTTACAAAACATAATATATTTACGTTACAAGAGCTTCGCGGGAGCTATTCAACAATTTATATGCGGCGTTGACAAACTTTTGACGTTAACAAAAATGCATAACTAACTATGAAAAAATATATATACAATAATTAATCAAGTAATCTCTACAAATCCTTCCCAATTCCCTTTTTATTGCCGATTTTTTTTTGTTGGTCTTGACGAGGTTCGGGTTTTTTTTTCACATATAAGGTCAAGTTATTACAGGAGTTTTTAGCAATAACCCAAGAAGAAAGAAAAACTATTTAATGTAATGTTTAAAAAAGCTCTGATCTGAAAATATTGCTTAGTTTTTACTTTATTTTGTGATAAGAAACATTTAATTTTTACTAATCCTGGCCTATCTTTAAATGACCCCCTATTATACATATTTCACCCTACTTTATTCTTAAACCGACCCTGTGCAGGAGCGGACACACATTTACCGAAGCTCTTTGACTTGATACAAAACCGATTAGTAATTCAAGGGTGGTGCTGAGCTTTGGAGGGAGCAAATGGTCTTTTGCCAGAAGGGTAAGAAACGTGGGAAACAAGAATCTTCAGTCGTCACACCGGCACCGTCACCATCGCCACGCGTTCCTATTGTATTGGGAACCCATTTACTGATTTCGATTTCAAACAAAATAGAAAAAACATTCAAGGTGGGCACCCTTGGGGTAAAATCCGTGCTCGCAATAGTTTTTGTAGCGGGAATTTAAATGGTTTGTGGCTGGCGTGTGGCGGTGTGTGCCATTTTATTTTCAGTTCCAAAAGGCGGCTTTACGGTTCTTTTATGCAAGTTGTCTTGCAGGAATTCGCATTGCGACAATAGAAATTGCACTTGCAGCATTACCAATGTAATAAAATACCAGGTGGTTAGTTATCATAAATAATTTAATGCACAAAATTTACCTGCGCCTATGGCCAACACCGAAATTGAGCCGAACTGGTCGGAATTTCCCATTTTATTACTCTACACTTTTCAGAAAATAGGCTATAGACCATTATAACTTTAGAAAGAGGGACACCGGCTGTATCTTGAGCATGGCCTCTGCTTTGGGTTATAGGGGCCTTAAACTCATTACGCAATCCGTGGCCCCTATAGAGATATAGGGCGTTTATAGAGTCATTTCAGGAGGGGAGGGGAGGGTAACTATTTAAAAGTAGACTTCACTTCTGGTTAGAAGTGATTTCCAAGGTTTGCATTGGCCAAAAAATTACAATGACTTATGAGCTCCTAAATTGTTTAAATCTTTACTTCAAAAATTACGGAAAAGATTGTGGCGTAAGCACCTTTTTGTGTCACCCGGTAGATAGGGCTGTTTCTTTTAGGTATTTTTTATTTAGCTGAGTTAAGAAAAATCTTGGCTTAACTAAGTTTAGGGGGCACCGCGGCAAGGAGGGAGGAGGAGGAACAAATATATAAAAGGAACCTTAGTGTACCTACTGGCTGACTTTGCGTTATTTATTTCATCCCACTTTGTTAGTTTTAGGTTTACACACAATATCAAAAGGCATTTTAAGTATCTTAACTTCATCTATACTTCATTACTCCGACCAGCTATGCCAGAGTCACTCCCGAAATTTAACAAATACATTTTTTTGCTTCAGGAACAGCTGTCTGATGTTCGTCTCTCCTCGTAGAACTTCGTTGAATCCCCGGTGTTAAGTAACTACGGCTTAAGTCAAATTAACTTTTTTACATGGTGGTGCGGCACATTTAAATTCCATCCCCGCACTTAAAATGTCGGGTGACGTTCAGCCTCGGAAAAGAAAAGACAAAAAGAAACAAAAAGGTAAGAAAATCCTGAAAATTTTCTAATTTATTTTTAGATTTCCCGACACAGCATAGATTGGGTACACTCTCGCGTTATTTTTAAGCTTTTGGCACGTTGTTTACTTTTGGTAACTGGATTTTAATAAAACGTGCTACCAAATATTTCAATTAAAAGACCTAAATACATTACTTAGTTTGCTAGTATTGTTGGATAAAAACCTTGTTGTCGTAGAATGGATCATTATTAATAACACTTATGAAACCAGTGGCGTATTTAGGGTGGGGGGGGGGGGGGGGGTGCAGCCACTCTTCCTTATCCTGAGTTTAGAAGCTCGGTGTCTAATTGTAAACTAATTTTTCGTCTTCCTACACCTTTTACTAATATATTCGGCCACATTCCGCTATTTTTTAACAATAACATTTTATCAATAGTCGAATTTTGCTACGTCTGGCAACAGTGTTTCTCAATAGTCATAGTGGCACTAACAACTAAGCTCGAGCTGTCGGCCAAGCCGGCTATGCACCGTACTTGAGTTGCACCGTTAGTTTGTTGAAAACGACTGTTTTTGTTGTAGAAGATGATGGTTACAGTCCCCTAAGCGAAGATGTAAATATTCACGTGCACAAAGAGGGAGGCACAGGAGGCAATATCTGCGCAAAAATTGTTTTTTTCTTTCTTTTTTCGGCTCTTATAGTACTTATTGGCCTAATTATAAAAGAAAATCAAGGACTTTCTGAACGTAAGTATATAATAAAAAACATTACAGGCAGTTTTTATACACGCATGTTTTTAAGTGCAAATAAAGCATCTTTAAATTTCAAAAGCAGAATAATAACGAAACAATGTTAAAAACCAACAACCTCTTTTTGGATCGGGGACTTAAAAATTTTATCCTTGGTTCATTCATCACTTTTTAGTTGATGAATACGAATCTGAATCCCGATACTCTCAAATATTTGAAGGATGGATAGATAAAAGTATAGATGAACACGAAGATAATCATTCGCCCGAATTGTCACATGAACATGACGACCATGATTTAGACGAAGATGATCACTCTCAATCTGAAGAGGACATTTTAGATGAAACCGAGGAAGAACAATCTGACGAAAGCAATGTGGAAGACGATGATGAGCAGGACGAAGATGAAGACTCTGGAACTAAGTCTGACGAGGAAACAAACGAGGCTAGTGAAGAAGACGACGAAGTACCCGCATCTGAAGAAGACAATACCGTTGAGGAAGACACTGAAGAAGTGTACGAACAATCTGAATCGCGAGAAAAAGACAAAGATGAGACTGAGGAAGATGATAATGTGAGCGAAGCGAACAAATATGATTATGTCGATGACGATGAAGATACGAAAGAAAGATATACTAAAAAGAGAAGCATAAAGGATGATAATGACGAAGATAGTAAAGAAGATAAAATTGTCGATAAAAGTGATGAAGATGTCAAACCTACTATGTCAAAGAAAGATGTATCAACGGAGTCTTTAGAAGATATTAAAGAAGCATCTAAGGAGGTAGGTAAATGTCTACAATATGAGTATAGGAATATGATACGTATTATATTATTTTCTAATTCCCCACAAAATGCTACGCTTATTTTAAATAAAATGTCATATGTCTAAATTTAATTGTTTTTGAGATATTGAAGTTTAAAATATGGCATTTTTTGACAGGCTGTAACATTGGAGCGGTTCATCTTAGAGGAAAGTGGGTTTCACCTCCCTATCATAGCTTTTTATTCTCTAACTAAAAGTTACAAGTTCCGGTTTAACATGTTTTTACAGTTTAACATGTTAAACCGGAAGTTGTGCTATTTAGATAGAGAATAAAAATCTAAGATAGGCGGATGAAAAAAGATGGAATTTTTCTCTAAAATGAACCGTTCCAATGTTACAGCCGGTCTGAAAGTGACATATTTTAAACGTCAGAACTATGATGTTTAGACAAAATTAATACATTAGAAGAAATTGTATCATTTAACCGATTTAGTTGTCATACGTACGTATGTCGATATTAAACATCAATATTATTTTAGGTAGAAGATGAAGAGGAAATCATAAAAGAAGCGGTACTTAAGGAGGAACCAAAGGAGGAAATAGAAAGTGAACCTGCACCCCCAAGTTCTGGTCGTAAGTACCTAGTATTTATTTCTGGTTAAAAAATGTGATTTAAAAAAAAATCCTGTTGGTACTTGCATTTTCTTAGAGGAACTGGCAACTGGCCCCCTGTTAAAAATTATGTAGTTCAGGTCAGAAGAAGGAATTTTGTCTATGAGGGCACCTCCGCCGTACAGGGGGAGAGGGGAGGGGACTGGATGGGCTGAAAATAAATTAGTGTTTCACTAATAAACATTTTTTTTAATATAGCAGCATTTGAACTACTTGATATTATCCGAAACCAGAAATCAGGATTGTTAGATATTTTAGGAACATATAAGTAGGTTATATTTATTTATAAGTAGGGATAAACGGTGTTTTCGAAATTATCGATACAGCGGACCTTGTTTTTGTTTCGATATTTGTAGGACACCGATATAGTAGTGATTCGAACCGTAGCGTTTTTTGGAAAAATTATTTTAGAAAGTGCTCGGTATTATAGTCTATTTCAGAAAGGTGTAGATTTTATTCCAATTTTTTTTTATTTTCATTGAGTGCAGGTAGTACCACTCAGGTTTCGGTCAATTTATGGGTTTTGCCTATTGTTATCCATTAACAAACACTGAAAATGGTGTGACAAAGGCATGCATTATGTATAAAGTATTAGGTACACTTATTTTTTATTAAACATTATTAAAAAAATAGAAAATACATTATACAGAAATTAAATTATAAAAAATCATAATATTCTTCTTCATCTGAGGAACTGTCATCTCCTCTTGACGTTATAATTAACGGGTCGATGGTCCGATCGATGAGGTCAAGATCCCACATTTTCTCCTTTTCATTAATGACATGATGGACTGCTTTTCGCCAGTTCTCTGGTGCCACTTCCTTAATGGCTTGATTAAACAGTAGCTTAACGTCTTTCATTTTTGAATGTCGTGTTGTGTCTTGCCACAAATCCTTTCACTTGCGCCCATATAAGTTCTGTAGGATTTCGGACGCAATGATATTTAATTACACTGCGTTTTTCAGCTATATCTTTCACCGCATATTTCATAAAACGATGTTTGTGTAAATTGGCTATAGCTAATAGTTCCTTCTTTATCAAATTATCTTTTTTTTCTTATTTGGTTAGTTATCATAAATAATTTGATGCACAAAATTTACCTGCGCCTATGACCAATACCGAAATTGAGCCAAACTGGACGAAATTTCCCATTTTATTAGTCTACACCTTTCTGAAATAGACTATAGAGAATTTATTCCATTTTTAGTTTCTATACTGTACTTTAAATCGCATTACAACTGTTATTCTTCAATTTAGTAGGTATTCAACTTGTTCATTGATATTTTATTTTATATTTTCGTAAATATAACTATGTAAGTCAGGAAATGCAACTTTAAATTTATTTTCGCGAATGTATGAGTCGGCAATTTACGCCCCTTCATAGAACTTGAAGATACATATTAAATTAAATACCTTCTGAAAGAAATCAACATGAAAATATATACACTCTATTTATTTAAATATTGTTATACTGGCCGGTATGGAAATGACTCATTTTTAACTAAATCTTAATACACATTGGAAAAAAATATTTTTAAATATTGCTTTACTAAAAAAAGCGAAAAAAATTACCATTTATCTTTTGAAATTTATGGTTCACCGCTACTGTTTTGGAGTAGGTTCCTGTCGATGCACGTAGACTGATTTTAGTAATGCTTACCTAACTTTTTAGATCGTCGATTAAAGAAAAATGTATGGAGTGTTCTGGAACACCCAACCAGTCATCCATTTAAATTGTAATTTCTGTACCACCCTGTATATGTGTCATAAATAAGATATTTTTTATTATTTGCTTTTGATTATTGATTCTGCAAAAGGAAATTCAGTTTCAAAATTTTCACCTTCGGCTCTATATAGTCCATTTTAAAATCTAGACAATATAAATTAATGGGTTTTTAACAAAATTTTGATTTTGTCCCTATTGTATAGAGCAAGCATAAATACAATTTTCTGCGGTTTCAGTTTAAAATTCTTCAATCGTTTACTGAGAAAAAAATAGGCTCTGTAATAAAAACACGCGAAACTACTTACTGACGTCACAACAATTTCAAGCAATGGCAGTGGCCAAATAAACGATGTACTCCTACTTGACTGATGTCTCGAGTCTGGTCTGTTTCTAAACTGTCTATTTAGGTTGTCGAAACAAAGATAATAATATAATTGGTCCCAGGACTGGCAAATAAAAGAATTGCGCGGTTGATAGGATGACGTACATCTATTCTCATCGTATGTTTGTAAAATGCCTGCTTTCGCGCCGTTTTTCTAATTATTTTTGGACAAGGTTGTGATACTGTAGGAAGATTTTTATTATTGAGATATATTTTTAATAGGTTTTAGTTCAGAATGTTAGTAAATATAATAAATTTGATCCTAGTAAAAAAGCCTATTATGAAATCAGTCAAGGTCCAAATTGGGCACTTTCGTACCTTCAATTTGATTATAAAATGAACCCACAAGAAGGAAAATGTGGTAAACATGGTCTACTGATAAACAAACTAACTATAAATATGCCAAAATTTCAGTTTTTATATAAGATGATTTCCGAACGCAGCACACAAACGAACAGCAACAACCAAATTATTGATTCCGCAAGAATTGTATTCATTCATGTTTTATTCATAGTACGGGAGACTATAATACTATAAATTAACATTAGTATTTTTGCAGTGGCTACAAAAATTGGTGTAGGAGTAGCCCTTTTGGTGGTAGCCTACAATGTCTTCTTTAGAAAAAGGACTCCCGGTCAGTAATTGCATGATGTTTGTATATTTCGATAATTTGATGTTGATTTGCCCTGCTTTCAACTACTCTTTGCAACTAACATTGCATTTCCTGGTATTTACACTATAATAATGTCTATATTTAAAAATCTATTCGCAATAAGGTTTCATTGGACGATTTATAATAGGTCTCGTGTTCTTGCCTGATATACTAACTGATCATATTGCTTATACAGGGTCGTTTTTATGTATGTAAACGGTCGATTATTTCTTAAAGTAAGATATAACGTAGGCATACACGAGTCTATTTCAGAAAGGTGTAGAGTAATAAAAGTAAAAAAATACATTATACAGAAATTAAATTATAAAAATCTTAATATTCTTCGTCATCTGAGGAACGTTATAATTAACGGGTCGACGGTCCGACCGATTAGGCGGTCAAGATCCCACCTTTGTTCCTCTCTTTAATGACATGATGGACTGCTTTTCGCCAGTTCTTTGGTGTCACTTCCTTAATGGCTTGATCAAACAGTAGCTTAACTCCTTTCACTTTGAATGTCGTGTTGTGTCTTGTTAGAAATCCTTTCACTTGCGCCCATATAAGTTTTTAGGATTTATTTCCCAACGATATGGCGATGTGCGCAGCACAGTTACACCATGTGTTTCAGCTATATCTTCCACGGCGTATTTCATAAAACGATGTTTGTGTAAATTCGCTATAGCGAATAGTTCCTTCTTTATCAAATTATCTTCTTTTTTTTTCTTTGGTTAGTTATCATAATTTATTTGATGCACAAAATTTACCTGCGGCTATGGCACACCCCTGAAATTGAGCCGAACTGGACGGAATTTCCCATTTTATTACTCTACACCTTTTTCAGAGAGACTATAACAACTTTTTTTATAATTTGGCAAATAATTGTAAATTATGTATTTTTAAAGTGCTTGCAAGCACATTTCCAAAGTGCTTGAAGCTGTGCCCAGCTCTGCTTCCATCGACATACTCATGTGCCACTTTGTATTTATAATTAACAATAATGTTAACTTTTCTATGTACTAACTACCAAAAACTTTTATATACAATTCGAGCAACTAAGTTTATAATTCTTATTAAAATTCCCTAGAAAAACCTTTAATTAGAACCATCAGCGAAAAGGAACCAACCCCAGATCTTTCAAGAAGAAATACCCTCGTACCTCCATTAAGTCTTCAGGAGGTTGAAGCCGACTTACCCGAAATTGAAGGAGAAGAAGAAGGTAATCAGATTCAGAAATTTATGTAACGTATGTAGTATTGGCAATATGTAGCAAATTTTGCGAAGGGAAGAAATTCTCGCCTGATAGACTAGTAAGCGGCACAATGCTTGTCGGGTTATTTTATCTGATCGCCTTCCTTTATTGCGGGGTATTTTAATTTAGTAATATTTTAAAATTAATAAGATAATTTTGGATAAATCTCTTTTAAAATTAAAATGTTATTCTATACATTCATTTTAAAATAATCCTAGAATACTCTGAAGAAGACTATAGCGACGAGGACAGCCGAAGTGAACACCGATCAGCACGAGAAGAATATCAAGATCTCAGTTCTAATTACAAACGATCATTACAAAAAGATAATGCCGATGCGAATAAAAATCTTGAAGACGATATTTTGGAACCAGACGATGATATCAATGAAGAGGAACTTGAAGAAGAAGAGGAATTGGAAGGAGAAGAATTGGAGGACGAAGAAATTGAGGACGAGTACGATAAGTACGACGAGGACGAAGACGAAGAATTGCTAAAGCGACTTGAAGCGAAATACGGAAAGTTGGGCAGAGGTACACGGAATTTCTGCGATTTGAGTTTTGTAAAGTAGCAAGAATTTGACACTCTTTTAGGCTTCATATAATAAATGATTGGGTAATATATTCGGTGAAATTGATTGTATATGGTAAAATATGGTTAGGGAAGATCTTATAATTTATTTATTTACACGTCATTTTTAAATGGGTAATAAAGTAGGTTTTAACAATCCTGATTTCTGTAATGTATAGTTTAATCATGCCCAATTGGGTCCATTTCAAAATATTTCATTATTCAAAAAAATCATCATTTAAAAAATAATAACTTTGACACCCTGTGTTTTGGAAAATATGAATTTTTGGAGAAAAATAGAATGGGTTTAGATCCTCATATTTAAACCCGAGGAATTTGTGCTAGCGTTTTGTACAGACCTTTTAGAAACAACCTGTATAGACTGAAACGTAGAATTAAACCTGAATTACCTTTTAATTTGGCAAACATGTCATAAGATAAGTCAAGTATATTTTTTAGACGTTAATGTGGGCGAAGAAGCAGAATCTGATTCGGATAAGGAAGATTATGAACATTCAAATATTACTAATAAAGACGATTTTAAAATAAAGGCAGACATCGATGCGGCACAAGAACATCTAGATAAGGTAGGTAATTAAAAGTTTTTAATAATATTTTGGATCTGTTATACTGTTAAATTTTCAATTCGCTAGACCTAAAAACATTGTTTTTTGTGTAATATTAGAACTGGATATAGGGGGCTCTGCCTTAGGGACTCTACTAGCTGGTATCAAAATTTTATAACCTTAACAAAAAAATTTTACCAAAAGGAACTAAAAGAGAAGTTCAATTTTCTAGCCAGAATATGAAAACCAATAATTATTTTTCACAGATCCTTGTTTTCTTCCAACTATTTCGGCAACATGGTTAAAAGTTAAACCGCTCTGATAGCTTTCTAACAGGTTTACATTTTAAATGAAACTGAAAACTGATAGTTAACTATTCGTTAGTTAGGTACTATAGTTGGAACGCATTTAGGTCCTCTAGATCAATCTCCTAGTAACTTTACCAGCCAGATAATTTCTATGGAAACAATTGTCTCAACAATGGTTTCTTTGGAAATTATCTTGTTGGAAAAGTTACCATTAGATGGGTCTAGTGGACTTAAGCTATTGGCTGCTGCGCAGAATGCTGACTATTTCCAGCTGTTCCTAGCATCTCTTCTTTGTTCCTGCCTTTCTTCACATCTGCAGTTATTTATTACATTGCCTTTTGTCTCAAATTTCTTGATAGTCCTTTTGACTGTAGATTTTGCAGGTATCGGTCTATTCGGATACAGAGCAGCAAACATGTCTGACACATTTTGATAACTATTTCCTTGATAATACCATTTAATCATCAATATTTTTTCTGCAGAAGTGTAATTCATGGCTAATATTTTCGATGTACGAGTTTTTATAACAATAAAGCACACATTTCAAAATGACAACTTTATTTGACAGTCATCTTTTACCTTGACTGGTGCCCGCAAATACGGGGCCATAAAAAGGAGAAATAGTTAAAAAGAAATCGGCGATAACCCGTAAACGGGCTCATCAAAAATATCTAAAGTTATTCTTTTGAATGTGGGCTTTAGTGCTCTTTAATAAACCTAAATAGAATTTTTCTCTAAAATAATTAGGGAAGCCAATAATTGACCCCATTTAAAATTACATGGGATTTCCTATGTCACGCTCGACAATGCAACACCCGGTATGTCATCGTTGCTTATATATAAATATAATAGCTCTTTACTCTTAGTCTGTGTTCTCTTATATTTATAAATGTTGCTTATTTTTCAGAATACATAAAACCAAATGTACAAAATACCCCTACAAGAATTCCCTAATAAAGCTAAAACAGCTTTTGCTAATAATTTTACTGTTTTTCGTTTCCTTTTAGAATTATTAGTCCCGTGTGTTTTTTTTTCCTATAAGGAATGTTTTTGTGTTTAGTGTTAAAGAGTGCATTTGAAAAATATTTTGGTACAATATTATTTAAAAATGCTGCAAATGTATAATTTTATTTTAGTTGTATTAAACTATTGTTTGATCAATTTTTATTAACAATCCGCACCTCTGTTAATAAAAATTGATCACTGTATATGAGTAGGAATAAGTCATATTACAAAACTGTATTAATAAATTTAAAACCAACATTTTTTTTTATTTATTTTTATAAATACTGTTTTCTAAATTATGTTGTTTTTTTGCTACTTTTAATATATTATTATACAGGGTGATTCCTAAGTTGATACTTCTGTTTTAGCTGTGTATAGAAGGCGCTAAAATAAACAACATTTTCAAATACCTTTTTTCACAAATTAGGTACTTACATTCATTTATTACACTATGAATCAAATACGGTCCGGCCTAACTTGCCCGTTAAATAACACTAAGCAAACTTCTGGATGTAGGATGAGCCCGCAAGGGAAAGCGTTCTGCGTATAATCTCGAAGCAGCAGCCGCACTTTGACAACACTCACCGTATACTAGCACCATATCTACTAGTTCATTGTTTTAAAATTTTACCATTTTGACGTGTCACCAATTTAAAATTGCATGACTGAGAAACAATATAAAGTATAGCAGGCTACGTTTTTATGACCAGGCCCGCACTTAGATTTTTTACTACTGTATCTCGTCTATCTTTAAGTTTTTTGAAAAAAGGTATTTGAAAATGTTGTTTATTTTAATGCCTTCTATACACAGCCAAAAAAGAAGTATCAACTTAGGAATCACCCTGTATAGTGTTTGAAATGTTAATTTCCTAACCTTTTTGTTATTAAAAATTTGGTTTTGAAAAAATATTATTTCCGCACAGAAAGAGAGAAACATGAAACACTATACCTGGCTAGAGTATTAGTTTATTAAATTAATCTAAAAATATCAATTAAGTATCTACGAAAAAAAAATTTTTTGGGGTTTTTCACATACGATTTGATATGCAACGTTTGTATTTAAATAAGAAAAAAAAAGATTTCTTAAAAACGACTGAATATTGACATGGAGGATATTTTTAACGATATGAAAAACTCATCCTGAGATTCGCAGATATATTTTTAATTTAACGAGAAATAGGACACATAATAAAGTCTCTCTGCCTCAGCCCTCAGCTATAACTATACCTAGGCTAATTTTTAATTAATTAAATTCAGTACTTTTTGAAGTATTTGCAATATTGCAGATTGCAGCCCTTTTTGACACGCTGTATAAACGAAGATCGTAAAATTTATTAAGAAAAATGTTTAATTCACTTATTGAAACCTCGTTTTACAACCTGATTTTTTTTTATACCTACCAACAATCCTATAAACGAGATTAACCAAACTTAGGTTTTTACTAACCCCAATGTTCTCCTTTAATCAGAACGCTGCTTATGCTAACAAAATGTTTGAAGCACTCCTTGTCAAACACCCCCTCTCCCCTCGAATATTATATGGAAAAGCTACAACTCTGGATATTTTGGCAGAAGAAAAACAAAGTAATGAGCTATTGCAAGAAGCCTTGGACTATTACATGAAGGCCTTGAATGTCCCAGATGTACCAGATCAGTTGTTTGTGCTTGTAGCCGAAAGATATATTGATCGTGCACGATTTATAGGTAAAATATACATTTTGACAGATCGTGACTAATAGCATTGTTACTTAACTGCTCTCAGGCGTTCCTAGTGTTCAGTTGTCAAAGTCGAATGATCCCACTCACTCGCTTTAAGTTGTACATTCGATGAAATCTTACTCTTCTACTTCGATCTTAATTTTTTTACGGAATAGAGACTGCGCCTACGCAGTTACACAACTAACCACCATTTTTCTTTTAAATCGGCAACGGTGTTGATTACGTTTTCTTCGTTACTTATTTTGCCATATCTCAAATTTTCAGGAGAAATCGTACGTACACCAAAAAAAAATTTCAAAGACATCAATTTTCATAAAAATGTGTTTACATTGAAAAACGACCATGTTTTTCTACGTGTATGATCTTCGAGACGTTTTGGGTTAGATTCCCTGCACGTCGCTAAACAAACATTTTTAGTTGATTTTAATACATATCAGTATACATCAACGTATATTTAAAATTATTACTGCTAGATGTTCAGAGGTCTCTATCTAATTCCTGCAGATGTCGCAATATGTCGACGACGTAATTCGATAAAAGATAAAATATATCCTAATGACCAGTGGTAGTGAATGAGTTCCCCTTTTAACATCCTCTTCGGTTTTGCAGCGTAGGAGATTCCAAACTGTATACAATTAACATAAAATTGAATAAGTTATATGGCTGTTGGTTGAGACAATCTAAGGGTCTCCGTAGTGCAATTGGTTAGATCGTACATGTAATAATTCCCAGCGAAGGCATACAACTTTTTCAATTTTAAAAATTTTGTCTGCTAGTCGCTAGATCTTTTCAGGTTATTTTGACCCTCTTCGTTATGTCACTAATAAAAATGACATTTTAGGAAAGTATCAGAAAGCAATATCAGCCCATTGGCAGTTGATTGAACGATTTCCAGACAACTCTACTTATCTTAACAATTTGGCAGTGACTTATTTAACTATTAATTTGTAAGTATTACTGTAAGTGTACAAAATCGACAATGGCCAGCCATTATTAATCTTGACTCTCTTTATGAGTTTTTAAACATTTTAAAATAGGGTTATTACATGGCATAAAATCACATCCCAATCATGAGCGCCCATAGAGAGGGGCTAGGTGGGGCAATTGCTCCCGGGTTCTGGGAAAGGGTATAGATATACTCGGTCAACTTTCAACAAGAACGGCGGGGGCAGTTTTTTTGACTTCAACAAAAATTTAGTTAAAAAGACGCAATTGCTTATATACAGGGTGATTCCTAAGTTGATACTCGTTTTTTAGCTGTGTATAGAAGGCACTAAAATAAACAACATTTTCAAATACCTTTTTTCAAAAAACTCAAAAATAAGGTACTCATACGCATTCATTTATTACACTACGAATCAAATAGGGTCCTGCCTAACTTGCCCGTTGAATAACATTAATAAAACTTCTGGGTGTAGGATGAGCCCACAAGAGAAAGCGGTCTGCATATAATCTCGAAGCAGCAGCGGCCCTTTGACGACACTTATCGTAAATTAGCACCATATCTACTAGTTCATTGTTTTAAAATGTTACCATTTTCACGTGTCCCCAATTTAAAATGAACTTGCTTCAGAAAAACACACCACAGCGGATTGCCAAATAACTGACCATCAACCCGTAAATTGCATGACTGATAATACAAACAACATAAAGTATAGCAGGCTACGTTTTGATGACTAGGCCCGGTTTTTAGATTTTTTACTTCTGTATCACGCCTATTTTTAAGTTTTTTGAAAAAAGGTATTTGAAAATGTTGTTTATTTTAATGCCTTCTATACACAGCTAAAAAAGAAGTATCAACTTAGGAATCACCCTGTACATGTAACTTTTTAGAATTGAAGAATCAAGATCAGTCCTAAAAAGGGTTCTTTCAAGATGGCCGAATGATGGATTTGCTTTGGTACATTACGGATTTATACTAAAAACAACTGATAATAATTTGGAAGAATCTGTTGAATACATGAAAAAAGGACTCGACACTAAAGATCCTGGTGTCATTGATGGGAGATTCTATTTTCATTTAGGCGATGCTTTAACTCGTCTGAATAAAAACGAACAAGCTATGAAAGTAAGTAAAAAAAATAGTGCCAAGCAAAAGCATAAACGTCTTCACCTCAAAAATAGTACGGTAAGGGTGATATGTGAGTATGTGTTTTATTATCAGTGTATTCGTATCCGTAAATATAACCTAGTAATATTTTAGTTGTATGAAGAAGGTGTACAAGAAAAAGTATTCATGTCAAAATACCAAAGGTCCCTTTATAATGTGCCAAGACTTGCTGCCAAACCTTGGTGGGAGCCCTCAGATATTCCTGCTTACCAAGAATTATTTCTCGCCTTAAAGGACAATTGGCACAAAATTAGAAATGAAGGACTATCCGCTCTTAACGATCTAGGATACTTTCGAGATGAAGCCGAGAATCTTAAGGATACGGGTACGTGGAAACAACTGGAACTGTTTGCTCGAGGGCAAAAGTTTGTCAAAAACTGTGCCAAAAGCCCTGTTACTTGTGGCATTATTCAAAGTTTTCCAGAAGCAAGACATTGCAGACGAGGACAAACCAAATTCAGTGTAATGCATGCTAGAACGCACGTTTGGCCTCATTGTGGGCCGACGAATTGTAGACTGAGGATACATTTAGGATTAAAAGTTCCACCTAATACTTTTATCAGAGTTGCAGAAGAGACAAGGTAAGGGCAAGTTTAGAAAAAAGGATTGATGGCCAGACTAATGCAAAGTCTCATTTAGTGTATACGCAGATCCTACTTGATCATTACGACTGATACGAATGATATAAATTCTCTATCATTCTCGGAACTGTCTTGCTTCTAATGAAAATTTACATAAGTCTGGCCATTAATCCTTAAACTTTGACCTTACACGATCAATTTTACTGTCATTTTCTTATCAAGAGTGTAATTAGTTTGAATGACCGTATAGAGTCTGCAATACGCCTTATCAACATTTATTTTTATGTTTCAGAAGTTGGAAAGAAGGCGATATAATAATATTTGATGATAGTTTCGAACATGAAGTATGGCATAATGGAAGTGATGTTAGACTCGTTTTGATTGTTGATGTTTGGCATCCAGAATTAACGAATGCAGAACAGAAAAGTCTTTCATCTATTTAAGTTACCCATACAAATAAATTGTAACGAAATCTCGTAGATATCTATTTTTAGATATTTTTGTACATTTCTCCGCGTGTACAGTACGCTACGTAAAAAATACATTACTTAAACCCCCTATAAAAGATTTGTTAGTGTTTATGTCCAAACTGAGAAACAGTCCTCTCTAACACACCGCAAATAAACAATTAATTTATTAAATAGCCTGCACCCTGGAGAGCTAAACAAGTAGGTGGATCAAAATGACATCTAAATTCGCCCTTGCGCGCGATCTAGTGACTTTTCTGCGTGGAATTATAATATCTGGAGACGGGCCGGCATTAGTTGTGCTCGGATTATAGTGTCGGGTCCAATGATCGGATTATATTCATCAGCTTATTTGGCTGTTGCGAAAAAGGTAAATGAGATAATTCCGGTATTTTTAAATAATATAATTTCTGACGAGTTAAGGGGCTAATTTTAAATGCTATAGCCCCGTGGTCCCTTAAGACGAGCCGCCACTCTTGGAATTAATACTAAGCCTTGGACTATTATTAAAATAAAGAAAATTCTGTGCATTTAGTAAAATAAATATTTATTTATTGTGCTAGTAATAAATATGTTATTATACATTGGGAAGTTAAAATTAACAGGGTAACAATAATAATTAGTAGAATTTAACAAATACCTTGAAAACAATACATTTAGAAAAAAATACTACATATCTACAAATAATTATAATGCAATTCATGTTATTTATATGTAATTATGTATACATACTAAATCTAATACTAATACCATGTGTTTTGTTAAAAATTTTAAAATGATTACACGGAAATTTTTGACAAGGAATCTATACCACCGTACCTCGCGAAAACTTATCAGGTTTTTTTGATCTTATTTATTTTTAACTTGTAAAGTAAAAACCACGTTTTAAATATTTTTCTAAGTGTAGCAATTCTAGTGATAAGTTCGGAATAAAAATTAAAAATGAATTCAGGGGGCACCGTTTGTAATATTAATGGAAAATAAGAAATTAACATAAATAGCCGCAATATTTCTATTTTTATGTTCTGCATGGCGGATGATATAATTTGAAACTATAGAATACATTTTCTTTTTTTGAAAAAAAAAAAATCATCCGCCAAACTAGAAGTTCTTGTGAACGCCTTTATAAAATGTTTGTATTAAATTTTCAATTAGACAAGCCAGGAAACGATGCCGTGTTTCAGGCTGGTATGGAAGGCCCTTAAGACGATACTATCCGTTACATAACTACAATATAAATCGTTATTGAATAAGTAAAAAAAAATGTTTTGTTAAAAATCACTAAAGCTGCAACTTACTTACGAAACAGTGTCGCGCGGCGGACTACATTCACAATAGAACGTTCCTTTTTAAAATAGGGGTTTGCACGGTATCATAAGGTATTTTCACTTGTGCATTTTAGACTTGTAAAAATGGGTAATGGGAAATGTTTCAGCTTTATTAATCACTTTCACGACGGGTACAGGTTCTGCATATTCTGTGATATTTATAATTTATAACAAATGTATACCTTTGCAAGTACGTAATAGGCTTTTAGCAATATATCACAAAAACAGAATACTTAAAAAACTCGGCTTAGGTAATGTTGAACACTACATGAAGCAAATTATACATACATACAGCTGCTACAAATTCGTGTGCTTGCATGGGGATATCGAAAACGTATTTTGAGGCTTAACAATTTGGTAAAAGAAAATTTGTAAATATTCCGAATACCTTCGGAGATTTCCGAAAAAAAAGTCGAAATTTTCTGTTTTGGTTTTTAATTTTTTGCGCCTTAATTTTTAACTCTGAGAAAAATTAAAAAATACTTTTTCATAGCTGTTTTTTTGTTCTACAAAATGGCATTACTAGTTTCCAGATGTAGTATTTCGTTCTTTGGATACCACCGTCAAGTCAATTTTTTTAAATACGGACCTGGAATTTTATATACAGTTTTAGGGACTTATAAACTTAAGAACCGTAACAATTTAAAATTCCAACGTGTTGCCGCCAATTAACACATAATTTTTTAAATTATCCTTTCTGTACCATTACGGCCCTGGCAATTATTTTTAGAATTACTTAAATATCAAAATTACATTACAGAAAGCTGCCAGGGCCGTAATGGCACAGAAAAGAATTTGAAAAATCATGTGTTAATTGGTGACGAAACGTTGGAATTTTAAATAACTTTTAAATTGTTTTATGTCCCTAAAACTGTATTTAAAATTCCAGGTTGGTATTTTTAAAAAAATGAACTTGCCGGTGGTATCCAAAGAACGAAATACTACATTTGGAAATTAATAATGCCATTTTGTAGAATATAAAAACGGCTACAAAAAAGTGTTTTTAAATTTTTCCCCTAGTTAAAAATTAAGGCGAAAAAAATTAAACCCAAAACTGAAAATTTCGATTCTTTTTTTGGGATATCTCCGAAGGTATTCGGAATATTTACAAATTTTTTATCTCAAATTATTAAGCCCTAGAATACGCAACTTTGCCTCAATTTAACCATCTGCGTATTTCTTACTGTCTTCGAAATCCCCATGTACGCACATGAATTTGTAGGACCCCGTATTTTCTCATAAAATTAGAACAAAAAACTAACAAATAAAATTTGCACATAAAATAAACAAATAAAATTTAACTTATAAATTAATGTTTTACTAAAATATCAGTATGATTGCAAGGTAATCAAGAAATTTGGCCTTCAGCTACAAAGCTATCAAAAATAACATCTCTCTACACAATCACGTGCAGTATCTTGGACAAATGAACTTTTTTTTTTTAATTGGTACCAATTAATTAAATGACTGAGGTGGAAATACAATTAAGCGACTGGGAATAGAAGAGAGGAGGGCTGCCCTGTTGCTAAAATTTGGGAAATTACAAGGAACACATTGAACCTTCTAATACATTATGAAATTAAAGTTTCTTTAAACTTCGTTACTTTTAACGAATAAAGTATATCTACACTACTTCGAGTCCAATTTTTTTTTAAGTTCAGTAATAAATTTAATTTATTATATTTACATCAATAATTATCAGTTAATATTTTAACTACCTAATTTTCACAGAAGCTGCAACTCGAAAAAAGCGACAACAGCCCTGGGCTGCAAATAAACAACTAAATTATCAAATAGCCAGCGAGCCGATCGATTAGATGGCCCAAATTTACATCAAAAATCACCGCCGTGAGATTTCATTACCTCATTTGACCTTTCTGCATGGTATTGTAATAACTAGAGACGGGCAGATGTTAAGCGAGTTCGGTTTTTACCTCGCAAATGAGACGAGAGCGATGAAATTTTTAGATCATGTGATCACGGAGAATTCAGACGACTTCGTACTTACCGAACGATCTTGATGGTTTTTATTTTATTTTATAACCTAAGAATTTTGTAAAGTTGTATGTAAACAAGTTTAAACAAAAAATTTGGTCGGATTCATATCATATTATTTGTAAAGTGCAATAAAAATAATCTTAGGGAATTTCACCAAAGGTAAGGTTATCTTCATCCCTCAAACAACGCCAACGGTTAGATTTTAAATATTCTCGCTTTTCGAAAATTTCATTTTTAAAATCTGTCGAAAATCTCCGACGAAAAATATGTACTTCCATTTACTCGTCGATGTGAAAAACGAACGGGCGCGGAGTAATCTGATGGTAAGACCGAACTCGCTTATATTAATGCTCGGCTTATAGTCTGGGGTCTGATGATCGGAAAATTACTTGAAAATTGATTAAGAGGAAAGTAAATGAGATCATTTATATTTATACACACGACATCAATAGAAAATGTAAGTATTTTTAAATGTTAAATAATAAAATTTCTTACGGTTGGAGAGGCTGATTTATTGTGGTAGTGGCTCCTTAGGACAAGCCGCCACTGGTTCTGATCACAGCGCTTTGGGTGCTGCTAAAGAACTGTGTTGAAACTAAGCATTTTAAAGTAAAAAATACCCCGTCCAAATTCCTCGGTCCTTTTTTAGATAAGATGATAACTTGCGATCATTAATAATTTTAAATTTAACTAAAAACACGAATAAGTGTTGGCTAAGTCAGTAGTCTCCTTATTGGGCTTAAGAGGAAACATTATTAAATAATATATTAATCAAATATTGTCTATTGTAAGACTAGAGCACCTTTTTTGTAAAGCAATAGGAAGAGCATGAAAATAGAAAAAATGTTAACAAATTAGTACATCTAGTGAGAGTGTCGACGAGAAAGACCGGTTATGTTAGTGAGAAAAAAATACATATTATTGATATTTGAATTATTTTTTTCCTAAAATTTGTTGACATTTTATATTACAAATGCCAATAAAGACACCTGTCTATTAGTACAATTGTATAGATTTCCTACCAGATACAGTAAAGTAAAATAAGGCCATTGCTGTTTAATATGCAAAAAAGAGCTTTTTTTCAGAAAACATGTAATTTATCCTTCCGCCGGCACTCTTTAAAAAAAAATTTTAAGTGCAAAACTTATTTCACTTAATATTCAAGCAGTTACCAACAAATATTGCAAAATTTAAAAATGTGAATTATTTTCATACTTCTATCGCAGAAAGTCACAGCCACGAAAAGTAAGGAAAACTACGACTTAAGCATTACTAGACCCAGTTTCTGGAATAAAAACAACTGGAGATGCTGATCCATATAGTGCTGGAGACGATCTATCTACACTGCCATTTTCTACACTATCAGAACGTAAAAGAACAGGAACAATATACTGTTCCTTGTGCGCTGGCAAGTGCGATTTGGCTGATGACGTAGGTTTACAATGAGGAAAAGGGCTTAAGAAGAAAAAGCACCCGGCCGTAGCAAACATTCCAAACATCATAACGTAAGTCATCGAATTTAAACCTCCACTCTCTCTTATAAAAAAGAATACGGTTAGTATGAACTGACAGAGAAAAATCGCGATTCTGACCATCTTTACAGCACCAGCGTGGATTTGCTGTCCTTCTGTGGACATTGCAATCGGCCTGTAGACGTAATAAATATTATATTTATCCACTAAATGCTTTAGACATAAATACAACAATCCAAACGGTGTTATCAGAGGACAGGACAAACTGTAAACTGTGCTTATAGTAAAAATAAGTAAAGTCCAAGCGTAGTGAATGCCAAATGGAAACTCTGCTAAAATTTCTTTTCGAATATATGTTTTTTCAGCTTCAGATTTAATGCGAGCCAACCTTAATGCATACATAGCCAATTCGGGAAATCTCAGTAATTCCAATGCAGTACCTATAAGAGCGGAAGTGATGATGTAATTAACGAAAAATGCACCTTTGTCAGCTAGGAATACACACTTCCACCGTACAGTTTGATTTTTTTCCAGTGACCATTCTACAAATGCCTGAACACTAGTCAGACCCAGGGAAGGCAATATTAATACCATAAACAACAGGAAATAGAAGGCCTTGAACATGACGGAAAAGTTTTGTTTGGATTTTGTCCAATGTGACATCCATTCGTCAGAGTAAGCTACGATAACCGGCATCAGTGCAGACATGGATAAAAGCAACAAAGTTGGGAAAAACTGTGAAAAAAGTGGGCTTATTTTATTGATAATATCCCCATGCGCTGCATTCATTTGGTATAAAATATTAAGAAAGATAATAGGAGTTGTTAAAAAGAACAGAACCAAAAATAATAATACGTTAATAATGATAGCTTTTGAGTACCAGTTTCTGTAAGATATTTCTAGGTTTTCCCAATTGATATCTGCCGGTGTAGGTGCTTTAGTAATATTCCATGCTCTCAGAGAACCAGGTTCAAACGATCTGATAACATGCTGGGCCATTTCTTCAGTGCCTAACGTTACAAACGCAATTCCAAGTGGCTGAGCTAGAGCATTTCTTCTTTCTGACGCAGCTAAATCATTAAACTTG
The DNA here is from genome assembly GCA_935413205.1 of Polydrusus cervinus. Classification (NCBI taxonomy): domain Eukaryota; kingdom Metazoa; phylum Arthropoda; class Insecta; order Coleoptera; family Curculionidae; genus Polydrusus; species Polydrusus cervinus. The sequence goes on from OW284520.1 coordinate 4,618,951, forward strand.
TCTTCTTCCCGTGTGTAATATTCCAAAGCATCTACAGTTTTACACGGACAGCAGCATATACAACCCCTTGGTTGCAGTTGGAGGTTGTTATTTCTCTGACAATTTTCTATACAATATATTTTTGCCTCGTGAATTTTATTTCGTTCTTTCTCCACGCTGATAAGCTTCTTAACTTTATAGGCGATTTGTACATCTAATACCTGAAAAGGAAATAAAATAATACAATCCTCTCTGAACATGCTTTAAAAAAACTGATAATTGCACGCACAAGTATTGATTTCATACAAATATTTGAATATATAAATTAACTCCACTTTAAGAATGGACTACTTCTTCAAAATATTTGAAAGTTAAGCAAGTTTGGTTTTTACCTCGCAGATGAAACAAGAGCGATGAAATTTTTAGATCATGTCATCACGTACTTACCGAACGATCTTGATGGTTTCTATTTTTATTTTCTAACTTAAGAATTTTGTAAAGTTGTATGTAAACAAGTTTAAAGAAAAAATTTGGTCGGATTCATATCATATTATTTGTAAAGTGTAGTAAAAAATAATCCTGGCGAATTTCACGAAAGGTAAGGTTCATTTATCAATAAACAACGCAAACGGTTAGATTTTAAATATTTCCGCCTTTCGGAAATTTCATTTTCAAACGAAAAGTATGTACCTCCATTTGCTCGTCGATATGAGAAACGAACGACATTCAGATTTTTTTTATCCTCTGAAACATTGAACGAACGGGCGCGGAGTAATCTGACAAATCTGATGGCTAAACCGAACACGCCTTTGGGTTTCCAAAAAAAAAAAATAGTACAACCTCCAACTCCAAAGGCACTAAGAATACTTCGTCCAAAAATACTAGTGATTCATCGCTTTTATATAGAGTTCAGCGGGTTGTACAAAGTTAGAGGAAACAATTCCAGTGTATTTTTAAAACCCTGATCTATTATAAAACTGTTTTGCAGGTCCAGTGGTTCTGTATTCTTCATTGGAGTTGATTCCTACAGATGGCGGTGCCGCGTTTTCACCATTTATTTTATTCTCAAGTAGGACTCAAGAGAGAATTTTCTCTGTTTCTGGATTTGCTTACAGGTCTTTCTGTAGAGTTCTTATAAGGTCGAAACACTCGCTTCTACATCCCAACCGATTGCCGGCACACTGCGCATATCGGGCGGAGAGCGTGATGGTGGGACATTTAAAATATAGGTAGAAATGGATTTAATTATTTTTTTACGTCACGGTGTCATAGTCGAGGTATTAAGTTTTCTTACAAGAACAGTTTGCCAGTTTGTTAATTTATGGCCTTGTAGTGGGGCATAATTGAAATGGGGAGGCAGGTTATTAATCAGTATTTTTGTTATGGCTGCGGCTGTCACAAAATAATAAATATTTTGTGGCGGCTGTCAAGCACCTGTAAAGTTAAAACCTAACCGTCATTTTTTAAATTGTATAACAGTTTATGTGTGCACAGACTGTGGGATGAAATGTAGTACAAAAACAAATATTAATGTTCACATGAAAAGAAAACACAGCCTTTCAACGATCACCTTTAAAGACCATTACATGCCATGCATTTCTGGTATTAATGCACTAAAAACAACATATATGATTTCTTTTAACTATGAACCTTTTAACAAAAAGTCAGAATTACAAAATCGTAGACAGTCAATACCAGTAACCACATCTTTGAATTCCTTGAAACGTAAGATAGAATAAAGTTTGATTTAAAAATATAAATAGAATATTAAAAATTTAATTAATTACTAATTGAACTCATTTCTATTGGTAGAAAAGAATTTACATTGGTGTAAATTTCAAATATCACGCTATACGCCTGACATGCGCAGTGTGCCGGCAATAGGTTGGGATATAGACGCGAGTGTCGAAACGGCCGTCATTGTTTACCTGTGCCCCAGGAAACCCATTGTTTTGGCGTCCCTGTGTACTTTATAGCAAAAGAAAGATATGCACCACTTTGTCTGCTTGCCGTTTTCTTTTTATTTTATTATTACGAATATTAAAACTTAAACAAAAATAATTTATTAAGGTGGGTAAATTTGTAGGTTGGTCATTCACCCAATGACCTCATGGACAAATCCCGCCTCTTTAGGGGTATATCCGGGAATTTCAAAGGTTTTTCCTTTAAGAGGAATTTTTTTAGTGAGCCATTTTATTTTTATCAATTTTTCGTTACTTTTTCATTTTATCCAAAAATCAGCCATATATTACTTACCTCAATTCCAGGATATCGAACCGCAAAGTAGTTTTTTATGTCTTCAATGTTTCGATGTTGTCTTGAAATATGTGTAACCATCACTGTCCTTGATGATAAAGCAGAGGCACTGGGAGTTTTGCCTGAACATTTTTTCATTATTAAGATGACCAAGGGAGCCATACCAAGACTAGCTATGACATGGACCCATAGTAAGCTTGAAGAAGGTCCTAGGTTGCTTAGAGTTGTGTGACCAAACGTTGTGCTGTTTCCTGAATGGATGAAACAAAAAAAAGTTTATAACAAAGTTAGGACAATTCAGAAAATCATAAAAAAGCCAACTTAAGTTTTGTTCATTTCTTGTAGGATATTTTTAAGTTAGTATACTATGTTGAAAAAAATCTGGATTTTTTTAATAAACATAACTGGCTTCAAAATGTTGAAACTACTGTTAGTATTATATTTTTCAAAAATATTTTCCTGCAAACATCTCGAGGCCTAAGACCAAAAATACCCCTCAAGCACGTCTTTTGGCAGATAAACACCCTGACGACCCGAAAAAATAATTTGGGCTTGAAAATTATTTAACAAATATTTTTTAAAAATCACATAAGCAAACCAAGGCTGACCCGAAAGATCGGCTGGCCACAAAACTCCGGCATGTCAAGCCCGACATTGATAAAGTGAGGGCCTGGCCCGATAGATGAAGACCCGGCCCGTGCTAATTTGCCTTGTTACCTATTTCAAAGTCAGATCCTTAAATTTCCTTACAATATATTAAAAATATGTATGAATGGTTATTAGTACTTAGAATTCAAAAATTATCAAAAATATGAGATAAAAATAGAAGATCAAAAGATTATGCCATAAAATAAAAATGTGTTGCTTAAGCTTAATTGGTTTTTTATCTATTTAAAACCCTTAAATGGAGTACCTAATTACCATAATGAAGACATGGCTACCTGCATTTATTTATGTTTTCTTTGTTTGTAATATATGTATAAATTTACAGTATTCACTATCACATGAAGACTGGAGATACTTTGAAAATTGAAAAGCTGTGATTCAAAACAAATAAAGACAATGCAAGTCCAAAACTCTACTGCCGTTCATGTATATATCTAATTATAGAAAACTACTCCTATAATTTGTCAGTATGTTTAAAAAAGTTTATTATGAACTTTATAACCTGGAAATGGAAGGTTAGGCTTTTGGACAAAGCGCCTAATACAATTTATTTTTGAATCATTGAACAAACCCAACCCAATGCAATGATACAAGTGGCTCTGGCACACTACGTGTATGTCACATGCGTATTCTTTCAATGTTAAGGCTGTAGATTTTGAAGGAAATTATTAATGACATAAGCTATTAAATTAAACCCATTGCTTTGTAACAGAATTGGCGGGGTATAACATAACTAATAGGTACTGCATTGAATTGACCCCCATTAATTTGTGTAATGGGCAATATAAGTATATTTTTTGATATAGTGAGTACCACTGGGTGAATTCTATAATGAAAATTACCTCTATACATCAACATATAAATATGGCAGAAGCATTATTATGTAGTTATTAGCTAACGTATCACAATATTACAAATCTATAGCAGTGTAAAATCGATACCATATATTTTATATATATATATATTATAGTAACCACAATAAGGTTAAAAAATGCCTAATATTTGAACTATTAAGTACCTTCAAGAGTTCCTTGGAAATTGACTGGCAATATCACACATATGGAAAATACTGTTATGATAGTAAACAAAATAAGCAAATGCTTTTGGAAGGATAGGTAATGTGATGCATCTGGTCCACATCTTGCATATATCTTGCTCTTGGTAATTTTAAAAATGGAAGGAAACCACAAACAGCCTGTGTCAGGTAATAAGGAAATATCAGCACTCGTTTCTTCAACAGCCACAGCATCGTCTGTGTTTTTGTAAAATAGCTGGGTCCACTTTTCAGTGTGAACTAATGCAAGTCTTCCATAGTCCCAAGCTCGGTTTCTTAAAATAGCGAATAGTAATATCAACAATATCCAACATATTACATTGAGAATTAGTGTCTCGGGTATTCCTTCATAAGCATTGGTAATTACAGTGTGGTTTCTACGTACTGTTAAACAAGTGTCGTCGTCAGAAATCACTGCATAGGACTTATGTACCATTGCGATGGTGTAAAAGTAAATTTACATTAAGCCACAATAAATTCAACTTTTTAAACAACAATAAATTACATTTAACTTTTTGTCCAGATAATCTATCGCAGTTATCGTTTATCAATATTAATCCAGTTAAATGATTAGATCATTTTCAATGGAATGCCGACAATAATATTTTATTATTTTTCACAGAAGAATATTTTTTGACAATCCACCGACAGCTGGATTCTGGATTTGTTGACGTCGAGCGTTGACCTTTAACCACTACCCTCGGAAAACTACGAAGACTTCCACGCAATTAATTTTGACCTTTGACAACCTCGTGCAGTAGAAGAATATATCTATCCTTAACTATTTAATACAGTTAACAAGAGACAGAGCAAGTCCATAGATAGATTCACATAGATCCCTCTCCTTGAATAATTTTTGCCATGGTAGAGAGTGAGGATAAATTTCAGCGCCTCGCTTGCAGGAAGGTAAACTAATTTTATTCTCTACAGGATGGCGAATGCACGGAATAACATGCCTAATAGCGATGAAAAAAATGTAATTCACCTTTTTTTGGGGAAATAATAAATGTATTATAACTATAAAGTATACTTCAAATTCTTTATTCAACGGCGACGGCACCGGTAGTGATACAATATTTTCCATTATCAAAATCCAATTAAAAAAGAAATAATTTCGGCCCTAACACAACAATTTTAGAATGCTGTTAGAGAAACAACTCACCCTGCGACTTCAAACAACAAGAGCTCGCCCACCCGCCTGACTTAAAGCACCTTTAATTGGTCGGTTTAAGTTTCATAACATAACCGTGGTCTGAATGTACTCTTGCGCTTTCTAATGATGTTACCAAAGGTCTACCTTAACGTGAAAATTTTGAATTTAACTTATTTTCAGTTGTTCCTCTTCCCGGAAAATGCGGAACTTAAAAATTATTTCCGAAATTTTCTCATGGCTACCTACTTTAATTACGATTTTTTTTCCTTGAGTTTCTATGCACAGTAGTTTCCGAGATATGGCCGGTGGCCAACTTTAATGAAACATCCTGTACAAAAACCGCCTTCCATTATCGTATCCATTTTGACAAACACCCGAGCAAGAATCTCAAAATGCTTGCGTTTTACCAGATGTTAGCGAGACCTCCCTAATAATTATTGAATCGAAAGCTAATACTTGAAACGATGGGAAAACAATTTTTTGCGGCGAATGGCCCTAACTGCAGCCGACGCCAAAAAAAAGTAAAGAAGAGACAATTTTTTGCTTTGATTTTTATAGTTCACGTTTTAAAAAAAACAAAAGAATTATACAAAAAAAAACCTAAAAAAAGTAAACTTGTTCATTCGAGTCCTGGTGATAAATTAAAATAAAAGCTTTTCCGCGCGTGAATTGGCGATGGAAATTATCCCCGGGGATAGTTTATCGTACGTCCATCCCTTAAAGAGCTTTAGATCGGTACCACCGGGTATTTTGAACAACCGCGTTCGAAGTGCATCCTAATATACAGCATGCTCCGTTCCCGAGAAAGGTAAGTTGCACTTTTTGTTATAAAATCAACTTAAACTGATGTAGTAACTAGGTTTTCTGGAATATAAGGGCTTTTTGGCGTACCTTGCATGTTTCTAACTATACAAAATGTTTTTTTTATTTTGTCGTGTTGCACGAAACTTGCGTAATCAAGCCGAAACGCACGCTGAATCATATTAAAATAATCTCTCTAGCGCGTGGCCAGTTCCCGTTATACAGGGTGAAATTTTTAACTGGAATAAATTCTTTATTAAAAAGCCCCTTTATTTGCTAAAAAAATATAGAACTACGGCTACCTACGTTTACTTTTAGTTTGGCCTACTCTTTTTGTGTCTTCATGAAATTTACCCCTCTTTTGGGGGTAGAAACCACCAAACTTTTTTTTAATGTAAAAGTATGAATTGTGAGGGCATAAAAAGGGAACAAGACCCGCTATTTACTTTTGCAACACAAGCACAATACATACCATTTTAAAAGAAAGTTGGGCGGTTTCTTAGAATAAGAAAGAATATAATATGTCAAGCCGTTTAAGTTATTTTTCATGAGAGATCAAAGACCCCTAACAAAAAATTTTCTGAATTTTAGTATTTTGTAGATTAAGAGTGCCCATGGCCGTAATCCAATATAATTAGTTTTTGAATTATAGCCTTTTAAAAATGACAACTTCTTACTTTGATATTTTCTTCATTGTCTGGAATTTTCAGTTGTTTCTTAAAAACCATTACCTTTTTAAATTTTTTTTATTGGTGGAAAATTAGGCCTTAAATTTTCTTTCACTTATATAGAAATAAAATATATACAGGATGTTGAATAATTTATAGGCGGATTAAATAATTAGGTAATAATATTTAAAAATTATGAAAATCCAAAAAAAAATTATTATCAATTTTTTGAATTTCTTAAACAAACGGCCATATATTGTTAATATTTTAATACCAAGCTATAGAGGAAAAAATGGGCATAGAGGTTGATGTAGAGTATATTGCCTGTAATTTTATTTCTCAAAAAAATTAATCTGAAAACGTTATAAATGACTTTAATTTCCATGTTATTATTGATTCATTAATTTATTATCCAATCTATATTATTTTTTTACAATCATTATTTTTTAATATATTCTATAGGGTAATCAAGATCCAATGTGTTTTTTTTGAAACTTTTATACAGGGTGTCCCAAATTCGAGCCTCATCATGAGGATCTCGGAAAATTTCGCCTAAATTTAACAGTTAATATTTTCTGAACCAGATATGATATCGACTTACAGTTCTGAATGGTTGAAAAAATCATCCCTTGGGAAACAATTGTCAATGTTGGATTTTCTTTAACTGTCAGAAAATTTTATATACAGGGTGTTAAAGAAGACGATGATTTTTGCTCCAATTTTAATGGCGTGTAACTTTCACAATTATATTTTTAAATTTTATCACTCTACGTCAATTGAATCAATGGTTCATAGCAAAGAAAGTAATTTGTCAAATTTTTGATATCTGCTATATTTTAAGAAATACCGATTTTTTTGGAAAACCTTGCTTTATTTTAACTTATTGGTGGATAGATCTCACACTGCGTTGTATCGTACAAACTTTGCGAGTGATTATTATACCTTATGAAAAGCTTGATTATGTTCAGTAACAATAGTTGTACCAAAATGCTATAATGTACAGTGGCGTACTTATAAACACCTATTTTGCGGGTAACTTTATTAAGATTTTGATTAAAATTTATAATAGAATGATTATTTCTAAAGAAAAAAATATACTTTATTTATTTTATTAAAATAATCTGTTTACGAGATATTTGCATTTTTAAACAACATTGCATGGAAGTTTTTATTTTTAACAAAAATTTTATTCAGTTTTGACAAAAAATCAGATAAAAATTATGAATTAAAATCATTTCAATGAATAATGTAAAAAATTACCTTTATGCATCTTCTTAAACCATTCACCAAATAGCACATTTTACTTGAATTACGTTGGCTGCCTCCTAAATCCTTTGCAACAGCTGGTCGCGTATCTGGATCTCTACTTTATATACTAAAGATATAACAACAAACGAAAAAATCTAATGGGTTAAGATCTGAGCTGAAGGGTGGCCGTGGAAAATTGCTGCCCCGGCCAAACCATTAAAGCACATGTAATTAAAAATAAAGAAAGAATTTTAAAGTAAAATGTATAAAAGATTTAATGGCATATTACACATTTGTTGAAATAAATTAAATTTATAATTTTTATTACATTGTTTCCTATTTTATTTTTTGTTAAAGCTGAATAATTGTTTTTGTTGAAAATAAAAACTTTCAGGCAATGATGTTTAAAAATGAAAATATCTCAAAACTGATTGTTTTAATAAAATATAAATTATATCTTTTCTCTTTAGAAATGATAATTCTATTATAAATTTTAATCAAAATCCCAATAAAGTTACCGGCAACATTTTTTGGGCGTAATGCAGTGGGCGTGTAGGATTAGCGCTCTTTTTAAGTTATTTTTAAAAAACAGGAATAGATTCATGTTACCGTCCCTCAAAAACCCTTAATTACAAATTTTTATATTTATATCAAAAACAGCTTGAGCTATAAAAAAAATTAATTTAGAAATTAAACTTCAACACCCTGCAGCTCTTTAACCACCAGTTTTTACTAAAGCAAGTTTAGCTCAAACCTATTATTTTCATGTGTAGAATCGGTGGTTACTCTACGGCGTATTCATTATACAGAACACCCTATATATTAAATAGACCTTTAAATAAATAATTGTATATTTAAATTAAAGCATCAAGCTCGATTTTTAGAAAAAAGTTTATTGTGAAAACTGTTTCAAAAAATATACCTAACATAAAAGCCAAATTACAAAAAAATTGCTTTGCACTTTAATGCAATGTTAAATTCTAACCCCCGTATTTAGATCTTATAGTCTCCCAGTTGTGTTTTCACCGGGGCATTATTTTTATATACCATACACACTTTTGTGTTAATTTGATCCTTTCGCAATTAAATCATTTTACCGATAAATAACTTTATCAGGATGTCGATACAAATATAGTTGTAGTTCTGAAAGATTACAGTACATATTAAAATACTTTTTTCTTTATAAATTTAAAGAAAAGTAAAAAAAATATTTTTAATACAATACTTGTCATTTCTTGCCCTTCTTTCGAATTATACTTTTTCTCTCTTCGTTCGCTGCCAGGGCCATTCCCGAGGGGGGCATACAGCTTAACGTGGGTTCCAAACCACGATCCTCAGTCATGCCACACCCCCCAAGGGCTATCAATCCTCGGTTTCTTGCCATTACATGACCTACCGATTGGGGAGTGTGTATCTTCTTCCGCACCCCACGAGATGTCCGATCTCCTCCGGCCTGGCTACCGGCGTGAATGGGGTGGGTTGGGAGATGATACATTTTACGCTCTTCCCAGCATTCTTAAACCTACTAAAGGCCCCCTCACAAAGCTTATGGGAAATGGCTTTTGGCCAATTTTTCTGAAGTTTTAGTATTTTCTAGATTAAAAACTGACAACTTTTTTATTTTTTTTATGGGTGGAAAAGTAGGCCTTAAGTTTTCTTTCACTTATAAAGAAATAAAATATCTACAGGATGTTGAAAAATTTATAGGCGAATTAAATAAATAATAATACCTATTAAAAAATTATAATAATCCAAAAAAAAGTTTTTACTCGTTTTTTGGTGAATTTTGAAAACTAACGGCTTGATTTTGTTCATATTTTAATATGTTGTAGTACCAAGCCATGGATAAAAAAAATGGGTATATGTTGACGTACAATATATTACCGGGTATTTTGTTCTTCAAAAAAAATTCAAAATTCACCTGAAAACGTAATAAACGACTTTTAATTGATTCATTTAATTATTATGCCACTCTATAACAATTTTTTTTACCATAATTATTCTCTGACATATTATTATCTTAGATATACAGGGTGATCCAGTTACAATGATTTACACAAGTGAGAAAAATGTTTTTTAAAATCAAATGACCAAATATATTGTTAAATTATAAAATATTGTTTTCGTAAAATATCTTGGCTCTTGTATATGATACGTTTAAATTATTAGAGCCGTAACAAAATGTTTTTTTTTTATAATTTATAGTATATATAATTCATAAAATAAAAACACTTATAAACACACAATATTTAACTTTAGAACAATATATAAATTATGAAAAAAAAACATTTTGTTATGGCCCTAAGATAATCTAAACGTATCATGTACATGAGCCAAGGTATTTTACGAAAAAAATATTTTATAATTTAACAATATATTTGGTCATTTGATTAAAAAAAAACATTTTTTAATTATCCTATTTTTAAGAGTTTTCACTTGTGTATATCATTGTAACTGGTTCACCCTGTATATCTAATATAATAATATGTCAGAAAATAATTATTGTAAAAAAAATGGTTACAGATTGGCATAATAATTAAATGAATCAGTTAAAAGTCGTTTATTACGTTTTCAGGTGAATTTTCAATTTTTTCTTTGAAAAATAAAATACCCGGCAATATATTCTACGTCAACATATACCCATTTTTTTCATCCATAGCTTGGTACTACAACATATTAAAATATAGACAAAATCTCGCCGTTTGTTTTCAAAAAATGAGTAAAATTTTTTTTCATTATTATAATTTTTTAATGGTATTATTTATTTAATCCGCCTATAAATTATTCAACATTCTGTACATATTTTATTTCTATATAAGTGAAAGAAAACTTAAGGCCTACTTTTCCACGTATAAAAATAAATAAAAAAGTTGATAGTTTTAAGAAACAAGTGAAAACTTCAGGCAATGCAGAAAATCTCAAAATAAGAAGTTGCCAACGTTAAAAGGTCATAACTCAAAAACTAGTCATAGGATTAGATTACGGCCATGGACACTCTTCAGGACGTCAAGATCTACAAAATACTAAAAATCCAGAGAGATTAGCCGAAAGCTATTTCCCATAAGCCTTTTTTTATTGTGCGTGTTCCCACTCCGGGGATCGAACCCGGATCGCCACGGTCGAATGCCAGTAGCTTACCTCTGAGCCACTGTCGTGGTTATACTGACACCTTATCATTTTAAACCTAAAACCGTAAATTTAAAAGAGTTTTAAATTTAAAACCCTTTAGTAAATAGGGCTGTAAAATGTTTCTTCTTCTAAATTGTATTGTTTTTCTGAAAATTTATAATTTTTTAAACTTCATTGTTATTTTGTGTCGTTGTTGCACAAATTTATTTTAAAGGCTAAAGAAACCGTGTTGATGTTCATTTGGTAATATAATAGTTTAGCAATAAAATGTTTCAAATATAATATATCGTTTTCAAAAATGTTGATTATCGAAAATATTTATTTTTTGAAAATATACCAAGTAGTTTTAAAAAATATATATTTTTGTATTCACTCAATAACATTTCTATTTTCTTTTCTAGCCGGAAGCGATACCAAATTCAAACTAACAGCAAACGCGGTCGTCTTCAAGCCACCAGCGTGCAACTTTTGTATCGTCGTGAATGGGTCTTCAGATGTGTTTAAGGCTTCAGCAAACTAGTACGCCGTGCGATAAAGACCTTCGTGCTGCGTATTGGTGCCTGGATCCTGGATCGGTTGATGCAGGGTTGAGCGCTACGGATTTTCTACCTCAAGGATCTACCCCCGTCGTAGGGCAGCACTCAGAAAATTGAACTGAAAATCCTGTGAGCTTGGAGAAGACACGGGACGAATTCGGGCTTTCAAAATTTCATATTTGGATTAATGTATTTTATTAAATTCGCTATTTACGAGAAGGGAAACGGAGCAACCTCATCGCTGGAACTCTGGCTTGTTTTTAAAAATAATTTGGTAAGTTTATTGTTTTATTCTTACATTGTTTGTCTTTTTTTAAATATTAAAAAAATGTTGAGATAAGAGTAAATAAGAATAAAATAGAAGAATATTTTACCGGCATCCTAATTTAAATAGGAAAATTGTGAAATTCACGGACACTATACACGATTAGTATCACTGTCAAATTCGTTAGTTACAACATTAACGACATTATTTTGTCATTTACTGACAGTAATTAATACAGATCGTGTAGGGTCGTTTTTTCTGTTCATTTATGTTATTATTAAAAACGACTAGGTTCAAAACTTTAGCTGCAATTACTTTATTTTTGTTTATTTTATCACAACATTATAAACATCATAAACGAAAATAAATTTAAGTAAGTAATTAATTTCTGTTTTTTAATTTCAGACGTTGGGTACGCGCGACCCCTAAAATGGAAATGCGAAGCGCGTGTCAGGATTCTGCTCTTTAAGGCTTTACCTAAACATCGTCGCAGTTTAGAATCGAGTTAAAGTCAGCCTCTGAAGACCATCGGATGTCTCGGACAGGCTCATGGACAAGCCGACTTGCCTGGGGTACTTCGACGCCCTTATTGTTCGTACCTTGGAGAGTAGAATGGCAAGAAAGAAGAACGAAGATGATGTCATCGGGCAAATGGAAATGGATTAGGAGGTAACTAATTTGTTTTTAAGATTTTTTATCCTTAGAAACTTTGATTTTATATTCTTCTCGCTATAAACTTACAACGAAGTAAAAATATGATAATTATGCTGGCTTCCATATTACATCTATATTCATGATTAAAGTAGGTACTGTAAGGTTGTAAAATTAGTTGCATAATCGATGTATTTATCATAGATTATCTTATCTAATTTCCAAGAAAATAATACAACTTACAAATAGTACACAAATTAAGGTTGTCTGCTCTTGATAGTCCTGAAAATTATACCAGGTGTCCTAAATAAGAATACACTCTACAGGAATCTTGTAAACAATAGAAGATACAGATATGGTTAAATTTAAAAAACTCCGAATCCTTCGGAAGAAAAAATATTTACAATACAAAACTTAGTTGACTTATTCTAACACTTGTCATTTTAAACCCAGAATTGTCAATTTAGTACAGTCTTAAATTTAGAAACCTTTAGTGAATATGGCTGTTAATATTATTTAGCTGTATATTAGGTCCATCTTCACTGGTAACTTTACCAACAAGGTAATTTCCAAAGAAACCATTGTTGAGACAATTGTTGTTAGATCCATCTCCTGGTAACTTTTCCAGCCAGATAATGTCTATAGAAACAATTGTCTGTACAATGGTTTCTTTGGAAATCATCTTGTTGGTAAAGTTACCAGGAGATGGATCTAGCAGACCTTAATAGTTTCAATGCAACTGAACTTTCTTCTTGGTACTTTGCTATACTATAAAAAATTCATGAGCACACAAACTTAATAACAACAATTTAGTGTTGATCGGTTAAACTGAACATTTGATCATCTACTTTTCCTGACGTCCGGTTGGAAATTCTTTCATTTCTAAATACACTTTCTTTGTTTCAGGAACATGGACAGCCCCTTAAAACAATTATTAAAATCCGGGCCGCGAATTTTCAGGGTAACATAAGATACAGAACCCAATCCGTGTCAAACCCAATCCGATCTGTTTTAGTCTAACGTACAGAATGGATCTGATTGATCGTTAACTCTTTTCGGGTTCACCATTTCGGTCTTTTTTAGTCTAACGTACAATAAAGATCGAATTGATCGTATTTCGGTTTTGTTGATTGTCAATATACATTAAACATGAAAGTATGAATTTTGTCTTGTATGTCAAGTAAAAAGTAGGTACATTTGCAATTAATCATTTTGATTGGTTTTTGTATCTGTTTAAATGTCGCTTTGAGGACCAGTTGTTCCAAAAGACAGTTGTCTTTTGAATTTGTCCCGTATGCTTCAGTTAAGTGTGGCCATGAAAACTTAAACCAGAATCCTAAATGTTCGGGACACAAGCTGGATTGAAGAATCTTCAAGAGTTAACTAAGGTAAGCATACACAGGGTGATACAAATTCGATACATTAGGATTGTTATCTCTGTAACTATCATTGAAATTTATCCTTGGATCAGTATTTTGTTCTCAAGAATAGTCTGAATTATCGTGTAGTGTGTGATACATACTTAAATTGGTACATATTAAATACATATCTATAATAAAAATAATTATTTTTACAATTAACTTTTATACACACAGTGAAAAACAAAAAAAAATCATAAGTGAAGAACTGAGTTGGCTAAATCTGCCATAAGTAGTGAAGTAAAATAACTTAAATAACAAATGAACTTTAAAAACAAAAAAAAAACGAGATCAAAGAGAGATAAAAATGCTAAAGAAAAGAAAATGATAATTTCATTTAACTTTTTAATGCTATTAAAATAAAATGTTGTAACAAATGTTTTTCCACATATTTTTTTTTATCTTACGCAACTATGATGAACTGTATCATCAAATTTTTTGTTACAATTTGTATAATATTTGAATGGCGTGGCGTGTTCTAGTGTCTGGTATAAGTTAAGTTAAGATCAATAATTAAACATTACAATACACAACCCGCTGAGTCCAAATAGCAAACAAACTGACCCTCAATTATTGTGTACTAATACTTTTTCTCTATTGTTTTAGGTAAGTGATTGGTGATGGTAGCGATCGTCCCCCAACTGTAAGCAACCGTGCTTCGCGAGTTTGAGAATTTGTGAAGAGTGAGAGTGTTGCAGACTGTGTTTTAACTTATTGCAAAGGACGCCGCTTTGTGTCATGACCACATCCTTTAAGGTAAGATAGTTCCTACAGGTAAAGGAGTGAAGGGATAAAATCAATCACCACATGTTTATTACCATTCCATTTATATTTTTATATAAATATTTTTCTAATTGCCAGCAGCTCCTTATGAAGAGTTATCTAGGTATACATAGGTAAGTATAAGTACATAACAAATTACTTTGTACTTTCCTATTTATAACTTTAGGGATTACATTCATTTTTGTTTTAGGTTTTTAGGTAATATTTGGCTAGCACTAAATCATTGAATATGGTTTACGCGTGAATAAACCAGATGAAACAGAAAGATGGGATAATAAATATAACAATTAAAGGTTTCTCTCTTAGGTATAAACGGTTTTGTCCAACACTTCATAATGTTGATGCATAAAACCACTTTATTTACTTTTGTTTGTTTTTATTGTTACTTTTTAAAGCTAATTACATTTCTATTTTAGGTATTAAAGATTATGTACAACACTTTTTAGTGTTGATGTACAAAACCTCTTTTCAACCTTTCGATATGCTAATTTTTATATTTAACATTGATTTATTATTTATTTTAGGTAGATATACATAATTTTATTGGTTTTGTCCAACATTTTCGAATGTTGATGTATAAAACCATACATTTTAACTATTTGCTTTATTTTTAAGTTTTAAGAATATACTATAAGTGAACGAAATTGATGGAAAGATCCATGTATATTCTTGGCAGCTGCTTGCGTTTTAGGGTACATGAAAAACTATTAACAAGTAAGCAGCTGTCCGTTGTTGCCCTTAACAGGAGCCGTACAACACTGATGATGGCAAAAAGGAAGGCCGAAACAGTGGCCGATGTCTTGAATAATATCAATGGAAGGTAACTATATACAGAGTCTTGCTTTTCACCTCCTGTTATATAGCTAAGTTATTAGTTAAGTTAGGATTTTGATATTTTGCAGACTACATTCTAGGGTGAGTTTCAGGAAAGTATTTTTGATCATATAAGCTACCCAAAAGGTGTAACTTAATTTTTAATTTATTAATCAGGCACCTTTTCATGAGCAAATAAGGCCTGCCAATGTCATATTAAAACTTAATGCTGGTTAGTTAATTATTGTTAAAAATATTAATGCAACCGAACAGTTTTAAAAATTGAAAATAGAGCCACACTAACAAAATTATACACAGTGGTTACCTATTAAATAGGGTCTAACAATCTTGTTAATCAAGTTAATACGAGTTATACGGGGTGTCCAGATGGACTTTCCAAGTAAAAATTACAAATTCAATTTTAGTTTTTCCACATAGTATGAAAAGAAGTTGGATTTCTTCGTGAATTTCATTAAAAAACATTTTGAGAAAAAGGTTTAAAAAAACATTTTACAACTAATTAATCAAATTTCAATTTATAACCATGCAAGTTATTTGGTAAATATACTAATACCTCTTGAATAAAATTTTTACCAGTGCAAATTACGAGCTATCCCGGGGAGAGACAGAGAAAGTTTATAGTTTTCATAAAATGTACAATATAACGAACAATTTAAATCACCACGGGCGAAGCTGCGGGTACAGCTAATTTTTGAAAATTTCCTCGGAATAATACGTCTCTTCAACATAAGTAACCTAATTTTAGGTCAAATCGGGTAAGAAGTTTACGAGCTATCCTGGGGAGAGACAGGGAAAGTTAATCGTTTTAATAAAATTGTATAATATGACGAACAATTTAAATCGCCACGGGCGAAGATGCGGGTATAGGTAATTTTTGTAAATTTCCTCGGAATAATACGTCTCTTTAACATAAGTAACCTAATTTTAGGTCAAATCGGGTAAGAAGTTTACGAGCTATCCTGGGGAGAGACAGAGAAAGTTTATAGTTTTAATAAAATGTATAATATAACGAACAATTTAAATCACCACGGGCAAAGCTGCGGGTACAGGTAATTTTTGGAAATTTCCTCGGAATAATACGTCTCTTTAACATAAGTAACCTAATTTTAGGTCAAATCGGGTAAGAAGTTTACGAGCTATCCTGGGGAGAGACAGAGAAAGTTTATAGTTTTAATAAAATGTATAATATAACGAACAATTTAAATCACCACGGGCAAAGCTGTGGGTACAGGTAATTTTTGGAAATTTCCTCGGAATAATACGTCTCTTTAACATAAGTAACCTAATTTTAGGTCAAATCGGGTAAGAAGTTTACGAGCTATCCTGGGGAGAGACAGAGAAAGTTTATAGTTTTAATAAAATGTATAATATAACGAACAATTTAAATCACCACGGGCAAAGCTGCGGGTACAGGTAATTTTTGAAAATTTCCTCGGAATAATGCGTCTCTTTAACATAAGTAACCTAATTTTAGGTCAAATCGGGTAAGAAGTTTACGAGCTATCCTGGGGAGAGACAGAGAAAGTTTATAGTTTTAATAAAATGTATAATATAACGAACAATTTAAATCACCACGGGCAAAGCTGCGGGTACAGGTAATTTTTGGAAATTTCCTCGGAATAATACGTCTCTTTAACATAAGTAACCTAATTTTAGGTCAAATCGGGTAAGAAGTTTACGAGCTATCCTGGGGAGAGACAGAGAAAGTTTATAGTTTTAATAAAATGTATAATATAACGAACAATTTAAATCACCACGGGCAAAGCTGCGGGTACAGGTAATTTTTGGAAATTTCCTCGGAATAATACGTCTCTTTAACATAAGTAACCTAATTTTAGGTCAAATCGGGTAAGAAGTTTACGAGCTATCCTGGGGAGAGACAGAGAAAGTTTATAGTTTTAATAAAATGTACAATATAACGAACAATTTAAATCACCACGGGCAAAGCTGAGTGTACAGGTAATTTTTGGAAATTTCCTCGTAATAATACGTCTCTTTAACATACGTAAGCCAATTTTAGGCCAGATCGGTTAAGAAGTTTACGAGCTATCCTGGGGAGAGACAGAGAAAGTTTATAGTTTTAATAAAATGTATAATATAACGAACAATTTAAATCACCACGGGCAAAGCTGCGGGTACAGGTAATTTTTGGAAATTTCCTCGGAATAATACGTCTCTTTAACATAAGTAACCTAATTTTAGGTCAAATCGGGTAAGAAGTTTACGAGCTATCCTGGGGAGAGACAGAGAAAGTTTATAGTTTTAATAAAATGTATAATATAACGAACAATTTAAATCACCACGGGCAAAGCTGAGTGTACAGGTAATTTTTGGAAATTTCCTCGTAATAATACGTCTCTTTAACATACGTAAGCCAATTTTAGGCCAGATCGGTTAAGAAGTTTACGAGCTATCCTGGGGAGAGACAGAGAAAGTTTATAGTTTTAATAAAATGTATAATATAACTAACAATAGTTAATTATGGTTAAAAATATTAATGCAACCCAAAAGTTTTAAAAATTGAAAATAGAGCCACACTAACAAAATTATACACAGTGGTTACCTATTAAATAGGGTCTAACAGTCTTGTTAACCAATTAATACGGGGTGTTCAGATGGACTTTCCAAGTAAAAATTACAAATTTAATTTTAGTTTTTCCACATAGTATGAAAAGAAGTCGGATTTCTTCGTGAATTTCATTAAAAAACATTTTGAGAAAAAGGATTAAAAAAACATTTTACAACTACTTAATCAAATTTTAATTTATCCCCATGCAAGTAATTTGGTAAATATACTAATAACTCTTGAATAAAATTTTTACCAGTGTCATTTCGTCTTATTGAAAATCGCTATTGAAGAACAAAGTTAAAATTTAATAGATCCAACTCAACTTTAGAGCTTGGACTAAGTTTTTAATTTAAAAATTAAAATTTAGTGTACTTCTGAGGCAATTTCGAAAAAGCGCATTTGCTCCCTGGCTACAAGCAGTCCATAAAATCGAAAATATTATTTTTTTGTTGTAACTCAAGCACCAACATTTACCAAGAAGAAAATTTTCTGGAAAATCAATAATAAAAAAATATTCATATACTGATGCGTACTTTTTTGGTCACACTGTAATATCCAGTATTTTTTTCAGTACCGATCGTACCGTACAAGTTTGGCCTCTTAATACTTAGATCTCGGAGTATGGAGTATGATGTCATAATAGGGAATTGGTCAAACTGGTAGTGCTTCCCCAACTTAATAGTTTATACAGTATACTATCAAAGTGACTTTTGCAGCCACTATGGAGAGTCAGAAAAATGTTTTGAAAGGGTAAGTAAATATTATTCCACTTACTTAGTGTAACTGTGTTCCCAATATTAGCCAGTTTTCAAAATTTGGTCATTTACATAAACGGACATGCTCTATTGTATTTTTTTACTGTATTCTCATAGCATACTTACTATAGAAACCAAATGGAAATTAAATTGTCGAGAAAATTTTACAAATAATAACTTATAAGTCAAAACTTGACTATATAGTTAGGTATAGATATGGTATACAAAAATAAAGAACCAATTTAAGTAGCTTTTTAAATCAGTGATAATATACAGGGTGTTACATTTAGAAAAATATACTTATATGGTCATCTATAGATTGCAGAGAATACAAAATGCATGCATTCGCTTTATTTACAACCTTAGGTTAAGAGACCACGTAACACACAAATTGCGTAACTTAGGATGGCTGAACGTTCAGGATAGACTAAAATTGCGTATGGCCTGTTTTTTACACAAATTGCTCGAAAGCGG
This sequence comes from Polydrusus cervinus, assembly GCA_935413205.1. Lineage (NCBI taxonomy): Eukaryota > Metazoa > Arthropoda > Insecta > Coleoptera > Curculionidae > Polydrusus > Polydrusus cervinus. The sequence goes on from OW284520.1 coordinate 4,638,190, forward strand.
GACTCTACGAGTTAAAAAATATCAACATTTTTTGTCTGTGCTCTGAAGTCTAGGTCTTCCTATACCATTTCTATAATTATATTTTGGGGCTTCATTCTAGACGTTTAAATACGAAATATCTTTGATTTTTAGACAACCCTTTATACCCTGAGTAAACCTAGCCCATCGAAATGACCTAGCCCTTAGTCATACAACCGAAATGGGATAAAGTGTGGCATAAGGCTAGGGTTGCCAACCCTCCCGATTTAGGCGGGAGGCTCCCGCTTTTTTACTAAACCTCCCGCGCACTTAAACAAAACTCCCGCTTTTCCGCTAAACAACACGACGGACGCCCACTGTCTACTACAAGTTATTGGTTTTTGGTTCTTCCCCCTATCCCTAGTTTTGTAGCTCGACAGAGACCTTTCTTGCATGGCGGAGTGGCTTTTTTTTTACCCAAAAGTATTACCAGTTTTTTCAAACAATTTTACGATATGGCGAAAGCGGCAACAACTCCCGCTTTTGGTTTTTGAAATCTGGCAACCCTACATAAGGCCGCGATGTAAATGCCAAAAAGCACTCGCGTCTATATTCTAGTCTGCTGCGAAGGTCAGGCGGATGGCGGGACATTTAAAATTAAGGTTGAAATGGATTTTATTATTTTTTACGTCACGCTTTCATTACAATTCTTGCTGGACAGTTGCATCCAATTTTATTGGAACCCTTAACTTTCGGTTGTCGCGCTTTTTGTGCGTTTTTAATATTTTCAGTGTACCTTCATATCTTTGTTAGAAAGAGTTCTTGATTGTACAATAACAAATGATGACTGACTATTTGCCTCTATTGTAAGCTTCCACTTTTTAAAATCTTCAACGGAATTAAATTGTAGGTCTTCTTATTATATCATGGACATCAACAAAATGAAGATCCAGTTCAGCCAAGGATGAAAACAAAGTTCTACATAGAGGGCATGTAATTGTCTTTAAATGTGATTGTATGAAGACTTTGCGTTTTAATTTCATGTGAGCACTAATATTTGATTTTGTACTGCATTCCCTTCCACATTCTGTGCACACATAAACTGTTCTACAATTTAAAAAATGACGGTTATTAGGTTTTTACTTTCAAAATATTTAATATTTTGTGTCAGCCGCATGCCATAACAAAACTTACTGATTAATAACTTGCCCCTCCATTTTAATTATGCCCCACAAGGCCACAAATAAACAAACCGGCAAACTGTTCTTGTAAGAAAACATAATACCTCGACTATATGACTCATCACCGTGAAGTAAAAAAATAATTAAATCCATTGCAACCACTCGTTTAAATGTCCCGCCATCCGCCTGACCTTGGCAGCTGACTAGAATATAGACGCGAGTCAAAAAGCGAAGTTACTTCAGACGGATATTCGTTTCGCTGGTGTTCAGGCCATCTAAAATACAATCTGTTATGAATCAGGCTAATTCAAGCATATTGTGGCAACGTTTGGCGTAACCCGTTACAAATTTGGATATCATTCATGCGAGCTGTAACATTTTTATATTGTATCATATCTCTTGGTTTAGTTTCTCTGTAAGTAACTATACAGAAAACAAAAAAACTATATCGGTATTAAAATTTTTCGATAATAAATTCTATTGGGAATGGGCATAGGCGGGACCGGACTAGGTTTGCTAACCATTCTTTAGTTCAAATGAGAGTCCTTATGCCACAGGACAGAACTCGCCTTGTCTTGTCCTTTATTAATAACGACATATAGAACGATTATTATCCGTTAAAACCAATCAATTTATCGATAGTATTATAAAAAAAATCGATATATTATCGATAGCAATTGATCTGTTGTAAAAGGTTTTGGAGAGCAGGAATAGGTTTTTTGCAGATTTTGGAGACAGGATCGGTTTCTATAGAAGTCATTTTGGATCGGAGAGAAATTTTGGCGACAAGAATGTTTTTTTTAAAAATCACTTGATGGGACAAAGAGTTTATTTTTCCTAAAGAGTAGCTTTTAATGGAAGCAAAAACTATCGATAGATTTTGCAAAAGAAACTGGCAACACTGCCGTCACGTCACTTCCAAAATTTGACGTAACGTGGCATGCTGGCCGTGTCGTGGCGATTTGTGATTGTGATATTTTATTGGTTAAGTTGGTCGGTGTTTTACTTTCCAAACAGTCTGTTCAGCTAAAAGGTGAGAGAAAACCGAAATTTTTAATAAAACGGGTACAACTTTAACTTCTGTCATGTAACTAACTAATAAAACTTTTATAAAAACGATAATTTAAGGGTAGACTCTTTCTTTTTACAGAAAAATGTTGAAACAAATCGCAGTCCTGCTGGTAGTTGCCACTTTAGCATTCTGTGATGAAGAAAAGCCAGAAGAAGTTCAGGGGGCCAGGCTTCTCGTCTCCAAACAGATTCTGAACAGATATTTAGTAGAAGGCAAAGACATAGAAGTAAGATATTCTCTGCACAATATTGGAAAAGCTCCAGCTGTGAATGTTCAGCTCGTCGATAACGGTTTTAACACAGAGGCTTTTGAAATTGTTGGTGGTCACTTAAATACCCAATTTTCAAGGATTCCACCAGAATCAAACTTTACACATGTAGTTGTGGTCAGGCCTAAGAAGTATGGATACTTCAACTTTACAAGCTCGGAAGTTACATACAAAGTTTCTGATGCCCCTGATGCCAAGGTGAGTTTCTTAGATATTTATTTTTGTATAGGTTTTTTTTACAAAGAGTTTTTTAAGCCTATATTTAAGTGAAAGAGTGAACGGTGTGACTACCAGTGAATATGTTATTATTTGAATTTATAAATCAAAGTAACGGGTGACTATCTCAAGTTTAAAGGTATAAAATGAGACAAAAATAAAAAGACTCTCAAATAATTTTCAAAATTCAATGTTATATGATACATGTAGACATTTTGCGGACACCCATAAGTAGCCTTTTGATTAATGGCTTAATTTTATAAAATACAATTATTTTCAGACACAATTATCTTATAGCAGCGAACCGGGTGAAGGTGGAATTGTGGCCTACCGTGATTTTGACAAGAAATTCTCCGCTCACTACTGGGATTGGCTGGCATTTGCCTTTATGACTTTCCCCTCTTTAATTATACCTTTGGCTCTATGGTACAATAGCAAGAGCACCTATGAAAAGCTCGCCAAACCAACTAAAAAACACTAGAATTATTTATAGTTTGTTTCTAATTTATTTTTCTGTGTTGAGTGAATGGAATTTTTAAAGGACAGGAGTGGGTTACTTACCCTTACGTCAGATAAATGTATCATCACACAATAATAATTGTTAAAATCAGGTTTAAGCTTAGATTTAAAAAAAATATTGTATTCCTAAACATTTAGGTTATGGAATCAATGTAAACGTAATTCAAATTTTGTAATTTTAAAGCAGCATTTATTTTTTTAAAGAAAATATACGTAAGCTAGAATTTGGGAAGTCAAGGTGTAAAAAGTAACCCTATCTTGAACCTATTTGATAAAGAAAGATACCATTTTTTAAGTGCATCTAATGTCATTGTTAAATATCATCCTATACATACTTTTAAGTTCTTTCTGTGCAAACTTTAAAAAGTCAGGCGGTTTATATGAGCATAATAAGCATTGAGTTTTTCATTTTTTGTAATACAAAAACGTGACACTCAATATAAACTATCAATTTTTTTAAAGTTTGACACCTTGTTGATAATTATAAAACATTTTTTATGAGAGATACAATAAATAAATCGTTTTGTAACACTGTATTATTTCATATTGGCGTCATGTCATACATATATCTGCATACTTGAGAAGTAAAGTTGTGCAAACTGATGCAAATAAATCCTACAATGTGAAATCAATTTTAACTCTGGCTTAAAGAAGCCAGGCGAAAAAGGGATCCCTTCTAAATAGAGTGCCCTATATTTTTTAGGGGTTTTGAAGTGTAAAGCGGCTTGTCAAATGGTTAAATCTTTTCACTAGTTTTACGTTGAGAGAAATAATACCTACCTAATAATTTTTCTTTGGGAATAACCAGTTGCCGCTAGTGTATAAGAGCTGCAGCACCTGTTCTGGTAATATGAAATTATTTAAATATTTCTATTTTTTGCTTCTTATTTATCCTATATTATTAAAATTTTTAATTTTCTTATTCTATTTAGTATAATTTTTATCCATGTGGTTTGTCTTATCCGCAAACAATCGCGGCCGCCTTATTCGAAGGTGACGTAAGCTGTTCGTCGCAACACCGGCACTAATACGTGGTCGACCTTGAACCGGCCAATGGCAAATGAGAATTATTTCTAGCCTGGGGCTATCTCCAATAGTTTTAAAGAGCATGTAACGTATGCATACAGAGCGACAACATTTTCAGTCTAGCTGTAGCCTGTGGTTTTAAAACGTTTGCCGGGTTTAGGTTATTGAGTTTACTGTTTTGCTTTTGATAATTGAAAAATGGATTTAATTTCGAAATATAAGGGCATTTCAAGTTTGAGCATTGACGAAAAACTTTAAAATGTTCTTACTAAAAAGAAAGTATGCGCAACAGTTTTGCAATAATATGCTTTAGAAAAGAAAATAGGAATACACCATAATACAAGAGATATCACCAACCTATAACTCCTCTGTGTATCCATTATAACTAATCGTTGGCGTCGTCGTAATCCAACTGGTTTTCTGTGACTGGTGTTGGTATATCAACACTTTTTTCTGTGTTGGTACACGTGTTCTGTAAGGTGCATCAAGTGCATCGTGCATCATTTCACGTTAGGCTCCCGCCTAATTAAAATAAGTTAATTCGTTGATAAAAGTGTATGTAATTTTTCCGTTGTTTGGTATATTTTCAGTTCATTATGATTTATATCGTGTTCGTTCTTTGCTTGTTTTCTATATTGGCATATTTACTCTCAACAAAGCCCGAGAAGAAAACACTAAAGGGCCGGCACGTAGTTATCACTGGAGGCTCTAGCGGAATAGGAAAAGCCACAGCGATTTTAGCTGCTCAGCAAGGTGCTCACGTTTCTATCATAGCAAGAAACGTTGAAAAACTAGATGCTGCCAGTGAAGAAATTAAGAAACATGTCATCGACAACCAACAACTTGTTACAAAAGTTCCCCTTGACGTGTCTCACCTAGAAGCCGTGGAAAATAATCTTCTTGAACTAGAAGAAACGGTTGGACCCATATATATGCTGTTAAATTGCGCTGGCCTAGCAATTTGTGGAAGATTTGAAGATATGTCTAAACATGATATTAAGCATTTGATAGATGTGAATGTAATGGGTACCATTAACTCGATTAGAGCTGTCTTACCTAAATTCAAACAAAGAAGAGAGGGAATAATTGTTCTTACAGGATCCGCTGTTGGTTTAATGGGAATGTTTGGTTACTCTGTTTATTCATCTTGTAAGTTTGCACTAAGAGGTCTAGCAGAATCACTATATATGGAAGCAAAACCATACAACGTCACTGTAACTCTTGTCTTGCCCCCTGATACTGATACTCCAGGATTTGAATTAGAAAATAGATCCAAACCCAGAGAAACTAAAATAATGTCTGAAACTGCAGGACTACATCAACCTGAAGACGTTGCCAAGCAGTTATTAGAAGATGCTTTGGTATGTACCACTAAGCGAACCACTCAAATTATTTTATACAATGATTTCATTAGAGAATACTTGATATTTATGAGTATTTCCAAGCCTAGGTATTATATTTTATGAAATACCAAGTATTTCCTAATAATACATATTTAATTTAGTTTATTCTCAAACTAAAACATACCTTTTTACATTATAGGCTGGAAAGTTTTTTAGCTACATTGGATTTGAAAGTTGGTTGCTAGCCAATCTTTGTGTTGGAATGACTCCTTTTCATTCACTTCGTGACCTGTTCCTCCAGTTATTCATTTTAGGACCTCTAAGAATCATTGGTGCTTGTTATGTAAAGCACTTTGAAAGAATTGTTATCAGATGCTTCCGAGAAGCTGATGTAAGTGATAAAGATGACTAAAGATTGTATTATTTAGGGTTGCTTCTTGTAAAATGGGTCAAAATAAATTCTTTAAAATTGGTTCTGTTATTTAAAAAATAGCTGTTACCTTGCCAATTTCCATAACCGGGTGCCCGTTATCCGTTTTTTTAAAGACTTCTTGGTGCAATCCTAGCATTATTACATTTACTTATTGTTTATTATTGTTAGGTATTTGTTTGTGTTGTTGCGTTTTTGTCATAATTGTTGGTGAGTAACCTTTTTATTAATGCATCCTTAATGAATCTATAAATAATAATATAATAATATGACAACATTTAGATCAGTCAAAAAAAATTTCAGGCAAGACATTTAATTTCCTTTTTTATCTGTAAATGTGTATCTTACATTTTTAGTTTTCAGTCAGTTTCATTCACACAAAAAGGTTATTCTAATTAGGTCAAAAACGCTTAGTATTAGTTATGTTATACATTAACAGAAGTTGTAGATATTTTTAAAATGAGAACAGTATTCTTGTAAGTAAGACTGCCCCCCTAAGAACGAAAGTGTTACCTGAAGATGTAAACATTCTTATTTTTTGATCCTATTAAGAAAATGTACTTGATTAAATGTTTTTGTTACAAATAATCAAGTTGTTTTTCTTTTTTAAATCTCACTAACAGAAATTTTTTCATTCAGTAATCTGCACTTGGTATATTTGCGATTCTTCTCTGAGAGAAAAGCTTTCCCAAATTTTTATACTGATCCTCAAGTTCTAACTAAAGTGAAACCTGTTAAGTAACAGGTGGTCATACTGGGTTACTTTTAATAAATGAGGTCAAGGAATCAATACTAAATTTTACTGAGGAAATGTTTATTAGTTCCAAGCATCTCGACTTGACCGCTCATTCATTTTCTTAATAAAAATTTTTTAAAAATTGAATTATTTTTGTAGAAAAAAATTCGAGGTCTAGGCCAGTTTTAACCGGCTTCTTAATTGTTGATTTTGTTCATTCGTTACTGTTTTTAAGATTTATTTCTTTTTTATCAGCCTTTTTTAACTCGAAAGCTTAGCAAATGCAAAGAAAAATTACTGAATTAATAATTAACAGTTAAGAAGTGTTATAAACCAAACCTTAATAGTCATAAGGAAAGTAGTTCTGTAAACTGTCTGTTTCCAACAAGATCGCTAGTTGTGATTCAAAAATCAAATCAATCAATGTGAAAGACCTAAAAAAGAAGTACATGGCTATGTGTGAATTCTTTATTGTGAAATTCCCAATAGTATTTCTTAAACTAAGTTGAGATAACTTTAATCAACAAAGAAATAATTTAAGTTATAGATGATTAAAAATTTCAGTAAAGAAGTTAAGAAATGTTATATTTTTTTCTAAAGGTGGGATCTTGCTGGGATAACGGTTTCTTGTAGATATAAACAATGTAAAGTCTTGGATATAAATATTTTTTTAAATATTATAAATAAGTGAAATCATTCTCATCGGTAGCAACAACAACTCGGAATTAGTATTTGTATGTTTTCTATGAAAATTCGTCTTTTTCTAATGTTTGTTTGGTGTTTTATATAAACAGTGTGTTCCTTTAGAGAACACTGTAGAAGTATTTTGAGACACCAGTGCAAGGTGAGTCAACGATAAAGTTCACTTTCGCCTTTATCTTAAGGATTAAAAATCCTAAATACAAAAGTTGTAGAGACTATTGAGGTGTACATTTTAAAATTATGCTGGAGTATACTGGGTGGCTTAAAAAAACGGCGATAATAACTTGTTTTTTTTTTAAATTAAAACACCCTTTATATTTTATTATTTTCTGATATCCCAAAAAATTCTACACTTATTTTGTAAATGTCATATGTCTAAATTCAATAGTTTTTGAGATATTGACGTTTAAAATATGGCATTTTCAGACTTTGACAAGCTGTAACATTGGAACGGTTCATCTTGGGGAAAAATGGTTTCCACCTCCCTGTCTTAGTTTTTTATTCTCTATCCAAAGAAACCAACTTCCGATTTCAACCAAAAAACGGTTTAACATGTTAAACTGGAAATTGTAACTTTTCGATGGAGAATAAAAATTAAGACAGGGAGGAGGACACTATTTTTCTCTAAGATGAACCGTTACAACTTGTCAAAGTCTGAAAATGCTATATTTTAAACGTCAATATCTCACAAACTATTAAATTTAGACATATAACATTTTATACAAAATAAGCGTAGAATTTAGTGGGGAATTAGAAAATATATAAGAAAGGAAGAAAAATATATAGGGAAAATGTGCACCTCAATGATCTCTTCATCTTCTGCATTTCGAATTTTTATCTAATTCTTAAGATAAAGGAGAAAATGAACTTTATCGCTGACTCACCCTGTACCTTCTTATTTAATAATAATATTAATAATTTATGCCAAGGCATTTAAATTAAGAGATATACCTGTGGTTATTCGATTGAATTATTATCAATTGGCCACTTAATCATTATAAATTTCTAATGAGTCAGAATTGCATAGATTTAGAGGGAAATAGAGGTTGTTCTATCATTTAAACAATTCACAAGGATTTTTGCTACAAACTAAGGACGCTAGGAATGTTGTCACTTGGGGGTAGTATTATAAATGCGTATCTTAACAAAGTCGATCTCATTTTGTTAAAACAATTTCTTTGAAATTCTGGATCAACAAAATACAATTTTAGAAATATAAAACTGTTTTATTAGAACTTCCACGACTTTTATGAAGTCTATGTTCATAGGTTTGAGACCATTTGAACTTTTTAAATTCGATTTAAAATATTGAAAAGTTTTCAACGGAATAAGTTTTGAAATAAATTTTCAGTTATAGTTGCTACCGTAATCGTTTTAAACTTAGTTGATAAATTAAAATACTCATTATTTCTATGAAAGTTACCCATATAAGTAGATAGGTTATTTATAGTAAATTTAAAATTCTACCTGACAATGAAGGTTTTAATATTTTTTCAGATACTAGTCACAGTAGTCATATTGAATATCAATTGACAAGTTGGAAGTTTGTTATCTAGTCCACGCATTTATTAATGGTTATTAAATAAGTATAAGAACCTTAAATACCTCAAATAATTGAGTAATTTCAGTATGCAACAAAATATAAACCTTCATTTACATACCAGAGTTGGAGGTACATACATAGTAGCCATATTGCTTAAGTTAAATTACTTCAACTAGAAGTTTGCAAAATTAAAAAATTGTTTGTAGTTCAAATTATGTATGTACTATACCTTTTAGTTTAACATAGTCCTTTTTTGTTTATATGGACTCTAAATTAGTTCTCATTTGACTGTTTTAAATTCATGTGTTCATGTTTGTTTAATAAATATTTTCAAATAAATTTCTAATAAAATGTTAAGTATTTTTTATCCCTTAACTTATAAACTTAGTAGTCAAAAAATCGCACCTAATCACAATTGATAAATTCAACTAGATAAGTTGCAACTACCCCACCATATACATTTTATTAAAACTATAAACTTTCTGTCTCTCCCCAGGATAGCTCGTAAACTTCTTACCCGATTTGACCTAAAATTAGGTTACTTATGTTAAAGAGACGTATTATTCCGACGAAAGTTCCAAAAATTACCTGTACCCGCAGCTTCGCCCGTGGTGATTTAAATTGTTCGTTATATTATACATTTTATTAAAACTAAACTTTTTCTGTCTCTCCCCAGGATAGCTCGTAAATTTCTTAACCGATTTGGCCTAAAATTAGCTTACTTATGTTAAAGGGACGTATGATTCCGAGGAAATTTCCAAAAATTAGCTGTACCCGCAGCTTCGCCCGTGGTGATTTAAATTGTTCGTTATATTATACATTTTATTAAAACTAAACTTTTTCTGTCTCTCCCCAGGATAGCTCGTAAATTTCTTAACCGATTTGGCCTAAAATTAGCTTACTTATGTTAAAGGGACGTATGATTCCGAGGAAATTTCCAAAAATTACCTGTACCCGCATCTTCGCCGGTGGTGATTTAAATTGTTCGTTATATTATAGATTTTATTAAAACTATAAACTTTCTCTGTCTCTCCCCAGAATAGCTCGTAAACCTCTTAACCGATTTAACCTAAAATTGGCTTACTTATGATAAAAGGGACGTATGATTCCGAGGAAATTTCCAAAAATTACCTGTACCCGCATCTTCGCCGGTGGTGATTTAAATTGTTCGTTATATTATAGATTTTATTAAAACTATAAACTTTCTCTGTCTCTCCCCAGAATAGCTCGTAAACCTCTTAACCGATTTAACCTAAAATTGGCTTACTTATGATAAAAGGGACGTATGATTCCGAGGAAATTTCCAAAAATTACCTGTACCCGCATCTTCGCCGGTGGTGATTTAAATTGTTCGTTATACATTTTATTAAAACTCTCTGTCTCTCCCCAGAATAGCTCGTAAACTTCTTAACCGATTTGGCCTAAAATTGGCTTACTTATGTTAAAGAGACGTATGATTCCGAGGAAATTTTCGAAAATTAGCTGTAACCGCAGCTTCGCCCGTGGTGATTTAAAATCTTCATTTATTAAAACTATAAACTTTCTGTCTCTCCCCAGAATAGCTCGTAAACCTCTTAACCGATTTAACCTAAAACTGGCTTACTTATGATAAAAGGGACGTATGATTCCGAGGAAATTTCCAAAAATTACCTGTACCCGCATCTTCGCCGGTGGTGATTTAAATTGTTCGTTATATTATACATTTTATTAAAACTTTCTCTGTCTCTCCCTAGAATAGCTCGTAAACTTCTTAACCGATTTGGCCTAAAATTGGCTTACTTATGTTAAAGAGACGTATTATTCCGAGAAAATTTTCAAAAATTATCTCTAACCGCAGCTTCGCTCGTGGTTATTTAAAATCTTCGTTATATTATACATTTTATTAAAACTATAAACTTTCTGTCTCTCCCCAGGATAGCTCGTAAACTTCTTACCCGATTTGGTCTAAAATTAGCTTACTTATGTTAAAGAGACGTATTATTCCGAGGAAATTTCCAAAAATTACCTGTACCCGCATCTTGGCCCGTGGTGATTTGAATTGTTCGTTATATTATACATTTTATTAAAACTATAAACTTTCTCTGTCTCTCCCCAGAATAGCTCGTAAACTTCTTAACCGATTTGGCCTAAAATTGGCTTACTTATGTTAAAGAGACGTATTATTTCGAGGAAATTTCCAAAAATTACCTGTACCCGCATCTTGGCCCGTGGTGATTTGAATTGTTCGTTATATTATACATTTTATTAAAACTATAAACTTTCTCTGTCTCTCCCCAGAATAGCTCGTAAACTTCTTAACCGATTTGGCCTAAAATTGGCTTACTTATGTTAAAGAGACGTATTATTCCGAGGAAATTTCCAAAAATTACCTGTACCCGCATCTTGGCCCGTGGTGATTTGAATTGTTCGTTATATTATACATTTTATTACAACTATAAACTTTCTCTGTCTCTCCCCAGAATAGCTCGTAAACTTCTTAACCGATTTGGCCTAAAATTGGCTTACTTATGTTAAAGAGACGTATTATTTCGAGGAAATTTCCAAAAATTACCTGTACCCGCATCTTGGCCCGTGGTGATTTGAATTGTTCGTTATATTATACATTTTATTAAAACTATAAACTTTCTCTGTCTCTCCCCAGAATAGCTCGTAAACTTCTTAACCGATTTGGCCTAAAATTGGCTTACTTATGTTAAAGAGACGTATTATTTCGAGGAAATTTCCAAAAATTACCTGTACCCGCATCTTGGCCCGTGGTGATTTGAATTGTTCGTTATATTATACATTTTATTAAAACTATAAACTTTCTGTCTCTCCCCAGAATAGCTCGTAAACTTCTTAACCGATTTGGCCTAAAATTGGCTTACTTATGTTAAAGAGACGTATGATTCCGAGGAAATTTTCGAAAATTAGCTGTAACCGCAGCTTTGCCCGTGGTGATTTAAATTGTTCGTTGTATTATACATTTTAATAAAACTATAAACTTACGTCTCTCCCCAGGATAGCTCGGGTTGCGTTCACAGTCGACGTTGGGCGCGCTCTAGGGTCTTGAGTTACGACGAAATTTTTCGAATGCGACATTCATGAACATTCTTAAGTGACATTCCAGAATAGTCTCAAATCGCGCCCGACAAACGATCGTAAACGCACCCCTTGTTGTACCCAACCCTAACGTGGACCAGGTTCTATATGTAAGCCAACCGAACAAGTCTAATTCCTCAATTGCATTGGCAATAAACATGGAATGTCACCACAGAAATTCTAAGAGTGACGTTTTATGAGGGTTTTCAAATATATAATAAAACAACAGAAAAAAGGATTAATGCAGTATTTTTATTGCAGTAATTAATTTTCAAGTAAGCCTCTTATTATAAATACTTCGCAATTATTAAGGCAAATACAAGTTGAAACTGACTACAAACTTTAATTTCTTTAAATTCTTAGAAATACAACATTAATAGTAATAACGTAATGACAAATTTTAATATTAAACAAACAGTAAAAGGAACATACAGTAATAATAATAATATAATGATAAACAGTTCTGTATATTCAGGCCGTTAAAACAGTGTGCATTTATTTTTGTTAATCCAAACTTAACGGTTTCAGATCTCAATTTTCGAAAAATATGTTACCCAACCCGCATTTTTATTTGTAAAAAGCACAGCCTAATTATCAAAATACACACAAGCCCATGAATTAAAAAATCTTTACAAATTGAGTGCTGCAATCGCACTCTTATAGGATTGTTTATTTACGTGTATATAACAGAATTTTATACATTCAATTTTCTTGCCAATTAAAAAATATCAGGATACTAGGTTTTTAAACTCTACTGCCATCAAGAACAAAGTTCTTATGGAAAGACGAGTCTGCATAAAATCAGTTTGTTTATATTTTTATTGATCAGGTGTACCGACCAATACAAGTTAAACTGTGAGATAACCCATCAGGAAGCCTATTCTTCTATACTTCTATCGTCAAAATGCACTCGCTTACATTTTGTACGCCCTCGGCATTACTTCAGAAATAAAAACCCAATCTTGAAAATAATTTAAAATACGGAAATTATATTAAACAAAGTACGCGTGGAATCCTGTGGGACAATTAATTTTTTACAAAAATATTTACACATGCTAAAGTTTTAATTATTTCAGTCTATCTGTGACGCACGAACCATCCTGTATTGTGCAGTAATATATGTATATAACAACGTCTTTTTTAATTAGCTAACTATATTAATTTTAAAAAAGGCCACAGATAAAATGTTCTAATGGTAGTTTAGATAATTATAGTAACAAGAATATTGATAAATTTTAGCTGTTAAGGAGGTATCTACAGGGTGTTTCTTAATGACATGCTAATATTTTAGGGTGTGATTTCTCAAGTCATTTTATGAAAAAAAGTTTATATAAACATATGTCCTAAACGGCTTAAATTTTTTGCTACAGGGTGTTTAATTTTATTTTTTTAATGCGTTTTTTGTAATAACTCCGAAAGTACTTTAGATAATATTTTCAATTTTGGCATGTGCTAATACGACATAAAACCACATATTTTAGTTATAAAAGTTATTTTTTTGTCCCACCAATGGCGTCCCTGCAAATATGTCCTCTAATATTTTTTAGAAAAAAAGTAGGACGCCACTGACATATTTCCATGTGGATATTATTTCTCATTAGCCTGGTTAATTCTGCCTAAAAATGGTCTGTTGCGTTTTTCTCCTCAAGCACACAGTTCTTAAATAATTTAATTAAATAGGCATGCATGAAGCTAATTTAATTAAATTATTTTATTTAGAACGGTGTGCCTAAGGAAAAAAACGCAAGAGACCATTGTTATGCAGAATTGACCAGTTTAATCAGAAATAATATCAATATGGAAAAATGTCAGTGGCGTACCACTTTTTTTCTAAAAAATATGAGGACATGTTTGCAGGGACGCCACTGGTGGGACAAAAAAATAACTTTTATAACTAAAACATGTGGTTTCATGTCCTATTAGCACATGCCAAAAATATTATCTAAAGTACTTTCAGAGATATTACAAAAATCGTATTAAAAAAAATTCAACGCCCTGAAGCAAAAAATTTAAGCCGTTTAGGACTTATGTTTATATGAACTTTTCTTCATAAAATGACTTGAGGAATCACACCCTAAAATATAAGCACGTCATTAAGGAACACCTTGTATATAACCCGTATTGACTATTTGGATTAGATTTAATTTTTATTAACTAAAACATTCATCGACTGTTCCTAGGTTATCAAACTTTTATTAAAAATAAAACTATGAATAGTAACAAAAGCGTTGCGTTTTTAGGACACACTCTAGAATAGGAGACTGGACTCCAGTGCAATGTGTTTCTTTATCTCAATAATCAAATTGAAACCGAAATTTGTGGATATTTACCTATTCAAAAACGGTATTTTTACTTTTTTCAAAGAGCGAAAATAAATGCGAATAAGGGTAATTAAAATATCGATATTAATAGCCTAGCCAGTTGACAGACAATTTCGAGGTTATGTTTCAGTTAACTTCTTAATGCAGAATCCAGACGGGCGGAAAAAGCTGACATAGCGGAACCTAAATTATAGATGGGATTGGTTATAAGTCAGCTGATTACCAGAATCAATATCAATTAGCTGACTTTTGACCAATCACATTCATAATTTGGGTTCTGCTATGTGGGCGTTTTTCGTAAGACCCATTTCGAGAAAAAAGCTTTTTGTCGAAATATTACAAAAATTTATAAAAAAAAAGTTTTTGTAATATTCTTTTTAATGTAACATTGAATTAATAAAATTATTTATTGAGACATTATTTTCTAAATTGCAGTTGATTAAAATAACATTTTAAAAGTAATTTTCCTGTTATTTCATTAAATCATCAAAAAAAAAATCTAAGTTCAAGAGTAAAATAATTTTCGCATTTTTAATTTAAATATTTTTCATTTACAAATATTTATTACCCGGTAGCCAGTTTTCAAAAATATTCATAATAAGAACACAACAAAATTGTATCAATTCCCTTAACGTAATTTTTCATTTTATCAATACTCTTGTTAGCTAACAAAATCATAAAGAAGAAAAAATTAAAGCAACTACAAAATATCAAATAAAATAATACTATTAAAAAATCACGGGTTCTTGAGTGGGTGGGTAGATAGTTAATCTTTAACTTGCAATTTCATTCTTTTAAATCCACACATTCAAACTAATTTTTTAAAGAAAATTGATATTTATATTATTAAAACTATACCCTGCAGCTTATAGATATTGCACTATAGGAATTTACATAGTTAAGACTCTTAGATTGTGTTAACGGTACATACGTATATTACAAACTTTTTGATTTTTAATTATTTATTTTAGTGCCTTTTTACCCATTTTCTTTTTAATTGGAGGAAGTAGTACAAAGAAAAAATAAATAATTTTTTATCGGGTATTATTTTATTCACAGTTAAAAATTTACTTAGCTTAGCAGATAATTTAAATATACAAAATCGTTCTATGTACAGGGTGAGTCAACAATAGAGTAAAGTTTATTTGCTCCTTTATCTTAAGAATTAGATAAAAATTTGAAATACAAAAGTTGTAGAGATCATTGAGGTGCACATTTTAAAATTATAATGCACTATACGGGGTGGCCCAAAAAAAGTGGCGAATATAACATGGGTTTGTTTAAATGGAACGCCCTATATTTTGAATTATTTTCTAATTCCCCACTAAATTCTACGCTTATTTTGTATAAAATGTTATATGTTTAAATTTAATAGTTTGAAATATTGACGTTTAAAATATGGCATTTTCAGAATTTAACAGGCTGTAACATTAGAACGGTTCATCATTGTAAAAAATGGTTTTCACCTCCCTCACCATTTTTTATTCTCTACCTAAAAGGTACAACTTCCGGTTTAACATGTTAAACCGTTTAAACCGGTTTTTTGGTTTAACATGGTAAATCGGAAGTGGGTTTCTTAGGATAAAGAATAAAAAACTAAGATAGGGAGATGAAAACCATTTTTCCCTAAGATGAACCTTTCCAATGTTACAGCCTGTCAAAGTCTGAAAAAGCCATATTTTAAACGTCAATATCTCAAAAACTATTAAATTTAGCTATATGAGATTAATAAAATAAGCGTAGAATTTTGTGGGGAATTAGATGGCAGATTATGCTTATTCGCCAACCACAATCTTGAATTTAGAGAGGAATCTTTTTAAACTTTTGACCAAAATAAATTTAGTAAAATAATTTTTTCGCAAAATATTCATCCTAGGAGAATTAAGGTTTGATAAATCAGGTTCTTCGTTAGAAATGTACACTGACGGGATAAATAATCTATTAAAATATCTTGAAAATAAGTAGTTTCTTTGGTATTATTTGATACTAAGCCCAATTGACTTTGAACCTTTAAAAAAAGATTTACAAAGTAGGACCAAGCGATTAATCTTTTTCCAATAAAATCTTTGTGATGTCATTTAGTGTATTTAATATAGTCAAGAGTGCCTTTTTCGAAGTTACAATATTTATAGTATTCAGAAATAATATTTTTAATTCGATACCATGACACCTGTCAAAAATAATGACTTGTGTATATTGGGGCGAGGAAGTTTCTAACTTTCCTGAGACATTAATGTATGAGGCACCTATTTTCGAGTACCTATACCTTATACAAAATTCCAAAATTGTATCAAAGTATATGCGGTGGCTTAAAAATGAATACGAAAAAGGTTAATCACTTGGTCTCCCCCGTTGGTGTTGGATATCTCAATCAAGGGCACTATAGAAATAGGTGGTCGTTTAAAATCAAAGATTGTGCAAGCTGATTTTCCTAAGATGCGTCTGTTAATATTCAAATTTAAATATTTCAAAAACTATTTCTTCGTTTCTTTCAATGTTAACAAATACTTTACAAAACAATTACTACCGGTTTTTCAAGTAAATTCCCTGTATTAAGCATGTGTTCTTTGTGCAGCAAATTCAAATCAATACTATTTAAAAAGTTAGTTTGGAAGGAAGATAATAGAGAGACTTTGAAAACTTAACCTAACACCATCTAACTTTATGAACGATTACGACGTAACTTGCAATAAGAGGTTATGAATATCTCAGTGTTTATTTCTTGAAATTTCACTGTTTTGTCAAATATTTAATTTCGTGCTAATTTTCGTAATATTGAGGTGTTGTAATCATATTCCTTAATCAAAGTGAGCCATTTTAAGTAAACTTACCTTAGCACAAAGCTCATCGTGAGATGATAAATAAATTCTACCGATAAATCGGGAGGCTTGGCAACACTGGCTCCAACTTTGTTACAACGCGCTTTATCATACCTACACATGCGCTCCAAGAGTACCGATTTTTCTGCGGCCTCTCCACCATGACGAGCACCAAAGTAAATATCCCCATTGTAAGCAGATTGTGTCATGTTTTATACAAAAGTTTGGCGGTAATATGTGAAAATTTTTAGATGTGCTGAGTTGCCAAACAGAACGTGGGTATTTTATTTTCAAGTTGCGTAAAAATATAATCGTGTGATTGGTTGTATACAATTATTTAGTTTAAAATGAATGTAAATAGTGTTAACAGTGTAATTAATGCCAATTTTTCAAGTCTTTCTTTGGAAGACAAACTGAACATTAAGGAGTTAGGTAGGTCGTAGCCCAATTTAAAATTGACACAAGTTAGTGAACGGAAATTAGAACCTTTACACCATGTTTTCCTAAAAATATTTATGGAAAAGACAACTTAAAAAGTTAGTAAGTGGATGTGAAATTAGAAATGTATTGTACTGTTTCCAGTAATTAACTAAGCAACTTTGTACTAAGATAAGTTTACTTATTTTGATCCAAGGAATATGTGGTAGGTTTTTGTGAAGACCTTAGACCTTTTACAAACACAACGATTTAAATTGTTTCAAGCAATTACTGTAATAATCATTGTAATTAAAAACAATAAAACTGCTTTAAGTTAAGTGTTCCACAATGTCTTTACTAAGATAAACAGCAAATTAAAAATCACTAATAAAACAAAAACAATAACTGAGATTACCAAACGTAAAATTTAACTGTTAAAGTAACCCTTTTCACCATAATGGGCTAATAAATTTAATGCGTTTTTTTTTAAGTTTTCCGGTTACTTCACAGGAATGTGATTCATTTTATTTTATTAGTTTTTACTTAAAAGCGTAAAGTTAGGGCCTCATCACTGACAACAGGCCAACACAAAAAAAAATAAATTAGTAAATTCAAGTATAAAAAGGTAATAAATAACAAAGACTAAACTTAAAAATTAGTATACAGGGGTTGATATAAAATTAACACAGTGGGTTGATTACTTAATTTCTTACTTTCTTTTAGTCGTTTTACGACTAAGTTGTTCTTCGGCTGCCATTTTACCTTTGTAATCTTCCACGTATTCTTTGGCTCTTGAGAGTGCGATCATCATGTTAGTGAGTAGATCGTCCCATTTTCTACAATATCCTGTAAAAATGCACAATTAAGAATATTTATATGTATTATTCATAATTTTTACACAAGAGTGATTTTACAAGTTAAAAAGAGAGGTAATAACTCCTGCAAAACATGAACCTATTTAAATAAAAAAAATATTATTACAATATGGGGGAAGCTATTCAAAGTATAGTCATTTAAATTGTTGTAATTTCTAAACGACTTATCCGATTTTAGTATACTTAAGCTTGTTTGGAAGAGAAACGTAACTACTTTTTATTGTCGTACTGGTACACGATAGTTCCTAATAAAATTACTAGAGGGTGCAATTTGTAATAATAACCGTTTTGTCGATTTTATCCCAAATACTTAAATCATACGGTATAACTGACCTTATAATCGGAAAGAAGATTCAATTTGCAAAGTTAACGTGAAAACTGCAGATCGATATCTTCTTTTTTATTCTAGAGTTATTACCAAAAGAATAATTTTTAAGTAATTGTTTTCATAGGTCCGTGGTCAAGCATTCCACGACAATTTTTTTTAAAACTTACCTTCTTGATCATAATCAACTTCTTCAGTGGTCTGCAGCAGTTCAACTGCTTTATGGTAGGCAACTTGCATCGCTTCTATGGTCTGCTTGTGATTATCTAACATGGTGTCTTCGGCTACTTGAAGCTCTGATATCACTTGGTGGAAATTTAACATTTCTGGTGTCATATCAGTTTCCTGTCAAAAATTAAGATATTATGCTTACAGACAAAAAATTTGCAATTTTTTATTTAGTGTGTAGTCATACATAAATATGAAATTCTATAACTTGAATATCGTCATCTTAGAATTGTTCAAAATAAATTTAATCCCGCCCTTATGAATCGGCCATATTGGTATGACACTTAGCCCCACCCCCTGGTACCGTTTTTCGCAGACTTGTTTATTTTACCTCGATAGTTGTGGCTCAGGATGTTTACTAATTAGTTAATTTTCTATTCTATATAAATTTAAACTTACATTAAACGACCTCAACTGCAGAAGTTCACCATCATCGTCCTGTTCAGGTTCTGACCCAGTATTCGCTTGCAAGTCTCCCCCGCCCAACTCCTTCACCCTATCAGCGTATCGCAGCGTGTTAAGACTGTGCTCACATGAGCTTACACCAGGTGATATCATGGCAATCATGCACGTCCTAGAGTTCGAACCCACGAAGGAGTCCCTAAGGACTTGCGTTAACTTGCTCACTCTGAAAGGTAAATGCGCTCCCCTACGACCCAGCGCCCGGATGCACTCTTTTAAAGCTAAAAGAGATTTGTTTATTTCAGCACCTTCCATTCCTAAAATACAAAAAAAAAATTAATGTAACATAAATTTGCCACAGAAAACCTATTCGCCTGGACTAAATACTGGCAATATATCGGACAGATGGCACATCCAAAAAGAGCAAAATCAGTTTTTCAACAGGAATTATCGTTGACTTACTTGTTTGTCGGTTTGCTGACGACGTATCGGCTCCTCGTTCATTTCCAGCAAGATCTATAAGTGAAAACTTTCCGTGAATTTTAGACATATTATTGTTCGACCTCAAATAGATCTGGAATACTGCATGAGATCTCGATGAATTGGCATTGGCGAACGTCTGGCCCGACGTTCGAGCTAAATTTCCTTTTTGAATTAATTTTAACACTTCGTCTGTCGTGGAAACGACTTTTTCTGTAAGTCCGACCACCTGCAAAATAATGTTAATTTTATTGAAAGAAAATATTCTACACGATTCAAGGTCTAATAGAAAGTATGAATTTTGATCGCTCAAGAACAAGAAACCAGTGAAAAAATCTAATTATATTGTTGGAGGGGCGTTACAAATTTTATTTTATACAGGGTGATTCCTTCTTTTCTAGCTGTGTATAGAAGGCATTAAAATAAACAACATTTTCAAATACCTAATAATTCATTTATTACACTATGGATCAAATACGGTTCTGCCTAACTTGCCCGTTGAATAACATTAAGAAAACTGTTGGGTGTAGGATGAGCCCGCAAGGGAAAGCGTTCTCCGTATAATCTCGAAGCAGCAGCCGCACTTTTACGAAACTCACCGTAAATTAGCACCATATCTACTAGTTCATTGTTTTCAAATTTTACCATTTTCACGTGTCATCAATTTAAATTAACTTGCTTAAGAAAAACACCGCCAAATAACTCACCACCGACCCGTAAATTGAATGACTAATAAGAGATGAGACACACAGTATAAAGTATAGCAGGCTACGTTTTGATGACCAGGCCCGCACTTAGATTTTTTACTTCTGTATCTCGCCTATTTTTGCGTTTTTTGAAAATGTTGTTTATTTTAATGCTTTCTATACACAGCTAAAAAAGAAGTATCAACTTAGAAATAATCCTGTATAGATTCCTGTAGACGCTATTTTGAAGTAATTTTTTTTTTAAATAGTGTCATGTACCACCATGAACAAGGTGGTCTACCCCTTAATTTTTTTTAAACCATGGATTTATCGCTAGAAGCCCCTTTGGCGGCATCATTTTGGGGGTAAAAATTAAACAAAAAATAGTGTTATGTACCATTTGACAATCTACCTGCCACGGTAGCTCAATTTGATTTTTAAATTTTATATTAACCTCTCAAATTATTATTTTAGAAAAATTATAAATCACAGCAACTCAACCTAGTTTCACGTCCAAAATTTAAAAATGTCATAAATTACAACGCCCTATTTGAAAATATACAAATTTTTAATAGATCTTATGATAGACACCCTGTCACAAAGAATTTATTCTTACTTTGTCGCGCTTGCTACACCTGGAAAATTTAGAAAAATGTTTTCGCTAAAGGAAATTAACAAACCTGTACTTGTTGCTTTCCATCTTCCAGTATCCTTAATTTCGCTTTATTATTTAAAAGATCGAACACCTTTCCTGAATATATTTCAAAGAAACTAGATGATACTACTAGATTTAGATGCCTATATTTCGGTGAGTTAGCCAATCGGAACACGTCAGCAGAAACCATCGCGTAAATGCCTTTCTGACAGTCCTGATCTTTTCCTTTAAAATCTCCACCCATCGTGTGAGTCTTGCCCGAACCCGTTTGTCCGTAAGCAAAGCAAGTGGCAAAACCTCCTTCGAATATTGTCTTTATTAAGGGCTGTGCTGTATACCTGGAACAATTAAAGTAAAAACTATACCGTTGTTTGCCAGGTTAGAAAGAAACGGATATTATATTTTTAAAACAGTTTGCGCGTTTATTTTCTACTACCACATCGATATTTGCTGATTCCTTTACAGTAAAGTGATTATATATATATATAAGTATAAGTGGGCTATTTCGGTTAATTGAACGGATATAATTTCATATTAATCCTATAGTCTTATTTCAGAAAGGTGTAGAGTACAAAAATGGAAAATTCCGTCCAGTTCGGCTCAATTTCGGTGTCGGCCATAGGCGCAGGTAAATTTTGTGCATTCAATTATTTATGATAACTAATCAAAGAAAATAATTTTATAAAAAAAGAACTATTAGCTATAGCAAATTTACACAAACATCGTTTTATGAAATATGTCGTGGAATAGCTGAAAAACATAGTGTAACTGTACTGCACACACCGCCGTGTCATTGCGAACTAAATCCAATAGAACTTATATGGGCGCCAGTGAAAGGATTTGTAGCAAGAAACAACATGACATTCAAAATGAAAGACGTTAAGCTACTGTTTGATCAAGCCATTAAGGAAGTGACACCAGAAAACTGGCGAAAAGCAGTCCATTATGTCATTAAAGAAGAGGAGAGAATGTGGGATTTTGACCACCTGATCGATCCGTTAATTATAACGTCAAGAGATGACAGTCAGATGACGAAGAGTATTATGATGTTTTATAATTTAATTTCTGTTTAATTTATTTTTCTATTTTGTATTATTTTTATAATGTTTAATAAAAAATGAGTGTACCTAATATTATGTAAATAATGCACGCCTTTGTCACACCATTTTCAGTGTTTGTGAATGGATAACAATAGGCAAAACCAATAAATTGACCCATTGGTGGTATTACCTGCACTTGAAAATAAATAATTTTGCAATGAAATCAATGCCAAATTATGAGTGGCCTACATAGTGGCCTAAATATTTGTTGGGTCACTATGTAGTCCCTTTGAATACCTAATAAGCTTTTATTACTCTACATCTTTCTGAAATAGACTATAAATATACACAATTCTTTACCATTGAAATTATACAGCGACTTTAGATAACGTTAAATTTCCTACCTGTACACTAATGCATTTGAGCATGATTCATCGAAAGCATAATCGAACCGAAACAGTTGATTTTCCAAATATCTTGTTAAGTCTACTTTGTTCTTAGGCTCATGGACGATCAGCTGATTTTTGCTTGGTATCGTAATAACATCTACTTCTTTTCTTGACATTTCTTTTTTATTGAGCGGCCTCTTTCGCACACAAACTGTGATAAGGTGATCTTCGATTGGATCGTTTTCTGTTAGAGGTTTTATTTCTAGACCCCTTTGATACTCCCTGAAATGTAAGACTTAAATTAGAGTCGAAAAAAATACAATACTACAATTTACTTCATGCATTAACGCGCGTTGATGTACGCGTACATCTCTCTGTGGCCTGGTTAAGAGTGCCACATAGACATATTTCCTATAATGTAGAAGTTATTTAGTTGAGCGGAGATATCAAGTTTGCGCAAAGATCTTTTAGGATTTAACCATCTTTTGACCTATAATACTTTCAAGGTACCTGCCATCGATTGACTTTTTTATGACGTCGCTACGCCTGGACAATCACTGGTATCGTTCTAATTTTTACTCTAATTTATAGAGATCGAATACATCTACAAAAACCTTTTTATAGAAATGAATTATTTCAATTCGGTTTAAAGATATAAGCATTTTAGGTTTTAAGTGAAACACCCTGTAAGGTGAAGTGGGGATCTGGGGCAAGTGGGTTTTTTTGTAATAATTATAAAAAAAATTACTTTTAAAAACTAAAACTACAATAAAATGGTTTTTTGGACTCTTATAGACCCCAACATATTGTTAAAAAAAATTTACATCCTCGAAAGTTGTATTCACTAACGTTATCTCTTGTATTTTTTAACATTTTAATTTTTCAGTTTTAGGTCCATAGTTCCCACTTGCCCCGCTTTTTTTGTTAGTGGGGTCAGTGGGGATTAGTTCCCACTTGTCCCATTTAAATTTTTTTATATTAATAAAATTCAAAGTGAAAAGTTTTAAGAAGTTGAAAAGCGAGATTGTGCGTAATCTGCAAAAACTATAAAGCAAATAAAAACTTAAAAACCGTATTACGTAGTTTTAAAAAGTTATAGAAGAAGAAATCTCTAACATATAAACTTCTTTATTTTTAGGAATTTTTTAATCTGAAAAAAGCCTGTTGGTGGTGAAGTCGTAATAGATTAACCCACTTGCTCCAGTTGAATATAACATTACTCAGACGCGATTTATAAGTTGAAACCCCACTTACCCCAGTACCCGGGGCAAGTGCGTTCTATGGGTACATTTTCATAACAATTTTTTGTTTAAATAAAATTCTAGAGTAAATAATTAAACCAATTTTGTTGTAATTGTAAATATCACTAATTACTTCCTGTCTAAAGCGCATCTCTGTAACTCGATTTTAAAAAAAGTTATGTAGTTTCCTTTTATATTTTTAATCCCCACTTACCCCACGTCACCTTATATCATTTTTACATTATCCAGAAAATTCTAAACCTATTTTTTATCTAAACTCGATTATTTTTGAGATATTTACTTACAACAATATACAAAATTACATTTTGACTGGCTGTAGCATTGGACTGGAACATTTTAGGGGAAATAAAATTGTTTTTTAATCCAACTTACATTATCATATTTAAGAGTTCCCAGTGTGGGTTTCCGGGGTCCATTTTTAAAAAGGCTTCTTTCGCTTCCTTTTCCTCGGCTTGTCTTTGTCGCCTTTCTTCTCTATTTTTCTTTAATTTTTCTACTTCTTTTACTACATTACTTCGCCGCGCGTTCTAAAAGTGAGTTATTTTTTTAAATCGTAAAATAAAACAAAAACATCCTCAAAGTATGCAATGAGAACGACTCTGCACTGCGCAAAAAAAAATGCCAGCCGAAAAATTTTTTTTTGTCTATTGTATTGTTCTAAAAAGTAAAGCAAAAGCTAAATTATAAGACAAAAGTCGTATTACTGTCTCTTTCTAGTTTGTCTCTTTCAAATCACATGTTGACTAAGGCCTTTGTTACCGATTTTACTCTATAGTCTTACCTGGACGTTCGTCGTACTTCTACTAGTTGGTATGCTTGTTTCTTTCGTAATAAGAGTATTTTCAGTTGAAGGCAATGTGTGGCCATTATTTGTTGTTAACCGAGATTGCTGGGCAGATCTTAGGACTCCTGTAAAAAATCTGAATTAAATTGATATACAATCATGGTAAACTATTTCATAATAAATAATCTTTGTAACTAAACTATTGGCGTTTTTCTATCCACATATTATATATAAAGTCCAATATATTGCCAATAAAACCCGGTACTTTCAACTCCGGCGAACCTGAAGCGGTCAGTTGGTTTAGACAACACTGACCTTATGTTATTAAACTAATTTTTATATATTTTAATGGCAACTTGTTATGAATACGAATAACATGAACATAAACGCCGAGTTTATACAAAAATATACACTACATTTAAAAACATAGTTCTTTAACACAACCACAAGACTTTAACATGGAAGCAACATGCTATCGGTTCTGTTTAGAAATAATTACTACCTCATAACTATTGCTCAAGCGTCGAGCTGTTTTTGGAGGCTTCACAACAGAGCAACTGACTAGATAATTCACTTGCTTTGTTCGTCTACTGGGTGTATTTCAAAGATTGCACCAAGCACACAAAATGTATAGGTATAGTTGTGTCAGTCAAACTTACCGTTGTTCGTTTTTCCTCCTATTTGTCTATGTGTAGGATTCTATGGAGAAAATGGAAAAAAAAATTTAATTAGGGAAGCAGTAAAAATTAAAATAATACAATAATTGTCATAAGCATTAAAATGAAAATTACAATATATACAAGAATTAAAAATAACACTTTACTAACATAGAAAACGCTGGGATCTGATATAGAGTTGCAAACATTGTATGAACTGTATACATTTGGTTCCCGAATAATATTTAGAAATATCGATATCGGATCCTAGCTCTACTGATGAGCCATGATATGGCGAAACGCGTCTAGGGACGGATCTGACGAAATGAAAGGAAATTTTTCTTTTGTACTTATTGTTTTTGGTTTGAAAAACCGATGCGAGTTTGCGCTGCTTAGCGGGACTCCTGTGATTGTGACGAATGTCTTTACAGGCGATTTCCTCTTAACATTTACTTATTTCTATTAGTTTGTTAGAGGTGCTGGTATGCTTAAGAGTGTCTAACAACGACACAGATGTCGTTTCGTGCAAAATCTTGCTGGTGTGCCCCACCAAATACTGTATAAGCAGTTTTGAGTTACTCCTTTCTTTCGTCGGATCCTAGCTCTACTGATGACCCATGATATGGCGAAACGCGTCCAGGGATGAATCTGACGAAATGAAAGAAAATTCTTCTTTTGTATTTAGAAATATTGTATATAATCTACTAGGATTAGGTTTCACTCTCTTTAAGTTTTTTCTCTTCTCCTTTTAACTTTCTTAATTAAAAAAATATGTTTATAATAAAACCAAATGAATCAGGATTATCACAGATGAGATGCTTAGTAGCTTGTACATAATAAAATGTCTACGTTTATTAGTTTAGAGTTGATTTAAAGAAAAAGTTTATAAAGTATAGGTACTATATTTCTTTTTGGCAGTCGATATTTTGAATATAATATACAAATATTTTCTAGCGCCTCATTTAATTTTTGTTTGAACTGCGATTTTAAATGTAGATAGAGTATCACGCATACCGAATGGGGTATATGATTAAAAAAATACAATGTTACCTATTCTGTTTGATTATATCTAGGGCAATTTATGCTGTATATGTATATTGATTTTAGCATCTGGTCAAAACATTTAAAGCCTTAAAACCTGTGAACACTGTAAAATTATTGATCACAGAGTTTTCCCCTGTAAAAATTTGATTGCAGTAAAACATTTACAAATATTTTATAACTATTGCAGGCACACTGCGCATGCCAGGCGGATAACTTGATAAAGGAATATTTAAAATATAGGTAGAAATGGGTTTAATTATTTTTAGGTGATTTTTTATGTCACGGTGTGGGTCATAGTCGAGGTTCTAGTCCCAATTAAGTATTTTTTACAAGAATAATTTTGTTATGCGCAGTTTGCCAGTTTGTATGTATGTGTATTGTGTACATAGTATATTGACAAAAACTAGCAATCATATTCATACAGTAATAAAAATTAAAAACTAAAACCCCAGTATTTTATTTATTTATCTAAAAAGTTTTAAGAAAAATTCATAATTATCATATACTGCTTATGTAGTGATTAATTACAATTTAATTATTCCATTATGTTTCGATTTCGACTGATAATAATGCAAATTCTATTCAATTTTTTCCAATTAAAGGTGACATATTTGGACGGTGAATATGATGAAAATAAATGTGATTTGTAATCCATTAATGCTGGTTGTTCATTGAACGAATTATTGATAAAGGAATTACAGTAATAATGATCATGTGGGGGCAATTTTAAAGTGGAATCTGATTTTCATATCATTCGCAAAAACGAAGCCACGACGAGAAATGCGACAACACCGCTAATGGGTCCAAGCACTGTGGGAACACTCCCCCGGTTCTTTATCAAATGCACCAGGAATCTTTTTTTAAATTTGGATTTATAAAAATGTTGGGTTACATTTTTGCAATAGTTTCCACAGTAGATTTTTTTTTTAAATCGGGATTTGTACCTATTTTTTTTATAGCTGAGTCAACGATAGAATAAAGGTCATTTTCTCCGTTATCTTAAGAGCTAGATAAAAATTCGAAATACAAAAGTTGTAGAGACCATTGAGGCGCACATTTTAAAATTATGCTGGAGTAAACGAGGTGACCCAAAAAAACGTGGCGAATATAATTTGTTTTTTTTTAAATGGAACACCCTATATATTTTATTATTTTCTTTTTCCCCACAAAATTCTAGATAGAAACTTAGCGGCAAGCGGACTGTTCGCTTGCCGATCAGTTTCTTTCATGTAAGTGATTAAACAGCCTCAACAATAAGAGACTATAAATCTAATAGATAAAGCAGTGCCGAGGACTTAAACTTAAAGCTATAGTTTGAAGGATATACATACATATAAGCTAGATCGAGACAA
Organism: Polydrusus cervinus; assembly: GCA_935413205.1. NCBI lineage: Eukaryota > Metazoa > Arthropoda > Insecta > Coleoptera > Curculionidae > Polydrusus > Polydrusus cervinus. The sequence goes on from OW284520.1 coordinate 4,666,000, forward strand.
TATAGACTTTGCGCGATCTCTGCGCTATCACAGCAACAAAAAGTACGTATATAAACGTATATTTTTGTAATTCGCGCCGTGCTCAAATTATAACCTTACATGAAGAAGAGTTGCTTAATTGTTTCGGTCTAGCTTGTATCTCTTTAATTGTATGTGTCCATCTACTTTATTGGTAATGCATCCTCACAACATCAAACATCTATAGCTTGTTCCATATATCAATCAGAGACTCTCTACTTTGCCATCAGAAATAGAGTAGCTAAGATGATTATTAATGTTACAAAATAGATTAGTTTTAGCTAAAAAAAAATCTGTCCCAGATTGCTTACTGGAACAAGCCCTTTTAAAAACGTTAAAATATACCGATAATGAAGTAGTTTCGGATGAAAATTGGTTACTGTTAAAATCATCGTCGCTGTAGCGGCCAGATTGAGCCATAGCCGCACTGATCTCCTCTTCCGAAGATCCAGAAGAATCCTTTTTTGGCAGCGAAACAAATCAGAAAAATAAATGTTAGTCAGCAACATAGCTATGGTAATGTAATGAATGAGTCATACAATATCGACATAAAGCTCGTTGTTATACGATTAAATATTTTTATAATTCCAAAAAATCAAGTACCTATATTAGGCTATAGTATATTTTAGCAAGATGTAGAGTAATAAAATGGGAAATTCTGTCCAATTCGGCTCAATTTCGGCGTCGGCCATAGGCGCAGGTAAATTTAGTACATTAAATTATTTATGATAACTAACCAAAGAAAAAAAAAGAAGATAATTTGATAAAGAAGGAACTATTAGCTATAGCAAATTTACACAAACATCGTTCTATGAAATATGCCGTACAAGATATAGCTGAAAAACATAGTGTACTGTGCTGCTCACACCATCATATCATTGTGAATCAAATCCTATAGAACTTATATGGGCGCAAGTGAAAGATTTGTAGAAAGACACAACACGACATTCAAAATAAAAGACGTTAAGCTACTGTTGATCAAGCCATTAAGGAAGTGAAACCAGAGAACTGGCGAAAAGCAGTCCATCATGTCATTAAAGAAGAGTAGAAAATGTAGGATCTTGACCACATGATCCATCGGACCGTCGACCCGTATAACGTCAAGAGGAGGTGACAGTTCCTCAGATGACAAAGAATTACGATTTTTTATAATTTAATTTCTGGATCATGTATTTTTTGTATATTGTATTTTTTTATGTTTAATAAAAAATAAGTGTACATAATGCACGCCTTTGTCACACCATTTTCAGTGTTTGTGAATGGATAACAATAAGCAAAATATATAATATAATAAATTAACCCAAGCCCGGGTGGTAGGTATACTACCTGCACTTAATGAAAATAAATAATTTTGCAATGAAATCAAAGCCAAAAGGGGCTTAAATATTCGTTGGGTCACTCTGTAGTCCCTTTGCATACCTAATGAGCTTTTATTACTCTGCACCTTTCCGAAATAGACTATAGTTACCTACCTTATTATACACCCTTACATAATATGTATAAAGGAATTTAAAAATATAAGCTGCTTTCTACAACAATATATTACAATCACGATATGCGGCAATAACTATTGTCAAGTAAATAAAAAGGAAGAAACTTAGTCAAAGTTGACACTATAAGCTGCTTTATGAGCTATCACAAAAATACAATATTTAACCTAAAAATGTGTTATTTAAAAAAATTATATGCGCATACTAACTAGTAAAGTGTTAGTAATAAACTAATTCTCCAAAAGGCACATTAATGTAATATCAAAGCTGAAATAAAATCGATGTTAGGACACCTCTCAATGGCAATGTAATTAACCACATTTTGTACCAGGCACAATACGAGCTTTTCTGATGAAAAGGTTATTGCCATTTTTGTTGTAAGACATCGGTCTAACCCTATGGAGCTTCGCAAAATATTATAAATCGATTTATTAAAATAACTATAGGTGGAAGCTTTATGTTAAATATAATAGGAATATTTACAGGGTTATTTTGCATACGGAGAAATGGCGAACAATATACAATTTATAAAATTGATTATACAAGGGGACCGACTTAACTGGTCTCGATCTTTATGTAAGTTGGTGTACAAGTAAAAATTTAAATAAGTAAAAATTTAAATCATAAGAAGTCCGGGGGGGTCCGCGGAAGATGCACTGAGAAAATATCTTCCTATCACTTGCGAAAGTTTAAGCAACCATAGCGACAGTGGCGTAACGCAAAATGCCAGCCCCCCCCCCCCCCCCGCCTATCATTTTTTTTTTAATAATAATTTCTTTTAACAATCCTACAAAACTAATTTCTAATAAAGAGTTTTGGCAACGAAAAAAGATTCTTTATGTAGGTATTTAAATAAAACAAAATATTAAGAAAATTTTGGGCATTTTTGGTCATTCATGGCATGGGAGTGATTACTCCAAAAGAGAAAACATACACTCAGCCACAAAGAAAACAAATATTTTGTATTACAAAGGCAGTTTGCAACTTTGGCAAATATTTTATCTGGGATAGCCCCTATAACTTTTTTGTTTTTAAAGATAATGAAACAAAATTTGGACAATTCTGAACATACATAATATGCAAACGTAGATCGACAGTAAACTTAATCTGGTTCCATTTAAGATACAGATAGATTGAGCTTTAATATTAAGGAAATTTTTATGTGAAAATATAAATACGTATTTCTTAAAAGAAAAATGGACAATATGATGAGAAAATTCATTAACATAAATACGAACATCTGTATGAATAGTAGAATGTGGGATGTAACAACTTTATTATATTGAATGAATAAAAATGTGTTTTTTGCTGGGAAATCATTCTAAACAAATCATAATCAAGTTAATCTTTTAGCTTTATTTATCATGATCTCAATATTAATGAGAAAAAATACTTATTTTTTTTCATATTCATCATTATTGAGTGTATTGACTGTTCATCGATCGGACAAACCCCTGTAGGTACATACAATGACTGTTAAAAATTAGAATCATTAAAGCTTCACAATCCAGTAAAAAGGACTATCGATAACTTTATCGAAAGTACAAAAAATGTTGTTTCAATTTGATCACTTTCAAAAAAATGGCAATTAGTACATAAAGGTATTAAGGATAACACATTTATAACAAAGTATCAATTAGCAATGTAAACACTGCAAATTATCTGTGAGATAACCTTAAGAAGGATTATGAAAAAAATTGCAAAGTAAATAATGTTCCAAAAGATTTTATCAAAAAATATTTGAAAATAATTTAAAATATTTATGGATAAAGAAAGCGCAAAGCCTAGAAAGGACGAACCCGTTTCTTTAATTGTACAGGGTTAGTCAGAAAAATACTATAGTCTATTTCAGAATGGTGTAGAGTAATAATTTTTTTTTAAATGTTTAATAAAAAACAGGTGTAGGTACTTACCTAATACTATCTACCATAATGCACGCCTTTGTCACACCATTTTCAGTGTCTGTGAATGGATAACAATAGGCAAATCCCATAAATTGACCCAAACCCGGGTGGTACAAAACTGCACTTGATGAAAATAAAGAATTTTGCAATGAAATCAATGCCAAATTATGAAAGTGGCTTAAATATTCGTTGGGTCACTCTATAGTCCCTTTGCATACCTAATGAGCTTTTATTACTCTACACCTTTCTGAAATAGACTATAACTTTTTTATTTTAACTAAAATCAAATAGTCGCTAAAAAGACAAATTCGACGATATAGGATTTATTTTACGGCTTCCCCTCCCCGGAAACATATTTTGCATGAGGGCATTACACCCCCTCCTCCAACCAAAAACGAAATCTGCCCTTGTCTCTCCTAGACACCCCCCCCTAATATGCCGACTAAGCCACTGAGAAAACAATTTTATTGGTTGTTCTAAAGAATTCATAAAAGGCAGGTATTTGAAAAAATCTATGGGAAATACAGTATTTATACACAAACATGATCATTGGCTAGTTATTGATTGTTTTTTTTAAACGAATAACATGCAGTTTGTCCACACGAAACAGGACTCATTTTAAAGACCTTGTATAAAATATTAACGGGTTTAAATCAATACGAATGTAGATTGAAGACTCACTTTTTATTATAAGTATATGAGTAGTAGGTGTAATCAAGTAACATTCGTCTATCTCTAGAAAAAGGTTAATTTTGTAAGAAAAAAGACACACAGTCTCGGTCTTACATTTGAGACATAGACTTTGTGTCTTTTTTCTTACAAAATATCAAGTCTCTTTGATTAAAAAATGGACAAATTCTTTGAATTTCTAGAAAAGGTTGATCCAAATTAAGATTCCAAAAATAACTCCGTTAAATATTAAAGAAAAGAATTACTTAACCAGGCCAATGGCTAGTATTTTTAATGTCAGTTAAGATTCAAACGATTTTGTTAAGTATGTACGGGCAGGTTCTTAGGTTATACAGATGTCTCCAGATGGACCTACTAAAACTAGAAGTTTCCTAATGCCATATTTTATTTTCACCATTATTTTAACCACAACAACTCAACATTTCTTTGAGCCTGACATAAAAATGTCAATGTATATTTTTTTTTCTATTTCCACATGGATATTTGCTTTACACCTAAGTGGCGAGAAAAGTTGGCTTTTCCAATTAACTGTACGACAAAATGTAATATTCACTACTGTCATTTCTGCGTGTGTTAAAATTTCTTAATATACGCTTCGGAAGTTTGGTCGTAGAAAAAATATACTGTTTAACTAGAGTGGATTGTCCATATCCCACTCGGAAATTTACAATTTACTTCCTCGTGAGATATAGACATCATATCCATTCTTGTTGTATAAACTAGGTACTGTTGTAGTGACTTACTTAAAACTATGAAAATCCCGATTGTTACCTTTTATTAACAGGTAGTAGTCGGCGCTCGTATGCTAGTACGGGGGTGAGTATTTGAACCAGATCAACTTTAAACTTATAAAAATAGTTATTAGCTGTCTTACCCTTTGTAGTTTGTTAAATTTCATTTCTTCACCAGGCTTTAAAATTATAACTTCTGGGTTAAGTGACTCTATGGCGGCCATGTCAATTTCTTTTCCTTTTGTTTCACCCTGTTCAAACCATTCGACTGTTGCACAACGCTGGTCATTGTTGATTGCAGCCACGATTGCTGAATGAACTCGTCCTAAAAAAAAAGAATTTAGTATAAAAACGCTAAATTACTATCAAAATTGATAAGGATTTGGCAATTAAATTATTGTTAAGTTGGTACTGTAATAATTGTTATTCATCAATAAAACTGTTACTAGGTCATACCAGTGATTTTTTTATCTCATTTATTCAACCTGGTCAAATTCAACCAATTTTAAAATTTCCAAACACGCACTATAAATGACGCAGGTCCAATAATAGTTTGCTAGTGAGCACTGAACATGCGCTTCACTCGTTATTGGTCGCTTGTCATTCTTGTCTCGTCAGTGTTTTTGTTTACATCCAAATTATTGTAGAATTTTGATTAAAATAATTAATATTGTGTAACGTGGGAATCTCTTACTACAACGCCATCTATTGACCGAGCATTTGACAGCAATCGCCGCATAGAAAACAATTCAGGATCAGAACAAACCCATATAATATTCCTTCAAATGTACTTTAGGTTTAAAAAAAGTATATAATTGCTGTTGTCGAGGAGTCAATACCCCCCCCCCCCCCCCCCCAAGGGCTAATCCTCGGTTTCTAGCATCATTGCATGACCTACCGATTGGGGAGTGTGTATCTTCTTCCGCACCCCACGAGGTTTCCGATCTCATCCGGCCTGGTTACCGGCGTGAATGGAGTGCGTTGGAAGATGATACACTTTACACTCTTCCCTGCTTTCTACAACCTGCTAAATTTCTAACATTTGTCTTATTATGCGTATTCCCACTCCGAGGATCGAACTCGGAACGCCACGGTCGAATGCCAGTAACTCACCTCTGAGCCACTGCCGTGGTTCACAATTACTTCTTTTAATATGCATTTTTAAAATTGTAAAACTTAAAATTGCAAACATAAAAATCACAAACATTCTTTTCTATTCAACATATTTCTTAAACTAATCTACGCTAGCGATAGATCGAAAAAATTACCCATTTTTTTAAGTTTTCGGCCAGCAGACAAAATGCGAACTGCAATTCTCAGACAAAATAAGTGATTTGGGTAGCTCTTCGAAAAATGAGCTCTTTAATGTACTAATAGTCGCTTACCTTGTAGGCAAAATCTTAGCCAACCTACCTAAATGCGAAGTATTATAATGAAATATTATTTTTTGCTAAACTTTTAATCCATTGAAAAGTTGACGGCAAAACATATCAAATGTGAAAGAAAAAAAAGAAGCTAATTTGATAAAGAAGGAACTATTAGCTATAGCAAATTTACACAAACATCGTTTTATGAAATATGCCGTGGAAGATATAGCTGAAAAACATAGTGTAACTGTGCTGCGCACACCGTTATGTCATTGCGAACTAAATCCTATAGAACTTATATGGGCGCAAGTGAAAGAATTTGTAGCAAGACACAACACGACATTCAAAATGAAAGACGTTAAGTTACTGTTTGATCAAGCCATTAAAGAAGTGACACCAGAGAACTGGCGAAAAGCCATCATGTCATTAAAGAAGAGGAGAAAATGTGGGATTTTGACCACCTGATCGATCGGACCGTCGACCCGTTAATTATAACGTCAAGAGAAGATGACAGTTCCTCAGATGACGAAGAATATTATGATTTTTTATAATTTAATTTCTGTACATATAAGTAATGTATTTTTTGTAGTTTGTATTTTTTTTAAAAGTTTTATAAAAAATAAGTGTACCTAATACTATGTACGTATTGCACGCGATTGTCACACCATTTTCAGTTTTATGAATAGATGGAATGGAACAATAGGCAAACCCCATAAATTGACCCAAACCCAGGCGGTATTACCTGCATTTAATGAAAATAAAGAATTTTGAAATGAAATCAATGCCAAATTATGAAAGTGGCTTAAATATTCGTTGGGTCACTCTGTAGTCCCTTTGCATACCTAATGAGCTCTTATTACTCTACACCTTTTTGAAATATACTATAGATCTGCACGATCTGCGTTGATGAAAATATATTCCAACTATTTAAAACAAACCATATTCAAAATAACCACTCCCTCCCTTCTAAATATCGTCAAAAAACTAAAGTTTTATTCCTCGACTGCACATTATTAAAAATTAGGTCTAGCTCATCCCCTGGAGGAAGGGTTGCCGAAGTAGGTATGACCTACTCGCAAGCAAAATATCAGCTTCTACAGTTTATAAAATACGTCTGATCGGACATCAAACAGAAAACCGCAATTACCTTATAATTTGATTCGAATCTAGTGTTATTGCAATTTCTCATGCAATTTTTAAAACATATTAAGACCGACAATTTACCGTTTCTCTCAGAGTATCCCACGTATTGTTTGGCCCTGCAATAGTTCGAATCAGGTAGTCGACCTTGCCATTAAACTGGGTTCAATCCATATAAGGTACCATCGTGGCGAAGTTTACGTCATTTTAACCTCGAGTTTCCACTGTGTAGTAGTAGGTATCTAATCTTGAAAATGGGCGATTTTTATTAAAATTGAAATTAATGAACGATTCTCTTCAATATGCTCTATTTTTGCCAGTAAGATTAAGTAAAAAATGTTTAATTTTTAGGGACAAAGACATATTTTTAAAACTTTACAGTAACCCCGTATAATGGTTATTATTAGTTTTTTAACATGTTAAACCGTATATAGTCTATTTTAGAAAGGTGTAGAGTAGTAAAATGGGAAATTCCGTCCAGTTCGGCTTAATTTCGGTGTCGGCCATAGGCGTAGTTCGAAAAAAGTTCACTCTTATAATATATTATATGTAAGATTCTAATGGAGCTTGGCCAGGATGACAATATTTCGTTGATAACTAGAAAACTTTTATAGATTACTTCAAAAAATATGGATTTTGTCTGGGAAAACCATAAGCGTAAATCACTTTTACTGGAAAGCGATAAAATTGTTTGCTAGCGACGAAAATACTTGAAAGGCATAAAGCAGTACAGAAGAGAGCAGAAGAAAATCATTTATCTTGAAGAGACGTAGATTAATGAAGGTTATTTACCAAAATTGTGGCAAGACAAAAATATGCTCGCCAAGCGAAGAGACTAATAATCGTCCATATTGGAAGCAAAGTGGAAAAGAAGGTTTGCTAACCTTTAAGTCGTTCAATACAGGAGATTACCACAAGGACATGAATTCTAATGTTTTTGAGGACTATTTTGGTGAAATGATAAAATATCTTCCAGCTGATTCAGTAGTAGTTATGAATAATGCAAGCTATCATTCACGACGCACAGAGAAGACTCTAACTTCATCTTGGAGAAAACAAGAAATTATCGACTCGTTAACCATCAAAAGTATTGAATTTGAAGATAATTTGATAAAGAAAGAAAAAAGGATTTGTAGCAAAACCCAACACGACATTCAAAATGAAACATGTTAAGCTACTGTTCGATCAAGCCATCAAGGAAGTAACACCAGAGAACTGGCGAAAAACAGTCCATCATGTCATTAAAGAAGAGGAGAAAATGTGGGATCTTGACCACCTGATCGATCGGACCGTCGACCCGTAAATTATAACGTTAAGAGATGACAGTTCCTCAGATGACGAAGAATATTATGATTTTTTATAATTTTATTTCTGTACAATGTATTTTGTATTTTTTTATGTTTAATAATAAATAGGTGTACCTAATACTATGTAGGTACATAATGCACGCCTTTGTCACACCATTTTCAGTATTTGTGAATGGATAACAATAGGCGAAAGCCATAAATTGACCCAAACCTGGTGTTACTACCTGCATTTAATGAAAATAAAGAATTTTGCAATGAAATCAATGCCAAATTATGAAAGTGGCTTAAATATTCGTTGGGTCAGTCGGTTTTTGAAATAGGCTATAACCATTTTTTTTTGGTTTAACATGTTAAACCGACAGTTGGTCTCTTTGGATAGAGAACCGTTTTTTTTATGATTTATGATTATGAGATCCACAAACTAAGCGCATTCTTTAGAAAGACCCTGTATATTTAAATATAATATTGCTAATAAATTGTCTAGCTTTTATAACAAAATATTGCTGATGTGTATTAGAGCGTGAACTATATCACAGACACAAAAATTGTAACTTTCACTTTTTTCTCTTGATTTTTTTCAAAGTAATATTTATCATTTATCAATCAGACAATGAAAGGTGAGTATTTTTATTTGTTAAGTGCCACCTTTTAATCATACATATTGGGGGATCTTCGAGTAAAAATATATCTTATCTTTCACTTTATCAATTTTGGCTGAATTAGGTGAGGTAAATGAAAATTTATTTTAGGTAGAAAAAATAATAGATAAGCCCTGCATGATCAATACCGCACCAAGTGTTTTGCCCTGGGTGCAGATAGAAACTTGCCGTCCCTAATCCCCAAAGCAAAATTGTCAAAGAAATGCTTTTTTTCACTATTCTCATATTTGATAGTCAATAAAACTATTGCTAGGTCATACCATGAATTTTTGCAGCTCATTTGAAAACATGCACAATTTTCACAAATTTTAAAAACGCAAAACTGGCGCGATTACTCGATGACGTCGATCCGATAAAAATTTACAGTGAGCATCGTTACCCATATTTCACTTGTGATGTCGGTGTTTTTGTTTACAGCCCACTTACATTCGAATTATTATGGAATTTTAAAGTATTTTTGTTTAAAATAACTGTTATTTTTATTTATTTGCTCATAGAGCAGAAATATCGACAAATAACTAAGGTTAGATTTTTTTAAAATGTCATTTCATTAGCTTGGTCTTGTGTCAATAATGTCGGTGTTGCCACATGTGAACCTTTTATGCTGGTTAAATAATATATTTTGTTCCTAGAATATGTATCCGCATAAGTCCGTTTTGGACAATTATTTCTATTGGATTACTTTTCAGACTTTGTCATCTCAAAAAGTACAAACACAGAAAATTGTATTTTTTGTTTCTGTATAGTACACTACAACCAAAATCAAAAATTTAGTGAAAGAGTCCATTATACAAACACTCCCCCCCCCCCCCCCTGTATGCCGCCGCTGTACGTTTTTTATTATGTAATAATAGAAGAAGTATGTATGCAATTCAATTTCTATAGTTGCTAGACGAAAAACATACCTAGATGAGGAACTGAAATTTTTTTAAAATATAACTATGTATTTCAAATTTCAAGAAGTGATTTTACTAATTCTATATTATTTCCTACCATAAGAGTAAACAAGAATACCTTGGTGTGCTCATAACGTCGGTCTGAAGTGATTCACTATTTATCTAAACCCACATTAATTATTAGAAACACATGGTCATTTTTTTTAGGATTTGACAATACAAAATTTACTATTAATCAATGAATTTTCTTTGGGACTATTACGTTTATTGGCAAATAAAAGCCAAATATTATGTTATTTATAGACACGCTAGCTTACACCCGCGGCTTCGTATGCCATGAAACTTTGAGTAGTAAAGAATGGTAAGCAGTCTAAGTCAATGATATTCTACAAATATAAAAGAAAAATAAGTTTCCAATCACCTGAAAATTTTTCAAGTTTAAAACTTGTTTTTTTTTGTCTACAGGTACCTAGTACCAGTTGTACCATTCGATATAGTCATGTTCTCTTCTTAGACAGAAGACATTAGAACTGATTCAGTCAACATTGGCACTTTTAGTTGAAATCTAGCTATGTTGTTGTGACCAAAGGGGCCTTCCCCAGAATAAATATTTACATCACAATTCACATATAGCATTCAATGGTATTGTATCCATGTATCGTTGTAAACATAATGCATGCGGCATATAGACCAATGTTGCTCAGAGTCCAGCAGCTTCGGAAAGCATTTGTTGATAAACGCAACACAATTGATGGGTTCCAATCAAATAGATGCGAATTTGTATTCAACCCTTAATAATATTAAATAAATTAAATCCAGCTAACCTGGCTGGCAGATATTTAGATAAAAAAAAATCTGTTTTACATTAGGTGCAAGTAAATGGTTGTTTTAAATGAAATAAAAGTGCATCAGCTGATTAAAAAGTCATCAAAGCTCATGCTTTTAGGCAATTTTAGTGGAAATTGTAGCTAATGTAAAACAGTCTTACGTGAGGTTAAACATTTTTCTGATTAATAATTTTTATGACATGGCCAGACCATAGGAAAGTCCCCCAGGACACCATAGACGATGATGATTGATAATTTGATTGGCCACAGTGTTATACTTATATCTTGCATGTGCAATAATCTGTATTCCCAAAAGCTTAGGTAATTTTTAGCAACCGTTTCTGTAAGGTTCCTAATAAGATATCTCAATAATTGTTTTATGAAATCTAGTTTTTTTAATTGTATTTATTGTACTAGTTCCTTAGTTATAAAAAAGGTTTTTGGTTAATAGATATAATACTTATGTATCTTTCAAAAGCCTTTTTTACATTAGGTGCAAGTTCAGCAGGTAAGTTCATGCAATGCAAGTAAATGGTCATTAAGACAAGAAATGAATGAAAATGTTAATACTTATTGTTTGTGTGTAATAGGTATTTTATTTGTAGAAAACAAAGTAACAACATTTTTAAATTTTAAAAGGATGCTGTTTTTTTAAATGTTCAAGTAAAACTTAAACACAAACAATTTTTTCAAAAAAACTCTTATCTTTGGCCGTTAGAAATTAGTCATGGGAAAACATCTGATAAAAAATGTTCTTACAAGAAAGGACAGACAAAACTATTATTAACCGTCTCCTATTTGGTAATTGTAGTTTGACATCAAGACATAACCTTCTTTTAATATGTTTTTTATACACAAAAAACTGCCAAAGATAAAATATTTATCACAAGCAATAGTTTTTCTAGCGACTAACTAAAAATAAAAATTGTAGGCTGTGACTTACCATCGGTTCTTTTTATGTTAATACTTAGTCCGACTTGGAGATATCCAGCTGGCATTTCCATCACTAATTTGTCACAAATTTAAAAGGATCACGTTTTTCTAACTATGATATAATAAATAAATATAAATATGTATTTACAACAATATCTAAAATGTATAACTTCTTTTTTGGTTCGGCTATTCAACTGACACATTCATCAAAACGTACGGTACGCGAGAAATCTAAAAAGACAAATGAAGTACGCACGCGCACACCCCCGAATTCCAGCGGCAAACTTAAATTTAAAATTTAACCGTCCCTAGTTATTTTCGTCTAATCCCAGTGTTTTGATGTGCTCTTATTTGAGAATAATCTTTAATTAGTGTTTTATGTAACTAAGCTGCTGTTTCCGGCTATACATATGTTATCAAATAATACCGTTTATAATGAAACATCTGTATTGATTTTTATTCCGTCTGAATTGTCATGGTAACAGTAACAGCAATTTATACTATTTTATTTATTTGGTAACAAACAGTATAGGTACATGCAGAGATGGATTAAACATCTATTATGGTACAACATATTTTAAAAATTTATTCGCAAAATAACAATGGGGTTTTTTAGTTTTCTTTGGAGCTACACAAGAAAACTACGAATAAAAATGAATGTGTTCCTAAAAAGACGTAGGTACATAGAAATTAAATCAAGAGTTATTTTTATTTTACAATTTTCCAAATGTATAGAGATAATAGATTTATATCAGAAATATCAACGAAATAAGCAGTTTTTACCATTAAAACATTTAGATATTGTGCCTAAAAATATTGATAAAATAAATCAACACTGTGCCTAAAACAGAAACAATATTATTTAAAATTAGTAATCGATTCTAATTATTTAAAATTAAAATCACCGCTTAAAATAGTTAATTGAGCAACCAGTATTTCTTCAATTTCCAAAAGAGTATTCAGAGCACATGACACATGTGTACCATTTCATCGGTGGGGGGAGTGACTAGTCTAGGGTTGCCAACCCTCCAGGTTTGGTTTAGAGGCTCCAGGTTGAAACCCTTTGACTCCAGGTATCGGGGAGAAGGGTTAATGACAATTTTTTGTAGAAGTCATCTTTGATTGGAGGAGGAAGAAATATAAAAAGTAATTCTAGGTCAACGGGAATGGAGGGCGCGACCTACTTTTTTTTTTTTTTTTTTTTTTTTTTTTAGAACTTACTTTTGATTAGAGGAGGAAGGAACGGGAAGTCAACGGGAACGGTGGGAGGGCGCGACCTTCTTTTTTAGAAATCAGTTTTGATTGGACGAAATATAAAACTCCAGGTCCAAACCTTAAAAAGTTGGCAACCCTTACGGGCTTTCAAAAATGTAAAAAAAAATCACATGGAAATATTCGAACGCGTCAGATATTGATAGTGTATATGCCCCGCATGGTGTTATGTATGCCTCGGCGAGACTCCGATGACGGAGTCGATTTGGATGGTGGAGGCGGCGATTTTTAAAGGGGATAAGTGATTCCGAACGAAGCTCTCATTCGTAAGACTGAAAATAAATAATTTTTTAGGTCCAAAGTCACTATAAAGTACGTTTAGGCGCGAAACCGGCGTCAGTCTAAGGTCACATGACATTTATCGGCCCTTTGTATTAGAGCAACATAAGATGCGGTCGATTGGTTCGCAGCCACAATTTTTGGTACGGCGAGATTCTTGTTTGGTTCGCATTGTACCGACAAACCAATTTTTCTTCTGTGAATGTGCCGTGTTCAGTTCACTGGCATCCGAGAGCTCAAGGCGTTTGTTCATCTTTGTTGTTTATTTGGTAAAAACAAGAAAGGAATAGTTAGAACTTTTTATTGCAGTGAATGTATTTGGTTGTTTTGTTAATTAACGCGCAAAAGAGAACGGTGTTTTGTAGGGGAGCTATAAAAACAGACACAAAAAATGTTAAAAGGATAAAAAAATTCTAAACGGTCGCTATACAGATAAATCGACCTAGCTTAGTCCCGTTTACATCGTGGCTGGCAACTGAGAGTAGGTATAAGGTAACAGTGTAGTTCAGCGTTGCCAGAGCTGGTACAATTGTACGAATCTGGTACATTTCGAACGCATCTGTACAAAAGTACATTTACACTATTTTCTGGTACATTTTCATCCTCGTGCCGTCCAGCAGCGGCGCCAGGATTTTGGGATCAAATCGAAAGTGATTTCTAAAAAAAAAAGGTCGTCGCTCGAAAATAACATACATCTCATTTAAGCTTTTGACGCCGGGGCACTCATGTTTATAAGGTATAAACATGAGTGCGTTATTTTCGAGCGACCTTTTTTTTTTTTAGAAATCACTTTCGATTTCATCCCAAAATCCTTTTGGTGATAGCTGTACAAAAGTTCAATATCTGGTACATTTTATATTTGTGATTTGTACAATTTCTTGATACCCTCTGGCAACACTGGTGTAGTTGCCACAATAATGTTTTCAATCGTAACCGATTTGCTTAAAAACCGTAACAGATTTAGTAAAATAGTAACAGCACTTAGAATATCTCTCCTCCCAAACCAAAGTGACTTCTATGCTATGTACTGTGTAATGTCTCCCCCGTCTACAGTCACTTCAAAATGCTCCCCTGTGTAAATATAAAAGTCCCTCACCGTCCACAGTGATATACCACCCTCACACCCAAAAATCACCGCTCAAAAAAACGTAACAGATTGCTAAAAGGCGTAACAGATCATTTAAAAATGTAACAGATGTTACAATTGTAACAGATCGGCAACACTGGTAGGTAAGTCCCCCGCGCTGCAATTACAAAACCGAGAACCCCGAAATTTTGGTGGGTACTAGGAGGGTGGGCACCCACACGCTAATATTATGGTATACAATTTGTTAAGTTCCGCATGGAGCTGGTCACCTTGAAGATGAATTTAGTACTATTGGCCGGATGCTCTTATTGCGGTCTATAAGCTTTTAAAACATACAATCGCGTCATCTTCGCAAGTGATTTTCTCTTCGTTGTCCTGCACCGGACATTGATGTGACAGAGCCATTTGTGTGTGTGCCAATAAAGTCCGCAATAACAAAAAATAAAATGTTTTTGAAATTCAACACATCCATATAGCACACCTAGGAGGGACGAAACTGTTTCTGTACTTGTACAGGATTATAGTCAAAAAAGTAGTAACCCTTTTATTTTAAATAGAACGTCTCCTGGATGTTTTTGAAGAATCACACAGCCCCTTCTTAGAAAAAAACTTAACGGGTTTACTGGATTTATTCTTAAAAATGGCAAAGGAAAAACATTTTTTAATAAATTTACAAGAACACAATGTCGATAGGAAATGCTTGAAAAAAATATTATTTAAAAAAATTTGAATCGTTTTATTTAATTTTATTAATATATTTAATTTTGAAAATCTTGACTGCTATAGAGATACTAGAATATGGGCAACAACTAATTTATTCCTTTCTAATTATTAAAAAAATATTTTGTTTAAAAGTTTTTTCCAGGCAGCTAAAATATGCCAAACGGCGAGAACAAACCAAAATTGTAAAGATTTAGAGGGCAGAGAAGCTACGCCCTTGCATTTTGCAGCCAGGATGCTTGTTTTTTTGTAAGTAATAATTAGTTTCTGGAAATAAGGAGGTATGAGTACTCTTTTTTTTTAGCTAGAACATGGGGCTGCAGTGGGAGTCTCAGGATGGGGACAGGCTTACTCCCCTAAACAACGCTGCAGCCCATGGGCATAGATACGGGGAGTTCTCAACTATAGACAAAAGAGTTCTCCCCCTCTTCAACCCTTCCCCACTCGAGTATATTGCCTGGTAGATATTTTATTTCTAAAAAAAAATTAAAATTTCCCTGAAAACGCGATTAATTATTCATTTAATTATTATCCAATCTGTAACATATTTTTTAAAGTAATGTTTAAAAGGGTACCCGTTTAAAATATACCCTTGGCTTTTACTGCCATAAATTAACTACCTGATTGAACTCCATTGTGTTGATCCTAACATCTTTAAACTACAATGAATGGGCGCAGGGGTGGATTTTTAGTTACAGGCAGTTTTAACCATTTTTTCCCAAAATGAATTGGAAATTAATAATCTTAACAATTGGTAATTTATAATTCATGTCGCAGGTAAAATATTAAGGGCCAGCCCTGTCTGAAAGGGATGGACATTCATGAGCTTTTATGGCCTAAGACATCATTAAGGATTTATTGCAGCCAAAAAATCAACCGTATATTTTGAACCCTACTTTACAACAATTATTTTTTAACACATTCTAACCTTAGATAATGTGGTGGTCTAGTAATAATTATTTGCCCAAGTGGAAACTTTTAAAAATAGGAAAATTAAAAATTTTCTTTTTATCAAATGACAAAATATTATTGTTAAATTATAAATAATTTTTTTGGTAGAATTTTTACCTTTGCTCTTATACAAGACGCATTTAAACTATCTGAGGGTCCGAATAAAATATTTTTTTTATAATTTATATATTTGTTCTAAAGTTAAAGTAAAATATAAGTATTCTTTTATTTTAATTTTATGAATATATTTTTTTTTACTCTAAAGTTCACACTGGCACTTTTTCTAAAAGCATATTTGAAAGTTTTTAAATGTCTGGTAAATCATTTTTTATTTTACAAACGGACAAAAATGACAACTCGAAGATAGTTTAAATGCGTTTTGTACAAGAGCCAAGGTAATAATTCTACCAAAAAAATATATTATAATAAAGGTGTCGTTTCATAGACTCTCTCTCAGGAGGAACGCGGCGTTCCCTGGGGGAATTAGTGTAATTTATTTCCGTGACTAGTGCAGTCAGCCTGAACTTATAAATTTTCTTAAAATGTTTTCATTTATTTTATTTTCAATTTGTTTCTTGATTTTATTTTGCAAATATTTTTGGAAGAAGTTCGACTTTACTTAACACGTAAGTTTTTATGAATATTCTTACAGTTTATTTTCAGAGTTTTTTTTATTAATTGATATTTGACTTTATTATACCCTTTTTCAATTTATTTAATTTATTGTGAATTTGCAAACATTCAGGACATTTTTTTTACTTAAAAACAAATATTATTTTTAAAATTTTGAATCGGTTTATTTAATTTTATTAATGAATTTAATTTTGAAAATCTTGATTGCTATAGTTACTTGAATATGGGAAACAACTAATTTATTCCTTTCTTATTATTAAAAAAAATATATTTTGTTTAAAAGTGACAGTTTTTTCCAGGAAGCTTTGGAAATATGTACAGCGGCTAAAGAAGGCGATTTAGCCCTATTGAAAAAGCTCGTGACCGAGGAAAATGTTAACTGCAGGGATGTAGAGGCTAGACTCTCTACGCCTTTACATTTTTCAGGTAAGATGCTTGTTTTTTTTTGTAAGTTTCTGGAAAGGCGGTACTGAGTAGGTACTCTTTTTTTTTTCTAGCGGGATATAATAATATTGAGGCTCTAAAATATTTACTCAAAAGGACTGTAACAGGCTCATCCCCCTCCATAATGCCACGGCCCATGGGCACTTCAATATAGCTGAGGCCCTCATTTATAATTTAAGTTGTATTAATGCAAAAGACAGATGGGGCGAAACCCCCCTTCACAAGGCAGTAAAAAATGGGAAGTTGGAGGTGGCTTGTCTGTATTTTTTTAATAGTAAAGGTATTAATAATATAATATATTGTGTCCACATTAAAAAAAATTAAGAGAACTCGAACACGTCAAACTCTCTTATTACATCCTTTTGTAATACCAATCCTTTTTAGGTTGGCACTAGGGTGGGCACCCATGATTTTAGGGTGGGCCAGTGACCACCCTGCTCTCTCTGGCGCCGCCGCTGGAACCCCAATATACAGAAAGTTGTCTTTTGGTAAGGATATTTTTTTTAAATAGTAAAGATATTAATAACATAATATATTCTGTCCGCATTAAAAAAAAATTAAGAGAACTTTGACACTAATATAAATATTAAAATAATAATCAAGTCCTGAAATATTCCTATATTTTTTTAGATCCATCACACTGCAAATGCTCTGATAAAAAACAATGAACGTACTTACCCCTGGATGTGGCCCCCATAACAAGCCTTGTCAATATTTACTAGAATTAGCGATGGCCAATCAAGGTACGATCTTTCACACAGTAGGATGGGCACCCATATTTTTAAGGTGGACCAGTGCCCACCCTCCCACTTTCCCCTGGCGCCGACACTGAGAAGTGCGTTGTCTTTCGGTAAGGATATTTTTTTAAATGTAAAGGTATTAATAACATAATATATTGTGTCAGCATTAAAAAAAAATTAAGAGAACTTTGACACGTCATAATATAAATATTAAAATAATAATTAAGTCCTGAAATATTCGTATAATATTTTTTTAGATCCATCACACTAAAAAATATATCTTGTTATATTATATGTTGTCTACTTATGCCTTTAGTTAAGAAAATAAGAGATATTAATAGGAGGTGGTAATTACGAAAGAAAAAACACAAATTCATGGCTTACAAAAATGCATTTGTTATCTGAAAAACACAATCTGTGTGTAATAATAATAAATTTATAGAACTATCACTAGATTATCCTAAACATATAGGTAGATGACTTTTCCTTCCAACATAACAGAGAACATAGAGATCGAAATATCAAACAACAAAGACAAATATCTGACTGAAAATTCAAGTAACATACAATAAGTTAAGACATTTTATATCTCTATTATGTACATTCCAGAACCGTATCTGTCTATCTTTGTCAGTGGTTTAATAAGTTTAGTTTAAATGTCATACTTCGTTTAACTCTGCTTAGTAGTTTATTGTCAGAGGAAACGACGTTCTTTTACAACTAAAACTGTTAACAAGCAACCTGTCTTAAAGTATCAAAACTAAACACCGATTGATTTAAATATCAAAATTACAAAAATAGACAAATTTAGTTGTTATCCTAAATGAACTGCTAAGTCCAGTTGATCCCAACCGTTATACAGCCGTAGAATTTCATCCTTAAACTAGAACTAGATCAATATATATCAAATTATAACAAAATATATAAATAAGTAAGGTAAAATAAGATCTGTTAAACATGCCTACCAAACCAAAATTTTATTTAGTTAATATCACCGGGGATTAAAAAAATTAACTTCTGGACAAAATTAATGCAAACTTGTTGTATTTTTTGCATTGTAGGTTGTTTCCTTGACAATATCTTAGTTTTAGCTGTTAGTGATATGATAAAACGTTCATTTTAGTTTTATACCGGGTGTAATAAAGCGATAATGTTTTTCAAAAAAACATATTGAGCTATAAAATGGTGTATCTTCTCTATTAACAGAGATAAAGAAGTGAAAATGAGAATTTTAGGAAAAGAGCTACAGTTTAATTCCAACAGATATGACCATGGTTTAAGAAAAAAAATATAGCATCAAATACAAGGCCAATTTATTATAAGTTAAATTTTGTCCAGAAGTTTATTTATAAATACAATATGATTACTACAGAGATTCAAGCAAATACGTTGAATACGTAATTTTTCACACTTTATACTGTGATGTATTGATACCAATAATAAAATCTCTATCAAAGGCAGTCCTCTCATGGGGAAACTTAAAAAAAAAACTGTAGTAGCTTGGAAGCTAGGAGACTGGGCGACTAGAGTTGCCTCTCATCCTCACACAGCCGATACTATAGTCACGCAGTCGTGAGCTAAAGGCCGCACATTCATGAATATCAGCTTAAAAATTTGATCTATATTTATTATTTTGCGTCACTGCGAAATTATGAACGTGCGGGCTTAAGCTCGCGACTGCGTGACTATAGTATCGGCCGTGTGAGAATAAGGCAACTCGAGTAGCCTAGTATCCAAGCTACTACAGTTTTCTTTAAGTTTCCGTGTGTGAGGACTGCCTTACACTGGCTATTGTGACATCTTGGGTTTATTGATTGGATTTCGCAAAATTAATCCTTTTCTCTCCACAAGTTTACTTCAAGATGTTCTTGACGGTTAGTTACTATCAAGTTGGTTTGTTTAAAAACTAATGTCACAAGGAAGTTGTCAAAGCTTATATTTTTATTCCGATAAGTTTCACAACAATGTACTGGTATATTAAATTAATGTATTCATTTTTTGTTTAAAATTGTTTTGCTGCGCTACAAAGTGTGAACCATTTTAAAAGAGTATAAAAATTTTAGTCTAGCAGGTACTGTTAAACAGTTGGTTAATTTCAATAACTAAAAAAAATACAAAATAAGCAAATTTCAGTGGTTTAAACCACTTTAAACAGTAGAAAAATTTGCCAGTCTCATTCAAAGGGCAGTGTTGCAAAGCCTCCAAAAACTAAACGAAAAGTTTGGAAAATAACATAATTTTGGAAACATACTTGGTGGGAAAAATTTGAGAATAATTACTCAATAAAACTGAATAAGTTTACTACATTTACAATATCTATTCAAATTACCTACTTCACTAGGTGGTAATAGTTCATATAGTAACTGAAACGTTTTTACGCCAAAAAACACAAGGCACAAGTCAAAAGAAACCTTAATAGCAAGAAAACTATATTTTTAGGCTGTATTTAGTACACACACTATATGGAGTGATTCGAAAAGATAGGGTATGTGCTTGTTAAAATAATTAATTATGGTCTATGAAAACTTTTTAAATATGACACAACGAAAAAATGACAATACTTAAGTTCCAGTTATTCACTGTGAATGTAGCTGTTTTAACTGCCGAGGTTCAAATATTTACTCGCGTCTATTTACCAACACTATTGCAAGCACACTGCGCATGCCAGGCGGATAACTTGATGATGGCGGGGTATTTAAAATATAGATAGAAATGGGTTTAATTATTTTTTGGTGATTTTTAAGTCACGGTGTGGGTCATACTCGAGGTTCTAGTTCCAAGTAAGATTTTTTTAAAAAGAATATTTTTGTTATTCGCAGTTTGCCAGTTTGTTAAGTTATGGGCCATAATTATAAAATGAAGAGGCAGGCTATTACTCATTAATTAGTAAGTTTTTTCGTCGAGGCTGTAAAGCACCTGTAAAGTAAAAACCTTACCTCCACTTTTTTAAATTGTAGATTAATTTATTTGTGCACAGACTGTGGGATGAATTGTATGTAGTACAAAAATATATTTACTCCATTGAAGAAAACAATATAGAGGTTATTATACTGGTCCATATTTCTACATTATTTTCTTTAATGGAGCAAATATATTTTTGTACTACATACAATTTATCTCACAGTCTGTGCATAAATAAATTATTTTACAGTTAAAAAATTGGGTTAGGTTTTTTACTTTACAGGTGCTTTACGGCCTCAACAATAACAAAATGTATTGATTAATAGCCTGCCCCTCATTTTAATTGTGGCCCATAAATTAACAAAGTGGCAAGGTACGAATAACAACAATATTCTTGCACAAAAATTTAATAGACTAGAACCTAAACAATGACTCACACCGTGACGTAATAAAACATTAAAAAATAATTAAACCCATTTTTACATATATTTTAAATATCCTGCCATCAGGTTATTCGCCTGACATGCGCAGTGTGTCTGCAATAGCGTTGGAAATAGACGCGAGTAAAATTTTTAGTATTAACTTTAGGTCACCGACCCAACCTTTTGAAAACCCTGTCAATCGTTAATTTAAATCAGCATTATAATATTTATAACAATACGTGGTTATTCCTGCAACAATTTTCAAGGATTGTGTAGTTTAAGTAACCTTGTCTTGGTAATTTTATTATGTCAGATTGATAGCTACTACCAGATCAGAACTATTACCACAAATAATCTCTAGGTACTAAAAAATAAGGGACCATTCACACCAAGCATATTTCCTCTTCGCTTTGAACACTGTCAAACGTGAAAGGACCCTAACGGATCTTAATGGCCGGTGCGGAGTAATACAGCCCATGCCGGTTTAAGAACAACCCCACTCCAGTACCGAGGAGAAGGGAGACCAGATTGGTCAAAAACATAATGCACAGCCCGCGTTTTGAGAAAAGAGGGGTGTTTCCTATTCTGGCGTAGCGTAAACTGAACATGTCATATTTGTGTGGTGCGCGGAAACTCCAGGGCTTTGGCGGCATATTATCTGGGCGGCTGCTCCAATCAAGTGTAAGAAAGTCCTGAAAAATAAGAGTTGTAGTAGAACGGGATACCTTCCACGTGCACCTGGCATTTTTATAGATCTTAATGTTCAGTGGTAGTGAATGCGAGTTCCCTTTGCCCTTAACACCCTCACCGGTCTGTGAATCGCAGGAGATTCCAGACTGTTACTACTATCATAAAATTGAATAAGTTATATGACGGAAGTTGGTGAGAGAAAATCAGGTCCTCCATAGCGCAATTGGCAGCGCGGTTGAGGCTTAATCGAGAGGTTCTGGGTTCGAAGCGGAGGCATAACACTTTTTCAATTTTAATCTTGTCTGCACCCGGCAAACATTTTTCAATTTAAAAATTATTTACAGACACTAACATTTTTATAACATTTAGAGTTAATTTAAAAAATGCAAGAAATATACATTTTCTAACCATAAAACCACCTGAAAGTGCCTTATGCTAATGTCGTTTTTTGTCTAACACGGTAAAAATTCGAATTAGATTGCCATACTACTACCAAGAAGCGAAAGACTTTACTATTGGTAAAATTGTAATCAAAATTTCGATAAATCCAAATGAACTATAACATATGATACGCAGTTTAAAGTAATTTAAAATATGGCATTAAGTGAATAAATTTTAGGTTGAATATTTGCGACATTTTGAATCATATATCAGTGTCAAAGTTGGATTTAAGTATAATAGAAGCCTTTGAATTAATAAATATTTTTTTCTGCGTCTATATAACAGAATATAGAGTATCACACAGTTAGAGTTGATGGCAGCGTAATTGACAGAGTATACAGAACGATTTTTGGAATTTATTTTTTTTAATTGACTGAACTGCGTCGTAATGGGTACAGTAAGTACCTAACATAAGGCTGTAACCAACACAATAATAAATTTCAATTTTCATAGCTTTGTATTTTAGAAACATCAATTTTAAAATTACCAGATTTTAAGATTATACATATTATAACCATCACCATGTATAAAAAAAGACAGTGGATCACGCACATTGTACAGGGTGAGTCGTAAAGTTTATTTTCTTCTTTATCTCAAGAATTAGATAAACATTTGCAATTGCAAAAGTTAAAGAGATCATTGAGGTGCACAAATTATATTGGGAGTATACGGGGTGGCCCAAAAAAAGGGCGAATATATAAGGTTTTTTTAATGGAACACCTTATATATTGTATTATTTTCTAATTCCCCACTAAATTCTACTTTATTTTGTATAAAATGTTATATGTCTAAACTTAATAGTTTCTGAGATATTGACGTAAATATGGCATTATCAGACGTTGACAGGCGGTATCATTTAATTTGTAAATCTGCTTGTTATCAACAAAACCCTGACTAGGAGTGTATCTATAATAAGAAACAAAGAATTTTTTTTTTTTTTTATTAAATATAGGTAAACTGGCAATCAATTATCATTGTCAGCGTTTAGAATTTTGTATGGAAAAATGGTTTCCACCTACCTAACTTAATTTTTTATTCTCTATCTAAAGAAGTTACCACTTTCGGTTTAACATGTTAAACCATTAAAACCGGTTTTTTTGGTTTAACATGGTAAATCGGAAGTTGGTTTCTTTGGATAAAGATTAAAAAACTATGATAGGGAGGTAAAAACCATTTTTTTCTAAAAAAAACCGTTCCAATGTTACAGCCTGTCAAAGTCTGAAAATGCCATATTTTAAACGTCAGAGCCGTTCCAATGTTACAGCCTGTCAAAGTCTGAAAATGCCATATTTTAAACGTCAATATCTCAAAAACTATTGGCGTAGAATTTTGTGGGGAATCAGAAATAATACAATATACAGGGTGTTCCATTAAATAAACCCAAGTTATATTTGCCACGTTTTTTTGGGCCACCCCGTATACTCCAATATAATTTTAAAATATGCACCTCAATGATCTTTACAACTTTTGAATTTCGGATTTTATCTAATTCTTAAGATTAAGGAGAAAATAAACTTTACTCTATCGTTGACTCACCCCCTGTACTGAGCGGTCCAAGAGACAGCCAATAAACTGAAAATGGAACGGATTAATTGCATTTTGATGAAAATATAGGCTTTTGAAATTAAAGTGATATTTTAACTATTCCATTCTTATATACTATGTATATTCTTAACATTCTCATAGCCCTAGACAATTATAGTATGAAATATGACAACTTTTTTTAGATCTGCTACAAACTCCTCTTCCGTTCGCGTACTAGAGCCACCCTATACAAAATTCTAAGCGCTGATAATGATAATTGATTGCCAGTTTACCCATATTAACCAACAATAAAAAAATTAATTCTTTGTTTCCTATTATAGATACACTCCTAGTCAGGGTTTTGTTGATAACAAACAGATTTACAAATTAAATGATAAACAGGATTAGGCCATCCCATTAAAAAGTCATTTTACAACTACATACTATGTAAATCTTTAAACAATGGATAAGATAAAATCAGAATAATAAATTTTCACTAAAGTAGTTTTCCCTTGGGGATGGCTTAACGTAATATCATCCCATAGGTAAAAAACGATATTTTGCGACGCATATCGATAAGGAAATATCGCAGTTTATATTAAGCGATTGTTATATCTCACCAAAGATTTTTAAAAAACTATACAGGGCAAAGGGATTACAGATAAGCCCTAATATAATATCATATAAGGACTGATTAACACTTTAAATTCCTTACCTCTTTAGACTCAGAGTTAACATAATAAGACTGCCACTCTAAGTGAAGCGGAGTTCCCTGAACCACGGGGCTGTTAGGAGGCGATTTGGGGCTGCTTCTAGGAGAATCCCTATGGGATCCAGCTAAAGAGTCCCTGCAAGACGACTGGGTCGATTCTTGGGCTTCCTTCAGCAAACGTAGATAGTCATCCACAGTCAATTGCTGAGTAATAGAAGCCGGAGTACCTCCGCCTTGCGAGCATACTGAGCTTCCAATTTCTACCCAAGATTCTAAAGTAAAATAAGATTTAATGTGTTATATGCTTATAGACACCCTTACAGCTACTGGTTATATCTTAGAGTCCCCCAGAAATGGGTATGCGCACAATCAATAAGTACAAAATTTTTTTGGTATTGTTTAAACAAATAAAGTTAAAAACGATATCAAAAATGTTTGAAGAAAGTATAACCCTTAGACCGGTTAGCTGTTCGAATTTTTCTCAACGCGTTGAACGAAATTAGTTGTGGAACTTATAATTTCATATTCATCCTGTTCTAAACAGATAAAATACTTCAAGCAAGTACTTCCACTCTGCACGCTACTACGCTAGTATAGTTTAGAACATTTTCTGTGAACCAGACTGGTCAGTGACCTATCCTTGACACCGGAATATATTATATGAATTTCTAATTTAATTAATCAATTTTAATGATTTGTCTACAGACCGCGAATGTTATCACACATCACCCAATAAAACTATAAGGACTATAATGGGTACCGATTAAAATAAAACAAACATCGAAGAGTAAAGATAACAATAAAAATTACTATACTTACGATTAATATACGTTTTACATATGTATGTACAATGTACATATACAGGGTCGCGTTAATGTATGCAAACGGTCGATTATTTTTTAAAGTAAGATAGCTAGTGACAAATTAATGTTAAACAGAAATGTACGTTTTGACAGGACCTGTTACGCAAGCAATCTGTTACGTTTTTGAGCCGTCGTGATTTTAGGGACGTCAGCCTTTAAAGAGGGCGATGGGGACTTTTGATTAGGCCCACCATCCCAAAAAAATCTTGGCAAAATGCTGTTACTACTTTAGTAAATCTATTACTTCTTTAATTCCTAGAATGCTGCTGCTATTTTGGTAAACCTGTTACGTTTTTTAAGCAAATCTGTTACGATTGAAAAATTCTGTGGCAATAAAAATCTACTGTTCATAACTACAAAATACAAGTTTTATTTTAATTTTGGAGGAAAATGCGTCTCACTTATGACGCCAAACTATTGGTAGTCTGCCTATTTTCTGGAAGTTCCAAATTGGCGTCACTAAACTTTTTATGTTTTTTTTTGTAAACGGAGATTTATTATTATTACTTAAGTTACTGTTAATGGATTTAAAATAGTAACAAATTTTGTTTTTTTATTACAATACTGAATTTCCTAAAAATAGAATACCGTTTCTGCTTTCCCTATCTTTTTAATTCTTTTTAAATTGGTACATAATGATTCACTTTAATCAATAAAAATATTAAAAGACCACACTAGGACTGTGTTTATCATGTAATGGGTTTTTGGATTTAACATTCCTTTTCAAAATATATACAGGGTGTCCGGTGAGTATGGGTCAAACTCTCGGGAGCGTGTAGGGAGAAATAAAAAAAGTAGTATTTCTAGGACACTTTTTGATAAAATTGCCGCAATTTTTGTAGCGCGTGTGTGCATTTCTATGTTCTGATCAGCTGTTGCAAGTTTTATATCATGTGCTGGTGATAGGATTGGTTCTAATTTTATTGCAGTAAATTGCATGTCCCAGACTTGCTTTGTGGAAAACAGGCATACAGATATTCTCTTATTTCTCTCCAACAAGATGATTTCATATTATAATTAACTGTATTAAATAAAATAATATTTTGATTTTAAAAAACAGCCTTGAGCAAGGCTAACACATCTGTTAAAATGCAAAAAGATGCAAAATTTGAATGTTGTGGGATGTTCAACATTATAAATATAACGTTCAATGCCGCAACTGGGTAGACTCACAAATTTGCTGTTTTTCGTGGTCAATGAATAAATTATTTGGGTGAGCCTATGCCTATAATACTAAAATAATCCCTTTTGCTAAATTATTGAAAAGCAGGACAAATATTTTATTTGAGCAAGTAAGTCAGATTATTATCTCTTTTATCTCTACTCTCAGAGTGCCGGATTGGTAAATGAGATTATTCGCTTTGGCTAATCTTTATGTATCAACTCATAAAATGGTAGTTTTATTTGCAATTCAATCAAGTCATTTCTTCCAGTTAGCCTGGAGGAACTAAACAACTTACAACTTGGACAGCTGAGCAGATTTCTGAACAGTAGTGGCTGGTTTGAATGAGTTGTTAAAATCCTTCCGCGGTTACGTCGCATAAACCATCAGTGATCTGATGAAGGTGGGTTCTACGGAACACGTGTGGTATCACAACGGACCTAATCAGGACTACGTGAGACCGTTTGGTCAGAACCAAGGGTCTGCCACTCTTACCTAACCTAACCTAGCTAAGACAAGTAGTCACATTATAAGTGACCATTATGTATATAAATTCAAAATATAGCAGTTGTATCTGGTATTTTCAATACACTTAAGATATAAATAGTTTATGCCACTGATCTTGTTTGGCACAAGGATGATAATATAAATTGTGACAGCTTTTGTTTACACCTATTTTTAGAATATGAAATGCATGTTCATAAATTCATGAAATAAACAGCATATCCCCCTTTACTTACCATTAACGTATAGTAGTAGATTGATCACTGTAAAAATAGTGAATTTCTAACTACAGGAATAAACATATATTTGAATAGGTAAATAATGGTAAATTTAAACAAAAAAAAAAAATAATAATCAATGCGAACTATTACTTATCTACTAAACTATGAATTATTTAGTAACTTTACTTTACAAACCTATAAACTAACGTTAAATTTGACAAAAACTAATTATATAGCTTTCTCATTGACTGCCGCTAATAGGCCGGATTATTCAAATATTTTAATTGATGGTCATGAAGTAAATGAAGTCCCGTATGTAAAGTATCTTGGGATTATATTGGATAAGCATCTTAAATGGGGACCACATATTGATTATTTGTCTAATAAAATACGAAGACTAATACATAAATTTTATCTTTTAAGAGAATTTCTAAGCCAAACAATTATCGAGACTATTTACAAGTCTTTGGTTGAGCAGCTTATACGATATGGTATCTTGGTATGGGGTGGGCTGTATAATAATTGTCTCTACAAACTAAATATAATTCAGAAATTTATACTAAAAATTATTTACAAAAAACATAGGTTGTATCCTTCCCATTTACTATTTTCTGAAAAAATATGTAACATTAGAACTATATACATGTCCACTATCTGTTTATTTATTCATAAAAATGGAAACCTATGGAATGATATTGATCATATTTATAACACTCGTAATAGAGCAGGTGGAAACAAGCAAATACCCATGAATTACAACAACGTTAATTTGAGGTTTATTAGCTATATAGGACCTAAAGTATATAATATAATACCCCCTGAAATAAGAAACTTAGGGAATAGGAATACATTTAATAAAGCCTGTAAAAGGTTTATTGTTAAAAATTATAGAATTTTTCAATTGGTATTTGAGTAGCTATAAGTGTATAAAAAGTGTGAATATAGAATGTGTATCAAAAGTGTCAATTGCAGTGACAAGGCAATTGAATCTGTGTTACATTTATCATTGAACTTTAGTTTAGTTAGTAGTATATTATTATGGCACACACAGGTGTTTCAACACCTAGGTGCCTTATAAAAATTTATAAAATATTAATCAATCTGTATACTCTAAGATCTATAAAATTGTAACAACAGTTTTTTGAATAAATTTGAATTTGAATTTACTTATGATTATGATGATGATTATAATTTGTTGACCACTTGTTAGTAGTCTTCAAAATGCGCAATTCTGTCTCAATTGTCTCGAATTTATTGTAACATCCTGTATTAGTATAACACCGAGTAAAGGGCTAAAGATGTTTAAAGAAAGTAACATTAAGACATTTATTGTTTTCCCTCATTAACATCAGTATCCAATGTCAAGTCGTCAAATGAAGAGAGCACTGAACTTTTTAGCATATTCCTTTAAATTGCAGGAATTTTCCAGTTAAAAATATAGATATTTCAAACTTTACAAACATGTAGTCACACTACAACAGGATGTTTTTATTTTTTATGCCTTGCGAGTTTAAATATAGAACAAATAACAATGTAAACATTTGATACAACCCTGTTTGGTTGCAAGGAATGTAAACAAATGTAGGAGAAATCGACATATTCGTATTTATTTTTTAAAGTTCATGGACACAAAGGTTTACGTTGTACAAATCTGAGGGCAAATCTTCATTTTAAAATACCGTTGACGTGTTTCCATGTATTTGTTGACGTTCTGTTTTAAAATAAACAGCAAACGACAATAAAATATGGAGGTAAACAAGGATTTAAGCACGACGTACTCACCACCTAGATCATCATTTCCCGTGCTTGATTTCGAGGATGACATCCTGGAATACTTGTTAAACAACGATCAAAGGCAATTAATTAGCTAAAGTAATTACACTATACCAGAAGGAATTAATACTTTTTAGATCTTTTGTAGAAACTACAAAAACCACGCACATACGAAGCACGGAGTACGTGACAAAACAACACAACTCACAACAGTCAACGAGTCAACAGTCGAAGATGGCAAACGCGCCACAATAGGGTTGCCACGTTTTTATGAATTGTACTAAACCAAGGTACTATGAAATAATTGGTAATCTTTATTATTCTATACTTAGCAGATCATAGTAATTATAGTCTATTTCAGAAAGGTCTAGAGTAATAAAAGCTCATTAGGTATGCAATTTGGCATTGATTTTATTGCAAAATTCTTTATTTTCATCAAGTGCAGGTAGTAACACCCAGGTTTGGGTCCATTTATGGGTTTTGCTTATTGGTATCTATTCACAAACACTGAAAATGGTGTGACAAAGGCGTGCATTATGTACATAGTATTAGGTACACCTATTTTTTATTAAACGTTATAAAAAAATACAAAATATATTATACAGAAATTAAATTATAAAAAATCATAATATTCTTCGTCATCTGAAGAACTGTCATCTCCTCTTAACGTTATATAATTAACGGGTCGACGATCCGATCGATCAGGTGGCCAAGATCCCACATTTTCTCCTCTTCTTTAATGACATGATGGACTGCTTTTCGCCAGTTCTCTGGTGTCACTTCCTTAATGGCTTGATTAAACAGTAGCAACGTCTTTCATTTTGAATGTCGTGTTATTGTGTCTTTATACAAATCCTTCACTTGAGCCCATTTAAGTTCTATATGATTTAGTTCGCAATGATATGGCGGTGTGCGCAGCTGCTCAGCATAGTTGCACTATGTTTTCAGCTATATCTTCCACCTTCCACGAGAGATTTCATAAAACGATGTTTGTGTAAATTTGCTAATAGAGAAACTATTAGCAAATTATCTTCTTTTTTTTCTTTGGTTAGTTGCCATAAAATATTTAATTCACAACATTTTCCTCCACCTATGGTCGACACCGAAATTGAGCCGAACTGGACGAAATTTCGCATTTTATTACTCTACACCTTTCTGAACTAGCCTATAAACTATAAAGAATTAAAATACGCATTTTCATGAAATTGAAGACATTATTTTATTATACTAGGCGAAGTATCTCAAATTTTGATTAACATTTTACCAACAGTAAAATTTTCCACTTCTTGGTAGTACTATATGCAATTCAACTTTTCTGAAATAGACTATATTTTTTCTATTAAGCCATGCACTGTGCACCTTATTCTGCACAATCGTGAAATCAGAGAATTAAATTTCTCGCTCCCTCCTTTCGGAGGAAGCGCAAAAAATGATCGTAGTCTTGCAGGAAAATGTTTTGTTATGAAATAAGTTTCTCGAAAAATTATATTCACGAACTTTATTTTTATTTATTCCAATAAGTTATCTAAAAGATATATATTCTCGTCCTTTCAAGGAGTGCGCCCTCCTTTTATTCCCTCCCCCTTCGTGCTTGTATATAATTGTTATTTAACTGTTCCTGTACTTTTGTCTTTTGTTCTGTTGGTGTTCGTACTACACCTAGTACAATTATATTATAACGGACAAGCCTTATTTAATTTCTATTTTTTGGACTTGTTAACACGTGATATTTGTGGCCAATGAGCGCCCACATAGCAAAAACAAAAGGATGCTCGTTCTAGGCGCTTAATTTAAAAAATTCAGTTGGAATTTATGCCACCTTTTTATAAATTAAAAATGCATTATATTGTAATGTTATACGTGCTTATAAACAGGTTACCATTTTTTAAAATGAACTTTGAGTCTGAAGGTGATCATCGAATCAAATGACATTTTTCTTGTTACATACACTTTTCCTACTGATTGAAAAGACAATTTGGATCAACGTCAAATTTTCGCAACGTTTCGATTAGAAACCCAAAGATTTGTCCAAAGTAAGACAACCCTATACATTTTCTTTGAGTAAGACCATGGAATTCCGAGTTGAAGATGATGATTGATGTTGACGATACAAATAAAAATGTACAAAATATTTATTGTGTATTAAAAATAAATTGACAAATAAAGCTATTAATAAACGAATAAAAAGTCATTGAAACCTAACAAAGCAGCATTATGTATAGGGATTTTTATAAAAATTGCTTGAATAATCAGGTCCGTCCTGACCCCACAGATGTACTCTATATGAGTACAATTCATTATTAATGACTTTAGTGTACTATGTATGCTATTCATACATGCATATTATGTATGTTATTTTTTATATGATTATTTGTTTTAAACGTTATTACGGTGCTTTTAAATATTTTGCAGGAAAATGTAGGTACGTACCACTGGGAGGCGATTAATTGTGGGGTTCTTATTTCCCTTACCTTTTAGGATCCAAGAAACAACTAATAATGTAAGAAAGGGAATACCTATATAATTGGTTTATTTAAATTAACAATTTCAAAATTTTCGCCTGCGGCCCCTATTATTTATCTTTCAAAGTATATTTTAAAATACTGAAAAAGCATAATTTTGGTCACGATCTTTGCCCAAAATCGCAATGAGGTAGGAAGGGTACAGAGGAAAAGAGATCAGCGCAGAGTCCATTTAATCCACATTAAGTCGCAGTTCATCCAAAATAGGTATGGATAATTCAAGTCATTAGGGCTGATGCGCCAAAGATATTCGACGCCGTCATGGGAAATTGAGAAATATTGATAGGCGCCGTTAGTTCCAGGGACCCTCTGGACCCCTATTATCACGAATTCCTCCACCACATCCCCTCAATTTCTTGTCAACCCTTTGAAGAAAGTTGAGCACGCTACTGATCCTCCAGATTACCACTAACAAGTTTTTAGGTAGCCAGAAATAAAGTATCTTTTCTTGGCGAATGGCGTTACCCCGCTAACTGCAGCCGACGCCAAAACGAAGTGAAGAAGATGAAAATATTTTCTAATGATTGTTGATAGATGTCATCCTATGACTACGAATAATTTTGATCTTTCGGATTTTCAAATGTAAAAGGTGTATGTTGTATGTAGGTAATTTAGGGGTTTTTGTAAAAAAAGGTAATATCGCTTCTTTTACTTACTTTGAAGACGGTTACACAAATAAAAAAAATATTTTTTTAAATAGATATAGGTAGGGACTAACTTTTTAAAATTAAAGTAGGCTGTTTTTCCATTCATTTAATAGACCAAACAGTCCAAACCCCTTTGCAAGGAAGACAAATACACCTTCGTTACGGCAATGTTTTAAATCAAGGTGTTATTAAAATGGAACAATCCATGAACTGTTCACCAAAACCTCATAGCACTAAAAGGAATTTAGCTTACTTCGTATTCGACCTTGTTCGAATCACAAGAATATGCAACGAAAAATACAATACTATGCAACCAAATATGCATACGTCATAATAATCAAGAATGCACATTAGGGTGGCCAACCTGCGTTAGACCGTCACCGTTGCGCGCGCAATAAATATGCTTCAGCGATGGCGTGTTTTGCTGTGTGAAATTATTATTATTATTGTAACAAAATGAGTGTTTAGAGTGCTAAAGTTAAAATATTAAATGGTGGAAGTGTTTAGTGACGATTGCTGGTTTAGTTAACACACAATAACCTGCTGATATGGAGCTAAAGCTGCATTCTCCAGCGGGTGCTGAGCCTGTGTTATACCATTGGCCGTTAACCTCGGGTCGTGGAAATGTAAGAACGATAACAAAAACACATTTTTAGGCATTTTTTTCAATTATTTTATTATAAAAAATAAGTACATCTATAAGTCTCCCTATTAGACCTTTGCATGTTCCCCTATTGTAATTTTCTCGCATTTCTAGGTAAATTTATGAATCAAACGGTACTTTATTCTATAAATTTCATTCATAGAAAAAAGTATAATCACTTCTTCAAGTATAAGTTTAGTCATACTTTAAATTCCCGTACGTTTTTACCATGCTAGAACTACCCATTAATTGGGTATTATCATTATTTACAAAATGTGTGCGGTGACCAAAGGGATCAGAATTATTTATTTTTAATCTTCGCGGCTCTAGTTTAAAATTAGATCAGAATTACTCCTATTTAAAAAGACAGTCTTCTAAATATAGATTTCAAATTTATTACTATAACCTTACATTTCACTTTACACAGCCTTATATTTATTTATGTTTTGAAATCTTATGTTTAGTTTTACTACTAGTAGATGCAGTGCTTGACACAAATACTATTTTTCTTACAACATTAAATAATAGGAAGTTCTAGCTAGTTTACAATGCACATTTAAATTTGTTGTTTGGTTTCAATGTCATTTTGTCAGCACTTACAATTTGATTTTATTTGATATTAAAATACATTGTTTTAATGATAATTATTCTGATATATTCGGGTAGGTACCTATTTGATGAGTTAAATAAAATAATAGACAACCTGTTTCCATTCAGAATATTCAGATGTCTAAAACTTATTTTTAACATTTACTTATACTTATAGTGATGGAAAATGAGAATGCATTGGTTTTTTTTTCAGAATTTGTTTTTTTTTAAGTCAAGAAAGTTAGTTTTTCGTTTTTTTTTACAAACGACAAAGAATGTCATCAAGAACAAGTGTTCAGAAAGTTCTCTGTAGCTAGATCAGACATCACATTGATACATTGTTTACCAGTAGCGGCGCCAGAATAATCATAATGGGTGGGTACAAGTGGGCCTGATATCAATGTGTCTTCTGATGCGATTTGTTAAATACCACATGTAATTTCCTAAATATGTGAATTTCAAAAATTTTATCCCGATCCAAAGTGACTTCTAAAAAAAATGTGTTTTCCCAAAACTATCAAGTCAAAAAATCCTTTATTGTTAAGAATAACAATTCTTGTTAGCAAAGGTTAATTTGTAACACATTTTTAAGTTACACTCACTAAAATTAAAAGTAACTATAGTGTAGGCTAACCTATACACTATAGTTATAACTGAATGTGGTTACATAATACTAGATTTCGATTTGTTTTAATATACTGTTTAGTATTATAGTGAGATTGGTATTTGTAGCTTTGGTCATAAATGTTTATTTCAAAACTTTGAGCTCTATCTCTGTCATTTTTCACCTTTAATTTTTTTTTACTTGTCATCTTTGATACTTGTTTCAAGGAACAGGTCACTGATGGGGCGGGATCATTTCAGTGATTGATCTGGTCAATGATTGATCAAACCCATGTCACTAACAAACAAAATAATTTGTGACTAAAAATAGCAGGGTCTTTGGATCCCTAATTCTAGTAAACTACAATAACAACTGTGTCAACATCACTACCAACTTATATAAGTAATACAATTCCTAGGTTATGCCACTAAAACTCTAATTTTTGCACTTATGACTAGTTAGTGTGTTATAGTTATAGACTACCTCCTGTTAATAGGTAAAATAAACTGTTTATTTTAAATAGCAAGTATAATATTAAGAAATCTATAACCTTTTAACGTATGCTTATAAAATGTAGCACTTAAAATTTCACAGAACTCTTGAAGATCCATATTGATTTTTTAGGTAAATGTACTTAATAGAATTTTTTTTTTACATAATACACGCATATTTCAGGACTTATTAGCTAATTTACAGCAAAATTGCAAAGACATTTTGTTGTAAGTTTTTGTATTACTGTTAAATAATAAAATTCATATGTAGGTACTACCCAATTTTCTTTCATATTTTACCAAAAAAAAATTAAAAACGACTTGGTAATAAGAAATAATAGTAGGTAAGGTCAAATGACATGGTAGACACCCAGGTTTTTCTTGTTTGTCATTTTTCTCTGTTGTTCGGAGCATTGATGAGCCTTCGATTTTTCTCTTGTAGTAGATACCTCTCTTTCTTACCGTCTTTTTTTTTTTGGAAAATATTCAAGACAAATTATTTTTTTAGTGTTCAACTTTTGTTTTTTTTTCTCCAACTACCTACATTCATAAAATGTATATTTTATGTAAGTAAGAATTATCTGTAAAGTTTTCGCGAAGAAAGATAATATATGTAATTTCCATGTATGCCCACCCTCCCAGGCCCGTGCAGGAAGGGGCCCTTCCTGCACAGGCCTGAATTTAAAGACCTGATCTGGCCCGAACGGGAATTTTGCGACGCGGCCCGTTAACCAAAATCGACCAACCCGACAAGCCCGGAAGGCCTAAAAAAATTATTAGGGCTTGAAAATTATTTTACAAAAACTTTAAAAAAAAATAGTTCATAAGCAAACCAAGGCTAACCCGAAAGGCCGACCTGCCACAAAGGTCAGGCGGGCCTGTGAGGCCCATCAAGTCCAACAGACTCGAAAAAAATTGTTAGTAAGTAGAGGAATCAGAACATGCACAACTTATTGTACACATAAAATTTTTTTTTTTTTGTATGTTCATTTTTATTTTTTAATTACACCGAATTTTATGTAATAAAATAAATTAAAGCAAATTCATTGACCTCAGACTAATTAGGTACACTGATAAATTTTGATTATGGTTTGAGATTAAACCCAATATACTTAAGTATTGGCTAAAGGTTAAAACAATTTGAATTTGAAGAGACTTTTTATTGAACGTATAAAAATAAAGATTTATGTGCCTGTGTGTTTATCATACTTTAAAATGTGTGAACATTTTTTTATTTAAAAACAAAAGTAAACAAGTATTTAAAAAAAAACTACACAAGAAAAAGCTCGCCCCACCCCAATTTGTAAATAAAATAGCCTTTATGGATACATTTTCTCTAACAAGTTTATTTTATATGATAAAGTAGGTTATCATGAACCATTTTAATGTTTTCATGGCCTACTCTTTATCGCTTACCTTTTTTTTATCAAAGCTATAAACATTTTAGGAAACAAAGGAAAATTGATCTAGGCGGCCGTTTTTAAAACAAATGATAATATCATTAAAGAGAAAATTTAAAAGTTGACTTTACTTCCGGTTAAACCGGAAGTAGGTTTGAATTGGCTGAAAATGGAACTTTACACACTTATTAAGTCTTGGGTCATCCGGTATTCACATATTTTTACTGGCGTAGGGATGAAATCTTTTGGGGGCGTCATGTTTTCAATTTTATTTATTTCCGAGACTGACTCTGAATATGTAGATGTCCTCTGGTTCCAGTTTTGGTTGCCCGAGTATTTGTTGCCTCTTCCGATCTAGTGACTCGCAATGGCAAACTATGTGCTGTACAGTTTCCCTGTCTTGTCCGCATAATCTGCAGTCAAGGTCTCCATTGTACAGTTGCATTCTGTGCAGATGGTTCTTGACAGCCATGTGTCCTGTCAGAATTCCTGTAATGGTTCTCAGCTGGTTTCTGTTCATTTGAAGCAACTGTTTCGTAAGTCTTGAGTCTGGATTCCCAATGAAGCTTTTGCTGTGGTGTAATCCTTGTCTGTTGCTTCAGTGGATTTTGTGTTCACTCCTGATCCATAGCTTTAGGGCATCTTGTACTGTGCATCTTGGTACTCCGGTTGCCGGTTCTGGACCAATGAATGTATTTTTTGAGCCTTTCCTTGCAAGTATACTGTTATGAATTGCATGGTAGCTCGGAATTACCTGATTCCGACTGTACACAGGCCACTTTTTACTTGATATACTAGACTTGGTGTAGAAATCTGAACAAAACACATATTACAAGTCGAATTGCAGCAAGCAAAGCCAAGTAGTTATTTATTCCAAAAAGTTTATCCAGGGATATTTAAAAATAAATAATCCTTAAAAAATAGGTGAATTTTCATTGCATACCGAAATAACTGCATTCTCATTTCTATAATTAATTCCAAATGTGATTTGTTGAATTTACCCTGGAGTGTTTAATTTACGCAGTGTAGCCTTTAGCTATTTTTAAATTTGATTATTTTAATAGGTTTCTATTTAGAAATAAAAGGTTGGCAATTAATTGATGTTTTTAATTTATTTATTTCAAGTATACACGTGTTGCTTATATGCTAACAATGCAATTTTTTTTAGGACAAACATGATGGGGCACTGGAAATTGTGGAAACTATTAGGTAAGTGTTTTTATTTTAATAACATGAGTTAAGAGTGGATCTAAAAGATAAACTAGACCTTGCACAATGCAAAAACGTCCCATATGGAGTTGGTTGCATAATAATCCTGTACAATTAACTTTTAGGGTTTTTATATTTTTTATCTTCGAATTTTTGACGCCACCTTTCCATTGATGAAAAAAAAAATCAACAATTTGCCTAATTTTTTTTTAAATTTGGGCTAAGAAGAACGGCAAATTTTAACGCGGTTTAATTCATTTAAGTGCCACAAAGCACGCCAGAAAATAATTTTAGAATTATGAATATTTTGTACCTTATAATGAACGAAATCAAATGTTCAATTATTTAAATACGTTATATCTTTTTTATGCTACTGAGCGCTACGACATACATTCATACAAGATTGATATATCCTATTTTTAATGTGGGCTTTACCCATCACTGTCTACTAATATAGACGGTGACTCCATAGCAGACCCTACTCTATCAGTCGGACTGACAGTCCTGAATGATATCAATCCTTCTTCATTCTCGCATCAGTGTTTTTTCTTATGAGAATTTTCATCAGTCACCCTTACACCATCATTATTACTGTCATTCCGATTGATAGTGGACGGTCTGCATTTAAGAATTTACATCATTCCTTAATATTTGCCCTTACACCATCAGTATTACTGTCATTACTTTATCAAGACTGTCATTCCGACTGATAGTGGACGGTCTGCATTTAAGAATTTACATCATTCCCTTAATATTTGCCCTTACACCATCAGTTTAACTGTCATTCCTTTATCAAGACTGTCATTACGACTGATAGTGGATGGTCTGCATTCAAAAATTTATATCAGTCAGACTATCATTCCTTAATATTTGCCCTTAGACCATCAGTATTACTGTCATTCATTTATCAAGACTGTCATTCCGACTGATGTGGACGGTCTGCATTTAAGAATTTACATCATTCCTTAATATTTGCCCTTACACCATCAGTATTACTGTCATTCCTTCATCAACAGACCAATTTTTTGTGGTTTAAAAAAAAAATCTATATCGTGGATTTAATTATCAAAAAGGAAAACCCCTGAACGGCGGGAAAATACAATTTAATTAATTAGCATTTTCTTTGTAATAAAAGGAAATTTACACAATAATTTATTGAATTAATATTAAAATATGAAATTGCATTTTTTACGCTGCGTCAAACTGCAAACGTGGGAATTTTTATGTTAAGCACTCATATTTGATTCAAATCCGCTTTAATAGAAAAAAGTGCATCAAAACAAAGTGCATGTACATTTTTTATGCGTGCATGATGATGAGAAAGTTGAATACGTACTCATAAAACGCTAGAATGACAAAGCGCCATTAATCGATGGTGTTTATAACAAGGCACTAGGCGATGTTGCCGGGTTTCTGAAAATGTCTTTTGAGGTGATTGTTCAATCCACATACAAAATCTCGTCACTCCCCGCCAAGTAGTTTTTAGGCTCTGCTTTATAACCAACAGACAGACAGACTGAAACGAAAAACATTTTTATAATCTACGTCGATATCTGATAATATCTCAAGACTTTTTGTTCACGATTACATTACAGCTTTCCCTTTTGAGAAAAGTAAAAATTACTTGGGAGTAACTACTAATACTGGAAATATTAGAAAATATCGAGGAATACACAAGCAATACTTAAATTGTAAAAATACAAATGAAATACAAGCAGTACCTACTTTTTACTATTGAAATGTGTTTTTAATCCGTTTTTATTAAATATTTTTAAATGCTGGTATTTAATAATAAGTCAATTACATATTGCGTCAGTCCAACCCCTTTTAACCTGTAAGGGATGCGAATGCGCTATATTTGGCAACATTGTCCTATCACCGGCTTTGGTCCAAAACAAGGGGCACAGAAGCCGAAAGCGGTGCTTCATCGATTTTTCGCAAGTCTGACCATGACCCCGCATCTCCGCGGGGGTGACTGACACATTTGGGCAGGAGACGAAGGGGGTGAGGAGGTGCACCTTGCCCACCCCACCGCGCGGTTACGTTCTTGCCTTTTAAAGTAAAGTTAAAGCTTAGAAAATATAAAGTTTAGTGTAGTTAAGGTTAAAGCTGACTCATTGCTGATTCGGCTAAACTTCGCCCTTGCTCAGATTTTTTGCTGTGCATTAGGTACCCTTATTTGTTATTAAACATTATAAAAAAAAAAAAAAATACATTATATAGAAATTAAATTATAAAAAATCATAATATTCTTCGTCATCTGAAGAACTGTCATCTCCTCTTGGCGTTATAATTAACGGGTCGACGGTCCGATCGATCAGGTGGTCAAGATCCCACATTTTCTCCTCTTCTTTAATGACATGATGGACTGCTTTTCGCCAGTTCTCTGGTGTTAGTTCCATAATGGCTCGATCAAACAGTAGCTTAACGTCTTTCATTTTGAATGTCGTGTTGTGTCTTGCTACAAATCCTTTCACTTGCGCCCATTTAAGTTCTATAGGATTTAGTTCGCAATGATATGGCGGTGTGGGCATCACAGTAACACTATATTTTTCAGCTATATCTTCCATGGCATATTTCATAAAACGATGTTTGTGTAAATTTGCTATAGCTAATAGTTTCTTCTTTATCAAATTATCTTCAAATTCAATACTTTTGGTGGTTAAACAGTCGATAATTTATCATTTCACCAAAATAGTCCTCAAAAACATTCGAATTCATGTCCTCGTGGTTATCTCCCGTATTCGACTAAAAGGTTTAATAAACCTTCTTTTAAAAATCCCTCTTCGCTTCCATGTGCGCCTATGGCCGACACCGAAATTGAGCCGAACTGGACGGAATATCCCATTTTATTACTCTACACCTTTTTGAAATAGACTATAAATGTAAAATTTTTGTAACTACTTATATATATCCCGTTGCATAAAGTAGACGTTATGAAACCAAATAGACAAGTACATATTAGACACACAGACAAGAATATCGTTATATTATAATCCAATCAGTCTACTATGCTATATACATAAATCTGGCACAATAATAAAATACGCTTGCATAATAAGCTATTAACTTATAATCATTAAAGCTAAGCATTATGCACGTTCTTAAATTTAGCAATTGCCAGTACGCATAAATTTATTTTTTATCAAGGCATTTCAGAACTGCTTCATCATTAGTTCGAAAGCACATCATACGAAATGTTCATTTATATAAAGAACACATTTAAATATGTGTAATTATGCGTAAATGAAGTAATTAAGAAAGATGTGTCTTCAACTCTTCACTATTTTTTCCTTGACGCTGGATAGCAACGCCATGACTTACGGTATTCCAGCCATGGGCATCGAGCCCACAAAGTCCAGTCTTAAAGGCGCTCGTAAGTACGTGTCAAGCTTAAGGTGCCATTATGGAGCGACGTGCCTGGTATGCACTTTACGCGCGAAAAGAAT
Source organism: Polydrusus cervinus (assembly GCA_935413205.1). Lineage (NCBI taxonomy): Eukaryota > Metazoa > Arthropoda > Insecta > Coleoptera > Curculionidae > Polydrusus > Polydrusus cervinus. The sequence goes on from OW284520.1 coordinate 4,706,854, forward strand.
TATCTGACTGAAAGTTTTGGACCAAGCAGTCTTTTTAAACCTGGCTCCATTATCAAATAATAGTGGTTTTATTAAATATAAATGAAAATATTACAATCATTCAGATGTAAACTAAAATAATGACAAGACAAGAATGACAGGCTGCAGCTTTCTAACAAATTTGTATCGGACGCACGTTATTTGTCATGCGTGTTTAGAGATTTTAAAATTTGTTCAATTTTAGCAGGCTTTTTTAATGTAAACTAAAAAAAATTAATAGTAAAATAAAGATTTAAACATTTTAGGAGTTAATAAGTGTGTAAATTGCCGTTTATCGGCCAATTGAAAATTCCAAATTACGTCCGTTTTAACCGAAAGTGAAGTCAACTTTTAAATTTTAAATGGAAACCCGCCATTTTTATTCGATGCTTAAATTCTATAAAAAAAAAATATTTTCAATGACATATCACACATTATTTGTTTTAAAAATGGCCGCCTAGATTAATTTTCCTTTGTTTCCTAAAATGTTTATAACTTTGGTAAAGCAAGTGGTAACGAGTAACGTCATAATGGTTTATTTCAACCCACATTATAATATGAAGCCCACTTATTCGAGAGAAATGTATCCGTTAGGGCTATTTTATGTACAACCTGCTTTTAATAAAAAAAAAAACACGGGGGAATTTCTCGATTTTTTCAAATAGCAATTCATTTAATTTTCTTTCCAACGGTGTCACGTCAATAATTATTATTCATAAAGCGATGGTAGAAATTAATAAGAAATATCATACACATGTAGTGTCTAAACCCGTACAGGCCATAAGAAGTTTTGTCAAGACAGGTCTATAGTCTATTTCAGAAAGGTGTAGAGTAATAAAATGGAAAATTCCGTCCAGTTCGGCTCAATTTCGGTGTCGGTCAGGGGCGCATGTAAATTTGCTGCATTACATTATTTATGATTACTAACCAAAGAAAAAGATAATTTGATAAAGAAATAAAACATCGTTTTATGAATGGAAGATATAACTGAAAAACATAGTGTAACTGTGCTGCGCACACCGCCATCTCATTGCGAACTAAATTCTATAGAACTTATATGGGCGCAAGTGAAAGGATTTATAGCAAGACACAACACTACTTTCAAAATGAAAGACGTTAGGCTACTGTTTGATCAAGCCATTATAAGGAAGTGACACCAGAGAACTAACGAAAAGCAGTCCATCATGTCATTAAAGAAGAGGAGAAAATGTGGGATCTTGACCACCTGATCGATCGGACCGTCGACCTGTTAATTACAACGTCAAGAGTAGGTGACAGTTCCTCAGATGACGAATAATATTATGATTTTTTATAATTTAATTTCTGTATAATGTATTTTTTGTATTTTATATTATATTTTTAATGTTTAATAAAAAAATAAGTGTACCTAATACTATTTACATAATGCACCCCTTTGTCACATCATTTTCAGTGTTTGTGAATGGATAATAATAGGCAACACCCATAAATTGACCCAAACCCGGGTGGCAGCACCTGTGCTTAATGAAAATAAAGAATTTTACAATGAAATCAATGCCAAATTATGAAAGTGGCTTAAAAATTCGTTGGGTCACTCTGTAGTCCCTTTGCATACCTAATGAGCTTTTATTACTCCACACCTTTCTGAAATAGACTATAGAAGCATAAACGATGGTTAAGACATACGCAGGTGTACGCCGACAGAGTTCTATACCAGCAGAATTACTTATAGCTACCCCATATGCCTAAGTATAACAAATTATAGTCATTTTTCATTTGCTTGTTTTTATATAAATGACTACCACCTAGAGACGTCGGCATTTAAGTAATAAAAATAAAAAAATTGTTCCAATAATTATTATATCACCTGATAGGATCGTTTATTTAATACCCTTCTTAACTGGAATACAGCAATCATTGTTTGTAATTAAAATTTAATAGGTAATTTTTCATAAAAATCCTTTGTTGCATGGTTGCCATAAAGTTATTACCACTATTAAATAATTGTTGTAACAAAGTAGGTACCTATGCACTATACAGTGTGTTCTATAATGCAACAGATATAAGATATTCAATTTATGTTTTCACTAATGGAAAGGTGTTATCTATGGAGGCGTGCACACAGATGCACTAATTTGTCCGCTTGCCGCTAATCGGCAAGGGAAATAGTGTTTATAGACTTTAGGGTAATGATAATAATAAACAAAGGCGTTGTATTTGCTGGCTCGAGGTCATGCAAAAACATTTTTAGTCACTGTCATGTACGTAAAATTAAAATAAAATAACAAAAATTGACAATATTTATGTAGATACTAATATTTGTTTGTGATGTTTGGGTGTAAGCCATTTAGACGTCTTCATTCTCCAGGTCTGTTTGCCTCAAGGGCATTCACCGTTATTGATTTACCGTCACAAAACAGGGTCTTTCGGTTCATCCTCATCATACGTGACGTTTGGCATGGTTTTTCTTGGCCTAACGATCAGCTGGTCTTTTACGAGTCAGAAATAGAATAAAGAAGTATTTTGGCTTTAAAGTTCTTAGTCTATTGTTCTCCATTGTACGTCTGTTTATGGGAATATTTTCTTAAGAGCATCACGAACAAATACTGCATTTCCACCACATCGTGCATAGTGTACCTGCGTCTGGCGATGGCAATAAAATGTATTTTTTTTATATTTATACAAAATATTATATTAACAAATTTTACGAGAGTTAAGGGGCGCGGCGTCAGTGAAGATTTTGAAAATAATATCGGGGCATCGTTTGTAATTTTAATGAAAAATAAGGAATTAACATGAATAGCCGTAATATTTCTATTTTGATGTTCTTCATGGCGGATGATATAAGTTCATCTATATATACAGGGTGGCGCATCGAAAACGAAACAGAGACATTTACTGGAAGCTCAGTTCTTTATTGGAAAAACGCTCAGACCCGTCGATTTTGTTTTCGAGGGGGACACAAAATTGGTAAAAAATCACGTTAACACGTGCAGCCCCCTGGGCGGGGGTGGCACCACCCCTAAAATGGAAAGGGGGGTCGAGTGATACCTTATTTTAAAGGTCTTCAATTCCCTGTATAATGATGTAAAACTCATGTACTTTGTTTTGTAGTAGAGGGAGTTGAAATACCTTTAAAATAAGGTATCACTCGACCCCCCTTTCCATTTAAGATTTTAGGAATGGTGCCACCCCCGCCCAGGGGGGCTGCACGTGTTAATGTGATTTTTTGCCAATGTTGTGTCCCCCTCGAAAACAAAATCGATGGGTCTGAGTGTTTTTCCAAAAAAGAATGAGCTGCCAGTAAATGTCTCTGTTTCGTTTTCGATGCGCCACCCTGTATAATTGAACCTTTAAAAAAAACTTATTTTTTTTTTATGAATAGTTTGTGTCAGAATTAGGATATTTCGATATTTTATAACAAGGTTACCACCAGGCGCGGCCCATGACTTTTTTTACAGACTGAGCAAATTTTGATGGCAGTAACCCAACAAGCATAATGCAGTTTAGCCAACGAGCATAATGCAGTTTAGTTCATAATTTAGCCAACAAGCATAATGCAGTTTAGTGCATAGTTTAGCCAACAAGCATAATGCAGTTTAGTTCATAGTTTAGCCAACAAGCATAATGCAGTTTAGTTCATAATTTAGCCAACAAGCATAATGCAGTTTAGTTCATAGTTTAGCCAACAAGCATAATGCAGTTTAGTTCATAGTTTAGCCAACAAGCATAATGCAGTTTAGTTCATAGTTTAGCCAACAAGCATAATGCAGTTTAGTTCATAATTTAGCCAACAAGCATAATGCAGTTTAGTTCATAGTTTAGCCAAGGAATAATTATTTACCTACTAATAAACACTGCAAAACATAAAATACTGTCTATCTATTGCTGTAACTTTTTTTTTATTCCATCAAACAGCTTTACTTTATTATTATTTTTTTATATAATTCTCTTACCCTTATATAGTTGAGTTTGTATATTAAATCGAACCTTCTATCTTTTTGATTGGAAAAATGTTCTATAACTAGGCCATTCAAATTATAAATACTTCTTATAAAAGGGTTTTCTAATGTTTTAAACTGTACTATTTCTTGAACAGTTGTCATTGTTCTTTAATACAAGTCACAACACACATAAGTGCACAACAAGAACACACATAAATGAACTAAATTAAGGACATACTACGGACGATTCGGCATTCCTAATAAACCAAAAGGTTTATGCAAATGTTGCAAATACAATCCCCATATTTTGTAATAATTTTTTCTTTGTCTAACACAAAGTTTTGATTGAAATAGCATGATTCACGAAACTGTTTGACTGTGTTTCCATAAATGCATATTGAACGCAAAGTGGGGCGAAGTCGACGACCAGATTTGTTAATTGATTTATGTAATTTTCTAATTCAATATAAACCCATAAGATCAATCGTGAGCTAAGCGAGCGAAGAGGAATGCTTCGATCTGTATTGGGGAGTTTTCACATGACACATTTTGGAATATTTGCATTTTTTGAAGGATAATCGTTTTTATTTGTTTTGAAAAATAAATTGCGCCTGACTAAATGCAGATCCCATGCCATCCCAATCCATAATAATATTTTTAAGGTTTCCATTTTTTTTCCAGATGGGTATGCGAAGACCTGCCAGAACTGAAACTGCCATTGGAAAACAACATTCTCTGTGATTATGATACAAGGAGCTACGACAGTATGAAGTCTTTGTGTGATAGGTTCAATAGAGCCATTGACAGTGTGGTAGCTCTGGTAAGTTTATTATTGACTAGGTAACGCAACCTTTCCAGATAAAAGGTGAGTCTGATTTTATCTGCAATAAATCTAACATTAGAAGTACTTAGTCTGAATGATAATGTATTTCTATAAATTAAACAAATACATTTTTGCCGTACTTCTCTTAAATTGGAAAACATTTTACCAGTGGCGGCTCGCGGTCTTAAAAAATGGTGAAGAGCTAGGTATAGTGTGGGTACTTAAACAAACATTGACTAAAAACCCGTGTAACAAAACGTCTCTCTTATCTTCATCTGTCCAACGACTGAATGGAGTTTCCAACAAATTACAAACTATGTCATTAATTGGGTTCATTTTTAAAACACAAATAAGTAGGTACGTACACTACTGAATTAACTGAAAAACTTTTTAATCATACAGTAAATCACGTAAAAACGATATCTATAACCGTAAGTTTTGCGAAGCCTCAAAATAAATAGGTACCTTAAAGCTAGGCGAACCAATGCTAAAACAATGGTGCATACGACTGATCTATTTTTAAATTGCCCTTCATCATAATGCAAATTATTACATGCTGTTTGCGTGATTGACGTCACGTAACCATAGCAACGGTGAATATCAAAGCTATGTTAGGCGTTGAGTGTTTTAAGGGCTAAAATGGTGGCTGTATTGGTACATTAATATTTAATATTGTCGAAAAACTTTCCTCCTGGTTTTATTTTTTTTTGGTCACCTACTTCACCTGACGAGCCGCCACTGCATTTCACATTCATATATCTGCCAAAAATTACCCATATAAGGGCCTGTATCTGTGATTTGTCTAATAAAAGACAATGTTTCTTTTCGTTTTTTAGGACTTGTACTATAAAACTATTTATTATTAGGAAAAAGGAACGTCACTGCCAGCCCAAAGATTAAACAAATATCCATCTAGAGGTCTTTTACGCCACATTCTCCAGCAAACTTACAACGCCGCTGTGACCGACCCGGAGAAACTAAATCAGTACGAACCGTTCTCGCCAGAGGTCTATGGAGAAACTTCCTATGATTTGGTGTGCCAGATGATCGATCAAATTGACATTACACCAGACGATGTGTTCATAGACTTAGGGTCGGGGGTAGGACAGGTGGTTCTGCAAATGGCCGCCGCTACTCCTTGTAAAATTTGCCTTGGCATAGAAAGAGCAGAGGTAAACAGGGGTAATAATAGGGGGAAGACCTAGGCCTATACTTTGTGACTACTTTAAATTTTCAGTGAATCTTTCCAATTCGGAATTTCAGTGGAGGGTAATGTAACTGAATAGGGAACTTTCCCATATTTTTTATTGGTTAAAAATGTTCAGTCACATGAAAAATAACATATTATGTAAAATAATACGTCTTAAATATCGCTCCTTAATTTTTTATAAGTAAATTAAGTTCGCCGTGTGACGTCACGTAGTATGAATAGTCTGTTTTCGCGCTATGTATTGTAGTGCTCTTTAACATCACAACGGCAAATTCTAATCGCTTCCATTTAATCCGGAGGATTAGAAAAAACTTTTCTTTGTGAATATTTTGATGATATTAGCGTAGGCTTAAAAGTATTATTTGTCAAATTTAATTTTCATGTAGGTTCCCCATTGGGAAAAGGTCACATCCGTTTTATACAAACAATATCTTTTGACGACTAATTTTTTCGGATTAGACTAAACAGGATCTATTAAAAATTTTGCAAAAAATTGAAAACCTATTTATTTGATTTGATTTTTCACAAAAAAATAACTTATTGATATTTTATTGTAGATTAATTCTATTTTCACTTATTTAAATGAAAAGTTACCCACTGGCTTGCCAAATAGTGTATAATTACAAATTCTTGAACGGCAATAGAGTTTTGTCTTTATTTGTTTTAAATCACTACCTTTCAACTGGTAAGCATCTCCAGTAGTCTTCACCTGAAGACGACTGGAGATGTGTACAAGTTGAAACTTAATTATTCAAACCAAATCAAGACAATGCAAGTCTAAAACTCTACTGCCGTTCAAGATACGTCATTTTCTCTAACCTTTGAACAATTCTTATTTAAATATCCATTTTATATTTTCGAGCAACTTTTTCTTTTTTAACATTTTTGGAATCCTTCAATTTTTTCCCCATGTGAGAAATTACCACACATTTAAAAGTTATAGTGCTGTTACTTATGATACATAATTAGCTAATTTGATTTTGATTAACCGAGATCAATTTTTTGACTGTTGAAACAGAGATCAAGTCCGATTAAAATGTTCGTGTATTAAATCTGTTACACAGGACCGAAAGTACCAGCACTAGAGTAACTCTATCCTTGCGTTCACATGCTTTCACTTAGGACGAGTCACTGATAGTTAAAGGTGTACCAGAGTATAGACGACCCAATCTAAGTAGACTTTTATCTAAACGGTGTTAAACAGGGTTGACCCCGCTAATCAAGCAAATGAAATAAGGAGCAATTTTTGTTGTACTTATGGTGATTGTGGTATGATGTGTTTTTATTATATTATTTTGCAAAAAAATGGTATTTACAAGGTTTGTATTTTGTGTTGTAGTATTACATTTTATTACTTCCAGGTTGTGGTACGTTGTTATTAGGGTTTTCTGTGATGTTGATGAATATATTTTTTATAGTCCATATAATCTACATTTCCTTAGTGACAGCTTTTAGGATTGGAACCGATTCATATTAATTGATGGTATGTTCCATATTTTTTTTAAATTCTACCCAATATACTTTCTCCAGTTGTACCAGAATTGAACGTAAGTTCTAATAAACACTATTTTTTAGTAGTGCAATGTACTTTTTCACTATAATAGAATTAATCATTTTTAACATCCTGAACTACACTTATTGAAATCATATCTCAATAATAAAAATCGTCCCAGGCGAACCTTTTCTAGAAACAAATAAAAACTTGGCGCGAAATCAAGAAGTTTAAAAACATAAGATGAGAAGAAATGTACGTCATCCTCTTAACCGCGCAATTAATTTACTTGTCATTGGTGCATATTTGTCTCGGATTATGCATTTCTACTATGTGCACAACCAAGGCTTTCTGGCGATTTGAGGAGAAATGAGTGAAACACAAGACTAGCTTTTAATAAGTGATTCTGTGTTTACTTCAATCACAGAAATATTTAATTTTTCTACATTAAATATAACGGTAAAATAGCTTCACAATACTTATGGTTCATCAATAAGTCACATAAAGACTCTGAGCTCACGAATTCTTCCCGAACTTATTTTTTCGAGAGTGGAGTATTTTGAAATCATCGTTTACATCTATTTTCATGATTTTCTACTTGGTTATTGCAAAAAGTCTGATGCCGACGGTTGATTTCCTTAGGTTCGTTCTAACTTGACCAAAAACCGTACTTGTTTCGGCCAGGCGCATGCGTATCAAATTAAATGCGTTTCAATCGAAAATTTACGATTCATAGGATGATTCTTTAATTGTTCCAACCAAACTTGCTCAATCATTGGAATCGATTGGAATGATCTGCGCGTTATTTGGCATTTTTAGTTAAATATGTTTCTGATTTTTACATAATTTGTATTTGTACCTAGCGAAGAAGGCGGAAAAGCGCCGCAGACGAAGCATTTTCTGGGGCAAGTTCGTTTAAAATTCACCCAGAAATTCACCTAACTACTATCAAATTTCGAAAATTAAATTACCTCTCCCCCTTTGTATGGTTGGATTAAATTTGTTTTTGTAAATATTTTTTTACTTTTTATTTTGATATTCCTAGCTAGCTCTTTATTAAAAAAAAAACATTTTTTAAATTTTTGAAAAATATGAATATTGGTGTCAATCCAAAATGTTAACATAAGACTTATGTCTAAGTCTAACCAGCGTTTTTCGGGCTCGGGTTTTCATGATTAAAAATAAAGTAAACCGCACACCACGCCAAAATTGATGATTGATTCTTCAGAAATCATATATTTTAGAAGCGTATATCTAAGAGCAGTTTTTGGTGCAAATGCTTAGGTTTTGAAATACTCCTACTTAAGTGCTGTTTTGTATATGCATAATAAAGCATTCTCGTTTCTTCCCAAACAATTTTTTTTATTATAAATGATCACACTTTTTCCATAAAAAATTATTCAATTTGTACTTTAATTTTTTTCTTTAAAAATAAATACCTAATTGTTTTTGTTTTTATTGTAAAAATATTTTATTGCATTGAGTTATATTTTTGTTGATTTAAAATAACTCTAAAAAAGGGAATACGGAACAGATAAGTATATAATAGAAAAATACTATAAAATATAATTCTTTTTACTCGTTTTCCTTTAAAATTGCATTATAAATCAATAAATCAAACGATATGCGTCTGAAACCTTTATCTCTATAGAAAACAAGACTTTTAGAAGGAAAAGTTTAAAACCTAAACGTTTCCTACAAGACCTTTGTAATCTAAGCCAAAAATATAATATTTAAAAATTTAAATTAAGAGTCCAAGCGTGAGACGAAAAATTAGGTTGCAATTAGACTTTTAGACCCGAGGTCCTAGGCTAAATACGCCACTGTACGTAATACAATATTATAATGTTTAAATGCTACTCTTTCCTTTACACTTAATTGCACATACCTACATATTCTAAAGCAAAAACAAAATTCAATATTAAATAAAATAGAAATTATTATATTGCATTTATATATCCAAACGGTAGGTATTAAATTGATGAAATTTCAGTTTTGTTACCACACTACCATTTTATGGTAAAGTATATAAAATTGGGTTGTCATGTATGTTCTCATCTTAATGATCATACATTTTTTAGATGATTATGTTTATAGCTAGCATGTCCTTTAATCTGGTATTGTATTTATACAGTATAGTCATAATTATACAGGGTGATCCCTAATGAACGTGCGTTAGAACTTTTGAAAAAATATATTTTTGAAGAGATTCGACACAATACTGGGGTCTGTCGCATTCGGTCTGGACGCGGTGGTAATACAGGGTGATTCCTAAGTTGATACTTCTTTTTTAGCTGTGTATACAAGGCATTAAAATAAACAACATTTTCAAATACTTCTTTTTGAAAAACTAAAAAATAAGGTACTTACATTCAATTATTACACTATGGATCAAATACGGTCCTGTCTAACTTAAACATATTCTCGAAGCAGCAGCCGCACTTTGACCACACTCACCGTAAATTAGCACCATAACTACTAGTTCATTTCTTTAAAATTTTACCATTTTTACGTTTCACCAGTTTAAAATTAATTTGCTTTAGAAAAACACATCGCCGCGAATTGGCAAATAACTGACCACCGACCCGTAAATTGCATGACTAATAAGACAAACAACATAATGTATAGCAGGCTATGTTTTAATGACCAGACCCGCACTTAGATTTTTTACTTCTGTATCTGGTCTATTTTTAAGTTTTTTGAAAAAAGTTAGTTGAAAATGTTTATTTTAATTCCTTCTATCCACAGCTAAAAAAAATATCAACTTAGGAATCACCCTGTATATGCAGGGCTGAATAAGGCGGGTCTCCTTGAAAAAATTTAAAATTAATCTCTATCGTCTGTGTATTTACAAGAATATATAGTTTAGTATAATACATGTAGAGTAAGTGTAATGCATGTAAATTAGTGTAGTGTGTAGTTTTATTTTCATAAATGGGTATAATGAGGTGTAACATAATTTGCTGTATTATTTTTATGTTGTCGATTTGACAATTAACCTAAAACTATGTGTGCTAGATTCTTTTTGAATCCTAAAGTCACTACAAAGCTATTAGTCTACTTAGCAGGTTCGCTGGTCTAAGGTTTAATTAAAAAAATAGATATGCTAACATATAACTTGTAGGTTCCAAGTCGCTATGCTGAGGCAATGAACAAGAACTTCAGAACTTGGATGCAATGGTATGGGAAAAAGTATGGAGAATACAAGCTTATACGAGGAGATTTTTTAACCGAAGAACACCGTGAGAAAATCAATCAGGCTACTATAGTCTTTGTAAACAACTTCGCATTTGGTCCATCAGTCGATCATCAGTTGAAAGAGAGATTTGCTGATTTGAAAGATGGCGCCAGGATAGTTTCCTCAAAGAGCTTTTGCCCTCTAAACTTCCGAATAACAGATCGAAATTTAAGCGATATTGGTACCATCATGCATGTGTCTGAGATGTCACCGATGCGAGGTTCAGTTTCTTGGACTGGGAAGCCTGTGTCGTACTATCTTCATCTTATTGACCGGACGAAGTTGGAACGCTACTTTCAGAGGCTTAAGAAACCCCACCTTAAGGTATGGATAATTCGATATTGTAGAAAGTAGAAATATTGTATAAGAGTGATAAATACAGGGTGTATTTAAATGAGTGACTCTTGGGTATCCTAGATAAACACTACGTGCTACGTATTTAACGTTTCCAGCAAAGAAAATTTACGTTTCCAGTCGAGTCTACTCACCAAACAGTGCAGGTTTCACTGGATTCGCGTTTGGTTTTTGAGTTTTACACTATTTAAATGTTTTTAAAATAACAAATAATTTTCAATGTCGAGATCAATAGAAAAAATTCTAATTCCCAATTAAATTCCACGTATATTTTGTATAAAATTTTATATGTCTAAATTCAATTATTTTTGAGATATTGACGTTTAAAATATGGCATTTTCAGATTTTGACAGGCTGTAGCATTGGAATGGCGCATCTTAGAAACAAATTATATTCACCTCTCGATCTTAGTTTTTTATTCTCTATTCAAAGGGATTAACCTCTGGTTTAACATATTAAACCAAAGAAATGGGTATACGGTTTGACATGTTAAACCGGAAGTTGTAACTTTTAGATGGAGAATAAAAAATTAAGGTAGGGAGGTGAACACCATTTTTCTCTAAGATGGGCTGTTCTAATGCTACAGCCTGTCAAAGTCTGAAAATGCCATAATTTAAACGTCAATATCTCAAAAACAATTGAATTTAGACATTAAGACATTTTATATAAAATATACGTGGAATTTTATAGGGAATTATTTAATTAATTTATTTATGTATTTAATACAATTAGAAAATATTTTAAAATATAAGGTGTTCAATTTTTGTAAACCTAATTATTTTTTTTTTCTAACAACTCTAAAATATATTAAGGATTTGTCTTCACCAGTTTTAATCTTTAAAAAGTTAGCGAACATTGGCGATATGGGCAATAATTTTATGATTATTACTTTGAAGAATTTATTTGTTGATAAAGACTGGGACACGTCGCAAAACTAAGTGTTATATTAGTGTTAGATTTGCCTTTGTCTTGCAAGTTTATAGTACGGTTTTTTGACTGTGTAAACCAAAACTTTACTTTATTTTTTGGAAACCTTTAACTATGGCGCATGCTTTCTTTAATTCGGTTGTTTTATCCTTAAACTCTGAATAAAGAGTGTGACTAATTTTTGTGCGTGTAGAGATTTAGTTCTTGATGAAGAGGGTTATTATACAAAGGTGGTTTAACCAGGTTTGTCTGACCGTCTCGCTCTCTTTTTCCTATTGGGTAGGGTGGGAGAGGGTTGGAAAGGGCCCTCGGGTAACTCATAGACCAATAATAAATCTATGTTTTTTTATCATTCATAATGTCGTCGTTTCCATTACTAATGGGCGTATCTGAATATATGATGTTCAATGACAAATACTCAAATCGCCTGCTTATTAGCCAATCGACAGTGTCTAGGGTAACGATTAAATGGAGAATAAGGGAGGTTTTTGGGGTCGCTAAAGCCGAGGTCGGTTAAGCTCTATCACGTCAGGTTTAATGTCATTTGAAGATCAAACTAGCAACCAGAGGTTATTTCGAGGTCATTTCAAGGTTAATTTGAGGAAACAAAGGAGAAGTTGTCAAGAAATCTGAAAAAATTCATACATACGTTTTTGGCGTCTTAAAAAACATATTAATTTTTCAGATTTGTTCAATCACGTTTTCTAGTTTAACCTTCTAATGACCTGGGTGCCTAGGTAGAGTCCGATGTTTTGTTTTTAAACTAAATGTTGGCCTGTGTGATTGAACTATAGTCTATTTCAGAAAGGTGTTGAGTAATAAAAGCTCATTAGGTATGCAAAGAGACTACAGAGTGACCTAACGAATATTTAAGCCACTTTCATAATTTGGCATTAATTTCATTGCAAAATTCTTTATTTTCATCAAGTTCACCAAGTATTATTATTAAGTAATTGTTCGCAAATGACATCATAATTACCCTGATCGGCAGTTTATGCCAACTATTTTTCTAATTCAAAATTCTCTGAGACTCCACAAACAATTGAGCAAATACCTGGTTCATATTGAAGGCCAAATATCATTATTTTTAGTGTAGGTTTCAAAAATCATATTTCAGGAATATTGGCATCGGAAAATTCGTTAAGCGAGATTTTGTTGGTTTTTTGCAAAAACTGACCAATTTTCGACTGCATCTTACCCTGTAAATAGAGGCTTTGTCTTTACGTTTACCGGTGGAGATCCGCAAATAAAATTTTATTTTTACCTGGGCAGATAGAAAACCGAGCTTTATATCTCGTGGAAGTTCGGGTGCGCTCGGATGTCACGTACGCTGGTGCAAAAGCTTTATTGCACTAGCGTCTGCATCATGACTGTCATAAGTTTGCTTCTTGCCAAGTTGCCTTTAAAATACCTCAATAGCGATAACGTAGAGATTTTGTTGTTATTTGTGTATGTACTACATTACTTTTTCTTGTATACAGGATGGAATTTTTAACTGAAATAAATTCAGTATTATTTTCAAGAAGGGGGGGGGCGATGTAGAGAAAAATTGTTTCACAAATTAGAAAAATATTTGAAAAATTTTAGTTAGTTTAAAATGTTTTTACTTATTAATAATTTTTATTTTTTTTATTGATTTAAAAGAAACTTCTAAAATGAAGGATAAGAAAATGAAAATTCGGTCAAGTTATTGAACCTATTTTAGTTTAAAAGGCTCAGTAGTGCAGCTACAAAATCCGTTTTTAGGAGAAAAAACCAGAATCACTAGCAAGCAATGCTATTAAAAAAATAGCACCACACGAGATTTTTTTTCGCAAAATTATTAAATACTACAGAAATTAGTATAAGTATAAAATTGACAAGCAAGTGAATAAATTTCAAAATTTTAATTGTAATAGAGAAAACTTGATATATTTTAAAGTTTGACTCTTTAAAACTACATTTTTTTATCATTCCCGATTCTACCCAAGCGTAATAATAACAGAAGAGCTGTAAACGTTGCCGGGCTCTTACCATGGAAGTTAAGTTTATGGCTATCAAGCGCTAGACGATGTGTTTATTTTTCAGTGCAACAGCGTTGACGCCGTGAATAGACGCCGAGTAATCTTCATCGTTTTTCGTTTTGTTTACATGTTACCGAATAAAAACATTTTTATTTGTTCAATTTATAATTTTAAAATGTAATTCAAGAAAAAATTATGTGTTTGTAAACTTGCGGGACTTTTTTTATTAAAAAACAACCATGTGCATTCGGGGGTGTCTTCGAGGGAAGGCCCAGGCGAAAAAGAAAACTACCAAAAAGAAATCAAGTGTTAGTTTCACGAATGAGAACGTGCTAATAATAGTGTCATAAGATTATTAATATTCTTATTTAATTGGTACAATTTGGATTAGATGAAATAAACCAATACAAACCTTTTATTGAAAGGAGATAAAATTCGCTAGCTATTTGTTGTATTTAAAAATAAATAGCTTTAAATTAAAATGATGTAAAATTCATGTACTTCAGTTCAGTAGTGAAGGGAATTGAAAGACCTTTAAAATAAGGTATCACTCGATCCCCCTTTCCATTTAAGATTTTAGGGTTGGTGCCACCCCCGCCCAGGGGGCTGCACGTGTTAACGTGATTTTTTGCCAATTTTGTGTCCCCCTCGAAAACAAAATCGACGGGTCCGAGCGTTTTTCCGAAAAAGAACTGAGCTGCCAGTAAATGTCTATTTCGTTTTCGATGCGCCACCCTGTATTATAGATCTCTTAAAATAAAGCTGTTATCCAGCAGTTAACTTTTTGAATCCCTGAAAATCTCTACTCCAAACGCATCAACGTTGTCAACATTGGGAGCTTATTTTTTAGGGGGGTTGGGGGCTCAGTCCGAAAAAAGTTAATAATTACAATTTTTTTAAACCAGTTGGTTTGATAAAAATTACATAAGCAATAGTAAATAAAATATTTCGGATCGTCCGAGGGGGGGGGGGGGGGGCAGAAAATTTTTGTAGGTCCGTGCTATGGGTCTGGTTGTCGAATAATAAATAATTATTGAAAAATAGTAGTCTTAGAAACGCGGTAGAAGCTTAAAAAAATTGTTTTCCTAAAAATGCAAAGTTAAAATGAGGAATAAATCCAATAAGATTTATTTTTTCAACTACATATACTCCTAATCCAATTCTATAACCAATATGAGGTTTTTCATCTAGTTAAAACTACCACTTAATTATTAATATTCATCTTCCTCACACTTACATCCACTTCGTCTCCATAGTTTCTCAAATGACTAGCCAACAATTTTATTTTTCTTAAATGATTATTCCCATTCGCTTCAGTTTCATATCTTTCAACAGTTTTTTCACATACAGATGTAAAACTTTTCATTCTACATTCAAACTCTTATAGTGCCCTGAGCTTTAAACCCACATATTTTTCTTTTTCACAATGCAACCTGTGTACCTATTTTCTCACCGTTTTACTCATTTTTCCATCGAACCTACAATATTGTTGCTCAGAGTGATATCTACTGGTTTTTCTTGTTTTTATTTATTCTCCTGAAGATGAATGCTTCTGCGTTCGAAACATGTAGAGAAGTTTCTTAAGATATTTCTTTAATATAACAGTGGAGGAAGACTTTGTGTTCTTATTTCTTACCTTCTAAATTTCCACTTCACATTAAGTATGGACTATTTCTTCATATTGAAAAAATGTTTTTCTTGTTTTTGTGTTTCATTGTTTGATGTTTGTAACTTTTAGGGAAAAATCTTGTAATCATTTTGGCAAAACTCATCAACAACGTCCTAGTTGGTGGTATTTTTCCAGATAAGCTTAAAATTACTCCAGTATTTAAATCGGGATCTAGAACAGACCTATAAGCGTTATAAGTGTATTTAAAGAAAGTTAAATTTTATTGATAAATACATTGAGGTAGATCACTGTCGTCGTTGTTGTTTCTTGCCGTTTTTTCGATTTAGTCTTTTTACCTCTTTGTTCGCTGTCAGGGCCATTCCCGAGTGGACCTACAGCTTAACGTGGGTTCCAAACCACGATCCTCAGTTTATTGAGTAATAGCATGGGGGTTGTGTACCTTCTTCCGCAGCCCACGAGATATCCGTCCTGGTTATCGGCGTGGATTGGAAGAGGAGAGGGTATATTTTAAACTATTCCCTGCATTCTTAAACCTACTAAAATTCGGACATACTTTTTTTTATTGTGCATATGCCCACTCCGAGGATCGAACTCGGAACGCCACGGCCGAATGCTATTAACTCTATCTAGCTGGCCATTACTTTGTTCCCCCACGATCTATCCAGCGATTTTTACTGTCAGTTTCTTAAAGATAATTTGCCAATTCTGTTGAAAGATATCCTTATATTTAGGCATGACGGTGCACCTACATATTTTAGTGCGCTGGCACGTAAATATTTAGATCAATACTTAAATAATTGTTGAATAGGTCGTGGGGGAACAGAGTCATGACCAGCTAGATCCCCAGACCTAAACAGTTTGGATATTTTTCTGGGGACATCTGGTTGGAGGAAGAATTACGAAACCGCATAATAGTTTTTTGTGAAGCTATAAGAATACTCCAGGAATTTTTCAAATAGTACGCGAGTCGATGAAAAGGAGGGCTAAAACGTGTACACTTACAGGAGGCGGATATTTTTAACAATTAATTTAATGTAGTTGCCCGCTTGCCGCTGATTTTTCTCTAGTTAATTTAATTTTGTTCTTTTTTGTTCAAAATAGTTAAGAGTTTAACAAAAAAAAAAAATTTTTATACGCATTTATTACTTTATTTTATTTTTTAAATCGAAAACCCTCTGTCGGACGAGAAAAAAGTTAAAAGACCATTTTTTATCCGAAGATAAATTAAATTTTCAATTAGACAAACCAGGAAACGATGCCGCGTTCCATGCTGGTATGGAAGGCTCTCATTGTTTTATTTCCATGGACAATCATTATTAATTGGTGGTTTTTGATTTCAAATCAATGGGTTTTCTTTTTCTTTTTAGAATTGCGAGGATGATAGCTCCAATTCAAACAGCAGACTATCACGGGACAAGGGACGACAACGGGATCTTTCAAAACAGCTGGTTGCTGCCGATTCTACGTCGGAAACCGACAGTAATGACAGCAACTACGGGCCTACAACTCGGAAGGCGTGGTCGGACTACTGTTCCAATAAGGGAAAAAGTAGTCAGTCTGAAGATGAACTGACTAACAAGGTATGTTTTTAGAATGCACTTTTTGTACGTTATTCTAACCAAAAGACCAGGTACGATTTAATTAGAAATTTTAAGTGATGCTGATATTCACACCAAACTAAATTTTTACAGATTCAATTACAGACATAACCCATTCAACAGCATCTCATCAAATTTGAATAATTTCAATATGGAACGTTCTTGCATGAAATGAATGTGATATTATTTTATTATTCTTAATTATCATCAGCATTTGTTTCAGCAGAAGCGTCAGTCTAAAAAAATTCGCCGTAAAATATCACGTGGCAAGCAAGCACAAACTCAATTGGATAAGCAAGCTCAGAAGCCAGTGGCGAAAGGACGACGTGGTAGAGTCAAGAAAGCCAAACCGAAGAAATCGATTAAGATTACTGGGTTGGATCTTCTACACACTGAGACATTACTTAGTACATCTCCTCAAGCTATTGGTAAAAAGCTTCCACCGGCTCCTGGTTGTGTAGACCAACAACTTACCACCTTGAGTTCTGATCTTATTGTTCACAATGAGCTTGATATTCCAATAGAGCCCTCTGAAACGCCTTATGGTTTGCAAGTGTTGTTGGACATGTTTAGAGTGCAGTACATGCAGATGATTCACCAAATAAAAAGTTCCAATTACAGAAATGCTGTAGAGACGCAAATAGAGGAGGAAAAAGACCGAAATAAAAAGCTCAAATGCAGAGCAGCGCAACTTGAGAAGCAAATAAAGGTTCTAATTGATGATAGCGTGGCTCTACTGAAAGCTAGAATGAGTGAATTGGGTATTAACGCTACTTCTCCAGTAGATTTACTGGCTAAAGCAAAGGAAATTGTGTGCCGACACAAAGAGCTCCAAGCTAAAGCAAGTAAGTTGCAGGGACAAGTTGCCAAACTAGAAACTGAAAAGGACAACTTAGCTATGCAGAGGTCTGCTGAAGTCACTGAAAAATATATTGGATCCGAAGCTACTAAGGACTTGTCGCCAAGCATGGCCCAAGATTACATCTTGAGAGAAATCTCCTCCACTCTTACACAACGAAAGAAACTACAAAACGAAGTTCAGAAATTGGAAGGGGAATTAGTTTCTTTGCAAAAACAAGGAGAGGAAAGGAAACAAGTTCAGGCTTTAATGTCTAGTAGACAACAACAGGTGCCAGCTAAGGTGTCAAGGAAATCCAGGGAGTATAGAGCACGTTCCCAAGATTGGCCTGAAGTTCCAGATATTGCTAAAATCGAAGAACAAAATCCGGAGATTTTGGCGCAAAAGATCTTGGAAACGGGAAGGAAAATAGAAGCCAGTAAATTGTCGGCGATCTCAAATACCAAAACATCTCCATATGTGGCGACCAAGCCTGCGCCTAACGGGCCGAAAGGGGTGGTTCGTAACAATATGCCTGCTCCAATGCCGGTCAGCAACAAACGGCAAAAGACCGCTCATACTTATCCTCCGACGTTAGTAACTACAACTACCACTAGTAACACTACCCAAAATCAAAATCTAAAACCCCAGGAAGCCCCTAGGGTCGCCAACTTTGAAGATCGGCTAAAGAGCATTATAACATCGGTTTTGAATGAGGATCAACATAACAGAACGAAACTAAGCCAACTTCCACCTCCTCAGTTGCAATATTCGAATGTACAACCCTGTATCCCTGTTACGTCTATGCCTCAGTCGCAACCTCCGAGTACAAACTATGTCCCTCAACAACATTATAACCATACCGCGTATCAGAATACCTATGTTCCGGTAAAGCACGAGGAAAAGAGAAAGTATGTTCCACCACAACCAAAATACTCGCGAATCGAAACTGTGGTTAGACAGAACGACGATCGACATTATCCGCAGTACCAAGAGGGTCTTGCTGGTATGATGGAGTGCTATCGCGAAGAAATTTCCACGAGAACCGAACTGCCCAAGATGTCACCTCAGTTGCCTCATATACAAACGGGGAAACCACTTGGACCGGATACACCCGACTATACCCAGGTAGGATTTTTAAAGATAATATATTAGATTTTTAATAGTTGTAAGGTTAAGTGGGGTAAGTGGGGATTAAAAATATAAAAGGTCGCCTTTGAAACTACATAACTTTTTTAAAAATCACGTTACAGAGATGCGCTTTAGACAGGAAGTAAGTAATTAGTGATATTTACAATTACAACAAAATTTGTTTAATTATTTACCCAAGAATTTTCATTTAAACAAAAAATTGTTATGAAAATGTACCCATAGAACGCACTTGCCCCAGGTACTGGGGTAAGTGGGTTTTCAACTAATAAATCGCGTTTGAGTAATTTCTTCTTTTATAACTTTTTTTAATACTACGTAATATCGTTTTTAAGTTTTTATTTACTTTATAGTTTTAGCAGATTACGCACAATCTCACTTTTCAACTTCTTAAAACTTTTCACTTTGAATTTTATTAATATAAAAAATTTAAATGGGACAAGTGGGAACTATGGACCTAAAACTGAAAAATTGAAGTGTTAAAAATATACAAGAGATAACGTTAGTGATTACAACTTTGAGGATGTAGAAACTTTGAACCTAAGTTTTAAATTAGTACAGATAAAAAAATTTAAACATTTTTGTCGTAACTTGTAACTATAGACGAGGTTTAGATACATTTGACATAAGCTGTGTTACTTTAAAAAAATATTAAATTTTTTTTAACAATATGTTGGGGTCTATAAGCGTCCAAAAAACCATTTTATTGTAGTTTTAATTTTTAAAAGTAATTTTTACAATTATTACAGAAAAAACCACTTGACCCAGATCCCCACTTACCCCACTTCACCTTACTTGTTTTTATAACTATTTTTTCCAGTTTATTGTAACTGACAATACCTGTACTGATATCAAAAAGCTTAGCACGAGAATCTTACGTTTGATTTATTGACCGCAGAAGTGTCAATAAATAAAAATGAGTTTCCATTTTTTTTTAAATTGACGTCAAATAATGTATTTTTGTTCTTCAAATTATTTTACTTAATACGGGATAAAGATAACACTAGAGATATGATTTCTATTAAGGGTCTGGTATTATTTAGGAAACCTAAGCATCATTTTTGGATTTGCTTGCCGTCATTGTCTACCTGTGCCCCAGGAAACCCAATATTTTGGCGTTTCTGTGTACTTTAATGCACTACTTTGTCCGCTTTCCATAAGCCACATTGTTATTAAACTTTCTAATTTTATTTTCCTAAGACTGACATCGAAATTAAGAATTTTCTAACGAGAAATGAATGAACGCATTTTATACTCGAATTGGTGAAAAAGTCCGTCTGTTTATTCGAAGAGTTTTATTTTAATTCAGGTATCCCCAGCGAAACTAGCATTAAGAAGACATTTATCTCAGGAGAAACTTACAACTCCTCATTCAACATATAATACTACAGAGGGGATGGTTGCCACAAGGACAATTGGAGATCTGGTCTCGGGGGAGATTGAGAGGACACTGGAAATATCAAATCAATCGATAATCAACGCTGCTGTTGATATGAGCGACATCCAGAGCACCCCTACTTTGACGGCTAGATCAGTTGTTAATGCCAATATACCTCCTCGGCCTGAAAGGGTAAGTATTTCGTTTTATTTTAAATTTTCTTTAATTAGTTGGGTGGTATTTTTGTGGTTAGATGGTAAACCAGCCTTCCGTATGTCAGATGTGAAAACTGATGAAAACCGCATGTCGATATCTTAATTTATGCCGGAGATATAAGAAAAAATATTAGGAAATCGGCTTCACGGAATCGATATTTTCATAAAATAGGTAATCGTTGATTTAGGAACATATATGATTTATAAAGGTTTTATTGTTAATTTCCAAATTTATTATTATACAGGGTGATTCCTAAGATAATACTTCTTTTTTAGCTGTGTATAGAAGGCATTAAAATAAACAACTTTTTCAAATCCCTTTTTTCAAAAAACTCAAAAATAAATACTTACATTCATTTATTCCATCAAATACGGTCTTGCCTAACTTAAACATAATCTCGAAGCAGCAGCCGCACTTTGACGACACTCACCGTAAATTAGCACCATATCTACTGTTTCATTGTTTTTAAATTTTTAGATATTTTACTTTTGTATCTCGCCTATTTTTAAGTTTTTTGAAAAAAGGTATTTGAAAATGTTGTTTATATTAATGCTTTCTATACACAGCTAAAAAAGAAGTATCAACTTAGGAATCACCCTGTATATGATGTAATATGATAAAATTACAAGTAAAAAGATATAATATTTGAACTTAGCCATTATCGCAATTAAGTCCCTAATAAGCAACGAAATTATAGGTAAGCGTTAAAGTGCCAAATGCACCACCTCCGGAAGTCGCTAACCCACCAACACCAAAGGAACCCGTTGCTGAGCCAATGAGGCAAGTGTACAGTCCCATTTCTAGGCCGTCTTCAACGGAGGGTGGGCTTGAAGGATTGGCGTACATGGCGTATATGCACTCGCACGTTAAGGCTCCTCCTCAGCACCAGTATATACCTCCTCCTCAACCTTCTCCGAGACAACAGTATTCTCCGAGGGCTACAGTAACGCAGGTGAGTTAAAATTTTTAAATGTAATGAATTTCTTCTAATGTAGTAGCAGTAGTAGAGCTTAAAACCTTGCAAGTAAGTCAGCGATGGCTCTACTTGCTAACCCCATTTTACACCTATTTTTTTCGGTGGGTTGTAAATTACAGAATTATAGGTACACTTTTAAAATATTGTGCGGTAAACACTAGGTTCGATAAGTGAGATGCATAGAGATTTGTATAAAAACGTATATTTATATTTAGCTGTTACATCTCTGTACTTAATAATTAGTCTAATTACAAAATCAGTCGTAATTTTATATATACTAAACTTAACCTTAAACTCTTAACCTTAACTCTAAACTTAACCTATGATTATATACATGTTATTATTTATAGTTAATATAAAATAATACATTATCATCTTTGGTAGAGGGTTATACCCTCGACTATATCCTTATTATTGATATCAAGCTTCGGGAATTTAATTATTTATTTATTGAAACTACACAATACAGGTTGATCCAGAACATATCATTAACCCAATTATACAGGTAGTATTTATTAGGGTTGACCACTCATAGCCAACTTCTAAAATAATAATAATTGTACTCATAAGTGAGACAAGAGCAGTTTTATCTAAAGCTAAATATATACAATAGCACACCTAACTTACACGCCTATTATACTTAAAGTTAATGTTACAAAATTTTAAAATCTACAAAATCTGTTTTATTTAAAATTCTTTTTTCGAGTTTGTTTACAAACGTAGTCTTAGAATCGCCAAATATATCACAGTATTTTTGATTTTGGTTGTAATTAACAATCATATAGCTAACGGGAGATTTTTTTTGGTAATTAGTTCTAATTGATTTAAAATTAAAAGTTCTATAGCCTACTTGTCTAGTTCTATTTAGGTATACAAATGCTAACCTTATGTAATGTTGTATTGTCTACTGCTATTAAATATCTTATAAATATAAACGGTACTATTGAAGGTTCTTCTATTATGCAATGTCATAAGGTTGTAGCGCTTTAGGTTAATAGGATAGCTATGTCACGAATTTTTCCTAATAAAAAGTCAGACGCGGATAAACTTTTTTTGGACTTTTTCAATCATTTGAATGTACTTGACATAAAAAAGATACCAGATAACACTGGCGTATTCAAGTTTTGTTCTTACTAAACTATTAAAAATAATCTTTAGAGTTTTTGTAGAAGTAAAAGATTTAGAATTTCGTAAGACAAACCCAAGGTTTTTAATAGGATAGCTTTACTACTGATTTATTGTGTAAATTAAAAGACAATTTGTCATCAAACAAAACCCTCAAATCTTTCTTGATTAAGTAGGCAAAGTTAGTAGTTTTTTAGAATAGGGAAACTTCATATGTTTGCTAAGTAGGCAAAGTTAGTAGTTTTTTTAGAATAGGGAAACTTCATAATTATGTTTGCACTTTTTTATATTAAAAGGCAAGTGATTTATTATGGACCACCAGTCATATACCGTGTCTAAATCTCTTTGCAAGGCACTACAACCAATGATACCCTCGACTCTTCTAAAGAGTTTTGTATAATCTGCAAACAGAAGAACCTTCGAATTCCTTACACCATCAACAGCATCATTAATGAATAGCAAAAATAAAAGAGGTCCCAAATTGATCCCTGGGGAATACCAGATGTTGAGAGAAAGTTGGGTGAATTGTAACCTCTAATTGATACGTAGTTGGTTCTATCCGTCAAGTACGACTTTATAAATGAACACCAGTTTGACGATAAAGAAAATCTCTTTAGTTTAGCTATTAACAGATTATGGTCGACTTTATACACGCCTTAGCAAAGTCTATGTATACAGTATCAACTTGAGCACCTTTCGCCAAAGCATCTGTAGTATATTCCACAAAAGATTACCAACTGGACCGACCCTCACGAAAACCATACTGATATTTGGACAGTTTTTCTTTCACATGAAAATTTATTCTATTATTTATTATATTTTCAAACACTATGGCAATGTTTGATAGAATTGCAATGGGCCGATAATTTTTAACATCTGTCTTGCAGTCACACTTGAAAATAGGTGTGATACGCGCCACTTTAAGTTTATCGGGAAACACTTTAGTTTTTATTGACAGGTTGAAAATATATAACAGTGGTTTAGCCAATAATTCTTTGCATGCCTTTAAAATAAATCTGGGTAAATTATCCGGACCTAAAGTTTTTTTTATTTTTTAAACTAGAAATTGCTTTAATGAGCTCATCTTCAGAGATTAGCAATAAGTCAAACCCTATCTGTTGATCCTCATCATACGATATATCGCCCAGTGTATTAGTTTGCTCATAAACCGATTGAAAAAATGAGGCAAAAGCTTTAACAACATTTTCTTCACCCAAGTATTTTTTTCATTTAAAAACATTTCTTTAGGGATACCGTGGTTGTTTCCTTTTTTACTTTGAACGAAGTTCCAAAATTGTTTGGAGTACCCTCCTATAGAGGTTTTACATCTAGCAAGATATTCTTTATAGGGGGTTTTTTATATTTTTTTTTTAAATTTTTGACCTAAGATGCTTGTAAAGACATTGTGGTAGCTGAGTCCTTTTAAATAATTTTAAGTTTCGCTTCTTTGCTTTAATATCGAGAGATTATCTCTAGTAAACCACGGTGGATATTTGCGCTTTCTGGCTATTTTTTTTAGGAATAAATTGATTAAAAATATTGTAGATAATATAATAAAATCTATCAAGTGCGATATTTACATCTGTAGTCCCTTAATTCTAAATAATTTGGTTACAAAAATCATAGTAGGAAACATTACCTGGGTTACAAACAGAAATAAACTCAAATAATGTGACATCTATATCCAGGGAAGGATGATGAGCATCTTCGTTTACAATAGGATCGGAACATTTCTTAACACTACAATTTAGGTTAGATATTACTACATCTAATATTCTATTATTAACATTGTTAAATTGGGTAATTTTTATTAAATTACAGAAATTTACAAAACAAGGACCTATAGGGGAATTAAGATTCGGTATGTTTAGGTCACCCATTATTAAAAAGTCATGAATGATTATAACAATAATATTATAAATACAACTAAATTGTGACAAATAGGTAAAATAAGATAAAGCCCAATTTTCACCCTACAATATTGTTGTGACACTTCTTGTTGTCCCGCCATATATCTCAACGAATATCTTATACTTTGGTCATATCTGAGTTTAAACTTATAAGATTCAATTTATTTTTCAGATGAATCCCCCCGAAGAACATATCCATCCGGATTCACTAAGGCCTAGACGGTGCAAGGAAGAGGGTAAGGTTTATTCATTAAAACTTACCGTATTTATAATTTGCTTGATGTGTTGCTTAAAAATTACTCATAGAATGTTGCTTTAAAGTAAGGGCTTTATTTGATCACCATAAAATGATGATGTAATCTCATTGCCCTAGGTATAATGACGTCAGATATATTGACCCGTGTAAGGGGTAAAAGTAATAATTCATATTTTTACCAAAGAAAAACTCTTGAGCCCACAAAAACTCTAGCCCCGAGCCAAACCTCGGCAATAATTCGCCAGCCAGAAAATAATTTTAGTCCTGTTGCATATTAAATGAATTTTACTTTTTTGACTATTGTATATTGTTCTACTATCCTCCCCGCAAGTTCAAAATGTCTAAAAAAAGGTGTAAGCTACACAGACTGTAATTCATTTAAATCATACTTTTGTACCAGATAACAAATTATTTGTATTGTTTATTTAAACGGTCGGGACAACCTGTTCATCTGGACGAACAGTGTTAAAATCTAAAGTTTAATTACAATTTTATTTGTGGTGTATGTTTAGTAAAATCCGTCATTTCATGAAAAGCCTAGGCATTTTATAAAACGCCGGCATATAGTGTAAAGAAATATTGTTTCGCCATCTGCCTCGGCTTTTCGTGAAAAGCCTAACACCTCTACACGATCTGCATTTTTAAAACGCGGCATTTCGCGAAAAGATGGTGGTTAAGTAACGGTTTTTTAGTTAGATAGCGAAACAATTTTTATTTACATTATATGCTGAAGTTTCATGAAATGCCTAGGCTTTTCATGAAATGACTGATTTCACTATAATACTACGACATATCCATAACTCTTAGTAGCCCAAAAATATGAAAATTCTAAAAAAAATCACGTGTGGAAATCTCTTACTATTATTATTTTAATGCTGCTTTTTCTCTTTTGAGCTTTGTAATATATCATTTATCTGGCGCATGTACGTTGGTATTGCTGTTTGTGACGTATGTAATTGTGTAATTTTTAACTTAGTAACGTAATTTTATGTTTATTAATCTGCCATCTGTGTATTATGTACTTTCAGCTTCAAACTGTTTTTAATTAATCTTCCTTCTAATTACCTGGTTATGCTATAATGTCTTTTTCTTTGTAATGCCGTTCGATAATTTTCTTTAATTATATTTTTTGTACATATGTATAAATGAACAAGAATGGTGTACTTATTGAGAATCCTACCCTATCAGCTTTACCTACTTTCAGTACTAAACTAGTAATACTACCCTTTATAATGTCAGTATTTTGTTAGTAGTGACAGTGACACTGTTCGTGTAAGGTCCGGTTAAATCAAACCTCGTTTAGTTGTCTCCGGTTCAGTATTTTTTTTTCTCATAAATTACTTTTCAACTCTTACTTTGAGGTACTAAAATTGGATTAAAGAAACATTTATGCAATTAAATCTATGTTTGTCCGTGTGTTTGCCTGTCACAGCCTTTTTTAGAGACCGAAAGCTTCAATTCGGCCAGTGGTAAGACCAAGTGACAAAAGTTTTGTGTCTACTGGTACCTAAAATTATTTTTATAAAATCAAATTAACAAAATGGCTCCTTAGTTTATCATTGATTAAATAGTATTACAATAGAATTTATAGCATGACTAGGTGCATACTAGACGCTAGGTATATCTTTGTATGCCTTTATTCAATATATTTCTTTTTAAATCTATTTAGAGGTGCAACAATTTAATACAGGAACCTTTTGACCTTCAATATTTACCGTCGTCACCGGTAGGAGATACATCTAAGATCGGTGGTGACAAAATTGCGTTTGGAGTCGACCAAATAGATACCTTTAAAAAATTTGAAAAATTCCTAGCACTTTCAAAAATATTCGTAAAAGAGCGAGATTGACCGTTTGTGTTTATTATGGCGTTCTTTCTAAAGGTGACACAACAAGTTTTACATTTTCATTTCTTTTAAGTCGGTGTATCGAGATTTAGAGTCCAACGTTTCGTCGTTTGTGTGCTACCATCAGGTTTGTTGTAAAGGTGATTTTAAAGGTTCGAAAGATTACTATTTAATAAAAATTATTATTGCTTTTAAATTAAATGCAAGAAAAATTTTAAGTGCATATTTAAACAATAAACCCGATGATAGGACAAACGTCTGACTTTTATTTCCACAAAAAGAAACAAACGACGGGGTTTTACATATATCTTCCGAAACATAGGAATTTTTCAAACTTCTAGTCGATTCCAAATTCCAAAAAATCTTAGATTTAGTTACAGATAAGGTGAAGTGGGGATTAAAAATATAAAAGGTCGCCTTTGAAACTACATAACTTTTTTTAAAATCGAGTTACAGAGACGCGCTTTAGACAGGAAGTACTTAGTGATATTTACAATTACAACAAAATTTCTTTAATTATTTACCCAAGAATTTCATTTAAACAAAGAATTGTTATGAAAATGTACCCATAGAACGCACTTGCCCCAGGTACTGAGGTAAGTGGGTTTTCAACTTATAAATCGCGTTTGAGTAATGTTATATTCAACTGGAGCAACTTAATACGGTTTTTAAGTTTTTATTTACTTTATAGTTTTTGCAGATTACGCACAATCTCACTTTTCAACTTCTTAAAACTTTTCACTTTGAATTTTATTAATATAAAAAATTTAAATGTGACAAGTGGGGACTAATCCCCACTTACAAAAATCGAGGCAAGTGGGAACTATGGACCTAAAACTGAAAACCTGAAAAATTGAAATGTTAAAAAAATACAAGAGGTAACGTTAGTGATTACAACTTTAAGGATGTAAAAACTTTGCACCTAAGTTTTAAATTAGTACAGATAAAAAAAATTTAAACATTTTTTCCGTAACTTGTAACTATAGAAGAAGTTTAAGAACATTTGACATAAAGCTGTGTTACTTAAAAAAAATATTAAATTTTTCTTAACAATATGTTGGGATCTATAAAAGTCCAATAAACCATTTTATTGTAGTTTTAGTTTTTAAAAGTATTTTTTTTACAATTATTACAAAAAAAAACACTTACCCCAGATCCCCACTTACCCCAGATCCCCACTTACCCCACTTCACCTTAATTAAAAGTGACAATGAAAATGTAAAATTAGGTATTGGCCATCTCTTTAAATAAATCTAGGAGGAAATAAAAGCAGAAACGATAATTTTCTGTGGTCGTGTATTTTCGGGAGTACTAGGAGTTGTCCAAATTTGTCAATGGCTTGTTATTCGTCTCCAAATCCCAATGGTAAGCGTCGAATTTGTATAGAAGAGACCATCGAAAATTCATTTATAAAGGTTTTGCCGACATCTACCTAGCCCCCTGCACCCTACAAATTTTAAAAAATGGGTTATTCTACAAGATATATGTTTTTACTGATCGAAAAGCCAGAAAAAACGTTAACAATGTATTTTTTTGGCGCTCGTGTATAAATTACTCTATCCAAAGAATCACCCATCTAGGTACTCGTCTAACAATAAATAATAAATATATGGGTGATTCTCTGGTTAGAAACATTTTTAGACAAGCGACCAAAAATACATTTTTAACATTTTTTTCTGGTTTTTCGATAAGTAAAACCCAATTTTGTGTAAAGTAACCCGTTTTTTAAAACTTGTTGGGCGAGGTAGATGCCGGCTAAGCTGTTTGACATAGGAAAAACCATTATAAATAAATTTTCAATGGTCCCTCCTATAACAGCCTCTGTATAGTTGTAAACAAAGTCTCCAAATTTTTAACCCAGCTGCTTAAGGAATATTTATAAATATATTTATACCTAGCGTGTCCTAAACTGTATTTTTAAACTAGGTATGTAAAAATTGTTTATTTCTACACACGAATGCGTAAATTTATGGTTACATTTTTCTGGTTTTGCATCAGTATGCCTAGCGTCTGTAGTTAGTAGTGTAGTTCATATTCTTATAGTAGTTTATTTGGGTTAAATAGGAGACGGCACATTCGGGCATGCACAAACGCACATAGCGCATACTATAGCGCACGCATAATTCCCCACTCCCATACTAGACCTAGATTTAGATGGCCGATTTTCCGGCGGTAAGTAGCTTTGCGCTGTTTTTCTTTAATTTTGCCGCACAACTTTTTTTTCATATTTTTGGGTTACGGTTGCTGGTGTAGATATTGGTGACATTTTGCCGACCAACAAAATCCCACTAATCGCTTTTTCAGCCGCTAAGATCTCGGCAGTGGCTGTTGCCTGAAACAGGTTTTTACAAAATTGTTTGTATGGATTCAGAGAAAATCACTCTTGAAATATCGTTTAGCGGGATTTTGTTGTGATCCATACAGTTTAATTTTTACATTTTTTGTTTGAATATACATGCCACCTTGCCCAAAAAGTCGATCAAATCCGATGAATGAAAAATTATATTTATTTATTTAGTATTGGTAGACTTAAAATCTCTTCATAAGGCTCGTTTTTTTGGACAAAGGCAATTGTTATAATGTTGTTATAATTTGAATTGCCTAATTTTTGTATTATTATTCCACAGAAGTGGATGTAGTGGAAGAAGAAGGGGTAGTGGAAGAAAAATGGCAAGACAAAATAAGCTCTGGTTTCGACCGCTTGGTCGCCTTTGCTTCCACCGAGCTAGACAAGAGGCGTCGATCCACTGACGGCACCGACAGTTGTAACACTTCCCCCGACTCAGGAATCGGGCATGGTTTAGGAGATCCTCATTTAGTAGGTTCAGCGAAACAGCCTCTGAAGCTTCACCCGAAACCTACTCTCTTCAAAATGCCCGTTAGCAAGGCCTACTTAGATTCCCCTCCTATCATCGACCAAGGGCCCGATGAAGCTGGACCACCAAGGACACCATCGCCTACTTCCCCAAACCCATACAATATTCATTTTAGCCCCGAACCGGCTAAAAGCCCTACAAGACTCAATCCTGCCCTTCTAAAGTACCAACGGTACCCCGAGGATAAAAGTAAGAAACCCGATGCCCACTTCAAGAAGAAGTTTTATTATAGGGATCATTGGAGAGATGACGAATGGGCGAAGACTAACGAAGACAGGCCTGACCAGGTTTTGGAACCCGCCAAAGACAAGTTCCGACCGAAAGGTAAGGTCTGGGACTGGAACCGTGACTCTCAACAGATGGCACCACAGACCGTCGGTAATGAATGGAGCCGGTCACACGATCCTTACTCGTGGAAAAATTGACAGCATCTGATGGACTATTACTACGGTCGACTTTGTGCCGATTTCACACAGCAAATGTACAGGTGGTATTATCCGTATCCCTATTACTTTTAAACTTGTATCGTTTTGTTTCTGTGAAGCTGTCGGTGTGTGTACGTGTGTAATTTTTTTTTTATAGTAACGGGTTTTGCTGATAAAGAAAACATCCTTAAACAGTTCAATTCATTGTTAATTTTTTTGGGAACATAATATTACTGAAGGAGAATTTCATTAAAAAATGAGGTAACAGTTAAGTTAATAACTTCCATATTATACTGTAGTGTTTAGAGTTTTGTTTAATTTTTTTAAAAAACAGACAACCACAAGCATGTAACTTCAACATGTTCTGTACAAAATAGTTTAACAGGAAGTGTCTTAAATGCTAGAAAGGGTTTGGACTGGTGTTGTCTTTGTTTGTTTTTAAATCACAACGCTTTAACTGAAAGGTATCTCTAGTCGTCTTCAGGTAATATTCGAGTCAGTTTTAACGTTTCAGCTCTTCATTCTTTTAACAAGAGTTGCAGAGGTGCAGCACTGCCTCAAATTAAAAAAAAAATAATTTTATTTTTGTTCTTCATTTTTAATCTAAATTAATTTATATTTCATAATATACCATAATTTCTCTAGTTTGGGGCTGCACTTCTTTCTGCCGTGTGGCTGTACTCTTGAACAAAGTTTAATATTTTTGCAGGTTTTTAAATCACAACGTTTCGACGGCGTTACAATCTCGTTAGGCAAAAATTTCTATAAAAACTACATGCAGAACATCGAAAATTATTTTCACTGTTGGAGGACCCAAAACTTAAATTCTATAACTTCTCCGTATTTAAATAATATTGTTTTAAATTACATTTATTTTTTAAACATTTTAGGAATATTAAAAAACAGTATCAATTAATAAGATTAAAAGTATGCTGCAAATTCCTTCCTCCAAAAACAAGTCTAGCTTAAAAGCATTATATTTATGGGGGGCTTTGTTGTACTGTTTTTGAACTGCGTATGATTTTTTCTTTATAGGCTGACCCAATTATTAATTAATTTCTTTGCTTATTTGGCCCTATTGCCACCATAGAGGTTATATATATATACATAATATATTGAGGTTCGAAGCTTTTTCTGGCCTCGTCGTGAATGCTTTTGGTACAAGTTTAGTAGTAAGTTAAGGTAATAGAAATGTTAGTAACAAGTTTATGATATACAGGTACCCCAACAGTACGACAAGGTGTCATATCTCCCTTATAGAATACCATAATCTTAATAAAGATAACTTATATTGAAATATCCCGGGGCGTCATAATTGAGGAATTGTCGGCAAGTATTGTTTTCTAAATAAATTGAATAAAACAACGAAATTAGGTCGAGCTGTTTTTCGGTATAATACGATTATAGATAATATTATACAGGGTGTTTGTAAAATGTATTTACAAAAACCTACCACAAATTCCTTGGATCAAAATATGATAATTTAAGTAAACTTACATTAGTACAAAGTTGCTTAGTTTGATTACTCCTGAATAAGTTATACAAGGTTAATTTTATACTCGAATCCCTTTGCTTTCCGTGCAGACATTTGAAATGTGCAATTATTTAAAAGCCCAAGTTCTACGCCTCTGGATTGATATTAATAGTAATTTTAATATGGCTTTTTTGTGCCATGAATCTATGTCAACCTACCAAATTTTAGTAAAATCGCGCAATCCGTTTCAAAATTATAAGAAAGAATGGATTTCAATATTGTTCAAAAAAGTGAATTAACTTAAATTGGCTTATTTTGACCTAAGAAATAGATATGTGGTAGGATTTTGTAAAGATTTTTTACAAATACTCTGTATATTAAATGCCGATTTTCTATATTTTGATACGCTACAGCATAATTATGGTAAATCTTGGAAGACAACAAACAAGGTCTTGGTTTTTCTTTATTAAATACTTTCTTCTATGCAAGATTTCGTGTCTTGTATTTTGTTATATTGTTGGGATATTTCGTGTTCAAGAACTGCATTCTACTGATATTATAGGGGTTTAGGTAATAATTTTAATGTATTTGTAGTAGTTACTTTTAACGTCAATCTACGAAACTTAATTGACTGCAATTTTGTGTTCAATAATTTAATTGGCATATTTAAATTAATATTCATTCGTTGAGTAACTGGTTCATTTCATTCAAGCGATCCTCGTAAAATTGTAAGTGTTTGTAGTACAAATTTCATAATTCTACCAGTTACGATTCGTTAAGGAAAAAGTAAGGGAAATAATCAAAGTCATAGGACTAATTTTATTTTGTTTTTATTATTTAATTTTCCGAGGAGGAAAGTTTTGAAACTTGCTGTGCTTAAAAACAAATTGTACATCTGAATGGACGATTTCATAGGAACATTTTTTAGAATATATTTTAAGTATACCACAGAGACACCAAACCAAGAGTAGAGTTTCAATGTAAAAATTTTACCGCTCATAAATTGTCCAAAACGTTCACGGGTTACGCTGAACATTAAGCGAGCGCGAGTATCTGTCGTCTAAAGTCACTTCGCTTCTCGGCATTTGCGTCGAGGCCTTGAGCCACCCTTTAGCGAATTTACGTGGGATGTCTAGGTTTACTTAGTTTATGAGTATACCTGTAGCTTCTTCTATGAGAAAAGATTGTGCTTAATTTTATTTATTTAATTCGATGTTACATGGCCTATTATTGTTTAATTCGTCAAGCCAAATAGACAGACTTTTAATGATAAAAGTGATATGTGAGTTCCAGTTCCTTTGTTAGACACAACGACGTTCAATCATTATAGACCGAGCATTTTATTTATGACCGTACTTTTTCGCCGCACCGACAACTCAGTGTTAACAGAGGACATTCTATCCCGGTATGACTTGAAAAATGAAAATCCTGGAAGGAGAATCATCGGATTCTTTAATAACAGCGCAAAGATGTCCTAATTTTTCCACGTAGACTCTTATGAACCTGTGAGAAACGTAGTGGACTTTTATATTTTGTCTGCTTGTTGTGATAAAAAGCTATGTCTATTTTGATTGATTGTTATTGGTCATACTCCGTATAACGACCACATGACATCAATTTGATGGAATCACGTAACACCCTTTTATCGTGAACACCATAAGACTGAGTTTTAACCTTGACTGACTTAGACTGAGGTTTTAAATTGACTTGCTATCATAGTTGTTAAATAAATACATTATTTTCCTTGCGATACTAAATTCCTTTAAACTTAGAGTAATGATAATAATGAAATTAGTTTAATTGAAATTATTTCTAATGTTCCTATGCAAAAAGTTGAGGTTTGGCTTACAGTAATTTTAAAAACAGCAGGTTTTTCAAAGCGGATGCCTCGTTAATGGGCGTTTTTACAAATGTACAATTTATTTTTCACTTATTTTAGTGCCAAGAAATTTATAAATTATTTAAATCGATGTCAAGAAAATTCCTTAATTTTTATAATAAAAAATGCGAGAGAAACTGAAAAAAAGGCCAATTTAGAAAAATAAATGTATAGAAAATGCCCATGGTTATTTTAAAATTATTTTTAGGTAAGGTTTTAAATATACCTATTTAATGTAACCCTCACGCACTGTGATCGTATTGTGGGGTTTCACACCCCCCCCCCCCTGAAAAGACTACAAAAATGTTTCATACCCAATTGACAGATAAATATCAAAGATAAAAATTAGAAAGTTTTTTTTTGAATTGAATACGTGCTTTACATCTGCTCCATGAAATCTGTGATAAAATCAAGAGGGTACAAAATTGGGTCGTTTTATTTAGTTATTTAAGGGTTGTAATTTTATATGTTTTAGCTTATCGGTTTTATTTATTTATTTTAATAAGTATACAGGGTGGTTCTCTGATAAAGAGGACCATTCTACAAGCGATTTTAAGAGGAAAAGTTAATACGACCAAGTCCACAAAACTTTACAATTTTTGCTTTTTTTTAATATCTCCGAAACTACTTTAGATATTGTTTTCAATTTTGGTTAGAAAAGTTGAATAACTACTGCTCTATCAGTGGCGTCCCTGCAAACATGCAGTCTGATGTTTTTTACAAAAACGCCACTGGAAGAGCAACAAAAACCAACTTAAACGTGTGGTTTTATATGTTATTAACACATGCCAAAATTAAAAATAATAATAATAATAAATTACTTTATTGTAAATAATTTACAAAAGGCGAAGTTGAAGCAAGCTTCCTCACTTAACCACTAAGTATATAAACAAAATTTTATTAACTTTTCAAATTATACCCTATACAAGGGATTAAGAACATAATTAAACATATTTCAGAATAAAACAAATACATGTCAAACACAATAATAATCAGCTCGATATATGCATATAGATATACAGTACCTATGTATTATGGTCTTTGGACAGAACTATAAAAAGTTGCCGAAAATTTTCTTAATTGCCCCTTTAAACCTTGTACCTGTTAAAAATTTTATGCTCTTAGGAACCTTATTATAATATTTCGCAAGACTAAAACTGAAGGAACGTTCGTAATGGGCTGTAGAATGTATCTTAAGTACTTTCGGGGATAGTACAAAATAAAAGTTGAAACACTGTAGCAAAAAAAATATGCCATTGTGGAACCTTTTCTCTTAAAATCGCTTGTATAATCACCCTCTTTATTATCAGCACGAACACCCTGTATAATATGATTTCAAGTTATAATTAATTATCAATTTTAATATCGTAATTTTAGATTGTTCCTTATGTTGTACATATAAATTGTTTCCCATACACTTAAAAAAAAGTCAGTATGCCTGGCTGTCAATTTAACATGTTTTAATAACTAATTTTATTGACGTCCTCAGTCAAAGTAGTGTATAATCATTTTATCGTAGCCTATTGTCAGTAATAAAGTTACTACGTTCACTGGGCATATTATGAAACAGCTGTTATATACTACCAACTTGCAATAATATTTTTAACCCGTTCCTTATGATTTTTTTTTAAATCTTGTAATTGTACATACACTGTTTTAAATCAAATGGAAACAAGTCGGGTTTGCTGACTGTAATATTAATGAATAGCTACGTTTTTTAGCCTATTTTGTTTTTAAAATTTATCAAGTTTTATAAGTTTAATCTATTTTTAATCAATGAGTAGATTGATACCATTCTTAAGAACGATTAAATAGCCTAGTTCTTCATAAAACATATATACGCATGTTCCTTATGAACTTTTTAAATATGTACAGCTAGCGACAGTATAAGGTAGCACAGTTTTTTAAAAAATATCCTGCAGGTACCTCTTAAGGCGTTTAATATTGGTTTTGGTTCTATTGGATTTTATTAAAAATTGGAAAAGTGAATTAGTTTTTTTCCAGTCAGTATCAAAAGAAAATTTACCTGAAGTAACAAATCAGTGTTGCCAACCCCTCCTTTCTAATGATTGTTACCATGTTAGAACAACAACTAAACAGTAACTATATAGGGGGTTTCACTTGAAACTTGGGAATAGAGATAATTATTTTTTGTAAAAAGGTTTTGATAAATTGGTCTTTACAAATTCTGCCCATGCGTCGCGACGCCATAAATATGTAAATCGATGGCAGGACCTTTTACTGTAATTTATAGAGACCGCCTTCACCTGCGAAAACCTGTCTACAAAAATTAATTATCCCAATTCGTTTAAAATATATTAGCGATGCAAGTTTTAAGTGAAATACCCTGTATACACATAATAATGTGAAAGATTTTGATGACATATTTTTGATAACCAAATGAGGGTTGTATGACTTAGTTATATTTACAAACCTATTTTAGTTAGTCATAAGTTAAAACACACTGCCCCACTCATCATCTCATCTGCTTCTAAATTATTGGAATGGCATTTAATTTATTTATATTTGACGAATTAATAGTAACCTTAACCTCGGTATCTCAAATAATATGTAAATATTTTTAAATAATTCGGAAATTAGTACAACTTTTAATGTAAATAGGGTAGTAAATTATGAAAAGTAGGTAAATTAATTATTCTATTCCAGTTCGACACTGAAAATTTAATACTTAGACCACGGAAAATTGGCGATTGTCTGGAATGATTCACATAAGACCAAGATCTACCTTTGGATGAATTTTTATGATTATACAGACCATTATGGACCTACAAAAGGGGCTTTTTCATCATACTCAAAATTCAACAAATTTTGAAATCACAAGTAGTTTGGGTAAAATGCGGTAATGACACAGTGCATGCTGTGCGATAATTATCGATCAAAGAACGACTCCAGCTGGTCACTTTTCATTCATATCGTTTTCGAACGCGTGCTATAAAATTGTGATTTATAAACATTGTGCTGTAATATACTATGTATTTACTTATTTTCTCAGAGCCAAGAAATATCAAAAAGTAATAATATAGAAAATATTTTTAATACCCAACCACCAAAATTTAGTAAAAAAGCCTGTTCTGTAGTGTCCTAAAGGGGAAAACTGTACCAGATTTAGTTGGCGCTACACTCTTTGCACGTAATAGTTCGCTGGCGACGTTATAAGAATGTTTGCCAACTACTACCCGCAGTACCGAGATTTACATTTTAGTGTTGTAATTTAAATTTTTAGTATTGTACACCTCCTAAACACGTCATTTATAAATTCTTAAGTGCAAATATTGTAGCACCAACGAACAAACCTGTAAAGATTTATCGTCATTACCTCGTCTGCCTTTTGAAATAATTATTTCGTTATTAATTTATTTTACCAAAACATTCTCATCTAAACGAATATTACAAAATTTGTCATTTTTAGGACTTTTAAATAAAGGTAATTGAATTCACAACTTTTCTGTAGAAATTTATTTTGGATATCTTGTTTTTTAATGTGTACAGGGCTTTGGCAGGAATTACAGGCAAAGGATGGTCAATATTGTATAATTTGAGAAAATTTGTTTTTTTACTAAATGGTAATCAATGGTATGTGTGTGAAATTGTTAATATCTTTTAAACATCGATCAGTTTCAAATAAAGTTGTATGTAAAGTAATTTTAAAGGTTCCATATCTTCCCTGGTCTAATCGAGGCGTTTTGGTAGCAGTGTAGATAAGTTAATGTTTTAAAAATCAGTTTGGATGTGCAAGTTTTCTCTGTCTGCGTAATCAAATAACACAAGTCATAAACGACAATTTACATAGTGTAAACGAATATTTTTCAAATACTGAGTTTATGACATGTGTATAAGTGCTTGGGACACCATGTAAGATTTTATTCAATGTTTTTAACTAAATTAATTTTGTTTTTCTTTTATCGGTGATATAACGTGCTTATTTTTACTTGTATTGTTATAAGTTTTTAACTTAATATTACTTTATCATTATGCATTGTTGTCTTTTATTACATTTATGTTATAGTCTATTTTTTTAGCGCTATTATGTTACTTTTTCTCAGTTTTGTTTGTCAAATTTTATTTGGCTTTCTTATGTCAACATAAAGGATTTACTGGCACAGTTACTGTTGATGGTCATTTTAAAAGTTATTTTTCAAATCAGCTCGACAAAGTATCGATTTTTAATGACCAACAG
Organism: Polydrusus cervinus; assembly: GCA_935413205.1. Taxonomy (NCBI): domain Eukaryota; kingdom Metazoa; phylum Arthropoda; class Insecta; order Coleoptera; family Curculionidae; genus Polydrusus; species Polydrusus cervinus. The sequence goes on from OW284520.1 coordinate 4,744,616, forward strand.
TAATCAGGGGTTTGACGGACATTTGAGCGTAAATAAAATTAAAAAAATTAAAGCTATCAAAATCATAACTTTTATGCCTCAGAGTTAAGAAGATACAGTCGAGCGTTCGATATTGACGAGTGATGTTCAGTGGTAAATTGTTCATTAAACTTAATACAATTGAGTTTGGATATAAGAAGTACTTGTTTTAGTATAAATAATTAGTTTCGAACAATATTTACCCTGTATAAAAGGTGTTCCGCCCTTTCGGGCATTTTCAGACCTAAAGTAAGATACCTGTTGTATCTATTAGTTAGGTCTGATGATGCCCAAAAGGGCAAAACACGTGTAACTGTTTCTATTACACTTTTTTGAGACCGGGAGTTTTATTTGTAAACTAGAACACTCTTTCCGACCCTGGTAAAAATCACTAACAGCGAGCGTTCGCATATAGCGGACACTTTTTGTTCATACAGCAGTCATGTACATGTCAGTCATCGGATTGGTTAGAGAACTGTCGGCAACTTGTCCATGATTGCTTGTGGGAAGACACCCTTAGAAACCATTTATTTTGGATTTAACTGCTGACTGGAACCTAACCTAGGGTGCTCTTAATAATAATTGAACCTAGGAAACCAGTCATTAATTGACAAAATAACGTTATATTGTTATTGAAATACCGATTTAAATTTACACTGTGTAATTATAAAACAATGATTACTTTAATATTTTCTAGATATTATATCCGCTCAAATGCCCCATAAAAGGATATCTGTAAGATCTTAATAACCATAATTAGCAAACATATTTCGTAAATTTCCTTTGACTGTATTTACTTAAACAAACCCATCTGATGTGCCTTCTCCCTTGGCTTGTATGTATCTTGATTGGTTAATTTTTGAATTAAGTAATCATTTTGCAAAGCATATCAAGTGGAGTTCAAAGTAACCTCTAAATGTAACCGAACGAATACAATCTGTGCCTGCCTGCCTTGTTTCATAACGAAAGTTTAATATTTTTAACTTTTATTATGACAGTCTTATTTTTTAAATGGGCCCATTTTTGCATTTTTATTTTCAGAGAGTTTGATTTAATTTATAAAATGGTTGTTTTAACAAATACATATTACAGACCGTACTACACAATCACAGTTGCCATGGTTTAAAATCTAATTGTGAGCTTTTTTGCAAAAAAAAGGAAATAAATGATTTAATCACATTTCTCCTGATTTAATGCAAGAAGCTACGAAAACAAAAGCTGTGGGACTTAATTACTTTTTGCCATCAATCAGTCTTAGTGTTGTGAGAAAGTTTATTCAATGGGCCCATTGTAACACCAAATTTAAAGGTAAAATTAAAAACTTATGACTGAATGTGTATGTTCAGCATTGTCATCTTTAATGTGAAGTTTAACTATTGTAAATGTTAATACGGAATAAATAAATCTAAAGTACTCCAGGATTATGTCCAGGTTACTTACATGTGAATAAGACTAGGCTAGATTTGTATGTTTGTTTAAGTCTGTAAATAAAGGTATCATTACTGCCAGTTATTTAATAAACACATTGTACCATTGTACTATTTTAGTGTTTTATTAGGCTGAAACTATTTTTGAAAAATTTATCTTTGACTGAAATTTAGAGTCGATTTACGTTTATAGAAATACTAGATTGAAAGCGCTTCATAAACTGAGCGTACAATGGTAGAGTAAGTTAAAACAACACGGGTAGTGAAGAAAAACTGTAATAGATTTCTTGACAAAATGGTCAGAGCCGTAAATAAACCGAAACATGCAAAACTGAAAAAATATGCAATAATTTCTTGACGAAATGGCGAACTTTGTTAGTTATTTTGGTCGAAGTCAATGATATATTCTTGACGAAATGGCGAATGTTATTAAATAGTTATTGTGCACCGATAATGGTATTCTTGACGAAATGGCGAACTTTATTAAATTATTATTTTGCAAAGATAATATTCTTGACGAACTCAATTTAATAAGTAGGGGTGGAATGCTGCTATATTCTTGACGAAATGGCGAACTTTTTAATTATTATTTTGGGAAACAAAATGCTTACCGTCCTGACGGTCACAAATTGCGGGGTGCCAGGTCACAATTTACCGTCTTGACGGTCACAAATTGCGGGGTGACAGGTCACAATTTACCGTATTGACGGTCACAAATTGCGGGGTGTCATGTCACAATTTACCGTCTTGACGGTCACAAATTGCGGGGTGACAGGTCACAATTTACCGTCTTGACGGTCACAAATTGCGGGGTGACAGGTCACAATTTACTGTCCTGACGGGTCAGAAATTACCGTTCTAACGATTAAATACTAATAATCTTCGTCTGATGCGTTTATATCGGCACTCTAGATTCGAGTTTGCCAATATTATTATATTATTCTATATAAAATGTTACAACACTTTTTGAGTCTTTCTTTATTTAGAAAATAGCATCATAAACTATATATAATATATAGGCTATATAACATTGAATTCATTTATAAATAAAGATAAATTCACTTACAAAATTATACTGAAAAGTGAAAATATTATGACCGTATTGCACATTCGATAAATACGGAATGCTAGCAGTTAGGCTCACTGGTACTGGAAATGGTACTGGTATTGGGGGTTACGGTACCGGAACCATACTTGCGATCGCCGTCACATATGTACTTTCCAGACACAAAACGCCGTTTGACTAGAGATAAGCGGTAACCTGGGCCGATTAGCTGGAAATCTATCCCAGACAATGTGGTTCCTTCACAATTAAACTGGGCACTTATTGTCGAAGGACTGCCTGGGCCATTTTCAATATCGTACCTTGCAAGCATAGAACCTACGCCGTGGTTTTCTGAATGCTGTGATAGCTCTGTGTATTTCCATAATATTCGATTGTTTTCTGTAGGCCTGTAAAAAAACAAAATCTAGATGCTTTTAAATAAAACTTAAATACACAAAATACACGTTTGAAGTCAAAAAACTATAATACAGGGTGATTTCTAAGTTGATACTTCTTTTTTTAGCTGTTAGGCATTAAAATAAACGACATTTTCAAATACCTTTTTTCAAAACACTCAAATATGAGGTACTTACTATGGATTACACTATGGTTCAAATACGGCCCTGCCTAACTTGCCCGTTGAATAACATTAAGAAAACTTCTGGGTGTTGAATGAGCCCGCAAGGGAAAGCGTTCTGCGTATAATCTCGAAGCAGCAGTCGCACTTTGACGACACTCACCGTAAATTAGCATCATATCTACTAGTTAATTTTTTTCAAATTTTACCATTTTCACGTGTCACCAATTTAAAATTACCTTGCTTCAGAAAAACACACCGCAGCGGATTGCCAAATAACTGACCATGAAATAAGACAAACAACATAAATATAGCAGACTATGTTTTGATGACCATTTTTTACTTCCGTATCTCGCCTAATTTTAAGTTTTTTGAAAAAAGGTATTTGAAAATGTTGTTTATTTTAATGCCTTCTATACACAGTTAAAACAGAAGTATCAACTTAGGAATCACCCTATATAGTAAAAATTCCGTCGAGACGACAAAGTTTTAGGGTTTTTAGCGGTGTTGCCACATTGATTTTATCCACGACACAAATCGAGTTAGTTCAGGTTCATTAGAATTACCGTGCCACTTTAAATGTAATTCTATGACTGTTATCCGATGTATGACAACGCCACATTTCCAGTCTGTCCACTATAAAGTAGAGCGGCAAAGTTTATAAGTTATATCGTTACTGTTTCTGGTACTCGATGAGTCAGTTATCATCGCTACTTTGTTCTATAATATATCGATAGTCGCGGTAGGCTAGCAAATACTTACCATTGTGCTTGTGGCTTGGTCTGAACATTCTTCACATTTCCCTCTACAGGAATAGCAACTGATACATTCAAAAGAGGAGTGGGCGAACTCATGGAGTGCAAGTTATATTTGTAATCGATTTTCAAATCCGTATGGGCGTTCGTACATTTCCAGTAGGCTACCAATTGAAGCGGACAAGAGTTTGCACCGAGTTTTGGTTTAATCTAAAAAACAAATACCATTATTTTAAAGTTAAAGTACAAATCTTTTTACAAAAATTAACTATATAAAAAATTAAATAACAAAGAGCATACTTACTTGGTATTTTAAAATATCTACATTAAAATATGAAGCGCTAGGATTCTGTTCGGATTGCTTTTTTAACAAGGAACTTAGAGCGGCCATGTTAAACTCCACTCCAAGAAATTCCGTAGAACTCTGCCCTGCATCCCTAAAACACACGAATTTTCATTTTTATACAATTTGAGGCTAGTCGATTTCTTAAAATTCAAAAGGCTGAGAAACCAATAATGTGCTAACATTTTTTAAAATAAGGAATAATGCATGCCTGGATTACCAGGGCATCAACAACGACGACGACAATAAATTTTGCCTGGGCCTATTAAAAAAATCAGCAAATTATTTGGACATAAGATATGAGTACTTACAATGCAACCAGCTGTTTATTGGGCAAAACTGAGGACAGCCTATGAGTATTCTTGACTCTAAAACTTAACTTAGCTGGATTTGGATTATTTGCGAGTATTGTCACTATCCCAGCGGGAAAGGATAACATCATTTCCCCCGACATTTTTACTTGGCACCTAAAATTAAACATAAACATTATATTAAAATAAAACCTGCCGAGTGTTATACAAGATGTTATAAACACAATGTTTACCGCTGGGATCTCGTAAACAATAATTATTGCTATAGTAAAAGTAAAAAAAAACTGGTCATACACAAGGCGTATGACAAAAGGATTCCTCACCATTGACCAGCTCTTTCATTTAACACCCTACTTGATTGGATATAATTAAAAAAACTTAATGGAGGAACCAAGGAGTAGTCCATCCAAAAATCAAATAAAAATAAACATATTCAACTTGACGACCCACTTATCTCTGTAGTTCAATCTTTTGTTTTTACATTTTCATTAAGAGTGATGCATTCGCCATTTCATATTTTGATCAATATTTCTCATCCTTTTCGCTTTATTCAAAAAGCGGCCAAATAGCCGTTCTTGAGTAGCAATTACCTACAGTTTTGAACTCAAGAATTCAACTTATTTAACTTTAAAGTGTAGGTAATTATCCTTAATAAAAATTTACGAAATATTGATCAAAAAACGAAATGGCGAATGCGTAATTATCACTTTTAATCCGGCAAAAATACCCCCTAAGTTATTTTTAAATTTGTTTATCGCGTTTGTACACTAAATTTCATTTTTCTAACCATTAAGTTTCTGAAAAAAAAAAGATCTTGAAATGGGCATTTTTACTATAATTCAATTTATCATATTCAGTGCTAACATCATGTTGAAAATACAGGGTGGGGATTTTAAATGGAACGCTGCTTATAGCGGCTCTGGGAATGACATTTCACTAAATCCCAAAAATAAAAGGACACCAGACTAAATACATCATTCAGGTACGAACGCGTCGATTAAAGGACGGTCGCTGGCCGACGTTCGCTTGGAATTGTGACGTCGTGCCGGTAAGAAATATTGCGTCTTTATCAGAAACCATAAGCGAGTTCAGTTTTACCATCAGATTTGTTAGATTACTCCGCGCCCGTTCGTTTAATGTTTCAGAGGACAAAAATAAATGTGAATGTCGTTTATTTATGATATTGACGAGCAAATGGAGGTACATATTTTTGGTCGGAGAATTTCGACAGATTTTAAAATTGAAATTTCAGAAAGGCAGGAATATTTGAAATCTAATCGTTCGTTGGCGTTTTTTGAGGGATGAAAATAACCTTACCTTTCGTGAAGTTCGCCAAGATTATTTTTTATTGCACTTTACAAATAATATACCTAATATGAATCCGACCAAATTTGTTGTTTAAACTTGTTTACATACAACTTTACAAAATTCTTAGGTTAGAAAATAAAATAGAAACCATCAAGATCGTTCGGTAAGTACGAAGTCGTCTGAATCCTCCGTGATCACATGATCTAAAAATTTCATCGCTCTCGTCTTATCTGCGAGGTAAAAACCGAACTTGCTTCATTATTTTATCTAGAAAATTTTATTTTTGCTGGTTTTGTGAAGTTAAGTGAAACAGAGAACCTAAAAAAACACCGCTTTGGTCTAGTAAAGTAAGCATTCGAACCGACAGTGACAGAGCGAAACATTAATTACAAAAACCATTATTTTAACCATACCTCGATTCATCAGCACCCCTAAAATACGAATGTACAATTTCGTGAAAGGCCACAGCTAGAGGAATGGTATCCGCCATCCCGATTGTCAACGGCGACGGACCTCTAGACACTCCCACGGGCACGCACGCCGTCCGGAACTCTAAGCTGTTAATACTGTCCGCCCGTGTTATACCGCTGCTCTGTTGCATTAAGGTTCGGTTCTGATCGGATCTCCTTGATGGTGGTCGTGGAATGGACATGTATCCTGAAGTAGGAGTCGGCGTCTGTCGATTGGGTTGCTTTAGAGGAGGTTGAGGTATTTCATTGTCTTCCGAAAATATGTCTCCTAATTCTAAAAATAAATTACTGGTAAAAAGTCAACTAATTATGGTTAATTAGGAGTTCCGGCTCCTATACAATACATACAGGGTGATTCCTAAGTTGATACTTCTTTTTTAGCTGTGTCTAGAAGGCATTAAAATAAACAACATTTTTAAATACCTTTTTTCAAAAAACTCAAAAATAAGGTACTTACATTCATTTATTACACTATGGATCAAATACGGCCCTGCCTAACTTGCCCGTTGAATAACATTAAGAAAACTTCTGGGTGTAGGATGAGCCCAGAAGGGAAAGCGTTCTGCGTATAATCTCGAAGCAGTAGCCGCACTTTGACAACACTTACCGTAAATTAGCACCATATCTACTAGTTCATTGTTTTTAAATTTTACTATTTTCACGTGTCACCAATTTAAAATTGACTTGCTTCAGAAAAACACACCGCAGTGGATTGCCAAATAACTGAACATCGACCAATAAATTGCATGACTAATAAGAAAAACAACATAAAGTATAGCAGGCTAAGTTTTGATGACCAGGCCCGCAATTCGATTTTTTACTTCTGCATCTTGCCTATTTTTTAAAGTTTTTTGAAAAAAGGTATTTGAAAGTGTTTTTTATTTTAATGCCTTCTATACACAGCCAAAAAAAAGTATCAACTTAGGAATCACCCTGTATATGTCCAGTGTGACAGACCCATACGGATCTGCACTCCAAGGACAATAATTAATACTCTAGAAACTACTTTTAATTTATTCATACCAGTATATTTTGATCCAACTGACAACGTCGGTGAGTTCAACGCCAACTGTGACGGACTCTGTAATGGCGCATATGGATGAGAACTTGTAGGTGTGGAAGCATTCGAAGCAGTGGGACTCTGTACAAAAGTTAGGCCTAATAAATCACTACTTGGTTTTCCTAGTTGCTGGGATACTGACTGTGACCGCTTCATGGTCATATCACCTTCCAGATTCGAGCCCCTTCGACCGAAACCTCCGGTGGGGGAGAGATATATGTTTTCCACTGTGGCCCTAAATTTAAATCAGACAATTATTAGTTGTTCTACTCCAAGAAACATTAGAAGACTTACTTATGTCTTATTTTATAACGTTAAAAAAATGCTTGTGCTTATAGTCTATTTCAGAAAGGTGAAGACTGTAGAGTAATAAAATGGAAATTCCGTCCAGTTCGGCTCAATTTCGATGTCGGCCATAGGCGCAGGTAAATTTTGTGCATTAAATTATTTATGATAACTAACCAAAAAAAAAGAAGATAGTTTTATAAAAAAGGAACTATTAGCTATAGCAAATTTACACAAACATCGTTTTATGAAATATGCCGTGGAAGCTATAGCTGAAAAACATAGTGTAACTGTGCTGCGCACACCGCCCTATCATTCCGAATTAAATCCTATAAAACGTATATGGGCGCTAGTGAAAGGATTTGTAGCAAGACACAACACGACATTCAAAATGAAAGACGTTAAGCTACTATTTTATCAAGCCATTAAGGAAGTGACACCAGAGAACTGGCAAAAAGCGGTCCACCATCTCATTAAAGAAGAGGAGATGATGTAGGATCTTGACCACCTGATCGATGGGACCATCGACCCGTTAATTATAACGTCAAGAGGAGATGACAGGTCCTCAGATGACGAAGAATATTATGATTTTTTATAATTTAATTCCTGTATGATGTATTTTCCTTATGTTTAATAAAAAATAAGTGTACCTAATACTATGTACATAATGCACACCTTTGTCACACCATTTTCAGTGTTTGTGAATGGATAACAATAGGCAAAACCTATAAATTGACCCAAACCCGGGTGGTACTACCTGCACTTTACACTCTGTAGTCCCGTTGCATACCTAATGAGCTTTTATCTACACCTTTCTGAAATAGACTAGAAAGATTTTTTTAAACCGACTTATTTTGTACATACCTGAGTTCATCCACCGAAGCGGACATAGGAGCCGATCCATTATTTAAGGGCTTAATTTCAACGTGAAGTTTGCTCTGTCTCTCATCATCTACAAATAAGGTATAGAGTCTTTTATTCTGGTAATAGTCGACGAACAATGTTTTTATGCCGCGCATTACGAGACGACGGAACGATACTAATTGGTATATTCATAATATAAGAATAAGCATCTTCAATTGAACCACTATTATATTGTTAAATTTTTTTGCTACTTCAATCACGGGCTAAATGGGAACATGTGTATATATCAATACGATATTGTGGTGAGTCGGTAATTGTTCTCATTAAAAATTTGTTTTATTTATAGCCCTTCACGTCCAAGCAGTCCATATAAAAAATTATTTAAATGTACTACATTATATGGTATATTTAATTCCATAGATAAATAAATAGATAAGCATTTATTTTAAAACAAATTTGTAAAATTTACTAAGTTTAAAATAGGTACGTCAAAAAGAAAGTTACAAAACATACACGCTATAAATTATCGTATCTAAACGTTCACGTCTGATATCCAAAGTTCTTACATTTTCACACAGTGTTCTTAAAACTTACCAGAGTCGGAATCAGACGAAGAATAAAAACTACTTTTCTCGTTCCAAGCACTCGCAACCGCTGGCCTTATCACATAACCATCCTCATCGACTTCCTGACTGGCATTAGTAGGAGGGTTGGTTGGAGGCATCACAACTCTATCACTTTTTTGAGAATCGTCTTTTTCCTCCCTTTATAAATGAAAAATTAGGATTAAGTTATATTAAAACAGTCTGTGCACTATAGTCTCGCCCAAAGAGCAAATTGATGTATATTTTTATAAATTCAAAATTGTACTTGATTTAATGTTATGACATTAAACTAATTTTTAATTCTTAACATTAAGTTTTGCTATAAAAATTTGAGGATTATTACCATAAAGCGGACATTCTGCAGCACATTAACTTAATAATGACATTTGAACAGAGACGAATACTTCTGTTTTGTATTTAAGAGGTAGGTCGAATGTCCATATTTCTGTTTCTGCTTTTAATACTTTATAAAGGACCCCGCACAAAGCTTATGGGAAATGGCTTTCGGCTATTTTTATTGAATTTTTAGTATTCTGTAGATCTTGACGTCCTGATTAGAAGTGTCCATGGCCGTAATCCAGTCCTATGACTAGTTCTTGAGTTATGGCCTTTTAAAGTTGGCAACTTCTTACTTTGAGATTTTATGCATTGTCTGGAGTTTTTACTTGTTTCTTAAAAACTATCAACTTTTGTATTTTTTTTTTGGTGGAAAAGTAGGCCTTAAGTTGTCTTTCACTTTTATAGAAATAAAATATGTACAAGATGTTGAATAATTCATAGGCCGATTAAATAAATATCTACTAATATTAAACAAATATGAAAATAAAAATGTACCTACCCATTTTTTGAATTTTGAAAATAAACGGCTAGATTTTGTTCATATTTTAATATCTTGTAGTACCAAGCTATGGATAAAAAAATGGGTATAGGCTGACGTAAAATATATTGCCGGGTATTTTATTTAAAAAAAAAAAATGAAATTTCACCTGAAAACGTAATAAACGACTTTTAATTGATTCATTATGCCAATCTGTAACAATTTTCTTTTACAATAATTATTCTCTAACACATTCTTATCTTAGATATACAGGGTGAACCAGTTACAATGATTTACACAAGTAAAAACTTTTAAATATATGAAAATTAAAAATGTTTTTTTTTAATCAAATGAAAATATTATTGTTAAATTATAAAATATTCTTTTCGTAAAATACCTTGGCTCTTGTACATGATACGTTTAGATTATCTTAGACTCATACCAAAATGTATTTTTTTCATAATTTGTATTTTTTATTTTCCTATAAGTATTTAAAAGTTTTTACTTGTGTAAATCATTGTAACTGGTTCGCCCTGTATATCTAAGATAGGAATGTGTTAGAGAATAATTATTGTGAATGAAAATTGTTACAGATTGGCATAATAATTAAGTGAATCAATTAAAAGTCGTTTATTACGTTTTCAGGTGAATTTTCAATTTTATTTGTCATAAGCTTTGTGCGCGGTCCTTTAAGCTTTGTGAACTTAATTTTCTTTTTAATATACTTAGTGGAAATTTACAAGTTTATCATTGTTTTACTGTATCCCATATAATAATTATGGATTTCCACCTAGTATCCGTTGAATCAATTAATTTGTAAAATATGTTGCAGATTTTCTGTAATGTCCCTGATGGTCAGCAACTCCATAGCAATATTTTCTAATTAGGAATTTTATTGTATCTAGATAATGACTTTTACGATTTATAAAGGCACTGATATGAGTGCGTGCATAAAACCAAGTAAAAGTAAAAAAATAACGTCTTAGAAGCCGTATCATCAATGTACCTAATTTAAATTTCTTCAACTGTATAACAAACCTTTAAAATTTGACAATACGTTGAGCGGAGTTTCATGCAGAATAAATGATAAAATCTCATAGTTTTAGATGGTAATACATACATATCAGATTTTTCTTCCTTATTGCTTTGGTTATCAATACTATCTTTCGGCTGCTGTTTCTTTTTTGACTTTTTCTTTGCTTTGTCTCTTCTGCTGCGCAGAAACCCTGAAATGTTTTCAAATTTATCTTACAAACATTTTTAAAAGAAAATTGAGAAAATTATACATTATTAACGATTTATTTATGATAAGCTTAAAAGGTGAATATGTGCTTGGTGAGATAGACAATTGCCAACACAACGCCGTACAAAAATTAAAATAAAAGGTGAATAAAATAAAAAGTGACGACATAAGGTAGATAAGAGTGCGAAAACATAAAGTTAAAAAAAAATTTTTCATTATCTCTAAAATAGCTTTGTATTTTTTTAAATTTTAAAAACATAACTATTTTGCAAAAAACATAAATTAACTAGAGAAAAATTAGCAGCAACCGGACAAGTACATTAAATTTACTATTGAAAACGTCCGACTTCTGTAAGTATTCACGCTTTAGCCTTCCGTCTCATCGACTCGCGTACTCTTTGGAACATTCCTGGAGTATTTATAATAGTTTCACAGCGGTTTCGCAATTCTTCCGTCCCCAAAAAAAATCCAAGTGTTTGGTTCTGGCGCTTTAGCTGGCCATTACCATATTTCCCCACAACCAAACAGTTCTAGATCAAAAGTCCACATAATGGTCCCGCACAATGTCTGGTTACAAAACTACTTTGTAAATGACGACTACTACTACTGCACGGTACATAAGACATAAAATCCGTCTATTTATACGTGTAAAGAACTACTTAATATATTTGCAGCCATATACTATAAAAATAAAACCAGAATTGCCTGAAAAAAAACTACTATACTTAGCCATCACCAGGGTGGAAGAACTAAGGAAAGGAAGGTATAACCAGCCCAGATTGTTATTACGCATGCGCCACGTAACGTAACGGTTTAGAAAATTAAATCTTTACTATGTCCAATCAAGTTATTCACTATTGAAAGTTTTTAATAGTGTAAGTATAAAAGCCTCTATTATTATTATTATTATTATTATTTGTTGCAATTATATATTATTATGAATACAGTGAAAAGGGGTATATCCATCTTAGACCGAAAAAGAGTACCTTTTTAATTTTGGCTTTTATACAACCAACACTATTGTTACTTGCGTCTATATCCCAATACTATTTCAGGCATACTACGCATGCCAGGCGGATAACTTGATGGCGGCTTATTTAAAATATAGGTAGAAATGGGGTTAATTATATTTTGGTGATTTTTTAAGTTACGGTGTGGGTCATAGTCGAGGTTCTAGTCCCAAATAAGTTTTTTTTATAGGAATATTTTTGTTATTCGCAGTTTGCCAGTTTGTTAATTTATGGGCCATAATTATAAAATAGAGGGGCAGGTTATTACTCATTAATCAGTAAGTTTTGTCGTCGAGGCTGTAAAGCACCTGTAAAGTGTGTTACCTTCACTTTTTAAATTGTAGAATAATTTATTTGTGCACATATATTTACTCTATTGAAGAAAACATTATATAGGTTATTATGCTGGTCCATATTTCTACATTTTTTCTTCAATTATGGCCCATAAATTAACAAACTGGCAAGTTACAAATAACAACAATGTTCTTGCAAAAAAATGCAATAGAGACTAGAACCTAAACAATGACTCACACCATGACGTAATAAAACATTAAAAAATAATAAAACCCATTTATACATGGGCATATTTTAAATATCCCGCCATCAGGTTATTCGCCTGACATGCGCAGTGTGTCTGCAATAGCGTTGGGAAATAGACGCGAGTCTATCACTCAGTTTAGGAAACATTTTTTTTATTATGTCATAATTGGTCAGTGATGGAGTATGGAGATACATACACCCCTTTTCTGTAACCTTCACTCTCAACTAAAAGTTTCTTTTATTGTTATTAAACAACCTTACTGGACACTTCATGGATCTACATTTGAAAGCATATAATGAAAAATAAAAGGAATAAAAATGCGTTGCTATGGATATTGTTTTGTTTGCATAATTTTTGTCTGTGTGTGGATGTCCTTACGCGCCTAGACAGGGTGTCCGGTTCCTGTATTTCAAGAGGAAATTCTACATACAAAAACATAAAAAAAGGTTCATACAAGTGTAGGTCATTAACTGTCATATATTTTGTATAAAATGTCATATGTCTAAAAAGGCCTTTAGATGCAAGTGTAAGTGGTCGTTTTCAATGGGAAAATTTGCATCAGCCGAATAAAAATATTATTATCAGCAGATGCAAGTTTTCCCATTTAAAACAACCATTTACATGCACTTGCATCTATTGTAAAAAGGCCCTTAATTCAATTGTTGTCATTGTGCACGTCAGACACCATCTTTTATAGCTATAACTATTCTTTTACCAAAATAGCCTGTTGAAAATAAAGAAAAATTTAGAAAATAATCTACTGTTGAAAATATCATTACTAGGAGGAAGGAATGCATTTAAAGATTAATATCTACTTGTACTAAATACAGTGTAAAGTAGTCTCAAACACTAATAGGTCATTCCATATCAAATTACCAAAATTCATAAAAACCTTGATGTAGAAAAGTTTGTATTAGAAATTGTAAGTATCAAGAGTAAACAGTCATCATGAAGAAAAGAAATATTGAATCTGTGTTTGGCGATGACAATAAAATGTATTTTTTTATATATAAAGTATTAATAAAACGAAATTCACGAGAATTAAGAGGCGCGGCGTCAGTGGAGATTTAAAAGATAATATCGGGGCATCGTTTGTATTCTTAATGGAAAATAAGAAATTAACATGAACAGCCGCAATATTTCTATTTTTATATTCTGCAAGGCGGATGATATAATTTAAACATATATACCTAGTTGAAACTTTAAATAAATTTTCAATTTTTTTTTGAAAAAAAAAGGTCATATCCCCTAAACTACAAGTTCTTGTTAACCCTTTAGTAAAATTTTTGCATTAAATTTTCAGACAAACCAGGAAACGATACCGCGTTTCACGCTGGTATGGCAGATTCTTAACGACATTCCAATAATTTTTCTTTAGCTCATAATTATTTTAAGGAGTGTTATTTTCGATTTAAATTCATTCAAGTATCAACTTTCAAAAAAATGTATCCAAAATTATTGTATTAATTGAAAAGTATGATTAATTAAAAATACCTGCACAAAGGAAGCCGAACGGATCAAAAGGCCCGACAAGCATTGTACCGCTGATTATTCCCTAAGTCTAAAATTAATGTCAGTGATTTATCGCTTCCACATAGAGTGCAGCGAGTTGTACAAAGTTAGAGAAAATAATTCCAGTGTATTTTATGCCTAATAAATACGATGATTCGTCCCAGTTAAAGTTAACTCTCTCGTTATTATTTTGCCTAACTTGACATGGAATAACCTCAAAATACCTCATCAATATGCAAAGAAAACAAACAGGCGCTACGTAGTGACTGAAAGAATTAAAAAAAAAAGTGAGAAAAACAAAGATAGAGATAGATATCTTAGAGGATTTACACTTAGATCCGCGCTGTGCGTGACGTGTCAACTGTTGTTCCCCCTCTGGACTGGTGGGACTAGATGGAGCACTGCAGGGTCCCGCTCGACTTTCCCGAGAACCTAAAAAAAATAGCCCAAGCCCTAGGTTAGCATTTTTATAGGTGGTTAGCGCCACCTCGTGGAAAAACTAAAGTTTACCGGGGATTCTTCAATGTCTTTTGTATTAAACCTTTTATTAAAATACTAAAACAGAAGCAAAACAATGTGCGTGTATATGCAGACTTACACGAAGCACAGAATAAAGCGGATATCAATTCCATGCTCAGTTAGAGAAACGATTTTAGGAATTATCTTTCATTTGACGACTTTTTAACATTTAGAATTGTATTTAAAAGAGGACATTTTACACGTTATAAGGTGCAATTTCTTTTTAGAAATACCGAGAAGCAATTTACCATTGCAGCCCTTACAGGATAAGTCAACGATAGAGTAAGGTAAAAAGTGGCGAATATAACTTAGATTTTTTTAAATGGGAACACCCTATATATTGTATTATTTTCTAATTCCCCACTAATTTCTACCCTTATTTTGTATCAAATGTTATATGTTTTGATGTTAATAATATCTGAGATATTGACGTTTAAAATATGACGTTTTTAAACTTTGACTGGCTGTAACATTGGAACGGTTCATCTTAGAGAGAAATGGGTTTCACCTCTCTGTCTTAATTGTTTACTCTCTATCTAAAAGTTACAACTTCCGATTTAATATGGTAAACCGGTAAAACCGTGTTTTTTTTGTTTAACATGGTAAATCGGAAGTGGGTTTCATTGTATTAGGAATAAAAAACTAAGATAGGGAGGTGAAGACCATTTTTTTCTAAGAACCGTTTCAATGTTACAGCCTGTCAATGTCTGAAAATGCCATATTTTAAATGTCAACATCTCAAAAACTATCGAATTTAGACATATGACATTTCCAAATAAGCGCAGAATTTTGTGGGGAATCAGAAAATAATACAATATATAGGGTGTTCTATTTAAAAAAAAACCAAGTTATATTCGCCACGTTTTTTTTTGGCCACCCCGTATACTCCAGCATAAATATAACCTCGATAGTCTCTACAACTTTTGTATTTCGACTTTTTATCTAATTCTTAAGATAAAGGCGAAAATGAACTTTACTCTATCTTGTCATATTTAGAAAAAAATTAAAAAAAAAGTTGTTTTGTATTTTCCAAAAAAAAAATGTTTCCTTAGATCGCCCGACTGAGCATGAGTTAAACATTTACTAAATTATGTAAGCTAAGGTGCTTGTTATGGATATCTCAGAAAATGTAAATTTGCTAAAATTTTATTTTTATCAATTTCCTGTAATGTTTACTTAATTGAGTACGCCAATTATTATTTTAAACGTTTTAATGGAGAAATATTCCCTCTACAAACACCTAAACTTAAGTAAGGGTATCATTTATTTATTTTTTACCAAGCAGACAAAGTGATGCATCTGTCTTTTGCATTAAAGTACACAGGGACGCCAAAACAATGGGTTCCCTGGGGCACCGGTAGACAATGACGGTCGTTTCGTTCTTATTAAGACAAAATCCGTAAGCAACTCTAGAAACAGCCTAACCGAGCTTTTAACACTTCCTGAAGAATAAAATAAATAGTGAAAACGCGGCATCGCCATCTGTCTTCTTAATTGGAGTTGATTCCTACAGATGGCGATTCCGTGTTTTCACTACTTATTTTATTCTTAACTAAGTCTTGAAAGCGCGTTTTCGCTGTTTTTGGAGTTGCTAACGGATTAAAGCTTTCCATGGTCCTAATAAGAAAGAAATGGTCGTCATTGTCTACCTGTGCCCCAAGGAACCCATTGTTTTGGCGTCCCTGTGTACTTTAATGCAAAATATAGATGCACCACTCCAAGTAGACACATCTACTTGCCGCTAACTTTTTTTTAACAATAATTATATTTTTTCAAGATTTTTCGATTTGCGAAATCAAATAAATAAGGATTGATTAATTGAAATTAGTGTTGGAGAATTATCGATACTTCTTGGTCCCATAAAAAGGCACTTTTAGAAGAAAACACTCTTTTCTCGGTTAAAATGACTTTTAAAAAAAATTTGTCTACCGTGAACTTGAACTATTCATGCTCCAAAATTACCGTTCCTGTCCCTGAAAACCTATTACAACTCAGTGCTAACTTACAATTGATAGTAGGTTCAAATACTATCGATGGTACGATAGTAATAGTTTTTATAACACTATTGATATTTCTTCACCACTAAATGACACCTCCATATAACTATATAAAATGTAAAAGATATGAATTTCATAAAAGCTCCGATTCACCATTTCTTTATTTCATTTTAGTTATCTCAGGGGGAATTTCTTTCCATTATTTAAAATTTCAAAATAGCAACGGGCAGTGGCATAACAAAGTTTTGGAAAAACAAAAAAATCTAAATTTGTTCTCTATTTTCCGAAATTTGAACAGAAACGTATGCTTCTGAAGTTTTTAATATCCATATTTTTTTAAGGAGTTTGTGTTTGTTATTTACATCCGACAGCTATCGTTATATTTATAGACAAAGAAGTAAAAATAGACAAAGTTATTCAATTATAAAGAGGGTTTTGTTATGCTATTGCTGCAATCACGATCGCAGCAAGTAAATCTCAGTCTTGAGGGAAATCATGAAAATGTCGGAGGCCATATATAATCTAAAATAACATTCTACAATACATATTTCGGTTTTGTATTTAATTTAAAAGTCTATATGTATAAACTCGTCGGTTATTTTAAATCGTGCCCTCGTGGTCGTCAGTGTTGAAAAGCGCCCTGTCGCACACACAGCAATTTAACATATTTAGGGTGACAAAAATGTAGCGCACTTCATGATGCCAGGGGTAATATTCTTGAACTGAGAAAACTATTTTTGGAAGTTTACTATATAAAAATAGCGTTGTCACGAATAATTTTGTGAATTTAAGAATTCATTCCCAAAAAATACTTTGTTGATAAATGAGGAAAGGTCAAAGTAAGAGATTATTAAGTCACTGAATGACGGTATTGGGTGCAGCACTAACATCTCGAGCCGCCACAGGTGAATTCCAAAGTTAAATAGCTTTGCCTTCTTTGCTTATTGGTCCGATAGTATACTAATGTCTACAAAAGTAGTCAATAAAAATTAAGATTATTAATAATAAATGTTGAGTTAGGCTTAATACATCAGACATCGACTAAAAGGGTATTTGAAAAACGTACCCTGTGAATTAGACATGAAGAGGTTTAATAAGGAAGTTGTTCGACGGGAAGTTTTGGCATGTGTTGGCACTGTCTGATCGCTAGGACCGTTACCTTCTCTCTTGGAGGACGACTTCGCGGCATTTGGGTCAGTTTCTTGACTCGGTGACATTAACGGATCCTCCAGGTCCAATATTCCTGAAATACAATAGATTAAGCAAAAACAAATAAAACATTTATTTTTTTACAGAAGAATTTCATTTCGTCAGATCCATCCCAAGACGCGTTTCGCCATATCATGGCTCATCAGTAGAGCTAGGATCAGGGTTGAGATGATTAAAATCATGATTTTAATCAGTGTTTTTTTTAAATCATGCTGATTAAAATCATGATTTGAATCAGTAAGTATGATTTTTTTAAAAATCATGATTAATTTAAAAAAAAGGGTTTTAAAATTTTAACACTTAAAATGTATTTGTTCATACAAAAAATAAAACCCAGACGCATTTTTATGTGGTGTTGTTTATTATAATAATCGAAAAGAACAGCTGTTTATTACAAAAATAAAACTTCACGTTAATACAAGTTTCGACAAAGGCGCAAAACTTGCAAAAACTACGCGAACGAAATTTGCATGTTAAAACTTTTTCCAGTTTTGCTTCGCATCTGTACTATTTCTGCCTAAAAATTTTGTTTAGTTTACAAAACAAAATATAAGCAGTTAGAAATATTTAAAAATAATAATATCTGTTAAAGCTGGTAAATTTAAAAAAAAAATCATCGATTTTTGATTTTTTTTTTGTCATGATTTTTATCAACCCTGGCTAGGATCCGACGAAAGAAAGGAGAACTCAAAGCTGCTTATGCAGCACTTGGTGAGACACACCGGTAAGATGTGGCACGGAGCGCCATCCATTTATTTTTTTGGTATATTTTTAAATAATGTACGAACCTGGTCTTTCAAGTCCCGTCGACTTATTCCTGACAAACTGTTCCAACAGTTGGTCGATCGTCAAATCCACACATTGCTCCCTAAATTCCTTGTGCACTTTCCCCATTTCATCGTGTGCCCATTCAACAACATCCGCAAATGCCTTTAAAAACTCCTTCATCTTAACTAAATGGCTTATTTCCATCTCTTGAAAATTTTTAACACTCAGTGACATTTTCTTTTCAAATTCTTCTTTTACCGAGCTGTATTTATCAACGAAGCTTTTATAATCTTCTTGGGCTTTTTTTAGCTTTTGCTCGGACTTTTCTAGATCCTTTGCGGATCCGTTTTCTTTTTTTAACTTTTCTAGTTCTAAAAATCTTTGATTATAAACATCTTTAGATTTTTGTACATTTAGTGTTACATTTTGCATTGCTTGTACAATTTCTAATGTTCCGGATTCTTCTTCTTTTACCTTAAAATGTGCAAAAATATTATGTAAAAAGTGTCCTAACGTGTTATTAATTGATTAAGAAAAAAATGTTGCATATAAAAGTTTCTACAAATTAAACAAAGTATATTGGAAAGTCCTTTCGGTTTGTCATATACAGGGTGGGGACTTTAACAAATTCGCTAGAAGTTTAGGAAATTTTTAAAAATTGGAAAAACACGTCGATTGAGATTTTGTATGAAACTACATTTTGGCACCAAAAAATTTTTTTTTTACCCCCTGTATAAGCTGAAACATAACCCAATTTTTTTAAATGGGAAGATACCACTTCTGATACCTTATTGGAAAGCTCTTTTAGAGAAAATTAAATATCCAATTGTAGTTCATACAAAATCTCTATCGACGTGTTTTTCCATTTTTTTAAATATTTTTTCCTGATAATCCATCTCAGTCGCCCACTCTCTCTCTCTATCTAATATTAGTGGCGAACCCTACTTTCGAAGACGCGACGCGCGTCCGCTGACCGCTGGCTTCCGTGGACCAAACACCATAAAAACTGTAAATATGGGTAACTACGAAATCCTTTTAAATGAATCTCACTCTTTTACGAACGTGCAGAAGTTCTTAAGTTTTAATATTTAGGAAATGGACCAGATACATTTTTCTAATTTTAATATATTTTTGTTGTAGCAAGGTAGTCCTTAAAAGTGGGGTCAAGTGACGCATTCGCCATTTTGTTTTTTGATCAATATTTCGTTAATTTTTCCTTTGATCCAAAAATCGGCCAAATATCGACATTTGCAGCATAATTACGTACAATTTAGAGTTAAACAAGTTTGAATTTATAAAGTAATAAAAGCGGAAAAAGAAAAATGGACAAATTTTCGTTTTGTGCTTTTAATTCATTAATCAAAATTTTAGTTCAAAACTTTAGGTAATTGCTACTTAAGGATGGCTATTTGGCCGCTTTTTGAATAAAGCGAAAAGGATAAGAAATATTGATTAAAAAATGAAATAGCGAATACATCACTAGACTTCACTCTTAATGTATAGTTTATGCAAACATTTGATATGCTACGCAGCTAGAAGTGAAAATTATTTTTTCTATTTACCATTTTTCAACATTTTGGGAAAAAACCTAAATTTCTAATTTAAAAAAAATATTTTAAACATGACAGGTAAAGCCGATTTTTTAAAAACTTTTTACTGTATCATTTTGCATTGCTTTTAAAGTAACAATTTTTCCTCGTCTACCAACAGCTTTACCTCTATGGACTGTGCGGTGCAAATGAACCTACTAATTTATGTCATCTTTATTTTTTACATTAACTGAATTAAACCTATCTAATATTATTCATCCTTTCAACTATTTTACAGTACCCATTATCACATGCCTTATTTAATTAAATTATAATTAAAAATTACATTTTATTATAAGCTTCTTTTATAAGATCATTAATTATAAAATTTACGCAAATGATAACGTCAATGATACGTAGAAAATTGTTTTAGTAGATTTTAGTAAACGTTTTTACTTTAAGATACAAAAATTAATCTTTAAGAATCCACATAATTCCTATTGTTAATTTAATATTGTAGTTTTTTGGGGCCAAGACAGATAGATAAAAATACTAAAACCAAAAATTAAGCAAATATTTTAGCCATATTTGCTTTAAGGAACGTGCAGTCCATGAAGCATTGCTTACCTAAAATATTTAGCGGACCACCGCAGTGGCTCAGAGGTGATTTATTGGCAGTCGATCGTGGCGGTCCGAGTTCGAACCTCGAACTGGGCATACGCACAATTAAAAAAAGTATGTCCGAAATTTAGCAGGTTTAAGAATGCAGGGAAGAGTGTAATATATATCATCTTCATTTTTTGGGTGCCATGCCCTGTTAAATTCGAAAATAGCGGCGCAGGCGAAAAATTTTCGGGGCCACGCCCAAAGTTCGTTTAAAATTCACCTAACTACTATCAAATTTCAAAAATAAAATTATTACCTCTCCCACTCTGCATGGTTGGATTAAATTTGTTTTGGTAAATGTTATTTTTTACTTTTTTTTTGATATTCCTAGCTGGTTCTTTATTAAAATAAAAATATTTTTTATATTTGTTATAATATGAATATTGATAACAAACCAAAATTTTAACATAAGACATATGTGTCTGTTTAAAGGTTGGAGACAATGACGTTTCTTGAACGGCAGTAGAGTTTTGGACTTGCATTGTCTTTATTTGTTTAGAATCACTACGTTTCAACTGGTAAGCATCTCCAGTCGTCTTCAGGTGAATACTGAATAAGTACGGTAACTACAGCTCTATTTATACTAGGCAGGTGCTGTGACGCATGATTAGTGGGTGGAGTCATGCGTGTTGCTAGGTCATCTTCCAACGCACCCCATTCACCAGGCCGGATGAGATCGGATATCTCGTGGGGTGCAGAAGAAGGTACACAGTCACCAATCGGTAGGTCATGCAATAGCAATAAACCAAGGGTGTCGCATGACTGAGGATCGTGGTTCGGAACCCACGTTAAACTGTAGGTCCAAGAGCAAGCTGGCTGAATATTCAAAAGGACAAATGACCATCAGTAACTCAGAACAAACAAAATATTGAGCGCTACTAAATAAAAGTTTTGCTATACTTATATGAAATAGAAAAATTTAACAATATTTAAATTTTCTACTACTCTTATCACCAATAACAAAATCAATAAAACTATTGATTTATGTGGTTCAAATTTATGCTGAGTTCAACACCGATATTTAATGGCAGAATGCAACATTTAATTAAGTATTCCATTGTTTGTTGGTACCAGCGAGTACAGAGATCAAACAAAACATTTTCGGTTACTAAAATACTGGTAAAGCCACACCAACCACAAACCCAAGACAATTTTCAATAAGCTAGGACGTTGTAGTTATAAATTTCTATGGCAAAATAAGAAACCAACTCGCAATATTCTGTTATAATCAGTGGCGCCTGGTTCTAAAGGGCACATGCCTATCCTAGATTTTTCAATAAATAAAAAAAATATATTGCAAATAGTCATACTTTCCGATTTCAGCGCTCAGTGATTGTAACAAGTATGTTGGGCCATATGTGACATTTCTGTTCAAAGTGAAAGGACCATAGTAACGACGTATATTTAAAATAAACGGTCATACGCAATACACTTTACCAAAAGAGGAAAATATAATCAATATGGCCAGATCAAGATTTAAAAAAAACTTACCGATTTATGTTTTTTATGTAAATCTTCTGCGTATTTTCCTACTTCTTTGACTAATTCTGATAATTTTTGCATAGTTTGTAGGTGCAGAGCGGACAGTTTTTCTGCAGAAGCTTTCAAAACCTGCCATAGTGGAGCGAAGGTGCCTTGTGAACAACAACTACTGGCCTGTTTGGCTAATTTACTAAGAAGCTTGGAATTGTTTTCTTCTATATTAGATCTAAAATTATAAAATACCAAATGTTAGCTTTTTTCTATCTTAATTTTTTCTCTCTATCTAAAAGTTACAACTTCCGGTTTAACATATTAAACCGTTAAATAAGGCAGGTTTTTTGGTTTAACATGACAAATCGGAAGTTGTAACTTTTAAATAGAGAATAAAAAAATAATATAGGGAGGTGAAAACCATTTTTCTCTAAGAT
Source organism: Polydrusus cervinus (assembly GCA_935413205.1). Lineage (NCBI taxonomy): Eukaryota > Metazoa > Arthropoda > Insecta > Coleoptera > Curculionidae > Polydrusus > Polydrusus cervinus. Next base: position 4,767,405 of record OW284520.1, read on the forward strand.
GAACCGTTCCAATGTTACAGCCTGTCAAAGTCTGAAAATGCCAGTCAAGTTGAAGTCAATATCTCAGAAACTATTGAATTTAGACATATGACTATTAAAAAATAAGCGTAGAATTTTGTGGGGAATCAGAATATTATTTCTAGCAAAAAACTCTTTATAAACAACTAATTTTTTTCGAAAAATTAAAAATAATAGTTTCTCATTTCTTGTAAAAATACACAGACACCCTATGTTGTGATTATAACATTCCAATTCTTGAAGTATTGCTAACTTTGACTTGTAAAACTGTGTTGTGTATTTGACTGTTTTTTTAGTTGTGTGCTGTACTGTTTGTAACTGTTATAATTTTAAATTAGGTGTTCTTAATTGTCACTAACAAATATTTCTTTTGATAATGAAGCTGATGAATTTATACAACCATAAAATTATATATAGTGTACATAAATTATTTTTATTATCTAATTAGAAAATTAGATTAAAATAAATAGCTCAAAAATATATTTTTAATTACAAAACATTTATACTATCAAAGTTTTTACTAACAACCAATTAAATAATCTGAGACAATCCCGGGTCATTTGCCTTCAGAGTTATCAGTTAAATTCTGATATTCAGTTTATTTATACCCTATACGGGGTTAAATAATTGCGTTGTTGTAGAAAACTTTTCCTAATATATGTTTTTACTCGTCCCTTTATTTTCACACTATGAGATAACTAAGAAAAACAAATCACTTTGTTTATTAATAGTTTTCCGAGTTATTAATTGAAATTATTCTTTAATTAGATCCCATTTTTAGAAATCTATAAAAAGGGATATGCTATTTAGTGGTAAATATTTCTTAAAAATGTTAAGAGCTGGTTTGAAAAAAAATAAGTTCGTTATGAATGAATCGAAAACAAATGTGGTTCTGTTTAAAATGAAGCACTCAAAAGTAAAAACGCCACTGCTTTTTGATAATAACAATCAAATTTAAATTCAAAATATGCTTTATGGACCATAAGAGCTTATGCTCTTGTTGACAAAGCTGAAAAACTTAAAGAAATAAAGTCCAAATAAAAGTCAACCAAAAAGTCAAAGTGAGATATACATAACAATAATAAAATCTATATGATCTCATGCTAAACAAAATATATACCTACAGAAAAAATTATACATAAGCAAATAAAGGACAATACATAAACCAAACTATTACAAATTTTCTAAAAAATACTCAGATACGGTGTAATACACGTGTTCCAATAACAATTTTTTAACCTGAATTCGAAACTTTAAGTAGTTACTTAAGGATTTTATATTAACAGGGAGATGATTAAACATCTTTTTTGGATTGTATATAATAGAATTGTATACAAGAGCGCTAGTTGGCAAAGGTAAAAGAATATAATGAGTATTTCTAGTCTGGTAAGCCAACACATCTCTCTTGTATGCATCCCTCCTCTTAAAAATTAGACAAACAGACTCTAATATGAAAATGCACGGTAATGTTAATATTCTGTGTTTCCGAAACAGAGGCCTGCAAGGCTCCCTAGGACCCACACCGGAAAGGCATCTCACAGCCCTCTTCTGAATTAAAAATACTGAACTAAAGAGTTTGAGAGCAGCTACCCCAAAACGGTAAACCGTATCTTAGGTGAGACTCTATAAGTGCAAAATACACAGATCTCCCCTCTCTGGATGTAAGGCGAATAGCATAGTAACCTCTCGTCAGTTTACTGATATGCCCAAAGACTTTGTACAGGATCTAGCCTCCAAAACCTGATCGCCCAAGTAAACATTATCCAATGTGCAATTAAAATGCATTATACATGTCTTTGATATATTAAAGAAGAGAAAATTCGAGTCACACCAATTCTTAACAATCAGTATATCCTCAGAGATCATCCGGTGCAGACGGTCAATATCGTGGTCGTGCCAAAAGATGGAAGTGTCATCGGCAAAAAGTGTAAATGTACCATTAACTTTAAGCTTCGTTATGTCGTTGAAGTATAGTAGAAAAAGCAAAGGGCCTAGAACAAACCCTGTGGAACACCAGCAACAATATCCATCTGAGCAGAGGTCCTTCCTGCCACGCTAACAACCTGCTTACGATCACTCAGGTATGATCAAAACCAGTCCAACACATGTTTCTACAGCCATAATGCTCCAGCTTCAGCAGCAGAATTCTGCGACTAACACAATCAAACGCCTTGGATAAGTCACAGAACAACGCCGCTGATCTGTCATTAATTAATCATCAAATAACATTCACAGAACAAACTAAATTCTTGGATCTTTGTAACATATCCAAAACACTACACTTAGTGAAAAGAGTCCTCAATATATGTGTCTTAGGCCATTTAATAAATTACCCGATAATATCAAGACAATTCAAAGTTTAAAGCCATTAAAACGAAGAATTAAAAAACTTCCGTTTGACTATCTAGATGATTTTCTACAATAACAATTAAATTATCTATAGTAGATAGACTTGCAATACCAGACAGACAAATAATATTCCAGTGCCTATTCCAAAAAGCACACTTACCAAGACCTCCCTAATATATGAAAGTATAAAAATGTTTAACCATCTTCTGGAGGAAATTAAGACTTCTTCAACACTAGCGAGATTCAAAAGATCGGTGTCCTCATTTCCCAAACAGAAACCCTACTATAGCTTGGCAGATTATTATGATAATGTTGATCATTAGGGTCTGTCAATCTTGGCTTGTGTCATTTTGAATGAGTTTTTTATGGTCTATTTTAATGTAATTTTATTACTCTGTACTTGTGATTATTCTTACTACGGTTTAAATTTATGATGCTGTGTTATTTGTTTTGTTTGTAGTGTTGCTAATTATTTTTAACTTGTACATGCCCTTATATATACTTATGTAGGTATTTTTAGCTTTGTCAACAAATACTTGTATTTTAGGACAATAAAGCACGTTTTTAATTTGAATTTATATGTTGACGTCATTTCAATTTGTATTTGTAACAAATTTGAAATAAAGAAATACATAAATATTTGTGTAGATCAAGGCGTAGATATTTTCTTCATTTATGTATATGAGAAATGACTCTAAAGCTAGAGTAGTGTATCAGCTGACTAGCTATGGGCTAAACAAGCAAGTTTTTTTTATCGTATATACACGATTGGCCAAAAATATCTTGGGTGGGTATTTTTATGCCAAAAAGTCAATAAGTACTTATTGATCTATTTGTTAAATTTAAGAGTGTAGCCTATCTGGGTTCTAAAATATATAATATGCTTCCAAGAACATTAAACACACATCACTGTAAGAAAGAATGTAAAAATTATATCACACAGGAATATAATTACCCCAAAAATATTTTTAAATAAAGTTATTCATTCATATCATCATACAAGTACAAGCTATAGTAGATTTATTGAGTACTCTCACATGATGGAGTTAAAGACACATAAATTCTGGTATTTTATAACACAATTCATAACGTGACGTGTGGGCTAATTATGGCTCACTACAAATATGGGGAAATTATGAGGTCCCGAGATCAGGTGACAAATTACTGCTGTCGTCTGTCGGAAAACGACAGAATTGGATGCGACGACTATATATTGCCAAGTCCATTTTTTAGGTTATAAACACTTAATTTTAAATACCATATTCGTAAATATTTTGGTACATACAAGTAATATCGTTATTTAGGCGCCTCAGATAACACTTTTTAAAGTAATTGATGTAATGTAAAAAATAATAGAATAGATAAAATAGTCTCATTGGGTGTTACACCTGACTATTGCTAATCAATAATAATAATAAAATTCGGTGTCTGGTCGGCTGTAATTTATGTATGTTCTGGGTTCTAAAAGTAATCCAATTCCACTCCCTTGTAAATTAGTGGTTGGTTGGCTGCCCACTCGTAGCAAAATTTATTCACTCAAGTATAGTGTGTCTTTAAAAATCATAATTTGCCTGGACCATGCTTGGAATATTTAGGGTACATAGGTAAGACTTCTGGTGTTCTGATGAGGGAGTTTGTCCACCAGAGAGTAAAGAATGTCTACCAGTGGGCAGCCAATACACTCCCAATTAAAAATACATACCTTTCTCTGAGAAATTCTGCAAAATCCTTGCTGGCATTCAATCCAAATTTCATGTTATGGTACAACACATCGAAGCCATTGTTTTTCTCACCCTGTATAGCAGGAAACAAATATAAATTAAAATTACTCTATATCCTGTAGGGACAAGCAAAGTAACCAAACATAAATAACATAAAAGGGGTGTTAGTTTATTGTACTCACCCAAAAATAATCATTAAAATCAACTGTCATCATGATAAATTAATCAGGCCAAGTTATAAGGTAATTATTTAATAGGCTAAAGGGCACATAACACCATTAAACCAAAAAAAACGTAAACAACAAAATGTTATGGGTTAAGCAAACACAGCAAAATAACATCAAACACGAATATTAACAAACCCGTTTCATCATGACTGGCGTGAACGATTGATGATTACAAAATTTCTAAATTAGAAGAAAGCTCAGAAACATTTAAAAAAACTTTTTTCTAGCATTGGATATAATTCACTTTTTTTCAGATGGACGTTTTGTAGAAAAGGGGGCGGATCCAGTGCTGTTAAAAAGTAAATTTGACAGTTTTCATTTCCAGTATTCCTTTTTCATACTTTTAATAGATGGTACCACGTTTGGGAGCGTTGAGTGCACAGGGAAATAATAGGTCGATACAGGTCGCCAGAGAGGAAATTTTAGGGTTATAAGAATCAGGAACGGTATTTTTCAGGACAGAAATTATAGGTATTAGAAATATGCATTGCATATAAAATTACTCGTGAATGTAATTTATCCAATTAGAATCAAGGTGACTGGTGCCTTTTTTTATACAGGGTGTCCCATAACTTATGGACCGTAGAGTAACTGGCGATACTAGACATCAAACTAAGCCGATTATGTCATATAAGTTTTTTTTTTGATAATTAAAATATTAATTTAATTATGTACTATGTTTTTTTATGCTTTGGGATGTCTAAAGGGAAATATCTCGAAAACCGTTAAAGATATTAAGATCAATCAAGTATACCTTTTTGACTCAGAAAATGCCCTTCTTTAAGAAACTATAATTAAAAAACACCTAATATCACAGGTAAGAAAAAAAATCATAGATTTATAAAGCCCAGTGTATGCAACGAGCGCCCTCTAGTTTGAAACCTAAAAATTTCTACAAATTCTTATTTCTTGCTCATAAAAACATAATATCGCCAACTTTCAATTCGATTCATTAAACCGTTTTAAAATTATGGCTTATTTTCGAGAATAAACTTTTACTTTCAACACCCTGTATTTCTAGAACGAGTAACAATCCCAAAGAACTTATATGACTTAATCGGCTTAGTTTGATGTCTAGTATCTCCAGTTACTCTACGGCCCATAAGTTATGGGGCACCCTGTATAACATATTTGAATACAATTCGGGAGCCCCAGTGTGCAAGGAAGAGGTCGCTACTTGCTCTCTAGGATCCCCCTCAAAGATGTCCGCGGAAAAATTTAAGGTGGATTACTTTTAGGGTAGGCCGATGCCCACCCTGCCCCCCCTCCTGGCTCTGCCGCTGCTTGTTTCAAATTCAATCTCTAAAAGAGACGGATATGGTAGCATTACGTGCCCCTTTAAAGTCGACACGATTTTACAGGGTGCATAGTGTTTCCCAAAATACAGTTATTAGGCCTTTCGCACACAAGGCGACTAAAAAGAAACGAATTACAAACTTAAATCACCAACCAGTTACTTTAGTAGGTAGCTATTACTCATGTATTTCAATGAACATCCGCACACAACGCAACTAGTTGGTAACGTTACTAAGGTTTTTAATACTTATTACTTATAAGTATTTATTTTAAAACAGTTTAGTATAGTGGAGTAGGTACAAAATATTCACTAAAAAATTCGCTATTTATTATTCCTCGAATAAAAAAAGCATTAAACTTATTTTAACTCTGAAATATAATAAGCAGGAGACCGGGGGGGGGGGGGCTAAAAAAAGTTAGATCTAAAAAAAGCGTATTTTCTAAAAACCCGTTCTCTTCTCAAAAGTGACTGCCAAAAAACTGACCCTTTTCATACAGTGTGTCCGCAGATGGGGTCCCCAAGGTGGAAAAAATCTTTATTATTAATTTTACGAACAAAAGTCATTCTTCGAAAATGTCAACCAAAGAAGAGCGTATTTATTTAATACAATGTTACAGTATTGGAAATGTGTCTTATAACAATTAATACGCTATAGATGTTAATATTAATATTTTATTTTAAAAATTCGAATTTTTATTTCAAAATTTGTATTTAGACTTTACGTTAGTTTATAAACAACTTTGTTTTATAAAATTTTTGTAAAAAATAATAAATAATGGTACTTCTTTCTTGAAGCATTTTCATATTTTCCTAATTTATTAACACACTGTACATCTGATCTGACATTTTTTTTATCGTGAATTCATTTTCTCAACAAACAGAACTTTTTATAAAGAATGACTTTTGTTCGTAAAATGAATAATAAAGATTTTTTCCCCCTTGGGGATCCCATCAGCGGACACACTATAAAATTTTATTGTTTTATTGTCCACATACATATAGGGGCGGCAAATATAAGATCTTGCACCCGAGCGGCAAATTTCGTTGGCGCGCCCCTGACTATCATGAAGACGTTCATGAAAAATCGTGCGGTAAACCGGGTTTAACTGGTATCTTTTCAGATCTCTCTTAAAGCAGTGTGCTTAGAAAATATAACTTCCTTAATTTAAAAATCTTACCTTTTTATAAGTTCTTCAATGCATCGGCAACTGTTTCGGCCTTCCATAGCCATCATCAGTGTTGTACGGCCCCGGTACGGAACAAACAACAGACAGCCGCTTACCCATTAATTTTAAAAATTACCTAAAATGTAAGCGGTTGCCAAGAATATACAATGATATAAATAAGGTTTGACCATTTATATACAGTATATTCTTAACCTAAAAGGGTAACAAATTCGGTTTTGTGCATCAACATTTGGAAAATGTTGGACAAACCCGTTTAAACCTAAAATTAAATGATTAATGGTAAACCTAAAAAAATTAAAACCTTTTACAATTAAAATTAGACCTAAAAAAGAGGGTTAATAATAAAAAAAGTGGTTCTGTGCATCAACATTTGAAAAATGTTGGACAAAACCATTAAAACCTAAAAAAATTATTATTGGTGAACCTAGAAAAAATTAAAACCTTTTACAACTAAAATTAAATATCAGATCTAAAAAAGAGGGTTAATAATAAAAGAGTGGTTCTGTGCATCAACATTTGAAAAATGTTGGACAAAAACCATTCAAACCTAAAATAAATTATTGGTGAACCTAAAAATTTGTCATTAATTTGACCTAAAAACTCTTCTACCTGAAAACAATTGATGTATCGTCTCTTTCAAGTTCCAAAAGTAGAAAAAATTTCACTTAATTAATTTGTGTTTTCGGTTTTAGTTAAATTCTTGTCCACAAAAGCATCATCTTTTACTAATTCCATTTTCACCAAACCTAAAATTAAAGAAGGTTTTCTTATAGTCAGAACTCAAATTTTAATTTTTTTTTAAACAACGAATACTTACTGCATGTAATGGATATATAAATAATACTAGATCTATAATACAAGAATATTGCTAATTTTTTACCTCTAAATTCAAATCTTCGCCTGCGGCGTAGCATATTAGTTCTCTATATTTTATGTGTTTATATGAATTGAAAATCTTGAAAATATATGCAGGTTTGACCTGTCGCTAAATAGAAAAAGATTTTAGATAAATTAAAAATATCAAACCATACTTAACCTATTTCTGCAATTGATACTTTTCGTCCTTGTGTTTCTTTTTTACTTGTAACTTCTTTGTATAACTATGTAATTACTTTGTTTATCTTATTACAAGCGACCACCTCGCATTAAGAGCAACTGTCAAGCTCTTTTACCATATTATATAGTATTTAATATAAATCAATTTTATTGATTTTTATAGAATGAATTTATGATAATATTTCTAAGTAATAAATAAAAATTATGTGAAATGTTAAAAGACGTTAATTACAGGTGGTTAATTTGACAACGTATCACCTTTAAAATTTGAGCCCTCATATGGAAATCTGCAAAAACACTTTATTTCCAAGGGAGAATTTAAAAAAAAAGTGGTGAACGAACTGTCATTTTTCTCCAAACTTCACTCGTTCACCTGTATATAACAGAAAAGGTAAGATACATATGTATCTTACCTTTCAAATATGATAGAGTAAAATTTGCGAGTAAAAATATGGCCCCGTTTGCAATAAGATAAACCCAAAACACCTCTACACTGTTTCCACTTTTATGCACTCAACTGTTTCCACTTTTATGCACTCACGCTTGTTGTGAACGAACGTCTGTACCATCACCCATGTATACTAACCTGAAACAATAGAGAACAGTGTTAATTACAAACAAACAGTTTAAATAACTTTACCTCGCTTTTAGACATTTTCCGCTGGCGTCGTGCCTTTTTATCGCCACCAAAACGATGAAAGCTTTGAAGTTAAGTTTAAGATATCTAATTTTCTGAGAGATACTAACGATTAGGTACATTAGTATATTGAAAAAACTATTTTGCACGTTTTACTTTTTTGTATTGATTATTATACCGGGGGTGACACAAAAGATTTATTCCGTATATAATTCTTGAAGTAAAGAAGTAAACATTTTAGAGTTGAGAAGTAAGTGTATAAATTGTCATTTTTCCGCCAAGTCTAACCATCAAACCCACTTCCGGTTTAACCGGAAGTGAAGTTAACTTCAACGCAATCAATTTTAAACCCGCTATTTTTCTTCGATGCCTTAATTTTAGAGAAAATTTTCTTGTTGACAATAACCTAATATTTTTATTAAGCGAAACGCAGACGCGCTTGCGTATTGGTCAAATTCCTAACGTATCCGGTTTATGTTCCAAATATATCCGGATGTGTCTCCACGAAAATAGCTATTGAGGCTACGAAATGGGTAGCAAATTAATAAAGCAAAATCTTAGAAATATATCATAAAATTTTTTTTAAATCTCACCTTAGTTAACTCTTGTAGTTTGCTCTTATCCAGCTGGTGTCCCGAACATTTAGCATTCTGGTTTAAGCTTTCATGGTCGCACTTAATTGAAGCCCTTCAAACAGATCCAAAAGCGAACTGTATTTTGGAACAACTTGTCCTCAGAGCGACAATTAAACAGATACAGAAACCAATCAAGCTAGATTAGCGTAGAAATTTAATTTATTACACTTTAATAGTAAATAATTATACGAATCTATGCAAAAGATTTAATTTTGAATCGATTATTTCACTGTTTTGTCATTTGTATGTGCGTATGAACTACCAACAAACCCGAAATACGACCAATCAGATTCTTTTTGTACGTTAGACTAAAAAAAATCGGATTGATTTTAACGGAGACGGGGTTCTGTATCTTGCGCTACCCTGAAAAATTCGCGGCCCGGAATTTACACATTGTTTTAGATGGCGTCATGTTGATGATCCTGAAACAAAGAAAGTTGAATCAAAAATTAAGTAATTTGCTCTTAAAAATATTAGAACGTAATTAAGTCAAAAAGGTAGTGTTAAGATGTGTGTGTCAGATTAAGTTAATATTAATGGCAATATTTTATAGCTTATGCAAGTCGTTATAAACTATTTTTATAATAATTTAAAAAAGATTGACATTCACCATATAGTAGCGGTTTTGAGATATTGGCTTTAGTCATTGTAAAAAGAAGTAAAAAAAGCCCAATTTTAAAAAAAATATGACCAATTAATATATGAGGGACAGCTCTATTATACAGGGTGTCAATTTAAAAACGTACAACCCTTAATATTTTGGCACGTTTAAAAAATATGGTGGTCTGCAAAAACACGTCAACTTTATTTCTAAGGTGGACATTTTAAAGGTTGGTTTTCAATTAAGTTATTTATACCATCCCTCTAGCGGGGCTGGAAACCTCTAAAACTAAAATGGAAAGGGTTTGAGTGGTACATTATTTAAAAGATTATTCAATTGCCTTTTACCGTACCTCATATATACTTGGCCTTTATTTTCCGTAGATTTTACAAAAACCGTGAACAAGCTTTAAGTGTAGGTATGTTGGTGTTTGTAAATAATTTTTAAATTGAAAAATATTTGCCGTTGAAAAAACTTAAAATGTATTGTAATGAGACCTAAACCCATTAAATCATTAATTAAAATAATATTATAATGTATCTGCCTAATCAGGCTAGTTTGCGGATTTTACTTAATTTTTCGAAAACTATATTGAATATACATATATAATGGTCAAAGAAGGTACTTTTAAACAGGTAATTAAACGACCTTTTAAAAGGTGTATCTGCACTCTCTCTTCTCATTTAAGGGGCTATTTCTAGTCCTGTTAGAGGGTTGAAATAATTTAATTGAAAAACAGTTTGAAAAATGTGTCCCTTGGAAATAAAGTTAAGATGTTTTTGCACCTTTCCATATTTTATAGGAGGACTCAAATATTAAATGAGGTGGTAAGTTTTCAATTTGACATCCTGTATAAAACAAGTCTGTCCCCAATTTGACAGTGCTATACACTTTTTAAATACCTATTCTTGTATTAAATATTAGACATATTGTTTTGCCGCTGCAAAGTTTACATCAGGTGTGTAAATTGTCTAAATGAATGAACCCAATAACTTTTTTTTGAGTAACTAGAAATGGAAAACCTTAAAATAAACTTAGTTACCTCCTTGTCCAGTTCCATTTACCCGATGACGTCGTCTTCATTCTTCTGTCTTTCGATCCCAATCTACTCTTCAAGGTACGAACAAAAAGGGTGTCGATGTACCCTAGGCAAGCCGGTTTGCCATTGACCTTTTCCAGACATCCGATGGCCTTCAAAAGCTAACTCTACCGCGCTTCTAAACTGCGACGATGTTTAGGCATACCCTTGAAGAGCAGAATCTCCTCACGCCACTCGCCCACGCACTTTTCTGTTTTAGGGTCGCCGGTACCCAATATCTGAAATTAAAAAAATATAGTACTTTACAAATTAAAATCAATATCATCCATTACTGCCAAAATAGTATTTTAACCTGTTAATCGACGGTGTCAAATCAATATCTCATATATCCATGAAATAAAACTTCTATCTACAGGAGATACGATATATTTTGGCAGATTATGCAAGGGTTTGCTTTTTAATAATAATCATTGTCAGCTAAATTGGCAATTTATATCTTAAAATGATATTTAACAAAAATGATTACAAATCATGGTACAGTTAGGAAACATTCTCTCCAAAGTTTAAAAAAATAATTAATTTCACCCTGTATAAAAAGAACTAACATGGCTATATGATATAGCTTTAAGCCATGTCGGTTTTTGAAAAATGTAGACCAACAAAAAACGAAAAGTAAAATTATTTTTAAATGAGATCAGTGAATATGCTATATTGTGGAAATATTCAAAACTGGATAAAATGGGAAATCATAATTTTCTGCTTGCTCTTTAATTTAAAAATAATTGGGTTTAAATAAAATCTAGTTATAAGCTTACCAAATTATAATTTAAGGTGAGCCAGCTCCAGCGATGAGGTTGCTCTGTCCCATTCCATAAATAACGAAATTTAATAAACATAGCATCATTCACATTAAAAATTTTGAAAGCCCGTATTCGTCCCGTGTCTTCTACAAGCTCACAGGATCGTCCCCCCTCTAATCTTCAATTGGACCGCCACATCAATTATCAGGGGTGTTAATTCCTTTAGCGCTCAACCCTTGTATGTCGCATCCAGGGAGGAGGCACCAATACGCAGCACGAAGGTCTTTATCGTACTACGTACTAGTTTGCTGTAGCCCTGAACACATCTGAACCCCCCAATCAACGATTATACAAGAGCTGCACGCCCGCAAACTTGAAGTCGACCGCGTCTGATATTGTTAGTTTGGAATAGGTATATCGTCTCCGGCTATAAAAAAAAGAAAACAGTAAGGTTATTATTACCAATGCCATTTTAGTTTTGCTAAAATTAAAAACATATTCAGGGTGCTATATGTATACGATAGTATGATTATTAATGGGAGCTATTTATGTGAAGAAGTGCCCCTTCACCAGAGAATCCTCACAAATTAACGATTCTAATTTGTTCAAAGGAGTGATTTTGTTATGGATTAAATTTTTTTTTTGGGTTGGACGAAAGTTCTTATTACGATATGCACTGAGAAAATCTCCAGCAAAAACATTTTTGCTGATGTATTTTTAGCTATCCCAAGTAAAATATTTGTGAAAGTTGCAAATTGACTTTTTGTAGCAGTACAATAAGGTTTGCTGATATATGTCTCTTTATTGAGGTCGCTAAGTTCTTTGCTGTCGATAATAAATATTCCGTAAATATTTCACAATAGCAAAATACATAATTGTATACCGGGTGACAACGAATGTTGTTACCCCCCCCTATTTTTTCCGTAGTTTTAATAATACAAATTTTAAAATTTTAGGAGATTCTAAGTGTATATTTTGTTAGTTTTTAGTAGTCATAATTTTAAAATAACTTCCGGTTTGACCGGAAGTGGTATCAACTCTTTTATTTTAAATAGAAACCTATTATTTTTTTCGATATTTGAATTAAACAGCAAATTTCCTTTAAAATTACATATCACATTATCATTTGTTTATAAAATGGCTTCCAGGAAATATTTTCAAGGAAATACTTAGATGGCCATGGACTCGCTAATATAACATGACTTTTTACGAGTGGGCTATGGAAGTTTTAAAGTGGTCTATTTTAACCAGTTTTATGTTAAACAATAACATTCTTTGCGAATGATGCTTCTGTCAAAAATATTTTAGATATGTCATATTTTTTTAAACAATGAGAAAGAATTACTCAATATTTTTAAATGGCAACAAGCCATTTAGTTAGGGCCAAAAAATATCTTATTAAATTATCTTCTTAAAAATGTTTCATAAGCATGGTATTATACCTAAAGGAGTAGCTAAAATTGAAAAAAAATCGAGAAATATCATATTTCAAAAAAAAAATTGAGTTCTTCAATTTTTGTTACGAACACTTTTGTCATTTCACAGAATATTTTATAGCCTACTTGTTTAACATAAAACAGGTTAAAATAAACCACTTTAAAACTTCCATAGCCCAATCTCAAAAAGTCATGTTATATTAGCGAGTCCATGGCCATCTAAGGATTTCCTTAAAAATTTTTCCTGGAAGCCATTTTAAAAACAAATGATCTGTGTGATATATCATTTTAAAGGAAATTTGCCGTAGAATTCAAATATCGAATAAAAATAATAGGTTTCTATTTAAAATAAAAGAGTTGATACCACTTCCGGTCAAACCGGAAGTGATTTTAAAAGTATGACTTTACTAAAAACTAACAAAATATACACTTTGAATCTCCTGAAATTTTAAATATTTTATTAATAAAACTACGAAAAAAATAGGGGGGGGGGGGGGTAACAACATTCGTTGTCACCCGGTATAACAGCAAAACAGTTTTTTAAAAGGATTGTCACTTCTCCTGAAGGAAATAAGTTTTGCTGCCCTAGTAAATAAAATTTCTTAGGGCCGGTATTCGGGTGTTTTCATGTCGCTATTTGGTGTCGCCAATTGCCAATCGAGTATTACAGCCCGTCGCGCCATCATTTCGCTACGGATAGTCCAAAGGGAGGATATGCCGCACGAGAGTAGACAAAACCGGCCGTACCGGCATGAGACTGAGAAAAATAACTTATATAGGGTGCTACAAAATCGTGTGCGTACAAGGAGATCTTGAAAACGGTAAGAGGTACAAAGATGGTTAAACTGAGGCAAACTTGCACATTTTGGGGCTTATGAATTTGGCGAAAGAAAATTGTAAATATTCCGAATACTCTCAGAGATATTCGAAAAAAGTATTGGTTTTTAATTTTTTGCGTCTTTATTGTTGATTTGGGAAAAAAGTAACACTTTTTATAACCATTTTCTATGTGCTACAAGATGACTTTATTATTTTTCAAATTCGAAGTTTTGTTCCTTAGATTAAAACCTCAAGCCAATTTTTTTAAATACAGACCTGGAATTTTAAATACAATTTTAGCGACCTTTAAGATTTATAGGTTTAGTACAATTTAAAGGTTTTTGAAATTTTATCGTTTTGTCATCTAATAGGTACGCATTTTTCATAATATGTTTTTATTTCATTACGGTCCTGAACATTTAGAGCCAAACCAAAAAAGATTTGTGATTTTGAAGGATTAGTCCATTTTTACTCAAAGAGGCTAGATATTTGATATTTCGTTAGGAAAAAGAAGTCTCAGCCTCAAGTATATTTCTGTCTGTTTATTCTTGTTACATTTTGCCTGAAACTGGCATTATCAGCCTTTATAGACAGTTCAAAAAAAAATTAAAATTGTTTTTGAAACAAACATAAGCACATCACAGTAACATTACTACCCTAACACTCTAGACTCGAGTTACCTCTTTCTCACTCGGCAGCATTAACTTTTTTTTTTATAGTATAGGTCTAAGGCAAAGAATTTATAAATGTTATGTTAATAAAATTAAAAGGCCTAAACACCTGTAATGCAATTTTAATATTTAAGTAATCCTAAAAATAAATGCCAGGGCCGTAATAGTAAAAAAAAGATAATTAGAAATATTGATATGATGTGTTTATTTGATGACAAAACGGTAAAATTTTTAAAAACCTTAAATTGTATTAAGGTTTTAAAGAAGTGCCTAAAACTGTATTGAAAATTCCAGGTCTGTATTTAAAAAAATTGACTTGAAGTGTGTATCTAACGAACAAAACGTCAAATTTAAAAACTCAACGTCATCTTGTAGAACATGAAATAATGTTTTATGGTTTTTTTCACAAGTCAAAAATAAAGGCGCAAAATATTAAAACCCAAAACTAAAAATTTCGATTTTTCTCGGATATCGCCGAAGGTTTTAGAAATATTTACAATTTTCTTTCACGAAATTAGAAAGCTTAAAAATACGAAACTTTGCCTTAATTTAACTATCTTTGTATCTCTTACCGTTTTCGAGATCCCCTTGTACGCAAACGAATTAGTAGACCCTTTATAATATAATTTATAATATTAAGAAATTGCTGGTTGTAATACAAATGATTTGTTTTCTGTCTTATGTGTTCTCTTTTTGCACTGCACCATGCAAGGGCGTAGATATGGGGAGGGTAAAGGGGGTAATTATCCCCCCCCCCCTTGTGTAATATTAATAAAAAAATTTGAGATCAAACACTAGCTTTACCCCCCAGAAAAAAATAATATCTACGCCCTTGGCACCATGGAGTACAAGAACATTATTTAGAGATATTTTTTTCTATAAAAAAATAATGCATTCCTATAGCAAAAATAATTTTAGCAACAAAGACTATAAGTATTTTGCTGCTATTAAAATACACTTTTCTAGCCTTGCAAAAATTGGCTGTTTCAGTAGTAAAGTATTTTATATTTTTATCGTCGTTTATAAGCACAGCAACGCTATACTTTTTAGACATGACAAAATTACTTTTATAACGTAACAGAATTATTCATTGCAAAGTAGTTTTATTACCACGACAGCAAAGTCTATTCAGTAAAAAGTGATTCTTCTGATTGAGTCAAATGCTTGGCTGTCCTCTTTTTAACAAAACAATTTGACTATATAGCTGCTTAAATTTTCGCAAGGGATAAAAAGAGATTTTCTTAGTGCAACTATGTAAAACAAAAAAACAGCAACAGAGATTGATAGTGATCAACGATTAAATGTTTACTTTAAAACAGAAATATTATCAAAATACTTAATTCTTGAGAGATTAATACAAATAAAATTTCGTCAAAGGACATATGGCACGATCTAACTATAGTAATCCTGGGTTTTGTAGGATTTTTTAATATGTGGTACTAAAGTAGTTGTTTTAAATGGTCAAATCCACCCAGGGGGTTTTCGAGAAATCTGATTTAGAAGCAGAGCTGGGCAAAGTTTAAAGCACCAAGCAATTTGGAAATGTGCTTGCAAGCACTTTAAGAATTACCAATTACTAAGCACTTTTCCAAAGGGCTTGATGCTTGAAACTGTGCCCAGCTCTGTTTAGAACTTGATTTTCTAATTCTAACCACTATTTTTTCTAAAATTTTATGTTTTCAAGGACATATTTATGACTGGCTCTACTAATTTTTGCCGAGAAAAAATTAATGTAACTGTAAGACTTTTTATAAACATGCTTTTATACAGGGTGCATAAAATACCAAAATTTGAAAAAATTTTAAGGCAAAAAATGTGTAACATTTATTAAACAATAGACTTTTTCACTATAATCGAATTTGTCATATTCAGTACTAGCATTTTGAATTAGAGCCCACTGAAAATATATCTCAGTGATAGAAATCTTTCTAGAGTGTCACAAACTTTTTCCTAAAACAATTAAAAGCAAGCCGCGAAAGCAGAAAGTTTGAAAGCACAGGTCGATTAGAGATATTATGTTCTTCATAAGTAATAGTACCCCGCAATTCTTTTATTTGCCAGTCGTGCGACCGATTTTATTGCTATATCTTTGCCTTGATTTTCAAAAAAAAACAGCCTAGAAACTGCAAACCAGACTTGAAAATTAATCAGGTAATGATGATATTGAAACAAAAACTCTGGTGACCGGGGCGACTTTTTAAAATATTTTTTGGGGATGGAGATGCATTTTTTAGAAGTCTTTTGATCGGAGAAGTTTTAGCCCTATCCTATCCCTAAAAACATAAATACTTTAGGAAATGTAGCGTTATTAGAAAATATGGCCAACTTCTGAATCAGATTTTTAAGAAAACTGCACTGTAGGCTGGGGGTGAATTTAACCATTCAAAGCAACTTCTATACTAATAGCAGAAGAATATTTAAAAATAAAAAAACTCTTATGAAACCCAGGATTACTATTTAACTATGGTTAAATCGTGCCATGTCCTTTGTCCATATTTCCTTTTTCTGCTATTAATACCGTTATTATAAATCCAAGCGCGTTATCCTTTATTTCAACAATTTTTGGTTAAGTGCATCCGCAATATTTATATTATAATTAAATAAGACCAAAAACATTACGTTTCCTTGGCCCGAATCCTGGCCCTCATGATTATTAATGTATTTTTAAAAGAAGATCCAAATAAGTTGTAGGGCTGCGCTCCCTCTTTGGGGTCCAAATTTTTTTTACATGACAAAAGCGAGACCCATAAATAATATTTGAGAACGTATTTTTTGTTTTAGAGACATTTTATTTCAGAGCCGCAGTATAACCAGCGTTCCATTTAGAATTCCTATCCTGTATATATTTTTATGCTATTATAGATTTCTTATTTAATTCCAAAATTGTTTTTTTAGGAAAAAAAGTTTATATTTAAATAACTGGATTTTTACTATAATTAAAAGCGCCTTTTGCCAAAATTTGGGCAATTGCATTTAGAATCACTAAATTCCTAATAGCCAATTAATGGCATAAGTAAGACAGCACTCAAAATTTTGATTCAAACTTATTTGTCAGTGTTTTTTTAAATGAATTTTTTTTTATCCTTTTGTTGACATAGGTAAAGGTGTTTTAAATTGGACCCCTCACAAAGCTTATGGAAAATGGCTTTCAGCTTATTTTTCTGAATTTTTAGTATTTTGTAGATCTGGACGTCCTGACTAAAAGTGTCCATGGCCGTAATCTAATTCTATGACTAGTTTTTAAGATATGGCTTTTTAAACTTCCTACTTTGAGATTTTCTGCATGTCTGGAGTTTTAACTTGTTTCTTAAAAACTATTTACTTTTTTATTTTATTTTTATTGGTGGAAAATTAGGCCATAAGTTTTCTTCCACTTATATAGAAATAAAATATATATACAGGATGTTGAATAATTTATAAGCGGATAAAATAATTAACAATATTTAAAAATTATGAAAAATCAAAAAAATATTATTACCCATTTTTTGATTTTCGAAAACACACGATCAGATATTGTTTATATTTTAGTATATTGTAGTACCAAGTTATGAAAAATAAATGGGCCTAGGTTGATGTAGAGTATATAGTAGTACAACGACTTGATTGATTCATTAATTTATTATCCAAGCTGTCCAACATTTTTATTATAATAATTTTTTTTCACATGCGTAGATTTGCCGGGTTATCCAGTTATAATAATTTATTTTTAAAAATAAGAAAAGTAAATACGTTTTTTTTATTAAATGACAATACACTATTGTTATATTATAAATTATTTTTTGGTAGAATTTTTATCGTCTCTTATACAAGACGCATTTAAACTACCTTAGAGTCATAGTGAAATAATTTTTTTTTGTTTTAATCTTATGAATATATTTTTTTATTTACTGTAAAGTTCACACTTTCTCTAAAATCATTTAAAATGTCTCAATGTTTGGTAAATAATTGTTTTACAAACGGCCAAACATGATAATTTATTAGAACCCGAAGGTAGTTTAAATGCATCTTGTATAAGAGCTATTTTTTAACTTTTTTAATATTGCCATTTTAGAATGCCGGGCTGCCCCCCCCCCGAGCCAAGGAGCTCGGGTCTAAAAGTCTAATTGCAACCTAATTTTTCGGCTCACGCTTGGAGTCTTAATTTAAATTTTCAAATAATGTATTCTTGTAATAGATTACAAAGGTCTTGTATAGTCCTGTTTTATATAGAGATTAATGTTTCGGACGCATATCGTTTTAGTTATTGATTTTTGATGCAATTTTAAAGGAAAACGAGTAAAAAGAAT
Organism: Polydrusus cervinus; assembly: GCA_935413205.1. Lineage (NCBI taxonomy): Eukaryota > Metazoa > Arthropoda > Insecta > Coleoptera > Curculionidae > Polydrusus > Polydrusus cervinus. The sequence continues at coordinate 4,786,184 of OW284520.1, forward strand.
AGGTAACATTTTATAGTATTTTTCGATTATATACTTGTTTGTTCCGTTTTCCCTTTTTTAAAGCTATTTTAAATCAACAAAAATATAACCCAATAAAGAATTTTTACAACAAAAACAATTAGGTGTTTATTTTTAAAAAGAAAAATTTAAGTGAAACATTTTTTATGGAAGAAGTGTGACAATTTATAATAAAAAAAATTGTGCGGAAAGAAACAAGAATGCTTTATTATGAATATACAAAACGGCACTTAACAAGGAGTATTTCAAATCCTAAGCATTTGCACCAAAAACTGCTCCTAGATCCACTCTCCTAAAATACATGATTTCTGAAAAAATTATCAATTTTGGCGGGGTGAGCGATATTTACGTTATTTTTTATCATGAAAAACCGAGCCCGAAAAACGCGGGTTAGAGACATACATAATACGTCTTATGTTAAAATTTTGGATAGACACCAATATTCATATTTTTCATAAAAACAAAAAACATTTTTTTTAACACGTTCCCTACCGGCGTGCTATAGCTGGTCGCTTGTGGTATACCAAGTGAAATAACTTTTAAATGATTGTAGTTTTTTGCTATACATGAAATGAACCAGAGGCCATTAAAGTGACCGTACGCACGCAGTTCAGTTCCTCATGGACCGCAAACAACATACAAATCTCTATTCGTAAACCGCCTGAAATTATATTGCACAGAAGTAGGTTTGAAATTACGGCCACTATAGTCGCCGCGGCCCACAGCGAGAAATCCCAATGGCCACTATAGTGGCCGGTGGTAGTGAAAATATCAAAGAAATATCAAAAAAAAAACAGTCACAAAAACAATTTTAATCCAACCATGCAGAGGGGTAAAAATTTAATTTTTGAAATTTGATAGTTGTAGTTAGGTGAATTTTAAACGAACTTTCGACGTGGCCCTGAAAATTTTTCCGCCTCCTTTACTAGGTACAAAATCATAAAGTACATGTAGTCCCGACTGTCCCCCTCTCCATAAAAAAATATCCTACTTACGCCCATTGAGCCCCCCCCCCCCGAGCATATTTTCTGGCTACGCCACTGATTAAAAAGAAATGTTACAGATTGGATAATAAATTAAAGAATCAATTATAACATGGAAATAAAGTCGTTTATTACGTTTTCAGGTAAATTTAAATTTTTTTAAAGAAACAAACTACCAGGCAATATATACTCTACATCAACTAATGCCCATTTATTTTCCTGTATAGCTTGGTCTTGGTACTACAAGACATTAAAATGTGAACAAAATTTAGCAGTTTGTTTTCGAAATCCAAAAAATGGGTAATCATTTTTTTTTTGATTTTCATAATTTTTAAATATTATTAGTTATTTAATCCATTTACAAATTATTTAACATCCTGTACATATTTTATTACTATACAAGTGATAGAAATCTTGAGGCCTCCTTTTCCACGAATAAAGAAAAATAAAAAAGTTGATATTTTTTAAAAAGGCCATATCTCCAAAACTAGTTACAGGATTGGATTATGGCCATGGACACTTTTAATCAGGATGTCAAAATATACAAAATAGTAAAAATTAGCTGAAAGCCATTTCCCATAGGCTTTGTGAAAGGTCCTTTAAATTGATAAAAGTATATTTATTTTAAACAGTGAGTAAGATTTTCTAAAAATGTATTACTTAGATAATAATAACATCAATTAAAGTGCATTATAAAGCTTTGCTTTTTACATAAATTTGTTCACTTAACAAAAAATTAACACTAACTTCAATTTTTATGAACGGCACAAGAGTACTGGACTTGCAGTGTCTTTATTTGTTTTGATTTACAACGTTTCAACTGGTAAGTATCTCCAGTCTTCTTCAGGTGAATACTTTAATTTTTGTGTTAGAAACACTACTCTGTTTGAAACACAAAACACAGAAATAATGTATTAATTTACCTATGTGAGACAAGTTTTTTAATATTTACCTATCCCTTTCTCAAGTTTTGTAAATAATAAATCTATAGTTAATGTTTTTAAAATAGGTATCCTAAAGTTTATATTTAAAAAAAAATAAAAATCTTAATGTATGTCTACTTTAGAAAACGCTTAAAATAAAGTATTAAATACTAATTTTAAATTAAAGAAATTTTACAGTTCTTTTTCCGAAATGATTAAATACCAGGTAGGGTGCCTTTATTTAAAAAAAAATTACGAAAACTGACATAGGTATTAGAATTAGAAAATATGAAGTTTTGTATTAAAAATGTTACTTATGCCAATTATATTTAAATTTCGGGATTCTACATGCTTGACTACTACAGGATATCCTTTATCTGAATTATGGCAAGCATAAATACTTTTAATCTTTCTCTTTAAAAATCCAGCCAGTTTAATTTAATTAAAGTTTATGAATTATGAACTTTCTTTTTCCATAAATATTATTTTAAAAAATCATATCTTGGCAGCGTCGCATGTGTCGGCAAAATGATTACTTTGTAATTGAATAAGGAACCGATCGAAGTTTTAATACCATAAAGAAATATACATACATATGTCGTTCCATTTAAAATAATATATTCCCTACATTTTTTAGACACTTAAAATTAAATTTTTTTTAAGGGATGCCCATTATCAATCGTTATACCACTTGTGCAATAACAGTTTCTTGTTAAAATTAAAAGGTGGTATTTATGGGGAGGGGTGTTATAATAAGTTTTTAGAACTGGATAACCCTGCAAATCTACGTAGTGAAAATATAAGCCAATGAAAATCCTAAAAAAATACTAAAGTACTGTAAAAAATATTGAGAATTATTTTTTTTTATAAAAATAACTTTCTCACATTCTCCAATATCTGTAGAGTTCATATTTACAAAGTTTTTAAACATTCAGTGATTCCCATGGACAGGATTCGCTTCAAGAGAACGCAATGTTTTTATTAAGAGATATAATGTCGCATGATGCTAGTAACTTCAGAGAAGAATTTAGAAATATTTTTCGGATTTCCTTCATAAAAAGTTCAAAATTACACCTAAATCAAAAATTTTGACGCAGCATTTACGGGGTGTCAATGGGTCGTAGATGGAAAACGATATTTAATTTTAATTGCAAAGTACAATAATGAAGTAAAGTGTCGCCTATAGAAGTGAACAGGAGTCGTAATGACAAATACCTTTATGGTCATTTAAGTGTTTTAAAATAAATATTTACCATATATTCGGGTAAACTTAAGTTCAAAAGTTATTTTCTTAAATGTCCTTTATTACACAGTGTATCCATGGATGGACTTAACTATACTAATATTATCAAATAATATCTTAGAAACCATAACTTTTGTGGAAAGACTTTATTTGGCTTTTCGATTTCTTCGTCTAATCTCTTTCTCCTGCTTCAAAAAAGTTTTATTGTAAAATTTGTATACAACAAAATCAAAGTTTTTAATGTGTCTCCGTATTTATACAGAATTGAATTTTTAACTGGAATAAATTCAGTATTAGAAAGTCTCGTTATTTGTTGAAAAAATACAGTCCTACGGCTGCGTTTATTTTTAGTATGACTTTTGGGGGTAGAAACCGCCCCCAACTTTTGTTTTCAAATGTAAAGGTATGTATTGTGACATCTTGTTGAAAAGGGCATAAAAAATGGAGTACAACCCATGCATTTCAGTAATGTAGACGCAATTTGTTTTATTGTAAAAATTGTAGGAAATATTGCCCATTTTTTTCTTAACAAACCCCTAATCTAAATTTAATATTCTTTCATGACATTATGTACCATGATATCCGGGGTTATTTGGCGAATTTCATATATAAGTTGTTGCTTAAGTTCCTCTAAAAATTGTAGCATCAAATATTGCTAAAATGGCCAGTTTTTTTTCCTGGCTTTCTAGATAACCAAAAGCAAAAGTAAATTAGTGTGTCGTATTCCCTTTTTTATGCCTTTTTCAACAAGATGTCACAATATATACCTTTATATTTGGAAAAAAAGTTAGGGGCTGTTTCTACCCCAAAAAGTGTGGTACACGAAAAAAGTATGCCAAACTAAAATTAAACGCAGCCAAAGTTTTTTTTTGTAACAAATAAAAAGGGTTCCTAAGACTGAATTTATTCCAGTCAAAAATTCCACCCTGTATAACAAGCAAAACAAATTATGAAGATACTTTCTTTACGAAAACCTGAAAACAACATATTTTATGAAGTATAGTTTATAACCATCCGTGGACACACTGTGTGTTATTGTACTTGCGATTATTAAAACTAAAAATTATTTTATTGGAACAAATTCGCTAGAAGTTTAGAAAAAATATTTTTGATTAAGATTTTTTTCATGTGCTACATTTTTACCAAAGAATTTTTTTTACCCCCTGTATAAGGTGAAACATAACTTAATTTTTTTAAATGAAAAGATAGGTACCAGTTGTAGTAGCTGCTTTTTTGAAAAGCTCTATTAAAAAGAAAGTTGAACATCCTATTGTTTTTAATTCTACTTTATTTTTTATTGTAAAAAAAATTAGGCTGAAAGTTATGTTTCACCCCCTTAAGTGGGTTGAAAACCCAAAATTTTGTTATGTTATGAGTATGTAAAGCCCACAAAACATCTCAATCGACGTGCTTTTGCATTTTTTACAATTATTTTCCAATATTCTACCGAATTTGTTACAATGAATGAACCTGGGGAAATGAAAAGTAATAATAATAATAATAAATTAAAAACAATGGGATATTTAATTTTCTCTTTAAAAGAACTTTTCAAAAAGATCATAAGTGGTATCTTCCCATTTAAAAAAAAATTAAATACGTAAAAGAAACAACATTAAGGTTTCAAATCTTTACATAAATTTGTTTATTTTTAATATAAAAATGGATCTTCATCAAGTAACGATCGACTCAATCACATATTTAAAAAAAATTAACTTGGGTTATGTTATAAGTATGCCAAAATGTAGCTCATAAAAAATCTGAAAATCAACGTGTTTTGCCTTTTTTCAAAAATATTTTTTTTCTAAACTTCTAGCGAATTTGTTTGTCGTTTGTTTGTTTATTTCTAGAAGTCACTTTCAAAAGGCGGAAACATTTCAGCACGCCACTTTTTCTTGTACTCTTGACCTGAAACCTTTATTTTGCCCCCCCCCCCCGGGCTTCCGCATCCCTTAACATTAAATATCTTTATTTGTAAACCTGTCTAAAAGCTGTACAAAACTACACGATAATTATAGGGCATTATTCAACAGTGGCGGATCCAAGATTCCGCTGAGGGAGGGGGGAACTAAAAAAAGTGACTTCTAAAAAAACGTGTATCCCGGCTATAAAAGTTTTTCTACTCTCAAAAGTAACTTCCAAAAGAAAAACTGACTCTATTCATACGCCCTATACAATTTTCCAGGCTCAAAGTAAACCAAACACCCATTTTTTAACCCCCCAACAACAAACAACAGGGACGAATTCGACTTCAAAAAATATTTGTACTGCCCCTGACAGTTATACAACCATTTAATCATTAACAGAGGAGAAGACAAAGAACGTTGCGTAACAACCACCGCGTATTATCAAAAAATGCAATTTTACCAATAACTTAGTATCACATAAAAAAAAGTCAGATACCCATCAAGGGCCGTATATTAAAATACAAAATAAGAACATTAAAAACACTTACCTCTCAAGGGACAGAGCACTGCATTTTTTTAGGTTGCCCGAAGAAAAAAACGCGCCCGAAACAGTACCGAAGAATACTTGAACCCAGTGATGAGCTATAAAGAACCCTGGCGAACAAAAAACCACCCCGGATTGGTTTCCAGGAATCGCGCGCGAAAAAGCTCCGACCCGTACAACCACTGGTAATCAAGTGAAGGTGATTCAAAGCAATGCGTATATTTACTTCGGTAAAGATAACAAAAAAGCCGAAAAAAAGCAGAAAAAAAGCCTAATTCGTTCGAGTTGTTTCCTTTGTTCTTGACGATTTTTGTATCGATATAGCAGGTATATTAAATATGTATTTTATGAAGATTAATTTTAAATTTAAGGAACATTATTATTTTTTTTAAGCCAGCTTGTTCCCGCGGGAATGTGCCCTTTTTTAAATAGTATATTTTGTGTACAGGGTGGTTGATGTATGGTAAAGTAAGGAAGCTATAGCGAAAAAACGCAAACATAGTTTTAGATCCTTTAAAAATCTGTTGTGAAAAATTATACAGGATCGATCAAAAATTCATGGCCAAAATAAGTTGCTTCATTTTAAATGGAACCCTTGTACGGGATAATTATTTAATCCGCCTATAAATTATTCAACATCCTGTATATATTTTATTTCTATATAAGTGAAAGAAAACTTAAGGCCTAATTTTCCACCAATAAAGAAAATTTAAGAGTTAATGGTTTTTAAGAAACAACTGAAAATTCTAGACAATGGTGACATTTTGCCAACCAACAAAATCTCGCTAATCGATTTTTTAGGCCGTAAAATCTCCGTACTGGCTAATACCTAAAACCGGATTTTCGATTTGCTGGAAATAATTATATTTGCCGCTGAATATGATCGAAGCAAAATTGTTTGTGTGGACTTCCAGAAAATCACGTTTGAATTAGCGTTTAGAGGGATTTTGTTGGTTTGCAAAATGTCACCAATGAAGAAAATATCAAAGTAAGAAGTTGCCAACTTTAAAAGGCCATAATTCCAAAACTAATTATAGGATTGGATTACGGCCATGGATACTTTTAATTAGGACATCAAGTTCTACAAATTACTAAAACTCAGAAAATATATTGTTAGGGGTCTTTTACCCCTCACGGAAAACAACTTAAAGGTCTTGACATATTAAATTCTTATTCTAAGAAACCGCCTCCACTTTTTTTTTAATGGTTGGTATTGTGCTCGTTGCAAAAGCAAATAACGGGTCGTATTCCCTTTTTATGTATTCACAATACATACCTTTACATTTAAAAAAAGTTTGGTGGTTTCTACCCCCAAATACTATGTGGAAAAACTAAAATTGCATTTGTAATTTTTACTTGGAAAGTCCGTCTGGACACCCCGTATAACTCGTATTAACTTGGTTAACAAGGCTGTTAGACCCCATTTACTAGGTAACCACTTTGTATAATTTTGTTAATGTGGCTCTGTTTTCAATTTTTAAAACTGTTGGGTTGCATTAATATTTTTAACCAAAATTAACTATTGTTCTATGTCTCTCCCCAGGATAGCTCGTAAACTTCTTACCTGATTTGACCTAAAATTGGCTTACCTATGTTAAAGAGACGTATTATTCCGAGGAAATCCTCAAAAATTAGCTGTACCCGCAGCTTCGCCCGTGGTGATTTAAATTGTTCGTTATATTATACATTTTATTAAAACTATAAACTTTCTCTGTCTCTCCCCAGGATAGCTCGTAAACTTCTTACCCGATTTGGCCCAAAATTGGCTTACTTATGTTAAAGAGACGTATTATTCCGAGGAAATATCCAAAAATTATCTGTACCCGCAGCTTCGCCCGTGGTGATTTAAATTGTTCGTTATACTATACTTTTTATTAAAACTATAAACTTTCTCTGTCTCTCCCCAGGATTGCTCGTAAACTTCTTACCCGATTTAGCCTAAAATTGGCTTACTTATGTTAAAAAGACGTATTTTTGCGAGGAAATTTCCAAAAATTAGCTGTACCCGCAGCTTCGCCCGTGGCGATTTAAATTGTTCGTTATATTATACATTTTATTAAAACTATAAACTTTGTCTGTCTCTCCCCAGGATAGCTCGTAAACTTCTTACCAGATTTGGCCTAAAATTGGCTTACTTATGTTAAAAAGACGTATTTTTGCGAGGAAATTTCCAAAAATTAGCTGTACCCGCAGCTTCGCCCGTGGTGATTAAAATATATTGTTATTTTATACATTTTATTAAAACTATAAACTTTCTCTGTCTATCCCCAGGATAGCTTGTAAACTGCACTGGTAAAAATTTTGCTCAAGAGGTATTAGTATATTTACCAAATAACTTGCAAGAGGACAAATAGTTGTAAAATGTTTTTCTAATCCTTTTTCTCAAAATGTTTTTTAATGAAATTCACGAAGAAATCCTACTTTTTTTCATACTTTCATAATATTTACTTACCCTTCCAAAACAATTTTCTGACTCTCCATTGGCTGCAAAAGTCACTTTGATAGTATATTGTATAAACTATTAAGTTGGTTAAGCACCACCAGTTTGACCAATTCCCTATTATGACATCATCTTCATACGCCGAGATCTAAGTATTAAGAGGCCAAACTTGTACGGTACGATCGGTACTGAAAAAAATACTGGATATTACAGTGTGACCAAAAAAGTACGCATAAGTATATGAATATTTTTTATTATTATTGATTTCCCAGAAAATGTTCTTCTTGGTAAATGTTGGTGCTTGACTTACAACAATAAAATAATATTTTCGATTTTATGAACTGCTTGTAGTCAGGGAGCAAAAATTCGAAATTGCCTCAAAAGTAAACTAAATTTTAATTTTTAAATAAAGAACAATAATTTATAAGTAAAAGTTTTTAAAAATTAAAAACTTTGTCCAAGCTCTAAATTTCAGTTGGATCAATTAATTTTAACTTTTTTTCTTCAATAGCGATATTTAACAAGACGAAATGGCACTGGTAAAAATTTTATTTAAGAGGTATTAGTATATTTACCAAATAACTTGCATGGGGATAAATTAAAATTTGATTAAATAGTTGTAAAATGTTTTTTAATGAAATTTTACGAAGAAATCCAACTTCTTTTCATACTATGTGGAAAAACTAAAATTGCATTTGTAATTTTGGCTTGGAAAGTCCGGCTGGACACCTTGTATAAACTTGGTTAACAAGACTGTTAGACCCTATTAACTAGGTAACCACTTTGTATAATTTTGTTAATGTGGCTCTATTTTCAATTTTTAAAACTGTTAGGTTGCATTAATATTTTCAACCATAATTAACTATTGTTCTATGTCTCTCCCCAGGATAGCTCTTAAACTTTTTACCCGATTTGACCTAAAATTTGCTTACTTATGTTAAAGAGACGTATTATTCCGAGGAAAGTTCCAAAAATTACCTGTACCCGCAGCTTCGCCCGTGGTGATTTAAATTGTTCGTTATATTATACATTTTATTAAAACTATAAACTTTCTCTGTCTCTCCCCAGGATGGCTCGTAAACTTCTTAACCGATTTGGCCTAAAATTTGCTTACTTATGTTAAAGAGATGTATTATTCCGACGAAAGTTCCAAAAATTACCTGTACCCGCAGCTTCGACCGTGGTGATTTAAATTGTTCGTTATATTATACATTTTATTAAAACTATAAACTTTCTCTGTCTCTCCCCAGGATGGCTCGTAAAATTCTTAACCGATTTGGCCTAAAATTTGCTTACTTATGTTAAAGAGACGTATTATTCCGAGGAAAGTTCCAAAAATTACCTGTACCCGCAGCTTCGCCCGTGGTGATTTAAATTGTTCGTTATATTATACATTTTATTAAAACTATAAACTTTCTCTGTCTCTCCCCAGGATGGCTCGTAAACTTCTTAACCGATTTGGCCTAAAATTGGCTTACTTATGTTAAAGAGACGTATTATTCCGAGGAAATTTCCAAAAATTAGCTGTAACCACAGCTTCGCCCGTGGTGATTTAAATTGTTCGTTATATTACACATTTTATTAAATCTATAAACTTTCTGCGTCTATCCCCAGGATAGCTCGTAAACTGCACTGGTAAAAATTTTATTCAAGAGGCATTAGTATATTTACTAAATAACTTGCATGGGGATAAATTGAAATTTGATTAATTAGTTGTAAAATGTTTTTTCCCCTTTTCTCAAAATGTTTTTTAATGAAATTCACGAAGAAATCCAACTTCTTTTTATACTATGTGGAAAACCTAAAATTGCATTTGTAATTTTTACTTGGAATGTTCATCTGGACACCCCGTATAACTCCGTATTAACTTGGTTAACAAGACTGTTAGACCCTATTTAATAGAGGTGATCACTTTGTATAATTTTGTTAATGTGGCTCTATTTTCAATTTTTAAAACTGTTCGGTTGCATTAATATTTTTAACAATAATTAACTAACCAGCATTAAGTTTTAATATGAAATTGGCAGGCCTTATTTGCTCATGAAAAGGTGCCTGATTAATAAATTAAAAATTAAGTTACACCTTTTGGGTAGCTTATATGATCAAAAATACTTTCCTGAAACCCACCCTAGAATGTAGTCTGCAAAATATCAAAATCCTAACTTAACTAAATAACGGGAGGTGAAAAGCAAGACTCTGTATATAGTTACCTTCCATTGATATATTCAAGCCATCAGAAACTGTTTCGACTGTTTCGGCCTTCCTTTTTGTCATCATCAGTGTTGTACGGCTTCTGTTAAGGGCAACAACAGACAGCTGCTTACTTGTTAATAGTTTTTCATGTACCCTAAAACGCAAGCAGCTGCCAAGAATATAATAATATATAAAAATGTTGGACAGAACCTTTATTACCTAAAATAGAAATGTGATTAGATCTAAAAAGTAACAATATAAATAAACAAAAGTAATATATAAAGTGATTTTATGCATCAACATTATAAAATGTTGGACAAAACAGTTTATACCTAAGAGAGAAACTTTTAATTGGTATATTTATTATCTCATCTTCCTGTTTCATCTAGTTTATTCAGGCGTAAACCAATCATTTAGTGCTTAGCCAAATATTACCTAAAAACCTAAAACAAAAATGAATGTAATCCCTAAAGTTATAAATAGGAAAGTACAAAGTAATTTGTTATGTACTTATACTTACCTATGTATACCTAGATAACTCTTCATAAGGAGCTGCTGGCAATTAGAAAAATATTTATATAAAAATATAAATGGAATGGTAATAAACATGTGGTGATTGATTTTAACCCTTCACTCCTTTACCTGTAGGAACTATCTTACCTTAAAGGATGTGGTCATGACACAAAGCGGCGTCCTTTGCAATAAGTTAAAACACAGTCTGCAACACTCTCACTCTTCACAAATTCTCAAACTCGCGAAGCACGGTTGCTTACAGTTGGGGGACGATCGCTACCATCACCAATCACTTACCTAAAACAATAGAGAAAAAGTATTAGTACAGAATAATTGAGGGTCAGTTTGTTTGCTATTTGGACTCAACGGGTTGTGTATTGTAATGTTTAATTATTGATCTTAACTTAACTTATACCAGACACTAGAACACGCCACGCCATTCAAATATTATTCAAATTGTAACAAAAAATTTAATGATACAGTTCATCATAGTTGCGTAAGATAAAAAAAAATATGTGGAAAAACATTTGTTACAACATTTTATTTTAATAGCATTAAAAAGTTAAAGGAAATTATCATTTTATTTTCTTTACCATTTTTAAAAATAGAGAAGAAATCGATCTCGATCTTGATTTTTTTTTGTTTTTAAAGTTCATTTGTTATTTAAGTTATTTTACTTCACTACTTATGACAGATTTAGCCAACTCAGTTCTTCACTTATGAGCTTTTTTTGTTTTTCACTGTGTGTATAAAAGTTAATTGTAAAAATAATTATTTTTATTATAGATATGTATTTAATATGTACCAATTTAAGTATGTATCACACACTACACGATAATTCAGACTATTCTTGAGAACAAAATACTGATCCAAGGATAAATTTCAATGATAGTTACAGCGATAGCAATCCTAATGTATCGAATTTGTATCACCCTGTGTATGCTTACCTTAGTTAGCTCTTGAAGATTCTTCAATCCAGCTTGTGTCCCGAACATTTAGGATTCTGGTTTAAGTTTTCATGGCCACACTTAACTGAAGCCAACGGGACAAATTCAAAAGACAACTGTCTTTTGGAACGACTGGTCCTCAAAGCGACATTTAAACAGATACAAAAACCAATCAAAATGATTAATTGCAAATGTACCTACTTTTTACTTGACATACAAGACAAAATTCATACTTTCATAATGTTTAATGTATTGACAATCAACAAAACCGAAATACGATCAATTCGATCTTTATTGTACGTTAGACTAAAAAAGACCGAAATGGTGAATCCGAAAAGAGTTAACGATCAATCAGATCCATTCTGTACGTTAGACTAAAACAGATCGGATTGGGTTTGACACGGATTGGGTTCTGTATCTTATGTTACCCTGAAAATTCGCGGCTCGGATTTTAATAATTGTTTTAAGGGGCTGTTCATGTTCCTGAAACAAAGAAAGTGTATTTAGAAATAAAAGAATCAACGATCAAACAACACTAAATTGTTTTTATTAAGTTTGTGTGCTCATGAATTTTTTGTATAGAAATCTACCGAGAAGAAAGTTCAGTTGCATTGAAACTATTAAGCTAGATCTATCTCCTGGTAACTTTACCAACAAAATTATTTCCAAAGAAACCATTGTTGAGACAACTGTTTCTATAGAAATTATCTGGCTGGAAAGTTACCAGGAGATGGATCTAACAACAATTGTCTCAACAATGGTTTTTTTTGGAAATTACCTTGTTGGTGAAGTTACCAAAGTAGATGGACCTAATATACAGCTAAATAATATTAACAGCCATATTCACTAAAGGTTTCTAAATTTAAAACTGTACTAAAGTGGCAATTCTGGGATTAAAATGACAAGTGTCAGAACAAGTCAATTAACTTTTGTATTGTAAATATTTTTTCTTCGGAAGGCTTAGGAGTTTTTAAATTTAATCATATCTGTATCTTCTATTATTTATGAGATTTCTATAGAGTGTATTCTTATCTAGGACACCTGGTATAATTTTCAGGACTATGCAAGAGCGGAGAAACTTAATTTGTGTACTATTTGTAAGTTGTATTATTTCCTTGAAAATTAGATAAGATAATCTATGATAAATACATCGATTCTGCAACTAATTTTACAACCTTACACAATTATAGTACTTTAATCATGAATATAGATGTAATATGAAAGCCAGCATAATTATCATATTTTTACTTCGTTGTAAGTTTATAGCGAGAAGAATATAAAATCAAAGTATCTAAGGATAAAAAATCTTAAAAACAAATTAGTTACCTCCTAATCCATTTCCATTTGCCCGATGACATCATCTTCGTTCTTCTTTCTTGCCATTCTACTCTCCAAGGTACGAACAATAAGGGCGTCGAAGTACCCCAGGCAAGTCGGCTTGTCCATGAGCCTGTCCGAGACATCCGATGGTCTTCAGAGGCTCACTTTAACTCGATTCTAAACTGCGACGATGTTTAGGTAAAGCCTTAAAGAGCAGAATCTTCGCACGTGCTTCGCACTTCTATTTTAGGGGTGGCGCGGACCCAATATCTGAAATTAAAAAACAAAAATTAATTACTTACTTAAAATTTATTTTTGTTTATGATGTTTATAATGTTGTGATAAAATAAACAGAAATAAAGTAATTGCAGCTAAAATTTTTAACATAGTCGTTTTTAATAATAACATAAATAAATAGAAAAAACGACCTACACGATCTGTATTACTGTCAGTAAATGACAAAATAATGTCGTTAATGTTGTAACTAACGAATTTGACAGTGATACTAATCGTGTATAGTGCCCGTGAATTTAACAATTTTCCTATTTAAATTAGGATGATGGTAAAATATTCTTCTATTTTATTCTTATTTCCGCTTATCTCAACATTTTTTTAATATTTAAAAAAAGACAAACAATGTAAGAATAAAACAATAAACTTACCAAATTATTTTTAAAAACAAGCCAGAGTTCCAGCGATGAGGTTGCTCCGTTTCCCTTCTCGTAAATAGCGAATTTAATAAAATACATTAATCCAAATATGAAATTTTGAAAGCCCGGATTCGTCCCGTGTCTTCTCCAAGCTCACAGGATTTTCAGTTCAATTTTCTGAGTGCTGCCCTACGACGGGGGTAGATCCTTGAGGTAGAAAATCCGTAGCGCTCAACCCTGTATCAACCGATCCAGGATCCAGGCACCAATACGCAGCACGAAGGTCTTTATCGCACGGCGTACTAGTTTGCTGAAGCCTTAAACACATCTGAAGACCCATTCACGACGATACAAAAGTTGCACGCTGGTGGCTTGAAGTCGACCGCGTCTGCTGTTAGTTTGAATTTGGTATCGCTTCCGGCTATAAAAGAAAATGTTATTGAGTGAATACAAAAATATAGATTTTTTGAAAACGATATATTATATTTAAAACATTTTATTTGTAAACGATACCTAATTATAATTATATTACCAAATGAAATCGACACGGTTTCTTTAGCCTTTAAAATAAATTTGTGCAACTTTTTTTTGGATAGTAAACTTTATAGGAAAAATACTTTATGATGAAGGAGATGGGTGTAATGGAAATTTCTGCCTATTGTGATGTTATTTTAAATATTTTCAAAAATTAAGATAACGCCACAAAATAACAATGAAGTGTCAGAATAACCACGGCAGTGGCTCAGATTTGAGCTCCTGGCCGTCGACCGTGGCGGTCCGGGTTCGATCCCCGGAGTGGGAACACGCACAATAAAAAAAAGTATGTCCGAAAGGACCCCGCACAAAGCTTATGGGAAATAGCTTTCGGCTAATCTTTCTGAATTATTAGTATTTTTTAGATCTTGACGTCCTGATTAAAAGTGTCTTTGGCCGTAATCCAGTCCTATGACTAGTTTTTGAGTTATGGCCTTTTAAAGTTGGCAACTTCTTATTTTAAGATTTTCTGCATTGCCTGAAGTTTTCACTTGTTTCTTAAAACTATATATCAACCTTTTTATTTATTTTTATACGTGGAAAAGTAGGCCTTAAGTTTTCTTTCACTTATATAGAAATAAAATATGTACACAATGTTGAATAATTTATAGGCGGATTAAATAAATAATAATATTAAAAAATTATGAAAATCCAAAAAAAAAAAAATTTACTCTTTTTTTGAACTTTGAAAACAAACGGCTAGATTTTGTTAATATTTTAATATGTTGTAGTACCAAGCTATGGATGAAAAAAATGGGTATATGTTGACGTAGAATATATTGCCGGGTATTTTATTTTTCAAAGAAAAAATTGAAAATTCACCTGAAAACGTGTAATAAACGACTTTTAATTGATTCATTTAATTATGCCAGTATATAACAATTCTTTTTTACAATAATAATTCTCTATCATATTATTATCTTAGATATACAGGGTGAACCAGTTACAATGATTTACACAAGTGAAAACTCTTAAAAATAGGAAAATTAAAAAATATATTGTTAAATTATAAAATATTTTTTTCGTAAAATACCTTGGCTCCTGTACATGATACGTTTAGATTAGCAATAACAAAATGTTTTTTTTTCATAAATTATATATTGTTCTAAAGTTAAATATTGTATGTTAATAAGTGTTTTTATTTTTGCTTTAATTTTATGAATTATATACAGTGTGTCCACGGATTGACTATCGAAGAGGAAAACTTTATTATTTGTGGGGGTTTATGAAAAAAAGTTATTTTTCATAAAAACTCCTGCTTGTTCTCGAACGACCAAAGAGCATATTATTTTTTCAAATTTATATACCAGGTGTTCAGAATTTAGAAAAATATAAAAAAAAGCTAAGAACAAAGTACTCTCGCTTTCTTCGCACACGCACCGCTCCCAGAGCGCCTTAAAGGATTTTTCCTACAGTGCAGGTGTTTTATTATAAAAAAAACATTTTGTTACGGCTCTAAAATAATCTAAACGTATCATGTACAAGAGCCAAGGTATTTTACAAAAAATATTTTATAATTTAATAATATTTTTTTGGTCATTTGATTAAAAAAAACATTTTTTTTACTTGTGTAAATCATTGTAACTGGATCACCCTGTATATCTAAGATAAGAAGATGTCAGAGAATAAGTATTGTAAAAAAGAATTGTTATAGATTAGCATAATAATTAAATGAATCAATTAAAAGTCGTCTATTACGTTTTCAGGTGAATTTAAAATTTTTTTTTGAATAAAATACCCGGTAATATATTCTACGTCAACATATACCCATTTTTTTCATCGATAGCTTGGTACTACAACATATTAAAATATGAACAAAATCAAGCCGTTTGTTTTTAAAATTCACCAAAAAACGAGTAAGTAAAATTTTTTTTTGGATTTTTATAATTTTTTAATATTATTATTTATTTAATTTGCCAATAAATTTTTCAACATCCTGTAGATATTTTATTTCTATATAAGTGAAAGAAAATTTAAGGCCTACTTTTCCACCAATAAAAATAAATAAAAAAGTTGATAGTTTTTAAGAAACAAGTGAAAACTCCAGACAATGCATAAAATCTCAAAGTAAGAAGTTGCCAACTTCAAAAGGTCATAACTCAAAAACTAGTCATAGGATTGGATTACGGCCATGGACACTTTTAATCAGGATCTCAAGATCTAGAAAATACTAAAAATTCAGAAAAATTGGCCGAAAGCCATTTCCCATAAGCTTTGTGAGGGGGCCTTTAGTAGGTTTAAGAATGCTGGGAAGAGCGTAAAATGTATCATCTCCCAACCCACCCCATTCACGCCGGTAGCCAGACCGGATGAGATCGGACATCTCGTGGGGTGCGAAAGAAGATACACACTCCCCATGCAATCGGTAGGTCATGTAATGGCAAGAAACCGAGGATTGATAGCCCTTGGGGGGTGTAGCATGACTGAGGATCGTGGTTCGGAACCCACGTTAAGCTATATGCCCCCTCGGGAATGGCCCTGGCAGCGAACGAAGAGGAAAAAAGCATAATTCGAAAGAAGGGCAAGAAATGAGAAGTATTGTATTAAAAATATTTTTTTAACTTTTCTCTAAATTTATAAAGAAAAAAGGATTTTAATATGTACTGTTATTCTTTCAGAACTACAACTATATTTGCATTGACATTCTGATAAAGTTATTTATCAGGAAAATGATTTAATTGCAAAAGGATCAAATTAACACAAAAGCGTGTATGGTATATAAAAATATTGCCCCGGTGAAAACACAACTGGGAGACAAGATCTAAATAATTCGCTGGACTTAATTTAAAACTCTTTAGTGAATACGGGGGTTAGAATTTAACATTGCATTAAAGTGCAAAGCAATTTTTTTGTAACTTGGCTTTTATGTTAGGTATATTTTTTGAAACCGATTTCACAATAAACTTTTTCCTAAAAATCCAGCTTGATGCTTTAATTTAAATATACAATTATTTATTTAAAGGTTTTTTTAATATACAGGGTGGTCTGTATAATGAATACGCCGTAGAGTAACCACCGATTTTACACATGAAAATAAAAGGTTTGAGCTAAGCATGTTTTAGTAAAACACTGGTGGTTAAAGAGCTGCAGGGTTTTCAAGTTTAATTTCTAAATTAATTTTTTTTATAGCTCAAGCTGTTTTTGATATAAATATAAAAATTTGTAATTAAGGGTTTTTGAGGGAGAGTAACATGAATCTATTCCTGTTTTTTTAAAATAACTTGAAAAGAGCGCTAATCCTACACGTCCACTGCATTACGCCCAAAAAATTTTGCCGGTAACTTTATTGGGATTTTGATGAAAATTTATAATAGAATTATCATTTCTAAAGAGAAAAGATATGAATTTATATTTGATTAAAACAATCAGTTTTGAGATATTTTCATTTTTAAACATCATTGCCTGAAAGTTTTTATTTTCAACAAAAACAATTATTCAGCTTTGACAAAAAATAAAATAGGAAACAATGTAAAAAAAATTATGAATTAAAATTATTTCAACAAATGTGTAATATGCCATTAAATCTTTTATCAAATAGCGCCCTACTTTAAAATTTTTTCTTTATTTTTAATTACATTTGCTGCGTCCTGAATCCTTTGCAATAGTTGGTCGCGTGTCTGGACTGGATCTCTATACCATAAATATTTGATATAACCCCAGAAGAAAGAATCTAAAGGTTTAGGGTCTGGGCTACGGGGTGCATGGATATGGAAAATTGCTTTTCATGGCCAAACCATCTATTAGTAAAACGCTGGTTAAGACAATACGAACGTGGAAATATGCCTTTAAATTTAATACAATATGTTATGTGGTTTATGCACGATGGTGCTCAGTCTGATTTTCCACTTACAGTTCGCAATTATCTTAACCAGTGATTTCCTAATAAATGGTTTGGCCGTGGCAGCAATTTTCCATGGCTACCCTTCAGCTCAGATCTTAACACATTAGATTTTTTCGTTTGTTGTTATATCTTTAGTATATAAAGTAGAGATCCAGATACGCGACCAGCTATTGCAAAGGATTCAGGAAGCAGCCAACGTTATTCAAAATAAAGAAAGTAAAAGGTGCTATTTGGTAAATGGTTTAGGGAGATGCATAAAGGTCATTTTTCACATTATTTATTGAAATGATTTTAATTCATAATTTTTATAACATTTTTATCTGATTTTTTGTCGAAACAATAAAATTTTTGTTAAAAATAAAAACTTCCATGCAATGTTGTTTAAAAATGTAAATATCTCGCGAACAGATTATTTAAATAAAATAAATGAAGTATATTTTTTCTTTAGAAATAATCATTCTACCGGGTATCCACGGAAGGTGATGGCTCGCCCCTATAACTTTTTTGTTTTTAAATATAGTGATATGAAAATTGGAGGATTTATATATGACGTAAAATTGCATTTTTTGACAAGTGATTTAACTTTATGAAACTTCCGGTTTAACCGAAAGTGACTTTTTATTTTTAAATGGGATACCTGGTATATTTTTCCCTTTTTTTAAACTTTATATGACGTTCTAAATACAACCATGTGTCACTTTTTGTCACCAAAATTTAATTTTTTTTAATATATCTTTTTATCTAGAGGACTATGAATACGTTTAAATCACTTATTTCAGTCCATAAATCTTGGGAAAAATACAACTTGACTGTTTTTGGTCAAAATCTATCTACTGTGTGAAATTTAAAATTTAAACTTGTTTTACTCATTATTTTTAAATGGCAACATGGTGGCTCGTCAGATTAGAAACAAAGAGCACTTTGTTACGATAAATTTGATACTACACACTATTAGGTTTTAACCGTTTTAACCAAATTTCCATTAAAACACTTTTAAAATGTAACGTAAGTACTTTCCTAAAATAAAACATCTTTTTTGAATAAAATACGCTTTAAATGCATCGAGTGTGACTAAGACAACTACTCGATGCATTTAAAGCATATTTTATTCAAAAAAGATGTTTTATTTTAGGGACGTTCTAACGTTACATTTTTAAAGTTTTTTAATGAAAATTTGGTTATAATAAGTTATAGATATCATTTTTACGTGATATACTGTGTGATTAAGAAGTTTTGTTTTTATTTTTCAGTTAATTCAGTAGTGCACGTACCTAGGTACTTAGTTGTGTGTTTCAAAAATACACCCAATGAATGGCATAGTTTGTAATTTGTTGGAAACTCCACTCAGTCGTTGGACAGATAAGGATAAGAGAGACGTTTTGTTACACCGATTTTTAGTCAATGTTTGTTTAAGTACCCGCACTTTAAAAGGCTATAATTCAAAAACTAATTATATTGGATTACTTACGGCCATGGAAACTTTTAATTGGGACATTAAGATCTACAAAATACAAAAATTTAGAAAAATTATTGTTAGGGGTCTTTGACCCCTCATAAAAAATAACATAAAGGGTTTGACATATTAGATTCTTATTCTAAAAATCCGCCCAAACTTTTTTTTTAAATGGTATGTATTGTGCTTGTTGTGTTGCAAAAGTAAATAGCGGGTCTTTTTCCCTTTTTATGCCCTCACAATTCATACCCTTACATTAAAAAAAAAAGTTTGGTGGTTTCTACCCCCAAAAGAGGGGTAAATTTCATGATGACACAAAAAGAGTAGGCCAAACTAAAAGTAAACGTAGCCGTAGTTCTGTATTTTTTTAGCAAATAAAGGGGCTTCTTAATAATGAATGTATTTCAGTTAGAAATGTCACCCTGTATAATGGGAACTGGCCACGCGCTGGCGCTGGAGAGATTATTTTAATGATTCAGCGCGCGTTTCAGCTTGATTACGTAAGTTTCGTATAACACGATAAAATAAAAAAACATTTTGTATAGTTAGAAACATGCAAGGTACGCCAAAAAGCCCTTATTCCAGAAAACCTAGTTACTACATCAATTTTAGTTGATTTTAAAACAAAAAGTGCAACTTACCTTTCTCGGGAACGGGGCATGCTGTATATTAGGATGCACTTCGAACGCGGTTGTTCAAAATACCCGGTGGTACCGATCTAAAGCTCTTTAAGGGATGGACGTACGATAAACTATCCCCGGGGATAATTTCCATCGCCAATTCGCGCGCGGAAAAGCTTTTATTTTAATTTATCACCAGGCTCGAATGAACAAGTTTACTTTTTTTAGTTTTTTTTGTATAATTCTTTTGTTTCTTTTAAAACGTGAACTATAAAAATCAAAGCAAAAAATTGTCTCTTCTTCACTTTTTTTTTGGCGTCGGCTGCAGTTAGGGCCATTCGCCATAAAAAATTGTTTTCCTATGGTTTCAAATATTAGAGAGCTACTGTGCATAGAAACTCAAGGAAAAAACATAGTAATTAAAGTAGGTACTTAGCTATGAGAAAATTTCGGAAATAATTTTTAAGTTTCGCCATTTTCCGGTAAGAGGGAACAATTGAAAATAAGTTAAATTCAAAATTTCCACATTAAGGTAGACCTTTGGTAACATCATCAGAAAGCGCAAGAGTACATCCAGGCCACGCGGTTGTTATGGAACTTAAACCGACCAATTAAAGGTGCTTTACATCAGGCGCGTGAGCGAGCTCTTGTTGTTTGAAGTCGCAGGGTGAGTTGCTTCTCTAACAGCATTCTAAAATTGTTGTGTTAGGGCCGAAATTATTTCTTTTTTAATTGGATTTTAATAATGGAAAATGACCAGTAGAACTAGCCACTAGTATGGAAACAATGATGTCAAGAATTGACACCTGCAGCATTTCCTTCGGCAATGGCCACATTTGGTCTTGGTGAGAAATTTCCATGTATCATAAATTCACCTAATTATTTTAGTTTACCATTCTTGTAAAGTTGTTAATATTTTTTCCTGTAGGACTTATATTAGGGAATGCCGACATTATAAAAACATTTGAATTCAAATTACTATATTACCACGGGCTGGATGTACTCTTGCGTCTCCGTCTATGACTATTAGCGATTTCGGTTTACAGCTCTCGGGCACTCTGAGAGTGCTCTCCCCGAGATTTGCGTGTTCGATTATCGAAATCGAGATATCTCACTATATGGCTATGACAGATCTCGGGCAGATCTATGACGTCACAGAGCGCTCTCAGAGTGCCCGAGATCTGTAAACCGATATCGCTATAAGACTAGACAAGGTAAATCTAAGGTATATGAGCACTTGGATTATTGAGATAGTCGATGACTTGGATAAACCCAAGGTTCTTATCTATCTAAGAACCTTGGGATAAACATAAACCAAAAGGAATACGTATTTTCGCTCTTCAAGCCCCAGTTCACATGGGGCGCAAACGGCGTAAATATGACTGCGAAAATAAAACGTGATTGGTCAAAAGTCTGACAGATTGTCAATCAGCTGACTTGTTATGTATTCCCTTTTGCCTGTTAAAGTTCCGTTCATCGGTGCGATTTTGGAAAAACGAAAAAGAACGATTTTGATATCTATTTTTGATCTCTGTTGGGCTCGCTTAAAACGACGATACAACTTTACTGCTCTGGTAGTTAATTTGTATTGAAATTGAAAATTGTATGTCAAATTGAGCCAAAAAATTTTCCGATACAACTACGTAAAACATCAGAAACTTATTATTTATTTTATTTTTAAAGGTGACATGTGATTCTTTTTTATTACTAGTGTAATAAGCTTATAAAAAAGAACAAATAAATCGTAACTTACAATGGGAGAGGTCGGAAAGAAAGCTGAAGAAGCGAAAAACTTTATTTCAAGATTTTTAGGGGATGTTAGTAAAACTTCAGCCACCAAGCAAATAGTTTTAGGTGCAGGATCAGGATGGTAAGTTTTTTAAAATTATTACCTTATTACTTGATTGAAGATAGAAGGATCTGTATATCTATCTGTAATATTTGTTATTACCGGGTTTAATACATTAAAAATTATTTTAAAGAAAATACAAATTTGCAAGTGGTATTCACTTAATACAAACTTATACATAAATTGCAAAGTACCTATACCTATACTATAGGTCCAAAATTACTATCAGTGACTCATCACTTTCATATGGAGATCAGTAGATTATATGAGGTCGGAGGAAAAAAAAACATGAAAATAAATATTCCACTCTACTAGAATTTTAATTATACGCTATAATTGTTTTATCTAACTTCGTACAATCCGCTGCACTCTATATGAAACTGATGAATTACTGATAGTAATCTTAGACATAATCAAAAAGTAGGTTGGGGGACTTTAGTTTGAGGTGCAGTTAAAAAAATCCCACCTACCTACTTTGTAGTCTAAGCAATATTACTGTAAAGAAGCTGCTTAGTAAGTTTTTAGACTGTAAATTAAGTATATAGAACTTTTTTTTGAGCACTTACCTATTTATACTTTTTTTAGGGCAACTGGTTTTATTGCAATGCGTGTAGGCAAAACAGCAGCCCTAGCAGTGGGTGGTGGCATAATTTTACTGCAAATTGCAAATGAAAAGGGCTACATCAACATTAACTGGGACAAGGTTAATAGAAAGTTAGATAAGGTAGCTGACAAAGTGGAGGAGCAGGTATCTGGGCAAGGACCATCATGGATGGATAAGGTAAGAATAATGTTTTGCTTATTTTTAGTTTTACTGAGTTAATGAAAAAAAAAAGTAACCTTATGTAAGGCTAAAATACCCCTTACACTTACTAAGTCGTATATACCAGTGAAGGAAGACTTAAAGTGCCTCATTTTCCTTTCATTTACATTCCTACTTCACTTCAAGCACGGACTACTTCTTCAAGTCATGCATTTAGTTCGTGCACACTATTATTTACTAAGGTTACATCCACTTAACAACAGATACTTCTTATATCCTGTGAAGGTTTACTAAAACAACCTGAGTTCTAGTGTATGATTACAGCTTCCTCCAGTGTGGGTCGATATGCAGGATTTCAGCTTCTATCCACATAATGGTCAGCTGCACCTAGCATTTCTCCATTTAGCATAGAGAGACAGAAAAATCAGGTGCAGCTGACAATGCCTGAACACACATCCAACATATTATGTGGATAAAAGCTGAAATCCTGCATAAAGAACTACACTAGAGGAAGTTCAAGGAAGCTGATACCATACACCAAAACTGAGGTTTGCCTAGACTGCCTCCATCTGTTATGCTTCAGTGCACATATGCTGGTATAAATAGAGCTGTAGTTATTTGGTATTTATCTGAAGATGACTAAAGATACTTACCAGTTGAAAAGTTGTTATATCATTTTAGAAGTTTTTATTATTTAGAGTTTGTTTTTCCACTTGAATTCTGACAATATTTTACAACAGACATTACAGGCAACTATCAATTTTATCACTCGTTTACTTACAATACAAATGGATTAAAGGCTTTATAAAACCTCAAAATTGTTTGGATAGAAAAGGGAGTATTTTAGCCTTACATAAACTTATTTTTTTTAAATTTTGAAGCAAAATAAAGGTACTTACTTGCATTTTAAATATCCTAATAATTGATTTTTGAAATTATCGTTGTTTATTTGGTAATATTTTCTTTTGGCTATAAATGACAACTTCCTTATTTTAGGTTTTGACTTTTGCACAAAAAAATACACCATTCACTTCTGGTTTTGCCGGAGGCTTTTTAATTGGTATGGCTCATTAAGGAAGAAACAGTTAAGAAGCAAATGTTACCAAATAAGCATAGATACTTTTAATTTATTGTTGAGTTTGTGAAATTTATTTATATCTGTACTATTTTTTATTGGATAACTAGTTTGTTTAAAGAATATACTTACTTGCATCTTGTTATTCTCTATTTACCCCATAAAAGACAGATATATATTCGACATGCACTAGTTTTTACCAATAAAAAATGCCAATAATGTTTCGTCTCTATTTGATATAAGTACTTAAATAAGTTCTTTCTCTTTCGTATTATAAGTTTGACCTTAATAAATGTTTTGATAAATAATTAAATGTGTTCTATATTACCATATCATTTTACACCTATAAGTCCTTTGTACCGGGTGGTCAACTAAGAATGACCGCCGGCCATATCTCAGAAACTAGTAATCATACAGCATCTGGGTACATTTTTTTATAACAAAAGTGCCCAAGAGAAAATGCTGGAAATTATTTTTAAGTTCCACATTTAGCCGCAAGAGGGCGTAATTGAAAAGTAAATTTTAAAATTTTACATATCTCTGAAAATTCCACATTAAGGTATACCTATCTTTGATAACACCATTAAAAAGCTTGGACAATTATGCATCATTTTGGTCTTATGCTCATTGGCGTACCGACTTTAATAAGAGGGGGGGGGGGAAGCTGTTGAAAGTGTAATCAGTTAAATCGCTGTAACTTATAAACGACTTATCCGATTTTAGCAAACTGAAGACTGTTTGGAAGAGAAATGTATGCACTTTCACCAATCGTATTTAGTTGTCCATAATAGTTCTCAAAAGATATGCTAGAGGGCGCAATTTGCAATAACACATTTTTTGATTTTACTCCGAAAATATAAATCATACGGTATAATTATGATGCCATAATCGAAAAGTAGATGAAATTTGCTAGAAAAAATATTAAAACCGCAAATCGCCAATAGAATAATTTTTAAAACTAAGCGATTATATATTTTTTAGAAAAAAAGTGGTACGCCACTGATATTTTTCCATGTGGATATTATATCTGATTAGCCTGGTCAATTCTGCATAAAAATGGTTTCTGGCGTTTTTCTCCTCAGGCACACCGTTCTTAATTAAAATAATTAAATTAAATTAGCTTCATGCATGCCTATTAAGTGAAGGTGGTCATTTCCACCAATTTTTATAAAACAAAATTTTGCATTATCAATGTTAATAATAATAGTAGAGCTTGTATTTGTACTACATACAATTCATCTCACAGTCTCTGCATACATACATTGTTTTACAGTTAACAAATTGAAGGATAGGTTTTTACTTTACAGGTGCTTTACATCCTCAACAATAACATGTATTAGCCTGCCCCCCCCCCTCATTTTAATTATGGCCCATAAATGAACAAACTGGCAACCTACGAATAACAATATTCTTGCAAAAAATTTAATAGAGACTAGAACCTATACTATGACTCACACCGTGACGTAATAAAACATTAAAAAATAATTAAAGGTTATTCGCCTGACATCTGCAATAGTGTTGGGAAATAGACGCGAGTGTATTTCGCAACCAAAGTAAGCTGACTTTATAAATTTTATAATTTACTGGCATGCCAGGCAGATGACACTTATTTCGCCTATACCTAACCTTTTTTAAAATGTTGATCTTCTAAAAAACAAAAATTAAATTAATTTCCTAAAAAATAAAATGTTTCTTTCAATTATACTCAAATTTTGAATCCGCCCCACGGTCATACAATTTTTGCTAATTTCGCCCGCGGCGCTATTTTAATTGTAGCTTCCAACACTGATTTTTCCTCCTCCTCCCCCAAACCTATTTTGTAGCAGCGCTGTTTTTTACGTAATAGAAAAAATCGCAATACGAACACCCTGTATTCTTTAATACCTTTTTTTACAGGCTGAGAGATTTGTCGACAGAAAAGTCAATCTTGCTGAAGATAAGTTGAAGAAAGGGCAAGGTAAAGCAAAGAAATGGTATTCAAAAGTTGTTGGTGACGAGTGCAAACTTCAGGAAATGCACATTTTCATCGTATCTTTTATAGCTGGTATAGCAATTGGTGTAGGATCCGCATAAAGTGTAAACATAAGGATGGATCAAAGGTCACTTAAATTTTAGTGTTTAATATATCTACATACATATATTCAGGGATTTAGTAATTTGTGCCTCATTATTAGAATTTCCGGTTGGGCAAACTATGAGAGGGTTTCAGGATTTCAAAGTTAGACTTTTTATTTTTAATATTTTATAACAACCGATATTTTGATTTTCTTAAGATTTTCCAGTTTCAATTTACTGATTTCGGGACACCTTGCAATTGTATTACTAGTGCTGTAAAGTTGTGCAACTATAAAAAATTTGCAGGAATAAGATAAAAAAAATAGGATTTGAATAGCGAATATATTGACCTCTGCAAATCGGTAATTCCTGACTTCTCTGTCAAAAACCTAATGATCCAAAATAATCTCGAACCTTTATAAACATTTTTTAAACCCATTTTTCGTTTAATTTTATGGTTACTTAATAATAATTAGTAGCCTGTTGTTGGGTTGCATAAATATTTTTAACTAACCAGCAAGTTTGACTGTGACATAAATGACATTGACAGGCATTATTTGCTTACAATCTAAGGTGCCTGATTCGTAAATTAAAAATAAAGGTAACCGGTCCAGAATGATTGTGAGGAAATTATTTCTGCCAATGTCATGTACATATGTCACAAGTCAAACTTGCTGGTTAGTTAATTGCGGTTAAAAATCTGTATACAACCCGACATTATAGTAATAGTAACCTAATAATTCTTGGTCCATCCTGGGCAATAATAGAAACCTTAAGGGTTTATGTATAGTCTTACAATAAATTTGTTATTATTACATGAGCTTATATGCTTTTAGTCAGTATTCTTTGAGTTGTGTTTTCTCAGTTTAGAAATCTCGATACACCTACCAACATTTGATATTGTTAGAATTAGGATATACTGTGTATTTATGTACCATTATAAGTACTTAAACTTTCGAATAAAATTTAAAAAAAAACATTATTTGTTTTTTCATAATAATAATATCTTTTATATAAAACCCACACTATAATGAGCTTATTACGTAACCCATTTTAACCTGATTGAGTTACGTAATAAGTTGTATTATCGTACGTGTTGTAATGATCTCATTACAGCACTAGTGATATAATAAACTAGTCATGTAGTAATAAACTTATTACGTAACTCATTGTAATTTAAAAAACAGCAATTTTTTACAATTTATTTATTGAAAAAAATGCTTATTTATAAATATCAAAAGTAAAATTATTATCTGATGCTGATGACAGCACTTGGTCTGTGTTTTGAACGTTTTGGAAAACTAAAAATCTGGGTCTTGGATAAAATTTTGTATATCACACGTACGGTAAGGTTCATTACAGCCCTCGTGTGGTTACCACGACTCTGTCTATGACCTCATCGTGGCAATATTCCCCACTTGTTACTGTAATGAAATAAGTAGTTAATATACCTATAAAGTGTCTAAATATTCCAATCCATGGATCGGAATCCCCCTACTCCACCCCACTACAATCTCCCTACTCTTATCCCCTCTCTTTCTCCCACTCTTATCCCCTCTGTCTTAAACAATATTTAATTATTAAAAACTTTTTAATTCCGTCGTCATTTTCCGATTATTTATTAAATTTTCTGAGTTATCTATTAACACTAGTTTTAGAGTGTGATATGAAACATATTGTGCCTCCATGACGGCGACGATGCCTTATTGTTAGCTATATTCAAGGAAGCCTATAATTTTTTCCATTTCCTCATAAAAGGATAAGCAAAACACGATTCCATTATTTTATAGTTTTATTACTAGTATAGATAGAGGTACACATAAATACTACATATGTGTATGTACATACCCTTTGATTACGGACTTATAGCCCATTTATTTACAGTAACAGTACTGTACATTATTATATTATACAGGTCTGGCAACGGGCAGAAAAGAGAACAATATACCCGCTATAAATTAAATAAAGAGAAAAATGCTAGGTGAGGTACCTGCTCATCGACGGCTACTTATTAAGTAGGTTTTATCTTTGTTTAATTTATAACTGGTATATTACGATCTCTCTTCTGTCAGTTAGGTGCCTGATTTTAAAAGTATTTAGCCAGACCTGTATTATTAATGCTGCCACAGTTGACGCCCATTTGTATTATACGTGTGAACAGCATATTTGATTTAATTGGCTCAGGCGGGCGGGGGACACTGGAACATAATTAATATTTAGAAAGAAAAACTTAGCGGCAAGCGGACAGAGTAGTGTGTCTATCTTTTGCATTAAAGTACACAGGGATGCTAAAGAAAATGGGTTCCCTGGGGCACAGGTAAACAATGACACGCTGTTTCGTCCTTGTTGGGACTCATCAGAAGCCATAACCTGTAAGCAATTCCCAATACAGCGAAAATATGTTTTCAAGCTACTTTTACGAATAAAAATATGATGAAAATCTAGTATCGCCATCTGTTGGAATCAATTCACTGCAAAAGATAGCCATCAGACGTGAAAACGTAGAACTAATTATAAACAAAACAAGTACGGTAGGCCACACGTTAGTATAGGAAACATTTTTGCGCTTTCCTACACATCTCTACGGTTTTGTAGATTCAAATCTAGATCGCGCTGCAGTCGACCACTGGTGTGCGACACTAATCCGTAAAACTACCGTGTAAGAAAATAAGCTAAGTTTTACTTTCTGTATATTTTAACGGACACTAAATTCTACTATAATTAATGTTTGTAGGATTTTTTTTGGTATTTTCCCTAAAAGAAGACACATAATATGCATGATAAGTGTGTGATTACATTAACTGAATTTGTTCATTAGGAGATTCGTTATGTTTCGGTCTCCAAAAAATATTATAATAAAAAAGGCATAAAATACTAAAAATTAATACTAGTAAGATATTGGTCATCACTAAAATTGCCTGATACGATTTACTGTCATTTTTTATTGAATAATCATTTGTTAAGGCTTGATTTTCAGACCTTGTCCCAGCAGGAATTACGTTTTTAAACATATCTACAAAATTATTTAAAGATGCATTTTGCACACTCAGAATACTTTTTACATTTTGTGATATTTTTTTTTGTTCAATCAACGAATTTTTATTATTTTCAGATAATTCGTTTAATATAACTAACAACTTTTTTATATTTGGATCGAAAAATAATGTCGTATTTCCAACATCTAACATGGTTTGATTTTTTGTTAATAATTGCGTCAAAACAAGTGAAAGGTTATGGTTTTTACTTAAATAGTCTTTAAGATCATTTTGTAGCTGAGTGTAACCTTCAAAACTTCTATTTTCAAAGCCCTGTATATGTTCCAAATATTGATAAAATTTGGTTTTTGTAAAATTTTCATTTAAATACTCGAGGAACTCATTTCTGCTATAATTGGTTATAGAACTTTTGTTCTGAAGCACAGATTGTCCGAAAAATTTTTGGAAAAACTTAAAAAAAGTGGTGTTTTTAAAGTCTTCGTCAAAAAATTTTTGCATTTCATTCTTGTTAATTCCTTGTGAGTTTATTTGATTATCTCTCACAAAAGTAATGTCTTCCTCTTTAAGATAATCTTTATCCTGACAAGCAATTCCCAAAATATTGCTGGTTTCTATAGCATTTCCATTGGAAATATTTATATTTTTTGTTTTAAGTACATGAACAGTATTTGCCAATTGGGTACAATTCCACAAATCATTTCCTAAAGATATAAACTGTAAATTCCTAAAACGTCGTATTAAAACTTCAGGATCAAAATTTTTAATTGTATTATTTTGCAACTTTAAAATTTGTAGACTTTCTAAAGTTATTAAAGTGTGAAAATCGAGGATCATGTTGTTCCCTGACAGATCAAGATAATTTAAGTTGATTAAATTATTAAAAAATCCAAAAGAAATTTGACCAATGGAATTAAAAGATAAATCAAGATATATGAGATTCTTTTCGTTAATAAAAGTTTCTACAGGCATTATTTTAAGATTGTTATGTTGTAAATATAAATATTCTAGGTGACTATCGTTTTTAAATAACGAAGTAATTTCAGAAATATTATTGTAACTAAAATCCAGTATTTGGATGTTTGAATTGAAAAAATGTGCATTAATAGTTTTAAAAAAATTATGGCTTACGTTCAGAGTTGTTTGGTCAGCATCAGGAAAGGATTCATAATTCAGATTGATAAAAACCGAAGATGTAAAATCTTGAAGCAAATTTTCAGACAGATCAAGATTTTTTAAATTACCGTTGTCTTTTAGTTGAAAAAAATTAAAGTCAATTAAATTATTTTTTGACAAATTAATGGTTCTTAAACCGCTGTTATAAGAAAAAACGTTTCCTACATCTTTAAGAAGATTCTGTGATAAATTTACATGCTCTAAAGTTTGTTGATATCTAAATACGTCACTTGATATAATGGATATTTTATTGTTACTAAGATCCAATATTTTTAAATCCGACAAACCAGAAAAACTGTGTTGTGTAAGGCTTTCAATAAAATTTGAAGATAAATTTAATTTTGAAAGTGCACGAAATGAACTAAATGCACCATCGATTATTTCCTGAAGTTGATTGTTTGTAATTTCCAAGATCCGAAGATCATTAAAATTTTTAAAAAATCCTGGGATAATATGGGACGTGTTTGTTTGGTCGAAATGAAGTTCTGTAATACCAGTCCACGATTTCGAATTTGGTTCTAGCATAGGTATATTAGAATTACTAACAAATATTTTAATATCTGTAATTAAATCTGCATGATTAATTTTTTCATATGAAATTTCGTTTATATCTGTTTTTGCACATTTGAAGCTATATGATGATGATTTTTCTTTCCATTGGCATCTATAGGAAGAAGAGCAATCTTGATATCTGATTGGAATTCCTCGATTTAATATACACGTTGTCCTGTAGACATGAAACATTGTTGTTAATGTAACTATTAGAAGAAGAAATCTGCAATAGGCCATTTTTCCTAAAAAAAAACTTTTGGTAGAAACGAAAAAAATTATATGATTTAATTTTTTTCTTGAGCGAAAAAGTTTAGGCATTTTGTCGGTTGCCTTTACAAAGACAAAAATGAAATATAAATAATAATTCTTTGTTAAGCTGTATTTTATGTAAGTAGGGGCTAATGAGCAAATTGGGCAAGCTGCCTCAGTTGCGCCTATGTACACGACACGGATAAGAAGCCCGGCACTTCATTAAATTATTCGTCAAGCCGGAATAAAAGCAGAACCTGACTTGATAACCGTGGCAGTGGCTCAGAGGTGAGTTACTGGCATTCGACCGAGGCGGTCCGGGTTCGATACCCGGAGTGGGTGTACGCTTAATAAAAAAAAGTATGTCCGAAATTTAGTAGGTTTAAGAATTCAGGGAAAAGTGCAAAATGTATCATCTCCCAACCCACCCCAGTCACGCCGGTAACCAGGCCGGATGAGATCGGACATCTCGTGGGGTGCGGAAGAAGGTATACACACTCCCCAATCGGTAGGTCATGAAATGGCAAAAAACCAAGGGTTGATAGCCCTTGAGGGGGGGGGGGGGGGGGGAGGTGTGTCGCATGACTGAGGATCTTGGTTCGGAACCCACGTTAAGCTGTAGGTCCCATCGGGAATAGCCCTGTCAGCGAGCGAAGAGGTAAAAAGCCTAATTCAAAAGAAGGGCAAGAAATGACAACCTAACTTGATATCATGATCGATATCCGGCGAGAAAAAATAATAAAGCCCATCATATTTGTAAATATAATAAATAAAGCATGACTATAGGTGTTTTCTAAAAGAAAAAGTTTTTACTTACCGTCAAGCTGCGCAAAAATATTACTATTTACTTGTGCTTGAAGTAAACAAATAAAAATAATATTATACTTACAAAAACAAAAATGCAATACGGAAGTGCTAAATCAGTCAAATGATTATATTTTTAATTATCTTTTTAAACAGCATTTCTTTATCAGTTATGATGAGTCTGTAAAGTTCTCTGCAAATTGAAAACTTTTATTTTAAATTTTACCAGAACTATTTTATTTTTATAAAAAGATACTTTCAAAAAAAAAGTTATTATCTGGGTGTTTCATTAAGATTGGCTCTCTGAAACTACTGGGCATAGAATCTCAGGAAAAAAAATAGTACTTAATTAAAGTGACCATGAGAAATTCCTGAAAATAATTTTTAAGTTCCGCATTTTGCCGCAAGATGGCACAATTGAAAATTAAATATTAAAATTCTAAATTTCTCCGAAAATTGCACACACATTAAGGTAGCGATTAAAAGTGTAATCATTTAAATAGCTGCAACTTCTAAACGACTTGTCCGATTTTAGTAAATTTAAATTTGTTGGGACGAGAAACGTTTTGTCGAATCCATTGGTACACGATATAGTTCGTAATAAAGTTGCTAGAGGGCGCAATTTGTATTAATAATAGTTTTGTTTTGATTTTTGATTCTATAAAAACTTAAATCACCCTTATCAAGGTTGGTACACCAATTGCAAGTTTAGACGTTGCAGTCAATTTTTTTCTGTTAAAAGACGCAAAATACTATATTTAATAAGTATACACAGGATTGTATAAGTTTCGCCACTTTCAGGATTGAACTGTGTTTTTGACGGTCGCTACACGATCAGGGTTTTACTATGACCTGCTTGTACATACAGCTTTTATACAGTCCAAGCCATGAGCGCCCATAGAGTAAATTTTAGTGGGGCAACCTCCTATCAAAAGTGACGCCCTTGACCAGGGGGTTAATAATTTGTTCCTACAAGTGGTTTTCGTTTATTAGGCCCAGTCCAAAGGTTCGTTCAGGAGGATTGACATACTTGAACAAACAGTGTTTGTGCAGGTATGATTAAAATGCTTTAAAAGTATTTTTAATCCCTGCAGGAAAAAAAAACAACAGTAACATTGGAAATACAATATTTATTTATATTTAGAATATAATCAACATGTTTAAAATGTTAAAAATTAATGTCATACTCATATGATCAATATTGACCAGTCATATATTAGAATAAGGCCTTTTTACATTAGGTGCAATTTCGCGAAAAATTGCCTGAAAGCATGCGTTTTAACAACGTTTTTATCAGCTGATGCAAATTTTAAATGGGAAAACTTGCATTAGCTGATTAAAACGTTATCAAAGCGCATGCCTTTGCCCAAGACTCACTTTAGTCCATTGCATGGGTATACATAATAATATAAAATAGGAGACTACCTACTTTTGTCTAACTAACCTAAATAAAAGTTATGTCAAAAGGAGATTATTTCACAAAAACCCATTAACCTTTCTAATATAGATTTATTTTTACCCTATAAGCGGATTCACAAGAATAATATTTTTAAAAAAATCAATTTTAAATGCCATATTTGATAAAAACATAAAATTTTTACGCGAGCGCCGAAAAAATATATTTTTAACGTATTTCTGGCGTTTCGATCAGTAAACCGAATTTTGTGTAGAATAACTCATTTTTTAAAACTTGTTGCCAGGTGGTGAGGTAGATGCCGGTTAAGCTGTTTAATGTCGGCAATCTTTTTATAAATGAATTTTCGATGATGGTCTCTTCTATATGGGGTTTGACATAATGAATCCTAGCTTTTATAGTTTGTGCACAAAAAACAGAAAAAAATTTTTATAATGGACAAACAGTATATTCACATTTTCACTTTAACCGCAGTTCTTCAAATCGAGTCCTTGGTGTATGTGATAGTTTGAACAACACGTACAATACAGATAAAATTAGAAATAAAATACTGCATAATATTAATGCTAGCAATACATTAGACACAGTCATATTTCCCTGATTTTGCAAATTTGCATTGTTTAAAGTTGTATCTGTTAATGCTTGTTGTTCAAAGTAAGCATAGACAGAATTAAAACTTTTTAGAAATTTAATTGACGTTGCATTTTGGATCACCAATATATTTTTTAAATTTTCAGAAATTTCGCGTTGAACATCATTGATTTTGTATTGACTTTTCAAAACTGCTTCTATTTTTTGAGAATTATTAAAGAATATATCATTATTTTGTTTTGTCAAATTTTCTGCCAACTGAATTAGAATATGAGTCATGTTGTTGTAAGTGTCAGAATTTTTATTCTCAACGGTTTTAAAATTTTCTAAATACTTGTAAAAATGTGTTTGATTAAAGCTTTGATCAAGATATTTAATTAGAGAATTCTTACTAACGTCATTATTGGCCCCATTCTCTAAATCCGGATGTGAAAAGTTTTGGAAAAACTTATAAAATGTAGTATTCTTAAAATTTTCTTCAAACAATTTTGATATAACATTATTATCGTTATATTTATTAATGTTAGCTTTGGCTGAGTGAAAAGGGTTAACTCTGTTAAAACTAATACCTATCCTCTTCTTGTAAGTTTTTTTTGTTTTCACATGAAATTCCATAAATGTTACTGGTTTGTGTATTAATTCCTTTAGATATATTAACTTTATTTGCTTCAAGTAAATCAATAGTATTGGCCAAATCACCGCAATTCAATAAATTTCCCCCCATAGATACAAATGATAAATGTTTAAAACGAGTAACTAAAATGTATGGATCAAAGTTTAGAATGGTATTATTTTGAAATTTTAAAACTTGCAACGACTTTAATGTTGCCAACGTATGGAAATCCAAAATCATATTGTTGTTTGACAGATCTAGATAAATCAAATCTTGCAAATTATTGAAAAGTCCAAATGGTATTTCACTAATGATATTAAAAGATAAATCCAGATATTTAAGTTTTTTTACATGTATAAAACTTTCCGTGGAGGTTGCAGTAAGATTGTTATGGCCTAAATAAAGATATTCCAGAGCAGACGCATTTTGAAATAAATTTGTTGATATTTTTGAAATATTATTGTAACTTAGATCAAGCAACTGAATATTTGAATTGCCAAAATCTTCGTCGATATTTTTTAAATTATTATGGCTTAAATTTAATTTGGCAACTGTGCCAGTTCCGCCAAATGATAGTTCAATCGAATATATAAAATTAGTTATGTTTTCGATTAGATTATTAGAAAGATCAAGTTCTTGCAAATCATTCCCATTATTAAAATAAGTGAGTTGATTATTAGATAAGTTAATTGTTTTCAATGAAGTAAGGTCTAAAAATGCAAAATCGACAATTTTAAGTAGATTTTGTGAAAAATTAACATGTTGTAATTTGGGTTGATATTTAAATACGGCATGTGGAAGCATGGATATTTTGTTATTACTCAGATCTAATACGGTTAGTTGCAATAAACCTGAAAAACTATGCTGAGTAAGATGTTCAATAGCATTTGAGGATAAATTAAGTTTAACAAGTAACTCCAGGGAACTGAAAGTACCATCTAATATTTGTTCAAGGCGGTTTTCTGTAATCTTCAGTTCTTTTAGGCTTTCAAATTTGGAGAAAAATCCTGGAACTATTTTAGAAGTACCCGTATTTTCCAAGTGGAAATCTGTAATTAGTTCCCGGGAAAATTAATCATTGGGTTCTAGAAAAACTATAGCCGAATCTCTAATGAATAACCTGATTTTAAAATTTGGGTTGTCAGTTGGAACTTGAATTGCTTCGTTAATCTCATATATTGTATATATATGGCTACACTTATATGTTTTTGTACCGCTGCCTGTTATTCTGTACTTCATTTCACACATATCATACTCATCAGTACATTCTTGGTCTTCGTATTCTTCTTCCTGGAGTGATCCTGTGTAAGATGTGGAACATATCGACGTAGCCATATGTGATATCGACAATATTGCTATCACGGAAATTATTTTCATTGTAATCTAAAACAAAAACTGATTTTATGTAAAAACGTCCCTTGGATATCCCATCGTCGCACATATAGGATCATCTCAACTACAATGTACTGGGGACGTTTCCAACTACAATGTACTGGGGACGTTCCTGGGATCATTTAAATATCCTAAATACGTCAATTTTTGCACGTCCCAGTAATAGTATATATTATTCGAGATACATTTAACCTGGACCTTTTAATTAAATAAACGACTGATACACCCAAAAAAAACCCAAATCTGACTATACTATTAGAATCGGGCTAGTAAAATCAGAACAAATCTACTTAGGAAAGCTTTTAACATTAATCTTTAGTTTATCTAAGTAAGTATAATTTTAATTTTACACTCTAATATTAATACAAAAATAACTATATTCGATTAGACTACAGTCTGACAACAAAATAACACTAACCCAAAATATACGACATTACAAAAAATAAAGTAACTCTACCATATATTTAAAAACAATATATTTGTTGACGCCAACAGTAAGTTCATTTCGAATTCAACTTCGTGTGGGTTAAATAGGGAGTATGAAGGATTGAATTGACTATTTTATATTCAACTAGAGTATAGATTTTTTGGGTGTAATAGAATTTGTAACGCTTAATAATAATTAACCCGTATATATTTTCTATTGATTTGAAATATATGTAGTATTTCATGTAAATCTTACTTATCTTGAGAAAAAATAAGATGATTTAGGCAAAATTATAATACTTTATATAAATCAACTTAAAATGTAAAATAAGTTTTATTATTCTTGTTTATATCACAGCCAATCGCTTGATTTAAGAACTTTTAAAGCTGATTGTACAAATATTTTTTATTATTATATTATATCGATCGTTTTGACTTTACTATCGATAGTAAGGTACTACTCAGTTGTAAAATATTTTGAGGGTCATGAACAGTAACTTTCAGGCATGAATAGATACTTTGACGGTAGACATCCTTTTTTTTAGGAGGGCAGACATTTAATTGAGAAAAGAGGTGTTTTTCTTCTACAAGTGCCCTGTTATGGAACCAAAAACTATCGATAGTTTTGCTGTTACTATCGAACCTTACCCACCGCAACTACCAAATATTTCAGAAGAAGAATTTCCTTTCATTTCGTCAGATCCATCCCTAGACGCGTTTCGTCAGATCCATCCCTAGACGCGTTTCGCCATATCATGGCTCATCAGTAGAGCTAGGATCCGACGAAAGAAAGGAGCAACTCAAAACTGCTTATATAGTATTTGGTGGGGCACACCAGCAAGATGTTGCAACGAGCGACATCTGTGTCGCTGTTAGACACTCTGGAGCATACCAGCACCCCTAACAAAATTA
Organism: Polydrusus cervinus; assembly: GCA_935413205.1. NCBI lineage: Eukaryota > Metazoa > Arthropoda > Insecta > Coleoptera > Curculionidae > Polydrusus > Polydrusus cervinus. The sequence continues at coordinate 4,823,174 of OW284520.1, forward strand.
TAGAAATACGTAAATAGGTTAAGAGAAAATCACCTGTAAAGACATTCGTCATAATTACAGGAATCCCGCTAGGCAGCGCGAGCTGTCATCGGGTTTTCAAACCGAAAACAATAAGTACAGAAGAAAAATTTCCTTTGATTTCGTCAAATCCGTAGAGCTAGGATCCGACTGCTCATTTTTTAACAAATGTATGAAAAATAAATTTAAAACTACTTGAAAGTACCTTATACTATAACGGTTGTATTTCGTCTAACTAATAATACACTGCTAAATATTAAAATACAAATCAGATTACATAGTACGACCAAGAAGTAAAAGCTTTACTATTGGTAGCATGTCACCACCTGCAGACCTATTTCAAACTGTTGTTCTACAGGTTTGATACTAAAGCATATGCTATCAACATTCTTCTGGGGTGGTATATAGCGCAAAGCGCAATCTTTTGGTAGTCCCATACCAAAAACCAAAAATATTATTAGTTCAAAAATTATTTTTATCATAAATACTGTAAAACATAAATAGCTGTAATTTTGCATTACAAATACCACGTTAATAAAAGTTTTAAATTTAAAATATCCGTAAAGAAATATTACTTATCCATAGAAATATAGCTTAGGTATAATGAAAAAAAAAAATACAGAAAATATTATGTATTTTTTCCATAATTTTTTACAGGGATAGGGAAAGTAAAGAAAAAAAAGTATATTTAAAATTTACCTTGTTATATGTTTCCAGTTATCCCAAATATATCGTTGGTTGATCTGTATTTTTAAACTTTAAAAAGAAAAGTAACAATATGGTTGCAACGTAACGAAATCATGTGTCTTATTAAAGATATAAGATGTGTTTAGGAAGTGTTGTGCAGATTAAATAAGATACCAAAAAGGTTATCAAGCTTTAAATGCATGTGTAACGTATGCATTATGTTTATATTAGTTCGATTCCTTGTGCGACTATTAGTTAGCTCAGTTACATGTAAATTATATTTGGCCCTGTTAAGTAAAAAAAGTTATGTAAAAAATGCTTACATCATCACATTATTTGCTTTAACAAAGACAAAAAATTTGACCCGGTCATGTAATTCCGAATGCCAGTTAATTTCAGAGCATCGTGTTGAGTTTGTAAGCCTATACGGACCTTAACACGGTCAAGACCCTTCCAGACATCAGTGAAATACTCTGGATTAGAAAATTCATGCCAATAATCGTTTCGTGCAATACGGCGTATTGTAGTTCCGCCACTTCTCTTCTATTTGGGTGGCCTAGTGGTAAAACTATCCAGCCAAAACCACAGCTTAGAGAGTGCTGATTTCTTGTAGATCAAATGGAAATCCCCACAGGAACCTTTTTCACGAGCCTGGGTTTTAGTTCATATCCGGGGAGGTACAAATCATTGTAAAAAAAAATAAGGAAACAAATATAACACAAAGATACAAAAACACATCCCAGGAAAGAAAAATCCAAAGCATCATTTATTGTTCCAGTCAAAACAAAAGCAAATAACGAGCAGTTTAAAAGGGAAAAAGACAAAAAGCAGGCCCAAAGAATGGCGATCACAGCTCAATGCCAGAGGCAAGCAGGAAGTTGACTACAGTATTGACATCCTCTACTGGAGAATTTTGGAAAAGAATATTCTGGATCGAGAATGGAGGTGTTAAACCTAATCTATGGTGCAGGATACTATTGCAGTAGTAGCTGCTTATTTCTTATATTTATATCCATTATTATTAAAAACCCTCATTTACTTTACTCAACCAGAATATATATTTATTAGATTGTTAGTTGTTACAGTTTGGTATCATTAATTTCTTGTTTTGTACAGCTCTCTATTATTCTTTAACTTATCTTCTTAATTTCTTTTCATATTTCATTCTCTTGATGTTTTGTCATACTGTTATCTTTCCCTTTCTCCAGGTATTCATCTCCACGCCTGGTAAGGTAATCCATTTCGTAACAGATACAATTTCAACATCTCAGCGCCTAACCGATTTCATTTCATACAGATGGCCCTGGAATGCATTGATAATGCCAATATTCAGAAGGCGATAATATTTTCAGACTGGCTAAGCGCAATGCTTAGTATAAGCAATAAAAAGACAAAAGCAAACAAGGAGTTTCCTACATTAAAGGTCAGGGATAAACTGGTATCCCTTCCAGAATCTGGAAAGGAGGTTTCATTGGTCTGGATACCTATAAGGAAGTCAGATGTTTAAGGTTATGTTATATATTTATTGTCGTTTGTAATATTTAGTGGTAGTACATAAAATAAAGGCAAAAGAGGTTAAGCTACTAAATATTTTATGCGACTTTTTTTTATAATAAAACACCTGCACTGTAGGAAAAATCCTTTAAGGCGCTCTGGGAGCGCTGCGAGTGCGAAAAAGGCGATTAACGTTGGTCTTGAAACGTTGAAGATTGTATTCATTGGGAAACAAGACCTCAGGAAGATCATTCCACAAAGATGACGTTCTCTAGATGAAAGAATTCTTGAACAATAAAGTTCGAGGAGTACTAAGCTGAACAACATATGGATGAGCGGCAGTGGTTCGCCGTGTATTTCTGTTTTGCATTGCTCTAGGTGGAATCAAGTGGGCAATGTCAGTCGAACACCTGCCATGGAAATATCTGTAAAAGAGAACCAAATCACCAACCTTTCTTCGATGCTCCAGGCTATCGAGGGTCTTGGTCAGCTCTGGGTCGCCGATCAGACGAACGGCTCTCCTTTGAATGGAATCCAGTAGCCGAAGGGTGTGCTTGGGTGCAGAGCTAATGCAAATAAAAAGTGAAAATCATAAAATGAAGCTTTCTTTTGCAATGCGACTTGACGGAACGACGCCGATGTCATTGTTCAAGGCTACGTGACAAGAAGTCTGAACAAAACTGAGTTGTCAAAAATAAAACGACTAAAAAATTATATTAAAGTTTATTTAGTTATTGTACAATATAATATTCTATTTCTAACTAGTCTACTTATATTAGTTTACTAACGCAGCTAGAAGATTGTATAATTATTTTATTTTAACCCAATGAAAAATATCATTGAGCAGCACTGTCATTAACAATCCTTTATTTAAATGATATTTGATTGATTATAACTGATTCTTTAAAAGCAACCTTTTATGTTCTTAGAAAAACTGCACAAAGTTACACTTAGATAGTTAATGTTTACATTAACTGAACTTGCTCACCGATCTCATTATCTGTAGTTAATTTGTTGCGCCGAAGTTTCCAAAATATAATATAGTAATTAAGACTTAAAATACTACAGAAAATTAAACCTAGTAAAATATTTGTAACTACAAGATTTCTCTCATAAGATATATCTTCTATTTTGGAGGTTTTATCTATTAGAGCTTGTTGTTCAAATTGTTTTTCAGTGGATTTTGATTTGAAGCTGTTAACAATATTTAAAAGCTGATTTAAAGTTGCGTTTTGAATATCCAGTGAGTTTTTAATATTTTCGGAAACTTTATTTTGGATAACAGATAGTTCTTGAATGTTTTCATTTAGTTGTGTAAAATTATCAGGTAACTGAATTTTTAGAGATGTTAAATTATTATTAAGACTTTGCTGATTATTTTTTGTATTAGAGATATTACTATATAAACTTTTTACGCTTTCCAAGTATTTATAAAAATTTGATCTTGTAAAATTTTCATTTAGATATTGAAAAAAAGCATTTTTACTAACATCGCTATATTCTCTATCCAAATAACTGTTTTTTTGAAGTGGAAACTGTTGAGAAAAATTCAAAAAAAATTTATAAAATGTGGTATTTTTAAAATCTGTATCCAAGAATGTTTGTATGGAGAGTTCTTTATTATTGTTATTAAATTGTAAATTTTTTTGATTATTTCTTTCAAAAGTAATAACTTCTTCTTTGAGGTCTGTCATAACTTGACAAGAAATTCCAAAGATATTATTTGTACCATGGTTACTGCCTTTTGCAATACTAATATTTTGTGATTCAAACAAATCAGTGATATTTGCCAAATCACTACAATTCCACATATTGTCCCCTAAAGATACAAACGATAAATCTCTAAAGCGGTTAACTAAAACGTCCGGATCAAAATTTTTAACTTTGTTGTTATAAAACTTTAAAACTTGCAGCGATTTTAAGGTAGTCAACGTATGAAAATCTAGAAGCATGTTGTTTTCGGAGAGGTCAAGGTAAGTTAAGCTTTTTAAATTATTAAAAAGTCCAAACGGTATTTCACTAATAGCATTAGATGATAAATCAAGAACAATTAGGTGTTTTAATTGAATAAAACATTCTGGTGCAATAAATTTTAGCTGATTATGATCTAGATAGAGATATTGTAAATTGGTAGCATTTTTAAAAGTTGACGGCGATATTTCAGTAATTTCGTTGTTACTTAGATCAACAATTTCGACGTTAAAACTAAAGAATGTTTTATTAATAATTTTCATGAAATTGTGACTTATATTAAATTTGATAAAATTGCCTATGTTATCTAAAGACTGTATTTTATTTTGAGACAAAGATACATTATTAATATGTACTGCACTTAAGCCTATTACATTTTCAAGCAAATTTTCAGACAAATCGAGAGTATCCAAATTCTTTCCTTCAATATCCGAAAAATTAAAATTGGTTAGTTGATTTTTAGAAAGGTTTATAGTCTGTAATAAAACATTATATGAAAAAATGTTACCTATATGTTTTAGATGATTTTGTGATATATTTACATGTTGTAGATGCTTTTGATTTTGAAACACTTCATTTGAAATTGTAGATAAGTTATTGTTGCTAAGATCCAAAAGATTTAATTCTAACAAACTTGAAAAACTATGAGCGGCAAGACTTTCAATATAATTTGAAGATAAATTTAGTTTTAAAAGCTTCTTACAGAAGCTAAAAGTGTCACTTTTTATTTCCTTTAGTTCGCCATGTGAAATTTCTAATACTTCAAGTTCATCAAAATTATTAAAGAATTTGGGAACTATTTCATATGTTTTCGTATATTGAAAATAAAGCTCGGTAGTCCTGGGCCAATCGTACGCATTTAATTTCAATATGGGTATATTTGAATAAATGGCGTATATTATGTTGTTATATTGATCATAATTTGAAGTAAAGTGTGAAATCTCATCTATATTTGTGGTTAGGCATTTAAAGGTATATGGAACAATCCTTCTTTCATAGCGACAATAATGATCACATATAAGTATATCCCTTTCTCCTGCAGTCTCTTTTGCTAGGCATTCTTCCACGCTGATATCAAATATTGTTGATAGAATAGCTATTTGACAAAATAGTTTAAAAGAATACATCCTGCCGACCTAAAATAAGACATAGATGGTATTAGATGATAAAGCGAGGAGCAACTACGCAAAAGTTAATAAGGGCAAATGAATGATTTCTGAGATAGACATCGATTTGTCATCTAGTTGCAAGTAGGTATCTAATGTCTATGCTTTCCAAATTTAAGTTAATGCCTCCCATGCAAAATAAATGCCAAAGTCAGAGAATTCAAGCAATAGTTCATATTTCCACAATACAGCTCTTATATTAGAGCATTCAGACAAAAATGAATACAATCTATATACCGGGTGACTACAAAATCCCGCCGGGCATTTGCCGAAGCAGTTCCTGCTGGTCAGACAAAAATGAATACAATCTATATACCGGGTGACTACAAAATCATTTCACCTCGTACGCAACGGGGGACTAGCTAATGGGCATTAAGGAAATCCGTTACCTACTGAAAAAAGCAAAGGTATTCCACAGGAATATTGGCAAAGATTCCATCACGAGGCGCAGCTCAACGAAAGTTATAGAAAGTAAGTTAAAAAATTTAGATAGGCTTGTTAGCGAATTCGAAAATTTAAAAAATGTATTTAAATAGGTCGCGACACTATCGAAAATTGTAGAATTCAAGTATACAAGATTCCAAATTTGAGAAAGCACCAAATCGCTGACCTTAAATCAAGTGCCTTTAACTATCGAATATATTGATAAAAATATCGAACAACAAATTTCAGAGCATTTATTAAATCAACAAATTTCAAATCAATTAACTGATACTATGTCTCGTTTTAATTTCGAATACCTAAAGTGCGTTCCAGAGTTTAACGAAAATTCGAACGATCTGAAATAATGTACTCTTTGTGTCAAGAGATTCTGATACAGATCACAAAATCTCCGACAAATCATACTTATGATATTGAGAACACTAACCTGGAGATTGTCTCTCATTTCAATGATCTTGGTGTCATCTTTGATAGAGATCTTACATTCAATCTACATATAGACAACGTCATTTTGAAGAGTTTTAGATTGTTTGGTTTTGTGAAACAAAACACTTAACAAATTTACGATACAAAGGCACTTAACGCTCTATATGGTGGACTAGTTCGATCTCTGCTTGAATACTGTTCTCTTATATTATGATAGAGTCAGTCCCAATTATCTAAGTATCCTTGTGTTGAGTTAAGACTGAGTTTAAATAATATTTTAATTGAGTTTTTTGTATGTAGCCGACATTAAAATGTATCATTAATAGAAGTATGAAAAATATTTTATGTCAAGTAATTCCTTGGCATAACTCGAATAAATATCGCTTGCACATTTATATCTAAGGTTTTAATTCTTCATTCAAAAAGCCAACTATTGGTTTAACTGTTACTGGAACTTGTAAAATCGAGTTATATACTTAAAAAAAAATGTTATTTTGTTAAAACTATTTATTTGGGAAAAATCCTATTTGCCGATTTTTTAATCTATGGTGAGCACTTCCTGCTGGTCACAGCATAAAAAAAATTACATCAACGTTCGATTAATAATAATTAATTAAGGATTTCTTAAAATCAATACTTACAATAATGATTGTTCAATAGTGAGGTTATTTTTGTTTTGTACAGTTAGCTTATTTAAATATAACCTTTGCAAATCTAATAAAATGTATAGTGTATATTGCCATATGTTGGTATGTCTCAGACAAAACTATTAGTTCTATTTAAATTTAAAATGTTATTTTAATAATCATGGTGAAAAGGAAGTAAGTGTTCTAATCGGATGGGCTTAAATTATCAGTTCATTGCAGCATTTTACTTATCATTTCTACAACAATATATATTGTTTCATAATATCATACCCTTTTGATTAATTGAGTGTTTTTTCCTGGAAAAACAAGAAATGTCAGAAAAAATTTGAATTTCTAATTGTTACCGTACGAGCGAATAGATTATTTCACAATTTAAAGTGTTTAGCTAAGTTGTATACTGTTTACAGTGATCAGGATGGACATAATTCACAATCATGAACCAAATCAACGTTTTTTGCAGAGAAAAATTATTACCACAAGCAGCAAGCAAAGAGCCCAAAAGGATATATCGGAAAAACCTTCGAAAATTATAAAAAGCGTCCTTTCAACAAATTTACCAGAGGAATTGATTGCCACGGATATAAAACTCATACTAATGTGTATATAGTCAAATTTTTCTAAGATTTCAAGTCACTTGTCATTTATAGCATCATCTTGAGGTTTGGTAAATATTTCATGTTAATTTTGTATGAGCTCGCTACGCTCCATTAATAATAATCTGGGAACTTGACAAAGAAACCAGTATCAGCTGTTTATGTCATTTGTTGTTGTCAACTATCGCCGAGTTCTCCAAAAAATCGGACGTTATATAACAGTCGTCGTAAGCTTCTTCCAGCTCTGCCTAAAGATATTCATGAAGCACATACATACATACTGTAGTTGACACGTATTCTCCTAAAACGACAACAGTTAAAAATGTTCTAGTAACAGTTTAGTTGATATCATTGTTTTTTCTTACCAAATACATATTACTACGTTGTGTAAAATCAATGTTATATAGGTATATATATGGATGGCCCATTTTCTTTTTATACGAAGTATTTTACTCAATTATTTACCATTCATGGCCACTATATTCCTCTTTAATCAAATCTGACACACATATTTGTTGCTTAAATTTAAAATTTTGAAAGTTTTTAAACCGATGCATGGAGGCATTCATGAATTTTTAAATATCAACACATAATATCGCACTAAGAAATGTTTTGCCAACAACGAAAATAAGTCGTTGTAGATTTCACTTACATCAAGCATGGTACAGAAAAATTTAGTCATTATAGGGTTAATTCAAATACAGGGTGTCCCGTAACTTATGGGCCGTAGAGTAACTGAAGATACTTGACATCAAACTAAGCCGATTATGTCATATAAGTTTTTTCGGATTGTCACGTTTGTTTTTTTTATTAATGTAATTATTTACTATGTTTTTTTTTATGCTTTGGGATGTTTAAAGGGAAATATCTCGAAACCCGTTAAAGATATTAAGATCAATCAAGTACACATTTTTGACTCAGAAAATGCCCTTTTTAAGAAAATATAATTGAAAAACACCTAACTATCACAGGTAAGAAAAAAAATCATAGATTTATGAAGCCCAGTGTATGCAACTAGCGCCCTCTAGTTTGAAACTTAAAAATTTCTACAAATTCTTATTTTTTGCTCATAAAAACATAATATTGCCAACTTTCAATTCGATTCATTAAACCGTTTTAAAATTATGGCTTATTTTCGAGAATAAATTTTTACCTTCAACACCCTGTATCTCTAGAACGAGTAACAGTTCGAAAAAACTTATATGACATAATCGGCTTATTTTGATGTCTAGTATCTCCAGTTACTCTACGGCCCATAAGTTACGGGACACCCTGTATATAAAAACAAAAACTCTAAAGAAGGTAGCTTTATTCGCACTGTTGGGCTTCCTTATTTAAAACCATCTGAAGTTAAGGATTGTTTTATATTCGATTAAATATCATACAAACCAAATAATGAACTGTTTAGTGTTTATTTAAAGGTTGAAGACAATGACGTTTCTTGAACGGCAGTAGAGTTTTGGACTTGCATTGTCTTTATTTGTTTAGAATCACTACGTTTTAACTGATAAGCATCTCCAGTCGAATACTGAGTATTCACCTGAAGACGACTGGAGATGCTTACAAGTTGAAACGTAGTGATTCTAAACAAATAAAGACAATGCAAGTCCAAAACTCTACGGCCGTTCAATGAATTGTTTAGATACGCAGACTATTTATTACATTATTATATAGCATCGGATTCCTATTTTCCATCAAATATGTGGACACACGAATATCCAACAATAAAAGAACGCTTGCGAACCGTTTCATTTAAAATTGAATTCTTCATTTTATTTTTATCACCCTTCAATATTTATTTTCATTGAAAAGTTAAAAGAATTTCAGATCTGTGCATATTTAAATATAAAGTTTAAATATTTCAACCAGGTCTTGCACTACATCCTTTTGCGCAGCCTTGGCAAAACCTTGAAGAAAACAAACTACAACTCAAAATATAATAATCATCGTGTATTTTTACATATACCAATAAAACCAAACAATTGTTGTTAGTTGCAATCCAACTCATTTTGAACGCAATACTTTGGCGTAACTGCAGACGTTTGTATGCCTCTCTTCGACAGTCTACTGTTGTGAACTAAGAACCTGTTCGCAGCTTCAGTAGAAGTCGTGTTGGGGTTTGTCCAAAGTCGTTCTGCAGCTGCAGCAGCTCTTGGCCAGACCCGTGGCAATACATTATTGTCATCGACGAGCTCACCCCACATACAAACCTAGAAATAGAAAAAGGATTAAGATTTTTTAGTAGTTTATAAAAATAATACATGTATACAGAGTGTCCTGAAAGGTATGGTTAATAATTGTAGGCATTAGATTGGGTCGAATTATAGTTATATCCTCCTGCAGCGGGACTCTAAAGATGGGTTTCACTAAATATCTTGGTCAATTATTTCATAAGGATGATATAAGTGCGAAAACTCTCTAAACAGTATTTTTCTGCTTAATCTTGTACAATTAATACAGAAAAAGGTTCATCCTTTCTAGGTATGCCGTTTTTAACTATACCTATGGATGTGCCAATTTTCAAAAAATTGTATTCAGCAGTTTTTAATATTCCATACTTCCTTGACACTCGTTCCTTCTTCTACATACCTCTCCACCTAACACAGCTCTCTCTGTCAAAATCTTATTGTCATAGACTCGTTTCCAGTTATAGAAAGTAGTTGTTCCCCAAAATCCATGATCCAGATACCAGCTGTCCTTGGTTGATATGATAAGCTTATAACCAAGATCAATTAATTCACTGGGTAGACTGTCTGATGTTGGGACCCAAGTTTGTATCACATATCTAAAATTTTTAAACATTATACACCATCAGACGATGCTACTAGAAAAATAAAAATCCCTAATTTGTACAAAGATACAGACCCTACATAGTATACATAGGCACGTCAGAGAACTCTCTCCTAAATATAGGAAAATTTAACAACCTAAAGATTGCCAAAGACATTTTCGATTTAAAACTCAGAGATGTATTAAAAACCTCAAGCAAAGACAAGGAACGACTAGCAGTAGAAGAGCTCACCCCACCAGAAGCGGCAAATAACTTTACAAACAACAAGCAACTCAACAAAGTATCGTATCTTTATTTCCAACAATTATACTCTATTATATCTCAAAGAAAAAACTAAAACACTGGAATATATAATTAAGGAAATAACGTTTTGATCTTCTAATTCCTAAAAAGTTGTCAAAGCTTAATACATAGTTTAGATTTACCTATTCGTTGGTAAAAATGATGAAATAATATCAGGTTGTGTTAAATGACTTGTCCAGAGAATTAGGGACGCAGAATTATCTCCGTTGGCTAAATCATATGCTCTAAGAGCGTTGTTTTGAAATTCACTCCAAAGTTGTAAAAATGCCTCTTCTGATCTATTGTTTTCTAAATAGTTTAGGATTTCTTCGCTTGAGTTCCAACATGGAAAGAAAACCTAAAACCAAAAACATATTCTGAGCGTTAGCAGCAAAATTTATTTTAACAAAAAAGTTTGGCTTTAGAATAAGAGCGTGGCTAAATAAATAACAGACGAAACTGGATCACTTCGAGTTAGATATTTTGTCAAAAAACTAAAGTACAAAAACCTCATTAACTTACTACCCCATATACCACCAATAGCCCATGACTTTTATAATAATTTGCAACTAATGACCATGCTATTGATAAAGACATCACAAAAGATCAGGATGTTAAAGCTTTCAGTGTTATACATTAGTTTTTCTAGATATTTAAAGGTTGCAAATGGCAAAATGAAAAAGGTTTATTTAATATTTATTATTTATAAATGTAATTATTGATTATTATAGTAACTTAAGCCTATAATATAAAAGTCGTGTTGGACTAAACATAATAAAAGATTTAAATTATTTTAAAACATACATGCAGGTGACATGGCAGTAGACAATGCAAGTCCAAAACTTTACTGCTGTTCAGGAAACGTCATTGTCTCCAACCTTTAAACAGACAATACATTTAGGTGTTGGGAAAGTCAAAATTGACTGTATACTGATATTTTGGGTAATGAATATGTATATTCGTATTATATATCTGCAATTCCGTATCAATATAAAATGTTAGGTTAATTTTAGGAGTATTTTCTACTACAGAGAGTAAAACGACCAATTTTTACCTCATCTCCACCCATATGGAAAACATCTGATTCCGTCCATAAGTCAATAATGTCGGCATACAGACTCTGTAACACCGAATACAATGCAGGATTTGCTGGATTCATCTGACCTAGAATAGTCAATAGAGTGTGAAATGATTATTATGATTTCATTGGCTATGTTAAGTTAGTAAACTATTTAAATAAGATCTTCATGCTTTTAGCTTTTATCCCTAATAAAAATATTTTTAATTAAATCGCACGTAAAGCCCACATGGATTTGTGCTCAGATTATATGGGACTAACATACAACTCACGAAGGTTATACTATAATGATTTAAAGTTCGAAAGTTTTTCTGATGGTGCATAAAGAAAATCTACGCTGCATTAATAGAAACCAAGATACTGCGATTCGCGTACTGAAGGTCATATCAATTGGAACTTTTCTTTCAATAGTAAATTACTGACTACTTACCACATGGTGGTTGAATGCAAAGTGACCTCCATGGCTGTTGATTATGACAAACGACAAGATTTCCCAAACCCGCTTCAGAACCCCATTGCCAACCATTTCCGGCGTGGGCTGGTCCATCAATTTCCGGAATTATTCGAACTCCATGTAGTTTTCCAAAAGCGATAAGGTCTCGGATTTGAGAGGGGGTATATACTTGACTGTTGCTATATGCTCCATAACTATAGAATAAATAAATTCGGAATATGTATAAATTGATTCAAAGACCACCCAAAAACATACATAATCAGGCAGATAATTTAATAAAAAAATAAACTACTTTAATTATGCTTGTTTGGTTTGAGTTTTTGGAGATTGAAGACCAGTACCGGTAAAAATAAACTCCATTGTTAAAATGTTTTAATTAGAAGTCTACTGCTTTAAGGAGTGCTACAGCACTGTCCTATTAGTGACAATGACTTTTTATTGAAACAATTGTTGAAACAGTCGTTTCTGTAGAAATTATCTTACTGTTAGTGATAACGGGATATTTATATAGATTATAGCTACTTCTTCTTCTGCTGCATATCCATTAATGGATGTTTGCGATCACATTTGTCCATTCTTCCCTATTACGTATGGTATTCATTAGTTCTTGCATTGTCCTCAGTCCCGTCCACTGCCTGACGTTGCGGAACCATGACATCTTTTTCCTGCCAATTCCTCTCTTTCCCTCAATCTTCCCCTCAATTATCAATTGCAGGAATTGGTACCTCTCGTTACGTATTACGTGGCCGAGGTATGCTGTTTTTCGACGTTTAATGGTGTCCAATAGTTCGCGGTCTCTATTGATTATTCTCAAGACCTCATCATTGGTTCTTCTTGCAGTCCATGGTATCGTCAGTATACGCCTATAGATACACCTCTCGAATGCTTCCAGTTTGTTCATAGTGCTCACCTGCAGTGTCCATCCCTCCATACCATAAAGTAACACTGTCCAGACATAACATTTGACGAATCTAATTCTCAAGCCAAGATCGAAATCAGTATTGGTGAGAACTTTTTTGAATTTCATGAACGCACTGCGGGCATTCTCGATCCGGCATCTGATTTCTGTGTCTGATTCCCAGTTTTCACACAGCCACGTTCCTAGATATTTAAATTTATTTAATCGTTCTATTGGTTGATTGTCATATGTTAGGCTTGAGTTTTGATATTCTTGTCGCTTTCGAGCAATTATCATGAATTTAGTCTTCTTGGTGTTGATATTGAGACCCATGTACTGCATTCACCGACAATCTCAAGCATATCTCGTAAATCTTCCATGTTATTTGCAATCAGAACTGCATCGTCCGCATAACGAATATTGTTGACCCATACACCATTTACCTTAACGCCCATGTTGCGTTCTTCTAGGGCTTCCTGAAAGATGGCTTCAGAATATAAATTGAAGAGAAGTGGGGAGAGAACACACCCCTGTCTTACCCCTCTACAAATTGGTCTTGTTTCTGTGCGATCGTTACCAACTCTGACGTCAGCCAGAGGTTCCAGTATAGGCTTTGAATGCAACGGATGTCTTTTTGGTCTATGTCCAATCTATTTAGGATTTGTATCAGTTTATGATGCTGGACTCTGTCGAACGCCTTTTCATAGTCGATGAAACACAGCATTATGTCCTTTCTCTGATCGTAGCAGTTCTGCTGCTGCTATATAGCTACAATGAAATTTTATAGCAGGAAACTTAACATGGGTAAATTATTAGAATACAAATAAAATGTATCCTTTTAAAAATATTTGTCGCTCTTCTCAATAGACAATTAGATCTTATAGCAACCTTAGGGTTTAGACAAAACAACAACGTTTCTATTTATAGAATATCCCATATAATTGGGGCATACCTTGACATATTGGGAAGCCGTGATGATACAAATGGGAAACTTTGAGTGTCACTTATGTGCCAGTGTAACACATTTAACTTTGACATAGCCATGGCAACAATGTTCTTTTTAATAACATCTATGGATAAGTAATTTCTTGCAGAGTCCAAAAGCAACCTAAAATTTAAAAAATATGGAGGTCAACTCCCAGGAGTAAATATTTTCTCTCTTAATGTTTTAAAAATTTAAGGTAATTTTATCATATTCTTATGGAAGATGGCCCAGTTATAAGATATCAATTTTTTTCACAGATAAATTGTATGGAAAGTAAAATTTTGGGAAAAAATTAATCTCCATACCCACGATGCCTATAAAATGGTTTATCATATATTTGAACTCCTTTCAGGGTCAGATAACATGTCTCATCATATTGCTCATAAAGTTCAATCATTTGAAGTAAAGTTTCGATTCCATCACGTACCCCAAATACAGTCATGGCATGTATATCTATAGTTACCGTCTTTGCAGTATCTAAAATAAGAAAGAAAATGCAGTAAAATAGTAGCTTCAGTGAACAGCTACTGAAAGTGAAAATATTATTTTGTATCAAAATTAGATCTTATAGCAGACCAATTCTGTTTTAGCGGTCTTTATATATATATGTTATATAAACCTTTAGTTTAATTTAGATATTTTAGTTGTTCTTTATGGGTTAGGAACCAGTTTTAAAAGAACTTAGCGGTAGTAGTAGAGGGAAGAGGAGATACCTGATCACAAGGGATATATGATCACAGGCAACCTCAATCGAATAATTAAGCATGGCTTACATTTCCTCAGATCATCGGATAAAATATAGAATATACTTAACTCTATTAAACAACTTACCATCAGTTGTTACTTGAAGATCATACTCTTCACTGGTATTCCAATTGATCTTCAATGTAGATCTGTCAGAATTAAGGTTGATAAATACCTGATAAACATTCTCTTTGCAGTCCTGTTGATTATTTAAATTAATAACATCTTTAAAATATGTCGATATACTTTGTAGAAATGTAGTTGAACTAGGGTTTGGAGCTGAGAAATTAAAAACTGCATTTCTAAAACAAAATAAATGAATACTTTAAAAGCCAAATAAAGATATTATCACGAAATATCTTATCACTCTAAACCTACAAACACACATGATCTAAGTGTAATGTTGAGCTTGCAATAATTATGTTACAGATCTATAAACTTTTCTAATTAAAGTAGTATAAATAGCAAGCCGGTATAATACAGACCTTGGGTCAATATAAACGAGATCTTTACTCAGTTGAGTATATTTTTGTGGCATTGGCCAAATGTTCCCATTAGGTCCACATATTAATCTACATATTTCTATGGAAGAATAAAATCTATTTCCATTATTCTCATCTTTAATTCTTCTCTGACATGTTTCTGTATTTTCTTGACATTCCCATACCCATCTACAAAAGAATAAATACATTTTTATTAAAATAGTACGACCGGGACGAATAAATGGTATAATTAAATTATTTTTCTTTTCTTAAAAAAATGTGAACGTCGTGCATTCTAAAAGTTATTGGATAGGTATTAGATTGGATCCCTGTTAAAAATTTATATCTAATACTTATTACTGGTTAAAAAGAAAAGTTAAGCTCGTCGTTTCCCTAAAAGTGGTAAAAAATTGCTGACTTGACGGACGGAAATATTTAAGTTAAAAATTATGAAGACGTCAGGTTTCGGAAGGTTCACGTAAAATGAACACATCTGATGACAATATAAATAATAACTACAAAGATGATAACATTGAACAGGGACGAAGATTCAGATAACAGAATGTTAGATCGTGACTTTATTCCCGAGAAGAAAGGCGGCAGTAGTGCGGAGGAAGATGAATATGAGTTGATATTTGACGAAGAAGAAATTGAGAGGAAGCAGAAATTGACGCAAGGGAATAATACTGTAATATCGTATTTTTTGATTACTAAACATTTTGGCATCTGGAATTTATTACAATCTTAATATATTTAACATATTTTGTCCATTCATGTACACTATTATTTAATATTCTGTATCGGTAAATTACTAATTGAAACTACAGAAAAATAACTGCACGAGGAAATTTGTCTTTCACCAGGACTTCAGTATGAGTCGAATGAACAATCAATCTGTGGGTTTCAATATATACTTTCAATATAAATTTAAAAAAAACGACCGTATAAAATGTTGCTAAAACTTAAAGAAACATGTTCTAATGATGATGTTTAAGGGATAATAATACACTGTTGCAGAGGTCTTATAAGCCGAAAAATGAGAAAAAAGGAACGGGTTTGTTAGTCTATTTTTTGCCGTCGCCAAACACGAGTCGTTTGTTTTTTCTTTTTAACCTAAAAGAGAGAGATTTCTTCGATGTTGTCGGGAGGGAAAATGTGTGAGCAAAACAGTACTATGATTTTTGGAAGTCTTTATGACCACCACCGTTATACGGGATCCTGTGCACCCCCATGGAGTTGAAGGTAATTAAAGCCTACCCGAAAGCGGTCCAACCGGAATTAGCGCCAAAAGTTTAGAAGTCCGCCCCAACGATCGACTTGAAGGTAAAAAAACCATTGGAATTACAACCACCTTTTTCGATTACCGCTGAAAGAAGAGAACCGCTTATCACCAAAAAACTAGCTGAAGCTCCAGCAAAGAGGCGGGACCGGAAGAGAGCGCCGGATATGTCGGAAAGTCAACCCTATCCAGTCGAACACCCCCGAGCCTGTTGTAAGATTGCAGCCCGTTTAGAGTTGATAGTGTATACCAGAGAGGATTGCCGGCCGAGATGAGACATTTTATGGAAAACTTTCTATATGTGTTATATGTGAGAGTTTTAGTTTAGATTACCACCGTAAATTAGCTGGAGATAAATACCTGCTTCATATGCCTGTACTGGTAGGATTAAGATTTTTTTTTATCACTAAATGAAATTTGCTCGATTTAGGTATTAGCTTAGAAAAAAGGTATGTTTATGGATGTGGCGAGTGTGCTAAAAATTAATAAATGAAGTTGCAAAACAAGAAGGGGGTTCGGGTTCGGTGCAAAACGGACTAACACTTTCGTATTTTTTTTCCTCCAATCCAACTAATTCTAAAGGTCATTGCAGGTCAGGATTAATCTATTTGGTGCCACCCCATTCCTATAAAATCTGGATTAGGATTTTTCGTTCGACATAATCCCTCGTTCAAAATAATAGGGGGCGTCTGTAACGGAACCAACCCATACCACTAGTTTGCGACAAAAACATAAAGTAAATCATAGATTTAACAGAGAAAAGACAAAAGCTGGATTTTATCGAATGGTTTATGAAGAAGTTTAAAGTGTCCCATAGAATTTCCAAGTCGACGTCAAACGCTAGACTTATGACTTAATGTCCTTCGTGAAAGAAGAGAAAAATATTCGTTTAGCCAAACCAAATTATAATGTTGAAGAGACAGGTATTTCAACCGTAGTAAAACGCTTCCACGGATATTTGAAATAAAATTGAACTCACGCAGGACACAAGCTATACCACTACCTTAAAATAGCCATAGGAAATTAGGTTATCATTAAATAAATATAATTAACTTACCCTAGGACAGGTGATTCTATTGCAATAAGTAACACAGCGGAAGTTATCCACCCTAAAATACATTTCTAAATTAATTAAATTTATAAAAATAATTTTTACCTCATCCTTCTCTGCCAGGACCATTCCCGAAAGGACTTACAGTGTAATGTGGGTTCCGAACCACGATCCTCAGTCATGCGACACTCCCTCCAAGGACTATCAACTCTCCGTTTCTTGCGCCATTGCATGACCTACCGATTGGGGAATGTATGCCTTTCTTCCGCACCCAAGTTTTGGTTATCAAATAAAATCTAATAAATGGAAATCGATAACGACAACTTAAAAGCGTAAACAAATTCAATTGAAAGACCAGTTAAAGCTTAACTTGGAGTAAATGTGTGACGATATAACTGTCACGGTTATAAATAATCTGTTATTATTATGAAGAAATAACAGTCGCTATCGGTGATTGGGTATTGTATAAAGTAGTTACCAGTTGTTTTTATTTAACAATATTTCACAGACATGTGCGCGGTTCCTCAGATTAAAATTATATTGTTGGAACATCATGGGGTATTTAACAAGAACGATGTAAGAGTTGAGTTTTTATCCTATTTAGAAATCCTTCAAAAGAAGGAAAAAGAAAATGACTGTTATAATAAGAAAAGTATACAAATAATTTTATAATAGCAACATTCGGGAAAATCAAAAGTAACACGAATTTAAAGTAAATGATTAAAAAGGCGCGATTAAATTTTTTTAAAGGGTTCCAAAGTCCTAATTTAAAAAATAAAAAGATGATGGCGCATTATCTAACATCCGGCATGTAAGTACTTTGATAAAAAAAATAGAACAATCAAAAAATATTAATCCAAAAATTGTTTGCTATGATTATGATTTTAGACATAATAAACCGTGGAAAATTCTCTATAATTTTTGTAAAATTTAATATTAATTAAGGTTTTATCAATAAATTATTTTTAAAAATTACGAATGGGAAGAAAAAATAAGTTTAAGAATTTGTTTCGTATTAAATTCAAAAAGTCAACATTTACTAAAATAAATAAAAAAAAATTAAGGCTCTTAAAAATTTAAAACTTACCAAGAAGTTTATTTTAATTTAAGAAGTTTTAATTAAGATCGCGATTCTACTACCTACTAAAGCAAATATGGTCTTGGTAAAGCTGAAAGCCGGGGATGGTGATTGTCCCCACTCACAAAGTTTAGGAAATTACATTGGTCAAATACTAAAAAGACAAAAACGAACCTTCCGTATCCCAAAAAGTTATTTACAAAACGAGATCAAAAATTAAATTGAGGATGGGGCCTGTCACCTCCGACCGCCATTTCCTTCTGAGTAAGATAGGCTAAGAATGGTGTACGTGGGCTAGCTGTAGTTTGAGCACTTTCTTCTATATTTTTTAACAGTGGTGTCAAAGCAGATTATTTACTGGGCTATCTGGAAGAGAATAGTTCCGGCCCGATGTTTCTCAATGTATCACATCATTCACCCCTACCATATCCAGTTCCCAAAGAAGAAAATCCAGGCGACCAGTGCCGGTGCAAACAACTTCCCTACCCATAAGTACTATAGTACATCCCGTGGCATGACCTCCTATTATCCTCCCCCCGTCAAATTATCCAACTGCCTCGCAAGTAGTGGGGCCAGCGCCCTTATAATCTGATGATTAATGAAAAAGCCTATTTAATTTTAATTTCATTTTCCGGCATTTACAAGGGTAGGAAACATTTCTGTGTTTAATTTTTATTAAAATGTATATTGTTCTTTGCCTGGCCTATAAAGGTATCTACAGGATAAATGGCAGCATGCTTAAGTTGAAACGGCGCGCACAATATCTGTATTTTTCTTAAATAGTACCACCCTTATCCATTTTATGATAAAAAATTTATAATATACTTTTGTTTCATACCTACTGAAAAATTTACATACACCTCAGGAGATACCGGTAATAAAGCTAAAACGAATTCTAATTAGCTCGGATTTACCCAGGGCCAGCGTCTTTTGAAGACATTATAATTATTGTTAGTATTTCGAATTAATTTCAAATTTAAAAAAAGTGGTTGAGACTTGTCTAGGACAGAAATAGCTCAACTGAATAAACAAAAAGTGAAATTAAATTTTAAATAATATTATTCAAATAACAGGATGCGTGTTCTTATTACGACAGCCATTTTTAAATTTTAAACCGGCAACTACAACACGATAAACGGATTACTATCACCCAGTAATTGATAACTGATAACTTACATTTCATATTTATAACTTCTGTTGAGTTAATAACTTTATTAATTTAATTACACACAGTCTAACTAATCTGTCTTGTTGTTTCAGTCAACTGCGAAAATCTACATATGCAGATTACCACTACAATAAAAGAATAATCTTATCACTTCACCGTGTAAAACTATTTAGATATTTGACACGAAATTTAACGCAACAATAAACATTAATTGGAGTTTATTGATAAAATTCTGAACATATACATATACAGAGTGAACCAAACAATTTATTATATGGGGTGTTATGAAATTAGTTAGTTTTACTATAAGGTTTCCTCAATATTTTTCCTTAAAGCGATGCTCTTAAATGTTGGGTACAATTAAAAAGCATAACCCCCCCCCCCCCACTTCTAAAAAAAAAACCTGGCGTGCTGAAACCTCCTTGCCTTCCAATGTGACTTCTAAAAGAAAGAAAAAAGTCCCTTGTGTTGTCTCCAACATGACTTCTAAATAAAAAACAACTAACTGTTCTTGGGATCTCCATATTATAACACAAACAATTATTATATACCAGGCTAGGGGGGCCAAGCACCAATGAAAAATAACTTTCAGTAGATAAAGGGGCTCGTAAGTAAAAATAAAACTATTATTCTTCGGGCTAGGGCGAAGAGGGAAATGCCTTATCCCACCCCCTCCCTCCTATAGACGCCCTGGACGGTGACAGTTCGAAAGCAGATGACAACTATCCTCTTTTAAAATTGATTATTTTAAGTAAAAATTTTAATTAAAAACACAGAAAAATAGTTTTTTCGGATTTTTTAATAAAAAAAGGGTAAATGTCACTATTTACAATCAAATAAATAGTGACCAAAAAGAACTCAATTGCTGTCATATTTTGCATCCGAAACGTAACCTCTACAATATGGCGCTTTAGGAAGAAATATTTTAAATTCTTATAGTTTTTGAGAAAAATGGGGTTCAGATTTGCAATCTACGCACCAAAATATATCATTTCTAAAAAAATAATTTTGTTGTACTAAGTGTACTATAATACATATGTATTTATCACATACAACCTTTAATTATTACCGTGCCCAAATTATTTTAACGAGTGTCATTGGTTAGCCGTTCCTAGATAATACATGTCTTTTTTATTATTATTTAAGCCATGTTTTCAGGTAAATCATTTTGATCATATAGGTACATTTACTCAAATAAGATTATTAAGAGGATTTAATCACTCTGTAGTTACTCGCAGATAATTATCTAAATGATAATTCGTTAATCAAAATAGGTACGAAAAACTAGATGTTTTTTATTTTTCAAAATTTATTACAGATAATTAAATATCTGCCTATTAATTATCATTTTTATAGCCGGTATTATGACGCCATCGTTTGTTTACATGCCACAAAGTAGTATTTCTTTGATCAAAAACAGACCAATAGTGTGGCCTTCACCATTGAATGTTTTGATAAAATTTTCAAGCAATAATCCAAAATTTAAAAAATAACCAAGATTGAAAGTAACAACATATAGTCAATAAATCTGCACAATGTATAATTTATTCTTAGAACTACAGAAATAAAAGTTTGTAATAATTTGTTTATTCTTTTATTGAATAACACATTTTTTTTAAAATAACACATTTTGTAAAAAAATAACGCATTTTTTAAAAAATAACACATTTTTAAAAAAAATAACACATTTAAAAAAAAAATAACACATTTAAAAAAATAGTAACACATTTTTTAAAAAAAGAACAGGTTTTGGTCTATGGGTTGAAAATCGAGATTTTAGAAAAAGAAAAGGAGGTGCTGATACAACAGTTAGGAAATGTAAAAACAGCAGAAAAGTCCAATGAAAATACGGAACAGAGAAGAAATAAAATACAAGAATTGGAAGCACAACTAAACGAATTAAAGAAAAAGGTAATTGTATATTAATCAAGTTTTATAAGACTTTATTTATAGCACTCGGCTAAACTGTAAACGTTGCATAAAATGTCATTCATAATATATTTCGCTTGATATTATACCTGATGTCCCACGGGGGTGGCTCGCCTTAAGAGTGTTCCATACCAGCGTGAAACGCGGCATCGTTTCCTGGATTGTCTAATCAAAAATTTAACACAAAAATTTTACTAACGGGTTCAAAAGAACTTCTGGTTTCACATTTTTTAATTATATAGGCTCAACTTACATCATCCGCCATGCAGAACATAAAAATAGAAATATTACGGCTATTCATGTTCATTTTCCACAATCATTTGATGTAAAATAATAATACAAAGGTTTACAATTTTGACAGATAAGACGCCATACTGGATTCCTTTAAAGAGCCACCCCATTTGCTTATAGTAAGCCTGCTGCATTAGATTTTTTGCTCCAACATTAAAGATATACCATCTCTACAGAATGCAACTGTTCAATGAAGACCTTGACTGCAGATTATGCGGACAAAACTAGGAAACTGTAGAGCGCATAGTTTGCCATTGCGAGTCACTAGATCAAAAGAGGCAACAAATACTCGGGCAACTAAAACTGGAACCAGAGGACATCCTTACCCTCTCCCCAGTTGACATACACAAACTAGTGCAATGAACTGGGATCACGGAATGAGTGTAAGCACAATGGGCCACATCTGGCCTAAGTGCGTTCGGCTAATGTCAATTCCACATACAAAATTTCGTCATTTTCCATCAAGTAGTTTTTCAAACCAACAAACAGACAGGGAAATCATGTTTTTGCGATTTGGAGACCCTAAAATGTCTGATATAATATCGCAAATTTTTTTCCCAGGATAACAATACTTTCCCTTTTGAGGAAAGTAAAAACTGACCTTAAAGCCTCAGATTATTAATAGATTTATTGTTAAAATGTTGTTTTTAGTTGTCAAAATGTTTATTTTATTTTCCATACTTAACACAAGGTAATAATTGTAAAGTTGACATTAAATTTACATAAATTAAAAAAACTTTAAGACATTATTAATTTAAAATTAGCTCTTTCCCACTACATAGAAAACATCTTGTGTACTCGTAAAGTCTTATTTGTTTTATAAGCCAAAAGTGTAAACCCCCGACATACATTGCTTAACGGGTTCACTAGGCAGGGCCGGACCTTCCTCTGTTGTCGACTTTGTTTCTGGCCTGAGTGTTCGATAGGTCTCAGCGGACCTCGATCTTGGAGGGCTTGGACATTTACCTGGGAATACCAAAAATTTAAAATAAATTAAAAGATCTCATGCAACAAGTACACATAGAAAAAAATTCTTACATTAAAATAAACTGTTTATGTAAAATATTATTTTTGTTTCATGCATTTTATTTTATACAGGGTGATTCCTAAGTTGATACTTCTTTTTTCAAAAAACTCAAAAATAAGGTACCTACTTAGATTCATTTATTACACTACGGATTAAATACCACTTGCCCGTTGAATAACATTAAGAAAACTTCTGGGTGGAGGATGAGCCCGCCAGGGAAAGCGTTCTGCGTATAATCTCGAAACAGCAGCCGCATTTTGACGTTGACGACACTCACCGTAAATTAACACCATATTCATTGTTTTTAAATTTTACCATTTTCACGTGTCAATTTAAAATTAACTTGCTTTAGAAAAACACACCGCAGTGGATTACCAAATAACTCGTAAACCATCGACCCGTTAATTGTATGACTAATAAGAAATAATAAAGTACAGCAGGATACGTTTTGATGACCAGGCCCACATTTAGATTTGTTACTTCTGTATTTCACCTACTTTTAAGTTCTTTGAAAAAATGTATTTGAAAATGTTATTTATTTTAATGCCTTCTTTTTTGTAAATTTTATATTTATATTGAAATAAAAGACGTTTATTATTATTATTATTAGTATTATTATTATATACAGCTAAAAAAGAAGTATCAACTTAGAAATCACCCTGTATATTTTCTTTAATATTTTACGTACTTAGGATATTTATTACATAATAAATAGATTTTTTTTTTACTTTATTTATTTTACGTCGGCCTATTTCCGCAGCGAGGCCAATCACCGACGCCAGGGAATTTGTCACACACTATCTGGTAATTTTGCCGAATCCCTCTTTGTCGAGAATAGGGTTCTTTAACGTGCCAACATCCATGACACGGGACCCACAGCTTAACGTCTCTTCCGAAAGACGGCGCACCTCGTAAACCAAATTCCAAATTTAACATCGACGTTGCCGGCCCCGGGGATCGTTAATAAATAGATAGTGTTCCATTGAATACTAGTGTCCAGGGGGCCTATTCTCGTTCCGTGGGATCCTGCTCCCAAGAGAACAATGAGCTGTGTTTCTCTCGAAAATGTGTAGGGCTATATTCTACAAAGTGAGGGAGCAAATGCTTCTCTCGGTTTTGGAGAGAACTTCCCTCTACTGCATTTACTTAGTAGAACGGAATAAATTGAGAGAAGAGGCCATCGGCGCATGACAATTAGGTACCTTGTTAAATAATCTTATATTTTTAAGGTTATGCGTTATTTATTTTTATTTTGTTTATGAACATTTTCATAATAATGGATTTAGAGGAAATCATATTATATAATAATGCTGTCGAGGATCTCGAAGGTCTCGAGGAAGCAGAAATGGAAAATGTCGATAGAAGACAATTTCAAAGAGGGGCACCCTTAGCCTTTGGAAATGTTTCAGACGCGCAATTTATAAAAATGTTTAGGTAAAAAGCAATATAAATATTAAGCAAATAACAGATTTAGGTTACCCACACATTTAATTAAATTATATATTTTTAGGTTAAATAAAGAAATGGTAAGAGATCTTTACTCCATAAATATAATTAATGTTTATATAAATTATAGGCAATAGGCGATATTACTAATAAAATAATATTTAAACCATATAGCAAATCCAACGTTTTAAACCACTTTTAATCCAACGAATACTTAATACTTATACCAATTTTAAACTAACTGGCGAAAAACACTCAAAAAGGGGTTATCATCTCTTCTTCTTCCTTAAATCTTAAGGGCGATATTAATTATGTGGTTAATTGTAAGTAGAGTTGCATATTTTTATGGTTTAATGCACTGCCGCAATTCGGCAACATAGCTGAGAGTGGTTATATCAAGAGCTTCCTTCACATCTGTCGAGAATACGGGCATCGAGCCACGAGAGAAGATCCGTGGGATGGGACAATTTACCATTCTCTCGTGGGATTTCTCCCATCTATCAAGAACGAGAATAGGCCCCCTGGTCGCCCACAAGGCAATGGACAAGTGATGGTAAAGGTTTAGTATGCAGTGAATGTCAATTGGCTAAACGAAAAATTAATTAAAAAATATTAATTAAAAAGCCTGAAAAGTGAATTACTGCTAGATGAATTTGTCATTTTTACATATCATATATTGTAGGTACCGTTTAATTTCATGTTACTAATTTTTTATCCTTCCCGCGCTGTTGTGTACACGTGATCATTAAGTACCAATGAGCAAGACAAGAAGCCTTCACCTTCAACATCTATTATTGGCTGTAAGGACGCAGTGTGGCCAAATTAACAATTTCCATTACTATCATACAGCTAATGTTATAACCACATGTGGGTAAAAAAAACAAGTCTTTTTTAAATTGTTTCAACTATTAGACCTTTATTTTGGACAATTTTATATTTTTCTCTAGGAAATTTAAATCAAGATGTTCACAGTATTTCTTCTTTCTGTAGACCTCGATGGAGTTCTTTTTACCTCTGTCTTCTTACTTAACACATAATTGAGTTCAATACAAGGTTCTCCACCATCGTCATCAATACATATTTTTGAAGTTTCCATTATATAATTATAACTCCTGGTATTCAGAGAATTAGTATTTTTAACAGGTTCTTGAAAGTTTGAGGTCAGCGTTTATCCCAATTCTTTTACCTCATCTCCTTCAAAAGATTTATTTCCAACTATAGGACTAATAATCTGTTTTCTTGTTTTTTCAGTTTTAAGTCGATAGGTGGGCCGCTATCTGTTCCTTTAATTTCTTTTGAAATATCTGCCGCTTTAGATTTAACTTTGGACTTCCATTCGGTTAATCGCTAAAAACGAAAATAATTAATAAAGTAATCTTGTAAACTTTTAATGTAATATTTGAGGTTTACAGATTTCTAACAGTTTATTAAATTATTTTTTATTGGAACATTAGTATAGTCATATTTAGCAAAAAAAATCAGTAACTTACTCTTTTATACTCATTGATAATAAGGGCTCCATAGACCAAATAGTTTAGCATAGTTGCAAGCTTATCCCATAAGCTTTTGGAGTTTGCCCTGCCAGAGACTCCATTTATTGATTATTATTGCAGGGTGTTTCTCTGCAAAGTCTAATATCATTTCATGATGATAAGTACAGTCTCATGTTTACAAATAATGATAAAAACCCGCTCAAGAGGACCGTTTTCACGAGTCTGGATTTTAGTCCATATCCTGGGGGAGGTACAAATCATTGTAAAAAAAAATTACCACGAAGATAGAAAAAAAAACACATCTAAGAAAAGCAAAATCAAAAGCCTCATAGCCATATTTATTGCTCCAGTCAAAGCAAGCAACGAGCAGTTCAAAAGGTTAAAAAAAACACAGACTAAAAGCAGGCCTAAAGAATGGCGACTACAGCTCAATGCCAGAGGCAAGAAGGAAGTTGTATATATTGTAACCCTGGTTTCTTCACGTACGCTAAAGCATAGGACTCTGCATATGAACCATCGGTCAAAAAAGCCTCATAGCATCCTTGGACATCTATAAATATAAATTGACGAAATACTTTAAATCCCAAACCCAATAAGCAGTGTAAAATCAGCCGGTCTTAAAATTGATGCCTTTAAAATACAAAGCAATTAAAATCGATTTTTTTTATTAGTTATTACAGCTAAGTGCCGTTCGCGTTAATTAAAAATAAAAACATTCCAAAGATAGTGATGTGGCCAATTATGTAGGTACTAAAATAGTGGTTTGTACAAGAGTGGACATGATGTATATATCTCAGGAAGAAGTAAATTGAGCACGACGCCGTAGGCGGAGTGTTCAAACTTCTAATAATATATATAAATAATAATAAATGCCTTTATGTAAGTACAATTTACAAAAATTGTGAAAAAGGGTGGAGGTATCCAACACTGCTGCTCATACAACCTTTTTCTCAACAATATTGTTAACTAATGGGAAAGTTCTAGATTCGTGAGAACAAAGCACAGAGAAATGATAGGTCGCCGCTGTCTCCAAAGGAAAAAGGGACATTTTTACGAAGTGTTAAATTCATAGAATATTTTCTAGGATCACTTGTGGTTGTGATCTGCTAAAAAATACTCTTTCAGTAGTCGATTTCATATTTTTTCTTGTATCTTCCCGGCTTAAATTAAGGCCACATGCGATTTTTACCTGTTTTCTTTGTTTTTGATCTACTTTTTTTTAACTAAATAAATATTTACATGTGGTTCCATTAAAAATTTATGAAACATTGAAATAACTAGTGATTGCGAAAACACTGCTTTAGCGACGACGGATATAACAAAAAATAGGCATTAGCGCTTTCAAGCGACAATAAATTTGGTAAAATCAAACCCGTGTTAAGAGCATTTCTTTCAAAAGAGGTATCTCCTTCCAGTGGCGTATTTAGGGGGCGGCAGCCCCCCTCCAGAGCCTCGGAGCTCGGCTCTAAAAATCTAATTGCGACCTAATTTTGAAACGCTTGGACACTTGATTTAAATCTTTAAATAATGTATTCTTGGCTTAGATTACAAAGGTCTTGTAGGAAACGTTTAGTTTTTAAACTGCTCCTTCTAAAAGTCCTGATATGTACAAATTAGTTCAACACCTGCAAGATAAATTTTATTCTGAAAAACTGACAGTGTATTAAATGTGATTTTTGTATTAGTTATTATGTTATTCTAAAATGTGTCAATAAAGAAAGATAACATTTTTTTAACCCTATTTTTTTATTTAAACTGCGTATTTCCAAGAAAATTGAGTTTTTCCCACTATCCTACAGGAATCAAATTATTACTAATTTATTATGTCATTGATATATTACAAACAATCGCATTTATCTATAAATGACAATTACAACGCGTTAATACTTCATTTTAGAAGGTGCTTTAGCACCCCCATTGCTACGCCTATGTCACTATACAACATTATACCCCTATAGGAATTTTTACCGGAAATCATGTGGTATTAGACGTCACTTCCGAATGTTAGGGGGTTGATAGGGAATTTGAGATTACGTGGTTGCCTATATTTATCTCAGGAATTGATATGTCAAGAGCGTCAAGTGTCAAACGCGTACCATTCATAAAAATGTCAGACCGGATAAAGCCTTCGTAAAAAATGTGAAATAAATAGTGTTTTATAATAAAATGGCAGCACAAAAGCCGAGCTTATGGGCTGATCATTTGATAAATAGATTTGGGGATCAGGTAAGGACTGTCCTTATAGGTTGCCTTTGAAATTCGGCCAGATAATACTGCCCACCAACTAATCAATATTTACATGATCACTAATCATTCAGTTCTTAGGAGTCTTGGATATGCCTAATATTTGTTTATATTTTTTAGTTACCTTGTCGAATTGGTCCTCAAACAACCCATACCCATATTAATCAGGAACAAAATAAAAACTGCATTATTAAAATATCCAAGCACAAATTTTCATTAGTTCTAGATGGTTTTGTTAAAGTTCTTAAAAAAGTTAATGAAACAGTAAGTTTATTTCATTAATAAATTATTAATTTAATCAACCCCCAAACATATAATTTCATATATTAGTTGGTCTAAACAGTCCACCTTTTTGTTGCATTTTTACCCCAATATCCCAGTTTTTCATTATTGATTTGTTGATGTATTGGAAAATAACTAAAACATTGACACATTAGATTAAAGTAGCATCTGTCTTTTTACCTGTTACTGATCAAATTGTTCATTAACAAATAAAATTATGGAATTCATTCATTATTATTATTAGAAATTTTTATTATTGCTAAAATTCAAAAGATTATTTAATTTATTATTCTAATTTAAAGAGATTTTAATTCAATTATCTTTTTACTTAACAATTCTTGTTATATATTTGTGAAAAATGTATGTAACATTAATTAATATATTTTTATGAAGTGTTTCTGAAATTATATTATTTTTATAATTGGGGGATACCTACATAAAGAAAGTTTTATGAAAAATACATAGAGCTTACTGAAATTTACTGGTGATATTTTGTCACAGCCAAATGCGTGCACCTATTTTTCAACTTTTGAATTAAAAATACTTGAGAGAACCCAAAATGCCTAATGTTTACTTAGCAGACTCAAACTGTCACACTATTTTGTGACACCAGGGAAATATTTTGACCAGAACCGAAGTCATTTGTTTTTAAATTTTCTACCAAAAGTGACCAAAAGTCACTATTTCTTATGTCTTCTGGGATTTTCCTATTGTTGCTCCCCAAAGGACCCCGCACAAAGCTAGTATTTTGTAGATTTTGACGTCCTGATTAAAAGTGTCCATAGCCGTAATCCAATCCTATGACTAGTGTTTGAGTTATGGCCTTTTAAAGTTGGCGATTTCTTACTTTGAGATTTTATGCATTGTCTGGAGTTTTCACTTATTGTGTCTTAAAAACTATCAACTTTTTTATATTTTTTTATTGATGGAAAGTAGGCCTTAAGTTTTCTTTCACTTAAATATAAATAAAATATGTACAGGATGTTGAATAATTTATAGGCGGATTAAATAAATACTAGGTAGGTACTATTAAAAAATTATGAAAATCCAAAAAAAAGAAAATTTACTCATTTTTTGAATTTCGAAAACGAACTGCTAGATTTTGTTCCTATTTTAATATCTTGTAGAACAGTAGAGTATTAAAAAAAAATAAAGAAGTTGATAGTTTTTAAGAAACTAGTGAAAACTCCAAACAATGCATAAAATCTCAAAGTAAGAAGTTGTTAACTTTAAAAGGCAATAACTCAAAAACTAGTCATAGGATTGGATTACGGCCATGGACACATTTAATCAGGACGTCAAGATCTGCGTAATACTAAAAATTCGGAAAAATTATCCGAAAGCCATTTCTCATAAGCTCTGTGCGGGGTCCTTTCCTTTAAAATGATTTAGGTACCAACCAACATACCTTAAAATAAAAAAATTGTTCCAAAAAGTATAATGTTATCATAATTTGTTAAAAGGTGCATATAATTAATTTATGTAGATTATCACGATTTATCCCTTTGTCATGATTTTTATAAAATATTTCCAAATTGTGTTTTTTATTACCCATTTTTGTATTAAAGTGAGGTCTAGTTAGGCGTTCGCCATTTCGTTTTTTGATAAATATTTCCTTACTTTTTTCTTTTATCCAAAAATTGGACAAATACCGACATTTGAAGAATAATTACCTACAATTTACAGTTAAACAAGTTTGAATTTATAAAGTAATAAAAGCACAAAAATGAACAAATTTCACAAATTTTCGTTTTTTGCTTTTATTAATTCACTAATCAAAATTTCTTTAGTTCAAAACTGTAGGTAATTGCTACTCAAGGACGGGTGTTTGGCCCCTTTTTGAATAAAGCGAAAAGGGTAAGAAATATTGATCAAAAAATGTAATGGCGAATGCATCACTAGACTTCGCTCTTAAGTAGGGTAGTTTATCTATCATAGAATTTTCTTAAATTTTAATGATATATTGTAATGTTCCATTTCATTATCAAATGAAATTTTAGTTGATTCAATTTGGAAGCATTCTCAATAAGAATTTTTTAAAAGTTTTTATAGGAAATTATGAAGTTTTTGTAATTGTTTCTTAATAATTTGCTTATAGAACCCACTTTTTATTATTGCGTTTTTTATAGTATGACAAAAATCAAAAACATGGATCTGAACAAGAAAAAAATTATTTTGATAGTTTATTTATTGTACTAGAAACGTTAGAAAAATGTTTCAGTATTCAACCAAAAGACTCAATATCTTTGACTATGGAGGAGAGTCAAAATTTAAAGGTCTTACTAAAAGAAATTTGCAGTTATCTTCTAATTAAAGGTAGTAATTCTCTTATTTTCTTACGTAAAGGTAACAATAAAATTTAAAATTTTTAGATGTTTTTCCAGAGAATAACCCAAACACTCATGCTGTGAGATTATTAGCCAGCAAAGTACTTTTTGCATTATCTGTGAATTTTTTTAATATTGTTTTTACCAGAATTACTTCTAAGTTACAAGAATGTGCTTCATCGCCAGAAGAAATTACTGAATTAAGTGAAATTGAGCTAATTCAGCACATAAATGTGGATGTTAAGAGATTATCAAAGCTTTTTCTTGAGGGTGTGACTAAATTCAAGCATCTGAGAAAAAATGCTCAGCAGTTATATGTTTCTTCTTTGGAAAAAGCAATTTGGAATTGGATAGAAACCTATCCATTTGAATTTGCCGAATATCAAAAGAATCCTGATGAGGATTTGTATAAAAATGCCGATCAGCTGTTTGATATCATGGAGTCTTTTACTGACAATAAAAAAATTAAACCTAATATGTGGTCTTTACAAATGATGTTACTGGTCCTCATTCCTGTAAGTACTTACTTGCAATACTGTATTTCTGTTTATATTGAACATGTATGAATATTTTACTCTACATATTAATTCTTTATGTATTAAGTCTACAATATTTTGTCTATCTACCACTTCTAAATTCATTTAAAATTCACCGGTAAGTTTTTTGAAAAAACGCTCGTACCCGTCGATTTTTATTTTTTAATGTGTTTTTTTTTTGTGGTAATTTCATGTATACAGGGTAGCTCAAAAATAAGTTACGACCATCAACTTCATTTTTTCAAATGAAATCATATATTTTTTATTTCATTTTTGAATTTTGCATTGAATTCTAAGCATGTTTCATGTATCATAAACTCAACAGTTATTGAAAAAATTAGGATTGAACATATCTATAAGTAAGAACTGTTTATTAAAAAACCACAACAAAATCAAATTAAATGTTGAAAATGTGCGCCATTTACGGCTTGACAATATCCAAGCCGATCAATAAACTCTCTTTGCATGTTTCCAACCATTTCCGGAGTTATGACACGCACTTCTATTCGGATCCTCTCTTTCAACTCCTGCATATTGTTTGGCCTGTTAACAAATACCTTTGATTTGAGATAACCCCACCAAAAAAAGTCCATCGGAGTTAGGTCTGGCGACCTAGCAGGCCATTCGATAGGTCCTCTTCTTCCTATCCACCGATTGGGAAAGGTTTTATCCAAAAATGTGCGCACAGTGGCAGCATAGTGCGGAGGAGCACCATCTTGTTGGAATATCAGTTCTTCGTCAGGGGAGTCTGGATCCAATGGATTCGGAAATAAAGCCACTAATGCTGGAATTAATTCAAGTTGGAGAAATTCGAGATATACTTGTCCAGTTAAAGACTGTTCAAAGAAAAATGGACCAATTACTCTTCCGCGTACGATTCCACACCAAACATTTATTTTTTCAGGGTACTGGCTGTGAACCTCCATCATTCAATGCGGATTTTCTGTTGCCCAATATCGACAATTTTGTCTGTTCATATTACCATTCAAATAGAACGTAGCTTCATCCGAAAAAATAATATTTTTTACTAAATTATTATTGATTGCACATATTTTGCATGCGTTCGCAAAACTCATTTCGCCTATCAAAATCATCTTCAAATAACTTATGCACTGGAATAACTTTGTATGGGTGATATTTGTGCTTTTGAACTACTCGGTGAACAACAAATTTCGGCATGTGTAAATCGGCCCCAATGTGCGACAGGGGAGTACATGGATTTTCTTCCAAAGAAAGCAAAACGTCAAGTTTTTCATTTTCATTTCGAGTAGGACGACCAGATTTAGACAAATCTCTAACATGACCGAATTCTCTAAACTTAGCCTCTATTCTACTCACCATCTTTTGACATATGGGAGGACGATCAGGATGGATTTCATTAAATAATTGGGCTGTTTCTATTTGAGTACGTGTTTTATCACCAAACCCAACCATGCATAGAATTTCAATTTTTTCCCGTTCCGTTAACTTAACCAATATTGTGAAAACTGCAACTTTGAAACTACGCTTGACAATAATTATACTTATTTGAAATAAAATTGTCACACAGTTTCTATAGAAATAAACGGTGACAGTGACACTCTGCAAAATTCAAAAATGAAATAAAAACTATATGTTTTCATTTGAAAAAATGAAGTTGATGGTCGTAACTTATTTTTGAGCTACCCTGTA
Source organism: Polydrusus cervinus (assembly GCA_935413205.1). Lineage (NCBI taxonomy): Eukaryota > Metazoa > Arthropoda > Insecta > Coleoptera > Curculionidae > Polydrusus > Polydrusus cervinus. The sequence goes on from OW284520.1 coordinate 4,856,153, forward strand.
TACATGAAATTACCACAAAAAAAACACATTAAAAAATAAAAATCGACGGGTATGAGCGTTTTTTTCAAAAAACTTACCGCTGAATTTTAAATGAATTTAGACATTACTTCTGGGACTCACTGTAGAGCTAGAACCCACCTTGCTGACCATTTTAATACCTGGGTTAGAGAAGACACTATCAGATACCTAATATTTTTTGCTACTCCTATACCCATTTTAATTTACAGGGTGTTCCTTAATGACGTGCTAATATTTTAGGGTCTGATTTCTCAAGTTATTTTATGAAAAGAAGTTCATATAAACATATGTCCTAAACGGCTTAAATTTTTTGCTACGGGGTATTGAATTTTATTTGTTTTAATGCGTTTTTTTAATATCTCCGAAAGTACTTTAGATAATATTTTCAATTTTGGCATGTGCTAATATGGCATAAAACGACATGTTTTAGTTATAAAAGTTATTTTTTTGTCCCACCAGTTGCGTCCCTACAAACATGTCATCTGATATTTTTTAGAAAAAAAGTGGTACGCCACTGACATTTTGCCATGTGGTTATTATTTCTGATTAGCCTGGTCCATTCTGCATAAAAATGGTCTCTTGCATTTTTATCCTCAGGCACACCGTTCTTAATTAAAATAATAATGTTAATAATAATAAATAATAGAGCTAATTTAATATAATTATGTTAATTAAGAACGGTGTGCCTGAGGAGAAAAACGCAAGAGGCCATTTTTAGGCAGAATTAACCGGGCTAATCAGAAATAATATCCACATGGAAAAATGTCAGGGGCGTACCACTTTTTTTCTAAAAAATATCAGAGGATGTTTGCAGAGACGCCACTGGTGGGACAAAAAAATAACTTTTATAACTAAAACATGTGGTTATATGCCCTATTAGCACATGCCATTGAAAATATTATCTAAAGTAATCTCGGAGATATTACAAAAAACCCAAAAAAAAAAAAAATTCAACACCCTGTAGCAAAAAATTTAAGCCGTTTAGGACATATGTTTATATGAACTTTTCTTCATAACATGACTTGAGAAATCACATTCTAAAATATTAGCACGCCATTAAGGAACACCCTGTATATATAGTGAAACCTCTCGTAGGCGGACACCTACGGGACTATCTAAATGTGGCCGTCTAATAGAGGGGTCCGCCCATGGGAAATTTGTTATTAGGTAATATGTAAATGCAAAATTATTACTACATATATGTATGTACAAATAAAGATTTATTAAACATAACAAAAATACACTAGTTTAAAGTTAGGATGTAGTACTAAAAAACGCGACGTTTTTATGCCATTGTTTACGATTTTAAACTTACAACACATATGAAACAGCGGACTGCTTTCGGGGAATCACACTACCTTCATTCGGCGAAGTTTTTTCGCGCTGCCACGCATACGCGATTGGTTGCCGGTCTGTCTTCAGAGAGTTTTTGCACCGTACTTATTTGTCTCTCAAATAATGTTAAAACTTTTTGTCCGTTTAAAGGAGAGTTTTCGCACTCTTTGTATGAAAACAGCCTGTCCGCGTCCGCCCAAAGGAGAGTCCGCTCAAGAGAGGTTGATTTGTATGGAATTTCATAAACCTAGTTCCGGACTATGAAAAAAAATGTCCGCTTAATAGAGATGTCTGCTTATCAGAGGTGTCCGTTATGAGGGGTTTCACTGAAATAACTTAATCAAAATAAATTTACGAAATCAATATAGGTATTTATTAAGGTATTTTCTTTTTAGAAAGTTTTAGAAGATATAATAATGTCAGAAGCAAGTGGTGGGTCATCAAAGTATACTAGAAAAAAGAATTATATTGAAAATATTAGAAAATCTCTTGCCCTACATTCGAACAATAAACAGTCTACTGAAGCTGCTGCGATAGCTTGTGTCAAACTTTGTAAAGCATCTACATATATCAACATTTTAGATTCTACTAATAAAATTTTTACTCTTGTACAAAGTGTTATGAATGATCTTAAGGTAAATAATCTTTGTTAATTTTGTTAGTTTCTTTATTCTAATTGATTTTGACCTGACTTTTAAAAAAATTTCTTTCAGAACTTGTTATTTAATCCAACAAATCCTTATTCACGAAGAACATGTATAGGCCAAGACATCGACATCATGATAGACTGTTTTGTATCAGTATTCCGGATAAAACCCCAAGGAAATGACTGTTTAAAAGTGTGTTTAAATCTTAATTCACCTCCAACTTATCATTTTGTCTTAGTTAGGTCATTATATAAAATTGTAACTCAACCTAGACTACCCTGGTGGCCTATGATTGACATTGTCTATACCAAATCTGCTGAACTAAGAGCTATATTTGCTGATATTTTAAATAAAGTTGCTACTCAAGGTTATAGTCAACACACGCCTTTAAGAATGATATCAATAACGTTGAAAGGGAGTAAGGATGCTCAATTGAAATATCGAGCTGGTGCAGAAGAAACGCCTGGCTATAGAAATCTCCTGCTATACATGGTGAGACTAATACATGCTGATCCAGTGTTGTTTTTAAATCACCATGGAAAGCCTGGACATGAGGTACAAAGTTGTACCTTGGACCTAATTAATGGTCTTGTATCATTAGTGCACTTACAATCTATGCCAGAGGTGGCTCAAGAAGCAATGGATGCTTTATTGGTTCTCCATCATCCAGATAAAATAGAAATGTGGAATCCAGAAGCACCCATTAACACATTTTGGGATGTCGGATCTCAGGTCCTGAGTCAGATTTCAGGAAAACTCATTCAGCATCAGTATGTTAACTACACGGACATTCTAAAATGGCTCAGGGAGATTTTGGTTTTTAGGAATGCTTTTTTAACTAAACATAAGGAATACGCCACTTTAGGTAGTTCCATTAGCCACTCTCTTCAAGCCCATGTTAAACTTGAGGTGAGGCTTTTAGGTTTTAAAAATTTTACTTTTTCATTCCCGTTTTATCATAACATGTTTTTGGCAGCATTTACATTAGAAAATTAGCCTTTAACATAACTATTATTGATTATGGAAACTTATGAATATTAATTTTTAGGTTGTGTATTATATGTATTTATGGAGCATCGACATTGATGCTGTTCTGGTAGCAATGAGTTGTTTTGCATTATTATGTCAAGAAGCCGAAATAATTTGTCTCTCCGAAGAGATCACTGTGACCACTTTAGTACCTAATTATCATATTTATCTTGAGCTAGCTCAGGCATCTACTATTCTTACCACAGGTTGGTTTAATTGTATATCTTCATTCTTCGTTCTTGAAAAAAGCTGTATTTTCAGTGGGTGTACATTTTTTTTATTCAAACATATCAGTGGGTTAAAAATTACCACAAGTTATTAAAAATGTCTTACTTGTTGCAAAAAAGTAGCCTGTCAATCTTATTTTCTTCATAAAATGATTTTATGTTATCATTCAGATCATCACCGTTATCATATCGATAACGGTAATGATATAACGAAGTTGATGACCATGCATGTTTTAAATTTTTTGTTATATTATTTAAAAACATTTATTTTTTCTACGTTAAGGCATAATCTCTGGCAAGACGCATAAAATAAATACAAAATTTCAAAATCGAACAAACTACTGAGCACGTGTTTACATCGTATTTATCACGAATCACCTAGCAACAGTACCCTTACGTTGTTAGCTTTGTACTGCCCTATCGTTACGGAGAATCAACATGCATGCATGCGCCGACTTGCAGCGCCTCTAGTGTTTGATACGAAGAATTATAATCTCATCACGGTAGGTAATGATGCCAGTAGGTGGGGTCACACGTAAAAAGATTTATATTTTTCAGTTTCCAGAACTTAAATAATTGATTGGAAACAAACAATTTAACCTATATGGAACAATTAGAAGTAGTAAAATTTAGGAATTTGCAGGTAGAATTATTTTTCTTGTAAGTTATCTTCCACAAATATGGTTGGTTACGATAACGGAGTATGACGTGTGGGAAAGTTTCTTACAAAAACAAAAACAACAAATTATATTTAGGTAAAAGTAATATAAGTGCAGTATAAACACCATTTGTATTAATTTTGTTATTAGGAAAAAAAAATTTAATATCTTTTAAATAAAGTAATTTTTTACTGGTTACCGCAAATTGCAGCTTTTTTGAAGAATGACACTTGCATAAGTTATGTCAATTCTGGATCTAACAATATAATAATAATAAATAATATTTGTAGGCCGTTTAGCACTACAAAAACGAATAATGGCTCTACTAAGAAAAATAGAGCATTGTGTGAATGGAGTATACCCAGCTTGGGAGGAGACTTTTAGAAACTGGACTGCCTCCTACAAAAGTATATCGGCCTACTCAAAAACAAGATCAGATGATGGACAAATGGAACCATTTCATAGGTCTGTAGGAAAAAGACGAGCATCACATCAAAATTCGGAGCATGAGTTGGAGGTAAGACACACTCACATCTTACACATTTAAAAAACTAAAATATTTTATAACAAGCCCATGTTGTCTTCCAGCTTTCTATGTATCACATTTAAATAAAATCTTATCAATATCCCCATAGTTCGTCGTTTTTATCACACCCTGTATATATAGGGTGATTCCTAAGTTGATTCTTATTTTTTAGCTGTGTATAGAAGGCATTAAAATAAACAACATTTTCTAATACATTTTTTTAAACTTAAAAATAAGTTACTTACATTCATTTATAACACTATGGATCAAATACGGTTCTGCCTAACTTGTCCGTTGAATAACATTAAGAAAACTTCTGGGTGTAGGCTGAGCCCGCAAGGGAAAGCGTTCTGCGTATAATCTTGAAGCAGCAGCCGCACTTTGACGACACTCACCGTAAATTAGCACCATATCTAGTTCATTGTTTTTAAATTTTATCATTTTCACGTGTCACCAATTTAAAATTAACTTGCTTCAGAAAAACACACCGCAGCGTATTGCCAAATAACTCACCACCGACTCGTAAATTGCATGACTAATAAGAGATAATACAAACAACTTAGAGTATAACAGGCTACGTTTTGATGACCAGGCCCGCACTTCGATTTTTTACTTCTGTATCTCGCCTATTTTTAAGTTTTTTGAAAAAAGGTATTTGAAAATATTGTTTATTTTAATGCCAGCTAAAAAAGAAGTATCAACTCATGAATCACCCTGTATATAAATTTGTTTGCAGAAAGAACAAATTTTTGAATGGGCGAACATGACAGGCTTTCTCTGCGCCTTGGGTGGAGTGTGCCTACAAGCAAGAACAAAAGCTTTACAAGCAGCCGCGGCGGCAGCTGCTCAACAACAACAACAGCTACAGCAACAACAAGCTCAGCAACAAATTTCCCATCCTAGTCATAGTACCAGCCACACTACTCATGGTGGCAGCACAACCAGTAATACTTCAGGGTATTCTAGTATGTCTTCTTTGACTCCCAGTGCAAGCATAGGTGATGCTAGCGCAGCTGCTAGAAGATCTAATACTTTGGGAAATGTAGTTCCAAGACCACATGTGGATATTGAGGGAAATAATGTTACTCAGTAAGTACCTTTTTTATTTGTAGATGTGTGTACTAATGTCGAAAATTTTATGTTTATATTATTTATCACTTGATCTAAATAGATTTTCCAATATTTATAGCGTTTTCGGTTTACTGTTTGACATTTTGAGAGTGTTCTATAATGATGACTACACTTTTTCTGTTAAACCGGTAACAGTGTTTTTTTTTGGGATTTCGTTTTTTGTTGTTTGGAGAAAAATTTCAATATTAATTATAATATTGATTCAATTTTAAAAAATATTTTTTTAACTAATTATTAAATTTTATGATTAAAATTATTTCGCTATTTGTCAAAGTTTCAGCCGCAATAATAATAATATTTTATTTATATCCAAAATGTTACAGTTCAAAGATAAATCTTTCACACAGAGGGGGAATCAGTGGTGGCTCGTCAGGTGAAGTAGGTGAATGGGCTTCTTCACCAAAAAATAAAATAAAACCGGGAAGAATGTTTTTCGACAATATTAAATATTAATATACCAAACAGCTACCATTTTAGCCCTGAAAAAATAATTATGTTCGAATTAATAATAATAATTTAATCCGAATGTAGCTATGCATAATAGGGCCACGGTTAACTCCGATGGACAATAATTATAAACACTCGTGCATTTTGGCGCGCCCCAGCAGACCGTATCCGTTAGCTCAAAGCAAGTGAAAACGCAACGCCCAATATGACTTTGATATTCACCGTTGCCATGGTTACGTGACGTCAGTCACGCAAACAGCATGTAACAATTTGCATTATAATGAAGGGCAATTTAAAAATAGATCAGTCGTATCCACCATTGTTTTAGCGTTGGTTCGCCTAACCTTAAGGTATTTATTTTGAGGCTTCGCGAAACTTACGGTTATAGATATCGTTTTTACGTGATTTACTGTGTGATTAAAAAGTTGTTTTTATTTTTCAGTTAATTCAGTAGTGTACCTACGTACTTAGTTGTGTGTTTTAAAAATGAACCCAATTAATGACTTAAACTGCTGGACAATTGCTTTCGAGCAAGAATAATTTCACCTAAATTTAACAGTTAATATTTTCTGAACCAGATATGATATCGACCTACAGTTTTGGATGGTTGATAGATTCATCCCTTGGGAAACAATTGTCAATGTTGGATTTTCTTTAACTGTCAGAAAATTTTATATACAGGGTGTTAAAGAAGAAGATGATTTTTGCTCCAATTTTAATGTCGTGTAACTTTCACAATAATATTTTTAAATTTTATCAATCTACGTCAATTGAATCACTGGTTCATAGCAAAGAAAGTAATTAGTCAAATTTTTGATATCTGCTATATTTTAAGAAATACCGATTTTTTTTAAAAACCTTGCTTTATTTTAACTTATTGGTAGCTAGATCTCACTGTGCGCTGTATCGTGCAAACTTTGCGAGTGATTATTATACCTTATGAAAAGCTTGATTATGTTCAGTAACAATAGTTGTACTTAAATGTTATGATGTACAGTGGCGTACTTATCCTATATGTCTATGATTTATGAGTATCTCACAATTTTTCACGATTGTTTTATATTGGAAAGTACTTGCCCCTAGATTAGGTCAATTTTTACTTATTTTTTAGTTTTTCATATCGCATTACAGGTATATTATACAGTGTGTTTACAAAATTTTAACAAAGATACATTTTTTAATTAGATTTTTGGAAAAAAATTATTTATTAATTTTTAACTTACTAACACTATACTTATAAACCATAGACATATAAGTGTTTATAAGTACGCCACTGTACATCATAATATTTAGGTACAACTATTGTCACTGAACATAATCAAGCTTTTCATAAGGTATAAGAATCACTCGCAAAGTTTGCACGATACAACGCACAATGAAATCTAGCTACCAATAAGTTGAAATAAAGCAAGGTTTTCCAAAAAAATCGGTATTTCTTAAAATATAGCAGATATCAAAAATTTGACAAATTACTTTCTTAGCTAGGAACCAGTGATTCAATTGACGTAGAGTGATAAAAATTAAAAAATGTTATTGTGAAAGTTACACGCCATTAAAATTGGAGCAAAAATCATCGTCTTCTTTAACACCCTGTATATAAAATTTTCTGACAGTAAAAGAAAATCCAATATTGACAGTTTTTTCTTAAGGGATGAATCTATTAACTGTTAAATTTAGGCGAAATTTTTCTTGCTCAAAAGCAATTGTCCAGCAGTTTAGTTTGTAATTTGTTGGAAACTCCATTCAGTCGTTGGACAGATGAGAATAAGAGATACGTTTTGTTACACGGGTTTTTAGTCAATGTTTGTTTAAGTACCCGCACTATACCTAGCTCTTCACCATTTTTTAAGACCGCGAGCCGCCACTGGGGGGAATCAGGTATACAGGGTCTTGCAATAGTGCGTCAGGCTTCTATAGCTCCTATACGAATTAAGTTAGGAATGCCATTCATTTTTAAACTTATACTGTATCATGGGGTGTAATTCAGGAAAATATTTTTCCATTTACAGGGAGGCCCAAAAAAAGTGTAACAACAAAAAATTATATTTTTTAAATTGAACACCCAGTATTTTATTGCATATTTAGGTTCATATTAAAGTCCTTTGTAATTGCCCAAAATTTTATTTATTTTGCTTTGGTAGTTTAAGAACAATGAGTTAAAAACTAAAAATAAAAAGTTTTACCGTCCAAAAAAAACATCTAAAATCAATTTTTAAACCATGATATGATTTATGGAACGGGGTTTAGAGATACTATTAATCTAACGGTGTTTATCTATTTTTACACTATGTTTTTTAGCTATATCTTCCACGGCATATTTCATAAAACGATGTTTGTGTAAATTTGCTATAGCTAAAATAGTTCCTTCTTTATCAAATTATCTTCTTTTTTCTTAGTTTAGTTACCATAAAAATTTACCTGCGCCTATAGCCGACCCGAAAATTGAGCCGAACTGGACGGAATTTCCCATTTTTTTACTTTACCTTTCTGAAATAGACTTATTATTAAAAATGCAAAGCATTGACGTTGAGCGTCAGTTCAATAGAATAACAAAAATAATTTTTTTTATTTTATAATATCTTAACATTTTTATATAAATTACAATAGAAACAAAAAACGTTTAACAAGAATAAATAAAATCTAATGTTTGGTCATATATCCTTGTTTTTCTATTACTTGAGTCAGTCTATTCGGAATTGACTGAATTAAACTGCTGGACAATTGCTTTCGAGCAAGAAAAATTTCGCCTAAATTTAACAGTTAATATTTTATGAACCAGATGTGATATCGACCTACGGTTTTGAATGGTTGATAAATTCATCCCTTCGGAAACAATGGCCAATGTTGGATTTTCTTGAACTCTCAGAAAATTTTATATACAGGGTGTTAAAGAAGATGATGATTTTTGCTCCAATTTTAATGGCGTGTAACTTTCACAATAATATTTTTAAATTTTATCACTCTACGTCAATTGAATCACTGGTTCATAGCAAAGAAAGTAATTTGTCAAGTTTTTGATATCTGCTATATTTTAAGAAATACCGATTTTTTTGGAAAACCTTGCTTTATTTCATCTTATTGGTAGCTAGATCTCACTGTGCGTTGTATCGTGCAAACTTTGCGAGTGATTATTATACCTTATGAAAAGCTTGATTATGTTCAGTGACAATAGTTGTACCTAAATGTTATGATGTACAGTGGCGTACTTATAAACATCTATATGTCTATGGTTTATGAGTATCTGACAATTTTTTACGATTGTCTTATATTGGAAAGTACTCGCCCCAGGATTAGGTATATTTTTTCTTATTTTTTAGTTTTTCATATCGCACTACAGGTATATTATACAAATTTTAATAAAGATAATTTTTTTCATTTAATATTTGGAAAAAACTTATTTATTAATTTTTAACTTTCTAATACTCTTCCTAAAATTAAACTTACATTCAAAGGGATCCTTAAAATTAAGTAACGCTAGTTTGATTTTGATGGGATTAATGCCTTGTAGACCCTCCTCGGATGGACGGGGTTTGGTTTGACGGCAGCTAGTGATATTTAATATCAAAGTCTTTTTCAATGTAAGGTTAATTTTAGGAATAGTGTTAGAAAGTTAAAAATTAATAAATACATTTTTTCCAAATATTAAATTAAAAAAATTATCTTTGTTAAAATTTTGTAAACACACTGTATAATATACCTGTAGTGCGATATGAAAAACTAAAAAAATAAGACAAAATTTACCTAATCTAGGGGCGAGTACTTTCCAATATAAAACAATCGTGAAAAATTGTGAGATACTCATAAACCATAGACACATAGGTGTTTATAAGTACGCCACTGTACAATATAATATTTAGGTACAACTATTGTCACTGAACATAATTAAGCTTTTCATAAGGTATAATAATCACTCGCAAGGTTTGCACGATACAACGCACAGTGAGATCTAGCTACCAATAAAATGAAATAAAGCAAGGTTTTCCAAAAAAATCGGTATTTCTTAAAATATAGCAGATATCAAAAATTTGACAAATTACTTTCTTTGCTATGAACCAGTGATTCAATTGACGTAGAGTGATAACATTTAAAAATATTATTTTGAAAGTTACACGCCATTAAATAAAATTGGACCAAAAATCATCGTCTTCTTTAAAACCCTGTATATAAAATTTTCTGACAGTTAAAGAAAATCCAATATTGACAATTGTTTCCCAAGGGATGAATCTATCAACTATCCAAAACTGTAGGTCGATATCATATCTGGTTTAGAAAATATTAACTGTTAAATTTAGGCGAAATTTTTCTTGCTCGAAAGCAATTGTCCAGCAGTTTATTTCGATTATATATTTTTTGACAATTATACCCCAAATATCTTCGATTGGATTGATATCGGGACTATAAGCGACCCAAGGCAGCACTTCCATATTATGACTTTGAAACCAGTGGGTTACAGCATTGGCAGTATGAACTGGACAATTATCTTGTTGAAATATGAAAGTATTATTCGGATATATTTTGCTCAGCAGATGGTACAATATGTTTTCCAAAATGTTAATGTAATGTCCGGCATAAAATCTTCCCTCTATTCGCCAACAAACACCAGAGGTCCATGAACACTTATCCAGCCCCATACATTTACAGAGAAACGCTCATGTCTAGAAGTGACAGGGTTAGAATATCGCTCTTCAAACCTGGTATTGTTTGGACGATATACACGAATATGACCGTTATAAGTCGACTGAAACGTCTTTTCATCAGTAAAAATTACCCTGTTCCAAAATTGAGGATTGCGGTATATATAATTTAAAGCAAAAATAACCCTAAATTGCGCCGTTCTTCGGTAAGAAACATTTTTTTCGCAGCTGGGCGACATTCTAGTTCAGATTCCTTGACTCTCCTGCTGGCGGTAGGTTGTGAGTCAGGAAATGCTGTATCAATAACAGCGCAATTGCAAATAGATTATTTCTTAAATATCCCGAAAAAAGCTGCATCCTGTTCAGGATTGGAAAGTTTGGGACGACCTGAACCAATTTTCCTCTTTAGGGATTCTTCTTGTTCCCAGCGTTGCTTAGTTTTCAATATAGTTTTTTTAAAATTTCTATTATACAACTGCGCTACAGCATGGATTGACCATCTTTCTTTGATTCTTGATACAATTTGAGCCTTTTCAACTTAAGACAACTGACGAGGCATTTTTAGTTTCTCCTGTCAAAGTTTATTAAACGTTACCACCATACAGTTTCAAAATTAATTATACCGACGCCAGTGCTTTGCATTTCCTCCAATAAACAATCATTTAGACAAGCCGGTTCTAGGCAAATATGACAAAACTTACCTCTTATTCAAATTCTTGTACGCTTTTTTTATGAATACAACTGTACATTAAAAAATATTTATATTTACGGAAGTCAGACAACCTTATGCGTGCAAGTCACCCTATTTTAGTTAGTAATATGCTCTAGCTACTACAAGATTTATTGTAATACAACTGAGCATACCAACAGGCAAAAGGCCTATCATATCATCCGGCTGATATGGAATCCTAATGCTTCTTATTTCTTAACAGATTTGTGGAACTACTCTTGCGCCTTCTCGTCTGCAATAACGAAAAGTTTGGTCCTCAAATCCAGAAACACGTAAAAGAACTTATAGGTCACGAAATGGCGGCGGCTCTCTATCCCATCCTTTTTGAACAAATTAAGATTATTATCGATAAGTTTTTTGATCAAAGTGGTCAAGTAATGGTAACTGATCTCAACACCCAATTTATAGAACATATTATAGTTATTTTGAAAAACATTTTGGATTACACAAAAAACGATCAACCTTCCGAACATCTGGGCGTGACCAGCATAGAAGGGATGATGTTACAGATAGTACGGTATGTGAGGCATCTAGACATGTCAGTACATGGACTTCATATTAAAACGAAATTGTGCCAATTAGTTGAAGTTATGATGCATAGAAGAGACGATTTGGCATTCCGACAAGAAATGAAATTTAGAAATAAGCTGGTGGAATATCTTACGGATTGGGTCATGGGATCAAGTCATCAGATTTCGCCACCAAGTGGAAGTGACATAACCCACATGACTAGAGAACTTGATCAGTCGGCAATGCAAGCGGTCGCGTCTCTTTTACGTGGACTTCCGTTACAACCAGAGGAATCTGACAGGGGAGACCTCATGGAGGCAAAGAGTCAGCTTTTTCTAAAGTACTTCACCTTATTTATGAATTTATTGAATGACTGTACTGACCCTATGAGTGGATCAGAAATACTAGAACTGTCGGATAGTGAAGAGTGTAGACATCGTTTGAATTCTGAAAATTTATCGAATTTACGCAGTGCCACAATACAAGCGATGTCTAATCTTTTATCTGCCAACATTGACAGTGGACTAATGCATTCTATTGGTAAGTATCTAGCGGCGTTAAACTCTATTACTGAATACCTTATAAACAAATATACCTAGTAGTTATTTCTAGGATAATATTTATATCTCGCTTTTAGATCTGGGTTACAATAAAGATTTGCAAACAAGAGCAGCTTTTATAGAAGTTTTGACAAAAATTCTTCAACAAGGGACAGAGTTTGATACACTTGCTGAAACTGTATTAGCAGATAGATTTGAACAGTTGGTACAGTTAGTAACTATGATCAGTGATAAAGGAGAGCTTCCTATTGCAGTAGCTTTAGCGAATGTAGTAACTACCTCACAAATGGATGAATTAGCCAGAGTTTTTGTCACACTTTTTGATGCCAAGCATCTTCTTTCACCTCTTTTGTGGAATATGTTTTATAGAGAAGTAGAAATATCCGATTGTATGCAGACTTTATTTCGTGGCAACTCCTTAGGCAGCAAAATTATGGCTTTTTGTTTTAAAATTTACGGTGCCAGTTACTTGCAAACACTATTGGAACCTTTGATTCAGCCGCTTTTGGATGAGCCTTATCAAAGTTTTGAAGTAGACCCAGCTAGGCTTGATCCCAGTGAAGATATAGAGGAAAACCGGCAAAACCTTATAGCACTGACACAGAAAGTATTTGATGCTATCGTTTGCTCTGCAGATAGATTTCCGCCTCAGCTACGTTCAATGTGTCACTGCCTTTACCAAGTTTTGAGCAAGAGGTTTCCGCAATTTCCACAAAATAATATTGGTGCTGTAGGAACCGTTATTTTTCTACGGTTCATAAATCCAGCTATAGTTTCGCCTCACGAAATGGGTATTGTCAGTGATCAAGTTCCAACTAATATAAGAAGAGGTCTCATGTTGATGTCTAAAATTTTGCAGAACATAGCAAATCATGTCGAGTTTAGTAAAGAACAACACATGTTACCATTCAATGATTTTTTAAAAGGACATTTTGAAACTGGTAGAAGATTTTTCATTACTATAGCTTCGGATTGTGAAACTGTTGATCAAGCTTCACATTCAATGTCATTTATCTCTGATGCAAATGTCCTGGCACTCCACAGGCTTTTATGGAATCATCAGGAAAAAATTGGAGATTATCTATCGAGTAGCCGTGACCACAGATCTGTCGGAAGACGCCCCTTTGATAAGATGGCTACTTTGCTGGCATACCTTGGTCCTCCTGAGCATAAAACTTTTGACTCACAGTAAGTCATATATACATTTAAGTATTATGCTATTCTTTAAATAATACAGGTTTCTCTGTTCCAGCTTGTTGTTCACAGCCAATCCAAGATGGCGGTCATTGGATATGTCTTCAACAAACTTTGAAGATTTAATGACTAGGCATAACATAGATGAAAAAGAGGAATTTAAGTCTATAAAGTCCCTAAATATATTTTACCAGGCGGGTACAAGCAAAGCTGGATACCCTGTTTTTTATTACATCGCCAGGAGATTCAAGTAATACTAAAAATATTGGGGGAGGTTTTGTTAAAATAGGACTAATTAAAAATTATAATATTTTCAGGATGGGGGAAACCAATGGAGACTTGTTGATATATCACGTGATTTTAACCCTAAAGCCCTTTTGTCATTCCCCTTTTGAGCTGGTGGTCGATTTCACGCGAACTGGTTCTGAGAATAGGTTTAGGATTGAATGCTTGCAAGGGTGGTTTTGCGTCTTACCAGAAGTAGCAATTGAGAATATCCACGCCGCATATATTTATAACTGTAATAGTTGGGTCCGTGAATATACCAAATATCACGACCGCATTTTATATCCGCTAAAGGTAATTTTAATAGCCATTGGTGTATTGTGAAAGCAGAAAAGTACCGTAACTCGACAAAATTAATTTTTCCCCAGGTCTATTTTATTTGGGTGAAAAATTACGTTGATCCTGTATAGGTTTTCCTGAAAAATTACTCTGAAATCCTGGTTATTTGTTGCACAAAAACACAATTTATAAATAACTCAAAAACTAATATCAATTCGTTCAAGTTCCTGTATACCTACAAGGTGTTTTTTATTTGAATGCTAATCCGAAAGGGCTATAATACTTGGACGATTTTAAGAAAAATTCTTTATATGAACTTAGGTCCGCCACCGCTTCATTTCTGAGATACAGAATGTTGAAATTAAAAAGAAAAATATTTTTTTCCCCAATATCTCTAAAACCGCTTTCTATTTTTTTTTCAATTTTGGTAAAATTGCGCCCAAAAAAAAACTGGGACAGCAAAATTGTTGTAGAGTTAGTAGCTCTTTGACTATAAGGAATATGTAAAATCTATTGAGGAAAGGTTATTGTTGTTATAATAGTTGTCATGGAAGTGAAAAGGTTTAACACCAAAACAACAATACTACATTTATACGAGGAAAAATGAAAATATGCATATTTAGTGTTTTAAAATGTAACAAAAATTGTTTATATTATGTTCCTATAAATTTTAATTTCAATCATATTTAAACCTTAATATAATAACATGTTTTTAAATATTTGGTAGTTGCACCGTTATTATCGATTAAGGCTTATAAACGTCGTGGCATACTTAACACTAGGTTTCTCGTATACTCTTGCGTTATTGCATTCCATGCTTGCATTATCCTTTGGCTTAATTCATCCTGAGTTCTAGGCTGGAAGTTGTGTTTATACAGAAATTTTGTCATCTCACCCCAAACGTTTTCAATTGGGTTGATATCCGGACTTTTCGAAGGCCACGGCAGAACACGAATTTTATTTTTTTCTAAATAATTTTGAACTACGCGGGCTTTATGTATAGGAGCATTATCTTGTTGAAATATAAAATCTTAGCCATATACTGCGTCGATAGATGGTATCATAACTTGGTTTAGTATGTTGCAATATAATGGTGCATTGAGCCTCCCCTGTATTATTTGGCAAACTCCTAGGCCTCCTGCACTAATCCAGCCCCAAAAGTTTATAGAAAAGCGTCCACTTTGATTACACTTGTTTAGTTTCATTTTTATATATTTGATTAGTCTTATTTGTATATCTTTCATCGTATCTCGTACCAGAAGGCTTATAAACGCGGATTTTCCCATTATTGCAGGATTGAAAGGTTTTTCCATCAGAAAATATTACGGTTTCCCATATATTACCTTGATTTATATTCATAAGCAAAATCTACTCTTTTCTGTTTGTTTGCTTCGGTCAAAAATATTTTATTGGCAGCACAACAACTTTTTATATCTGAACTACGAATTCTTCGCTCTATATTAGCCGAACCAGGAAAATGTGTTTCTTCTTTAGCTTTTATTGCTGTTTCGAATGGATGGTCATTTAGAAAATTAATTAATTCTATATCTCAGCCGTCATTCGAAATTTTGGGCGACCAGAACCTGCTTTTCTTACAATACTTCCATATTCTGCAATTTTGTGCTTAGCCAACAATACGGTATTTTTGCTAATCCCTAATTCATCTGCGATGTTTCTTAGTTGATGCTCATCTCTCAATCGTTTAATACGTCACTGTCAGTCACAAAATTAAATTAAATTGACAACTTCAAAACAAGCTAATAGTCTGGGAGATTAAACTACATTTTGCTGTCCCATTTTTTTGGCGCAATGATACATGCAAGGTACGCATAAAAATACATTAATTAATTAACATCCCCTGAAATACTTTTAATCAAAAAAAATGACGTGCCACTGATTCTTTTAAAAAGAAATATATTTATAATTAGCCTTTATCTTCTTATAAAAATGGTCTCTTGACTTGTTTTCGTCAGGCGGACGGTTTTCGATTTAAAAAATAAAATAACACGCATAAAAATACATTTTTAAAAACAATAACTATTTTGAACAAAAAAAAACACATTTAAATTAACTAGAGAAAAATTTGCGGTAAGCGGGTAACTACAAACAACTACATTAAATTTAGTGTTAAAAGTATCCGCCTCTTGTAAGTATGCGCGGTTCAGCCCTCCTTATTCCCATCGATTCGAGTACTATTCGAAAAATTCCTGGAGCATTTCCTATTGCTTCACAGAAAACTATTATGCGGTTTTGCAATTCTTCCTCGGTTTGAATTGGTTGACTGTAAACCAAGGTCTCTCCAAAGAACATCCAAACTGTTTAGGTCTGGGGATCTAGCTGGGCATGACTCTGTTCCCCCACGACCTATACTGAGACTATTAAAATTTCATCTTCCAACAGTTGGAAAATTATCTTCAAGAAACTGGCAATACTAATCGCTCTATCGATCGTGGGGGAACCACATATATATGTGGGTGGAACAGAGTAATGGCCAGCTAGATCCCCAAACCTAAACAGTTTGGATTTTTTTTTGGAGATCTTAAGACCTTGGTTTACAGTCAACCAATTTAAACCGCGTAATAGGTTCCTGTGAAGGTATAAGAAAAAAAAATGTATTACATGTTAAACAAACTCGACATTGAAAACTCTTTGAAACATGGTCTCCAACCTTTAAGGATATAACTCTTTGTTCAACCATAAACAATATTTAGTTTATAAGTAAATAAGCTAAAACCTACCGAACGCGGCAGACCAGGCCGACGCCATTTTTACCGTCTCGCGTTCTTTGGTCTTGTTTGAATTCGGTTCCGATGGCGCGGTCTGACAGTGACGTAATCTAACAAGTAAACTATACAACCCAAAAACAATAGGCTAGATCCTTTTAGATTGAAAAGATAACAGTTTCCCATGGTGTCCGGTCAATTTGGTTTGGTTATGGGGGTCCTTACCCAACTTTTTAGGACTTCCAAGGAATCACACATTTAAATATAATGCTTCACTTCAATGACAGCATGTATCAAAAAATTTAACAAGCTACAAACAAAATGGTATTATTAAAGTCCTACATACGGTAGTTTGGTTACATCTTTCACTGTTCACCATGGCTAATAATTTTCAGGGAAATCGTAAAATTGTATTCCTGGATCATCCTTCCAAAATAACCGATTACATTGATCCCGATCAGCAAAAATTACCAGGTGCAACTCTGAGCCTAGACGAAGACTTAAAAGTATTTCATAATGCCTTGAAATTATCACATAAAGACACTAAGGTCGCTATAAAAGTAGGTCCTACAGCCATACAGATAACTTCGGCAGAACGCACAAAAGTGTTGGCCCATTCAGTGTTTCTAAATGATGTTTATTACGCTTCCGAAATTGAAGAAGTATGTTTAGTTGACGATAATCAATTTACTTTAACCATAGCCAATGAGAGTGGCCCTTTAAGCTTTATCCATAATGATTGTGATTGTATCGTACAGGCTATTATTCACATAAGGAATCGATGGGAACTTAGTCAACCTGTAAGTATCTTCTTGGTTTATTTTTTATGGTTTTATTACGTTGCTGCTATGCTGCTACTTGTGGTAAGACGTAGAGCCATCAGTGGAAGTAAGTCACGCCTAAACTCATTTTCTTTACCCGATCTTGTGAATAAGTCGATAACAAGTTATATATACATCATAGATTAAAACATGGACGTGAAATAACAATCTTCACCAAACAACTTTATAATATACAGGAATGTACGCTAAAAATATCCATACTTGTACCTTCCAAAGTTTTGTAAAAGAGGTGGTTCTTCAGCTAGTTTCCTATGCAAAACTTCATGTTATTTCTATTGGTGTATTCAACTTATCTACTCCAGATGTATTTTCCAGTTTAAAAGCCTTGCTTATATCCAGAAAAAAAGCATTTTTTTCCTTTTAGGATACTGTAACTGTCCATCAAAAAATTAGACCTAAAGATGTACCTGGAACTCTGTTAAATATGGCTCTATTAAATTTGGGCGTACATGATCCCATGTTGCGTACCGCAGCGTACAACTTGTTGTGTGCTTTAACAGCAACGTTTGACTTAAAAATCGAGGGACAACTGCTGGAAACTCAAGGTCTATGCATTCCATCCAATAATACACTCTTCATTAAATCAATATCTGAAAAATTGGCTACAAATGAACCCCATTTGACTCTGGAGTTTTTAGAAGAATGCATTCAGGGTTTTAGAGTGTCCAGTATCGAATTGAAGCACTTGTGTTTAGAGTATATGACCCCTTGGCTTCCTAACTTAGTAAAATTTTGCAAACCCACTGACGACTATAAGAGGTATAAAAAGGTCGGAGAAATTTTGGAAAAACTTATCGTACTTACCATAAAAGAAACTGAGATGTACCCATCAGTACAAGCTAAAATTTGGGGAACACTAGGGCAAGTTTCAGATTTGATAGATATTATTTTGGATACGTTTTTAAGTTGCTCTGCTAGTGATGGCCATAGTCCTTTGATGGTCGAGGTTTTAGCTGATACCACAGTCGCACTAGCTTCAGCTAATATTCAGCTAGTTGCTAAAAAGACCATTGCCCGGTTTTTTAAAGTCATTCGGAATCTAACTACATTACAAATTGAGGTAAGAATAAAAGTAAACCTAAGAACAATATACAGGGTGTTACAAATTCGACATACCAGCATTGGAATCTCGGAAACCATACGAGTTAGAGAAACGGTTAAATGGGGGCAAAGTTGTGTGATTCGGTGCTGATTATAATGCCGCTTTAAAAGTTTTCAAATTTCGAATACTTCCGATTTTATTCGAAAAAACCAGAAATTTTGCAAAATCGTTTTTATTTTTTCCTGAGCTCATTTGACAAGCTATTTAAAAATTAATGACACTTTGTCATTGCCACTTTTTCTCCTCTGCAAAATGACGTTACTAAATCAAAGATCCGCCGTTTCATCTCCGAGCGGCCATCACCAACTTTACATTTTTAAATACGGACCTGGATTTTTTTAACCGATTTTTAAACCCTCCTACCTTCAAAATGTAATGGCGATATTACTTTCTCATAATGATGGATTGTTCTTGCCTATTTTTTTAAATTCATATTTTTTACACTTCTTGTCAGTCCGGTCCTGGCAACGAATCACAATATTAAATAAAAACTTTATTTTATTTAAAACATTCATACATAAGTAATATAATTTATTTTATAAGAATTTTCTAATACTTAATGCTAAATTTACTAATTATAAATCCTAATTTTCAAAATGTTCAAAGAGATTGCCGTTTTGCTCAGTACAACGATCGATTTTTTTTCCAATTTTGGCGACGGCCCTTTCAACCGATCTTCTTCTTATCCGTTCTTCGAGTTCTTCCATGGTATCTACGTCATTTTTATAAATAACATTTTTTAAAGCCCCCCATAAAAATAAATCCAGCGGTGAAATATCTTGCCAGGACCGGACTGACAAGAAGTGTAGAAAATATGAATTTAAAAAAATAAGCAAGAGCAATTCATCATTATGAAAAAGTAATATCGCCATTACATTTTGAGGGTAGGAGGGTTTAAAAATCGGTTAAAAAAAATCCAGGTCCGTATTTAAAAAAGTAAAGTTGGTGATGGCCGCTCGGAGACGAAACGGCGGATCTGTAGTTTGATAACGTCATTTTGTAGAGGAGAAAAAGTGGCAATGACAAAGTGTCATTTATTTTTAAATAGCTAGTCAAATGAGCTCAGGAAAAAATAAAAACGATTTTGCAAAATTTCGGCTTTTTTCGAACAAAATCGGAAGTATTTGGAATTTGAAAACTTTTAAAGCGGCATTATAATCAGCACCGAATTGCACAACTTTGCCCCCATTTAACCGTTTCTCTAACTCGTATGGTTTCCGAGATTCCAATGCTGGTATGTCGAATTTGTAACACCCTGTATAGAGTGTCCCATTATGGATGGCCACCGGCCATATCTCGGAAACTACTGGGCATAGAAACTTAAGGAAAAAAAATCATAATTAAAGTGGCTAAGAGAAAATCCTGGAAATAATTTTTAAGTTCCGCATTTTGCCGCAAGAGGACACAATTGATAAATAAATATTGAAATTCCAAATTTCTTCAAAAATGTTCACATTAAGGTATACCCTTGATAAGATCATTAGAAAGCTTAGACAATTCCGCATCATTTTGGTTTAAGCCCTATTGGCGTATCGACCTTGATAAGAGTGGGGGAAGCTATTGAAAAGGTAATCATTTAAATTGTTGTAACTTCTAAAGGACTTATCCGATTTTAGTCAACTTAAGCTTGTTTAAAATAGAAAGGTAAGTACTTTTAATTGTCGTATCCACTGGTACACGATAGTTCCTAATAAAATAGCCAGAAAGCGTAATTTGTGAGTTTTTTTTTGATTTTATCCCGAATACTCAAATCATACGGTATAACTATGACATTATAATCGGATAGTAGATTAAATTTTCAAGAAAAATGTGTAGATCGCAGTTCAACATCTTCTTTCGTTTCAGAGTTATTACCAAAGCGGAAGCTTTCTAATGATGTTACCAAAGATATACCTTAATGTGGGTATTTTCGGAGAAATTTAGATTTTCAGTATTTAATTTAAAAAAATGCAGAACTGAAAAACTATTTCTAGGATTTCTCTTGACCACTTTAATTACGAATTTTATTCTCCGAGTTTCTATGCCCAGTAGTTTCCGAGATACGGCCGGTGGCCATCACATATGTATGTACACATACACTATATTGCCAATACAAGCAGCCGCACGAAGCAAGAAGATACCCATCATGCAATTTAAAATAACCTGAACTTGGGCCCGTGGCGCTTGCGCAGTAGGGACAAAATTAGGCAACCGACACGATATCTAACAGAACGTAAACAGAACCGGCTCGCCGTTGTTTGTAATTTTTATTCGTCGCCATCTTTTGTTTCGTTCGTTCGTTCGTGTGTGGTTATAATTTCCAAGTTTACGGTGTTAATATTTATAAAACTTTACTTTAGACTTTTTTTTTGTTAGTTAGTAAGTTGTTAGTCGTTTCCATCTTTTTTTACGTTGTATTCGTTCGGATGTTCCATGTGTGATTGTGAATATTATTTTTAAGTTTTGGGTGCGAATTTAGGTATAAAACTTTACCAGACATTTTGTTATTGTTAGCGACTGGTGACTCAAGATGGGTAGAAAAAAGTGCATAATCCTTTTTTGCACGAGTCGCTGTTCAATACCAGGAATAAGGTATTTCAGGTATGTAAAATATTGGTTACTTAGTTTTATTTGACCATAAACTGTACACACCCGAACTAACGGGTAAATTTAAATAAATGCTTGTAAAAACATTTTGAAAGTCGGTCCTGTCAAATGTTTACATCAAGAAGCAAATTTCCGAGCTGCGCAAACTCAACGGACCCTGATCATATGCCTACAGTGGTGTCATCATTGAATTATGGTATTAGCAATATAGTGTATGTATATATGTGGTGGCCATCCATTATGGGACACCCGGTATGATTAAGATTCAAAATCAAAATGTATGTTGGGATATATCGTTGATAGAAAAAAGTTATGATGATCTTTTTTTTGTAGGTTCAAGAAGGGGTACCGGCGATTATAGTTTTAGAAAGCAATTCGATGTGGGATGATTTGACGGTTCTAGCACGATACCTCCTTATGTTATCATTTAACAACTGTCTTGATGTAGTCCGTCATTTACCGTATCTTTTTCACACAGCTACATTTCTGGTGTGCGCGGGGTCTATCAACATGAGGGCAGCTACTCATGGTCTAATTATGAATATTATTCATTCACTTTGTACCTGTACTAAACCCCGGTTTTCGGAAGAAGTTCAAAAATTTCTTCGACTGTCTTTGGATGAGTTCTCATTGCCAAAATACTATCTGTTGTTTGGTATAAGCAAAGTCAAGAACGCTGCAGTTACAGCATTTAGACTAGGAATTAAACATCCAGGAGATCCAAGATTTTTCCCCACTTGTCAAAAAGGAGGCGATCAACAATGCCATCATCAATCTTGTGGACACACTGGTCAAGCTGCTCAAACAACTGGACCTACGAGTACGACAACTCCAACCGCCCCACCTCCCCAAGCTGATAAAGATAAAATGAGTAATGCGGCAATACAAGAAAGAGAACGAGTGTCATTGAGCTCATTGGAAGTTATCACGGATGCTTTACTAGAAATTTTGGAAACTTGTATGAAAGAAGTAGAAGATTGTGATTGGCTGAATCAGTGGACTATCCTGGCGAGGAGTCTGGCATATTGCTATAACCCCGCCTTGCAACCAAGAGCTTTAATCGTTTTTGGGTGCATTGCCAAAAACGCCACAGACTCTGAAGTCGTTCAGATCATGCGCACCATGATCAAGTCGTTGGAATCGTGGAATGATATTATTTTACTAGAAGCTTCGATCATGTGTTTGACAAGGTTGCAACCTGTATTGTGTTCCGATTCGCCCATCCACAAATCGATCTTTTGGGTTGCAGTGTCAGTTTTGCAACTCAACGAAACTAACCTTTATGCTGTAGGGTTAGCGCTGTTAGAACAAAATCTTCATACTCTTGATTCTCAGGGAACGTTTGATGAGACTGTAAGTATATACCTATACCATAAAGTATTTTTTTAAATTTTATCTGCATTTTATAAGGTACACAAGGCGGATTAATAGTATAATGACAAGTTATTAATTTCTTGTTTTAGCCATTGGAACATGTCATGATGCAAACCAGGGATCCACTGGAGTCATATTTTAAACAAATGGACCACAATGTTGGTTTAAGTTTTAGAACCAATTTCCATTTTGCCCTAGTGGGACATTTGCTCAAGGGATATCGGCATCCCACCGCTACAACCGTATCTAGAACTGTGAGGGTTCTTACCATGCTTCTGTCGATTGTTGCCAAACCCGCCAAGAGGGATAAATTTGAAGTTACCCCTGATAGTGTAGCCTATTTAACAGGTAACATTTAAAAATTAAACTATATAATGTAACACTGTCTCTTTGCTCTGTTGCTGCTCTTCTTCCTCAAAGGTTTTGATAGTCCTAATATTTGGCTATACAGTAGATACCCAATAAACATCAAGTTATATAATGGTAATAAAAGTATATAAGAGGGTTATAAGATTACAGTAAGTTACAAGTATATAATAAGGTCATATAACTGTTTCTATCACCATTTTATAAAACTTGTATTAATGGCTACCAATCTGTTGAAATCTCATTTATACAACTAGAATACCCCTAGTTATGTAAAAGTGATGGTAATCGCATTTATAAAACTGGAAGATGGTAGTGTTGGCTAAAATGTACTATAAAACTCTTGGTAGTATTATCAGTAATTACCGCTTCTTCTATATAACTTCTCAAATACTAGTAACAAAAAATTAACCTTTATATAAACTTCTTGTTTATAAAATGATCGTCTCCCATAATAGTATAAACACCTAACTTAACACTTCATTTCGCTGCGAAATTGCAAAAAACTGTACTAAAATGTTAAATTTAAATGCCATTAAACGACATAACGAAGGTTGCATGTCTAAAAGTTATATACTGTTACTATTCGTTATATAAGGTCACCCACCATAGGTGATATTAGGCTTTCCGACGGTACTACATTGATTCCGCCATGATTGTTTATCTAAATTTATCACATTGGGAACGGCCTTTGCAAAAACACAAAATTTAACAATGATCAATGCAAAATACGTGCTTATACTTGTCAAATAGTGTCTTGTACTAATAATATTTGTTATAAATCGTCCTAAAATAAAAATCTTTATATTTTTTTCCTGAAACCTGAAATTAATTATTATTGGATATTTGAAGGGCCCCTGCATTTTTTAGCAGTAATCGGTCTATTTTTGCAGTAAAAATCTTCTGCTCTCCTTTTTAATTTACGACTAATTTACTTGTGAAATCAGAAAAAGACCTTAATTATACATAAAATGTATCTAACAAAAATAAATAAACTCCTTTACTGACAAGTGACAGAAAAACGCGGATAAGTTATACAGGGTGATTCCTAAGTTGATACTTGTGTATAGAAGGCATTAAAATAAACATTTTCAAATACCTTTTTTGAAAAAACTCAAAAATAAGATACTTACATTCATTTATTACACTATGGACCAAATGCTGTTCTGCCTTACTTGCCCGTTGAATAACATTAAGAAAACTTCTGGGTGTAGGATGAGCCCGCAAGGGAAATCGTTCTGCGTATAATCTCGAAGCAGCATCCGCACTTTGACGACACTAAATTAGCACCATATCTACTAGTTCATTGTTTTCAAATTTTACCATTTTCACGTGTCACCAATTTAAAATTAACTTGCTTCAGAAAAACACACCGCAGCGTATTGCCAAATAACTCGCCACCGACCCGTAAATTGCATGATTATTATGAGATAAGACAAGCAACATAAAGTATAGAAAAGCTACGTTTTGATGACCAGGCCCGCACTTAGACTGTTTACTTCTGTATATCGTCTATTTTTAAGTTTTTTGAAGAAAGGTATTTGAAAATGTTGTTTATTTTAATGCCTTCTATACACGACTAAAAAAGAAGTATTAACTTAGGAAAATGTTTCTGTTAATAAATATACAGGGTGACTCCTAAGTTGATACTTCTTTTTTAGCTGTGTATAGAAGGCATTAAAATAAACATTTTTAATACCTTTTTTTAAAAAAGTTAAAAATAGGCGAGATACAGAAATAAAAAATCTAAGTGCGGGCCTGGTCATCAAAACGTAGCCTGCTATACTTTATGTTGTTGGTTTTATTAGTCATGCAATTTCCTGGTCGGTGGTCAGTTAGTCACTAAGACCAGGTGTCATAAATACTACACCCGTTAAATTTTTGGGAGTCTATCTCGACACAAAGTTAACCTGGGAGGAGCATACAACTCAATTAGCTAGCAAATTAAATAGAACTATTTATATCTTACGTAACTTAAAGGGCATTGTTTCTGAAAGCGTCCTTATGACTGCATACTATGCCTTCATAAACTCACATCTAGCTTATGCTATCCTTTGCTGGGGACATTCCCTCACATGCTTCTACGGTGTTTGCTATACAGAGGCACTGTGTAAGAGTAATTGCTGGCTTGAGGTATATTGAATGTTGTAGAAATAGCTTTGTCTCTCTGGGCATTCTCACTATGCCATGCATCTATATATTTAACTGTCTAATGTATATAAAGAAGAACCATGATGCTTATGCTCTTAATGGCGATTTTCATACATATAATACCCGGGGAAGAAATGACCTAGCCATAAACTATAGTAGGACTGCAATGGCCAGAGATGGGACGAACCATTATGGTATAAAGTTTTTAAATATACTGCCTATAGATATCGGAAATGCCGACATAAAAGTATTTGAAGTAAAAATTAAACGATGCCTTAAAAATAAAGCTTTTTATAGTGAGGAGGAATATTTCCTTAATGATTTTAGCGATTTGATTTAACTGAGAGATGTGTCTCCTCGACCTCAAAGTGTTGATCTTGATTTCCTTTACAGTCCCTTGCCATATTATTAGACTCATGCTTAAAAATGAAGTTTTTCTGGCTTATAACACGTCAGTAGACATTAACAACGCTATTTCATGATGAAACGTCAAAATTTATTATAAATACAATAAATGTCACATAGAAAATTAGAAATTTACATCGAAATGAAATCTTTTTAGATGAAAATACATTTTTTTGCAAAAATCAGTATTTTGTATGACCACCTTTCGCAGCCAACACAGCTTCAACGCGACGTGGCATACTGCTTATACAGCTTTGAATTTTTATTTTGATCTCTGGGTTATGTTTCCAAGTGTCATTAAGTATATTGATCAACTCTTGCTTGGTTGTAGGGGCTTTCATCCTAACCTCAGATTTCAAAAACTCCCAGACGTTCTCGATGGGGTTCATGTCAGGCGAATTTCCTGGCCAGTCGAGAATATCTACTTTTTTTTCAGCTAAAAATTTTGTAATTTTGTGTGCACGATGGCAAGGCGCACCATCATGCATAAAAATTGGCTTTTCTCGTTTCTTGAACCATTTTTTCACTTGAGGAAGCAGCTGAGTTTCCAAAACTTTCTGGTATTTTTCGGCATTCATTGTACCTTCGACAACGTATAAGGCCCCTGGTCCCTTATAACTGATAACTGACCATACCATTACCGACGGAGGATGTTTAATGGTCGGCACAATGCAGTCTGGCTTATATTTCTCATTTGACCTTCGCCGTACAAACTGCGATTTGTTGACCAATACTTGGAAAATCGACTCGTCCGAAAAACATACCTGAAAAATGTCATAGAATTTAGATTTAACAATATCTACAGTACAAGAACAACTTGAATATAGTTATATAGCATTTATTTACCTTCCTCCAGTCATCAGTCGTGAAATCCTTGTATTTTCGTGCCCATTGGTATCGCTTTAATATCATAGCAGGTGTAAGTCTTGGTTTGCGTGCTGGTCTACGTCCAATAGGACCCTCTTCTGCTAACCTCCGCTGCACTGTTCTTTGCGAAACTTCAATGCCGGCTTCAAGAACTTTTTTTGCAAGAATTTTTATCGGCAGTTTTCGATTTTCAACACAAATATAGCGAATTTTTCGGTCACTTCTCACTGTCGTGATTCTCCGACGACCGCACGCACCTTTACGTTTGGCTCTCAGATCTTCACCGAGGTCTATTTTTTGTTTTATTGTTTGACAGAACTTTGAGAAACTCCAACAATTCGCGCTATTTGGTATTGCGACATGTTTCGTGCTTCCAGCATGCCGGAAATTCGACCAACTTTTATTGGCGACAAATCAGACACTTTTCCCATTCTGAAATTGTTTTTTTATCATAATATGGCCTCAAAACGTGTAAATATATACTTTGACATGTTGTTTTGTCAACAATAAACTCACCTTATGAAATGGAAAAGAGTTTTACAAGAGAAAACGCTATTGAAACACGTTAAATTGTTGAATTGCACTATCAAACTGAAACTCTGTTTTTTAGGTTATGTACATGTCATTTTCGCGATAATCGATGTGAGTCATCGATTACCAACATGATCAGTGTTGCCAAAACGATAAAAGTGCCCGCGATATTCAAAAACCCAAGTTCTACCAACATATCTACAAAAAGTTCATATTAACAACAAGAAATATCAAGTAAAAGTGTAGATTTGCAGCATGAGTCTAATAATATGGCAAGGGACTGTAGTTGGGTGCGATTAATTGGAATCTACGAAAAAAGATCGCCAACAATTGGTCGCGTGAAAAAAAGTCGCGCGCAAATGGGCGCATAGCAAAAGGTCGCCGGCGAAAAAAGAGCGCCGACAAAAAAAGGGCGTGCGGAATTGATCGCGCGAAAAAAGGTCGCGTAGGAAAAATTTTTAAATCAATATATATCTACAGGTTGGTGCAACCAAGATGGAGAGGGCGTTTATGGTTAATCAATGAGGAATTTCGAAAAGCCTTTCTTGGGTATGATTGACAGCTAAATATTTAAAAATATTTTAATATTAGCTATCAATCGTATCCAAAACTTTCAAACGAATTAAACTTTCTTCTTTTTTCAACCCATTGATAAATTTCCATAAATTTGGATGTGCTGCATTTCATACAGAGGAGAAGCTATTGTGCCATCCTTCGACAGAATTATTTGTACGTGGTAGATCTTCGTCTATGAATTGAAAGCAATTCCAAAGATTTCGTGAAAACATCGGCTGTCGTCTTTGGTGTCGCCGATCCAAACGACCTATTCATATATCTTCAAAGTAGTTTATTAATGGCAATAGTAAATTGTGCGTGTAAAATTCGCTCTCCAGCAGCTCTTCGAATGTTGCAACAACATTTTCTTCAGGTACGAAAGCCAGAGCTGCCAATTGTCGCAGATGTAGAGCAAAATTCGCGTCTTTTGTATAAACTTGTTGCAAGCCCGCACTTTGCATGTTTCTCCACAAACATTGCGTAAAATGAAAGAAGCAGCCACGGATTCTGACTTCAGGAAACTCTTCTTGTATATCATTAATTGCTGCTCTTTCAAAATCCACCATTATTGTTGTAGGTCGTAAACCTGGTCGGTTAAATTTCTAGGATTTGCCGGGATAGCTTCGATTCTTTGCCGTGTGTGCTGAATAGTTCGCTTTAAGGATGGAATGGAAGGTAACTTCCCAGTTGCGCCCACAGAAACTTCTTGTGAAACAGTAGCTATTATACCTTGTGTGGTTAGTTCAACTTGATGAGCTATTTCTTTTATTCTATTGCAAGCTCTCTTTGCCTCTACTATGGATGCATCTGCAACGTGGTTGTGGTTTGTACTTTTCACTACTTCATCTCCCACTGTGTGAACTCTCCCGGTATATTTATACTTCTTGTATTGGCCACACTTCCATATTGTCTTTTCACCAATTATTTTTTCCTTTCTGTGGATACATCCATTGTACACTAACATATTGGCACCTTTCTGACTTTGTTGAAATGTAAATCTGTTATTTTAAATATATGTTTGTATAATGTTCTTTTAAAAAAAAACAATATTTCATTAAGTGAAATTCCTTTAGTGGGGAAAAAAATGACTAATAATTATGCTTATGTATATGTATTTTTTCTTTGACTTGTGAAATTATTGTTAAGTACATTCATGAATAAATTTTGATTGATTGGTTATTTGGCAATCCACTGCGGTGTGTTTTTCTGAAGCAAGTTAATTTTAAATTGGTGACCCGTGAAAATGGTAAAATTTGAAAACAATGAACTAGTAGATATAGTGCTAATTTACGGTGAATGTCGTCAAAGTGCGGCTGCATCTTTTAGATTATACACAGAACGCTTTCCCTTGCGGGCTCATTCTACACCCAGAAGTTTTCTTTATGTTATTCAACGGGCAAGTTAGGCAGGGCCGTATTTGATCCATAGTGTAATAAATGAATGTAAGTACCTTATTTTTGAGTTAAAAAAAAGATATTTGAAAATGTTGTTTATTTTAATGCCTTCTATACGCAGCTAAAAAAGAAGTATCATCTTAGGAATCACCCTGTATAATTGTTGGTTATTTAGAGTAGGTGATATAGCATTTACGGTAAGTGTTATACAACTAAAAATGTGTATTGGGATCTAATTGTTTGTTTTAGCGCTGATTGGGTACTCGGAAGAAGTTCGAAGTAGATGTCATGTAAAACACTCCCTACCAAGGTACAT
This sequence comes from Polydrusus cervinus, assembly GCA_935413205.1. Taxonomy (NCBI): domain Eukaryota; kingdom Metazoa; phylum Arthropoda; class Insecta; order Coleoptera; family Curculionidae; genus Polydrusus; species Polydrusus cervinus. The sequence continues at coordinate 4,885,576 of OW284520.1, forward strand.
GACTGACTCATTGTCCCAAGAAAATTTTCTAATCGAGCCTAACGCGCAGACTACTACATCTCAGCAAGCCGTCGCTACAACGTCTAGCAACGTTTTTAGTAGCAATTCCGCGCGGAGGCAAAAGTCTTGCGATTTGCTTGATCAGTCTATTCTTGCACAGGCGAGACAGAATAAGCCTCCAAGTAGCAGCCAACACCAGGTATGTACCGTTTGTAATTTTGTTGTTGTTGGTATTATTTGTTATACTAAAATTATTTTATAATATTTGTGAGTTTGTGTGTTTACTTGTCATATTCCCTTTATTATGTGTAGCTGTAGTTATTGTTGGAAATTGACACGCATTTCATTAACAATTTTATTTTTTCATCGCTGCCTAAAAGCATTTTCGGTTGGTATTAGTATTAAAATAAAAATTCGAGGTTTTTTACTGTTATAGTAGGTATATCAACTTGTATGCTACACTATGTAATTTTTGATGATATAAGTATTATTATATACAACCGGACTTTGTAGGAATATAAATTTTAATAATACATACATACATTATTATACTCCAAATATAGTTTTGTGGAAGAAGCTAGCCCAGTCTTGTTTATTAAATAGTAGGTACAGGGTGTCCCAAATTAAATGCTCATCATGGACATCTCGAAAACTATAAGAGATACAGCATCGGTCAAGTGGGTGCAAAGTTGCAGAATTTTGTGCCCGGTAATATCGTAGAAAAAATTTGAGCTTTCTTTTTTACTTTTCAAAAAAAACTAAAATTTTGAGTTTTTGTTTTTTTAATTTATCTTTATATTTGGACCCAGTAATATTGTAAAAAAAATTTGAGCTATATTTTTGACTTTTTGAAATATTCGAAAAAAAGTTAAATTTTGAGTTTTTGTTTTTTTAATTTATTTGACTCATTTTAACCGCTACAGAAAAACAAATACAATATTGTTGAAGCAACTTTTTTAGCTTAATACTACCGTGTTTTTAGAATTTTGGTATAATGTTTTGTTTTTGTGGAACTGTTATCAACTTTAATTTTTTAAATGCGGACCTGCATATTTATTTTATTTTTTGAGAACCCTTTAAGCCCTACATTCATCCACACATAATAATTTTTAGACGTTTTGCCGTCATCTTTACATGATAGGAATTTGTTAATTTTAAATAAACACTGCTCTAGTGTCAGTTACTTAATAATTTTTACCAAATAATACAACATGCAAATGAATGCGGAATTTAACAGTTATAGAATGAATTAACTAAACTGATGGACAATTGCTTTCGAGCAAGAAAAATTTCGCCTAAATTTAACAGTTAATATTTTCTGAACCAGATATGATATCGACCTACGGTTTTGAATGGTTGACAGATTCATCCCTTGAGAAACAATTGTCAATATTGGATTTTCTTTAACTGTTAAAAAATTTTATATACAGGATGTTAAAGAAGACGATGATTTTTGCTCCAATTTTAATGGCGTGTCACTTTCACAATAATATTTTTAAATTTTATCACTCTACGTCAATTGAATCATTGGTTTATAGCAAAGAAAGTAATTTGTCAAATTTTTGATATCTGCTATATTTTAAGAAATACCGATTTTTTTGGAAAACCTTATTGGTAGCTAGATCTCACTGTGCGTTGTATCGTGCAAACTTTGCGAGTGATTATTATACCTTATGAAAAGCTTGTTTATGTTCAGTATCTAACAATAGTTGTACCTAAATGTTATGATGTACAGTGGCGTACTTATAAACACCTATATGTTTATGGTTTATGAGTTTCTCACAATTTTTCACGATTGTTTTATATTGAAAAGTACTCGCCCCTAGATTAGGTAAATTTTGTCTTATTTTTTAGTTTTTCATATCGCACTACAGGTAAATTATACAGTGTGTGTACAAAATTTTAACAAAGATAATTTTTTTAATTTAATTTTTGGAAAAAATGTATTTATTAATTTCTAACTTTCTAACACTATACTCATAAACCATAGACATATAGGTGTTTATAAGTGCGCCACTGTACATCATAACATTTAGGTACAACTATTGTTACTGAACATAATCAAGCTTTTCATAAGGTATAAGAATCACTCGCAAGGTTTGCACGATACAACGCACAGTGAGATCTAGCTACCAATAAGATGAAATAAAGCAAGGTTTTCCAAAAAAATCGGTATTTCTTAAAATATAGCAGATATCAAAAATTTGACAAATCACTTTATTTGCTATGAACCAGTGATTCAATTGACGTAGATGGATAAAATTTTAAAATATTATTGTGAAAGTTACACCCCATTAAAATTGGAGCAAAAATCATCGTCTTCTTTAACACCCGGTATATAAAATTTTTTGACAGTTAAAGAAAATCCAATATTGACAATTGTTTCTCAAGGGATGAATCTGTCAACCATTCAAAACCGTAGGTCGATATCATATCTGGTTCAGAAAATATTAACTGTTAAATTTAGGCGAAATTTTTCTTGCTCGAAAGCAATTGTCCAGCAGTTTATATAATATCTATTTATATCTGCTTCAAGCAAATTTTATGACTTAGATTATCGCTGCGTAGATTAAAGGGCTATCGAACTATTACCCAAAAATTAATCTTAAATCTAGTTTTGGATAATATAATATATTTAAAGCAGATAATTAGAAAACAAACAAAAATTTTGAATAAATGAAAAGTTGAAGCAACACTGACAAAAAATTCAAATTTAAGATCTAATATAAATTAACTATAACAAAGCATAAAATAAAGTTAAACAAACCAAAGGCGGCTATGACGGAAACTATATACTTGATTGTTTGGATTAATTATGTCAATACCATCATTAGAATATTGCTCTCATGTCTGGAGCTCTGCACCCAAGCACACCCTTCGGCTACTGGATTCCATTCAAAGGAGAGCCGTTCGTCTGATCGGCGACCCCGAGCTGACCAAGACCCTCGATAGCCTGGAGCATCGAAGACAGGTTGGTGATTTGGCTCTCTTTTACAGATATTTCCATGGCAGGTGTTCGACTGACATTGCCCACTTGATTCCACCTAGAGCAATGCAAAACAGGAATACACGGCGAACCACTGCCGCTCATCCATATGTTGTTCAGCTTAGTACTCCTCGAACTTCATTGTTCAAGAATTCTTTCATCTGGAGAACGTCATCTTTGTGGAATGATCTTCCTGAGGTCGTGTTTCCCAAAGAATACAATCTTCAACGTTTCAAGACCAACGTTAATCGCTTTCTTCGCACTCGCACCGCTCCCAGAGCGCCTTAAAGGATTTTTCCTACAGTGCAGGTGTTTAATCATAAAAAAAAAAAAAAAAAAAATAGATGTGAGTTTTAGTTGTGATTATATTCAACGCGCGATATTTAAATTGCGGAGGCTTACTCAAAAATGCATTTGAGAAGAAGAACACTTATTTGAACATCTAATATAAAAAAGTGTTTTACTTTTTGTTGTTCTTTCTGGTCTTTTCTCTTTTAATTTGTTTCCTACTATTAGATACTTATATCCGGCTGTATGCAAATATACCCTAAATAAATGTCACGGTCCTATTTATTTAAAAGTAATTATCAAATAGAAAAGAAGGTTTTTTTAGCGGCAGGCGGACAAAGTAGTGCATCTATCCTTTGCATTGAGTATACAGGGACGCCAATGGTAATGGGTTCCCTGGGGCACAGGTAGACAATGACAGGCTGTTTTGTTCTTACTAGGACTAATCAGAAAGCCATAACCTGTAAGCGACCCCCAGTACAGCGAGACTAAGCTTTCAAGGCATTTTTAAGAAATAAAAACGCGTTGAAAACCCAGTAACGCCATCTATAGGAATCAACTCAATACAAAAAATAGTCGTGACGAAGCAACAATAAACCAAATACGTTAGGCCAACACACCAGTATAGGCAACATTTATCACATCCCCTAATTTTTCTACGGATTTGTAGATTCAAATAAGTTCGCGCTGCAGTATACCCACTGTGCGCTGCCAACCCGTAATACACTATACATATACAATATACGGACACTAAACTCTACTACTTTATTGTAATTATCAAATTCCTGATGATGTAAAGATGACACTAAAATGTATAAAAATAATTAAATTTTATTAATGGTTGAAATTAGGGTTGAAAGAGATTTCAAAAAATTAAATAAAAAATGCAGGTTCGTATTTAAAACATTAAAGTTGATAACAGTTTCACAAAAACGAAACGTTGGACCGCAATTCTAAAAACACGGCAGTATAAAGCTAAAAAAGTTGCTTTAACAATGTTGTATTTGTTTTTCTGTAGCGATTAAAATAAGTCAGATAAATTAAAAAAACAATTTTTGAATATTTCGAAAAGTAAAAAAGAAAGCTCAAATTTTTTTCTACGATATTACCGGGCACAAAATTCTGTAACTTTGCCCCCATTTGACCAATGCTGTATCTCTTATAGTCTCCAAGATACCCATGACGAGCATCGAATTTGGGACACCCTGTATATGTATTAATTATCTATCATAAGGTTTCAAAATTTTAATGTTTCATAGATTTTTTAATCAGTAAACGCATTAAAGTCAAATGTATTCTGTAGTCAAATTTGCTTTTGTATTATTCTGTCATCCTATCACAGTGGGTACAGTAACAAAGCCTTCTGTAATTTGAGGAGGAGTGAGTAAAACAGACGTGACAGGAGTGAGTGAGACAGAATTCCTAGTCATTATATTTGGCACTCTGACGGACCCAGAGATCGATGAGAATCAGAAAGGGGTGAGGCCAAGAGCGTCCATAGAAGGTTTTTTTAGGGATGGTCACTAGGACCTTCTAGAAATATCGTACTTCTTGAAATGTGACTTCTAAAAAAAAATGTCGTCATCTCGTAGTATACATATCTCCTCCGAAAAGAGTGGACCAATTATTATGCCTTTGTGCCTTATAAAATAAATATTAATAAACAGGATCCTGCACCTCACCTCTCGTCTTCTATGGGTCACTTATTAATTAAGTTAGGATTTTGATATTTTGCAGAATTTACCTCTATCCTAGGGCGCATTTCAGAAAAATGTTTTTGTTTATAAAAAAAAAGTGTGGCGTTATAAGGATCTATTTTTTTTGGATTACATGCTGTATATATTTTTACATATTTGGGTGCCACTTATAGTTGCCTACATACCCCCAAAATTTTAATGAAATTGGTTCAGTATTATAGGCGAAAAAAATACACACTTAGAAAAATTAGTTTTGCACCACTGGTTTTAAAAATTAATAAAAAATAAAAATAATGCCTCGTTATTAAAATTATACAAAGGTACGTAATAAATAAGGTCGGAGAGTCTCGTTAACCAAGTTTGATTAATACGAATTGTACAGGGTGTCCAAAGTTTAGTGTCAAACTTTGCAAACTTTAAATCAATTTATTTTTCTTATTTCCAATTGGAACCCCTGTGTCATTCGATGCAGAACTAAAAATTAAACATTTGTCCTAATTACAACCCTATCGCAATTTCTACTGCATCAAAACTTATTTGCAGAAAACTCATTTCATCAACTATTCCAACAGTCATTATTATAAATAAATAAATATCAAAGGTGGTTTTGAAAAACGACTTATTGGGATTAACGTTTACTAAAGTGACAAAAAAGAATTCGTTTCGCATGCTTCTAATATGAAAATCATATCTACGAGCTCTTCTTGGTTGTATTCCATCACAAAAAATAATAAACCTTAATTAATAATAATCGAACAATATTTGAAACTAAAGTCAAAATGGGCTTTTGTCACCTTAATAAACTTGAATACCAATAAATTGTTTTGCAAAGCCACCTTTGTAATAATGACTGGTGGAATAGTTAATAAATTAAGTTTTCTGCAAATAAGTCTTGATGCGTTAGAAATAACGATAGGGTTGTAATTAGAACAAATGTTTGAATTTTAATTCTGCATCAAATGACATAGTAATATATAGAGGTTCCAATTTGCAATAAGAAAAATAAATTGCTTTAAAGTTTGCAAAGTTTGACACTAAACTTTGGACACCCTGTACAATTCGTATTAATCAAACTTGGTTAACGAAACTGTTCGACCTTATTTATTAAGTACCTTTGTATAATTTTAATAATAATAAATAATAATAATAATAATAATAAACAATTTATTACTAACCAGAAGTGTACACTGTAAATGCAAATACTTCGTAACAAGAAATATGGTTAATAAAAGGCCTTTATTTGCAGACATCTGGTATTATAAAATAATACCAGATACTGGTTAAGCCTTAACTTAAATATCACCTAATATAACTTAAATACTTTAAATTAAAAGATTAGATTCATAGCAATTTAAATAATACATAACATATATACAATTAATATAATGAAAAATTGGCAAAATAACAAAATATTAGTTAATTAAAGAAAAACCCCTTCAGTGCAAAATCTTACTGACTCAATAGCAAACGGTTCTTATATTTATTTTTAAATACATTAGCCGAACTGTCAACATCACTGGCATCCAAAGAATTGACGCAAGAAGCAAAATTATACACAAAGGATCTCTTAAACGCCTCCTTTCTGTGCCGAGGAATAATAACGATATTATTCCTTCGTAGATTTAAATTGTGAATATCATTTCTAAAAATAATCTTGCGGAATAGATACGAAGGAGATTTAGTTTTCAATATTTTGAGGCAAAAAGAAGCAAAGTGTAGCCTTCGCCGGTTGTGCATGTTAAGCCATCCCGCGTCACGCAGAAAACGAGAGACTCTTTGTCTCCGATTTACACCATAGACAAGCCGCAAACACGAATTCTGCACCCTCTGGATTCTGCGCGATAACGAGGCATTATTTTTATTTTTTATTAATTGTTACAACGAGTGGTGCAAAACTGATTTTTCTTAGTTTTTATTTTTTTTCGTCTATAATACTGAACCGATTTCATTAAAATTTTAGAGGTATGAAGGAAACAATAAGAGGCATCCAAATAAGCAATAATATATACAGCATGTAGTCTAAAAAAACGCCACACTTTTTTGGAACACCCTGTATAAACCAAAATATTTTCCTGAAATGCACCCTAGGCCTACATGTAAAGTCTGCAAAATATCAAAATCCTAACTAAGTTAATAAGTGAGCTCTAGAAGACGGGAGGTGAGGTGCAGGACCCTGTATAAAACAACTAGGAATTCTGTTCTTACTCACTCTTTTTAAAAGGCTATGACTATATATGAACAAACTGGGTTAGTTTGTCTGCTACCTTATGATTTTTAACCTTATATTTACATATTTTGACTAGACCTATGGGCCAAAATAATTTCCCCCCATTTTTATTCTCGTTTAATATATTTGTCTTGTATAAAACATGTCAAAAAAAAAATATGAATGCAAATAGTAATAAAGTTAACGTAACTAATTAGGTTGAGCGGTCAAATTCAGCCGGTAATAAAGGTTGGCGAAGTCTAGATTTGACGCAGAGTCCGGGAATTCAGGCCAGCACTGTCCTGACCCGGACTTTATTTCGCACCCAGAGATCTAGCTCGGTCCCTGTTCAACAGAATTCAACAACCATTGTTTCAATAAACACAGAATGCCCGCCAGCTGTGCCACAAAACAAAGTAAGCCATTGCCTGAGAGACCACAGTGATTTTTTCTAGTTTAAATATTGCTCATTCTTCCATATAGTTATCTTTTACCTATTAAATTTTATATATATACAGTTTTTCTCATTGCGTTCTTAATGTTTTAGCTCTTTTACATCTAAATTTAATCAGAAAGCGAATTTTTGAAAATAATTATATCAAATTTACAATCCTTATCGAGACAGAGAAGGGCGCCGTGGACCTCCGGGGACGTAAAAAGAATTAACTAGTCCATACACGTGGTTCAGAGCCCACGCTAAGCTTTAGGTCCCGTCTGGCTGACATTACCCAGACGATAGATACAAGGGACCTCTTAGACCTAAGTATACTGGCTCTTTCGCCAACCCCCGCTACAACGAAAAAAATCCTTATGCGTAACTAGCGCTGTTTAATGTGTTCAATCATACTCTGGTAAAAATTTACGGAATAAACTTTGCCTTGCTCTTCGGTGAGTAACACAACTTGACTGCTGGCAACAAGTCAGTGTCTAAGAACTGTCAGCATCAAACGCGCTGCTTTTGAGGATAGGCTACCATTGCCGACAAAAAGTTATACAGTCTCTTGGCAAAGTTGTATTTTGTGTTTAAAAGAAGTAAAAGTTTGCTGTGATGTGAAATGCGGCAAAAGTTTTAATCGTAGATAAGATGTATGGCCATTGTTTTTATTATGGTTGCGCCAGGATTTTTGAGGAGGAAGTTTAATATTTATTTCTTAACTTCGAACAAATAATCATGAGTCGCTGACATCTATTAATTGATATTTTAAATAAAAACAAATACACGCCTTTGTTGTTTTGTTACTTTTTTTAGAACTCCTCCAGTGGCTACGTGATCAAAGCCATACCTAATACCCAAAAAACGTGAATTTTTTCGTATATTTTTCTCTCGAATGTATACCCAGTATACATAATAGAGATCTCAGAAGCGATTATAGGGAGATACGATAAGATAAAATCGTTAAATGAGGCCAAATGTGTGTATTTTGGGACTAGAACTGTGTTTTAAAATGTAACTGAGCTATTAACAAAGTTAGAACGATAATGAATAGGGCTGGTCCAAAGAAAGCATCGTGTTTGGAGTGTGTGCGATGTGCTTTGATGTAGACTTTGGAACCAGCATTTTTATGCTTACTTTTATTATAGCTGGCACATTACTTTTTTTCTACAAACCAAAGTGTATTTCAGTAAAAATCATTCAACCAAAAACATTCATATGGTAATGGTATTTAAAAATTTTACCTCATACCTATGGCTTACAAAATTGATCATTGACACAAACATTACAAAACGAAAATTCAAAATTTAATCATCAATAGTTCACACAATACTATTAAAGTAATACACTTTGTTTTTCTCTATCCATGCCCCTTTTTTAACAATTCTAACGTTTGTTTTCCGCTTTTTGATCTTTTGTTACAAGTACCAGATTACAACGTACTTGCTTATGGTACGCCTTTAACAGTTTTTCCTAATAATTATAACTGTACTGACCCACTATAATGTTTTTTTTTGAATATTTTAATTATTAAATTCCTCAAACATTAAAAAAACTATAGTTTTGTCAATTAGTCCATGAAAGAGACTAAACAATAATCTCAAAATTACTGTCAGCGATTCATCGCTTCTATAGAATGCAGCAGGTTGTACCAGTGGCGTAACCAGAAAATATGCTGGTGGGGGGGGGCTCAGTGGGTGTAAGTAGGACATAGTGAAGAAGGTGGAAATTTTCGGGGCCACGCCCAAAGTTCGTTTAAAATTCACCTAATTACTATCAAATTTCGAAAATTAAATTATTACCTCTCCCCCTCTGTATGGTTGGATTAAATTTGTTTTTGTAAATGTTTTTTTTTCCGTTTTTTTGATATTCCCAACTGGCTCTATATTAAAAAAAATACATTTTTTTTATTAGTGAAACATGAGTACCTACTTATTAATGTCAATCCAAAATTTTAACATAAGAAGTATGTATGACTCTAACCAGCGTTTTTCGGGCTCGGTTTTTTATGATTAAAAATAAAGTAAATAACGCTCACCACGCCAAAATTGATTTTGGTTTTTGGTGCAAATGCTTAGGTTTTGAAATACTCCTTCTTAAGTGCCGTTTTATATATTCATAATATAAGTTTCTCGTTTCTTCCCGCACAATTTTTTTTTATTATAAATTATCACACTTCTTCCATAAAAAATGTTTTAATTAAAATTTTTACTTTAATATATCTCTTTAAAAATAAATATCTAATTGTTTTTGTTGTAAAAATATTTTATTGCATTGAGTTATATTTTTGTTGATTTAAAATAGCTCTAAAAAAGGGAAAACGGAACAGACAAGTATATAATAGAAAAATACTATAAAATATTATTCTTATTCCTCGCTTTCCTTTAAAATTTCATCATAAATCAATAACTTAAATGATATGCGTCCGCAACCTTAATCTCTATATAAAACAGGACTTTAGAGGAAAAGTTTAAAAACTAAACGTTTCCTACAAGACCTTTGTAATCTAAGCCAAGAATACATTATTTAAAAATTTAAATTAAGAGGCCAAGCGTGAGACGAAAAATTAGGTTGCAATTAGACTCTTTTAGAGCCGAGCTCTTAGGCTCGGGGGGGGGGGGGGCTCTAAATACGCCACTGGGTTGTACGAAGTTAAAGGAAACAAGTCCAGAATAGTGCAGAATATTTGTTTTCTTTCATGGAATTCTTTTCCTCTGACTTCGTACAACCCGCTGGCGCTCTATATAAAAGCGATGAGTTACTGACAATAATTCTGGACTTGAAGCAGTAAAACTATAACTTATGAATTAGTGATTTTTAAACTAAATTTTTTATGGTTATTTTTAAGTAGGTAGTAACATAAAAAGAAATAGTAAATATGTTATAAAATTTAACGTAGAATAAAAAAAAGGCGTACTGTGAGGGCACTTACATGCATATTTTCCTTTTAATAATGGCTGCTTTTCTCTGCTGTTTGTGTAACTTTTGGGGCCTTCATACAGTCTGCACGAGCTCTCTTCAAAACGCAACGTTCATTTTCTGTCCCAACCACTAAAGAACAAAAAACCATTGATGATGATGCATCCAAGGTATGATTTAATTCCTTTGTTTCCACATTAGCACACATACTGTTCTTTTTTCCAGTAGATATTTTTTGAGATACCTAAAATGAGCTATAAAAGTTTTAAAAAATATAAGAATCAATTTTTAAGAAACATACTGATATTCCAGTAACTAAGCAATAGTAAGCGAAGCAAACCAACAAGATTTTGGTGCTTACTTTTCCGGATTATTAACTTATAGTTACTGCGGTGTATTCTGTATAGTTTTAACCGTGGAAGAATAATAGAAGAAGATATTACACCGTAAAACTCAACTGTAATATTGGTAAACAAGCCGCTATTTTTATGAATCCCTATGAAGAACTTTATAAGAATCACCAATCAGTCAGTGGCGGCTCGTCAGGTGAAGTAGGTAAAAAAATAAAACCAGGAGAAAAGTTTTTCGACAATATTAAATATTAATGTACCAATAGAGCTACCATTTTAGCCCTTAAAAAAAATATGTTCGAATTAATAATATTAATTTAATCCGAATGTAGCTATGCATAGTAGGGCCACGGTTAACTCCGATGGACAATAATTATAAACACTCGTGCATTTTGGCGCGCCCCAAGCCGGCCGCGTCCGTTAGCTCAAAGCAAGTGAAGACCCAACGCCCAACATGGCTTTGATATTCACAGTTGCTATGGTTACGTGACGTCAGTCACGCAAACAGCATGTAACAATTTGCATTATGATGAAGGGCAATTTAAAAATAGATCAGTCGTATCCTTGTTTTAGCATTGATTCGCCTAACCTTAAGGTATTTATTTTGAGACTTCGCGAAACTTTCGGTTATAGATATCGTTCTTACGTGATTTACTGTGTGATTAAAAAGTTTTATTTTTCAGTTAACTCAGTAGTGTACTTACCTACTTAGTTGTGTGTTTTAAAAATGAACCCAATTAATGACATAGTTTGTAATTTGTTGGAAACTCCATTCAGTCGTTGGACAGATGGGGATAAGAGAGACGTTTTGCTACACGGGTTTTTGGTCAATGTTTGTTTAAGTACCCTCACTATACCTAGCTCTTCACCATTTTTTAAGACCGCGAGCCGCCACTGCTAATAGTTACTGCGGTGTAGTAATTAATAAAAGAAGAAATTACACCATAAAATTCAGCTGTAATATTGGGAAACAAGCCGCTATTTTTATGAATACCTAATAAGAACTTTATAAAAATCACCCATCAGTTAAAGTACCAAAAGAATGACCTCTTCGACTTTAACACTCTCGGAAACCTCCCCCCTTTAATATTCTTCCTTGGTTTTAACGCAAGTTTTGTTTAAAAAAGTTAAGTGATAATCTTGAATAAGCTAAACAATCATTGTACCTCATATTTTGGCATCTCGTATTATTACCTGCGCACATGTAACATCGTAACTTAATTACTTATTAAAAGTAGGTTTGATCTTTTGGCTTAATATTGCACATGCAGTTGGCAAAATTTTAGGCTTTCTAAAGCATGTATAGGCTAGTTTATACTACTCTTGATTACATCTATACGCACCATAAAGTAAAAAGAATTAAATACAATGCAGAGATCAATACAGAACGACACCTTTGTACATTACACAAGTAGAAACCTGTAGTTGTATTGACTGCCTTGTACCAATTATTATTAAACCTAAACTCCTTCTGTTGAATTTTTAGAATCGAAGTACCAGAGTGTCTGTAAGTAACGAGAATAATGTGCTGTTAGATCCAGAAGTACTAACGGATTTTGGTACACAAGCATTGGTATTAACTACTCTGGCTACTCTCGCCAAATACAGTACTGGCGAGATTGAAACGAGAACGCTATATAAGTTTTTGGCAGAGGGAGCTACTGTTTTTCCAAGGGTTTTTCCAGTAATGTAAGTCGCAGTTTGTAATAAATAGTACTATTTCACAGTGTCTAAAATAATATTTGAATTTGTGTGCTTTTTTTAAAATTACCTACTTATTAAGTTAAATTTTTTTAAAGTTACTTATTAGGTTAAATTTTTTTAAAATTACTTATTAAGTTAAATTTCTTAAAAATTACTTATTAAGTTAAATTTGTTAAAAATTACTTATTAAGTTAAATTTTTTTAAAATTACTTATTAAGTTAAAAAAAATTTAAATTACTTATTAAGTTAAATTTCTTAAAAATTACTTATTAAGTTAAATTTCTTAAAAATTACTTATTGAGTTAAATTTTTAGTTATAATTTATTGGACCAAAATTTAAAAAGTATAGTAACTGGGAATCATGACTTGGAAACTCTAAGTGCCGTGCGGACTATTATACAAACGATGATAACGTGCGAAGGCACTAGTCAAGAAAATATACATTATTTACAAAATTGTGGATTTGCTGGGCTGTGGAGGTTCGCGGGTTCCTTTTTAAAGGTTAAGCAGGTGAGTTTCCTTTATTGTATTCCAAATTATTTTTCTACTCCCACATGGAAATTTGCTGTTTCCTTTACACTTAAGTGGCGGGTAAAGTAGGCTATTCCAGTTAACTGTGCGGGAAAATTTCATATCCATCCTAGTTAGGTTATGAAACTGACCAATCACAGTCAATTACAGAGAAGCCAAATTTACATGTCGTAACTTCGTTTTCTGACAGTTGAGAGAAGTTAGGTTAACAATATGCTTCAAAAATATGCAAATCTGTCAGATGAAATTTGTTCTTTTTAAATTTAAATCAAAACATTTATCCCAGAGTCTATGTATACACAATATTTTCCTAAAGAGTACACGAAATGGTGCAAAAATTGAAGGTATAATAACAAAATATATTTCTACCAAATTATTATTTTCTGACCGAACTAAAGATTTGCACACAGACCCACTTTTTTATTTCAAAAATATCTTTATTTCCACTCATTTCTAGACAATTACTACAAGCGTTGCATAAAATGTACTATATACCTACCAAATGAACGTTTTTTTACTAACCTTGGTTATTTTGTCCATATAAATAATATATATTATTATAAATATTTGTGCACGGGGATATTTTCCGATATATTTTGAACGGAGTTCCAACCACAATTGATCTTAAAACTTTTATTATACGCAACAAACATAGAAAATTAACTGGTAATTCTTCCTTAAATGGTGGAACATAAAGATAACCCGATAAAACAGACGAAATTATAAGATTTCTGGAAAAAAATCCATTTTTTAATTAAAATTTTTAAGGTTATGTTATTTCTACTTACACTATTGCCACTTTTCTTTCCACGTTAACAGTGTTGCTAGCTTGTAAATTGGCGATTATTTTGAAAAATTTGACCATAGCGAACGTTCAAAATTCATATTAATACACAAAATCCATTTTTAACTGTTTAAAACGAATTTTACAGCTATTTTGTTGTACTTTCGGAGTTATAATTTATACGCAAGCAGAAATAAACTCGAGCAAACCTATTTTTCTTCTGTGCAATTCAGTAAAACAATCAACCTACGGTTGAGAAAATAAATTGTTCGTGTTTATTAATACATATATCGCTTTTTGTCTGTTATTCTGCAAAAAGCCGAATGTGTGAAAGGTAGATATATTCAAAAGTGAGTTTGTATAAATATAAGAACTTAATCCAAATCGATAAATATGTTACAGTGTAATTTGGTCCATGAGTTTGCCATCAAAATAAATTTTTGTTCAATTGTTTCTTATTATCGTTCTCACAAGTTCATGGCCAACTTAAAAGACAAGTTATGATGCTTAATTTGAATATTTTTTTAAAATTCTTAGCATGAAGTTTGGAAGTTAAGTCGTAGAAAAAATATACTGTACAACTCGAGTGGATTGTCCATATTGCGCTCGGAAGTTTGAGCATTCCGCTTACGGTGTCGTGCTCAATTTACTTCCTCGTGCTATATGGATATCATATCCACTGTTGTTGCACAAACTACTATTTGTATTCTGATTTATAATAATAATAAACGTCTTTTTATTTGATACAAACATACATACATTCAAAGAGCGAAGTTTAGCACAATATATTCTTACCCTTAACTCTTTGAAGCACAAGATATGGCACATTTTTAAGACCCTTTCGGCATGAAATAGATTTGAAAAATAAAATTGTGAAATTTTACCAAAAACATGTTTATTTGCTTAAAAAAATATGGGTAATAACATTATTTCATCTAAAAAAAAAATTGTATTGCCCAAATTTAAGAAAAATAAGTGGTTAGTTTAGGTAACCACCATGCACAGGAATCGAAATCTTTAAAATCGGAAACAAAAAGGCTGTCTCTTGGCGACTGGTCCTAAATCGGTTCTGTAGCTAAAGTCAAAATATCTATGTGTTGTCTCTTATTTTGATCAGCGGTAGTTCCTAATGATGCAGAAGCAACATCATTAGGGAGTTTAGAAGTTGAGGCTTTAGGATCTTTTTGATATCCGGATGTTGCAAAATTTATCAGAGGCATATTATTGTCGTCCCTATCATCAGAATGTTCGGGTTTGCGATGCCAAAATACAAAGATTAAATTCGTCTTCATGTAGGGAAATGGTTGGCTCAACATCAGAATCATCAGATTCATCTTCAGAGCCCAAAGGAAAATCTTCATCAGAAACATAATGTAGCTCCTTTAGTTCCTTATCTTTCAAACTTGCATGTTTTTCAGTAAAATTTATTCGTGTTATTAGAGATAACTATAATTACGTGCAGCACTAGTCAACAGTCAAGTCAAAAAATAGTCACTGCAATTCCAGTAATAATTCGTTTTTTATTTTTTCGTACCTTTACCAAACTTCTAATTACCATAGAAGTAATTATTTATTTGATAAGGGTACCAAAATATTTGCAATTTTAGAGACAGAAAGACATAACAGTTCGACACTCAATCTATCTTTAAAGTTTTCACCGTTCTTACTGACTAAATTTTTTTTAAAATGCGCATTGAGCTACAAACGCTACGTTTTTCTTACTTTGTGTTTATGTCAAATATGCGCGGTGAACACGAGCACTAACCACTTAACCTAACGTACATAAATCCGCTTCAGGATAAAAAATCACTGTAGTAAATACGCACTCTTATTTAGGACATATCAAAACATGTAACTTACAAAAATAACACCTCCAAACTGCAATATGTAAGTAAAACTTTAAAAAACACATCAACAATAAAAGCAACTCAGTTATTTTGACGTTTACCAGCATACAATTATCTGTACTTTCCAACTATAACAACCGAATTTAAAAACGAGTTCGCTAGCGACATCTGTACATTGTACATCAAACTAGGTTAGGTGGTTCCAGATCTAGCCACTATGCGTAAGTGCCTGGCAATAGGAGGATGTTCGTGGTTATTAACGCAAACCACCATGCTCCTTGGGTCGCAAAATTGGTGGATATTACAGCTAACCACCGTGCTTCAAAGACTTAACTCAGATAAGAATGTTTTTTAGAGAATATACTATTATACAGGATGTCTCTAAAAGGTGCGGAAAAAAGCTACCACAAGTTCCTGAGGCGTAAATATGACGATCTAACCCAACTTACCTCAGTCCAAAAGTGGATGATTTCGGAGATACAGAGTGTCAAAAGTTCAATTTGGTTTTCATTTTTTATAAATAATTTTTTTAATAATTGGTGTATTGCCACAATATTCGACTTGGGGGGGTTTTGCGGGGTGAGAAAGTAGGATATGCTCTCATTTTTATTGTAAAGTTTAGAGGGCGCCACCTGCGGTACCCTGCACACATTTAAAATGAAATAACTCTTTTGAGCCACCCTATATGTTATAAGGGGAAAGGGAACTCATTCACTACCACTGAAAATTAAGATCTAATTTTTCTCTTACCCATGCTTCATCGACATGTAGCGACATCTGCTGGAATGAGAAACAGTGATTTCTAGCCGTAAACAGTTTTAAAATGTAGGTATGTTGGTGTCTGTAAATAATTTTTTAATCGAGAGGTTCTGGGTTATCGATTTCCATCGCAGGCATAAAACTTTTTCAATTTGTCTGCATGCCGGCAACATTTTTTATTTCAAAAATTATGAATTTGGTCAGGTCCCGGTGATGATTATTATTATTATACTGGTTCTTTATAGTCTCCTTATATCATACATTTTTAGGGTGAAACTCAAAATATGGATGGACATAGTGAGTTATTTAGAGATTGTTTAATGCAAATGGTAGAGATTTATATGCCAACTGAAGATGGCGCTGGAGAGATTGGGGAACCAGCGGCCTCCTTTCCTTCTATTCTAAGTGTTAATGATTCAAATACAAATCTTTCGAATTCAAGTTTGGTGCTATCACCAACGGATAGAGATGGAGGTAGTTTTGAAAGGGATGACGAGAATGGAACTGGGGGAAGTCAAACTTCCCTAGACAAGGTTTTTTCTAGTAAATTGTGAAAAGTTACAAAACGCTTTTAAATAAATTGGTAGAGAAAATATCGCCATTTAAAACTGTACATTGTGTTCACTTTTTTATTTATGTAAATTTAACATTAAAGACTGCTAATTATTTCTTTATTTTTAGATTAAGTTTTAGTGTGCTTTGGAAAGTGGCGTCAGTTTTCTCTAACAATTTGAAAAAATATTTATATTCTAAACTAACGGATATGTGAAACTACAATGTACAAATTTATTACTGTTGATTTTTTTAATTTTTTCGCATTATTTACATCTCAGTATTTATTTTACTATTACGAAATATTTTCTAGTTAAGTACCTATATTTAAAACATTCACTCCAAATTGACCAAATGGATAATAACTCATTCCGACTTCTTATTTTCTTTATATTTCACTAATAATAATACATATTAATAATTTAATACACATTACAAGTTTGACATAATATACAGGATGCTAGAAAAATATATTAGAAAACTTCAATGGGTAATTCTATGATAAAATACAGGCTGTTTTAGTTCCTTAAAAAAAATTCCAAACCTGCCTCTAAATTTTTTTGTCACTAAAATGTCATCATATTTCATTAAAATAGGAGAATGCATGCAAATACGTCAGTGAACATCGGTTCCCCTTTGTTATCTCTTTAACTGTCTCGTAAAAGACGTCTTGGTCGGCCTTGTTACTGACAAACCACCCGAAAGCGGGTGGATTTTTAATGATTCGTCTACGTCATTGTGAAAATAATAATATTTGAATAAGATACCTACATCACGTTAACTGTTAAGATTTCGATATTTTTTAAAGGAACTACCTTCTTAGCAATTACTATTTTGTTATGTAGAATTACTCTTCGAATAACGCATTTTCCGACCACCCTGTATAAATAATATTTCGATTTTTGGCCTTAAGAAACTTGGTTGGCATTTAGTAGTATCTACAACTAATTCATTCATTTAATAGATGACTTACTAATATCCCAATACAAATAGCCTCATACGTTGTTAAAATATTGGAAAGCCAACATTTTTCTTGTATAAAAATGGATATAATTTATGTACTTGAAGAGGAATATTATGTTATAAATAATAAAAAAAATAATCGTTCTCATAGTCTGTTAAACGTATTCTTTACTAATTAGAAAATGCGATAATATCATATACTGAACTAGAACCTATTGAAAGTATAACTTAATAATAAAAATATTTCTAGAGTATCATAAACCTTTTATAGAAACAATTTCAAACACGGCGGGAAAGCTGCAAGTTTAAAAACATGAGGCGAAAAAAAAGGGATGTACGTCATCCTATTAACCGCGCAATTTTATTTTCGAGTCGTGCGACCGATTATATTTTTATCCTTGTTTCGATAATTTAAATAGAAAAGAACAGATTAGAAACAAAACACCAGTCTCGAGAGAATAGTCAGGTTGAAGCGTGTCGAATGAAGGCTGTCCATTGTCGGTTTGTTGTAACGTCGGTACGTTTTTCGTGATAGGAAAACTTCAATATGTTTGCCAAAGAGGATACATCAGTAAATAAAAACTCTTACAGTTTCAAGAAAATATTTTCAGTGTTTTTTCCAAAAATTTCAATGACTCTCGTCATGAAATACCCTTTATATTAAGTGCCAAATGTGTCATTTTTCAAATGATAATATCTCAAACACTATTCAGTTTAGACGTTTGATCTGTTATACAGGATGATTCCTAAGTTGATACTCCTTTTTTAGCTGTGTATAGAAGGCATTAAAATAAACAACATTTTCAAATACCTTTTTTTTAAAAACTCAAAAATAGGGTAAACACATTCATTTATTACACTATGGATCAAATACGGTTCTGCCTAACTTGCCCGTTGAATAACATTAAGAAAACTTTTGGGTGTAGGATGAGCCCGCAAGGGAAAGCGTTCTGCGTATAATTTCGAAGCAGCAGCCGCACTTTGATGACACTCACCGTAAATTAGCACCATATCTACTAGTTCATTGTTTTCATATTTTAACATTATCCCATGTCACCATTTTAAAATTAACTTGCTTCAGAAAAGCACACCGCAGCAGATTGCCAATTAAATAACTGACCACCGACCCGTAAATTGCATGACTAATAAGTGATAAGACAAACAACATAAAGTATAGCAGGCTACGTTTTGATGGCTAGGCCCGCACTTAGATTTTTTACTTCTGTATCTCGCCTATTTTTAAGTTTTTTGAAAAAAGGTATTTGAATATGTTTATTTTAATGCCTTCTATACACAGCAAAAAAAGAAGTATCAAGTTAGGAATCACCCTGTATAAATCCTGCTAGAAATGCAATAAAATTAATCATGTTAAAAGGTTGGAGACAATGACATTTCTTGAACGGCAGAAGAGTTTTAGACTTGGATTGTCTTTATTGTTCAGTATTCACTACTCAGTATCTCCAGTTGAAACGTTGTGATTCAAAACAAATAAAGACTGCAAGTCCAAAACTCTACTGCCGTTCAAAAATAATCCTATTCTATTTTAAATAACAAAATTGACAGCTACTTTCGGAAGTGATAGAGATACGCTAAAATTTTAGTTAAAAAGGGCACATCGAAAAATGTATTTTTAAAAGTTTTCCCAGAGGTTCTAATGAACGTTCCATGTAAATCACCCTGTATACGTTTTGTTCCGTTTTAATGCAAATCAACACACTTCCAGAAGAAAACTATGCGATTTGATTTGATACACTTTGTTTTAAAAAATCTGACTATCCTACATGGTGGCGCATCGAAAACGAAACAGAGACATTTACTGGCAGCTCAGTTCTTTTTTGTAAAAACGCTTGGACCCGTCGATTTTGTTTTCGAGGGGGACACAAAATTGGCAAAAAGTCACGTTAACACGTGCATCCCCCTGGGCGAGGGTGGCACCACCCCTAAAATCTTAAATGGAAAGGGAGGTCGAGTGATACCTTATTTTAAAGGTCTTTCAATTCCCTTTATAATAATGTAAAATTCATGTACTTCAGTTCAGTAATAAAGGGAATTGAAAGACCTTTAAAATAGGGTATCACTTGACCCATCATAATAATATTTTTTAATTTTATCACTCTACGTCAACTGAATCACTGGTTCATAGCAAAGAAAGTAATTTGTTAAATTTTTGATATCTGCTATATTTTAAGAAATACCGATTTTTTTGGAAAACCTTGCTTTATTTTAACTTATTGGTAGCTAGATCTCACTGTGCATTGTATCGTGCAAACTTTGCGAGTGATTATTATACCTTATAAAAAGCTTGATTATGTTCAGTAACAATAGTTGTACCTAAATGTTATGATGTACAGTGGCGTACTTATAAACACCTATATGTCTATGGTTTATTAGTATCTCACAATTTTTTACGATTGTTTTATATTGGAAAGTATTCGCCCCTAGATTAGGTCAATTTTTTCTTATTTTTTAGTTTTTCATATCGCACTACAGGTATATTATACAGTGTGTTTACAAAATTTTAACAAAGATACATTTTTTAATTTCGTTTTTGGAAAAAAATTATTTATAAATTTCTAACTTTCTAACACTATACTCATAAACCATAGACATATAGGTGTTTATAAGTACGCCACTGTACATTATAACATTTAGGTACAACTATTGTTACTGCACATAATCAAGTTTTTCATAAGGTATAAGAATCACTCGCAAAGTTTGCACGATACAACGCACAGTGAGATCTAGCTAGAAATAAGTTGAAATAAAGCAAGGTTTTTCAAAAAAATCGGTATTTCTTAAAATATAGCAAATATCAAAAATTTGACAAATTACTTTCTTTGCTATGAACCAGTGATTAAATGGACGTAGAGTGATAAAATTTAAAAATATAATTATGAAAGTTATACGCCATTAAAATTGGAGCAAAAATAATCGTCTTCTTTAACACCCTGTATATAAATTTTTTTGACAGTTAAAGAAAATCCAATATTGACAATTGTTTCCCAAGGGATTAAATCTATTTGAGTATTCAAAACCGTAGGTCGATATCATATCTGGTTCAGAAAATATTAACTGTTAAATATAGGCGAAATTTTTCTTGCTCGAAAGCAATTGTCCAGCAGTTTAGATCTTTTGCAATGTTAGTTGTAGGTGGAAAAACCAAAGGTACCTGAGCGGCAACGGAAGATGTCTGAAACTAGGTTAAAGTAAATAATTTTTTATAAATAACTTTAAATACCTTGAACATATTAAAGAAAGTATTCCTTTATTCGGAATAAAAGATAACGCTATCTGGACCTATTCCTATTTAAAAATAATTTTTTTTCGTGTTTGTAATTTTTTCGGCTGAGGCAAAATTACAATAAAATAACAAAGCGAAGAAGAGAAACGATTTAAAGAAAGTAATGCCAAAGTACAAAAAAATAATATTCATTAATAAAATTTAAAGGCATGGAAAACTTCCAATAGAAACCTATATTTTTTAATCCAAAAAGTGTTGGCTTTACATTATTTTTTTAACAGATAAGGTCATCCAGCGTGGCGTAAAGAACATAACAGTTGCATAAGGATATTTAACGTTATAAGTACTGAATATAAAAATTCGACTGAAAAAAAAGTAATTTAGTCTACATATGTTACAAAAGAAAGACCAGTTATTACACCCCGCCATACTGTGTGTAAGTAGTTCACCACTTCTTATCGGTGTCCCACCAAGTGCTGCATAATTAGCAGCTTTGAGTTTTCCTTTCTTTCGTCGGATCCTAGCTCTACTGATGAGCCATGATATGGCGAAACGCGTCTAGGGATGGATCTGACAAAATAAAAGGAAATTCTTCTTCTATATTTTCTTAACTTATAAAAGTTAAATATCTTAATGAGAATACGTTACGTCCGTTATGCTGCCTAACGAAAATAGAGCTATGTTTATTGGGCAGCAATTTAAAAATACCGA
The DNA here is from genome assembly GCA_935413205.1 of Polydrusus cervinus. NCBI lineage: Eukaryota > Metazoa > Arthropoda > Insecta > Coleoptera > Curculionidae > Polydrusus > Polydrusus cervinus. Next base: position 4,907,548 of record OW284520.1, read on the forward strand.
TAATGTTTATAAATAGAGCTAAATCCATTTCACATATCCCATTTTTCCCCATTTCTCTATATTAATGTACAAAATATAGTGCTAGTTAGGAAAAAGCGGCCATAGTTCCTTTGGAGGTCAATGATGAAAAAAATAACGGCCTTACATTTAAAAAAAGTGGGTCATGCAGTGTGTTAATTTTCCTTTAGTTTTCGATAGGATAAAAACATACGGAAGGAGACAACTGTATCATATACCGGGTGGTCAACTAAGAATGACCGCCGGCCATATCTCAGAAACTAGTAATCGTACAGCATCCGGGTAAATTTTTTTATGACATAAGTGTCCAAGAGAAAATGCTGAAAATTATTTTTAAGTTCTGCATTTTGCCGCAAAAGGGCGTAATTGAAAAGTAAATTTTAAAATTTTACATATCTCCGAAAATTTCCCATTAAGGTATAATTTGATAACACCATTAAAAAGCTTGGAGAATTATGCAGGGCCGTTCCTGGCGAGCGTGCAGGGCGTGCATGCACGCAGGCGCAAAATTTTAGGGGCGCAAAATCGACGGTCATTCAGGATTCTTTATTACAAATTTTAAAAAAATCATATATTTTATCATTTTAATATGTCTAAAAATTTTACCAAACGTTTGCCTTAATAATAGCCAGTGGCGGCTCGTCAGGTGAAGTAGGTGAAGGGGTTCTTCACCAGATAAAAATAAAACCAGGAGGAAAGTTTTTCGACAATATTAAATATAAATATACCAATACAGCTACCATTTTAGCCCTTAAAAAATAATTATGTTCGAATTAATAATATTAATTTAATGGTAGTAAAAAAATAATGTAGCTATGCATATTAGGGCCACGGTTAACTCGGATGGACAATAATTATAAACACTCGTGCATTTTGGCGGGCCCCAGTCGACCGCGTCAATTAGCTCAAAGCAAGTGAAGACCCAACGCCCACCATGGCTTTGATATTCACCGTTGCTATGATTACGTGACGTCAGTCACGCAAACAGCCTCTAGCAATTTGCATTATGATGAAGGGCAATTTAAAAATAGATCAGTCGTATGCACCACAGCTGGTTCGCCTAACCTTAAGGTATTTATTTTGAGGCTTCGGAAACTTACGGTTATAGATATCGTTTTTACGTGATTTACTGTGTGATTAAAAAGTTTTGTTTTTATATTTCAGTTAATTCAGTAGTGTGCGTACCTATACTTAGTTGTGTGCTACCAATAAACAAAATTGTTTATTGGTAGACCTCCACGGCGCTGAGCGTCCGGGGTTTGCACGCTGTGCACCCCTTTGTCTATTACCCGCTGTCCTCTCACCTTATCAGTGGGGAATGGCAGTTTATGGGTCCTTAGACTCACTGCTAACAACGGTATGCCCTCTTCTTCCGTTAACATCTCACGATGAAAGAGTAAAACATTACCAGTTTTTCCCGAAATATATTTTTTAAAATAAGACCATTTTTTTTAACTAACGCACCAAAGAAACCTGCACGTAGGCGCCAAACACCCCAGGAACGGGCCTGGAATTATGCATCATTTTGGTCTTATGCTCATTGGCGTACCAACTTTATTAAGGGTGTTGAAAGTGTAATCAGTTAAATCGCTGTAACTTTTAAACGACTTATCCGATTTTAGCAAACTATAGACTGTTTGGAAGAGAAATGTATGCACTTTCACCAATCGTATTTAGTTGTCCATAATAGTTCTCAAAAAAAAATCCTAGGGGGCGCAATTTGCAAAAATAACACATTTTTTGATTTTACCCCGAAAAAATTAATCATACGGTATAATTATGATACCATAATCGAAAAGTAGATGAAATTTGCTAGAAAAAAATATTAAAATCGCAGCTCGATATCTCCGTTCGTTTCAGCGTTATCGCCAATAGAATAATTTTTAAAACTAAGCGATTATATATTTTTTAGAAAAAAAGTGGTACGCTACTGATATTTTTCCATGTGGATATTATTTTTGATAAGCCTAGTCAATTCTGCATAAAAATAGTCTCTTGCGTTTTTCTCCTCAGGCACACCGTTCTTAATTAAAATAATTAAATTAGCTTCATGCATGTCTATTAAGTGAAGGTGGTTATTTCCACCAATTTTTATAAAACAAAATTTTGCATTATCAATGTTAAAAATAATAGTAGAGCTAATTTAATTTAATTATTTTAATTAAGAACGGTGTGCCTGAGGAGAAAAACGCAAGAGACCATTTGTATGCAGAATTGACCAGGCTTATCAGAAATAATATCCACATGGAAAAATATCAGTGGCGTACCACTTTTTTTATAATAAATATATAAACGCTTAGTTTTAAAAATTATTCTATTGGCAATAACGCTGAAACGAACGGAGATATCGAGCTGCGGCTTTTATATTTTTTTCTAGCAAATTTCATCTACTTTTTGATTATGGTATCATAATTATAACGTATGATTAATTTTTTGGAGTTAAATCAAAAAATGTGTTATTATTACAAATTGCGCCCTCTAGCATTTTTTTTGAGAACTATTATGGACAACTAAATACGATTGGTGAAAGTGCATACATTTATTTTTCAAACAGTCTTTAGTTTGCTAAATTCGGATAAGTCGTTTAAAAGTTACAGCGATTTAACTGATTACACTTTCAACACCCTTATTAAAGTTGGTACGCCAATGAGCATAAGACCAAAATGATGCATTATTGTTCAAGCTTTTTAATGGTGTTATCAAAGATATACCTTAATGTGGAATTTTCGGAGATATGTAAAATTTAAAAATTTACTTTTCAATTACGCCCTCTTGCGGTAAAATGCGGAACTTAAAAATAATTTCCAGCATTTTGTCTTGGGCACTTTTGTCATAAAAAAATTTACCCGGATGCTGTACGATTACTAGTTTCTGAGATATGGCCGGCGGTCATTCTTAGTTGACCATCCGGTACAGGGTAGTAATTAATTACATGCCATTTTTAAAGCTTTTTTTAAGATCCAATCAGGTATCTGACTCAACGAAAAATTTTGACGGAATAAAAACTTTTGGAATATTTTTTTTACAATTACAAATTTTACCAAAAGTCAAATATGATTGTTACCAGTGGTCTCCTTCTTTACCTTTGTAGATACATAATATGTATATGGAAGAAACTTTTATCATTTGGTGTTAAATATTTGTAGGAGAATTTTATTCAAAGTGATTAGATTACCAGGAAGGTAAGTATCGGTTAGGCTTGCATAAAAAAACATTAAATGTACGTTAGAGTTAGGACTATTGACGCATTCTTTATTTCGTTTTTCTTTGATTTTATCTAAAAATTAACCGAATACCGTTCCTTGAAGCATCGTTACCAACAATTTCAAAAATTTAATAATACCAAAAAAAACATGTAGGCAATATTGACCAAATTTCGTTTTGTGTCTTTATTACTTTATTAGTCAGACTTTGTAAAACTTAAGGGGGATTTCTACTGTGATGGTCCTATTTTCATCGTTTCTTTACGATTTTTTTCTGGGGATAATAAGACAAATTTTCAATTCTTTTTATTAACGATAAGATGTACCAAAAAAAAAATTTTCAACTCCCAAAAAATTAAAAACTTGAGAGTGCTACAGGGTGCTGATGTTACCCCCTCAAAAAAAACGTAACTTGCTGGCGGAATTCAAATAAATTTTTCTATTCAGGACAAAAATAAAATTGACCCAGATTCTTCAATTGTAAGCATGTAGTTATAGCCCCCACTAGAATCAAGTCAAAACTCGAGTAACTGTTAAAATGGCGCGAGATTTAAACTTTTTTTTGAAAATTTACCGGCCGTAACATTTTCTGTAATATCGCAAAATACTTGATTCTAGAGAGGGCTATAACCACTTGTATTCTGAGCATTTTAAGACCAAAATCATTAAATTCTGATAATTTGAACATACCGAAGTACTTTCCGCCAGCGCGAAAAACAGAGTTTCGAGAAAAACAACTTTAAAGTTTCAACGGTGGCTCACAACAAAATAGTCTCACTGTAACCTAGTCTACGATGCCTGTCCCGTAGATTACACCCTCCTCTTCCTCGAAAAATGATAAACGAGCTGATTCTTCCTGCCTCTTTGCGAGCCTGGTCTGATTGGTCGAGATGATGTCGCTGGCGACAGAACGTAGCCCTGAGAACGCGGCTTAACTCAAAAGCGGCTAGTGGTGAGAACTGACCGGCAATCATAAAATTGGATGTAACTTTTTTTTGGAGTAGATTTGGTAAAAATGTTTACACACGGTTATTCTAGAAGCTATAGAGAGTGGAAAAAGTCGGAAACAAATTTCGATTTTTTAAAAACCATCACAGTAGAAATCCCCCTTAAAACTGTAGGTAATTAATTACCACCCAAGAAATAACGAATGCGTCTTTACCCTTAATTATTAAAGGGCAATTTATCACTGACATTAACATACCCTTGAGGCATAAAAAATCAAATCAATCTGTGTGGCATGTATTTGATAGATTGCTCTTAAGGCATTTATTTTAACTGATTTTATAAGAATTAAATCATGTTTTCATATGCCTACATTTCTAATTCGGCGTATGAGTGCTAAAGCCAGCATTTTCAGAGTGTAAATATTGTTGTAAGCTGGTAGTGGTTGTGGTCGATCGATCCATAGATTTCCCTGGTTAAACTACTAAATATAAATGTGGATACTTATTGTGTCCGTATCAAAGAAGTATGAGTTATTGAGCGTGATGGTTTCCTTTAGTAATAGTCCAGAGGATAGAAGCGTCCAACCTGTACCGGGAAGCTTTCTACATGAAAGTTTTTGTATGCCGGCTTTCGCACCGGAGGCACTTCTGCCGGCACTTTCATTGCCGCATAGACTTTTTTTGGGGAATTAAAAAATTAGGAGATCTGCTCTAAAAGGTGTATCGGAAATAGATGGGTTCTTGTTTTCCCCAGAGCATTTTATTTGTAGTAAATTTACCCATATTCTCTGAATTAAGTTTTGTTCTAAATTGAACAATAAATAACCCATTTAAGGGCTTACCTATTAATATGACCTTTTTGTTCTTAAGTCTCACTCCATTGGCATCAAAAGTAACTGTCGAGTCATTTTGTTGAATTTTCTGAACTGACAGTCGGTTAGAATACAGCACGTTTCCTATTTTTCCCGTAAATCAAAGCTTCATTCAGAGTTGCACCTATAGATATTTATATATTATTCGCGACACTGATTTGTAGCGGCTTATGTAACACCTTGCACATAGTGAAAATATCACAACTATTAATGATATGATCCGTAGCACCTGAGTCGATAAAGACTCACTGGGATTGTTCGATTTTTACATGTAAACCCAACTAGCATTTTTACGTCGCACCGACGTTATATTTTTCAACCAGACGTGGGAGAATTACGTCGATCTGACTTCGAGAAGACTCGAATTAGCACCAATTTGGTGAACAAAATAGGGGTTGTAAGGACGTCGGTATATGACTCTTCCACATTATAAGTAACGAATTTTATGTTTATCTGTTACTTATCCTGCACCTAAAATGCCGGGAATTCAAAAAATATCTTTATTTGACTTCTGCACGGGTAAACATACTAGATCACTAACAAATATGACGAACTGATATTTTGTGGGTTCTTTCACAAAGTATAAGTAATGGCTGCTTAATAAAGAGCTTACTCTTACTAAAATAAACTTATTTAGAATGTTTTGGTCGCTTAAAATTGAAACGCAAGGAACTTTACTGTTAAAATTAGGCAAGATGATAATAATACTATATCTTGAATAAAGAAGAAAACTTACACATTTAAATACGTAAAGTAGGTTATTATAGATCAAATAGGGGCAGTTTCCAGTATTTGGTTTTGTGGTTTTTTATGGATGAATATAGAAAACTTTTTATTATTTCGTACTTTGGTTTTTATTCATAAAATAGATTTAAATATATCAGCACCATATAATGAAAATTTAATGAAGTTCATATTCATAATACAAGAGGAAAAAACAACTTTATTTTGGATCACACAAATGACGTATAGACAGATATAGTTAAAATAAGTATACTTAAATCGTGCACCGGTAATGAAAGTGTAAAACTTTGAACTCATTATTACTTCAAGTAAAAAAATGTCCTTTCTGTATACTCTTAGTAATATTTTCACGTCCGGCCGACCATAAATGTGAACCTTCAGAAATGAGTCTGTGTGACTCCTTTTAACATCACAGATATTACCTCGGCATTTCCACGACGTAATTTAGCCAGTAAATACTACATCTTAAGTAACTGTATTACCCAAAAATGCACCAACCCTGATGTCAGATTTAGTTCATATGTAGTCATAAGTCGCGAAAATGCTAGTTGGGAGACCTCCATTTCTACGAGCAGGGCCTTAATGCGAAATTTCCATACACTTTATCGTTCTCCATTGACTGGCTGAATATTTATGCTGTGATTGTTATCCATTTTAATACGCAACAACAAAACGACAAAAACAAGCACTGATTAATTTACTCACTAACTCACATGAATTACGGTCATTTTGTAAACCCTGTTCCTAGTACAGGTTTGACGCCCTAACTCTACTATAATAACAAATTTTAATAGTTAAGTTAATTTGCTATAACCACTAACAAACATCATATTAACCCTATTGCAGTTCTTGCAGTATGAATGTCATTACTAATAGTGCAATGGTCGAGTAAGGTCGGTTGAATATTAAAAACTTTATTTCTACAAATAAACCATAATATCAAGTATAACCTGTGAAACTTTCAAAAGAAACTTTAATTACCCTGTAAATGTCGTTTAAATCACAACAAATATTAAGCCAAATCGGTATTTCAAAGCCTTTGTTTAAAGCAAAGGCAGAACTGCAAATATAAATCCTAATTAGTCAAAAACGGTAAGACTGAATTTTTTTATTTTTAAGTTTTACCTAGCAAAAAAACTTCCACCCATAATTCGAAAATATTTTTAGTTTTTTAACGTCTTAAAATTACGTTTGAAATATGAAAGAATCCTACTAAACTAGATTGCACAATTTTTACCGCCCTCAGCTCACAATTATGATTATTGCCTAGGACATTTAAAACAAGTAGGCGTTAGTCATCCTTATTGCCAGTGGCGGCTCGTCAGATGAAGTAGGTGAAGGGGCTCTTTACCAAAAAATAAATAAAATCAGGAGGAAAGTTTTTCGACAATATTAATGTACCAATACAGCTACCATTTTAGCCCTTAAAAAATAATTATGTTCGAATTAATAATATTAATTTAATCAGAATGTAGCTATGCATAATAGGGCCACGGTTAACTCCGATGGACAATAACTATAAGCACTCGTGCATTTTGGCGTGCCCCAGCGACCGTGTCCGTTAGCTCACAGCAAGTGAAGACCCAACGTCCAACGTGACTTTGATATTCACCGTTGCTATGGTTACGTGACGTCAGTCACGCATTATGATGAAGGGCAATTTAAAAATAGATCAGTGGTATACACCATTATTTTAGCATTGGTTCGCCTAACCTTAAGTTATTTATTTTGAGGCTTCGCGAAACTTACGGTTATAGATATCGTTTTTACGTGATTTTGTTTTGTTGTTTGTTTTTATTTTTTAGTTAATTCAGTAGTGTACGTACCTACTTAGTTGTGTGTTTTTAAAATGAACCCAATTAATGACCTAGTTTGTAAGTTGTTGGAAACTCCATTCAGTCGTTGGACTGAGAGGATAAGAGAGACGTTTTGTTACACGGGTTTTTAGTCAATGTTTGTTTAAGTACCCGCACTATACCTAGCTCTTCACCATTTTTTAAGACCGCGAGCCGCCACTGCATATTGCAAATCATCCTTTTCTGTGTATTGCCCTATTTTCATATTTCTTCTTTCCACCATTCTTGTCTTGCATTGTTATGTAAGTATCTAAACAAAAATATATATATTTTTTAATGTATAAATGTTGCAAAGTTATATAGAGCCTTATAAGTTAGGTAGAATTTGTTATAAATATGTGAATGAACAATCACAATGAAAGCATAAAATTTAAATATTTTTTGTTAATGCACTTTAAATCAGTCCTCTTACGAATAGTAATAATGTCATTGTACTAATTTAGCAAGTAATAACTTACATTACCTACTACATACCGAATCAATAGTAAATTCGCGACTGAATGTGTAAGTTTTGCTTAAAGCTCAGACGGTGTATGGGTAAAAAAACGTAAAATATCCCCAGTAAATATAAAGTGGTGAAATAATCCTTTTCTCAAACAGTCCCTTTTTAAATTAACATCTTTTAGTAATTTATTTCTAACTAAGAATTAATTTTTGTTATTTATCTTATTTTTTAATTTTAAACTACCTGTAGTCATAAGGGGCTAACTCGGGGAGCGTGTAGGGAACGTGGAAATAAGTCTATAGTCTGTTTCAGAAAGGTGTAGAGTAATAAAAGCTCATTAGGTATGCAAAGGGACTACAGTGTGACCCAACGAATATTTAAGCCATTTCATAATTCGGCATTGATTTCATTGCAAAATTCTTTATTTTCATCAAGTGCAGGTAGGTAGTACCATCCGGGTTTGGGTCAATTTATGGGTTTTGCCTATCCATTCACAAACACTGAAAATGGTGTGACAAAGGCGTGCATTATGTACATAGTATTAGGTACACTTATTTTTTATTAAACATTATAAAAAAATACAAAATACAGAAATTAAATTATAAAAAAATCATAATATTCTTCGTCGTCTGATGAACTCTCATCTCCTCTTGACGTTATAATTAACGGGTCGACGGTTCAATCAATCAGGTGGTCAAGATCCCACATTTTCTCCTCTTCTTTAATGACATGATGGACTGCTTTTTGCCAGTTCTCTGGTGTCACTTCCTTAATGGCTTGATCAAACAGTAGCATAACGTCTTTCATTTTAAATTTCGTGTTGTGTCTTGCTACAAATCCTTTTACTTGCGCCCATATAAGTTCTATATGATTTAGTTCGCAATGATATGGCGGTGTGCGCAGCACAGTTACACTATGTTTTCAGTTATATCTTCCACGGCATATTTCATAAAACAATATTTGTGTAAATTTGCTATACCTAGCTAATAGTTCCTTCTTTATCAAATTATCTTTAAATTTAATACTTTTGGTGGTTTACCAGTCGATAATTTCTTGTTTTCTTCAAGATGAAGTTGTAGTCTTCTCTGTGCGTCGTGAATGATAGCTTGCGTTATCCATAACTACTACTGAATCAGCTGGAAGATATTTTATCATTTCACCCAAAAACATTCGAATTCATGTCCTCGTGGTAATCTCCCGTATTGAACGACTGAAAGGTTAGCAAACCTTTTAAAAATCTCTCTTCGCTTTCAATATGGACGATTATTAGTCTCTTCGCTTGGCGAGCACTGGTTGTATTTTTGTCTTGCCACAATTGTACTATATAACCTTTATTAATCCACATCTCATCAAAATAAAAGATTTTCTTCTGCTCTCTTCTGTACTGCTTTATACTTCTTAAGTATTTTTGTCGCCAGCAAACAATTTCATCGCTTTCCAGTAAAAGTGATTTACACTTATTCTTTTCCCAGCAAAATCCCTATTTTTTATTAGTTATCAACGGAATACTGTCATTCTGTCCAAGCTCCATTAGAATCTTATATATATAATATAAGAGTGAACTTTTCTTCGAACTACGCCTATGGCCGACACCGAAATTGAGCCGAACTAGACGGAATTTCCCATTTTATTACTCTACACTTTTCTGAAATAGACTATAGGCGACCGCAATTTCAGAATGTAAATTAGGTACATGTAACAAAGTTATTAACAAATCTTCAATACTCTCGCTTTTTTACATTATATTTATTTAATTTTAAGTAGGGTCACGTTCACAGTCGACGTCAGGTGCGCTCGACGATGGAAAATTGCGTTCACGGTTCTGTCGGGAAACAATAGTAACATTTTGCCAACCAACAAAATCCCATTAAACGATATTTCAAACGTGATTTTCTCGGAATCCACGCAAACAATTTTCTAAACGCCTGTTTCATATTCAGCGTCGAATATAGTTCTTTCCAGCGAATTAAACATCCGGTTTCAGGAGTCAGCCAGTGCTGAGATTTTAACGTCTGAAAAATTGATTACCGGGATTTTGTTTGTGAAATTCGCGTTTACGATTGAAAATAATTTTTACCGGACAAGACAACTTTTTACCCCAGTCGAGAGTTAAAAGTTGTCTCGCACGCGCATGTCGTTTGTTTATATATGTTGCCAGTTGGGATTGGTTGGGAGCAACAATTATAACCAAAAAGTGTTTTAAAAAGCTTCTTTTACTGGAAAATGGGATCACAATATTGACGTGTCGCGTTAATAGTTGTGGTTAAAAATCATCTGGTAAATTTTCCCCGACAACGTCGGACATATTTCAACTGGGGAATTTTACCCCCGGGTTAACGACTGTAAACTCTCCCCGGTTCTTGTTGTATATGTCAAAACATTGAAATACATTACTTATTTGTCTAAAAAGTTAGCAATATTGGATAACTTATAAAATTTACATGGTAATTTCTATGTTTCCTTACCCATGCATCCTGTATGTATAGGGTTGCCTGTATTTTTTTTACAAATCAGTAAATTCTTACTTTAAACAATCGTTTTGTATGTTTCAGTGTTGTGTGTTTTAAGAAATTAAGATAATAAAAAAATTAGGTGTGATCGATGTTAATCTTCGTATTATAAAACAATCGATGTTATTTTTGTATAAAACTGTGTAGTACCCATGACATTTGCTTAGGTACTTTAAAAGTAAAATTTGGAACCAGTAAGTTGTTGCAAATATTAAGGTTTTTAAGAAAATTATAATCATCAAGAATTTTTTTAAATAATAAAAATATTTATTAAAAATAAATTCTTAAAAATAAAACAAGCTAAAGAAATTCTTTATTTCAGTGTAGAAACTAAGTGTTTTTAAAAATAAATACATTATTAAATTTAAAATAAAATCATTTGATAACGATTAAAAAATTTTAAACTACAAATTTAACATTTTGGAAAATTGTTTAAATAGTTTGGAAAAATGTTAAGAAATTTAGAAAATAATTGAGAATAAATCAAAATTTATTAAGAGGAATTTAAAAAGTAATCGAGGATTTGGGAAAATATTTATTTATGGAATAAAAAAATTGTCAAGTCTAAGTAAAATTTCATGAAAAATTGGGAAAATAAAGTATGGAAATATTTCTAAAAATAAACTCACATTGTCAAATAAAATCCAAATGTTTGCAAAATAACACAAACACCTTAGAATGCAATTTAGAACACAGTTGTTTTGAGAATTAATTTTTAATAAATATTTTTATTATTTAAAAAAAATTCTTGATGATTATAATTTTCTTGAAAAACCTTAATTTGCAACAATTAACTGGTTCAAAAATTTATTTTTAAACTCAGCAAATGTCATGGGTGCTACAACTGTATGTTTTAGATGTTGAATTTTTCTTGTGAGTATTGCCACCGTGAAAAATGTAAGAAAATAAATTTACAAAAACAGCGTTTTAAATAGTTTTCATCAAATTACATAATGCGTGTTTTTAAAGCTTTTGAAACTTTGCAGTGGCATTACGATTTATAAGTTTTCAAAGGGCGAAGTAAATTTTATTTTATTGTAATAATTCAGAATTTAAAAAAAAAAAACTTTTTACCTCATTTTTCACTAAATAAAAAGTGAATAAAGGCCTAAAGAAGTGTAAGTCTTTAAAAAATAATTTTTAATAACACCAGTTACACAGATTCGAGAATATTTTACGTAAACAAATAATTACAATAAGTTACTTATAGTGTCTGTTTGAAGGTTGGAGACAATGATGTTTGTTGAATGATAGAAGAGTTTTGGACTTGCATTTTCTTTATTTGTTTTACATCACAACGTTTTAACTGGTAAGTATCTCCAGTCGTCTTCAAGTGAATACTAAATAGGTAAAGTAACTACAGCTATATTTATGCTAGATGGATGCACTGGAGCTTAACTGAGATGGGTGCAGTAATGCGTCTAGTTCGTATGTGGTATTTTAAGTTTACATCTACCCTACAATGGTTTCCAGATATTTCTTATATCTAATAAGGGCTTACTAAAACAATCTGGGTTCTGGTATATGGTAGCAACTTCCTCTTCCTCCAATGTTTATGTAGGATTTGAGCTTCTGTCCACTTGATGTGATAACCGTGTGTCTAGGCATGGTCAGCTGCACCTTCTCCTTTAAACGTGTTGTTTCCGTGTTCCTTAATCCTAGTTTAGATAGATAAATAAAATATCAATACGGTATTCAGCTTCAAAGACACTTTAAGAAGCCACCTGACTAAGACGAAACCAACAAGTCAAAAAGACAGGAAAAACTGTGTTTACCAGATCCTCTGCGAATTTGGCCGATCTTACATTGGTGAGACTCTAAGGCCACTTAAAACTAGGATCAAGGAACAGAGAAACAACACGCACAAAAGAGAAACCGAAAAATCAGCGCAGCTGATAATGCCTGGACACACGGTCATCACATCCAGTGGACAAAAGCTCAAATCCTGAATAAATCATCACACTGGAGGAAGTTCAAGGAAGCTGCTACCATACACCAGAACCCAGATTGTTTTTAGTAAGCCCTCATTGGATATAAGAAATATCTGGAAACCTTTGTTAAGTAGTTGTAAACTTAAAATACCGAACACGAACTGAACGCATGACTGCACCCATCTCAGTTATGCTCCAGTGCATCTAGCTAGTATAAATAGAGCTGTAGTTACTTTACTTATTTAGTATTCACCTGAAGACTACTGGAGATATTTACCAGTTGAAACGTTGTGATGTAAAACAAATAAAGACAATGCAAGTCCGAAACTCTTCTATCAAGTTACTTATAGAAAAGATGTGTTTAAAATTGAGCTCACATTAATTTTATGTTCTCGTGAATCGTGATTTTAAAAGTAGTCTATAACACCAAACCGATTCTAAAAATTTTTTAATAATAGCTGTTAGATTTAATCTTAATCATGCACTGTTTTACACTATGCAATTCTAAAATTCATACTGGTTATATAAGAAAAATTGTTTTTGACGTTTTTTTTTTCATGTTGACAGCGAACGAGTGTTCGCTTAAAATAGAGGCATTTAAAAAAATTGCACAGGTAGTTCATAGTCTAAACCATAAACCCGTAAGTCGAATTTAGACTGTGATCTTCCCATGTAATTTTTAGTGACGTTTTTTAGAACATTCATTATTTTGGCGCAAACAACGACTGAAGAGTGAACTCTTCAATTTATATTAGAAATGTTGTGTTTAAAATATATCCCAAATAGTTTCCATAATAGGATATTGGATTGTTATGTATATTAAAGGCTTTGCTGTTGTATGTATATTTTACTTTTAATTTTATAATATCTAACAATATACAAACAGAGGTCTCAGATGTACATATGTATGTGTTAATCTATTTATAAATTCAATGAATCTTGGCGTTTAAGAAATATTAAGAGCCCCCGCGCACTAGCGATCAAGGCCCCGCGACCGATACAGAACATCGTTTTGGATGTGTCAGGCGGCCACTGTCGCCGTCAAAATCTCTACTGCTACGCAGAGGAGCATTAAAAACCACGTCCTGTATTAGTTGCTATGACCTGGCTGCGCTAGTGCGCATGGGTCTTGAAGGAACGTTTGCCTTCCACGTCGCTGATTCGCCTGTTCAATGGTTTCTGAGCATGTTTATTTTCCTAACAGAAACCCAACCATTGCTATCCAACTTTAAAAAAACATTGTAAATGTCTTGGCAAATCAGTCGTTGATGGAAAACGTACCTCAAGGTACCTTGTTGAGTGCCGAGACAAGCGATAGAACAATTTGTCTACACGAAAGTGCTGTCGGAACCAATTTAACCCGTGTAAAAAAATAATCAATAGTCTATTTCAGAAAGGTTTAGAGTAATAAGAGCTCATTAGGGTGCAAAGGGACTACAGAGTTGTCTGTGGGGCAACGGGACCACAGAATGACCCAACGAATATTTAAGCCACTTTCATAATTTTGATTGCAAAATTCTTTATTTTTATCAAGTGCCGGTAGTACCAACCGGGTTTGGATCAATTTATGGGTTTTGCCTATTGTTATCCAATCACAAACACTGAAAATCGTGTGACAAAGGCGTGCATTATGTACATAGTATTAGGTACACTTATTTTTTATTAAACATTATAAAAAATTACAAAAAATACAGAAATTAAATTATAAACAATCATAATATTCTTCATCGTCTGAAAAACTGTCATCTCCTCTTGACGTTATAGTTAACGAGTCGACGGTCCGATCGATCAGGTAGTCAATATCCCACATTTTCTCCTCTTCTTTAATAACACGATTGACTGCTTTTCGTCAGTTCTCTGGTGTCACTTCCCCTTAATGGCTTGATCAAACAGTAGCTTAACGTCTTTCATTTTGAATGTCGTGTTGTGTCTTGCTACAAATCCTTTCACTTGCGCCCCTATAAGTTCTATAGGATTTAGTTCGCAATGATATGGCGGTGTGCGCAGCGCAGTTACACTATGTTTTCAGCTTTATCTTCCACGGCATATTTTATAAAACGATGTTTGTTTAAATTTGCTATAGTTAATAGTTCCTTTCTTTATCAAATTATTTCCTTTTTTTCTATGGTTAGTTATGACAACTGATTTAATGCACACAATTTACGTGCGCCTATGACCGACACCGAAATTAAGCCGAACTGGACGAAATTTCCCATTTTGTTACTCTACACCTTTCTGAAATAGACGATAGGTTTCTTGCCGCAGTACTCGGCAAGGTACGTACTTCATGCTTTAATTGTATCAAAAGTTTTTTTATTTGAATTAGTTTGCCTAAATTATATCTAAAGTTTTTTTAAATGAAAAAAGTTTGCGAATTCTTTTCATAATTTAAACCAAGAACTTCTATAGTATTTTTAAACTTAATTGAAATTTATAAAAAAACAATTACCCAGGTCGCTCAAAGATCCTCTGACAGATTATCTATAATCAAATTTGTTCGCAGCCAATCAATAAGGCTGCTTTGACTGTGGGCATAACGGTTTTTTATTTATGTCAATTAGTTGTAGTAAGACTATACCAAGAAATTTAATATGTAACACGGTAGTAATATAATCTAATTATTTGTTTTTATAGATAAGTGTGGGTACTAAATATCATTTTTATTTTTGTAAACTAAC
This sequence comes from Polydrusus cervinus, assembly GCA_935413205.1. NCBI lineage: Eukaryota > Metazoa > Arthropoda > Insecta > Coleoptera > Curculionidae > Polydrusus > Polydrusus cervinus. The sequence continues at coordinate 4,922,752 of OW284520.1, forward strand.
AATATTAGTTTATATTTTATTCAAGAGTAGCAATAGACTTTTACTGAATGGCAGAAATTAATTATACGCTTTTTAAAGTATGATAGACTGTGATAATTCTAGGTGTATAGCTGTTACAATTATTTATTAATAAAAATTTTATTTTTAGCCAAACCGTGCGTGCTTTGCAAATTCTAAATAAAAATGCCTGCATTGAGGGCGCCTTTATCTAAATAAGCTTTTTATTGTTTTTTGTTTATAGAAAGCAATGTTCGGGCAATAAGAATATACAGCTCGCTTGTCATAATGTTCTGTCGTTTAAAATGAAACATAAACCACAAGTATCGAAAATATCCAGACAAGAAGTACCAATACAGGATGTTATGGAATGAATATACTTAAACGTAAATCATAGGATATAAATACACATTGCAGGGAAAAAAACATAAATGTCGCTTAAGCAAAAAAATTTGCAGGAAAAAAATATACAGTGCGTCTACTTAAGTTGGCAACTAATGCGAAACTTTTTTATTAATAACTACGAAAAAAAGTTATTCTTCATAAAAAGTTCTGCATGGTCCAAAACCTAAAATGCAACCATCAGATGTTAAATTTTTTCAGTCGTACCTATACGAGGTTTGTCAAAAAATATGAATTTTGCCCAAGAGTAAAGTAGGTATGTACCTACCTTTATTTTTGACAATATCGAAAACTGTAATTATAAAAAGTTGTTCGGTATGAAAAACTATGTTCTAATATACAATTACCTACACTAAAAATTATTTTTGCATTTTTACAAATTTTGTCCCATCAGTGTAATTGCATGTTATAATTAACATAGTTTTTAATGCTGAACAACATTTCATAATTACAGTTTTCGATATTGTCAAAAATAAAGGTACATACTTTACTCTTGGGCAACATTCATATTTTTTGACAAACCTCGTATACGACTGAAAAAATTTCACATTTGATGGTTGCATTTTAGGTTTTGGACCATGCAGGACTTTTTATGAAGAATAACTTTTTTTCGTAAAATTAATAATAAAAAAGTTTCCTATTAGTTGCCAACTTAAAAGTAGACACACTGTATAAATGTGGCTTAAGCAAAAAAATTCACCATTTGTCTTTAAAATTTATGGGCTGACACTTTTTTAACAGTATTTTTATCCGTTATATTCTTCCCAGAGATTACTGGGGCGCAGATAGACTGATTTTATGGGTCCTTATCTAACTTTTTAGATTGTGTATAAAGTGTTTCTCTAGCACAAGTCAGTTCCACAACACCCTGTATATGTAAATAATGAATATAAATAAGGTTATTTTAAAAAAGAATCATTTATATAAAATAGAAACAAAATTGTTTCTAAATATCTAAAAGCAATTTTTATTTTTATTGTTTTCTTTGAGATATTTGAAAGTATTAGTAACTTTAAAAAAAATACATTTACAGACAAGCGCTGTATATACAGGGTGTCTCAATTGGGACTGCAAACAATTTTTATGTAGAAGAATTATATGACACCCCTACTTAAGTGCCATTTTTTAAAGTTTGAAATATCAAAAATGTATGATCCAAGACATTTTGTTCACCTAACACCTACGTGTTCCGAGATTAACATGTCAAATATACATTTTTGCATTTTGACATACATATGCATTTTTTATAATTTAAATTAAATTTCAAAAGTTTTTCCCCGAAACTGTAAAATCATTATGTACCATATAACTTGGCAGCGGTGGCGCCAGGGGGGGCAGGGTGGGCACTGGCCCACCCTTAAAACATGGGTGTCCACCCAAAATTGAGGGATTCGGTTTTAAACAATGATGACCTTTTTTTTAAACGTCAGTCTGGACAAAAGAGGAGTTTCGTTTACCCCGCTTATGGCGTTATAGAGCGTGGGGAGGCGGCGACCTTTTTTTTAAAGTCATTTTTGATTTGGGTAGTGCCCACCCTAAAATCATCGGGCCCACTTGTACTGTGTACTGTGTAACTTGGTCTTGGATCTTGACAGTGTATATTTCAAAAGAACCTTAAATTATACGTATTTATGGGAGTCCCGTATAATTCTTTATATAACATTTTTTTGCAGCTTTAATTATAAAAGCACACTCTGCATTAATAGAATCAATCTATTTATTATTAGGTTCACCATAACCAAATTTTTTTTTACCAGGTAGGCATTATTTTTAGTTGGTGGACCAGAAAAACGTATTGGACAACATATTCGGAGAATTTGGTGTATATGAAGTTTAAAATTCTTGTGTGAAAAATTTCCCTACCGGTGTCCTAGGAGTATAGTGGCAAACACTCGAGACACAGTACGTTTTTTTGCCCTGCCCGGTAGTACTATCTGGTGTTCAACAACTACAGTAAATGTAACGTCCAACTTATTGAAATTAGATTTAGTATTGATGTTGCAACAAAGCCCTCTAGGGAACTATGGCCATTTTTCCAGTTTTAAAAAAAATCTATTTGTTACAGTAACAATTTTAAACTCTTGACGTTTTCAGAAATCTACTTGTTTAGCGAGAGGGAGAGTTTTATGTACATATTTTCTTATGTTTGTTTTTAAGAGCATCCATGACATTTTTAAGCTAGTCAATATATTACCTTAATTTTACAAAATACACCCCAGTGATTTATCTGTTAAAATGATCGTTTTAATTTATAAGGAAAAAAAAATGTGTATATTTTGCTTTGGTACCTACTGATTAATATTGAGAACCACTGGCGTAGCTAGAATTTGGTCTTGAAGGGGGGGGGGGGGGGGGGGGGGGGGGGGGAGACGATGTTGAACTCGCGACATGAATGCAAGACAAGCAGGCGAGAAAATTTTGGGTACCACGCTAATTAAAAAAATATGTGTGCCTTTATTAATTAATTCAAATATGTACCAGGTGGCCCACTAAAAATGGCTCTCGGCCGTATCTCAAAAAGTGTTAGTCGTATGGCCTGCGGAACATTTTTTTATATAAGAAAAGTGATCACAAGAAATTGCTTTTAAGTTTCTTAGTCGAGCGGGGCGCAACCGTAACGGTAAATCAGATTAACTCAGTATATTCAAAAGTTACCTTATTAAGGTGTATTGAAAGTGAAAGTACTTTGAGACTTTCTGAACAAAATTTACTCGTGAAGCGTCTTTGTCAGTTTTAAAATAAAGTGGTGGGGGAATGTTGAACATTATTTTAAATAAAAGGACACACTATGGACCCGATGAAAATTTTGACGTAATAATAATTTGAAAGCATCTAATTTTAAATCATAATTTGTTGAAACTTCAATATAATCATATTTTTCCGTGTTTATTTTTGTTTTTGTTAATATCTCCGGTTTAAAAAAAGATATCAAGTTGTAGTTTTCGCCAGTTCCTTAGGCTTTTATTCGTCTTTGTAATGAGGTAAAATGAAATATACTATTGCATTTAAAACTTTTGAATAAACGCGCAATGTTTGTTAAGTTGTAAAATAGCTCCCTCTAGCGCCTACTTTAAAAATCATATTTTCATAGTTTATATAGTGGAATATAATAAGGAAAACTTTTTTAGCAAAACTAACTGAATTCTGTTGGGCCAACCCGGAGTTATGAGCATTTTTTAAAAATAATGTTCAACCTTTACCTCACCAGACGTTTCGCAAGTAAATTTTGTTCAGAAAGTATCAAAGTTTACGAAAATGGTACTTTCAATACACCTTGGCAACTTTTAAAAATACTGAGTTTTTCTAATTTACCGTTACGGTTGCGCTCCGCTCGACTGAGAAACTTGAAAATAATTTCCAACAATTTCTTATGATCACTGTTCTTATAAAAAAAATTCAGCAGACCATACGACTAACACTTTCTGAGATACGGCCGAGAGCCATTCTTACTGGGACACCCGGTACTAATATCTAATATAAAACTTTTTTAAAACGCATTCACAATGTTGAATAAATAAAGGCATTTTTTTACATTTTTGGTAAATATTCATAACATTGGAAAAGAAACTACCGATAGTCACTTTTATTTAATTTTTTTATGTTATTTTTTTCTTTAGCGCGGAAACAAAATGCAGAACTATAAAATGTATTATTTTTATATTCATGGGCATTGCCCCTCTCTCCCAGCTACGCCAGTGTCGAGAACTCTTGGTTTTATTTATTCCAGTTTTTCTCAACTTACAATCAAATAATAAATAAAAAAATTACAAAATTCAAAATATTTGTAGGTAATGATTCCTAATTTTTCGGTTCTATACAGGGTGATTCCTAAGTTGATACTTCTGTTTCAGCTGTGTATAGAAGGCATTAAAATAAACAACATTTTTAAATACCTTTTTTCAAAAAACTCAAAAATAAGGTACTTACATTCATTTATTGCACTATATGGATCAAATACGGTTCTGCCTAACTTGCCCGTTGAATAACATTAAGAAAACTTTTGGGTGTAGGATGAGCCCGCAAGGGAAAGCGTTCTGCGTATAATCTCGAAGCAGCAGCCGCACTTTGACGACACGTACTGTAAATTAGCACCATATCTACATTTCATTGTTTTCAAATTAATTTATTTTCACGTGTCACCAATTTAAAATTAACTTGCTTCAGAAAAACACACCGCAGCAGATCGCCAAATAAATAACTGACCATGCATGACTAATAAGACAAAAACAACATAAAGTATAGCAGGCTACGTTTTGATGACCAGGCCCGCACTTAGATTTTTTACTTCTGTATTTCGCCTATTTTTAAGTTTAAAGTAAGAAAGGTATTTGAAAATGTTGTTTATTTTAATGGCTTCTATACATAGCTAAAACAGAAGTATTAACTTAGGAATCACCCTGTAGAGCGTGTCCGGTAAGTATGGGGCAAACAAGTCTATGATGGCCCGAAATCAGTATAGGGCCAACAGGGAAATAAACGATTAACCTTTTTTGTATTCATTTTTAAACCACCTCATATATAGTTCGATACAATTTCGGCATTTTGTATATATATAGGTAGGTACCCGAAAATAGGTGCTATACATAATAATATTTCAATTGTCTCAGGAAGGCCAAATACGGGTTCGCCCTAATACACACAAATCAAAATTTTTGACAGGTGTCATGATGTCTAATTAAAAATATTATGTTTTGATATTTCTGGCTTTAAATTTAAATTAGGAAAGAAAGACACAATGTTTCGGTCTCTGAGACCGAGATTTTTGTGTCTTTTCTTTCCCAATCTAATTCAGGTCTCTTTGAGAATCATGGACGATTTCTTAAATTTTGAAAATGCCAGTCAGGCTAAGCTTGTCCATCTCTACAGAAAAAACCCAATAACACGGAAGAACCTACTGTTAAAAATTTGGTTCCTCCAACAATGCCTTTTATCTTTCTGAGACCGGGACTTTATTTCTTTCCTAATTTAAATCGGGTCTCTATGGACGATTTCTCTAATTTTAAATTTAAATGTTATTATGTAGTACCAATTTTCGGGTACCTATCCCGTGTACAAAATAACCAAATTGTATCAAAGTGTACGAGGCCCGATATCTCGGCCAGGGGGCACCATAAAAAAATTATACGAGACCCTAGACTAATTTTAACATTCCCTAAATACTCCAGAGAGTTTATCCCATATTTACCAGATACTCTGTAAAAATATTTGTTAAATTTAATCATAGTTGTGATCCTTTATAAGAGTGGGTTACTCTACTCTAAAGAAAACATGCTTTAAGTTCAATTATTTCTGCAAGTCTATTTAATTTTTTTCCTACACACGCGCGGTGCTTTTTCATCATCAAAGCAACTGGGCCAAACGCTTTACTTTCATAGTCGATAGTTCAGTCCAAATATTTTTTTTTATTGAGAAATAAAATGCACTTGGACAAGTCGTACGTTTTGAAACGTTAGTGATTAGAAAGGCATCACATCCCTTACCTTAACCCTAGATTGCCAGCGTTGAAAATATGTATATACATCGATGCCAACAGTACATTTTACAAATATATGCAAAAATTGTCTCAAACCTTTGAATTTTTAGGGAAAAGTAATTATATTTATTCAAAAACTGTACGTAAATTTTACGTAGGTTGGCAATCTATGGTTAAATATAATATTGCAAAACAAAATTATATTGGGGAAAGAGACTAAAAGAGCAGACCACTCATTAGGACGAAATTAAGGAGAACACATTCCCCTCCACCTTACTAGGTTATTAGCATTTTACCATTCAAATGCAAAACCGTTAAGTTGTCAAATTATTAATTGTTCTTACTAACGTTACCCGTAGACTTCCAAGTAGGTACATTTTATTTTTCAATAGTAAACTCTTCGACTGAGGTGTCGGTGGCTTTATATAACGTACCCGGTCACCTACGTTACCATGACAGACCAGTCCTTTCTATTTAATTCTTCTAAAAGCCGAAAACCTATTTTTACTGGAAATTATGAAAATGATTTGAAGTTTTATATTAAACATGTTAAATATGTATTTATTTCTATTTAATTATTGCTTAAGAATAAAGAAACAGCACCTAGCTAGCGATACATATTATTTCTTGTATGTAAATATTGTTTAAAAAGAAAGGTGTGATATAATTACGTAAGGTCATTGCTTTAGTCCTCACACGAACTTTATTTTTGTAGTTGGTAGGTTCCAATAGTTAATGTTTTTTTCTCCGAATAGATTCACTAGAATGGGCTTTTTTACACCAGCCAAATCTGTCTTAGGTATTTAGCATTAACATCCTGAATTAGAACCTATTGAAAATATTATCCTAGTAATAATATCTATACCAAAATGTATTGCCAATTGACCAATAGCAATAAGAATTTTGTTCTAAGCGGTATGTAATGACGCAAGAAACCGAGAATTGATAGCCCTTGGGGGGTGTCGTATGACTAAGAATAATGGTTCGGAACCCACGTTAAGCAGTGTAGGTCCCCTCGGGAATGGCCCTGGCAGAGAACGAAGAGGTAAAAAGCCTAATGCGACTGAAGGGAAAAAAATGACAATTTTGTTCTAAGCGGTAAGGTAGAGTTTAGTGAAAAAACCCATTGAAAAAAATATCGATTATCGGAACTTACCGTTGGCTGTACATTTTATTATCGTTCATATTTTTTCTAAATTCTTATGACATGTATGTCATACGTCTCTCCTAATCGTGATTGTTATGAAATAAATGTTTTTCAGATTTCCTCGTTTATATTTAAAATTAAAGCTCACTTTAATTGTTTATCTATATGTAAAATTCTATTTGTGATAGATTTATTGCAATGTATAAATGAAAAGTGTATGTTTCTTAAGAATATGAACATGTTTGTATCTATGATATTACAAATATATACATTGGAAAGTCCCCTATAGTGTTTTAATTGTTTATAATTTTTTTCTCTACTCCCACATGGAAATTTGCTGTTTCCTTTTAGGTGGCGAGAAAAGTAGGCTATTCCAGTTAACTGTACGACAAAATTTCATACCATAACAGTGTTGCAACCTTTTAAAATAAAATTTCCCATTTTTATAGAAAAGTTCCACGAATGCACACAATACGGAAAGTCTTTTTAGCAGATCACAACCGCAAGTGATCCTAAAGAATATCCTATGAATATAACTGCGTAAAAATTTTCCTTTTCCCTTTGGGAGACAGCTCAAACCTATCATTCCTCTGTGCTTTGTTCTCACGAATCCGAAAATTTCCCATTAGTTGACAACATTGTAATAAAAATTATATTTCTCTGTGGCATTTTTAAAACTACTTACCAATCACAGTTTATTATATTTACTGAGGCTCTGCCTCCTTTTTCAAGACACTAAATTATATAATTTATATGTATATTGTACAATATATTATTAATTTGTTCAATGTAACAAAATCATACCTATATAATGGATTAATCAATATTGCAACCTGCTGAATGTGCATTGAAAATTAATTTCATGTAACAACATTATTGGGTTGGTTTTACCATAATTTCTTAAATGATTCCGTAGTCGAGACGGTAGAGCTTTGAACTTTGGATCCGATGGTCGTGAGTTTGAGCCCAGCCGCCTGCAAACTTATTTTTAGCATAACGTTCGTAAGTTTGGTCGTAGAAAAAATATACTGTTCAACTCGAGTGGATTGTTACAATCCGTTCAGGTGGCTCAATTTCGGGGACATCCATAGGCGTAGGTAAATTTTGTGCATTAAATTATTTATGATATAACCAAAGAAAAAAGAAGATAATTTGATAAAGAAAGAATTATTACCTATAGCAAATTTACACAAACATTGTTTTATGAAATATTCCGTGGTGTAACTGTACTGCGCACAACGCCATATCGTTGCGAACTAAATCCTTTAGAACTTATATGGGCGCAAGTGAAAGGATTTGTAGCAAGACAAAACACGACATTCAAAATGAAAGACGTTAAGCTACTGTTTGATTAAGCCATTAAGAAAGTGACACCAGAGAACTGGCGAAAAGCAGTCTATCATGTCATTAAAGAAGAGGAAAAAATGTGGGATCTTGACCACCTGATCGATCGGACCGTCGACCCATTAATTATAACGTCAAGAGATGACAGTTTCTCAGATGACGAAAAATATTATGATTAATTATAATTTAATTTCTGTATAATGTTTTTCTTTTATGTTTAATAAAAAATAAGTGTACCTAATACTATGTACATAATGCACGCCTTTGTCACACCATTTTTAGAGTTTGTGAATGAATAACAATAAGCAAAACCCATAAATTGACCCAAACCCGGGTGGCACTTGATGACAATAAAGAATTTTGCAATGAAATCTATGCCAAATATTCGTTGGGTCACTCTATAGTCCCTTTGCATACCTAATAAGCTTTTATTACTTTACCTTTCTAAAATAGACTATAAATAAACAGATGCTCAGATTTTTCTCTATAGCTATATTCTACAAAATATTAACATATGAACGATATCTACTTTGTTGTTAAATTCAAAAAATGGGTACCTAATAAATTTTTTTTTGATTTTCATAATTTTTTAATATTATTAATTATTTAATCCGCCTATAAATTATCCAACATCCTGCATATATTTTATTTCTATATAAGTGAAAGAACACTTAAGGCCTAATTTTACACCAATAAAGAAAAATAAATAGTTAATAGTTTTTGAAAAACAAGTGAAAACTCCAGGCAATGCAGAAAATCTCAAAGTAAAAAGTTGCCAACTTCAAAAGGCCTTAACTTAAAAACTAGTCATAGGATTGGATTATGACCTAGGGACAGTTTTATACAGGGCGTCAAGATCTACAAAATACTTTCAGCATTTTTCAGAAAAATTAGTCGAACGCCATTTCCCATAAGTTTTGTAGGTTATGCCTTGACTTTACCTCAAAAAAAATTAAAATATTTTAGAAAGGGTAAAAATAACGTACATAGCTCATTTTTAAAACATTTATTATAAAATTCTAAGAGAGAGAAGGGACAATGAAACAAAAGTAAAAACAAAATTCTTAATAACATAAAATGAACGAACATCAAACATAACATTTAAAAATAATTAACATCAGTCTTGCACATATATTTTGGAAATTTTTTAAATCTCTGTTGAGAGCAGCCATTCGTTGGTTAGCGCTTGGGACGCAGTGGACCGCAATGCTGGATCTGGCTCAACCAGACTTTCCAGAAAACCGGCAAATGGAATCGCATCCAGTCGTTTCCATTTATATTTTTCCACTAATACGTCCTCTATTTTCCATATCCTAAGATTATCAGCTGGTACATCTTTTAAATGCCCTTAAAATAAAATGTTCATAACATTTTTATTTCTATTATACCGGATGAGCCAAATAGGTAATTTTTGAAGTAAAAAGATTTAAACATTTTAGAAGTTAATAAGTGTGTAAATTATAATTTTTCGGCGAATTCAAACCCACTTACAGTTAATCCAACTAGCATTTTCGCCACTTATGACTAAATTTGAACTAAATCTGACGTCAGGATTGGTGCAACTTTGGGTAATACAGTTACTTAAGATGTCTATAAGTATGAGTCGGAAATAATAGTCAGTGACTCATCGCTTTCATATCGAGAGCAACGGCTTATAAGAAGTCGGAGAAAAAAAATTTCACGAAAGTAAATATTCTGCTCTTTTGAAATTTCAAAAAAACACTGGAATTGCCTCCCCTAACTTCGTACAACCCACTACGCTCTATATGAAAGCCATGAATCACTGACTATTATTTCCGACTCATACTATAGTTAGCATTTACCGGCTAAATTACGTCGTGTAGATGTCACCGAGTTTCTTTCGGATTGAGGTCGCGAATAGTCTCTACTCTTACGTCGTTTAAACGTAGTAATCTAACCTTAAATGCCGAGGTAGTATCTGTGATGCTAAAAGTAGTCACAGACGTCGCACTATGGCTCATTTCTGAAGGTCCTTAAGGGACAACATTTATGGTCGGTCGGACGTGAAAATATTATTAAGGGTATACAAAATGTAAATTTTTTGACCTGAAGCAATAACGAGAAGTAAGTAAGAAGTAATAATGAAAGTTTGACACTTTCATTACCTATGCACGATTTAAGTATACTTATTTTAACTAAATTTGTCTATGCGTCATTTGTGGTCGGCTAATTCTTCCCTAAAGCGTGCTTTAAACCCTTGTATAGGTAACGACGTGACTCCGCCATATTTTGACGGTAGCCAATTTTAGGGTTTCGTTTTCATAAGATAATTTTGGAAAACATAAACCCAAATACTGGAAACTGCCCCTATTTGATCTATAATAACCTACTTTACATATTCTGAGCATTTAGATGCTTGTTTAATTTATGTAAGTTTTCTTCATTATCCAAGATATTTTGATAAATTGGGCGCTTAGTTTTTAAGGCTCTATGTTGCGAAATTTTAGCAGTAAAGTGTTGTGCGTTTCAATTTTAATTGGCCGAAACATTCTAAATAAGTTTATTCTAGTAAGATTAAGCTCTTTATATAGCAACGGTTACTTATATTTTATGAAAGAACCCACAAAATATCAGTTGATCATATTTGTTAGTAATCTAGTATGTTTACCCGTGCAGAAGTCAGATAAAGACATTTTTAAAATTTCCCCGTATTTTAGGTGCAGGATAAGTAACAGATATACATAAAATTCGTTACTTATAATGTGAAAAAGGCATATACTGACGTCCTTACAACCATTATTTTGTTCACCAAATTAGTGCAAATTCGAGTATTCTCGAAGTCAGATCGACGTAAGTTTTCAACGTCAGGTTGAAAAATATAAAGTCGGTACGACGTAAAAATGCTAGTTGAAAAGTCAAGTTTTAAATTTTTAATTAAAATTCTATTGTCATTTAAAAATTTGTCAAAATGTACATCTATAAAATGGTATTTCTTTCCGGCACTTAATCCTTGATTATCTGAACTGGCCACGACATTTATTTTTTCAAGTATAACAAAAAATGATTTACCAAATCTTACCATTCACAAAAAACTTTTTGGATTCACTTCCAGTTTCCGTAATATACCTGGGGATCCCCCCTAGAGTTTCCCAAATCAAACACAAGTGGTCAATGTTAGCCGATATGTCACTGGACCCCTTTGGGCTAAACAACATTTCTCCTGTAGCGAGCTCAAATGCCATACAGCCAACCGACCAGATGTCAGCAGGATAACTATATCCAGAACCCATAATCACTTCTAAAGCCCTATATTGTCTCGTTTGGATTTCTTGAGAAAAATGGTGGTCCTACAAATATCTGTAGTTAATGGAATATACAGGGTGTTCCCTAATGACGTGCTAACATTTTAGGGTGTGATTTCTCAAGTCATTTTATAAAGAATAGTTCATACAAACATATTTTAGTTTTTCTCCTTATGCACACCGTTCTTAATAAAAATAATTAAATTAGCTCTACTATTTATTATTATTAACATTGATGATGCAAAATTTTGTTTTAATAATAAAAATTGTTGGAAATGACCACCTTCATTTATTAGGCATGCTTCCGCCCGTCTAATTTAATTTAATTATTTTAGTTAAGAATGGTGTGCCTGAGGAGAAAGACGCAAGAAACCATTTTTATGCAGAATTGACCAGCCTAATCAGAAATAGTATCCACATGGAAATATGTCAGTGGCGTACCACTTTTTTCTAAAAAATATCAGGAAATGTTTACAGGGACGCCACTGGTGGGACAAAAAAATTACTTTTATATCTAAAACATGTGGTTTTATGTCCCATTAACACATGCCAAAATTGAAAATGTTATCTAAAGTACTTTGGGAGATATTACAAAAAACGCATTAAAAAAAATAATTCAACACCCTGTAGCAAAAAATTTAACCTGTTTAGGACATATGAACTTTTCTTCATAAAATGACTTTAGGAATCACACCCTAAAATATTAGCACATCATTAAGGAACACCCTGTATATAAGTCGATATCTTTAATTTTGGCCAAAGCAATTTCCATGATGAGTTCCCTTCCACCATATTTCGTCTATCTTTTCTCTTTTACAGGCGGGGACAGTAAGTTATCTTTATTATTAACTAAGTGTGAATAGAATTAGCTTTACCTTTAAAAATAACCATCTGAAGCGTTAGGTACCTCTTTATACCCCTGCCTTGTCGCCGCCAAGGGCGTCTATAGGATGAGGGGGGGATTAGGTATTTCCCTCTCCACCCTAGCCCGAAGAATAATATTGTTTTGTTCTTAACTTACGAGCCCCTTTATCTACTGAAAATTATTGTTCATTGGTACTTGGCCCCCCTAGCCTATGGTATATAATAATTGTTGGTGTTGTAATATGGAGATCCCATACACATAGTTGTTTTTTATTTAGAAGTCATGGTGGAGAGAGCTCGAGGGACTTTTTTTTCCCTCGTTTAGAAGTCACTTTGGAAGGCGAAGAGGTATCAACATACCAGGGATGTTTTATTTTTTAGAAGTCATTAAAAAAAGACGGCGTGGTTTTAGCACACCAGTCTCTACAAGAATAGAATTGCTCATTTTACTTGTTCTTTTTTTAAAATTTTATCACAAACAAGTAAATACAAAGGTCTGCATGCGTCCGAAACCTAACTTCTACAAAATGGAACTTCAAGAAAAAATATTTAAAAAACTAAGCGTTTCCGAGAAAAAGAGTTTTCAGATTCGTAGTCTTCGCCCCAAAACATTTCCTTCCCAAGAAAAATCATCAATTTTGGAATAGTGAGCGTATAATTATATTTTGTTGCTCACCTAACAAAAAAACAGTTTGTTGACATGTCATGATCATATTAAACACATTTTTTTTTGGGGGGAAATGGAACGTAAATGTAAATGGTTGCACTGGCGGCTCGTCAGGTGAAGTAGGTGAAAAAAACAAAGAAAAATAAAACCAGGAGGAGATTTTTTCGACAATATTAATGTACCAATACAGCTACCATTTTAGCCCTTAAAAAATAATTATGTTCGAATTAATAATATTAATTTAATCCGAATGTAGCTATGCATAATAGGGCCATGGTTAACTCCGATGGACAATAATTATTATAAACACTTGTACATTTTGGCGCACCCCAGCCGACCGTGTCCCTGAGCTCAAAGCAGCAAGTAAAAACCCAACGCCCAACATATAGTCAAGTGGCTTTGATTTTCACCGTTGCTATGCTTACGTAACGTCAGTCACGCGACAGCATGTAACAATTTGCATGATGATGAAGGGCAATTTAAAAATAGATCAGTCGTATGCATTATTGTTTTAGCATTGGTTTGCCTAACCTTAAGGTATTTATTTTGAGGCTTCGCGAAACTTACGGTTATAGATATCGTTTTTACGTGATTTACTGTGATTAAAAAGGTTTGTTTTTATTTTTCAGTTAATTCAGTAGTGTAAAAGTAGTCAATGTTTGTTTAAGTGCCCGCACTATACCTAGCTCTTTACAATCTTTTAAGACCGCGAACCGCCACTGGGGTGTAGGTTGAACAGATACGTTGCGTAAAGGCACGTTTTCCTCCACGGTCGCTGGCGATCATGACTAAGTAACAGCGACTAATCTAATTCACCAATACATAACATGGTTTCTGAAAACGTTTTTCTAAAAGCTACCCGACCGCTGCTACTTCACATGTCTTAGCGAATTAGTCGTAGTCGACAACGATTAGCGACCGCGGAGGAAAACGTACCCTAAAGGCCGGTCGTCTACGGAGAGCATATAATACAGGGCCGTAGGTAGAGGGGGGCTGACGCCGAAGCCCTGGTAAAAAAATAAGTGTCAAAAATGTCTGCAACTTATTTGAAAAGTTTAATAAAATAAAATTAATTAAATAATTTTGTCATACGGGTAGAGTCCTGTCCTGTTCCTGTCTGTTCCGTTTTCCCTTTTTTAGAACTATTTTAAATCAACAAAAATATCACCCAATGCAATAAAATATTTTTACAACAAAAACAAAAAACAATTAGGTATTTATTTTTAAAGAAAAAAATTATAGTAAACATTTTAATTGAAACATTTTTTATTGAAGAAGTGTGATGATATATAATTAAAAAAAATAGTGCGGGAAGAAACCAGAATGCTTTATTATGAATATACAAAACGGCGCTTAAGAAAGAGTATTTCAAAACCTAAAAATTTGCACAAAAAACTGCTCCTAGATTTACGCTCCAAAAATACATGATTTCTGAAAAATCATCAATTTTGGCGTGGAGAGCGATATTTACTTATTTTTAATTATGAAAAATCAAGCCTGAAAATCGCGAGTTAGAGTCATACATACGTCTTATGTTAAAATTTTGGATTGACACTAATATTCATATTGTTTACAAATATAAAAAATGTTTTTTTTTTAATAAAGAGCCAGCTAGGAAAATCAAAAAAAAAGTAAAAAAAAAACATTTACAAAAACAAATTTTAATAATTTTTATGAAATTTGTTAGTACCTAGTTAGGTGAATTTTAAACGAACTCTGGGCATGGCCCCGAAAATGTATCGCCTGCGGCGCTTTTCCGTCTTCTTTCCTAGGTACAATATCATGAAATACATGTAGTCCTGACTGTCCTTTTCTCCAGAAAAAAATGTCCTACTTACGCCCATTCATCAAGTCATCTGACTAATAATCAATAATAACGCGCACGCTCTCCAGGTCGATGTTCTCCTTACTTTGATCTTGCAATTCCTGTTTAACAGGAACTCGGGGGCCCTGGGCTGCAGCCCATACGTCAGTGGCGGCTCGTGGCAAATTAAAATGGGGAGGCAAAATTAAGCACCAAGGCGGAACAGCGCCGCAGGCCATGCGAGAAAATTTTTCGGAGCCACGCCCATAATTTGTCAATAATTCACTCAATTATAAGTGCTACCAAATTTCGTAAATTAAATTAGTTTCGCAAATTCTTTTTATAGGTATTTATGATGTTTCAAAACAATATAGGAATTAAATCATTTTTGAGAACCAGAAAGGGGTATTATATAGGTATAGGTACCTACCTATATTTATTAAAAAATTATTGTTAAAATTTGAGTCAAACTTGCCAAACAAAGTGACTCCTTATAATAATTACTGTGATTAAGTGCTTCGTTTTTTTAATCGTGATCCCGGAAAGCCGCGAAATTTTGCAACGCTAAAAATATTGTGTTGACTTAATGGCAATTTTTTTAGAGGAGGTAGGCAAAATATTTTTTTTACAACGAAACCGATTATTTATTAGAATATTGATAGGACCTCTACTTGGTCAATAAAATATTTTATATAGGTAGGCATGCTTAAAAATATGTTATTGTTCAGCCAAACCAACGGGAAGGTGTAGAGTTTCCATTAAATTATTTTATTGCTAAGAATATTATATTTATTTATTACAAGTTTAGGAGGCTATACCATTTATATTTTTCATACCATGCGTTAACAAAACTACGATGCATTTTACCATGACTAATTATTATTTTGCTCAAATCTGGACGAGAAATCCTTAAATCTTTCACGAATAATTTGTCATCGTATGAAAGTCTGCTAAAGTTAAATTTAATAAGAAATTCTACAATATCCTTGGCGTTTCTTAGAGATCCTTCATTTATTTCCATTTTTAATAATGGAATTAGTAAATTAAATTTTAAAAACTTACCCTCCCACCTTCGATAACACCTACACGTATAAAATCACAAGAATAAAGAAATTAAAAAACCATAACCTACACTAACATAACGGTAACAGGTGTAACGATCCAACTACAGAACCTAATTCGAAATTTCTAAAATCTTATTGGTCAAAGCGCAGGAGGCGTGCCTGCCTCCTAATCGCGTTTTGCGTCATGCGAAAGAGCATTCTTACTGTTGGTTTTCCCAAAAACATTGACTACAGAGGAAACAAGATGTAATAACAATGAAACGGATAAGGACTCTGTTTTCGCAAAATGTATACAGGAACTATTATATTATTGTGTTTATATGAAAAAATATGTTTTAAAGCTGTTTGAATGGTATAATTATAGGTAGGTATAGGTATATAAAATAAGGTATTATTACATTATTATTACATTAATATTTCCAGGGGAGGCACTGCCACCCCTGACAAGCCGCCACTGCCATACGTAGATCCGGCACTGGTAATGCATGTTAAGAAACTAGCGACCTAATTTTAGGTACTGGAAGTATTGGAAGTTTATTGCCATAAACTTAAAATAATAATATTTCTCGTTGTTTAGAGTATTTTAAAGAAGAACTTTTTCGAAAAAAATATATTTAACCAACTTACCACCCAGCAGGCATTCCCCAAATCGGCGATTTTAATTTCAATATTAGGATTGACCCACATGGGCACGTTAAAGTTCGTTTGACTGTGGCGTTCTCTGTAATTGACTAATTCACTTAAATAAATGTCATTCGGATAGGAAGAAGCCCTTTGTTCTCCAAATCGGCTTATGATGTCATCGTCCGACTGGTGAAGAGTACTATCCTTTTCTGTCCAAAATTCTGAACTCACTACGGAAAGAAATCAAGAGTGATAAAAAAAACTTAAAAAATACAAAATCTTAGTTTTTCCACCATTGTTCTTTGGTGCTATTCATCTTGGGGTATGAGAAAAGCTTTTTTTCCCAACCACGAGATTTTCTAAATTTGTCTGCGAACCCAACATTTGGGGGAGGGGATTATCTACAGAGATAAACAACTAAATAAGGGGCTAAAATTTTGAATTTTTATGCCCCTTAGACCTATCAGTGACACTCGCGTCTATATCCCAACCTAATGGCAGGCACACCAGTGCCGTTTGTGTGACGTTGAAATTTATACAGGGTGATTCCTAAGTTAATACTTCTTTTTTAGCTGTGTATAGAAGGCATTAAAATAAACAACATTTTCAAATACCTTTTTTCAAAAAACCCAAAAATAAAGTACTTACATTCATTTATTACACTACAAATCAAATCGGTTCTGCCTATATTGCCCGTTGAATAACATTAGGAAAACTTCTGGGTGTAGAGAAGAAATATCCGCACTTTTACGACACTAGAATAAATTAGCACCATAATTGTTTCATTGTTTTCAAATTTTACCATTTTCACCAGTTTATTAAAATTAATTTGCTTCAGAAACCACAGCGCGCTGCGAATTGCCATAATAAATAACTGACGACCGATCCGTAAAATGCATGCATATACAAAAAACGGAGAAAACAATATAAAGTAAAGGGCTACGTTTTGATTACCAGGCCCGCACTTAGATTTTTTACTTCTGTAACTCGGCTATTTTTGAGTTTTTTGAAAAAAGGTATTTGAAAAAATTGTTTATTTTAATGCCTTTTATACACAGCTAAAAAAAATATCAACTTAGGAATCACCCTGTATAGGTAGAAATGAGTTCAATTATTACATGTAAAATATGATTGATATAGCGATTCATTAATTAAATTTTTAATATTTCGGTATTCTATCTATAATTTTAAATCAAACACTTTATTCTATTTTTTTTATGTTTTAAGGAATTTAAAGATGTGGTTATACCGGTTTTGCCAGTCTACGATTTTGTATTTCCGACTTTTTGTTATGAGGGTCATAGTTAAAAGAAATCATAGGACTTATTGTTGTTTTAAGTGCATTGATACCAGCCGCAGCCATAACAAAACTTACTGATTAATAACCTGCCCCTCCATTTTAATTATGCCCCACAAGGCCACAAATTAACAAACTGGCAAACTGTGTAACAGGGTGCCCTTAACTAAATACTTTAACGAAAAAAAATATATATTCAATATACAAGGTATAAAAATGCCATAAAAATTAAAACATATCAAGGATATCAAAAAAATTACCATAGGATCGTGGAAGTTCAACTCCCAACTCGGAGAATCTTTCCATTTTTCCAATAATTTGTCTAATGTAATTTTCGTCGACCTTAATTAAAATGTTTTCCGGCTTTATGTCTGTGTGGATTATATGACATTCTTCGTGAAGATATGTCAATCCTCTTAAAACCTGAAATCCAAATATCACCTGGTTAATAAAAAGAGTTAAAGTTATTAAGTAATCTTACTACAAGCAGTCATTTTTTGTAAAGAATAGTATTTTCTGGAGAATATTTTTCTTTTATTTCATCAGATCCACCCGTACAGGCGTTTCGCAATATTACGGATTATGAGTAGGGTTAAGATCCGATCAAAGAAAAAATGATCTTTAGTCTATCTGAGAAAGGTGTAGAGTGACCCAACGAATATTTAAGCCACTTCGATAATTTGGCATTGATTTCATTGCAAAATTCTTTATTTTCATCAAGTGTAGGTAGTACCACCCGGGTTTGGGTCAATTTATGGGTTTTGCCTATTCTTATCCATTCACAAACACTGAAAATGGTGTGACAAAGGCGTGCATTATGTATTAAGTACACTTATTTTTTATTAAACATTATTAAAAAAATACAAAGTACAAACAATACATTATACACAAATTAAATTATAAAAATCATAATATTCTTCGTCTTCTGAGGAACTGTCATCTCCTCTTGACGTTATAATTAACGGGTCGACGGTCCGATCGATCAGGTGGTCAAGATCCCACATTTTCTCCTCTTCTTTAATGGCATGCTGGACTGCTTTTCGCCAGTTCTCTGGCGTCACTTTCTTAATGGCTTGATCAAACAGTAGCTTTAACGTCTTTAATTTTGAATGTTTTGTTGCGTCTTGCTACAAATCCTTTCACTTACGCCCATATATATATATATATATATATAAGTTCTATAGGATTTAGTCTGCAATTATATGGCGGTGCGCGCAGCACAGTTAAACTAAGTTTTTCAGTTATATCTTCCACGGCATATTTCATAAAACGATGTTTGTGTAAATTTGCTATAGCTATAATAGTTCCTTCTTTATCAAATTATCTTCTTTTTTTTTCTTTGGTTAGTTATCGTAAATAATTGAATGCACAAAATTTACATGCGCCTATGACCGACACCGAAATTGAGCCGAACTGGACGGAATTTCCCATTTTATTACTCTACACCGTTCTGAAATAGACTATACTACGGCAAAACGCATCAGAAGGATGCAGCACTGCTAATGATGCTTTAGAAGTATCTACCAACGTCATTAGATGTCGCTACATGCTACATCCTTGTACTGAAAATAAAATAAGTTTTACCTGAAAAATAATTCTGCGGACAGCAGGCACCTGTATACCCCGAAAGTCACTTTGCATAAGAAGATGTAATAAGCTTGGTCCCATTATTTCTAAGGAAATGGCAGTGTGAACTCCATTTTCGCTAATAAGTTTAAACGTGTCCACCATTTGGACTATGTTTCTGAAGCCCGCATGGTTAGGATTTACGGATCTAGTCTCTTGAAGTAGTCTTATTTCATCATTTGCTACTGCCGTAAACATAGGTGCAGATTTGCATATTTTTAGAGCCACATATCTAGGACCACTGAAAATAAAAATTCTTTATTATTTAGAACTACGCAACTTTACTCGCGAAGGAACCGTACATTTTTTTTAGATATTTTATCACATTTTGACGTTTTAGGATACCAAATAGGTACCCTACAAATTAAATCTACTTACTTCTCATATAGATTTTTACATAACCAAACAGTAGAAAAATGCCCCCAACCCAGTTTTCTGCAAACTTTATACTGATTTCTTAAAACATCGCCTATGTTAATAGGCATATAACCTCCAGCTTCGTACTCTGTTTCATCTTCTTGACTCTCCCTGTTCTCAATATACCTTAACTTCTTAATATCTTCTAAATCTAACAGATTTACATCCTTGCTGGGCGAACTAAAAATATGAAAGAATTGTACCTAAACAGTTAGTCGGGACCAGAAAAAAAAATAAAAACGTTTTCTTATTTATTAAAAAATTTCCCATGTTGGGTTGGTCCTATACCCGCTACTATCTACCTGCCTTAATTCATATTATTGTTAATATTTTAGTGACTGCACATAAATATAGAATCTAAGGAAGATAAGCGCTTCTAGAATCTAGGTTTCGTCCACTGCCCTTTTACATAGACAAATTACCTTGATCCGGACATGCGCATACTAAGCCCTTTGCAATAATTTGTTCCTTTTTTAGGAAGAGTTATCTGGTAGCGTTCAGAACCGTACTACCGCCATAGTTTTCTTTGTTTACGTTTTAACCATTCTACGACTGGTTCCCCTCGATGACTGATTCTTTTTTTATAGGAAGGTACTTACTATTTTATATTAGGACAAGACACAGATTTCCTTGGAAAAACCAATGGAGTTCGTACTTCGACAGTTTCGACAACTTCTGGTTCAGGTTCAACAATCTCGGGGATTATAAAGTTTGACGCTTTAACTAATTTTTCTTTGGATTTTTTTTGCGTTAACTTTTTGTACACAGCGTAAAAAGTAAGTGGAATGAAGGGTATTAAAATATTAAACAATACTGAACTAAACCCGTTTAGAAATGTATAAAAGTCATTATAAGTTTGAGTATTATTCGCGATACACATAGTGTCGTTGGCCATTATTATAATTCACTTTTTTTTAGTAGTGCTATCACGATTTTTAGGTAATAAAAACCGATCGACTGTATAAACCAGCTTTTTACTCATTCCGACGAGGAAAAAGAACTTTTTGACAGGTAAATAACAATAAACTAAATATTCATTTAGATTTTGTCGAAATTTGCACGGTGAAATTTTGATCGTTGCACAACACGCGAAGCATCGCGAAATAAACTACGCGGATAAAAATAACCCGCCTTGGCACTATTCAAAAAATTGAAAACGCCAGTATTTCTAAAATTGTTTTACATATTTATTTAAAGCTGGCCAGTTCAGCTAACAAGTGTGTGAAATTTTTTTATAGATTTTTAGAATACAGTTACAACCTTCCGCGTCACTTAAAATTACAGCTTGTGTTGTGCAAAACGGGATATTTTAATAAAATCGGAAAAAAACTGTTTTGAAAAAGTACAATTTCTGGTACCGTTTACACCATCGACAAATTAACCTTAAGCCAGAGACACGCGAACGTTTATTTAATGTGCATCGCACAGTGGATGATCCAGGGGACAGTCCCCCCCCCCCCCCCTTCTGAGCCTCACAAAATGAGTGTTTTGTTTACTTTGAGCCTTAAAAATTGTAGGGCGTATTTTTTTTTTCGAGGGCCCGTCCGTGCGCCGGATGAACTTAGGCCAGGTTTGACCCATTGTGCTTACTCTGTGATCCCAGTTCTCTATTGCACTAGTTTGTGTAGGTCAACTGGGGAGAGCGTAAGGATGTTCTCTAGTTTCAGTTTTTAGGGCGTATGAAGGGTCAGTATTTTTTTAGAAGTCACTTCTGAGAGTAAGAACATTTTTAGAGCCGGGATACGCTCTTTTTTTTAGTCGCCCCCGCTCAGAAAAATCCTGGATCAGCCACTGACGTCGCATCGCGAAATAGGATAAACCACATAAGAACGAGCGGTATTTTTAACTTGAGTTCCAACGCGCGTTAAATAAAAGCTCGTGTGTCCCTGGCCTTAGATCCATGCAACTTATTGGGTAAGCAGACGTAATTTATCAATCAAAAAATGCGTTATGTCCACCGGTCATTTCTTAGAGTCTCCCGAAAATGGGCATGCGCACGAACCCCCTACAATATTGTTGCCTTCTTTTGACAGCGTCATCTGCCAGTATTTGTTTACTTTTTGCATTGCGGTTTATTTTGTGTTTATACGTTAGTGATTGAGTTGTGTTCTTTGTTAAGTTTTTGTGACGTTGATTGGTCCACTGAAAGCGTTAAAATGACGAATAACGAAAATGTAGATAGACTGTTTTTCTTGTTTTTTTTTTGGTGCTGGGATTGTCCGCCTTAAAGTAAACTTTTTTAAAAATTTGTTATGTTTATTATGTGCTTGTTTTCTTTTAAATCTTTGTTTAAGTTAAGTCTGATTATGCCTACATAAAGGCGAAACCTGTAACCTCTAAGGTTTTTAAACCTAAGAAAATTTTGTTGAGACTGCGACTTTGTGTTTTTTAAAAATAAAATCAGTTTTTTGTTTAATATGGACAACCTTTTGGAATTTAGGGTGAATCCGCCCCCAGTATAGTCGACACGTAACGATAATGCGAGAAATGGTGTTACGATGTGTAAAATATATGCCAAAGTTTGTTGTTTTAGAAGAAAGTCAAATACAATAGCAGCAGTGACGTGCATACAATATAGGCAAAAAAGCGTTGCCTACCCTGGGAACAATAAAATAAACAGAAACAATTTTTTTTGTATTCTAGTTTTTATCCGTCTAATTCAAATTTGGCAATTTATCTTTATATTAATATACTAATAATTAAGAATATAGGACCAAAAAATTAATCCTATATCATTCCGTAAGACCGTTCTAAAAGCCAAGATCTCGCTGTACGTAGGCGTCTTATGCAAAAGCACTGCTTTTGTACGAGTGGAAGCAAACGAGAGAGCCGGTAGGCAGTAGGATAGCAAGAGATGTAACAAATAAACCCGTCGCAACCTTCGACCTTCCTTTATCTATCAGGCCGCGCCAAGAAAGCACGCGTTTGGTTAGTGCATTGGTGCCAATCTTCAAGTTTTACCGTAATTTGAAAAAAAAACTTCGCTTTCTCAATATAAAATATGAAACACGCCTCTATAAGTTTTATTATTAATTAGTTTAGTTATGATATTTTTAAAGCGATAACGGATAAGGTATCGTAAAATAAGAAGCACTTTTGTGACAATTCAAATAATTTTTGCTGATAGGTTCATAATATTTAATAAT
The DNA here is from genome assembly GCA_935413205.1 of Polydrusus cervinus. Classification (NCBI taxonomy): domain Eukaryota; kingdom Metazoa; phylum Arthropoda; class Insecta; order Coleoptera; family Curculionidae; genus Polydrusus; species Polydrusus cervinus. The sequence goes on from OW284520.1 coordinate 4,945,887, forward strand.
CAGTAAGCTTATCATCGTATTTCACATGGTAGTTGACTTCGTTTTTGGCAACATTGGTACAATCAGGTGGATGATAGATTTTTAATAAGTGTTTTCGCCCTTTTGCTAGACTTCGCGCCGTCGGGTTTCGGAAAAAAAAGAAATATGGATGAGTTAATTGTTACTATTCCGGCTAGCAGCGCGTCTGCAGAACGGTCCTTTTCTGGATTAAGAAGAATTCACACCTATTTACGAAATACACAGGGAGAGACACGCTTAAGTGAATTAACAATAATATCTCTGGGGAGCGACCTTTTGCAGGATTTAAAACGCAAACCCAATTTACTATATGACGATGTTTTAAAATAATGTTTACTTAAAAGACCGCCGTGTTAACCTATTTTACAAATAATGTAGTTTTATTCTTTTTCTGCCAGTGTTCTTTGCACAAACTCAAAAACAAGATATTTTGTGACAAAATTTGAAATTAAGATGCTACGGAAGTGACTGTCTTAAATGCAATTTTTGCCTACCTTGGTTATAACAGCATTGCACGCCACTGAATAGCAGGTCAGTTTTATATATTTTAATGGCTTGAAAAAATACTTACAGAGAAGGACAATCCCTTAGGAATTCACTTTCACTTCTAGAACCTGGAGGAGACAATGACAATGACATATAGTCGGTGCGGTTCTTAATGTTGGCTGGCTTATCGAACCTATTAAACTGGAAATCACTTGATGCAGAAAAGGCGCTTTCGTGCACTTTTTGAGCGATAGGCGGGGACGGAAATCGAAACTCTTTATAAGACCATTTGTCATCATGGTCGCTTTTTTTTCTAGTGTTATAACGAGGTGTATAACAAGTTTCCAAAGCCCTGGAAATGGGTTGAAAAATTATAAGATAAACGGGAAAGATAGAAAAAAGAATTACGTTAAAAATATTCCTTTGTAAAATATTGCTTTTATAAGCCCCCGCGCACTAGCGACCGTGAGCACGCGGCCACGTCCCGGCGACCAATATGCGGGACATGGTTTCTAATTGTCACCTGCACACGCGCATAATTCTAGTGACTAATAAGCCCCTAAATCAACTTTGCTTCAAATTCTTGTATGTAAAGTTCAAAAAAATCAAGATGTGACTTTTTTTTTCTAGGAAAAATGTGTATTATCTATTTTCGAGTGTTATCATTTTAACTTAATGTCTAGCCTTTTTTTTCTAGAATACAGGGTGATTTCTAAGTTGATACTTCTTTTTTAGCTGTGTATAAAAGTCACTAAAATAAACATTTTCAAATACCTTTTGTTAAAAAACTTAAAAATAGGCGAGATACAAAAGTAAAAAATCTAAGTGCGGGCCTGGTCATCAAATCGTAGCCTGCTATACTTTATGTTGTTTGTCTTATCTCTTATTAGTCATGCAATTTACGGGTCGGTGGTAAGTTATTTGGCATTCCGCTGCGGTGTGTTTTCTGAAGCAAGTTAAGTGGTAGGTGAACGTGAAAATGGTAAAATGAACTAGTAGATATGGTGCTAATTTACGATAAGTGTCGTCCGTATTTGATCCATAGTGTAACAAATGAATGTAAGTACCTTATTTTTGAGTTTTTTGAAAAAAGGTATTTAAAAATGTTTATTTTTATGACTTCTATACACAGCTAAAAAAGAAGTATCAACTTAGGAATCACCCTGTATTTGATACTATTTTCCGATTATTACTACCATGTTTTAATGGTTAAATCAAGAATGACTTTTTACGTGCTAGAATCGTCGTCTGGTCCACTGTGCTACGTGGCAGTCGGGGTCTCGACAGCCACAATGGACGCCTAGTCCCATTTTTAAACCTAGATTGATCGCCGCGACCTGTCAGCGCAGACTTGGTTGCTAATGCGCGGGGTCTTTAAATGAGATGTAAAATTTTGACATAAAAATGATTGTCTCACCAAAAAGCAATAGTTAACTACTCATAAGAGCCCTATTAAGATAACTAATTATAGCGAAGACCCTCTGTATATTATTGAGAGGCCTAATAGAGTTGATATAGAGTGCGAAAACCAGATATATAGCGATAAGCACGATAAATACAAAATGTTATGGATATTAATTAGTAAATATTGATAGTAATTTAATATTAATAATATAGATGTTTGTTCCAAATGCTCAGTTTTTATGTTTTATTTACATAGACGCTGTTCACATGGCAACATCGTGCATTGCCATGTGAACAAGTATTTTTATTTCAAGAATTTTTAAAATGCGCATTGGAGAAATGCCTAGGTACAGGGACATTATTTTAAGTGTCTCACCCGATTGGCGACTTTGCTATTGACCACAATAAATAAACAATTATGTATTCCCTAACAGCTTTTAGTGAAGAAGCCAAATTTGATGTAAAAAAAAATTGGATTTTCGTAAATGGCAACCCTACCTTATAGTACACCAGCTGCATTCGCCTATTTGTTCCAACATTAAAAATGTATAATGGTCAATATTTATTTTCAGCCGTTCCGGAGATACGAGGCTTCGAAGTTGGTGATTTTGTTAATATCGAATTAACAGAAGCTTTGAGATTACAAACTCAATTTTTTCTGGAGATACGTAATTTTTTATGGCGGAGCCACCCATGCTATTGTCAAATATGTCAGATGTCAGAAAATGACAGTTACGACGCCATTTAGAATTTTTTTAAATGGCAATCCACATTTATAACTACGTCAGTGTATGGCATTTCGTGATCCGATTTCAAAAATATATAGTTGTCGGTATTTATTTCCAACCCTTACCGAAATACGACCGTATCAAAAACTGCATCGTACGATTATGTGTTTTAAGTATCTCACCCCATTAAAAAATATAACAATAGCATGGGTGGCTCCGTCATAAGAAATTACGTATCTCCAGAAAAAATTGATTTTTTAATCACAAAGCTTATTCTATTTTTTAATGGGGTGAGATACTTAAAACACATAATCAAACGATGCAGTTTTTGATACGGTCGTATTTCGGAAAGGGTTGGAAATAAATATCGACAACTATATATTTTTGAAATCGGATCACGAAATGCAATAAACTGACGTAGTTATAAATGTGGGTTGCCATTTAAAAAAATTCAAAATGGCGTCCTAACTGTCATTTTTTGACATCTGGCATATATGACAATAGCATGAGTGGCTCCGCCATAAGAAATTACGTATCTTCAGAAAAAATTAAGTTTCCAATCTCAAAGCTTCTGTTAATTCGATGATAACAAAATCACCAACTTCGAAGCCTCGTATCTCCGGAACGGCTGAAAATAAATATTGACAATTATACATTTTTAATGTTGGAACAAATAGGCGAATGCAGCTGGCTTACTATAAGGTAGGGTTGCCATTTAAGAAAATCCAATATGGCGTCGTATCTGTCAAATTTGTAAACATAGATTTTTTTTTGACATCAAATTTGGCTTCTTCACTAAAAGCTGTTAGGGAATACATAATTGTTTTTTATTGTGGTCGATAGCAAAGTCGCCAATCGGGTAAGACACTTAAAATAATGTCCCTGTACATCTTTTGTAAAAAAAATATTTACTACAATTAGTAAAACATTATTTTTTAACAGAGTTCCAAAGGAGGAGCTGCCGAGATATTTTTAACATATAAAAATAATCATAGATTAATTAAATCCTACAACCCTGATATCCTTTATTACAAAAACTACTCCAAAAGCTCTATACCGCTATCTACAATTTTACCAACCCCACAAATATAGTGCCCGTGAATCAATTTTTAAGAAAGATTTATTTTCGAATATATAATTAAAAAAAAAAATACTTACACAAAACATGGAACTTCTAAAGTATTTTGGATGGTGGAAAAAGTTTAAACATTGGTTATATTTACTCCATCCATCACCTAAATTGTATGTAGGTACATGTAGATGAACTAAGTTATACCTTATACCTAAATTTATGTAAAAAAAAATGTGTACTAATTTTTTTTTTTTTTAAATTTTAAATTTACATTTTTTTAAATTTGTCGCTTACACTGACTTTTGTTTAACCTTTAATACCTTTCTATTTTCTAGAAATACATTTCCTAGTAATAAAAATAGAAAGGCAAAAATATTTTTCGTGACTAAAATCAAATCAACAGCAACTATTAGTATTACTGTCATAACTAAAATAGTCATTATTATGTTAGTTATTAAACTACAATAATACTGATAGTGTAAGGTCTGATGAAAATGAAATCATGTAAAGGAACCTTATTGGACTGTGAATCAGATGAATTTTTTTTTTGAGAGGTACACAATTCTTGTCTAAGCAAGATATTTCGTTTTGAAAGTGGGTAACTTTAATTCACTTAAATATATTTTTGAAAATACTTATAGTATGAATAAATATACCCAACCCAATAACAAATTAAAATTAAAAAAATAGATTTTTTTCAAATGTTAACATTTTCTTTATGTAGGTACCTGTTAGATGCTGCTTCTTCGTCGTATAAACTTTGTTGTGTACCAGACGGCTTCTTCCAATAACTCTCAAAAGAAAATGATTGTTTTTGGGTAAATTTAGTTTTCGAAGAGAGAGGATAAAGAGTGTCAAAAGAGGAGTAAATTTCGGAAGTCCGAAGAGGCCGAGAGGCCTCACCACTGGCCGTTCTTGTAAGTCTGCTGCCACTCCTGTTAACAGTAGGTTGCAGACTTGCCAAAGTCTCCGGAGCCAGAATGGTGAAAGTCTTTCCAATAAAAAATCCCCAGATTTAGAAACACTTTGGGTTCTTACGTCACTTCTTTCTATTGAATAAAGCTTTAGATGTGGTACATCAGTCATAATGAAATTGAAGAAAATTCACTTGATATGTTACGGTGCGCGACATGAAGTTTTTCTCGCCCTCGGATGATTCGTCGTTTAGATCTGAATGGAGTACGCGTGCGCGAAGGGAAATGTTCGATAATCCGGAGGCCTTGGAAAATTATCAGGAATTTGCGATTCCACCTGATTTCGCTTTTGTTTGGCCACCTATCTACAAAAGGTCGAACACTTTTCTTTGTATCTCGGACTTATTGCATAGGCGGTGCCCTACATCAGGAAAAACATTCAAAAACAACGAACCAATTGTTTTTAACAAAAATGTGTCTTGTTTGTGATAGCATTCTATACAGGGTCCTGCACCTCACCTCCCGTTTTCTATAGCTCACTTATTAATTAAGTTAGGGTTTTAATATTTTGCAGACTTCACATGTATCCTAGGGCGCATTTCAGGAAAATAGTTTTGTTTATACAGGGTGTTCCAAAAACGTATGACGTCATAAGAATCTATTTTTTTAGATTACATTCTATATATATATTCTTACTTATTTGGATGTATCTTATAGTTGCCTTCAAACCCCTAAAATGTTAATGAAATCGGTTCAATATTATAGACGAAAAAAAACTAAGAAAAATCAGTTTTGCACCACTGGTTTTAAAAATTAATAAAAAATAATGCCTCGTTAATAAAATTTTACAAAGGTACTTAATAAATAAGGTCGAAAAGTCTCGTTAACCAAGTTTGATTAATACGAATTATACAGGGTGTCCAAAATTTAGTGTCAAACTTTGCAAACTTTAAATCAATTTATTTTTCTTATTTCAAATTTGAACCCCTGTATATTATTATATGTCATTTGATGCAGAATTAAAAATCAAACATTTGTTCTAATTACAACCCTATCGTTATTTCTAACGCATCAAAATTTATTTGCAGAAAACTCATCAACAGTCATTTATGAATAAATATCAAAGGTGGCTTTGAAAAACAATTTATTGGTATTAACGTTTACTAAAGTGAAGGCATTATTTTTATTTTTTATTAATTTTTAAAACTAGTGGTGCAAAACTGATTTTTCTTAGTGTTTATTTTTTTCGCCTATAATACTGAACCGATTTCATTAAAATTTTAGGGGTATGAAGGCAACTATAAGAGACATTAAAATAAGAATATAAATATAGCATGTAATCTTAAAAAAATATATCCTTATGACCTCACACTTTTTTGAAACACCCTGTATAAACAAAAATATTTTTGTAAAATGCGCCCTAGGATACAGGTAAAGTCTGCAAAAAAAATATCAAAATCATAACTTAATTAATAAGTGAGCTATAGAAGACAGGAGGTAAGGTGCAGGACCCTGTATACCGTTATATTTGTTGTGGCACTGAATGTAATGACTTGTCACTGTTATATGTTTAATGCTGTGTCCTACATGGGTTCCTGGCCACTCGGGGATAGCAGGCAACGAAAATGCCGATGAACTGGCTAGAGCCGGATCATCTCAAAAACTCAGGGGCCCTCAACCCGCCCTTGGCATATCAAAACAGGCAACCAGAGCAACATCAGACAGGTGGGCACAACAACAACACCTATCCCGATGGAACAGGATACCTGGTCATACCCAAGCGAGGGCCAAAATTGGGAAACCCTCCAAAAAGTTATCAACTGGAATGATCCCTCTAACGCGCACCCAGCTAAAACAAGTGGTCGGCCCACTAACAGGCCACTGCTTAAGAAAACACCTACGCCGAGCAGGAATTTACAATGGTCCCATTGAATGCAGGCTTTGCGGCGATAAGGACGAAACCGCCTCACATATCATATATAACTGCGAAGCACTGACCCGAGGAAGACTCAAAATCTTCGGAGATATCCAATGTGTGTCCACATGACAAACTAGGTAGGAATTTGCTGGACCTTATAAAAGGAACAAACCTTTTCTAGCAAGATAGGGGAGCACGATAAGCCACTAGGCTGCAGTGCAAGAAGCTTGGGCCGAACTCCCGACCCCCGCCTTAAACCAACCAACCAACCTACATCAGCGATTAGAGTGATCGAAAGGGCGTTCGGGGAAGAGGGAGACGTCCGCGTCCTCTTTACAGACTCGCGTCTATATCCTAGCCTGCTGGCAGCCATACTTGGCATACTGCGCATGTCAGGCGAATAGTGCGATGGCGGAATATTTGAAATTTACATAGGTAGAAATGAGTTCAATTATTACATGTAAAATTTTTTTAATATAATACATTTTTAAATCATTCAATTTTTTTCTTTTACGTTTTAAGGAATTCATCTACGATTTTGTAATTCCGACTTTTTGTTATGAGGGTCATAGTTAGAAGAAATCATAGGGCTTATTGTTGTTTTTAGTGCATTAATACCAGAAATGCATGGCATGTAATGGTCTTTAAAGGTGATCGTTTGAAGACTTTGTGTTTTTTTTTCATGTGAACATTAATATTTGTTTTTGTACTACATTTCATCCCACAGTCTGTGCACACATAAACTGTTCTACAATTTAAAAAATGACTGTTTTTACTTTCGAAATATTTAATATTTTGTGTCAGCCGCATGCCATAACAAAACTTACTGATTAATAACTTGCCCCTCCATTTTAATTAGGAATGCCCCACAAGGCCACAATTTAACAAACTTGCAAACTGTTCTTGTGAGTGGCCGAGAGCAGTAAATCGAAAACGCTATTAATACCTCGACTATGACTCAGCACCACATACACTATATTGCTAATACCATAATTCCTAACACCATTGTAGGCAGATGATCAGGGTCCGTTGAGTTTGCGCAGCTCGGAAATTTGCTTCTTGATGTAAACATTTGACAGGACCGACTTTCAAAATATTTTTACAAGCTTTTATTTAAATTCACCCGTTAGTTCGGGGTGTGTACAGTTTATGGTCAAATAAAACTAAGTAACCAATATTTTACATACCTGACATACCTTATTCCTGGTATTGAACCGCGATTCGTGCAAAAAAGGATCATGCACTTTTTTCTACCCATCTTGAGACACAAGTCGCTAACAATACCAAAATGTCTGATAAAGTTGTATACCTAAATTCGCACCCAAAACTTAAAAATAATATCCACAATCACACACGGAACATCCGAACAAATACAACGTAAAAAAAGATGGAAACGACTAACAATTTACAAACTAACAAAAAAAATGTTTAAAGTAAAGTTTTATAAATATTAACACCCAAAACTTCTTCTTTTTGACTCAGATACTTTCTGGTCATGGAAGATTCGGAAACTATGCCCTGAAAATGGGAGAGATAGCCGTCAACCAATGTAGATATTGTGCAGATACGGTAGAACACACTTTCTTCGAGTGCCCGAGATGGGAAGGGGAAAGAAATGGAGGATACAAACAGCTGGGACTAACAAAAGACAATATGGTGCAGGAAATTACAAAGAGCTTGGCTGCATGGATGGATGTGGTACAAGATTTGGCCAGATCAATTATGGAGAGAAAGGAAAGGGATGAAAGAAGTGGACAACAATAAGGAGTAAAAAAAGACAGCAACCATTTTTAAGATATGCCCTTAAGCAGTACCGAAATGGTGAGCGAAAACCAGAGAGGGAAGGGTTTAGTCGGTAGGCATGCCCCTGCCAGGGCATGATCCGACACTCTGCAGGCACATAAGATCCACTCGCCTGCAGGTCTTTTGAAGATTTCTGATCCTCTATACAAAAAACCTCGACTATGATTCAACACCGTGACGTAAAAAAATAATTAAATCCATTTCTACCTATATTTTAAATGTCCCGCCATCCGCCTGACCTTGCCAGCAAACCAGCGTTATTCAATTTTCGCTCGAATCAGTCGCGCAGGATTCAACGTAAGAGGTTTAGTTTAGACTGTGACATTTTTTGAGGTTTGTACTTTCCTTTATAATAACAAAAGACTCAAACGGTTTAATAAAATTTGAACGAATAATAACAAAATATTTTTTAAAACTAGTACCGTTGGAATTTAGAAGAAAAATAAACATCACAAACAAATCATCCAAAATTAAATTCCAAGAAAAATATCACCCCGCCACTGGTTGTAAAACCCTTAATAGCGTTGACCCCAAACATTTGTGTTTGTAGATTACAGGGACAGGGCGCTACAAAATCTATTTAATAATCGGCGGCACATTTTTTAAACATTCAGGTTCATAGAAATCCTCAACTAAGACATTTTCGGTGGGTAAATAGCCGCTAAAAAACTATATATTTTACAAAAAAACCTTTCAAATAAATAATTTTAATAATTCAATTATTTTATATAAAAGTACCTACTACTTCAAAGCCCGATTATTATAGTCTATTTCAGATAGATGTAAAGTAATAAAATGGAAAATTCCGTCCAGTTCGGCTCAATTTCGGTGTCGGCCATAGGCGTAGGTAAATTTTGTGCAATAAATTATTTATGATAACTAACCAAAGAAAAATAAATACGATAATTTGATAAAGAAGAAACTATTATAGCAATTTTACACAAACATCGTATTAAGAAATATGTCGTAAAATATATAGCTGAAAAACATAGTGTAACTGTGCTGCGCATATCGTTGTAAACTAAGTCCTATAGCACTTATATGGGCGCAAGTGAAAGGATTTGTAGCATGACACATCACGACATTCAAAATGAAAGACATTAAGCTACTGTTTGGTCAAGCCATTAAAGAAGTGACACCAGAGAACTGGCGAAAAGCAGTCCATCCAAGAAGAGGAGAAAATGTGGCATGTGGGATCTTTACCACCTGATCGATCGGACCGTCGACCCGTTAATTATAACGTCAAGAGGAGATGACAGTTCCTCAGATGACGAATAATATTATGATTCTTTATAATTTAATTCCTGTATAATGTATTTTTGGTATTTTTTTTATAATGTTTAATGAAAAATAAGTGTTATGTTGTGAATGAATAACAGTAAGCAAAACCCATATATTGATCCAAGCCCGAGTGGTACTACCTTCACTTGATGAAAATAAAGCATTTTGCAATGTAATCAATGCCAAATTATGAAAGTGGCTTAAATATTCGTTGGGTCACTCTGTAGTCTCTTTGCATACCTAGTGAGCTCTAATTACTCTACACCTTTCTGAAATAGACTATAGAAAAAAGCTTTTTGTGAAAAATATTGCAAATAATGTTATAACCTAACGTTTTTATAAAAGCGAAATTTTAGAAAAATCATTTTGTAAATTAATATAAAATCGAAATTTAAAAATTGTTTATATCTCATTATTTTTTTTCAATTTGCACCAATACAATGAACTTTAGTAATTATTTATTTTGTTTTCATTGGCTTATATCATTTTCGTGGAATTTTTTTACTGCGTGAAAATAACTTTCTCACATCCGCATGAAAAAAAGAACTCAATACGTTGCTTAGTTTTTTTGTTCCACTTAAATAAAATTCTGTAAATCTTTTTCTGATCGTAATAGAGCTTTTACATACTCACACTTTTGGCATAAGAACGAACCTATCGCAGCATTACAAAATGTACGACTTTTTGACGATTAGTGAATGAGCAAGAAAATTAAATCATCTAATAGTCCAGGAGGCAGTGAATTTTTTTTGTACTTTTTTTCCCAGTCGGTGAATATCAAATAGTCTGCTCGGATGGTGACACAAAACGACAATTTGTGAGTCTGGCTAAAATTTCCGGATGGGTTCACGAAAAAGTCAAGTCCACTTATTTTCCCAGTCATAAATATTTGACATTAATTAAAGTGAGTAATTTTATTAACGGAAATAACAGTCTGGCACATCCCAAGTGGAGGAAAGTCTGTCTGGCGGAAAATTTACGGATGCAAAAATTTGACCGATTTTTGGAATCCGTAACCCTTATTTTCCCATGCTTGAAATTTATTGTATCATTTGGTACGATCATCAACTATGATCAAAAGTAAGTCTGGCTGATTTACGAAATTGGCAAACGAGTCTGGCGGCATCTTGAAAATCGTGAAAATTGCAAAATTTTTGCTCTTATTTTCCCAGATTTGAAAATTTGTCACATGATAAATAATACTATAATTTCATAGAAAATACACGTCTGGCTGTCATTTACAATCACTAAAGCCCCGCCAGACTCACAAGTCGGATAGTTAAATGAGGAGAGGAAGCGGCAGATGCGTATTTAGGTAACGATGCTGGAATGCGAGTCACCTGAGAGCAGCTGCCTAGCCCCTTATATCCCTATCTCTGTCAGTTACTCGCATTTAGATTTTAGAGATCGTAGTTATGGCTTATAACTACGTGGCTACCTTCTCGGCAAGGTGGCCAGGTCTCAAAAATAAAAATCACTAGAAATTAGGAGAAAAAGTTGCTAGATTGAATACTAGATTTTTTTTCTTAATATCTGGCCTATTTTTCTAAAGTGACGTCACCACTTTCCAGAAAAATTCTGTCGAACTATAGAAAATCAATGCCGTTAATGCCTCTTATACTACAGCGGCGGCGCAGCAGAAATTATGAAAAGTAAAAACATGTAGAGATGACAACAATAGCCTGTATAATTGAACATGCCGAATTTAGCGCGGTGTCGGGGTGGTCCACATTAGCCAGACTATATTTTCAGCTGTTATTATAATATAAACTATCATCTGACAAATTTTTAGGACTGCGAAAATAAGGGCAATGGTTTCCCTAAATTTTTTTCAATTTTCCACCTGTCAGACATATTACCCATCCTCACAGATTAGCCAGACTTTTTTTTCCTAAATTCACTGTATCTCTTACTAATAGAACTATTTTTATCACTGGAAAAAAAGTGCAGTATATTTGTACTTTCTACTAACGCATTTTCCGCCTCAACCCATCGGAACCCCCCCCCCCCCTACATATATATGAATTTTACTTATAATAATAACAAACCCTGCTGACTGGGAAAATAAGTACCGAAAATCGTCACTGCCTCCTGGACTATAATAATTAGATAGCTACGAACATGCAACATATACAGCACCTGCACCTGGTTAACAGAAGTAAACATTCAAACACCAACATTTTTAACAATACTTTATTATAAACTCTATTAAAGCTACAACAAAAGTACCATTTTTTTTTTTGGGTGGGGGACACCAAATGTTTTGTTTGAAGTTATCATTTCATTATACCAAATATACAGGGTTGTCCTAGTAGTGCAACAATGTAAATTAACTTTTTGTGGAAGATATATTAAAATTTGGATATCTAGAAGAAAATTCTGAAATATTAAAGGATGTTTACATACTAAAGGCCCTTTTACATTAGGTGCAATTTTAAGAAAAATTGCCTGAAAGCATGCGTTTTGACGACGTTTTAATCAGCTGATGCAGGTTTTAAATTGGAAAACTTGCAGCAGCTGATTAAAACATCGTTAAAGCGCATGCTTTCATTCAATTTTTTCTTAAAATTGCACCTAACGTAAAAAGGCCCAGCACAACCTATATAGACATTTCAGATAATATTAAATGTGTCTCTTTAACCAAAAAAAGAGTTATCTTACTTTATTGCACCAATGAGACACTCTGTATGTATACGACTATTGGAAATTTACCAACCCAGCACCAAAGGTTTTAAGAAATGCTGTTTGGCTGCCTATTTTCAGTTAATTTGTCTGCTGATAACCACCATGTCAAATTTTATTGTCCTGTCCTGTCCTGTCAGTCAAGTCAAAATGTCATGGAAATGTTAATGCACTTTCTAACTTTAAACTACTAAAACATCTATAATTCATTGTCATCGACTGATAGCCAATATAGCTTCCAGCAGCCTCCACAAGAGGTCGTATTTCGTACGGTAAATTACCAATAGGGTTCGCATACTGTGCCTTTCTACATCTGGAATAGGTTTTGCTACGAGTGAATGATATAAACTCTACTGATAAATATGCTAGCCTTATGAATACATGCCTACACAGAATGATATGAACAGATAATGCAATTGTTATGTTTTAGTAACATGTATCACATAAAGTTCTAATAAGTATGGTTAGTACGGTTGTTAACAAACTACTTTACATCTAAGCATATTCCAGATTTCTAAAGCAACATTTAAAATTCTTCTTTTCTTACTTTCTCTTTGGAAATTTTTAATTTGTCAAAAACAAGAAGGGTTCATTTAATAATATTTAGTACCCACTCAACATATTATGTACCAGCGATATTCATAGGGTACCTACAGTATAAGTTTAGCTGTGTTTAATGAATGTACAGGGTGAGTCAACGCAAAAGTAAAGTTCATTTTTCCCGTTATTTTAAGAATTAGATAAAAATTCGAAATGCATAAGTTGCAAAGATCATTGAGGTGCACATTTTAAAATTATATTGGAGTATACCGGGTGGTCCAGAAAAACGTAGTGAATATAACTTAGGTTTTTTTTTTAAATCACACCCTATATATTGTATTATTTTCTAATTCCTCACTAAATTCTATGCTTATTTTGTATAAAATATTATATGTCTAAATCTAATAGTTTCTGAGATATTGACGTTTAAAATATGGCATTTTCAGACTTTGACAGGCTGTAACATTGGAAAGGCTCATCTTAGAGAAAAATGGTTTTCACCTCCTTATCTTCATTTTTGATCCTCTATCTAAGAGTTATAACTTCCAGTTTAACAAGTTCAACCGTTAAAACCGATTTTTTGGTTTAACATGGTAAATCGGAAGTTGCTTCTTTGGATAGAGAATAAAAACTAAGATAGTGAGGTGGAAACCATTTTTCTCTAATATGAACCGTTCCAATGTTACAGCCTGTCAAAGTCTGAAAATGCCATATTTTAAACGTCAATATTTCAAAAACTATTGAATTTAGACATATGACATTACAAAATAAGCGTAAAAGTTTGTGGGGAATCAGAAAATAATACAATAACAAGGGTGTTCCATTTAAAAAAAAAAACAAGTTATATTCGCCACGTTTTTTTGGGCCACCCCGTATACTCCAGCATAATTTTAAAATATACACCTCAATAGTCTACAACTTTTATATTTCGACTTTTTATCCAATTCTTAAGATAAAAGAGAAAATTAACTTAACTTAATCGTTGACTCACCCTGTATATTTAGTGAATATTTATTTAATATTATTTTGTTATGTGGGTACGTAACTTAAAAAGTTATGTTATTGGTTATCAAATTAAATTAAATTTCACGCTTTTATCTTTAATAAACTATGAATGTATTTATTAGAAGTAAGAAAATAAAGAATTGTTAACAGCTGGCATCCCCAATGACATAATAAAAAAAACATCATTAACTAACTAATCACTGTGCTTAATTCAATTTTGCAACATTTAAAATCCTTATTGTACCACCGTTAATATAAATTTGGTATCAATCAAATGGGGTTATATTATTAGATTATTAATTTGTTGCTGTACTTATGTCAAATTTTTACCGGAATTTTATTCACGAAGAAAATTATATTTTAATTTTTGTCTTTCGGTGTTGGCTTCACTTTGTACTGAGCTGGTATATCAAGTGAATAAATAATAATGCAAAAATAAATTTCCAGAATTACAAACGTGAATAGGATCCTGTGTTTGGCACCCAATTATCGCAGCTTATCCTAAAGGACCCCCACTGTGTTGTTGACAAGTTGACGTAATATTTATTGCAAAATTCAATTAATAAACAGCGTTATCCTCGCATTCATAATTCTATTTCGATCAATTAGAAAACTTTTGTACCATAAATTTTGACTGTTAGTTATTTTTACTTCATTACATCTGCAAGTTGTCCAAAGAAAAAACGTTAGAATTCGACATTTTTTAATCGAAAATTAAAAAGGATCAAAAATAAAAAATGATGCAAGGATGTTAAGCTTCTAAGTACTGGCAAATTCCTATTATTCACCGGTACATCTTAATGGTACGAAAAAACATCTTTCTCCGATAATATCCAAGCAAAACTGATGATATAGCATGCTCATCGGTGAGATCCACCACCAGTGAATATAAGAATTAACCATCAACAAAATTTAATAAATATATAGAATACTTTAAAACGCATGCTTTTAAAGTACAGATCTTTTTATTGCACATTGCGGAGTGTTACCTCTGGATCAAAAGAAAAGAAAAAGTCTAAAAAGAAATTATGCTAAAGAACTACTTTTACTTTTGCGTTCACTATAATGACGTCAGCAACAATTTAATTTTTTAAAATTATGGTGTTATTTTCTTAATTCGGGATAAACTGGTGTTCATTTAACATGTGATTTTAACAATTTGACGATGAATTAGCTCACCAAAGTTTGCTTTAAATTTAAAATATGATGACATTTTTAGTTTGGTTTTTATAGTTTATCTTTCCTTTTGTTTGTCCAGCCTCATCACAGTTTTACTTTTGTAAATATTTCGCACAATGGCGGCGTTAAGGAGCACAGGGCCTGCCATGCGGAGAGGCCCAGCTACGAGAAAACCCACTTTGTCTTCGTTGGCGTTGATTAAAGTTCATAAAATCATAAAAAAATTATTCAAAATGAATAACAGAAATAATAGTTTGACACGCGACAAAATTAATATCCTTAACACTGCCACTGACTTCGTAATACTATGTTCGAAATTACAAAGCAGAATATGAAATCAGACACAAACATGCAGCAATATAATAATTTTTTTTATAATTCGGTCCAAAACTACATTTTATTAAAAAATTAATCAACAGGTAAATTTAGGTATTAATTTTGGACAAATACTCTGATGAACTCTGAAACTAATTTTGAAGCAAACTGTGCACTCATTTTTATTTTTTGTTCGTAAAGGAGCATGCATTTTAACAAAAAAAATTAATTAATATATCATTGACTATAATCTTGCCAACATTGTTAATAACAAAAAGGGAATAGATACTTAAAATTATCGGGGAGTAATTTAAATATTAAAAAGAAAATTAATAAGAAAGCAAAGCGGGCTCCAACATTATGTGGCATTACTCATTAATTGTATGTATATAGCTTTCTAGATTTTTGAGAGATATTTGAGAAATTATCTAAGAACTAATTTCATTGGTTTTTTGCTTTATTTTGAAAATAGCTTCATGACATTTTTTCATACTGTTAATATAAATTTTAATCTCCCCAACTAGTTTATTGAAATAGAGTTGACTCATAAAATATAATAGTCACTTTAACTTTTATGGTGACAGGTATATTGCCAAGGTGTAAAAAGGCAAAACTTTTAAGCATCCATCCCTCAAGAATTAACTAACGTAAAAAATAACAACAAACACCAGAAACAAATGAGGTTCATGCATTCATGCAAACCTCCATCAAATGTTTTTATTTACCCATCATATCCTGGTTACTTTTTGGAGTTTCCTCCACTTCCAGAGTTTCCTCCACCTCTGGGTGTCTTTCCTCAGCTTCATGTGTATCCATATACCCAATTGCAGGTTGAGCTGAAGAAGTAGACATAGTTGGGCGTCTAGCTAAAGTCGCCAAAGTTAGTGGTCTTGCAAAGGACAAACGACGCTGCTGTTCTACTAAAAAGTGTTTTATTTTGAGAATACCAACAAAATACATAGTGATTCCTAAGTTGATACTTCTTTTTTAGCTGTGTTAACCTTTTTCCAAAAAACGCAAATATAAGGTACTTACATTGATTTATTACACTAAAGATCAAATACGATCCTGCCTAACTTGCCCGCTGAGTAACATTAAGAAAACTTCTGGGTGTAGAATAAGCCCGCAAGGGAAAGCGTTCTGCATATAATCTCGAAGCAGCAGCCGCACTTTGACAACACTCACCGTGAATTAGCACCATATCTACTAGTTCATTTTACCGTTTTCAAATTGTTCATCAATTTAAAATCAACTTGCTTTAGAAAAACACACCGCAGCGGATTGCCAAATAACTGACTACCGACTCGTTCATGACTAATAAGATAAACAACATAAAGTATAGCAGGATACGTTTTGATGACTGGCCCGCACTTAGATTTTTTACTTCTGTATCTCGCCTATTTTTAAGTTTTTTGAAAAAAGGTATTTGAAAATGTTGTTTATTTTAATGCCTTCTATACACAGCTAAAAAAGAAGTATCAACTTAGGAATCACCCTGTATTTTATCAAAGCCTACATCTTTCTAGCTGTTTAAAACAGTATTGCCATTAAACAGATATCAAGATTTTTGGAAGTATATTTGAAAAATTAAATGCATATAAGAATATTTTATAGTAAACACTTACGAGCAGTGAGATCTTGAGCTACTAACATTTCATCAGCTGTGTAGAGTCTTGGTACGGCGTTGCTGGACTCGGGACTGCGCACTACTTGATAGAGCCCTGGTTCCACTAAAGAAATCCTAGTAGACCCAGATTGAGTAGAATAGTATCCTGGTGGTAAAGTAGCGTGCAACTGCCTAGTAGTTGTGCAAACAGGAGACAAAATTTTCATATGTTTTGTAAGTCTAGAAACAGTACTTGTAGACGTTCCTAATGTCGGCGCCCCCACGGTGCGAGTCTGGGCTAATACAAAGCTCTTCTCAACTGTTGTTTCAAACCTCGAAAATTGATGGGTAACAAATGGAGTATCGGAAGTTGTCCTCATTTCCACCGTTGAGACTGCCTCTATTGCATCTTTCTTGACGAGAGCCGTTTCAGTAGAAGATTGCTCTGTGGCTTCTTGGTCTTTTTTGTTATCTACATACTGACCACGCACTTCACTCAGTATTTTCTGGAGATCGACTACTCGTGTTGCAGACAGAACTGGTTCACTATCATCCGCAGAACCATGCGTAGTAACTGCCAATGTTAAAGCATCGACTGGATTGACTACCCTTCTATAGGGATCAACGCTGGCTAAATCTAGAGCGTCTGTCATGCGAGTAATCACTGCTTGATCGCCAAAAGTGGTTGGTGTCGTATCATGATTTTCAGTATCCGTCAAATTTTGAACTTGGTTTATAGCGGCAACGTGTTGCATTTGAGTGAATTCCTGTATGGCCGTGTCTGATCCGTCAATTGCCTTATTTTCACCTTTTGGACTTCTGACCACTTCAATTCTAGCTACTTTCTTGAAATTTATCGGTTCTAATTTAGTTTGAATTGTTCTAAGTTCTTGTGTTTCAGTACTAGATGAGGGCGTGTTCTGTTTAATCTGGGTTAAAGCAGCGGTTTTTATTTGTACTTGAGCCTCAATAGCATTTCCAGTTCTAGCTCTACTTATTTTAATTTGGGATTGACTCATTATTGTTGTGTTTGATGTGGTTGTTGCCATGTTCTGTACAGTTTGTGCTGAATACGATTTTAATTGGGATTGACTTACCACAGTAGTCGATGTTGTGACATTAAGTGTCCTCTGGAGCATTGTTATCGATTCGGTTTTTGTTTGACTTTGAGTCGTTGAAGACGTATGACTCAATGTCTGAACACTTTTGACTGTTTTGATTTGAGTATTGACAGCGGATCTTCGCGCTTCAATAATATTCGGAATAGATCCAGTTATAGCTATCGTTCTTGATTGCGATTGCGTTTTGCTTATAGTTTCTACAGTTTTTTGTAAAACTGGTTTTGGTTTCGGTGATTCCAGGGCCTGTCTAAGGAAAGACGTAGTTGGAAGCTGCTCAGCTTTGGCAAGAGCTACTTTTGAGTGTGATTGCTCAACAGAATGGCTCGTAGAAGATAAAAAGTTTCCAGCTGGGGAAATCTGACGCACTTCTGGTCTAGGTACTCTAATAAGTTTACCATGTTTTGTTTCAAGATTTTTTGAAATCTGCTTATCAGATTTCTTAATCTGCTTATCAGATTTCTTGATTTGCTTATCAGATGTCTTGATCTGCTCAAGAGGTACAGCTTTTTTAAAGTATGGGACTTTTTCAGTTTGGGTCGGTTGGGCTGATAAGAGAGCTTGTACTTGAGACTGGTCAACATTAGGTGGAAACTCTATTGTTATTATTTCCTGATCTTCACCTGGTGGACTTAATGATCCAGGCTGAAGGGCAAATATTTTCTCTGACTCCATTGGTTGTTGGTCAACTGTTGATTTAACGATTGGGTGCAAACTAACCACTGGTTGAATTTCCAGTAAACGCGAGGATGACCTAACTTCTGTTCGACTAACAGGTACTATTGTTACTTCCGTATGTGATAAGTTTCTAACCGCCTGAACGGGTGTCGGTGGTTTTAGGACTAGTGGTGTTTGAAAGGCTAGTGTCTTAGCAGGCTTCTGGATGATTGATACTAGACTATCTTGCGTATTAATTTCTGTATGTGCTATTCGACTTTTTCCAGGGCCTTGATATGTTCTCATATCCTTTTGGACATTAACAGTACTTGGTTCTGTCTCCATTCGAGCCTGTTGACCCGTCAATATTTGAGATTCGGGTAAACCAACGAACGTTCTCGGCGATGATATTATTGGTTTTAACTTAGACTTAACTATTGGAGTGCTCTTTTTCCCCGTAGTTTTTGTTGAAACTGGTTTCGTTTGACTAACTGGCGTCGAACAGTGAGTGGGACATGGCTTTACATGAGGCGGTACTCTAATTTTTGGTTGTTGTGGAGGTGTTACAGCGGGCTTTTTGACGATTTTCTTAGGCTCTGCCAGACTGTCCGTGCTTGTGGATTCGATGTCGGATAGAATTATTTTTGTCGGACGATCGTGTTGACCTGCTGTGGCAAGAGGGGTTACTGTTCTGGGTCTAGTTATATCACTTCTGTTTGGATTAGGTACAACTTTGAGCGCACCGGCGTGGTTTGCTGCGATGTTTTGTCGATGTGCTAAAACTCTTGTTATATCTTGAAAAGGCCGAGATCTTGATCTAGGTGATACAGCTTCTTTATCCGAAATTACAATAGTATGTGGTTTACGAGTTACTAGAAATTTTTTTCGATTTATTAAACGTTTAGGCTGTATTCTTCTGTCCCTTTCAGTTAATACATTGCCGTCTTTCTTCTTTTGACTAGCCAAATAATTACTAACATTTTCAGAAAAAGAAACTCTTGGTGATGCCCCTGCAATCATGAAAGGAGGTCTATTAAATGACTGAGGTAAATTGGGGGCGACTATAGAATACTGCACCAACTTATCTTGTGGTTTGTCAAATCTTGTATCACTTTTAGTCTTCTCATTTTCTTTAACCAACGAAGTTTTAGTGACACTTACATTCCTACTAGAGTGTGATTTGTCTGGTAGCTCGTCCAGAGTTCTCTGTACATAGAATCCCGGTCCCATCACTGGTTTAATACTTCTAGGCTGTTCACTCTTTGGTACAGAGACATTAGGAATTTTATGTGATAACTGTAGTGAAGGAAGCTGTGTTGTTGAATTGTCGATCTTAGTATTTCTTATAACATCAGCATGTGCTAGTGATTTTTCATTTGTTGAAAAGTCAGACCTGGTTAAAAGTCTAGTATTTGTTAATAGATCATCAGTTCTAGATGTTCCGCTTGATGATGCACTATTTGCTGGTAATATACTGGCTGATAGCTCAAAACTGGAAGGTGGCTTAATACCGCTAGTTGACTCAATACTGTTAGATGGCTTATGAGAGTCAATCCTGATAGATGGCTCAGGCATAATAATGTTAGTTGGCTCGGGCACAATAATAGTAGATGACTTAAGCACAAAACTGGTAGATGGCTCAGGCTCAATACTGGTAGATGGCTCAATATCAGTAGATGACTCAATACTAGTAGATGGCTCAATATCAATATCAATATCGGTAGACGACTCAGTAGTGGTAGATGACTTAGCACATTTAAATCTTTTATGTGAAAAATGCATTACAGGCGGTACCATTGCAATATGGGAGCAATGTTGGTGAAAATGTCGTTGTGGTGAAGGTTCAATCCTTTGGTTTACAAAACCGCTGGTTGACGGTTGCATCTCAGTTAAGTCATGTCGTAATTCGTCTTTCTTTGAAACTTTCTTTGATCCAGGCGGCACACATTGACATGTGTTAAATGGAGGGTAATAAACATCCCGAAAGCATGGATTTGGCAAAGGAGGAATCGAATATTCATCATATTCATCAGGACTGTACGATGGTTTGCTGTAAAAACATGGAGGAGGTGGCGGAGGTATAAAACGTCTACGAGGCATTTTCCGCTTTCTTGCTGGTGGATCATTTCTATCATCTGCCTCTTCATCATCATCGGACTCTGTCCATTCCATAGTTTGTTTCGTATCTGCCATTTCAGTGTCGTCTCCTGTATCTTCTGCATTATCAATGAATGTACTCGCTCCAGCTGTTTCGGAGGCACGTCTTGCCACAATAATTTTACTGGGAGTAGCCTTTCGAGTCCTTTGTTTATTCTGTTGAAACGAGTCCTTAATTTTAGTTTTTTGAACCCTACCTCTTGAATGTACCTTTCGAGCCGCATTTCTCACTTCAGTCCTTTGGGCAGAGGTTTTTACTTCTCTCCCTTGCACGTTATCAGCTTTTAATGCGGCAGCGCTAGTCCCAGGCTTTTGAGCACCAATGTTGTTAGCTTGGGCCCTTAGTGCGGCTGCTTGTGATCTGGTTACTGCAGCATTTTGATCTCTACCAACTGATGTTATAAGTTCGGCTTTGGTTCTTCTTCGTCGTCTAATGGGGTTACTTGCACTCACGGGATTTAAAACCTGTTGCGCTGGCGCTCTTCTCTTCCTACCCCTTTTTTTTGGTGGTGTTTTCTTTTTTTTAACACCTTCAACTCTTGGTCTTCTTTTCGCTGCTAATAGAGCACGTTCACGTTGAACTGCTCTTTCAAGTCTATGTTCGTCATCGCTTAGATCCCACATCTCTTCAAGAGTAAGCTTGCGCGACTTAGGTGGCCGTTTCGGCCCGTCTGACGAACTATCAGAATAAGTATGCCAAAAATCGCCATCATATTTTTCTGGAGCAGAATATTTTCTGGGGCTACCAGTAACAAGTGGATATAATTTTTCTGGATTGGGTACTTTTCGTGTTAGAAATTCTCTGAGAGTGTATTGTTGAACTGAAAGAAAAATAAAAATGAACACGACTAAAACGACTGAGTTGCAGCATTCTGTAGCAAAATTGGAAAAAGTAACACTTTACATAAATTGTTGAAATTTGGCATACCACTTAGTTACTTTTATATCCTACATACATATATACAGTGAGTCCCAGAAGTAATGTCTAAATTCATTTAAAATTCAGCGGTAAGTTTTTTGAAAAAACGCTCGTACCCGTCGATTTTTATTTTTTAATGTGTTTTTTTTTTTGTGGTAATTTCATGTATACAAGGTAGCTCAAAAATAAGTTACGACCATCAACTTCATTTTTTCAAATGAAAACATATATTTTTTATTTCATTTTTGAATTTTGAGTGTCACTGTCACCGTTTATTTCTATAGAAACTGTATGACAATTTTATTTCAAATAATTATAATTATTGTCAAGCGTAGTTTCAAAGTTGCGGTTTTCACAATAATGATGAAGTTAACGGAACGGGAAAAAATTAAAATTCTATGCATGGTTGGATTTGGTGATAAAACACGTACTTAAAAAGAAACAGCCCAATTATTTAATGAAATCCATCCTGATCGTCCTCCCCTATGTCAAAAGATGGTGAGTAGAATAGAGGCTAAGTTTAGATAGAGAATTCGGTCATGTTAGAGATTTGTCTAAATCTGGTCGTCCTACTCGAGATGAAAATGAAAAACTTGACGTTTTGCTTTCTTTGGAAGAAAATCCATGTACTCCCCTGTCGCACATTGGGGCCGATTTACACATGCCGAAATCTGTTGTTCACCAAGTAGTTCAAAAGCACAAATATCACCCATACAAAGTTATTCCAGTGCATAAGTTATTTGAAGATGATTTCGATAGGCGAAATGAGTTTTGCGAACGCATGCAAAATATATGCAATCTAGATAATAATTTAGTAAAAAATATTATTTTTTCGGATGAAGCTACGTTCTATTTGAATGGTAATGTGAACAGACAAAATTGTCGATATTGGGCAACAGAAAATCCGCATTGGATGATAAAGGTTCACAGCCAGTACCCTGATAAAATAAATGTTTGGTGTGGAATCGTACGCGAAAGAGTAATTGGTCCATTTTTCTTTGAATAGTCTTTAACTGGACAAGTATATCTCGAATTTCTCCAACTTGAATTAATTCCAGCATTAGTGGCTTTATTTCCGAATCCATTGGATCCAGACTCCCCCGACGAAGAACTGATATTCCAACAAGATGGTGCTCCTCCGCACTATGCTGCCACTGTGCGCACATTTTTGGATGAAACCTTTCCCAATCGGTGGATAGGAAGAAGAGGACCTATCGAATGGCCTGCTAGGTCGCCAGACCTAACTTCGCTGGACTTTTTTTTTGTGGGGTTACCTCACATCAAAAGTATTTGTTAACAGGCCAAACAATATGCAGGAGTTGAAATAGAGGATCTGAAGAGAAGTGCGTGTCATAACTCCGGAAATGGTTGGAAACGTGCAAAGAGAGTTTATTGATCGTCTTGGATATTGTCAAGCCGTAAATGGCGCACATTTGCAACATTTAAGTTGATTTTGTTGTGTTTTTTTAATAAACAGTTCTTACTTATAGATATGTTCAATCCTAATTTTTTCAATAACTTGAATTTATGTATAGGACATGAAACATGCTTAGAATTCAATGCAAAATTCAAAAATTAAATAAAAAATATATGTTTTCATTTGAAAAAATGAAGTTGATGGTCGTAACTTATTTTTGAGCTACCCTGTATACATGAAATTACCACAAAAAAAAACACATTAAAAAATAAAAATCGACGGGTACGAGCGTTTTTTCAAAAAACTTACCGCTGAATTTTAAATAAATTTAGACATTACTTCTGGGACTTACTGTATATATAATGGTTTTCGTTGGGGTCACGTCAGTCAGGGAAACTGTACAGCACATAGTTTGCCATTGCGAGTTACTAGATCGAAAAAGGCAACAAATACTCGGGAAACCAAAATTGGAACCAGAGGACATCCCTACCCTCTCCCCAGTTGACCTACACAAACTAGTGCAAGGGACTGTGATCACTGATCACATCGAACGTTTTTGTCTATGGTAATAATTGGTCTAAGAACGCAAGGAACAAGTTCACATTTCTTACATATACAATCGTTTTCAAGAAATGCTGCCCAGCGAGTAAAAAGAATAATATGTTATAGTATTTTTCTATTATACTTGTCTGTTCCGTTTTCCCCTTTTTAGAGCTATTTTAAATCAACAAAAATCTAACCCAATGCAATAAAATATTTTTACAACAAAAACAAAAAACAATTAGGTATTTATTTTTAAAGAGAAAATTTAAACTGAAAATTTTAATTGAAACATTTTTTATGGAAGAAGTGTAATAATTGATAATAAAAAAATAGTGCGGGAAGAAACAAGAATGCTTTATTATGAATACCTATACAAAAGGGCACTTAAGAAAGAGTATTTCAAAACCTAAGCATTTACCCCAAAAGCTGCTCTTAGATCTACGCTTCTAAAATACATGATTTCTGAAAAAATCATCAATTTTGGCGTGGTGAGCGATATTTACTTTATTTTTAATCATGAAAAACCAAGCCCGAAAAATGCTGGTTAGAGTCATACATACGTCTTATGTTAAAATTTTGGATAGACACCAATATTCATATTTTTCACAAATATAAAAAATGTTTTTTAAAAAAAAAAAAAGGAATATCAAAAAAAAAGTAAAAAAAACATTTACAAAAACAAATTTAATCCAACCATGCAGAGGGGAAGAGGTAATAATTTAATAGTAATTAGGTGAATTTTAAACGAACTTTGGGCGCGGCCCCGAAAATTTTTCGTCTATTATTTTTGGATACTATAAACATTTTGCTTCAAAAAAGGTAGCCTTAATTGTTTTGAAGCAACGAACAGTCTTGGAGATATTTTAAAGGTACGGGTACCTATCCTGTGGAAAAAATGGCAAAATCACATCAAACTATACGAGATGGTTTAAAAATTAATACGAAAAAGGTTTTTCGCTTGGTCCCCCTTTGGGGCCAGATATCTCGATCAGGAGCATTATAGAAAAAAAATACGAATTGCTAGATTTAAAACGTTATTCCCTACACGCTCCAGAGAAGTTGTGTTGTTGAGTTTGTTTCTCATACTTATTACCAGACACCCTGTAGGTATATGTAAATAAATAATGTTCATATAAAATAATAAATGGTACTTATCTAATGAAACCTATTACTTCTGCACCTGATATCTAGAAAATGACCCACCACATAAGTCCTATAGCTAACATTTTACTATAAAAAGCCCCGGATAATATGAGTGGGGTCATATAATACCTTGGATATCTAATAAACAAATTTTTTTAGGAGATTGTACCGGATGGTTCATTAAGGGTGACGAGCGGCCTTATCTCGGAAACTACTGGGCATAGAAATTCAGGAAAAAAAAATTATAACTAAAGTGGCCATGAGAAAATCCTGGAAATAATTTTTAAGTTCCGCATTTTGCCGCCAGAGGGCGTAATTGAAAAGTAAATTATAAAAGTTTACATATCTCAGAAAATTCCACATTAAGGTATATCTTTGATAACACCATTAAAAAGCTTGGACAATTATGCATCATTTTGGTCTTATGCTCATTGGCGTACCGACTTTAATAAAAGAGGGGAAGCGGTTGAATGTGTAATCAGTTAAATCGCTGTAACTTATAAACGACTTATCCGATTTTAGCAAACTAGAGACTGTTTGGAAGAGAAATGTATGCACCAATCGTATTTAGTTGTCCATAATAGTTCTCAAAAAAAATGCTAGAGGGCGCAATTTGTAGTAATAACACATTTTTTGATTTTACTCCGAAAAAATAAATCATACTGTATATATGATACCATAATCGAAAAGTAGATTAAATTTGCTAGAACAAATAATAAAACTGCAGCTCGATATCTCCGTTCGTTTCAGCGCTATCGCGAATAGAATAATATTTAAAATTTTAAATAAAGAATATTTTTTAGAAAAAAGTGGGACGCCACTGATATTTTTCCATGTGGATACTATTTCGAATTAGCCTGGTCAATTCTGTATAAAAATAGTCTCTTGCGTTTTTCTCCTCAGGCACACCGTTCTTAATTAAAATAATTAAATTAAATTAGCTCTACTATTTTTTTATTTTTAATAACATTGATAATGAAAAATTTTGTTTTATAAAAATTGTTGTAAATGACCACCCCGCCCGTCTAATCTCTTATTAAAGTCGGTACGCCAATGAGCATAAGACCAAAATCATGCATAATTATATATTATATAATATATACCTTAATGTGGAATTTTCGGATATGTTAAATTTTAAAATTTACTTTTTAATTACGCCCTCTTGCGGCAAAATGCGGAACTTAAAAATTATTTCCAGGATTTTCTCATGGCCACTTTAGTTATAATTTTTTTTTTCTGAATTTCTATGCCCAGTAGTTTCCGAGATATGGCCGCTCGTCACCCTTAATGAATCACCCGGTACTATTGTACAATTTAATAAGTTTTCTATATGGGATTTACAAGGCATTACATTTTAATTTTTAATACTTTTCTCCTATACTTACTTATGCGGATGATATTAAAATCTTTTTACAAATTCTTGATGTTTTTTTAACGCTTAAACTACAATGTGATCTTGATCGATTTTACACTTGGTGTATCACGAATAAGCTGGTTTTAAATATATCAAAATGCAAATACATACAATTAGGTAAGTCCTCAAATAATATTGTAAATATCTATCATTTCAATAACTACAAATTAAAATACGTAATAGTTATTTACGATATAAGTGTTGTAAAGATTCATATTACAACACGAGATGTTAAAGTTGTCAAACGAGGCGTCAGCCGAGTTTAATAAAACATCGATTGTAGTCAAGAAAAATCAAGATATAAGCAGATTTTTTCAACTAATCGCATTTTTGAAAAGAAGTTCAGAGGGTTACAAGGCCAAAAAGTCCAAAGTTTTCACAAAGAAAGACGTATGTAAGTTTCTTAGTACTGCAGATGATGAAACATATTTACTGATGAAGGTTGTTATGATAATCGGCATTTTTGGGGCTTGTCGGCGCGAAGAACTAGCTAAGTTAATATTGGATCATATTAAACACAATGATTTGTATATAAAAATTGTGATTTCATTCTCGAAAACCAAAATTATGCGAGAATTTGTTATAACAGAAGGAAATGTGACAAGTGTGAACTGTTGAAGTATTTTTCGAAAGTATGCTAAACTTCGTCCTCTTAATGCAACTCACAGGTGGTTTTTTGTATTCTATGGAAAAGGAAAATGCACCTCCCAGTCTGTGGGAATTAATAGTTTTGAAAGTATACCAAAAAAGATTGCAACAAAACTTGGATTGAATAATCCCGAAGGATACAGTGGACATTGTTTTAGGAGGTCCTCAGCCACCATTCTAGTTGATGGTGGTGCAGATATGCAAATGTTAAAGCGTCATGGGGGCTGGAAATCCTCTTCTAAGGCAGAAGGCTACGTTGAGAATTCTTTAGAAAATAAGAAACAAATAGCAAAGAAGATTATGGGGTCAGACACGGATTTAATAATTAGAAATTCGAACGTAAAGGGCTCCATTACATCCACTTCTAGTATACAAATTTCTAACTGTAAAAAGTGTATTATTAATGTTTATACCTTAAGTGTTATATTTTAATTAATAATTGGTAATTAATTTTATAATTGTTAATAATAAATCATTATTCTAAAAAGTGTGGTTTTATTTAACAGCAAAATTTTAATAAAACCGGTTTTTTTTCATTACAGCACTAGTGCTGTAAAGGCATCTATTACAGCACTAGTGCAGCTTTGATCATAAATTAAGTTTTACTCAACACATTGAAGTTCATAGAAATAAGGCTATGAAAATGTTAGGTTTTATAAAAAGAAACAGCAGGGATTTCTCTAATGTCAAGGGCTCGGTCAAGGTAATAACATTACTGTATACCTCACTGGGTGTGACCACATCTAGAAAACGCATGCAGTGTGTGGTCCCCCTACTATAATATGTATCAGGATTTGCTAAACGGTGTTCAGAGAAAATTTCTTAAATATATAGCTTATAAAAAACATATATTAATAGACAACATTAACTCTCAACTGGAGAACGACCTCAATATAGGCTCTTTACAAAGTAGGTAGGCGAAATAAAATGGATATTATAGATATTTGTCTTCAAACTAATTAATGGTCTATGCAATTGTCCAGAATTGTCATCAAAGATCAGTTTTTATGTTCCACCTAGATCTCTTCGACAAAGTAAAATTTTTGAGGTTCAGCACCATCTAACTTGATATGGCCAAAATAGTGGGGTTAACAGAATAATGAATAATTGTGATATTTAATGTGTCTCTAACTAGTTTGAAAGTTTATTTAAAAATAAATGTATTGTCAATATTTTATATATTATAAAATAAACTGTAATTATTGTTATTATACATTGTATTTTATTGAGCATTGCCCGTTTCTTTGGAAAAAAATAAATAAATAAACACTTTTGAGTAAAGTAGCAAGTGAAATAGAAAGAAATAATACTCTAAGTCATCCTCCGCTATAATATAATATATATAAAAATAATTATACCATGTTTAGTCGAAAGTATAAACATACATCATTATGAGAAAGTTTGTTCGAGTAACTATAGAATAGGAAATTGTGAATGATACCTTAATAGGGTTTTTAAGATTATGTTAAAGAAATGTCTAGTAGCGGTGAGGAAAGAAACCTATACTGCCAAATGTTGAACGTTTCTCCTGATAATGAGCGTTTATAAGTATACGTTATAGGTAAGTATACGAATTAAAAAATTTTAAGAACTGGATAGATTTAAAGTACTAAATATAAATTAGTTATAATACTTTGATCTAGTTTACAAAGCCTTGTATCTCAATCAACCTTGTATCTCTTAGAGAAGCTGAGTTACTTGAAGTGCTATTATCAATAATTTTAAATAAAGTCAATGCACATACCACATAAGAAAGTCAGTTAAAAATGGGGCAAAACAACCATCATTGTTAGGTACTAAACGTTATATATTAAATAAACAGCCCCCTTAAAGATATTTTCTGATTCTATACTGGAGGGTAACTAATCCCCCAATAAAAGTATTCAGCTTTAGCAAGATGAAAGAACCAGCCGGCACTGGTTCATGTCATGATGATTAAAAAATTGCTTTGGGTAAATTATACGGCAATACCAATAACCCAATGGAATATTTTTTTAAACATTTATAGATATAATATTTTACTTACTATATTTCTGGTCCTTCAAGTATACAGAGCACAACACTCTATATTTAACCTTGTCAAAACGAGACAATCTTGCGAATTCTTCCTCAGAGAAGCACTCTTTTACAAGATTATAAAGTTCTGCACTGGTTAATCTGTGAACGCGCTCGTCGTCAACGTCTATAACATCCATATTAGTAGTTTAAAACATATTTTATAGCGAGTTTAAGACATTTTATAACACTTTACTACTTGAGATAAGTTGAAAATCATTACCCGACCGGCGTTTTAGCAAAAGACTCAGTTCTTTGACTTCTGTCAAAATATGTCAAGGCACAGCCACCTGTGACCTGTAAGTAGAAGGGCGCTTTGGAGAAGTCAATTGAGAGACCCTATTCAGTAAAATTAACGCCACCGTTAACAGCTAAGCCCACTTTTAATTATAGAAACTACACAATATAATAATACAAAGGACAAAAAAAACTCAAAAAATACTCATTATTTAAAAATTACATTGAAAAGTTTTTATCTTGACCATTTGTCACTCCACCAAGGAAGGTCATGGACCAAACGGCGAAGGGCATTGATATTTATGTAAAAATATTAACAAAGGCCTATGGAGAAGTGGCAAGTTAGATGGAAAGCCTTAAAACAAAGTAAACCTATATCATTACGATATGCTGACCACATTGCGTATTTTATAATGTTCAGTTATTTGAATGTATATTTTACTTACCATAATTACGATCTCTCAAATAAACCGAACATAAAACTCTATATTTAACCTTTTGAAAACGAGACAGTCGTGAGAACTCTTCTTCAGAGAAGCACACTTTTACAAGATTATAAAGCTCTGAACTGGTTAATTTATGTACGCGCTCCTCATCAACGTCTATAACATCCATCTTAATAGTTTAACACTTTAATATTTTAAACATTTTAGCACACTTTTCTCGAGACAACTTAATAATATGCGACATTTTTATAGAAAGGACGGAAAGGAGCTTAAATGATGTTTTGTTTTGTCTTCTGTCAAAAATAACGGTTCGAGCCAAAGCCATCTTCGACCTACAAGAGGGAGCTATGGTCGAGTCAATTGAGTGACTTTCTATTACCATTATAAAACGAACACTAGTTTACAGCATTATGATGATCATTCTACAGTAAATTATACCATAAAAAAATAGCAAAAACCACTAAAAAGTCACTATTGAAAAAATATATTACATGGGACAAATTTTGTTGGGCACTCCACTGACTCCACCAAGGAAAGTTAGGTAATGTCATTCATCGCCTAATGGTGAACGAGTTAAATATTTAATATAATAATTGAATACGCAAAATCCAATCTTTTCGTAATTGAATGAATATATTCGACTTACCATAACTATGGTCCTTTAAATATTCCGCACACAACACTCTGTATTTAACTTTTTCAAAGATAGATAGTTGTTCAAACTCATCTGCAGTAAAACACCGTTTAAGATGGTTATTAAGCTCCTCCTTGGTTAAATTGCGGGCAGGTTCATCGTCATCGTCTATAACATCCATCTTGATAACTTATTACTTATTATAAATGGATTTTAGCACATTTTATTACACTTTAGTCGAGACAACTTAAAAACAGTAACCGACATTTTGAAAACCGCAAAAAAGGACCTTGCCTATGCGCTGTCAAAAATATCTTTTTTTTAGAAGCACAGCCAACTTCGCCTTGTAGCAGGTTGCTGTGATCGAAGTCAGGTAAGACACTTCTGCTATTAAATAAAATTTACACAAATATCCAATCGTAACAAGTTAATCTGTATTACAATAAAATATCAAAACTATAATAGTAAAACCATTAGAAAATAGATTTTCAATATTTACCTAGAGTAAAGTAACCAATAAGTATCGTCATTGACTACAGCGTTAAAATTTGTTGAAATGTTGAAAATATGGCAAGAATCTTTAAAGATGTGAAACTCAAAGAACTACATAACAAGTTGGCATTTACGGAAACAATTATTGAGGTAATGCGATCAGATATAAAAAAGATTATTTTAAAGTAGATATATTATACTATATTGCATATCAATATTTTTGTTATTGAATAAATTATATTAGTAGCTTTGGTCACTGGAACTGAAATATAGTGAACACAAAACTTTATATTTAACTTCGTCGAGAAGGGGCAGATTATAAAGCTCCGCACTATTTAATTTGTGGACGCGTTCTCCATCATAAACGTTTGTATCCATCCGGATAGTCTAACGCTTTATTTTAAATAGAGTTTAGAACGTTTTCCGGTGAAATTAAGAACCTACTTTCTAAAAATTTTAAACCAAACACAAGAAAAATGACGCTACGAATTTCTGTCAAAAATTGAGAGTTTAACACAAATTTAGGAGGCTACAGAACTGAGTTCTAGAAGAGTTGAGGCATAGAGCCTCTCCTTTGATATGATGGACAGGTGAGTAAATGAGAATATTTTTATAATTAAATTAATTTTTACCGCAATATATTTAGTCACTTTTACATTCTAGAACCTACTGGGAAGTTAGAGGCTACTAAGGGCTCAGTGAGTTCTTGAACCGTATATTTTTTTTATTATAATAAACTAATACCATATTTAAACGTTTAAACGTTGACGAGGCGGAAATATTGTCCTTTACTAGAGGTTGACAACAACCATCATTAGACGTTTAGTATAATTATTGAGTATTTACTAGTTTTGATATAATTTGTGGTCATTTCAATTTTTAGGTTATTAAAAAATTATACCACAATAAACAAAAATACTCTCGATATATGAAAAAGTTTATTTATTTAAAATATATATCAAACCAACAATTTAATGGATTCACAATCAATTAATAAAAATTCATAACAGAACAAGATAATTTAACAAAGTCAATCATTCAACTCTTATAGCACCAAGAAGGGGTAGTTCATCTCTCTCTTTTCTTCTCTTACATTTGGGACAGGGTTTCGTTGAATTAAGGCAGTTTTTGTGGAATACGGCATTGCAAACATCACACTAAAGCAAGAAAAATGTGTTAATAAACTTATGGATGATCAAAGGTTAAAATCAGCAGATATAAGCAATGGGCATGCGCACGGCCAAATCGTCAGTTTTCGACCCCACTCAATGACTTAACCCAAACCCGACGATAACAGCTGAACAGCAACAGATGACAATCGAACGTTGTGCGCATGCTGAATAGTGCATTTTCTCGAATAATCTGACCGATGAATTGTGCGTACAAATAAGTTTCAATTTAAGCGTTAGTAGGGAGTTACATAATCGACATTTTGCTCTTTTTTTTCAATATTTTGTTACTTATTCGTTTTATCCAAAAATCGGTCAAATATACATGTTTCGAATATAATTACCTACAGTTTAAAATTTAAAAAGTTTAAATTTATAAAGGAACAAAAGCAGAAAAAGAAATGAAGATAAATTTTACAAAATTCCGTTTTTTGCTTTTATTTAAAAACTTTAAATAACTTACTCTATAAACATTATCAACGTCAAACGGGAACAAGGCCTTGGGTTTCGTACAAACTTCACAAACAAAACCTTTTTGACTACATAACCAACAGTTAAAAACATGATCTTTTCCAAATTGTACTACTTTTTCTAATTGTTGAGCCAATACTGCGTTCTGAATTTCACTTAAATCCTAAAACAATATAATAATACTCTACACTGCAAAAAATTATAGTTTACTTTCATAAGATATTCTTTATTGTCCCCAATATACAGAGTGATTCCTAAGTTTATACTTCTTTTTTAGTTTTATGTGGAAGGCATTAAAATAAACATTTTCAAATACTTTTTTTTCAAAAAACTCAAAAATAAGGTACTCATTCATTTATTACACTATGGTTCAAATACGGTTCTGCCTAACTTGCCCATTGAATAACATTAAGAAAACTTCTGGGTGTAGGATGAGCCCGCAAGGGAAAGCGTTCTGTGTATAGTCTCAAAGCAGCAGCCGCACTTTGACGACACCCACCGTAAATTAGCACCATATCTACTAGTTCATTGTTTTCAAATTTGACCATTTTCACGTGTCACCAATTTAAAATTAACTTGCTTCAGAAAAAAAAACACCGCAGCGTATTGCCAAATAACTCACCACCGACCCCTAAATTTATTTATTTATATAACAACAACAACAATCTACAAATTACAAAACTTGGTTTCTTATATTCTAATTATTTCTTAAATCTAGACCTGTTTTGCACCTAGGTGATGTCACCTGTATGTGCAACTATTAACAGCTTGTTTGCTACTTGCGTAGCCATAACTAAACCAAACCAGACAATTTTGTGAAACTTATAGATGTAAAAACAAAATATATATTAAAAATACATTTACTATTCACTACCTAAGATTAAAAAAAAGAAGATGAAGAAAGGGGATAGATCAACGCACACCCTAATAATAAATCTCTACAGGAGATTATCAACAAGATGTTGGTTTTTATGTAAAAAACTTCTACATTTATTAACAAAGGATTTGTACCGAGATATTGTTCTCACCTCAAGGGGTAATAGATTGTATATTTTTGGTGCTAAAATTAAAGTGAATCTTTGATTTGCATCATGTCTTCTAAAGGGCACAGACATCATTTTATTAATGTTGTGCCTAGTTTGGTAACAGTGGTTTACAAAGTTCCTATTTTGTCTTTAAAACAGTATACACAATTACTAAGATAGTATAAACATCGAACATTTAATATATGTTCATTGTACAGCAGGTCAGTTGAGTACAACCTTTCCCGGAAAAAAACAACCCTCAATATAAAATTCTGTACAATGTTCAATGGCTTTAAAGCGTTCTTATATAGTCCCCCCCAGACAATGATTCCATACCCAAGCAGTGACTCTACTAGTGACCTATAAATCTGGACAAGTAAAACTCTTGGTAATATCTTACGTATTAGATAGAATTTATGGATTAGACGTCTAATTTTGTTGGTCAAATCTTGAATGTGGTGAGTCAATTTTAAATTTTTATCTATAGTAATACCCAGATACTTTATTGTGTTAGTTTCCCTTATAATGAGATCAGACTTGACCAACACAATTGAGTCAAAGTTAGGCCTCCTTACATCAGTCAAAGAAAATGCGACGTAAAATGTTTTATCCGCATTTAAAGTTAGTTTATTTTGATCCAGCCAACATTTCACTTTTTCCAATCCCTTAATCACCTTACTCCTAGTATTCTCCCAAGTGTCTTCTTTAAAAAACAATACCGTATCATCAGCATATGAAATAGATACGCCATCTATATCCAAATTTAATAAGGAATTAATATAGGTGATAAAAAGGAGGGGTCCAAGGACTGTCCCCTGCGGGATGCCAATCTTGACCTCCAAAGGATCACTATAAACGTTTCTTATT
Organism: Polydrusus cervinus; assembly: GCA_935413205.1. Classification (NCBI taxonomy): domain Eukaryota; kingdom Metazoa; phylum Arthropoda; class Insecta; order Coleoptera; family Curculionidae; genus Polydrusus; species Polydrusus cervinus. Next base: position 4,980,250 of record OW284520.1, read on the forward strand.
TTTACTACCTGCCTCCTACCCTCAAGATAATCTCTAAAAACCTCCAACACCACACCCCTAATACCATAATGTTCAAGAACATCAATTAGTAATTTGTGGGGTACCGTGTCAAAGGCCTTCGCCAAATCCAGAAAGACCGCAATACCCTTTTCGTTGTTGTCAAGACTACTTTTTATGTTATTTATAAGTTCAAACATGGCATCACTAGTACTTATTCCCTTCATAAACCCATACTGTTTATTACTCAAAATGTTAAATGAGGTTAGGTAATCAGACAATCTACATTTAAGACATTTTTCAAAGATTTTCGCAAAAGTAGAAATTAAACTAATTGGTCGGTAATTTGTAATATCATTTTTACAGCCCTTTTTATATATTGGTGTGACAATGGATATTTTAAATAGTGATGGCACTTTACCCGTTAAAAAAATGAGATTTATGATATGAGCTAATGGGTCTAAAAGAAAGTTGTGATATTTTTTAACTAATTTTGATGATATACGGTCCATTCCCGGGGAACTGTTATTTTTTAAGGTACTTATATGCTTAATAATTTCGTCATTAGTGACCGGATTTAAAGCCATGGAGTTTATTAGGTTAGGGTATTTGATATTAACGTGGGAAGCGGGCGTGGTTATTTTTGATGCCATATTGGTACCTATATTTATATAATAGTCATTACAATAATTTGCCATTTCAGTATCATTCAAAAATTGTTTTTTACTACTATCAAAAATATTTATAGCAGTATTAGATGTATTGCTATTTTCATTTGCAGCATCTGAAATTATTTGATAAATTTTTCTCAAGTTATTAGTATTTTCATTGATTTGATTTGCATAATAACTATGTTTTGTTTTTTGAATTACTTTGTTAAGTTGATTTCGATAAGTTCTATAGTCTCGAAGTAAATTAATATTGTCTTTGTCTTTTATTACTGATTTTTTAAGTCTATCTCTGTGTTTGATTGATTGTATTATACCGTTGGTAATCCATGGTTTAATCTTGTTGTATTTTTTAAATGATACTGTTTTGACAGTAGTACAATCATTAATTATTTTTAAAAAAATATCATTAAATTTTTCGTATGCTAATTCGGGGTCATTCAATAGTATAACCTCATCCCAGCGCACCGTAGAAATCACATTTTCAAAATTATTTTCGTCAAATTGGCTTGTAGTTCTTTTGTTAATATCTTTATTGATAATATTATGTTCATTAAGGCTAATATTTAAAGAAATAGGAAAATGGTCAGTAATGTCTGTGTCCATGACGAACGCATTGAACAACAGGTTATTCATTCCTATATTTTTTTTAATGAAAATATGATCCAAACAAGCACGGCTTTCGGCGGTTACCCTAGTGTATGAGTTTATGTGTGCTTTGTAGCCCAAACAGGAAAGCATCGATAAGTATTCATTAACTGAACCCTTTGTGGTATTGAGTATATCAAAGTTTATGTCACCTATAAATATTTCAACTTTATTGCCGCTTAGATTACTTAAATAAGTTTCCAGATCACTCAAAAACAAGTTATCATTAATGGAGGGAGATCTGTAACAAGGCATAATTATAAATTCTATATTATTAAGCTTAAAAGTTAAGTTGCTTATTGTGACATTAGTTAGTGGTAAGACCGAATGGTCAATATTAAAATTAATATAGTCCCTAATGAAAATGAGGACTCCATCATTTTGATTATTCCTGCTACCATTGTAACATGTTTGGAATCCAGGAATAGTAAAGTTTTGTATACTCTCAATATTTCGGGTTTCACCAAATATTATTACATCCAAATTATTTAACTTAAAAGTTTCTAGAAAGATTAAAAACGTATCGAAATTTTTTTGTGCACTACGTATATTAATATGAAGGATATTAAGCACTTCCTTTCTATTGCTTATGCCATCACATATTTTTTTGTATTGCTGTACATCATACCTTTGGTTAACATTTTTTAGAATGACATTGTCTTCATATTCCAATTCATTTAGAATATTCAGCTCTATGTTATCCATTATGAAAATCGATAAACACAAATATAAAAAAAAAAACAAATACAAATATCCAAACAAAGTACTAGACAACAAAAGGGATTATCACTCTGCATATTTTATCTTACTTTTCAGTATATCAATATGAAATTTCAGCGTTGGGCATTCCTGACTTTTGCATTGATGATCAGTGGCGTGGTTTGTATTATATTTTTCATTCGCTGTATGACAGTTATAACAGAACGTTTTTTGGGGAAGAAGAATTTCTCTTTATTTCGTCAGATCCATCCCTAGACGCGTTTCGTCATATCATGACTCATCAGTAGAGCTAGGATCCGACGAAACAAAGAGAACTCAAAGCTGCTTATGGCAGCACAGTGGTGGGACACACCAGTAAGATGTGGCACGGAGCGCCATCTGTATCGTTATTAGACACTCTTGAGAACGTTTTTTGTTTAGGGCACATGTCTTCTCCATGCTCATCAGAACATATTGGGCATACTAATCTATTTTTACATTCACTTTTTTTATGATAAAAGCCTTGACAATTGAAGCATTTTGGTACTTGCAGATCTTCGTAAACCATGTACCTTTCCCAGCCAAAACAAATTTTTTTCAAATTCATAACCTGGTGGAAAGCATTCGGTGCACACTCACAGAATATTGTTCGGGTTCCCGATCTGTCTCTGCGTATGTACGTTACCTTAATCTCTCCTATCAGGCCATTCTGTTTTTTTATATAGTTCTCAGTCTCTTCATAAGTGTACTCTTGGTTCATTCTAACGTTCACTATCTTAATTTTAGGTTGTTTTAATCTGCTAAACTGTATGTCATAATCCTCTTTTAATTTATTTTCTAATGCATGTTTCAGAACCTCTGATTCATTTTTGCTTCGACATCCAATTATCATACTACCCGATTTGGTTGTTTTGACATTATTTACTCCAATTTTAAGTTCAGCGGGATCAATATTTGAGTCTATATCCCTTTTTGTCTGTTGCGGGGCTTGTTGTCTTTTTGGCTTAACTATTATTTTCGAGTATGTATCCTTTATTTTCTTGTTACCTGAGCTTTCATATTTGTCTTGTTGTAAGGTAGCGGCATACGACATTTTGGACTTTTCCATATTTTCAATTTTTTCCCTTAACAGTGTGATTATAGTTTCTTGATCATTTATGATTTTCTGCTTGTCAGTTATTGTATCTTTTAGTATCCCAACAAGTTCGTAGTTTCTGCATTTTTTACAATGGTATATTAATGATCGCTTTTGAAGGGGAATACATCTTAACTCGGACGTACTCAAATCACTGCAATCTGAACAGACCAGGTTGCGACAAGAATCGCATGGAAAACAGGGATTCCGTATTTCCTTTGTCGGTTGTTTTATACTTTTGCACACTGTACATTCCATTCTGAATTTTCATTTCAATCAGTTGGGATTAATATCTACGGCACTGGTTATGGCCCAGTCAGATTCGTTGAACAAGTAGTATCACTGTAAACTACATGTGGTAAGAACAATAATATAGTTTAAATAAATCTGATCTTTTAGAATACGTGTGTTTACTCGAACGACTGAACACTGACTGAATGACTAGTAAGAGATAAGACAAACTACATAAAGTATAGCAGGCAAGGTTTTGATGACTAGGCCCGCACTTAGATTTTTTACTTCTGTATCTCGCCTATTTTTAAGTTTTTGAAAAAAGGTATTTGAAAATGTTTATTTTAATACTTTCTATACACCGCTAAAAAAGAAGTATCAACTCAGGAATCACCCTGTATTATGCTATTTTATAATTACAAAATAAATTATGCTGTCTCATTCGATGGTTATGCATATTTATGTGTACAAGAAATATGTATTATTTCATTTCATATCGTTTATATTCAGAAATATTTTAAGTCGTGAATTAGCATTTGTAAATTGCGTTATATGAAATGTTTAGTTCCGTTCTTCACAAATAAAGTAGTAGGAGTCACTGTGTAAGTCAAGACTTACCGATATTGAATATTGATGTATATGTTCATACATATACTCCCTAGGCCACATTTGCTTCTGCAACTGTTCTATAACAGGCTCTCTACAAGTATACAGGTACGCTCTTAAAAAATTAAGTTGGTTTCGCAAAATTTGTAGTTGTGCCATTTCTTCAACAGCCCCATAAATATAAGGATTTAAAATCTAAAAATAGAATTTAATCAAATTTTACAAAGATACAGGGGGTTATGGTAATAACTCTGGGAAGAATATATAGCACCATGCAGACAAAAACCTGTCAAAACAGTAGAGAAGTGACAACTGGGAACTTGTCATTTAGGTACATAGAAGTTTTGGACAGGAATGCCAGGGTTTTTATTTAGAAGTTACTTTTGATCCGAGAAGCTTTTGGTTTTTTGTAAATATTTTATTTACTATCAATATGTTGATAGTTTTGGCACCATCGGGTCTTACGAGGTATAAATATAGTAAGTCATTTCCATAATATGAAAATATTCAACTGCATTACACACAAAAACTTACTTTAAAATCTATCACAGGATGATCTCTAATTTCGTTTATGTATTTGAAACTCTTTTGAGATACAGGATACAATTTAAAGTCCCAATTGTGTATAATTCTTGCTGGTATGCTAGCTTCTTCAGTACTCATACAGCCGTTACAAAAATATTCCCCTGTATAATTACACACACTAAAAAAAAAAAAAAAAAAAAAACTTTTGCGGATTTTGCAGGCTAGTGGAAACAAAGTCATAAAACAGTTTTTAAAATAATCTTACTTTGGTGTTTGTGTTACGCTTAATGGAAGTTTGCAGTCAGCACACTCAAAATTCTGGACATCAAGCCCTTTTTCTGTAGGTATTTTTCCAACCTGTACTGCCAAGGAAGTTGATTCAGTTTTGACTAAACTAGAACTTAATTGGATCAAGGTTGTGTCATCCTACAAAAGAACCATTAGTTTTAAACATTGCATTTATATATTTTTTTTACCTGATAATGAAAAAAAATATATATACAGGGTCCTGCACCTCACCTCCCATCTTCTACAGCTCACTTATTAATTAAGTTCGGATTTTGATATTTTGCAAACTTTACCTGTATCCTAGAGCGCAGTTCAGGAAAATATTCTTGTTTATACAGGGTGTTCCAAAAAAGTGTGACGTCATAAGGATCTATTTTTTTTTAGATTACATGCTATATTATATATATATTCTTACTTATTTGGATGCCTCTTATAGTTGCCTTCATACCCCTAAAATTTTAATGGAATCGGTTCAGTATTATAGGCAAAAAAAAATAAACACTAAGAAAAATCAGTTTTGAAACTGGTTTTAAAAATTAATAAAAAATTTAAATAATGCCTTCTTACTAAAATAATAAAATTTTACAAGTTACTTAATACATTAAGTCGAACAGTCTCCTTAACCAAATTTGATTAATACGAATTGTACAGGGTGTCCAAAGTTTAGTGTCAAACTTTAAAGCAATTTATTATTCTTATTTCAAATTTGAACCCCTGTATATTATCCATACTGTAATTTTACAAAACATTACCATATTGTAATTAGGACAAATGTTTAATTTTTATTTATGCCTTGAATGACATAATAATATACATAGATGTCAATTTGAAATAAGAAAAATAAATTGATTTAAAGTTTGACACCTTTGGACATCCTGTACAATTCGTATTAATCAAACTTGGTTAACGAGACTGGTCGACCTTATTTATTAAGTACCTTTGTATAATTTTAATAACGAGGCATTGTTTTTATTGTTTATTAATTTTTAAAACCAATGGTGCAAAACTAATTTTTCTAAGTGTGTATTTTTTTTCGCCTGTAATACTGAACCAATTTCATTAAAATTTTGGGGGTATGTAGGCAACTATAAGTGGCATCCAAATATGTAAGAATATATACAGCATGTAATCTAAAAAAATAGATCCTTACGATGCCACACATTTTTGGAACACCCTGTATAAATAAAAATATTTTCCTGAAATGCGTCCTAGGATACAGGCGAAGACTGCAAAATATCAAAATCCTAACTTAATTAATAAGTGAGGTATAGATGACGGGAAGTGAGGTGCAGGACCCTGTATAAAAAAACTCAATGCACTAGTTTTTAGAAATTTAACTTTAAAGTTGGTAAAACGTATTCTCAAAAGATTGTGACCAGTTCTGGTGTGCCACAAGGCAGTAATTTCGGCTCACTATTACATAAGGATACATTATGATATATTTTCTGAATATTAACCAAATAAAACTGTAATAGATTTAAAAAAAGTTCAGTTAAAACCAAAGATTGTATATTATTAGTTGAGCCATTTATAAGTGGTAGTTTGTAGTCTTAGCATTTGCAAGTAATTACATGTAGAAAGTACCTAAAGTGTCTTTGTAAAGTGAGCAAAAAAAAAATACTTACAGTATTCATAGGGGGACTTGTACTCTCTGCCCTTTCATCTTCAAATTTCTGCCATACTTCTCTGATATCTGGTGTTCTTATATAAGCCCCACTAAACATATTGTAGCTTTCTATTAATGCTGTAAAGCTTGCTTCCATTGACTTCAATTCCCTACCACCCTGTTCTTCAGTTTCTTTAGTTGTCCCAGGATGAATTTGCTCTTCTTCCTGATGGCTTTCATCAAAAGACCAACCAGGTCTATTGAGAGAGTTACCTACATTATGATTCATATTGTCTTCAGTGCTACTTTTGTGGGGCTCTATGTCAGAGCTACTATAAGATGATGAACAAGGCACCTCTGAGCTGGACCCTTGTTCATCTCTGTCCTTAGCTAAGATTATTTTGAGAACTTCATCCTCAGATAAGGCAACTACTTGTTTCAATCCTGAAGCTTGTGAACCATAGGACATAGCAGAACAAAGTGAAGCAGTCTCAGAACTTTCCTCATGAGCCGATTGGTGTCTTGTATTTTCATCTATAATCATGGCAACATCATCACATGGTGCCACAGGGCAATTTTTAAGGGTGGGGGCCCAGATTCCAGCCAATAAAAGACTTTGTAAAGGCCACACATTTAATAGACTAGAATTACTTGGCAAGGTAAATGTTTTGAAAGCTTCCACACCTTCGATCAGCCGTTGGGCAATATCTAGGAGATCGCTATCTCTAACGAACGCATTGGTGTTGTAAAATGACTTTAAAGCTGATGAGTCTTGACGAACTGTCACTAAATATGATGATAAAAGACAATCATTTAATGCAAGCCTTACCCATGCTCGGCAGTGGCCCACTTCCGTTGTTATTTGTGCTAAATTCATAATCTGGAAGAGATTAAACCATCTATGAGGACTATACTACAAGAAAGATCCTTTTTTGACAGTAGAGGAGAAAATGTTTTGTGAAAATTAGAACCACTTTTGTGTGGCAATTCCTTTAACATTAGTTATACATATTACATATTTTGATTTTATATAAAAATACTGTAAATTTAAGTTCCTGAAACGAATAATGACATTACTGTTTAGAGGGTCAGATATAAAATAAATAAATTTAAAAAAACATAGACAGGGTGTTCCTTAATGTGCTAATATTTTAGGGTGTAGTTCCTAAAGTCATTTTATGAAGAAAAGTTCATATAAACATTTGTCCTAAACGGCTTAAATTTTTTGCTACAGGGTGTTGAATTTTTTTTTTAATGGGTTTTATTTTAATTAAGAACGGTGTGCCTGAGGAGAAAAACGCAAGAGACCATTTTTATGCAGAATTAACCAGGCTAATCAGAAATGATATCCACATGAAAAAATATCAGAGGCGTACCACCTTTTTCTAAAAAATATCAGAGGAAATGTTTGCAGGGACGCCACTGGTGGGACAAAAAAATAAATTTTATTAGTAAAGGATGTGGTTTTATGTTCTATTAGCACATTTCAAATTTGAAAATATTATCTAAAGTACTTTCGGAGATATTATAAAAAACCCATTAAAAGATTCAAAACCCTGTAGCAAAAAATTTAAGCCGTTTAGGACATATGTTTATATGAACTTTTCTCTATAAAATGACTTGAGGAATCACAACCTAAAATATAAGCACGTCATTAAGGAACACCCTTTATAGTCAAAATTTTGAGAGTTAAGAAGAAATTCTGAGCTTAAAGATTTATATTAATTAATTTGCTGTAGAAAATAATTAAATGATTAAAATTTCTTTTAAAAAAAAAACAAACATCCCTAGTTTAATTAAATCTACAATTATTGTATTAAATCTTAACCTTACTTAACTGTAATTTTTCCATTTCCAAAAAAAATCATACCTGATCTATAATTTGCCTGTGTGAAATTATTAAAAGGGGGGCCCAAAAGTTTGGATCAGGCCTTTCATCAACATCAGCTATGGCTCTTTTAAATCTGTGGGATAAAGAATCTTTTAACCCATGTAAAAACATTGCCTCAATGATTGTGCATAACTGGTTAGCAGCTTCAGTAACATCAATAACTTTGTTACCTTTACTCTCCTCCACTTCAGCATACTGTATTTCTTTTACAGTGTTAGAAAGATTGGTTGTTAATGATTGTTTAATAAGATTGTCCCTTTTGTTAGTGGATGAACGTACACTTTTCAATAACTTATTCATATTGCCTTTTAAGTCTGAATTTCTCTAAAACACTAACAGTTTCTTCATATGCTACACCTTCTCGAATGATTTGATATGTCCCTACTCCTGATAAATCAATAATTGTGGATCCACTTCTGCTTGTGTTGGTAATACCTCCGTTAAAAACTGCAGGAATTTTATCCCAAACAGCCTGGAATTCTAAAGTAGTTACTGCACTGGGCTCGTTACTTAGATTTGCACTAGTCAGGGCTAATGGTTTTTCTAAACCAGAGGCAAGCTCCCTAATGAAATGATAATCAGGTATTCTTATTCCAACTTTCCCTTTATAACAAAGGGAATGGTCTAGTTTGTTAATACTATTTAAAATTAATGTCACTGGTCCTGGAAGTAAATAGTTAAGTAAAGTGCTGGGAAGGTGTTTTATACTTGCCTACAACAAAAAATAAAGCTAGATCTTTTTAAAAGATGTTGTGAGTTTTAATAAATTAAAGATATATTACAATTTTCATACCCAAAGCCTTATTTCCGGTATTTCACCAAGGCAAATAGCAACAGGTTTATTCTCGTCACGGCATTTAATGTTGTAGAGTTTATGTATAGCTTGACTGTTAGTGGCGTCACAAGCTAGTCCATACACTGTGTCAGTAGGTACTGCTATAACAGAACCAAATTTCAGCAATTCAATGGCCGAACTGATTGCATCTGATTTTGTTATAGGAATGTGCTCTGCCATAGAATGAACATTCGGTTTGGTTGAATATTTAACTAAACTTATTACACTATTAAGTATGGACATTTAATAGTTCCTTAATCGCGCCAATTATGATTACACTCGTTATTGCAACAACGATAAAAGGTAGTCATGGGCTCATCTGCTGATCTTGTCTGAAGTTGTAAAAAGTATGCCCGGGGATGGCTACACTTGGGACAGCGTTCTTCTGTTGAATCTACGTTTTTCCAAGCTTCTTCTCCTCCTAGAACGTCGTCGATTTCCTAAAATGAAAACAATATAGATGTGTCAGTCACATTGTCAGGCATTGACAACCAACCTTTAATTTATAATAATTCCGATAGGAAATATTCCTTTTAACAGGAAAATATACGGGGCAAACGTTGCAAGTAAATTGTAGATGACCTGATACGTTTTCTTCTACAAAGAGGATATTTGCACAAAAAGGACAAAAGGCAACCATTCTCACATAACCAAAGTTAGTTTTGTATAAAGTTGTGATGAAGTAAAACGAAAATTATACTGGTGTAAAATAATAGTAAAAAGTATTTGAGGTGATAACTGATAAATATACCTTTGATTACTTATAAGCTTATAAATATTGATTTTTTCTTGCTATTCTCATTTCTTCCATAATCAAATTCTGCCACACACATGCGCATTTTTAGGGGGACACCTATTCAACGAATCATCTGTGTCAACATCTGTGGGTCGCAACTAAAAACTTAATACTGTACAGGGTGAAATTTATAGAACACAACTACAAATTTTCGGATCCATTGTGGTAGAATGAAACCAGGTTCTAAGAACCTTGGAATCAAACGACCAAAGATTGTAAATACTAATCTTTTACTACTGAAATACTTACGAAATACTTTTAAATCGCGTATTTCTACTCTGTGTTTTGAACAAGGGCAAGAAGGTAGGAAAGAAACGCTCTTCGGCATCTCCCGATAGATGGCGCTGCTTATATAGTGAACTATTCTTGCGCCCAAAACAAACTACAACCTACAACCAACTTATTTTCTGTGCCTTCATTTAATCTCTGTGATTTATTCTGTCAGTTATGTGTCAGATTTCTATTTTCTCTATCATAACCTAACTTTTTTTAAATATTTAATTTATTATTTGGCAAAGATTATTCTTTAGAAAAGGTGAAATGATACGACATAGTTTAAGTACTTTCTTTAAGACACTGATATTTAACGAAAATGTGGTTCCCAGCACAGCAAGAACACTTTTTACCAGCACTACAAAATTCCGAGATGTTATAGATCGAAAAGAAATGCTACGGTCCTTACCAACCACAGATGAGGGAACTGCAGGAGAGGCAAATAGAGACATTGACTCAATTATATTTGATAAAATGGAAAGATTTCCTACATCTCAAACAATGACCAAACTGTTTGATGGTGTACCATTTAAAGACGTTCCAATCTTTAATATCAGAGTTACTCACAATAACACAGTTCTAACTTTTACGGACGCTAAAGGACTTCCTAAACTAATAAGGTCATGTGGTATTGAAGGTTTTAAGAACACTCGAAAGGGGACTAATGTTGCAGCACAAGCAACAGCAATAACTATTGGAACACAAGCTTTAGAACGAGGGGTAAAAACTGTAAGTAAATCTAACTTGACCAGTCTCTTTTAAAATTATTAGGAATTACCTAATTAGAGGTCAGAGTGTATAAAGTACAATTTTAGGTAAGAGTAAGGGTTCGTGGACTGGGTCCAGGTAGAATGTCGGCAATAAAGGGGTTAGAGATGGCCGGCCTAAATATAATCTCTATAACTGATAGTACCAGGGTATCCTGGAATCCACCAAGACCAAGGAAACAAAGAAAACTTTAAAGGTTTGATTATTTATATTTACTTAGTGTAAGATTTGTTTTGTAAAAATAAAGTGTTTTTAAAACTTACATAAAGTGAACTTTATCTACCTTCACATTTTTACATTACATGTTGAGAGAGAACAGTACTCCCTGAACCCCCTCACTTTTATTAATCAAAAGAATAGGTATGTACATAAAAGAAAAAACAAATATTTAAAATAAATACAAATTTAACAAATTTTTCTTGTAACAGCGCCTGGGTTTAAAAAAAAACCTGTATGCGCCTATTTTTATTCCTACCTAGTTGAATAATCTATCTAAATATGCATTATATTTGTTTGTTTTAAACCTCTCAGCTATACCTACCAACAAAATAGAAAAATAAAACTGTAATTATTACAATCACTTATCACAAATATCATAATAAGAGATGAGAAGAGAGTAGCAGAATAAACAAAATTTAAAATAAACAAAAAAAATTATCATGATTTTCCCAACAATACCTTTTAAACATAATATTGAACTCTTTATTATTTTTAACATTTCTAATACTTAGAGGAATAAGATTATAGAATTTAGGAGCTAGATATGTCATAAAGCGCAAGTTCAAATCACATCTTGACTGACTGATGTTCAGCTCATGAGCAGCGTTTGCCCGGGTCATAAAGTTATGGGACACACAATTAGATTTTAGTTTTTCATTTGTATGCACAAAACCACACACTGCAAGGACATATTGTACTTTTATATTGTTGATTTCTAAAGAATACAGTTGGTTAGTAGAATTGCCAAATTTGAGATTATACTTATTGGTCTATGGTTACCTATATCCTCTCTATCTCCAGCTTTATGAATTGGGGTTACTACGGAGGTTTTAAACTGTGTGTACTTTTCCTGTTTTAAAAATCAAATTAATTATATGAACTAAGGGATTTAGTTATTGCTACAGAAACTTGACAAAACTCTTAAATAACTTCCTTCTTTTACAGGGTTCCCACCAAAAAGTCAAAATGAAATTTCCTGACTTTCCAGTTCTGCAAATTTTTTTCTCTGACTTACATCAGATTAACCCTACAGAAAAAATTGATATACATAAATATATAGAAAATTCTGTAAAAAACAAAATAACAATGTTTTTTTGGACTTTTATAGACCCCAACATACTTACTGTAAAAAAAATTTAATATTTTTTTTTAAAGTAACACATCAGCTTATGTCAAATGTATCTAAACTTCGTCTATAGTTACAAGTTACAGCAACAATTGGCGTACCGACCTTAATAAGAGGAAGCTGTTGAAAGTGTAATCAGTTAAATCGCTGTAACTTATAAACGACTTATCCGATTTTAGGAAACTAAAGACTGGTTGGAAGAGAAATGTATGCACTTTTACCAATCGTTTTTAGTTGTCCATAATAGTTCTTAAAAAAATGCTAGAAGGTGCAATTTGTAATAATAACACATTTTTTTATTTTACTCCGAAAAAATAAATCATACGGTATAATTATGATACCATAATCGAAAAGTAAATTAAATTTTCTAGAAAAAATATTAAAACTGCAGCTCGATAACTCCGTTCGTTTCAGCGTTATCGCGAATAGAATAATTTTTAAAATTTTAAATAAAGAATATTTTTTAGAAAAAAAGTGGGACGCCACTGATATTTTTCCATGTGGATATTATTTCGGATCAGCCTGGTCAATTCTGCATAAAAATGGTCTCTTCCGTTTTTCTCCTCAGACACACCGTTCTTTATTAAAATAATTAAATTAAATTAGCTCTACTATTTATTATTTTTATTAACATTGATAATGAAAAATTATGTTTTATAAGAATTGTTGGAAATGAAATTTAATTATTTTAATTAAGAACGGTTTGCCTGAGGAGAAAAACGCAAGAGAATATTTCTATGCAGAATTAACCAGGCTAATCCGAAATAATATCCACATGGAAAAATACCAGTGGCGTCCCATTTTTTTTCTAAAAAATATTCTTTATTTAAAATTTTAAAAATTATTCTATTCACGATAACGCTAAAACGAACGGAGATATCGAGCTGCGGTTTTAATATTTTTTCTAGCAAATTTCATCTACTTTTCGATTATGGTATCATAATTATACCGTATGATTTATTTTTTCGGAGTAAAATCAAAAAATGTGTTATTATTACAAATTGCGCCCTCTAGCATCTTTTTCGAGAACTATTATGGACAACTAAATACGATTGGTGAAAGTGCATACATTTCTCTTTCAAACAGTCTTTAGTTTACTAAAATCGGATAAGTCGTTTATAAGTTACAGCGATTTAACAGATTACACTTTCAACAGCTTTCCCCCCTCTTATTAAAGTCGGTACGCCAATGAGCATAAGACCAAAATGATGGATAATTGTCCAAGCTTTTTAATGGTGTTATCAAAGATATACCTTAATCTGGAATTTTCGGAGATATGTAAACTTTTATTATTTACTTTTCAATTACGCCCTCTTGCGGCAAAATGCGGAACTTAAATATTATTTCCAGGATTTTCTCATGGCCACTTTAGTTATAATTTTTTTTCCTGAATTTCTATGCCCAGTAGTTTCCGAGATATGGCCGCTCGTCACCCTTAATGAAACACCCGTACAATCAAATTTTTGAATATTTTCTTTTTTAATGAAAGTAAAATATTCAGTTTTTGCTTTCTCAGCGGTATCTGCTGTTATGCGTCGCATCTGTTTCAAAACAACACAGAACAAAACAAGGAATTAAAGTATTGTGACAAAAATTATTTTTTCCAGGTTTATGTATTAAATTCCCTGACTTTCCATGACTTCCCTGACTACTTTTCAAATTCCCTGACTTTCCAGGTTTTCCAGAAAAGTGGGAACCCTATTTTAGTATAGGGGATTTTATAACAATAGACAATAAATCTTCTAAAATATTTTATTATCGACAAAAAAATACAATATGTTACAAAACTTATTTAATGTAAATATGATGGAATGTTAAAGCTTCCTTAACCAAAACTTTTTACGAGACACTGGGATAGGTACTTTATAAAAAAAACAATAAATACTATTAAATCAGTTAGTTATTAATTAAAAAGCTAATTAAAACCTGTAATAGCAATTATTCTTAAAAAAAAGTATTAAGTTTGTTGCTATGTTAAGAAATGTTGCGATTTGAAAGAAAGATTTTAAAAAGTCAATGAGGTAAATATGTACAAAAGACTACCTAAGATTCGTATAAATTAATCTAAAATATTTCCTTCAATGGCTGACCCACTTAAAATTTTAAAAGACTATAAGAATTTAACAATAATTAAGTAACAAAATATATGACACGCTTATATAAATTAAAAACAGTAACAACGATATAAAGGTAAAATCACTATTCAATTTATTATATTATTGACACAATATTCTGTTGTTTGATACATAACTGATAATAATTATTCACCAAAAAAATTGTACTAAATACAAAAGCACAGTTTTTAGTTATAAATTAAAATATCTCCAGAAGTTAATGGCTATACTTTTATTTACTCCAACATACTATGACCTTTCAAATCCTTATTTTGTGATTTTTTTTATAAAATTACAACAATTTTGGTTGAATAATTTCTGAACAAAATTAATACAATATCATAAATTTACCACAAATTATCATCAAATCTGCGTCAAATTTATATAAATAGACTTTGTCCAGGAGTTTGGTTTAAGAGTTTAATTCTATTTTTTGGTATCAGTTAAGGCACGGTGACTACTTCTAATGGGAAGAGGTGAAGAAGGGGTTTTTGGACTGTTAGACTTAGTTTTCTTAAGTTTAGTATGGTGAGATTTCTGGAAATTTCGTTCGTGAGCGTAGAGAAGCACTCCTATGTGCCTGTGACCTGCTTCCATTGCTATTTTTAACGCTGTGCTGCCATCCTGTATCAAAAGAAAAAAGTTTATTTAAATAAATTTAAAAAAAATCGTGATTGAAAAGAGAAATTACTAATACTGTGTTAGTTATTTATTTTTCATATAATGCTTACCCAGTGGCGTATTAAAAGAGGGGGGGGGGGGCTGCCGGGCTGCAGCCCCTCCCCCCATCATAAAAAACCGAGTCCGAAAAACGCTGGTTAGAGTCATACATACGTCATATAATAAAATTTTGGATTGACACCAATATTTATATTTTTCACAAATATAAAAAATGTTTTTTTTTTTAAAAAGAAAGGAAGATCAAAAAAAAAAACATTTACAAAAACAAATTTAATCCAATCATGCAGAGGGGGAGAGGTAATAATTTAATTTTCGAAATTTGATAGTAGTTAGGTGAATTTTAAACGAACTTTGGGCATGGCCTCAAAAAATTTTCGCCTGCGGCGCGTTTCCGCCTTCTTCACTAGATACAATATCATTAAATACATGTAGTCCCGACTGTTCCTTTTCTCCAGAAAAAAATGTCCTACTTACGCCCACTGAGCCCCCCCCCCCCCCCCCCGGAGCATATTTTCTGGCTACGCCGCTGTACTTACCACATCAGTAATACTAGAATCACAGTCGGGTTGACTCAGGAAATGCTTGACAATCTCAATGTGTCCATGTTCGGCAGCACACATAAGTGCAGTGCTGCCATCTTCATCTTGAATGTTAATGTCAGCCCCTGCTTCAAGCAGTATTTTAACCATGTCTAAGCGACCGTGACTGACTGCTAGCATTAAAGCTGTCTGTCCATGCTGAAAAAAAAGGTTAGTTACTATATTTTTGTTTCCAGTAGCCTTTATTTATAGAATGTAAGTATATGTTGCTGCCATGAGATCAGGCAACAATGCATTCTATTTTTTTATAATTTTACCTGCGAGGCTCGAATATTAACATCGGCCAATTGAAACAGTCTTCTTACAACATTGGCGTGTGTTTGACTTCTAACTTCCGCCAGAGACACAAGCATGACACTGGTATAGCCAGCTTTATTCGTTTTGTTAATGTCACAGACTTTAGAGTCAAGTAAAATGGAAACTACATCAAAATTTCCATGAGATACTGCATAGTGCATGGCAGTATTCCCACTGGCATCAGTCATATTAACAATGTATTGGAGAAGGAGAGAAGACATATCTTCAAAAGCGTCTAAATAGTCTTCCACGTCTAGAGGATTAGCGGTAACGAGACTTGAGATTTTAAACCATTCTTGTTGAACAATGTTTATTGCACTTTGGTTTTTGACTGTTTTTGATGGACTTTTTTGAAGGGAATCATTGAGCACTTTCATTGCACCTTGCATTTCTTTGCTTGGAGATGCCCTGTAAATTAAATATTTTAGTAAGTTTTTGGGTTAAAAAAGTGACATCAAAATTAATTTATAATGGAAAGGATATCAGGCCGCTTTATAGTTTGCAATTTTTCTTTCACGCAGGAAAAGATTGCCCGGGAGTATGCGCAGAACGAGGCTAGTGATCAGCTGGCGTAATTTGTATTGCTTACAAGAAATATAACTCCGACCCTAGACTCCGATCATACTGGAAGACACAAGAAGGTGCTACTAACCCCTCCGCCCATTTTTTTCTGTAATTATTGAAGTACCCAAAGATTTAAAACATTTCAGGAGTTAATAATAATAAAGTGTACAAATTGCTATTATTTGTCTACATGAAATTTCAAAAACCACTTCCGGTTTAACCGGAAAGGAGGTCAAATTTTGAATAGAAATCAGTCATTTTTATTTTTTGCTT
This sequence comes from Polydrusus cervinus, assembly GCA_935413205.1. Taxonomy (NCBI): domain Eukaryota; kingdom Metazoa; phylum Arthropoda; class Insecta; order Coleoptera; family Curculionidae; genus Polydrusus; species Polydrusus cervinus. Next base: position 4,997,089 of record OW284520.1, read on the forward strand.
AAGTTCTATAGAACATTTTCTTTTCAATTACATCACTTATCGTTTGCTTTAAAAATGGGCGCCTAGTATAATTTTCCTTTACTTCCTAAAATGTCCATACCATTGGTCAAACAAAAGTGGTAAATAATAAGCCATAGAAACGTTAAAATGGTTCATTTCAACTTTTTATAATATGAAATCAACTTGTAAAATGTATCTATTAGGGCGATTTATTTTTAACCTGCCATTTAAAAAAATTAAGCGGAATTTCTCCATTATTTTAAATAGCATCCCACCTTTTTATTATTATTATAATACAATTTTCGATTTAATTTTCTTTCGCATTATATTTTTTTTTAAATCAGGTTGTAAATAAAATAGCCCTTAACGGATATAGATTCTTCTTACACAAGTTGATTTCACATTATAAATTAGGTTAAAATGGAACCATTTTTTTTACCAAAGTTATGGACATTTTAGTAACAAAGAAAAATGGATTTATAGGCGGCCTTTTTAAAATACACTCATCAGCAAAAAAAAACGGGCAAGGAAAATTATTATCAACTTTGATATTAAGTTAACTTTTCTGATTTAAAAAAAAACTTAATGAAATTTTCAAAAGATGGTAGCCGCATGTATAATATATAGTACTCTTAGCCTCACCCAAGACGATAGCGATATATCGTATGTTTCGGCCATCGTCGCTTAGTGCCACAGCACAGGCAACAACTTTCGAAAGCATGTTTGGGCAATATTTCAAGCTTGACACTGATAATGAAATAAAACGCTAGTTGATAGGCAACTTATCATGTTTAATTTTTTTTTTCATTAACATTGGAAAAATTAAAATGATTTTTTAAAAATATTATATCTTTTTAAAAAGAACAGTTATTGGGACGAATTAAAAAACAAAATGTTAAGAAAACATGCGACTTTCATATGAAATGCACTGCAATATCATCGCACTGCCTACTTTTTCCACGGGGTGTTAAGAACGTAAGGCAAAAAAAGTACCATTTGTTGCCCTCGGTATAATATCACACATGTCAACATTTTTCTCAAATCGAAAAGAGGGTAATAATCTTAATACATGCGGCTACCATCTTTCGAAAATTTCATTAAAGATATTTTAAAATCAGAAAAGTTAATAATATCAAAGTTGGTAATAATTTTCCTTGTCAGTTTTTTTTGCTGATGAGTGTAAATGATAAAAGTATAGAAAAGATAGAAGGATATATAATTGAAAGGACAATATTCTATGGAATTTATATAAGCATCAAATAATAACCCCGGGTTTCTATTTAAAATTTAGACGTCGACCTCACTTCCGGTTAAACCGGAAATGATTTTAAAGGTTTGTTTTGGTCGAAATGGCAATTTACACACTTATAAACACTTATTAGAATTAAAAAAAAACTAAAAATGTTGTTTTTGACGAGCCCTGTATAGTAATCGCAAATCTGATATTCGAAATTGTAGTTTCAGCACAAGCAGACGTTTTTATAAAGAATTACTTTTTCTTCTATACCTACTGATTAAAAAGAGTGTTTCCTCTCAAACTCTATCCGTGGACACACTGTAGGTATGTATATAGAGTTCAAATTTTAAAAAATTTATTAATAAACATGGACAGGATTCCCTTCAAGAAAACGCAATGTTTTTAATATGATAGACATAGCGTCTGTTTAAAGGTTGGAGACAATGACGTTTCTTGAACGGCAGTAGAGTTTTGGACTTGCATTGTCTTTATTTGTTTAGAATCACTACGTTTCAACTGGTAAGCATCTCCAGTTGTCTTCAGGTGAATACTAAATAAGTATGGTAACTACAGCTCTATTCTATAGATACTGCCATACTTATTTAGTATTCGCGACTGGAGATGCTTACCAGTTGAAACGTAGTAACAAATTTTTAAATATAAATAAAAACTTACTTTTTTCGATTATGAGCTGGTGGTTGGAATATTGTAGACTCTGAAACGGGCAGTGTTGTTTCCTGTATTTGAACTTTCGTTACAGAAGCAAAATTAATTCCATTCTGCGACTTTGAGCTAGAAGCACTTGCAGGAGGGTCAAGCAGGTTTTGTTTAACTTTGTCAAACGGGCTTATCGATTCAGTTGATACTGCCTTGGATGATAGATCTAAGCCTGAGAGTCTGTAAAATATTATTTTTATACGTTTAAAAAAAACGGCCAAAGCCAATGTCTTGCAAAATATTTATTTATTGAAAAATACTGTAGTAATATGTGCTTTTGAGTTATACAGGGTGTCCCGAAATTAGCGTGGAATATTACATAAACTACATCAAAAAATATGACAAAATTCACAACATACCCCCAGAAATGCTTCTTTAGGCGGGCTAGAGCCCCTCAATGACGGTCAAGGGGACACATTTTTTTTTGTAATAGCATGGAACCCGTTTAAGATAATGGCATAAAAATTGGTACATGCCTTACAACCGATAAGTTGTAAATTACAGTGAATTTAAAGTAAAAATTTTCCTCCTACTGACGTCGCACTGAGTGGGGCTTCAGGTAAATATTATCCTATATTTTTTATTTCTAAGATTTTTTAATTTTAAAAGAATTTTTTTGAAAGTCCAGAGTTTGTTCTTATTATCTTATTTTATTTCCATAGGAAGCACAATTTTCGAGTAAAATTAATTTAAAATAAAACGCATTTTTTAAAATGAAGGATACTCCATATGGATGAATTTTTTTTTTTTATGATAAAACACCTGCACTGTAGGAAAAATCCCTTAAGGCGCTCTGGGAGCGGTGCGAGTGCGAAAAAAGCGATTAACGTTGGTCTTGAAACGCTGAAGATTGTATTCATTGGGAAACACGACCTCAGGAAGATTATTCCACAAAGATGACGTTCTCCAGATGAAAGAATTCTTGAACAATGAAGTTCGAGGAGTACTAAGCTGAACAACATATGGATGAGCGGCAGTGGTTTGCCGTGTATTTCTGTTTTGAATTGCTCTAGGTGGAATCAAGTGGGCAATGTCAGTCGAACACCTGCCATGGAAATATCTGTAAAAGAGAGCCAAATCACCAACCTGTCTTCGATGCTCCAGGCTATCGAGGGTCTTGGTCAGCTCGGGGTCGCCGATCAGACGAATGGCTCTCCTTTGAATGGAATCCAGTAGCCGAAGGGTGTGCTTGGGTGCAGAGCTCCAGACATGAGAGCAATATTCTAATGATGGTCGAATCTGGGCTTTGTAGAGTGTCAAAAGTTGATGAGGTGTGTACAACCTTTTGGTGCGGAAAAGTACACCAAGTTTCTGTGCAGCTGCCTTGGCAATTGCGGCAACGTGATCATGCCAAGACATATTACCTCCCAGATTGACCCCCAGCAAATTAATAGACGGTGCCAGGGGAATTGCGTGTCCTGCCATGACTATATCCGGTTCTGCAATGTTAACCTTTTTGGAGAAGACTGCTGCCTGGGTTTTCTTAGCATTAAATTCGACTTGGTTACTGTCACCCCAAGCCAAAATTTCTTCCAGGTCTTTGTTGAGGCGCAATACTTCATGCTGCCTGCGAAGATGTGCGTCGGCAGCGGATGTTTGGGGAGTCAAGGTAAAAGATGAGACAAGTGTGCTGTCATCAGCAAAGCTATAAATTGGATTTTGGGTCTTCACTAGAAGGTCGTTAATATACAGTAAAAAAGAGGGTAGGCGACAATATGGACCCTTGAGGAACACCGGCATTGATGGTGAAGGTGTCTGAGAGAAACCCGTCAATCGCCACTTGCAGAGAACGGTTCTTAAGGAAGCTGGTTAACCATAAACAGAATCCATTAGGCATACCGTAGGATCGCAATTTACTTGGAAGCCCATCGTGCCAAACACGATCAAAAGCCCTAGAGATGTCCAGTGCAACAGCCCGGGATTCTCCATGATGTTCGATGGTGTTGCTCCAAAGATGGGTGACATATGCCAGAAGGTCACCTGTTGATCTGGACTTTCGAAAACCGTATTGATGGTCGCTGATAATATTAAACCCTTCCAGATACTTTAGGAGTTGTTGGTTAATAGCTTTCTCCATTACTTTTGAGATTACTGAAAGCAATGCGACGGGTCGGTAGTTGCTTGGCAGGGTCTTTTTACCTTTCTTTGGAATGGGCTGGACACGCGCCGACTTCCAGCAGGATGGAAATATTCCTTTTTTGTAGGATAAGTTGAAAAGTCTACAAAATACTGGTGTAAGTTCATCGGCGCATGTCTTGAGAACAATGATAGGAATTTCGTCTGGACCAGAAGCTTTATTGACGTCGAGTCCTTTAAGAATCCGTTTAACAAGACGCTGACGGAACACGATTTCAGACATTTGCGATTGGACTGAGGGAATGTTGGGTGGTGGTTTTCCCTGAATTTAGATAATTCCAAAAGTTACTTTTAATTACAAGGTAACAATGTCTGAAAGGTCTCAAAATAATATAAAAAGTTCCTATAAACAATGTTTCGCGTATCATAAGTTGCACAATATATTTTTTTTTGTAACAGAACTTTGGGAAATTGGATCTCATATGGATTATCCTTAAATACGTGTTTTTAAAATTAATTTACTCGAAAACGGTGCTTCTTATCGAAATAAAATAAGGTAATCTCTTTTAAGAACAAACTCTAGACTTTTAAAAATTGCATTTAAAATTAAAAAATATAGGATAAAATTTACCGTAAGCCCCAGTCCGTGCGACGCCACTGGGAGAAATATTTTTACTATAATAAATTATTTAATTAACAATGTAATACAAAAATTTTATTAAGGAGTCCACAAGAACTTCTAGTTTGGCGGAAGGTATCTTATTTATTTTTCAAAAAAAAAAAGAAATTGAAAATTTATTTTTTTAACTTTTATCATCCTCCCTGCAGAACATAAAAATAGAAATATTAGGACTATTTTTTATTTTTCATTAAAATTACATTATTATCTTCAAAATCTCCACCGACGCCGCGTCACTTAATTCCCGTGAAATTCGTTTATATAATATTTTGAATATAAAAAAAGAAATGTTATTGCCATCGCCAGATACAGGTACAGTGTGCGCGATGTGGCGGAAATGCAGTATTTGTTTGTGATGACTCGACTACTGTTTTCTCTTAAATTCACTGTAATTTACAAGTTATCGGTTGTAAGGTAAGTGCCAATTTTCAAGCCATTATCTTAAACGGTTTCCATGCTATTACAAAAAAAAATTTCCCCTCGACCCCCTTTGAGGGGCTCTAACCCCTTAAAGCATTTCTTTCTGGGGGTATGTTTATAGGCATTTTTGTTATATTTTTGGATATACCTACTTTACGCCCTAGAAACATTGCACCCTAATTTCGGGACACCCTGTATATATAATATTGATTGAATTCAACAACTTCCGGTAAAACCGAAAGTAATAGGAAAATGTCATTATTTTAGGTAAAGTAAAAAATATAAACTCGTAATTTTCAAGAAAACATTTTTAGTGATTTTTTTAAAAATTTCAATGAAAGTTCGTAGTAAATCGACCACTCTGTATAGTATTATTGGAATTGGCAATAAAATTAAAAAACAATCTACGTTATTAGAATAAAACAATATCCAATATTTATTCTTAGTTACTGACAAAATTAAAAGAAAATGTTAACATAAAATATTTTTAGAATTTGAAGTTCTATGTCTATAATTAAAACATGCAGAAAATTAAGAAACACAGTACGTCCTATGGGTATAAGGTATTAATACATAAAAGTAAAAAAAATAGCAGGCCAAATTTTACCTATTAAAAAACTGGGTTTTATGAGCAGTATTTCACTTAAAATTAGCTTAGTTACCTAGTTAAAAGGATATGTTGATGCATATATGAACAATGAGCATTTTGATTAAAGCTTTGCTTAGGAGTTAACATTCGGGAAAAGCGCCTCAAAAAACGTTCATAGCAAAGAAAAAAGCAGCAAAAGCACTGTATCCGCCTACAACAACGAACACATTGTTTTGTTACCAACAGAAAAATTTCGCCTCATCAATAATGATTTGCTACACGCGCTGGCGCTCTGTACATTATTCCACGCGCCGAATTTCAACTTAATTTCATTGTATACACCAAAATAAGGGTTGGCTAAAAAGTAATTATTTAAATTGCAGACATGCGAATTTTTTTTATTTTTAACCGCTCTTGGCTAGAAAAAAAAATGCGAAGGAAGAGGCGTGACCTATTTTAAAAGCCAGTGACATTATATAGAGGATATTTACCGGCCTGCAGCCTAGGAGCTCGAGTCTAAAAGTCTTGTAGGAAACGTTTAGTTTTCAAACTTTCCTTCTAAAAGTCCTGTTTTTATAGAAATTAAGGTTTCGGACGTATATCGTTTTAGTTATTGATTTATGATGCAATTTTAAAGGAAAACGAGTAAAAATAATATAATTTTATAGTATTGTCTGTTCCGTTTTCCTTTTTTTAGAGCTATTTTAAATCAACAAAAATATAACCCAATGCAATAAAATATTTTTACAACAAAAACAATTAGGTATTTATTTTTAAAGGGAAAAATTAAAGTAAAAATTTTAACAGAAACATTTTTTATGGAAGAAGTGTGATAATTTATAATAAAAAATAGTGCGGGAAGAAACGATAATACTTTATTATGAAGATACAAAACGGCACTAAAGAAGGAGTATTTCAAAACCTAAGCATTTGCACCAAAATTTGCTCTTAGATCTACGCTCATAAAATAAATGGTTTCTGAAAAAATCATCAATTTTGGCGTGGTGAGCGATATTTACTTTATTTTTAATCATGAAAAACCGAGCCCGAAAAACGCTGGTAACATAGGTACGTCTTGTTTTAAAATTTTGGATTGATACCAATATTCATATTTTTCACAAATAAAAAAAATGTTTTTTAAATAAAGAGCCAGCTAGGAATATCAAAAAAAAAGTAAAAAAAAACATTACAAAAACCAATTTAATCCAACCGTGCAAAGGGGGAGAGGTAATCATTTAATTTTCGAAATTTGATAGTAGTTAGGTGAGATTTAAACAAATAGTATCTATACTTACTTAAAAGCTTCAATAGGAGATTTTTCAGTAGGCGAAGAAGAATAGAGCTTGGTGTAAGTATCTTGTCTCCTAAATTTCCTATTTTCAATCGGTGTCGTCGGAATCGGGATTCTACTAGGCGTCGGACTACTAGGTATATCTTTTTTAAACTCCCTGGAAGTTTCCATTTCTTTACTGGCGCATTTTGCACATATTTTTTCTTCAGACACCTCTTTTTCTTCACTGATGGTATTGTTGCCTTTTTCTGCAGTGGCTATCTTCTCTTCCTTTGCCTCACACGCCACGGATTTCGTGGGTGTCGTAAGGTCTTTGGTATCAGTATTTTTCGATGCCGATGAACTTTCATACTGAGTGTTCTTTTCTGCGAACTTTGTGTCATGCTGAGAAGATTTAGAACTCATTTTGACCTCACTTTGGCATGACCTACTTATAGTGTTTAACGCGTTCTCATATTGTGAAGCTACCGTTCGCGTTCTCTTGTGCAGATCTAGTCTTTCCTCTCCTAAATTGAAGGACTTACTTCTATTACTTAAAGCTGCTAAAGATACTGGTGTTGTGTGAATATCTTCACTTGTCTCTGGCCCCACACCTACTGACCTTTTAAAAGCGTTACATTTTTCACATATTATATCGTCTACTGTGTCATCTGAGCTGCCTACTGAATAACATTCCACATTTTTTTGAAGACCTATGTGCGACATTCGAGAAACTGCCTGAGAAGCAACATGGGACAACTCAGGCTTAACCACAGGCTCAGTCTGAGAATATCCTATTACAGTAAGCTTTTTAGGTTCTAATAAGGAAGACTGGATGCCCATATCTCGTTTCTCCTTTACAAACAGAGTCTGGGTTCCCTTACTACTAGTACTTTTCGGACTTGCCAGAGGTTGTGTGTTAAGAAACTTTGCCTTTTCAAGAAACCATTTATCAGAAAACTCAGTAGTCAACGTTGCGGCGTGTCTAGTATTGGGGTATTGATGGCCAACCCCAATGTTTCTAGTAAGTACCCCACACATTACCCCAAAGTCTTTTCGAGGAGGAGGAGGGGGCGGTTCTTTCTTAACATCGTCTTCAAAGCTATCTATGTGAGTAAAACTCTGTGATCGTTTGCGATTAGGTTGGTGATGAGTTTGAATGATTTGAATAAAGTTGCCATTTAGTGAGTTTAGTTTCGAATTTTCTTCAGATTTTAGTTGTAGGTTTAAACGTTGATTTTCTTTGCGTAGACGGGCCAGTTCATCCTATGACAAAAATAGTACATTAAAAAAATCAAATCATAAATGAGTTAGAAATAATACCTACTCTGTCAACCTTCACTAAGATATATTTGATAAGAAACCTTTATTTTACTCTACATGTTTCGAACGTATGAACGTTCATCTTCAGGAGAAGTATAGCTTATGTTGAAATAAATATAAGGAAATTGTGAGTAGCACCCTCATAGAGCTTTTGAGGAAGTTAATTAATTAAAATGATGGAACTTCCATAGAAGTTGGGGCGAAAAACATACTACCAAGTTATATAGATAAAGATGGGAGAATGGTTGATAAAGGGTTCCATCCATTCAATCAAATCATAAATAATTAAATGGGTATTAAGATTTGGCATGCAAGGTAATATATGACTTCGGATAGATCATGAGCTATTAGGTCAAGAGCAACTTTACCTAACATTTTTGGTATAAAATAGGCATAAAAATAATTAACATAGTATCGTTAGCCTTTGGTCACAGCTGAGTCATCGAAAATTAACTCTAGTAGAGGAAAGAACGAGTTATAAATAAAAGTAAAAGTAAAGTATTGCTAAGGATGGTTTGGAAAGTTCGTTATGTATTTAAGAAAGGTAATACATACGTACCTAATACATACTTTATTTGTATCTAAAGTTTGTATAATTTAATTCTCGAGCGTACATTACTTATATTTTATGTAGTTACCCAACTAAAATTTTCGGGACTAAATATGAACTACATCTGACATCAGGGTTGGTGCATGTTTGGGTAATACAGTTACTTAAGATGTCTAGTTAGTATTTACCGGCTAAATTACGTCGTGTAGATGTCACTGAGTTTCTTTTGGATTGAGGTCGCGAATAATCATTGACTCTTACGTCGTTTAAACGTAATATGACCTTAAGTATCGAGGTAGTACCTGTGATGCTAAAAGTAGTCACACAGACGTCACATGACTTATTTCTGAAGGTCCTTAAGGGATAACATTTATCGTCGCGGCTGGACGTGAAGATATTACTACTAAGAGTACCTATACAGAAAGTAATTTTTTTGACTGGAAGTAATAATGCGTTGCAAAGTTTGCACCTTCCCTATGCACGATTTAAGTATATGTACTTATTTTAACTAAATCTGTCTAGTCAGTCATTTGTGTTCGACCAATTCTTCCCTAAAGCGTGCTTTAAACCCTTTTAAGTAACGACGTGACCCCGCCATATTTTGACGGGAGCCAATTTTAGAGGGTTTCGTTTTTCACGGGATAATTTTGGAAAACATAAAACCAAATACTGGAAACGGCCCCTATTTGATCTATAATAATTAACCTACTTTACGTATTCTGCGTGTTTAGATGCTAGTTTAATTTATGTAAGTTTTCTTCTTTATCCAAGACATAGTATTATTATTATTTTTTTTTTGATCAATTAAAGGGCGCTTAGTTTTTAAGGCTCTATATTGCCAAATTTTAACAATAAAGTGCATTGCGTTTTAATTTTAAGCGACCGAAACATTATAAATAAGTTTATTCGAGTAAGAGTAAGCTTTTTATATAGCAGCCATTACTTGTATTTTATGAAAGAACCCACAAAATATCAGGTATATTTGTTAGTAATCTAGTATGTTTATCCGTGCAGAAGTCAAATAAAGATAATTTTAAAATTTCCCGACATTTTAGGTGCAGGATAAGTAACAGATATACATAAAATTCCGTTACTTGTAATGTGCAGAAGTCATATACTGTACTGACGTCCTTACAACCCTTATTTTGTTCACCAAACTGGTGCAAATTCAAGTCTTCTCGAAGTCAGATCGACGTAAGTTTCCAACATCAGGTTGAAAAATATAACGTCGGTACGACGTAAAAATGCTAGTTGGGTATGGGTGCCTAGAGTAGCCCCGTTTTACGGTACTAAAATACGGTAGCCTTTTGGATAAAACGAATTGTTGTTTTAAAAGGAAAGGAGACATATTTACTCGTTCTCTTCGAATCAATATAAAAGATGTACTTGCCTTATTTACTTATTTACCTCAAAGTGTGTCATTTATCAAAATTGAAGATCATCACAAACATGAAAATATAAACTACACATAATTTTTTTAACAACCATATTTCAACGGTTTAAAAAGATTTCAAAACTTTGACAAATTCAAAAATCACACCTAACTTTACATGGTCGCCCACCAAACTAAAAAATAGGTCTTATATCATTTTGTAAACACATTTTATGATCCTCTGAATACCAAACTAATTAGAGAAATTATGAAAACACTATTTACTTTTTGCGACACAACCTTCTTATATGTTAAAAAGCTGGTTTTAATTATGGATAGTTACACAAAATGTGTGATGTGTAAAGTCAATTAGTTATAAAACTAAATGTTTTTGTATCCCTGGGAAATTTTTACTGATATTAAAAATTAAATGCGGGTTTTAACTTACAAAACTATTAGGGCACGTCTAAAAATACGGGCGTTACAATGGGAGAAACAGTTTATGTTAGCCCTTGAATCCTGTTTAAGAAATATGTTCATTGTTTCTTTTAAACAGGGCAGTCTAGGGTGCTGATATTATTATATTTTAATTAAAGTTACCATGCACGATTCTTTTTATCCAAATTTTTGGACCTAAATATGTTCTTTATTTCTTTTAAACAGGGCAGTTTAGGGTGCTAATATTATTATATTTTAATTAAAGTTACCACGCACGATTCTTTTTATCCAAATTTTTGGACCTAAATATGTTCATTATTTCTTTTAAACAGGGAGTTTAGGGTGCTAATATTATTATATTTCAATTAAAGTTACCATGCACGATTCTTTTTATCCAAATTTTTGGACCTAAATATGTTCATTATTTCTTTTAAACAGGGAGTTTAGGGTGCTAATATTATTATATTTTAATTAAAGTTACCATGCACGATTCTTTTTATCCAAATTTTTGGACCTAAATATGTTCATTATTTCTTTTAAACAGGGAGTTTAGGGTGCTAATATTATTATATTTTAATTAAAGTTACCATGCACGATTCTTTTTATCCAAATTTTTGGACCTAAATATTATGTTCATTATTTCTTTTAAACAGGGAGTTTAGGGTGCTAATATTATTATATTTTAATTAATGTTATCATGCACGATTCTTTTTATCCAAATTTTTGGACCTAAATATTATGTTCATTAATTCTTTTAAACAGGGAGTTTAGGGTGCTAATATTATTATATTTTAATTAATGTTATCATGCACGATTCTTTTTATCCAAATTTTTGGACCTAAATATGTTCATTATTTCTTTTAAACAGGGAGTTTAGGGTGCTAATATTATTATATTTTAATTAAAGTTACCATGCACGATTCTTTTTATCCAAATTTTTGGACCTAAATATGTTCATTATTTCTTTTAAACAGGGAGTTTAGGGTGCTAATATTATTATATTTTAATTAAAGTTACCATGCACGATTCTTTTTATCCAAATTTTTGGACCTAAATATGTTCATTATTTCTTTTAAACAGGGAGTTTAGGGTGCTAATATTATTATATTTTAATTAATGTTATCATGCACGATTCTTTTTATCCAAATTTTTGGACCTAGTAAACTTATCTTACGGGCTTTACAAAATTGAAACCTTACACAGTGTCTGAATGGTTATTACTTGATTTTTCGTGTTAACTGTAAACTACACATTCTAATTTTTATTTATAAAAATAGTATTTTTGTTCGTATTATTTCTGGACTTGCCCATTATTAATAAGCCATTTCCTGCCATTCTTTCAAATTAGACTTTTTACCTCTTCGTTCGCTACCAGGGCCATTCCCGAGGGGACCTACCGCTTAACGTGGGTTCCGAACAACGATCCTCAGTAATGCGACACTTCCCCTAAGGCAGGGGTTCCCAAAGTTTTTTCTATGGCGCCCCCTTTTGGGAATCAAGAAATGGTCGCGCCTCCCTCCCCCTCCAATGCTGCTTAGCGCCCCCCAGTTTGGGAACCCCTGCCCTAAGGTATAACCCTCGGTCTCTTGCGCCATTGCATGACCTACCCATTGGGGAGTGTGTACCTTCTTCCGCATCCCACGAGATCTCATCCGGCCTGGTTACCGGCGTGAATGGGGTGGGTTGGGAGATGATACATTTTACACTCTTCCCTGCATTCTTAAACCTACCAAAATTCGAACATACTTTTTTTATTATGCGTATATATATACCAGTGACTCACCGCCGAGCCCATTATTAATAAAAATTATATTACTTATAAACGTGTATACTTTTTTGAAACGCGAAGTAATCGTAATAATAGTACCAATAGTACAAATAAAAGAGTAGGTATTGTAACCATAGTATTATAGTATCCACTATCCCTCGTATATCTCTGAATTTCCTTACCAGAAATGCCCTAAATTTGATCTATAAAGGGACAATAACCTGAAAATCTACATTTAGGTGTGTATGTAACAAGATTTTAGATATCACATGTCCCTAGTAATATAATCCTAAGTTGATGAACTTCACATATCACTTACTTAATAAGTATTATTTTATTTATAATATATTATTAATTTTTACTTACAAAATATATATCTGAATCAGGAACGTCGTTATAGATAGGCCTTAGAAGTTGTGTTACTGTTAAAAAATCGATGGAAGAGAAAAGAGAACCGTTTATAAAGAGCACATGTAAAGGTTGGCAAAATTTTATTGAAATGAAAGAAATGCCTATGTTGGTTTTAAAATTATATGTGTGTACAATACAAACAAAACAGCCCGGCGTAGGTATATGAAATATGTATGTATACTTAAGAATGCTCCAGAGTAAGCTATAGTATATTTTAGAAAGGTGTAGAGTTATAAAATGGGAAATTCCGTCCAGTTCGGCTCAATTTCGGTGTCAGCCATAGGCGTAGGTAAATTTAGTGCATTAAATTATTTATGATAATTAACCAAAGAAAAAAAAAAGATTCTTTGATAAAAAAGGAACTATTAGCTATAGCAAATTTACACAAACATCGTTTTATGAAATATGCCGTGGCTATAAGATATAGTGTAACTGTGCTGCGCACACCGCCATATCATTGCGAACTAAATCCTATAGAACTTATATGGGCGCGAAAGGATTTATAGCAAGACACAACACGACATTCAAAATGAAAGACGTTAAGCTACTGTTTGATCAAGCCATTAAGGAAGTGACAGCGGAGAACTGGCGAAAAGCAGTCCATCATGTCATTAAGGAAGAGGAGAAAGTGTGGGATCTTGACCACCTGATCGATCGGACCGTCGACCCGTTCATTATAACGTCAAGAGGAGATGACAGTTCCTTAGATGACGAAGAATATTATGATTTTTTATAATTTAATTTCTGTATAATGTATTTTGTATTTTTTTTTATAGTGTTTAATAAAAATAAGTGTATGCCTAATACTATGTATAATGCACGCCTTTGTTACACCATTTTCAGTGTTTTTGATTGGATAAAAATAGGCAAAACCTTAGGTACTTACTCAAACCAGGGTGGTAATACCTGCGCTTGATGAAAATAAAGAATTTAATCAATGCCAAATTATGAAAGTGGCTTAAATAATCGTTGGGTCACTCTGTACTTCCTTTGCATACCTAATGGGCTTTTTTTACTCTACACATTTCTGAAGTAGACTATATAGTTATATTAAGACAAAGAACAAAGTGGCATAAAAATATCCATCGACCTAAGTTCCTCGATACATTGTTGATTGTAATAATAGTAAAGATCATCACTCGTGAGCTTTTGCAAAAATCTCACAACAGAGTCTGGTCTCAGTAATTTTCTATATTCTCTAAATTTTATTCTTCATGAAGATTAAAGTTTTAACTAACTGTAGATCTAAATCTTATTACAGTTATTGTAAAATTCACTAAAAATTAAGTTAAAAAATAATTTAGCCTCTATTAAAAAAAAATTAACCGATTTTTTTTTTTATAGAATCGCAGAAATTTTTTACAGTCAATCATACTTACGCAAGCCTTTTAATACCTTGTGTAGATTATTTAACAATAGATCTAATTAGCTGTGATAATCTATATAAAAACGAACAACTGTTATAATAATTAATATACCGGGTGACACACTAATTTTTTTCCGAAATTTTAGCAGTAAAGTTTTAAAAATGTGAGACAATAATAAGTGTGTAAGTTGCCATTTATCGACCAATTCAAATCTTCGAAACCACTTCCGGTTTAACCGGAAGTCAACTCTTAAATTTTAAATGGTAATCCCTTATTTTTATTCGACGTTTAAATTCTATAAAAAAATATTTTTTTAATTACAAATCACACATTATTATTTGCTTTAAAAATGGCCTCTGTTTTATAAGATGTCTATAACTTTGGAAAACAGGGTAAGTGGTAAAGAGTAGGCCATTGAAATGTTAAAATGGTTTATTTTAACCTATTTTATAAAAAGGACTTGACGTGCGAGAAAAATAAATATGTTAAGGCTATTATTTTATTTCTTCTTTCCTCATTTAATTTTCTTTCTAACGGTGTATAACAAGTTGTTTGTTGTATTATATTTATCATATTTCTTGTTAGTTTCTACTATTACCTAATAAATAATTATTAACTTGTGATACACCGTTAGAAAAAAAATTAAATGAAAAATTTTATTATAATAAAAAAAGATGGGCTGACCTTTAAAAAAATCGAGAAATTCCGCGTCGTTTTTTTTTAAAAACAGGTTGTAAATAAAATAGCCCTAACGGATAAAATAAGAAAGGAAGTCAATTTTATATTATAAAGCAGGTTAAAATGAACCATTTTGACGTTTCCATGGCCTACTCTTCACCATCTACCGTTTTATCAAAGTTATGGACATTTTAAAAAACAAAAAAAAATTGATCTTGGCGGCAATTTTTAAAACAAATGATAAAGTATGCTATGTCGTTGAAAAGAGAATTTTCTACATAATTTAATTAACGAAAAAATTGAGGTGTTTCCATTTAAAATTTAGGAGTTGACTTCACTTCCGATTAAACCGGAAGTGGGTTTGAATTGACCAAAAAATGACAATTTACAAACTTATTAGCTCCTCAATACTTTAAAAATAACGGAAAAAATTTGGGTGTGTGTGTTGTGTCACCCGGTATAGTATAATATTGTTTAGTAGTAGACATTTCTATGATTCTAAGGTATTTTGTTTTGAAACTACCAAGTTAAATAAAATAGGAATGACGAATGTTATATTGTAAACACATACACTTAATCTTAATTATAAAATACAAATCATATTTTATATTAAAATGTGTTTCAGTCTAGTTTCTAATGACATGTTTGTGGGAAATATAGTAAACTAGGAGACCAATATGAACCAGATCTACTAAATTAATAATAGTTGAAACTTTTTTCGACTCACCTGTAGCTCTGGGAGTAATCTAACTTGATTCTCTAACTGTTTAGTCCTTTCCAAGCTAAGTGCTAGGGCCTCCCTTATATTCTGCAAGGCCATAGGGCACAGGCCGCAAGATTCAACGCTAACAGCGTCAAAATCCGTCTTCAAAGAGCCATCCTGGTTATTTGGCAACACTGTCAGAGATCCAGAAGCTGACGATATGGATGAAATCGACGGAACCCTTCGTAAATTGTCTAAACATATTAAAAAATCTTGATAACACTGAGAACGGTGAAATTCAAATGCATTATCATCTAACTGTAAATAGTTTCGCTTTGTATCGATATAGATAATGTTATCAACAAATAATACAATCTTTCGCAAGGCTGCGTAGAAAAACCACGCGAAAAAGAAAAACACTCGCGCGAGTTTTATTTTATTCGGTTCCATTCCACCTGTTGATTTTTTTTTAGTCGATTTCCTGCAAAACCCGTAAAAACAGACACAAAACTATTGCAAACTGAAAGTAGCAAAGTTAACAAACACCTGGAGGGCTTGCGCACTCTTAAACAGTTAAGGTCGGGTGAGCAACATAAGTTTGAAAGTTCATGGCTCGATGATTGTTCTTCGTATGGCGGTATTCATGGGGGACTCTCACAGACTGTTTTTTAAATTTAGTTAATATACCGTTTAAAAGAAGTAATTGTTTGGTAATTGTGGGCTGGGGTTTCAATTAAGTCCATAAGTCACATAATATATATGACTTTGAACGGAGGCAGCGCCAGCGGTTACTAAAACTGCCGATAAAAAGCTTTGAACTTTGGAAGGTTTGTAAACAACAGGGGAAGGGAACAGTTGGTACTAGTAAAAACATAATACTTTTAACACTTCTTCTGGGGGAAACACATTGGCGTACCCAACGTCACTAATTTTATTAAAAAATAATTTTTTATAGATGTGGGTAATGGTATCTTTTTTGCAAAAATATACATACTGTACGCCCTAAAATTGATCTCTGAATAAATAAGAGATAGAATAATAAAAAAATTGTTAGGTACAATT
Organism: Polydrusus cervinus; assembly: GCA_935413205.1. Taxonomy (NCBI): domain Eukaryota; kingdom Metazoa; phylum Arthropoda; class Insecta; order Coleoptera; family Curculionidae; genus Polydrusus; species Polydrusus cervinus. Next base: position 5,013,749 of record OW284520.1, read on the forward strand.
TTTAAACACTAAAATTATTATAATTTTTTTATCGAAAATTCGATTGCTTAGGGGGGATATACAGGGTGGCGCATCTAAAGTGAAACAAAGACATTAAATTTACTGGCAGCTTAGTTCTTTTTTGGAAAAACGCCAAGACCTGTCGATTTTGTTTTCGAGGGGACACAAAATTGTCAAAAAATCACGTTAACACGTGCAGCCCCTTGGGCGGGGGTGGCACCACCCCTAAAATCTTAAATGGAAAGGGGGGTCGAGTGATACCTTATTTTAAAGGTCTTTCCTTTCCCTTAATAATGATGTTAAGTTCATGTACTTCAGTTCAGTAGTAAAGGAAATTGAAATACCTTTAAAATAAGGTACCACTCGACCTCCCTTTCCATTTAAGATTTTGGGGGTGGTGCCACCCTCGCCCAGGGGGCTGCACGTGTTAATGTGATTTTTTGCCAATTTTGTGTCCCCTTGAAAACAAAATCAACGGGTCTGAGCGTTTTTCCAAAAAGGAATTGAGCTGCATTAAATGTCTCTGTTTCGTTTTCGATGCGTCACCCTGTATTTAAATTTTAAAATATTTTTCTGTAAAAAATTGTAATTTTTTCTATTAATTTTAAAAAATTCTTAAAAGGAAACCTTGATAAAGTTATTGTTTTGGCTATAAGCCCCATAGTGGCGGCGCCAGGAGGGGCTAGGGTGGGTGCCACCCTAAAAACATGTGTGCCCACCCAAAATTGAGGGATTCGGTTTTGTAATGGCATTTAAGTGGGGAAAGGGGAATTTGACTAAGAGACCTTTTTTTTTAGACGTCAGTTTGGACAAGGGGGGAGTTTTGTTTACCCCGCTTATGGCGTTATAGAGTGTGGGGAGCCGGCGACCAATTTTTAGAAATTATTTTTGATTTGGGTAGTCACCCTAAAATCATCAGTTGTGCCCACCCATCCAAAAAATTCTGGCGCCGCCACTGAAGCCCCACAAACGCATAATTGGTTTGGGAGAAGAAAATCCAGGGTCGAGAGCAATAAATAAAAATAAAGTCGCCGGCGAAAGTTTTGGGCAAAATTAGTAAAAACCACAGAAATTTAGTAAATGTATGAAAATGAAAGGAACCGGTTTTTTGAATGATAATTTTTTGACGAGCCCCCCTCCTCTTCGAACGCCCATGTTTGATTTAATAAAAATTAAATTAGTATTATAGTAATAAATAACAAATAATGTATTAAAAACTTATGAGCCTTCTGCTGTGTCATAGTAATACCATTAAACAACATCTACAAACAATAAAAATTCAGAACGAAACTCTTTCAATGATTTGTATGTATTATAATTCAATAATAATATTAATCTTATAAAAAGTAAGACATTATCATTTACCTTAAAAGGAAGGTTGACTTTTACACACACCGTTTTTATAGTAAAAAATATCAAGAATTTGTAGATGAATAGAGATATTTTGCCAGAACGCCAATCGAGTCTTTAAAAGCCACCATCAATATTTCAAAATTCTTCTCTAAGGTCAGAACCCCCATGCGAAATTTTATTTATATGCAGTATGTACCGGGTGATTCATTAAGGGTGTGTTCGGGTGTGTTCGGCCAAATCTCGGAAACTACTGGGCACAGAAATTCAGGAAAAAAAAATTATAACTAAAGTGGCCATGCGAAAATCCTGGAAATTTAAGTTCCGCATTTTGCCGCAAGAGGGCGTAAATGTGGTATATGTCACTAGACCTACAAATCTAGAAGAGTTAAAGGCAAGGATTCGGAAAGAGTAAGGGAAGAGTTCTACCATTGGCTTGGTCTGTGCATGGGGCACATTTCCAACAATTGCTATGCCGACACATCGTTTGATAGATGTAAAAAAAATATATGGACAAATTCCTCTTTCGATAAATTTTCCAAAGAGGTGCCACAAATGGTATCCTCTAATTTGTAAAAAGTTCATTAAGGGCTGTGCCCCCTCCTTGTGGTCCCATTTTTCGGGGCCAATAAAAATCTTTGTGGACGTATTTTTGGATTTTGGAAAAATCTTATTCCCAGAGATCGCTATAAGCAGGCTTCCATTTAAAATTCCCATCCTGTATATGTATTTATTATTATTTTATTATTAATTTTACGAAAAAAAGTTATTCTTTATAAAAAATGCTACATGGACCAAAACCTAAATTGCAACTATCAGATGTTAAATTTTTTCAGTCGTATACGAGGTTTGTCAAAAAATATGATTGTGGTACAAAGAGTAAAGTACCCTTATTTGTGACAAATATCGAAAACTGTAATTATAAAAAGTTATTCGGTATAAAGAACTATGTATATTTTAATATGCAATTAAACTGAAAAATAAATTTTTTATTTTTACAAATTTTTCTCAAATTACCGATAAATTTGTAAAAAAAAAAGAAATTTGCGTTTGAAATATTGTATAAGTAGCGGGATTTCGGTGGCTGAAAAAAACTGGCTAATTAAATATTATAATAGTTTTAGTAAAATTTTAAGCGAAAAAAGCGAAACTAAGTTTTTTGTGAACCAAGGTCTCAACAAACGTATGGACATTGTTGTTTTGTTGCTTTCTACATTTTTAAATATATGCAAACATTGCAAACAGACGTAAAACAGTCAATTTATTGTTAATAAAAACAAAGAAAATAGCATCTGCTGTGTTCCTATTGTATAAACAACACTTAATTAAAGACACAATATCTTTTTAAGTTTGCACTTTGTAACTCCTGAAGTAAAAAGAAAAAAACTTTGCAAACAAGCTATTTTACGCGTAACTGCAAGACGATTTTTTTTTATGTCGTTGAAACATCAAATATCAAAAGTCAAGGAGTTTAAATCCCCATTTCGTTGAAAGATATTGTAAATAAAAATTTACGAACGGTTAAACCAGTAAAAATGTTGATCAAATTCGTACTGATCAGTGGCGTAGCCAAAAAATATGCTCGGGGGGCTCAGTGTGCGTAAGTAGGACATTTTTTTTTCTGGAGAAAGGGACGGTCGGGACTTCATGTATTTTGATGATATTGTACCTAGTAAAGAAGGTGGAAAAGCGCCGCAGGCGAAACATTCTCGGGGCCAAGCCCGACATAAGACGTATGTATGACTCTAACTAGCGTTTTTCGGGCTCGGGTTTTCATGATTAAAAATAAAGTAAATATCGCTCAACACGCCAAAATTGATGATTTTTTTAGAAATCATTTATTTTAGGAGCGTAGATCTAAGAGCAGTTTTTGGTGCAAATGCTTAGATTTTGAAATACTCCTTCCTAAGTGCCGTTTTGTATATTCATAATAAAGCATTCTCGTTTCTTCCTGCACTTTTTTTTTATTATAAATTATCACACTTTTTCCATAAAAAATGTTTCAATTAAAATGTTTACTTTAATTTTTCTCTTTAAAAATAAGTACCTATTGGTTTTTGTTGTAAAAATTTTTTATTGCATTTATATTTTTGTTGATTTAAAAAAGCTCTAAAAAAGGGAAAACGGAACAGACAAGTATACAGGGTCCTGCACCTCACCTCCCGTCTTCTATATCTCACTTATTAATGAAGTTAGGATTTCGATACTTTACCTGTATCATAGGGCGCATTTCAGGAAAATATTATTGTTTATACAGGGTGTTCCAAAAAAGTGTGACGTCAGAAGGATATATTTTTTTATATTACATGCTATATATATTCTTACTTACTTGGATGCCTCTTATAGTTGCCTACATACCCCCAAAATTTTAATAAAATCGGTTCAGTATTATAGGCGAAAAAAAATAAAAACTAAAAAAAATCAGTTTTGCACCACTGGTTTTAAAAATAATAAAAAATAAATATAATAAAATTTTACAAAGGTACCTAATAAATAGGGCCGAACAGTCTCGTTAACCAAGTTTGATTAATACGAATTGTACAGGGTGTCCAAAGTTTAGTGTCAAACTTTGCAAACTTTAAATCAATTTATTTTTCTTATTTCAAATTGTAACCCCTGTATATTATTATGTCATTCGATGCAGAATTAAAAATTAAACATTTGTTCTAATTACAACTCTATCTCAATTTCTAACGCATCAAAACTTATTTGCAGAAAACTCCTTTTATCAACTACCTATTCCACCAGTCATTATCATAAATAAATATCGAAGGTGGCTTTAAAAAACAATTTATTGGTATTAACGTTTACTAAAGTAACAAAAAAAATAATTCTTTTCGCATGCTCCTAATATGAAAATCATATCTACGAGCTCTTCTTGGTTATATTCCATCACAAAAAATAATATAGCTTAAATAATTAATAATAACTAACAATATTTGAAACTAATGTCAAAATGGGCTTTTGCCGTTTTAATAAACTTTTATACTAATAAATCGTTTTGCAAAGCCAACTTTAATATTTATTTATAATAATGACTGGTGGAATAGTTGATAAAATAAGTATTCTGCAAATAAGTCTTGATGCGTCAGAAATTGCAATGGGTTGTAATTAGAACAAATATTTGATTTTTAATTCTGCATCGAATGACTTAATAATATACAGGGGTTCCAATTTTAAATAAGAAAAATAAATTGATTTAAAGTTTGCAAAGTTTGACACTAAACTTTGGACACCCTGTACAATTCGTATTAATAAAACTTGGTTAACGAGACTGTTTGACCTTATTTATTAAGTACCTATGTATAATTTTATTAACGAGGCATTATTTTTATTTTTTATTAATTTTTAAAACCAGTGGTGCAAAACTAATATTTATTAGTTTTTATTTTTTTTCACCTATAATACTTGATCGATTTCATTAAAATTTTAGCGGTATGAAGGCAACTATAAGAGGCATCCAAATAAGTAAAAATATTTATGGCATGTAATCTAAAAAAATAGATCCTAATGACGTCACACTTTTTTGGAACACCCTGTATAAATAAAAATATTTTCCTGAAATGCGCCCTAGGATACAGGTAAAGTATGCAAAATATCAAAATCCTAACTTCATTAATAAGTGAGCTATAGAGGACGGGAGGTGAGGCGCAGGACATAATAGAAAAATACTACCTATACAATATTATTCTTTTTACTCGTTTTCCTATAAAATTGCATCAAAAGTCAGACTCGGGGGGGGGGGGGGGGCAGTTCGACAGCTCCCCCATCCCTAAATACGCCACTGGTACTGATCAAAATTGGTAAGGAGTTTAGTCCAGTATTTTTCAAAATTATTAAAATCAAATAAAGGGACCCAAGATAAAATGCAGATGCACTAGAGAAATAGTATTTCAACCGCTCTACTTCGTTTCTGATTCATTCTCATTTTGTTAACCAAAAGAAAAATTAAATTGTGGATATTTTTTTTTACTTTTTATCGTATTTTACTTATGTTCTTTTACCATCAAAATTATTTTAATGCCTGTATAAAACAGAACAAACACTTTAAGCCTCAGGTGAGGAAAAAACCACACTCTTGCAAATTTAAATGAATGTATTATACAAACCTGAGACGGCGGTAACATCTGGAAGGTTATTGGACAATTTGTTTTTAGATCTTTGTAAGGCTCTTTCAAAGTCTGAAACTGCATCGTCAAAACCATCATTAAAATGAAAATGCTCCACTGGCGACGCTTGCGGTTGTTTTTGAATTATTTTTGGCGATTCTTGCGAATAGTTTGTCTAAAAATAACGAGTTTCCGTTTTAGTCTTATTATGCTTACCTGATGAAAATTACAAAATTCCATTTTACAAATAAATTTTGTTACCGTTTTGAATCATCTTTTTTGCTGTAGGTACGTATACCCTTCTTCTCTCTTATAATAAAAACAGTTTTGTAATAATGAGTCTAATTACCTTATTATACGCTTCATCTAGAACGGCCAAAACGGGTGGTGTCAACCCCAAGAGCATTTCCATACTCTGTCGCTGTTTGCGTCTATCCTTCCTTCTTTTAATGGAACCCGTGCGGTTTTTATCTTCTTTGCTGATGGATTCGCAGTATCGCACGAAGTCCAAGTCAATGTGGTACCCATAAGGGCAACAGTTGCATTCATCGTACCAGGTATTATAGCCTGAAACAAAAGAAATGCATTTATAACTTCGCAACTATGACGTGTAGTATATCGTCTTGATTTATTTGCATTTTATGTAAAACCGATATTATAATATCGTATTGGCATAATATTGTACTTGTTTATAAAATAATTAATAAACAATGTAAACATTTTAATTTTATTGATTAATTGCATATTATGAATAATACTTGAAAGATAAAAGTTATGTTTTAAATCTTACAAAAAAGGCGTTTTTTTAGAAACCACTTTTGACGGGAGGAGAAGTTTTTAAAACGGCGCGGCGGCGACGTATTTTTTTAGAAGTCATGCCCTTTTGATAGCAGAAAAAGTTTTTGAAATGGCGGCGAAAATTTTTTAGAAGTCACTTAGACGGAGAACTTTTACGCTGAAATTTAAATAGAAAAAAAGCCGTTTCTAAAGTTTGTTTAAAAAAGTTTTCAAAATTGTCTGCGGAAAAGAATAACTTCCCAACAGCATTTTTACGTCGTACCGACGTTATATTTTTCAACCTGACGTTGGAAAATTACGTCGATCTGACGTCGAGAAGACTCGAATTTGCACCAATGTGGTGAACAAAATAAGGGTTGTAAGAACGTCAGTATATGACTTCTGCACATTATAAGTAACTTATTCTGCACCTAAAATGTCGGGAAGTTTTAAAAATATCTTTATTTGACTTCTGCCCGGGTAAACATACTAGATTACTAACAAATATGACTAACTGATATTTTGCGGGTTCTTTCATAAAATATAAGTAATGGCTGCTATAAACTTATGTTAGAATGTTTCGGTCGCTTAAAATTGAAACGCAAGGCACTTTATTATTAAAATTTGGCAATATAGAGCCTTAAAAACTAAGCGCCCCTCAATTGATCAAAAAAAGAAATAATAATAGAAATATAACAAATATATTGGATAAAGGAGAAAACTTACATAAACTAAATTAGCATCTAAACACTCAGAATACGTATAGTAGATTATTATAAATCAAATAGGGGCAGTTTCTAGTATTTGATTTTATGTTTTCCGTAATTATGTTGTAAAAAACGAAACCTTAAAATTGGCTCCCGTCAAAATATGGCGGAGTCACGTAGTTACCTAAAAGGGTTTAAAGCACGCTTTAGGGAAGAATTAGTCGAACACAAATGACGTATAGACAGATTTAGTATGTAATAGGTATACTTAAAACGTGCCTAGGTAATGAAAGTGCAAAACTTTGAACTCATTATTACTTCAAGTATTTTTACGGTCGGCCGACGTTAAATGTAGTCCCTCAAAAACCTTTAGAAATGAGTCATGGTGCGACGTTTGTGTGACTACTTTTAGCATCACAGATAGGTACTACCACAGCCCCCTTCACAGAAGGGGACTGTGGTACTACCTTGGCTATTAAGGTAAGATTATTACGTTTAAACGACGTAAGAGCAATGACTATTTGCGACCTCATTCCGAAAGAAACTCAGTGACCTCTACACGACGTAGTTTAGCCGATAAATACTAACTTGACATCTTAAGTAACTGTATTACCCAAAGTTGCACCAACCCTGACGTCAGATTTAGTTCATATTTTGTCATAAGTCCTGAAAATGCTAGTTGGGTTGTAGAATAAAATTTATTTTTTGTCCTTGGTAACAGTGGTCTAACAAAAGTTTTTACTACTACAGCGAAAAATAGTCTCACGTTTCATATCACAACTTCTCAAGTTTCTTTATAAATGACTCATGGTAACGTGGTGTCATTATCATAACATTAGTTATTGTGAATTTCGATTTCACATATGCACTTAATAAATTGTTAATTTATATAAAAAAATAATCGTTGCAGTTATGAACAAAAATATATTTTTCTGATATTGTATCTAATGTATTTGCAAACCTTTATATTTTATGTAAAAAATCTTACTTTACAATTATAATTTTTAGTCGAAAAACACGGGGTTTCACTAATAATTTCGCGTAAAGCCCACAAGACCATATACAGGGTCATTTCTAAGTCGATACTTCTCTTTTAGCTGTGTATAGATAGAAGGCATTAAAATAAACAACATTTTCAAATACCTTTTTTAAAAAACTCAAAAATAAGGTACTTACATTCATTTATTACATATAGATCAAATACGGTTCTGCCTTACTTGCCCGTTGAATAACATTAAGAAAACTTTTGAGTGTAGGATGAGCCCGCAAGGGAAAGCTTTCTGCGCATAATCTCGAAGCAGCAACCGCACTTTGACGACACTCACCGGCAATTAGCACCATATCTACTAGTTCATTGTTTTCAAATTTTACCATTTTCACGGGTCACCAATTTAAAATTAACTTGCTTCAGAAAAACACACCGCAGCGGAAAGCCAAATAACTCACCGCCGACCCGTAAATTGCATGACCAATAAGAGATGAGACAAACAACATAAAGTATAGCAGGCTAAGTTTTGATGACCACGCCCGCACAGATTTTTTGCTTCTGTATCTCGCCTATTTTTAAGTTTTTTGAGAAAAGGTATTTAAAAATGTTGTTTATTTTAATGCCATCTATAGACAGCTAAAAAAATATCAACTTAGGAATCACCCTGTAGAATTAGGTAAATAATTTAATTTTCAAGAGCATTTAAGTACAGCAAATTTTTACCTCAGTTGGCTATCCTATCACATTCCTTTAAGCTTTCAAACCCGCCCAAACGAATTTTAAACATTAAAATATTCAGTATTTCACCAGCACTTATTAAAAAATTAACCTAATTGTGTTTCCTACAAAAACTGCGTAGGTTCTCAATAAAATCTAATCTAATAAAATATCTGATTAACCTACCTAAACAAACGCTTTGATAATCACAATACATTTGTACGCTCACTTGTAAACAAGCTCAGCTTCCACACTTTCTAACTGTCGCCCACCTACGTCTAACTATATTCTATTCTGAAGATAATAGGCGTATCTCTAGTTTTTTTTTATCACAATTATTGTATTTGTTGCCCACCTGAGGAGGAATTTTTATCAAGCGTCAGAATTGCTTTAAAATACCGGGTAAAGTCGAAAATAAATTATCAAAATATGTTATTAAATAATAAATGATATAATGACATTAGCTTTGCATGTGCGAGATAACATATTTGAAATGTACCTTATATTTCATAAATAAAATTCAAAAGATAAGGATTTGGTATCGCCTAGACATCGCACCTAAATGGGAGAAAGCGAGGTGCTCTGCTTCAAGGTAAATGACAAGAAGCAAGGTGACCAGTGTTGCCACAAATTTTTTTTTTAATCGTTACAAATTAACTTAAGAACCGTAACAGATCAGGGGAGTGTCGCATGACTGAGAATCGTGGTTCGAAACCCACGTTAAGCTGTAGCTCCCCTCGGGAATGGCCCTGGCAGCGAACGAAGAGGAAAAAAGCATAATTCGAAAGAATGGCAAGAATTGACAATATTATTTCCAAAAGTCCCTATTAGAACCACATATATACATACACTATATTGCTAATACCATAATTCGATGATGACACAACTGTAGGCAGATGATCAGGGGCCGTTGAGTTTGTGCAGCTCGGATATTTGCTTCTTGATGTAAACATTTGACAGGACCGACTTTCAAAATATTTTTACAAGCTCTTATTTAAATTCACCCGTTTAGTTCGGGTGTGTACAGTTTATGGTCAAATAAAACTAAGTAACCAATATTTTATATACCTGAAATACCTTATTCCTGGTATTGAACCGCGATTCGTGCAAAAAAGGATCATGCACTTTTTTCTACCCATCTTGAGACATAAGTCGCTAACAATAACAAAATGTCTGGTAAAGTTTTATACCTAAATTCGCACCCAAAACTTAAAAATAATATCCACAATCACACACGGAACATCCGAACGAATACAACGTAAAAAAAGATGGAAACGACTAACAACAACTTACAAACTAACAAAAAAAATTTCTAAAGTAAAGTTTTATAAATATTAACACCCAAAACTTGGAAATTATAACAACACACGAATGAACGAAACAAAAGATGGCGACTAAAAATAATAAAATAAGAATATAACGGCGAGCCGGTTCTGTTCAAGAGACCTTGGGTTCTATTTAAAATCGTGTGGGTTGCCTAATTTTTTCCCTACTGCGCAAGCGCCACGGCCCCCAACTCAGGTTATTTTGAATCGCACGATGGGTGTATTCTTGTTTCGTGCGGCTGCTTGTATTGGCGAATATAGTGTATAGTATGTATATATGTGATTAGAACGGCATGAACCATTGTTTTAGAAATGACTTGTAAGATGGAATCGAAGTTTTAGAACCCTAAGATCTGCGTCCTTTTAAACTAAAAAAGCACTTATTAAAATTGAAAAAAACTACAGTGCATACGAGGGAGATTCAATTTTTTTTTAAGTTTACCAAGAGTAAAGTATCCTTCTTTTTCGTTTTAGATACAATTTTTATTTGTAAAAGTTATATAGAATTAAAAGCTATGTCCGAATAGGAAGTCACGGTCTTCTATTCAAAAAACGAAAAAAAAATATTTCTTGGTGTTACCCAAATAAAGATTCTGAACATATTGTCTAAAATAATTAATTTTTGGGTGAAACCAAATTGCTCTAAAAATAAACGAATTTTACCAAATTTTTAGATTTTATCCCGAAAACTTAAATCATACGTTATAACTATGACATCATAATCGGAAATTAGATTAAATTTGCAAGAAAAAAATGTGTAGATCGCAATTCAATATCTTCTTTCGTTTCAGAGTTATTGCCATTGGTCACTCATTATTCCTATGGCCCAAAACTACTTATTAATCATCGAATACTTCTAATTTAGACATAACAATAATAATTATTATTATATTTATTCGAATATTAATGTTAAAATTATTCTAGATAGCTATAAAACAAAATTTGCACCTTTCCATGAAGATAAATAAATTGAAATAGTTGCCAACTGATTTGATTTTGAGGGGTTGATTTTGTTTCACAGTTATCTAGATCTATTTTTTAAAACACCATATTAGAATTATACCCAAAGTAGTTTTTGGGCCATAAAATAATGAGTAACAAACTTGCACAAATATTTTTTGTCGTGGATTGCTTGACAACGAAACTATAAAAACAATCACTTCTTTAATTAAAGTTGTAAAAGTAATTCTTTTGGCACTAACTCTGAAACGAACGAAGATATTAAACTGGGCAAATTTAATATACTTTCCTTTCCGATTATGATGTCACAGTTATACCGTATGATTTAAGTTTTCGGGATAAAATCAAAAAAATTGTTATTATTATAAATAACCCCGAAGCCAACAAAGATATCGGACTGCGGTTTTTACGTTTTTTTCTTGAAAATTTAATCTACTTTTCGATTATGATGTTCTTATTATACCGTATGATTTAAGTTTTCGGTATAAAATAAAAAAAATCTATTAATATTACAAATTGTGCCTTTTAACAATTTTTTTAGGAACTATCAAAAGTACTTCCCTTTCTCTTCCAAACAAGCTTAAGTTTACTAAAATCGGATAAGTCGTTTAGAAGTTATAGCAAATTAATTGATTACGCGTTCAATAGCTTCCAACCAGAATGATGCAGAATTGTCTAAGCTTTCTAATAGTGTTATCAAAGGTATACCATAATGTAGGAAATTTCGGAGAAATTTAAAATTTCAATATTTAATTTTCAATTGTGGCCGGTGGCCATCCATAATGGGACACCCGGTACAGGCAAACAGAAATAAGTATTTTTGTCATTTATTGAATGGAAGGCCATGACTTTGTATTTGGATATAACTTCAACTTCTAAATAACTTTTACAAATGAAAATTATATCTAAAACGAAAAATAAGTACTTTACTCTTGAGCAACTTTAAAAAATTGAATCTTCTTCGTATGCACTAGTTTTTTCAATTGCAATGAGCGCTTTATTAGTTTAAAGGGACGTAGAAGCTTTTATCAAGAATAAAATTTTTCATGAAATCAATAATAAAAAAGTTTTCCATATGGACCCAGAATTCTGCCAGTCACTGTATGAATTTTAAAAATGGAGGACTCCGAAATTTCTTAAAACTTATTCTACCCTGTATGTATGCAAGTAGTACTAAGAAATATTGGAAATACATACAGATTTATGTCGATTCACTATTGTTCTTGGTAAACCTTTTGAGGTCAAGTACGACAATGCAGTTTATAAAGACAAAATTATTCAGACCATAATACTGGAGTTTAAGAAAAGGAAAAGGGAATTAAAGTTTATTTTATCAGACAATTATTTAAAAAAACTCTGCTCAAAATATTTCTTAAGAATTAATAATATTAATTTAATCCGAATGTAGCTATGAATAATAGTCCCACGGTTAACTCCGATGGACAATTATTATAAACACTCGTGCATTTTGGCGCGCCCCAGTGACCGTGTCCGTTAGCTCAAAGCAAGTTAACATCCAACGCCTAACATGGCTTTGATATTCACCGTTGCTATGGTTACGTGACGTCAGTCACGCATACGCATTATGATAAAGGGCAATTTAAAAATAGATCAGTCGGATGCACCATTGTTTTAGCATTGGTTCGCCTAACCTTAAGGTATTTATTTTGAGGCTTCGCCAAACTTACGGTTATAGATATCATTTTTACATGATTTACTGTGTGATAAAAAAGTTTTGTTTTTATTTTTCAGTTAATTCAGTAGTGTACGTACCTACTTAGTTGTGTGTTTTAAAAATGAACCCAATTAATGACATAGTTTGTAATTTGTTGGAAACTTCATTCAGTCGTTGGACAGATGAGTATAAGAGAGACGTCTTGTTACACGGGTTTTTAGCCAATGTTTGTTTAAGTACCCGTAGTATACCTAGCTCTTCACCATTTTTTAAAACCGCGAGCCGCCACTGGGGCAAGCATATGCAGGCCTGATGATTTTAGGGTGGGCACTACCTAAATGCCGTGCGAGCCACACGTAAAACTTGACGCTGGATCTAATCCCTTGAATTTGGTGGGCACCTATCTTTTTAGGGTGGGCCAGTGCCCCCCCCCCTCTAGCGCTTCCACTCTAAAGTTTGCTTCCTTATTAGTACTTATTCATACAAACTTTTCCTGTTTATAATAATAGGACATATACCTATATGCATATAAATAATATTAATGTATTATTAAAACATCCATGTATGTCATCATAAATAAACAAAGTAGGAAGTCAGTAATGCCCTAGTGACCTTTATTATTGAGTAAATATACAAACCTAAATGTCAACTTTAATTTTAAATAGAAAACATTGTATTTCTTATCATCACATAGTACGATAAATATTATTATAAGTTTTCAATAGTTATTGAACTATTTGTTATTAGTAGATACCACTGCTAGTTGATAAAAAATTATAATGATATAATTAATTTAAATGCACTTACTATATAATAAATAAATACTTACCATTTTCGTTGATTCTACTGGGCGAAATATTTGGTGTATATCTTGGATAGGGCATTCTGGACCTCAATTACAATTTGTTGACACTAGAATTTATAAACAAAAAATCATTATACATTTTTTTTTTAAATCCGCAAACAGTGGTGGCGTTAGCAGCTATAAAATTTAGTACTAGGCAAAATTCTACATTATATATATTCAATACACTTAATTTGTTGTGCATATTGGGCTTGGTGCCTATATAATTGAATATATTAGGTTTATATCGTCAGTATGGTTGATTAGATACCTAACATTAATTTTGCTGATTAGATGGAGATATTAAATTATACATAAGCCCCTATACCTATTAATCTACTGATAATTTATTTGATACAGTTCATATTATGTTTAAGAGTCCCACTCACAAAACTCCACATTTACAGTCTATTTCAGAAAGGTGTAGAGTAACCGCACTGCCCTCTTCCAACGTTCATTTACCTACAATGCGAGCAAATTATATAACTCGTTACCTGCTAATGTCAAGGGAGCCCCCACCCTTGAGTCTTTTAGCAGACTCTTAAAACTATTTATTAAACATAAGAGAGATCCCCTAATAGCTTAAAACCACTATGTATACTCTAGCGTTTTAATGTAATTATTTTTAGTATTTTTAGCATATAATATTATTTATTATTTGGGTGGTTGTATGAGCAACGTAGTTGAATACCGCCACCCTTTCAACTTTCATTGTGTTATTCTTTTTTACGTAATATAAAGGCATTTTTATTATTTATTTATTTATTTAATAAAATGGGAAATTCCGTCCAGTTCGGCTCAATTTTGGTGTCGGCCATAGGCGCAGGTAAATTTTGTGCATTTAATTATTTATGATAACTAACCTAAGAAAAAAGAAGAAGATAATTTGATAAAGAAGGAACTATTAGCTATAGCAAATTTACACAAACATCGTTTTATGAAATATGCCGTAAAGATATAGCTGAAAAACATAGTGTAACTGTGCTGCGCATACCGCCATATCATTGCGAACTAAATCCTATAGAACTTATATGGGCGCAAGTAAAAAGATTTGTAGCAAGACACAATAACACGACATTTAAAATGAAAGTCGTTAAGCTACTCTTTGATCAAGCCATTAAGGAAGAGAACTGGCGAAAAGCAGTCCATTATGTCATTAAAGAAAAGGAATAAATGTGGGATCTTGACCAACTGATCGATCGGACCATCGACTCGTTAATTATAACGCCAAGAGGAGATGACAGTTCCTCAGATGACGAAAAATATTATTAATTTTTATAATTTAATTTCTGTAGGTATAATGCATTTTTGCTTTTTGTAATTTTTTTATATTGTTTAATAAAAAATGTACCTACCTACCTAATACAATGTACATAATGCACGCCTTTGTCACCCTTTTTTCAATGTTTGTGAATGAATAACAATAGACAAAACCCATAAATTGATCCAAACCCGGGTGGTACTATACCTGCACTTGATGAAAATAAAGAATTTTGCAATGAAATCAATGTGAAATTATGAAAGTGGCTTAAATATTCGTTGGGTCACTCTGTAGTTTCTTTGCATACCTAATGAGCTTTTATTACTCTACACCTTTCTGAAATGGACTATACAACTTTTTTTAAATTACTTTTTCATATATCATTGCAGTAGCGGTAGGTACATTGAAATTCGTTATGAAAACTTTACTTTAATACGCAGAATTTTAGGCTTTTGTTTCTATTGAAAACGGAATAATAAAATTTGTATTTAAAGAAAACATCTGTCACGTTTTAGAAAACTAGATTTTTAGATGATAAAATTATTGCATATCAAAATCGTTTTAGTAGAAAACAGATATAGGATGAGACACCGAAAAAAACGTGTCTTCGTTTTAAGGGAATTTGTGGAAGAGAAACCGGGGAATAACATCTGTCACAAAGCTTTGTCAAAATTCAGTTGCATTTGAAAAAAAAAGCAAACACCACAACAAGATTCTAAATTTAAACCCCTTGATTTCCAAGAAACATTGACAAGATTTTTTTCTTCATTTTTTTATGTGTTTTCACAAGAATATGTCGTATTTTTCACACATTTAAGTGTATGTGTCATTCAACTGTGGTTATTTTTAAATCTCATCTAATAGAGTGGTGAGAAAATTTTTCTTGTATGAGTTTCTGGCGTGCAGAATTAGACGTTCGGTTCAAAGGACATATACAGGAAATTAAAACATAAATAGGACTTATATTAAGCCAAGAAAAACAAACATTTTTAGATTAAGGAAACGTGTCTTTTGTGAATAGGTTTTGCATTAAAAGGAAAACGATGATTAACCACGATTTATTTGGTTGTATCTTCATCATAAAATAGTCATTTGGCATACCAATAATTTCTATTAAATTCAAGCCATTTATTACGAAAAAACAAATCTTTAAACAAAGAGTTTTCTTTAAAGGAAGTAAAATAGTATTTAATTTAAAATAATGAATATTTTGGTTGTTAGTGGGGGAGGTATTAAAAAATCTTATCAGTAATTAATTTTCTTACAGTTTTTAATAAGAGTTATATGTATAAACTTCAAAAATAAATTTTGTATATAGTTTTAATGGAATAGCTATTATATGAGTAAGGTGCCCAGAAAACCTTCACCTTATAAAAGTTTGGCACTGATAACGTTATCTCTGGTAAAGAACAACAAATTGGATCCATAAAGCTTGTGAAAATGTCTATCTGAATATCAATAAGATAAATTTAGAAAATATGTAAACAAGCAGGACTGTACCCACTATAATTAAATTAAAATATGCTCTGGTGTCTTATCCAATTTAATTCCAATTTATCATGACATTTCAGGAACAGACATCTTTCCTACAATCTACCATTTGGATAAACATAAACCATGAAAAATATTTTCAAACTAAGACTGCTTCAGCAACAATCTCACATATTCTATTTCTCTAAATGACCAAACCTTATTCCTATCGAAATTAATAAAAATTAAGGATCATAAAAACTATTGGGTTCGGCAGCTAACTTATTATAATATTTTCAAAAAACTTGAAAATAGCCGAGATACGAGGTAAAAAATCAAAGTGCGGGCCTGGTCATCAAAACGTAGCCTGCTATGCTTTATGTTGTTTGTCTTATCTCTTACTCTTATTAGTCATGCAATTTACGGGTCGGTGGTGAGTTATTTGGCAATACGCTGCGGTGTGTTTTTCTGAAGCAAGTTAATTTTAAATTGGTGACACATGAAAATGGTAAAATTTGAAAACAAGCAAGCCCGCAAGGGAAAGCGTTCTGCGTATAATCTTGAAGCAGCAGCCGCACATTGACGACACTCACCCCAAATTAGCACCATATCAGTTCATTGTTTTCAAATTTTACCATTTTCACGTGTCACCAATTTAAAATTAACTTGCTTCAGAAAAACACACCGCAGCGGATTGCCAAATAACTTACCACCGACCCGTAAATTGCATGAATAATAAGATAAATAACAAAGTATAGCAGGCTACGTTTTGATTACCAGGCCCGCACTTAGATTTTTTACTTCTGTATCTCGCCTATTTTTAAGTTTTTTGAAAAAGGTATTTGAAAATGTTATTTATTTTAATGCCTTTTATACACAGCTAAAAAAGAAGTATCAACTTAGGAATCACCCTGTATATGTAACCAGTGTTATTTTTTTTAAATGTGATAAAACAATATAAGTGGTAGTCAAGTATGGCAAATATACGGTATTATTTTTATTTGGTAGTATTACGAAAATTTTTTTAAGTGGATCCATCCCATGTCAAATTGCATTTTTTTGAAACCAAATTACAAAAAACTAAACAAGATTTTGAATTTATGTTTTCATCAATGCAAAGGTGGTATCTATGTAGGTATAAGAAAGTGATTTTCATGCAGAAAAAAAAATCCAATGAAAATCCTAAACAATATCGTTTTGTAAAAATTATTGAGAATATTTTTAAAAAATAAAAATAACTTTCTCATATTCTAAAATAATCTGTAGAGTCAAAATTTAAAAATATTTTAAAAATACGTCAATAAACATGAACAGGATTTGGTTCAAGAGAATGAAATGTTTTTAATATATATAGATATAATTTCGCATGGAGCTGGTAACTTTGGGAGAAGAATTTAGAAATATTTATTCGGATCCACTTAATCCCAAGGACGTTTCGTCAACAGGTGGTTTTTATATTATCAAATTTGCCAGTGTTATTTTTGTTATTTATAATGCAGATTTTCGGGGATAATGTATTATAATTGAAATAGATTATATATTCAAAAACCTGACTAGGTTGCTTGAGGGGATCTGCTATAATAGCAAAAATATTGACTGTCATCGCTAAAAATAAGTTTTGCATTAAAAGAACAAACGTGCGTCCAGCAAACTGTTAAAACTGAAAACAATAAAGTATTTGGGTCAAGCAATAAATCTAGGAATACTATTTAGTCAAATCACCAGGTAGGTACAAATTTAACATGCAAGGCTTGAGGTATAACGAAATAACGCCTACCAAATTCCAAAGAAGCAGCTAGCAGATTAAGAGTTGACACCGAATTTTAAAATTCCCACTGGTCGGCAAAGGCACTAACTTTCACAGTCCAATCCCTAACATTTCAATAAGTACATCACTCAAATTTTGACACTAGAAATATTATAGTTTACATTGTTATCGTAAAAAAAATTAAAGTTGTCTACCACACATCTGCTTAGTTTGGTTAGTTTTAAAAGACAAACAAGTAAAGTGTGTGCAACGAACTCGAGAGTACATTAGCAGCGCTTGCGCTAAAATCTCTACAGGTGATTTTCTAGAGAGATGCTGATTTTAAGCTTTTATTTTGACTCTTTTTATTTGTCTCTGGTCGGTTACCAAAAATAATCCTCACAGACAGCGTGAAGGAAGATCAGCAATGCACCATACAATGTCTTAAAGATCCCTAGATATTTCCAGAAACGCAGGTAAAATAACCTTCCTTACCACTAACATTTAAATTTGTATGTACCAATTGACAGTTGATTGTGTAGACTGGTAAACACCAAAATTTTTAGCAATTTTTTTAATGGTTCATTCATAACAACTCATAGGAAAATATGACCATTGAATATAGAAAATTATACTATTAGTAAATTATACGTATATTTTCATTTAATGGCTGACAAAAATGTGATAATGTAAATGCAACCGGCAAGGAAAAACTATTCCATATAACTAATGATAATAACGCTTTTGAGATAGTACTGGAATAAAGATTTATAAAATTCTAAATAGTAGGTTGCGTTATTAATCGATTGTTTATTATTCGCGAATAAAACCACATTATATGAATAAAACGTAGTTTTCTTGCGCATTCGCCATTGTTAAGGTTTTATTCTAAAGAAGTCTATAATCTTTGGACCTTATCATCTATTAAGGTATAGGGACGCATAAACCATTTAATTTTTTAAAGTCAATATTTCTTTATTTTTTTCTTTTATCCAAAAATCGCCCGGCCAAATGTCCATATTTGAAGCATAATTACCTACAATTTAAAGTTAGACAAGTTCGAATTTATAAAGTAATAAAAGCAGAAAAAGAAAATGAGCAAATTTCACAAAATTTGGTTTTTTGTTTTTATTTTTCTTTCGTTCAAAACGGCTAGCAAAACTGCTACTCAAGGACGGGTATTTGGTCCCTTTTTGAATAAAGCGAAAATGATAAAAAATATTGAAATGGCGAATGCATTAATAGGGTTCACGAAAATTTAAAGTTCATTTAAATGAAACCAAAAATAATAATTATTGTTCAGAAGTTATCAAAAATTGACTGAACAGTTTTAAATTCGACAATAGAGGAATGTTATTGTGATTAACTAAATTCCATTGTTATAGGTAATTAAAAAAATTCGTTTCCCACAGAATACCTACATATAAAAGTATTGAAAAACAGTTTTATCATTAACCATATAAGGGAATGACTATGAGGTAATAAAATTTAATACTGCCAAAAAAGTTTTATCATTAACCATACTAGGGGATGAGGTAATAAAATTCAATACTGTCAAAAACAGTTTTATCATTAACAATACTAGGGGATGATGAGGTAATAAAATATAATACTGTCCTTTGAGTATCAATTACTCAAAGTACTGTCATTAACAGTTTTATCATTAACCATACTAGGGGATAAGGTAATAAAATTTAATACTGTCAAAAAAGTTTTATCATTAACCATACTAGGGGATGAGGTAATAAAATTCAATACTGTCAAAAACAGTTTTATCATTAACAATACTAGGGGATGATGAGGTTATAAAATATAATACTGTCCTTTGAGTATCAATTACTCAAAGTACTGTCAAAAACAGTTTTATCATTAACCATACTAGGGGATGAGGTAATAAAATTCAATACTGTCAAAAACAGTTTTATCATTAACAATACTAGGGGATGATGAGGTAATAAAATATAATACTGTCCTTTGAGTATCAATTACTCAAAGTACTGTCAAAAACAGTTTTATCATTAACCATACTAGGGGATGATGAGGTAATAAAATATAATACTGTCCTTTGAGTATCAATTACTCAAAGTACTGTCAAAAACAGTTTTATCATTAACCATACTAGGGGATGAGGTAATAAAATTCAATACTGTCAAAAACAGTTTTATCATTAACAATACTAGGGGATAATGAGGTAATAAAATATAATACTGTCCTTTGAGTATCAATTACTCAAAGTACTGTCAAAAACAGTTTTATTATTAACCATACTAGGGGATGAGGTAATAAAATTCAGTACTGTCAAAAACAGTTTTATCATTAACCATACGAGGGGATAAGGTAATAAAATTCAATACTGTCAAAAACAGTTTTATCATTAACAATACTAGGGGATGATGAGGTAATAAAATATAATACTGTCCTTTGAGTATCAATTACTCAAAGTACTGTCAAAAACAGTTTTATCATTAACCATACTAGGGGATGAGGTAATAAAATTCAATACTGTCAAAAACAGTTTTATCATTAACAATACTAGGGGATGATGAGGTAAT
Organism: Polydrusus cervinus; assembly: GCA_935413205.1. Taxonomy (NCBI): domain Eukaryota; kingdom Metazoa; phylum Arthropoda; class Insecta; order Coleoptera; family Curculionidae; genus Polydrusus; species Polydrusus cervinus. Next base: position 5,034,231 of record OW284520.1, read on the forward strand.
AAAATATAATACTGTCCTTTGAGTATCAATTACTCAAAGTACTGTCAAAAACAGTTTTATCATTAACCATACTAGGGGATGATGAGGTAATAAAATATAATACTGTCCTTTGAGTATCAATTACTTAAAGTACTGTCAAAAACAGTTTTATTATTAACCATACTAGGGGATGAGGTAATAAAATTCAGTACTGTCAAAAACAGTTTTATCATTAAACACACTAGGGGATAAGGTAATAAAATTCAATACTGTCAAAAACTGTTTTATTTTAGTAAACTGTTGTATGCATGATTACCCAAAAAAACATGTAGGTATACATCATATAATTTAATTTGATAGTCAAAAATATCTATCTTGTATCTGTTTGAAGGTTGGAGATAATGATGTTTCTTGAGTGATAGAAGAGTTTTGGACTTGCATTGTCTTTATTTGTTTTACACCACACCGTTTCAACTGGAGATACTTACCAGTTGAAACATTGTGATTGTGAAAGCAAATAAAGACAATGCAAGTCCAAAACTCTTCTATCACTCAATATCTTATTGCATAACTAGGCATATTATAAGTATAACAAAAATTTCCTTAATAAATATAATGAAAAATTGGTGCCAACATTGCAGATGTGAACATTCACAGTACCTATTGCTAGTATGTAAATTATAAATTATTCATTTACTACAACACTATTGCCTATAAATAAATATCTAAAACAGATTTATTTCTAGATAAATGTTACCAGCAATAGATTTACATCAACAAACCCCTTTAGCCACTTGCAATCAATAAATAAGTATAGTAGTCTAAGTAAAATTTAATTATCCTAAAAAATTCAATTGTAAGACTAATCACTTTTAATTTTATTTTCTCCAAGAAATTTACTTTCAATATCAGCGAGTGCCCACTGATGATCAACTATTTCCAATGCCTCCCATTCAGCTTTAAATGCAACTTTCGGGTCCTGTGGCATTGCCATAGCAGCTCCCGACATTTGATCTTGCATTTGACGTGATTGATCAGCAGCTAAAAAAAATAAATTAGACCAAAAATAATCAATAATTTACTATATTGTCTTACCATTATTTTCACCTAAAACCAAAGCATAAATGCTCCTTAAACCAAACACATTTAAAAAATACCAAGAGGCAGATGACACCCATGAAGCGTCCAAGTGAGACAGCTCTATGCCACGTTGTAACATAGATTTAAACCTTAGTGTCAATGGAAAAGGTACTTTTGCTAAAAAACAAGATATTTAGGTACCTCTCTGTATTACCTTACCTATCTATTTAATGTAGCAAACTGTTTTTGTGCTCTTACTTGTAATAAATCCTGAAAACATCCAATTAATCCACCCACCAATAATAATCATGGGTAAAACATTTGTAAGGTTTCCTTTTACCATATCTGTCATCATGGAGGGATCGGTCATCATGTTTTGGGTTACGGCTGGCCTCTTTTGTGTCAAATACCCGTCCTCCTCTCTATTAAATGCCTGTCTTCTTATAAGGAAGGCTTCTTTAGGAATGTACTTGGCATTTTCACGCAAGATTCGGGATCGTAGTATTAACTGGCTAAAAATAAGATTAGGATAAGTTTGGAACTACTAAGAAATCTCAAAATGTATTGTACCTGTCTTGCAGTTGTTGAGTCTCAATTTTCTTCTGACTGGATAACAAAATCGAAACATAATGCCTAACTATTCCGACAAGAAATGTGATTACTACGATGGGCAAGAAGACCCATACTCTTATTTGCGAGTCTACTATTAGATCCGCTGTCATTATTTTTTGAGATAAATTACTTTTAAAACGCCTAGACTAGAACTGTAAAAAACTTGGTATGAAAGTAGGGTTAGGGCAAAACGTCAGTTCTTCAGTTCAGTCATTTAATTACGTTAGTAGCTTTTCTTTATGTCATCAAATCTGGTGCAACTTATGTAGGTGTATTCCTTTTTCGACGGTGCGACAGCTGCTTTCCATTACCAAAATAATTTCTCAATCATTTGGCCGTTTGGCCCTTTAAGATTTTTGTTAAAACAAAATACACTTTGTCCTCAAAAAAGGAGTTTGTTCGATTCTGCAAAACAGTCAAGTTGCCATCATTTTTTACTTATATTCTATGGGTTTTACAGAAACATGCCGCGTGGGGGCAGCACTATTAGATAGGTTTTTACCAAGAAGAGGGCGCTACAGTTACATTAATTAATACATTATTGAGCAGGCTTTTTTGATATAAAATTTTATTCGCGGTATGAAAAGTATAATCTCGCAGCTTGTAATTTGAGAAGATAATATTAGAAATGGGTAAATTATTCAAATGAGTTTTCGATATTTCAAAATTTAAACGTTTATTTGCGCACATATGTAAAAGGTTGTAATTTATGGACATAATAAAATTAATGTCCAAATATTACGTAATACTTATTTGGAAACATTTTGAAGTAAATGTAGGTACTTTTTAACATAAATAACGTGAAGGTCAAGGTCTTGGTCTTAGCACTATTAGTTTTTTTAGGAACGTCTTTAATAATTTTATAAACTTTATATAAATAATAAAACAAATTATAATGATGTAGTTATTATTCCAAACCTAGACAACTTTTTGATAAGTATTAATCATTAATCGATGATGGATCGATAGCTCCTTTTTGAAATAAATTATAATCAAGTGTCTGGTAATTTTTTGTATTATAACAAATAAGAAATTATGTGCACATAAGAAATATGTTTAATCAATAATATATTAGGTATGCAATTTTTAATTAACCAACATACAGGGGCTCCCCAACTTTTTTGACGACGTGATGTCCCTGTATTTTTTCATTTATTGATAAAACACTTTTAATTGCAACAAAGTTAAAACCATGGTAACGTTACAGTAACAGTACTTAGCGGTCTTACAGAGAATACCATCGTGAAATTTTATTACGCGCGTTAAGACAAAAATGGTTGAATCGCGCGCTTTTTCTTGTGATCGTTTTCTTTTAAATGCAGTTACACATTCTTCTTATGCAATAAAACATCTTAAGAGTCAAGCCAAAACATAAAATATTTTTTTAGGATTCTACGGATTTCGTAGCACTTTTGCATGCATGGAATATAGAATTAACATAACACATTGATATACCTACAGAACAATACATAGACAAATTACCCTAGAAGCCTATTGGGTGCGCAGACAAAAACTAATATTTTTGGATAAAAAGATGCATTTGCACAGCTACCGGTCATTGTTTAAAAGTTCTCCGGCGGGCATGCGCCGAATCCATCTGTTATAATCTGTTGCTTCTTTAGAAAGCGTCATATGCCAGCGTTTAGAACCTGCATCGGCGCCACCGTTTCTATTTCCTTTTTTACGCATGTGACACGTAGATAAAAATAAAGGGGGTGCGCTTTGCCCCTGTGTGTCTCACAGTATTTTTTCTCGTGGACTCTTTGAATCTGGAAATTTACATCAAAAATATATTTAATTGATGAGAATAACTTTCTCACATTATCTCTTTAGAGTGCAAATTTAAAGTTTTTAAAAATCCATTAACAAACATGGACAGGATTCGTTTTAAGAGAACGCAATTTTTTTAATTTAATATATACAGTGTGTCCACGGATAGAGTTTGGAAAAGGAAAAACTTTTTTATTAGTTTTACTATACAGGGTTCGCCAGAAATTTTTTTTTTGTATTTAGTTTAAAATAAATTTGCGTAAAAACAAACTGCTATTGTTGCCTTCTTACTTGGAATATAATTTTATATCTGGCCAAATAACGGTTTTGTTGCAAGAAAACTATTTTTCTTTGATATAATTTTATATCTGGCCACATAACGGTTTTGTTGCAAGAAAACTATTTTTCTTTGTCTAATTTTGAAGTATTTTTATTAATACATTTCCTTAATTTATTTATATCATATATTATAAAAAATTAAAAATGTTTTTTCTGTCCAACCCTGTATAGTTATCGCAAATCTGATATTCGAAATTGTAGTTTCAGAACAAGCAAAATTGATTTAATAAATCAAGGAATTGAAAATTAGAATTGAAAAAAAAAATCCAAAAAACTATAAATGTTGTTTTTGACGAACCCTGTATAGTAATCGCAAATCTGATATCCGAAATTGTAGTTTTAGCACAAGCAGACGTTTTTTATAAAGAATGACTTTTTCTTCTATACCTACTAATAAAAAAGTTTTTCCTTTTCCAAACTCTATCCGTGGACACAATGTATATAATTTCGCATGGAACTGGTAACTTTTGAAAATATATTAGAAATATTGTTCGGATCCACTTAAAATAAACAGTTAATTCTGGTTTATCAGCTACTTTTACCGCTTTTTAATGTCTCTCTTAGGCTTTTTTCTTACAGAATAATATGATACCTCTATGAATATATTTTGGTGTAATGTAAACAGTAAAACAACTATAAAATTATACTAGCAAATTTCTAATTTTATAGTTTTTACTCAAAAGGAAGTGTAGGATTAAGATATCTTTAGATAAGTGTATACTACCTTGATTTTATTATTCTTATAACGAGAGCTGTTCAAGACGCAGGGGCATGTTCAAGAATAGGGGAGACAAAGGGGGCAATTTCTTCTCCTCAGTAGCGGCTCGTCAGGTGAAGTAGGTGAAGGGGCTCTTCACCAAAAAAAAAAATAATACCAGGAGGAAAGTTTTTCGACAATATTAAATATTAATGTACCATTACAGCTACCATTTTAGCCCTTAAAAAATAATTATGTTCGAATTAATAATATTAATTTAATCCCAATGCAGCTATGCATAATAGGTCCACGGTTACCTCCGATGGACAATAATTATAAACACTCGTGCATTTTGGCGAGCCCCTGCCGAACGTGTCCATTAGCTCAAAGCAAGTGAAGACCCAACGTCCACCATGACTTTGGTATTCACCGTTGCTACGGTTACGTGACGTCAGTCACGCAAACAGCATGTAACAATTTGCATTATGATGAAGGGCAATTTAAAAATAGGTCAGTCGTATGCACCATTGTTTTAGCATTAATTCGCCTAACCTTAAGGTATTTATTTTGAGGTTTCGTGAAACTCACGATTATAGATATCGTTTTTCCGTGATTTACTGTGTGATTAAAAAGTTTTGTTTTGTTTTTATTTTTCAGTTAATTCAGTAGTTTACTTACCTACTTAGTTGTGTGTTTTAAAAATGATCCCAATTAACATAGTTTATAATTTTTTGGAAACTCCATGGACAGATGAGAGAGACGTTTTGTAACACGGGTTTTTAGTCCATGTTTGTTTAAGTACCCGCACTATACCTAGCTCTTCACCATTTTTAAGACCGCGAGCCGCCACTTCTTCTCCTAAAAAGTAATAAGTATGATTTTAAAAATGTATTTATTTTGCCCCAAGTTCCTTCTTAAAGTAAATAATTTCTCCGTCATAACGTTCTAAATACACCACTGCCAAGAAGACAAAAATACACGCATGTCTGGCTATTTTTTACCGCGGCAATGTTGAGCTATTGGCACCCGACCGTGGCGTTCCGAGTTCAATCCTCAGACAGGGCATACGCTTATTAAAAAAAGTATCCTGCCTGACTAAGACTACCCAGACGATATGGGATACAATGGGCCTCATAGGCCTAAGTATACTGGCTCTTCTCAGATTATCTTACTGGGGTCCCGCTTTCGAAGAGGCCCCGCGCTTGGTCTTAGCGACCCTACTTATTCAAATAGCTTAGGACAAAACCCTTCATTTGCAAACCTGAGATGCTGATAAACTTTTTATAGTAAAAAAATATTTTATAAAATCTGAGTCGATCGACTGATTTATTAGTTACTGTATGAAAAACAAAAAACAATCGTAAGAAATCCTCTGACATATTGCGGCACACGTTTGTCGCCTTATAATTCAAATAAAAGTTATTTTAAATTATATATTTTTAGAAATACCGATTAATATAATTATTTTGCTCAAATTATAAAGAAGTTCTCATCGACGTTTCACTTGCTAGTATTCGTTCAATCACACGCCTCAACGACCGTGACGCTTCTTTATAGTTTCTGGGAAAATATGATATTTATATATTTTTTAAATAATTATTTTAGGCAGAGTTTTTATTTCGATTAAAATTCAACTTTACAAGAAGCTTATTCAAAATAATTGTCTTATTGATTTAGAAATATTATTAAATAAAAATAGCCGCACAAAGAAAGGCGAGCAGATCAAATGGTCCGACAAACATTGTGCCGCTTACTAGTCTAGCAGGCGAGAGGCGGAAAGCTCGATTTTTTCTTTGATATATGTCGGCTTCTTTGCATGCCATATTTATTTAGGAAGTGTTTAAAATTTTTTGATACCTATTTTAAGTTTTCCTTATACTAAATACTTATTATTAATGTTTTTGATGCAACCAATTTATTTCTAAGCATAATAAATTATTATTGGGTAACTTATTATGGAAAAAAACACTATAAGGTTACGAGGGACATGCATGGGCGCCTTTAGGGGGTGGGCGGTGCCCCCTAGATCCTGGGAATTTTAGAGGTCAATTTTGATTAAAGAAGTTTTTCATTCCGCATACAGCGGCCACTTTTTTTTTTGGCTGGTTACACTTTCCTCCCTGCCTGAAAGTGACTCAATGGGCTCCCATATAGGGGCATCGGTAAGCGGCCTAGGGCGCCTTATAATCAAAAATAGGCCGTGGCCTCTTTCGTCAACCCCAGAAAAAAAATTCTTTTATTTTTTAACGCACAGGAAGTTAGGTATTTCGTATTAATACGATATAAACGAATTACTAATTTTACCTTTTACGAAGTGTTTTTTTTCATGTACGAACATAATCGTTTCCATCAGATGATTTTATGAATGCTTTAAGCACTAATATCTAAAATTAGAACCTATTTAAAATAATTAATAAAGAGGTACGAGTCGTATTCGCTGTTTTACTTAATTATTAAAGTGCGTTCTTGAATGATAAAAGAGTTTTGGACTTGCATTCTGTTATTATGTTATTTGTTTTACATCACAACGTTTCAACTGGTAAGTATCTCCAGTCGTCTTCAGGTGAATACTAAATAAGTAAAGTAACTACAGCTCTATTTATACTAGCTAGATGCACTGGGGCATAACTGAGATGGGTGCAGTCATGCGTTTAGTTCGTGTGCAGTATTTTAAGTTTACATCTACTTGACAAAGGTTTCCAGATATTTCTTATATTTAACGAGGGCCGAGGCGTTACTAAAACAATCTGGATTCTGGTATATGGTAGCAGCTTCCTTGAACTTCCTCTTCCTCCAATGTGGTTATTTATGCAGGATTTGAGCTTCTTTCCACTGGATGTGATGACCGTGTGTCCAGGCATGGTCAGCTGCACCTGATTTTTCGGTTTCTCCTTTGAGCGTGTTGTTTTTGTGTTCCTTGATCCTAGTTTCAAGTGACCTTAGAGTCTCACCAATGTAAAATCGGCCACATTCGCAGGGGATCTGGTAGACGCAGTTTTTCCTGTAGACACAGTTTTTCCTGTCTTTTTGACTTGTTGGTTCTTTTTGTGTATTTGGCCGATTCTTGCGATTTTACAAAAGTTTATCAGCTAAATGCATGGAGAGCCATTTTTTTGAGGTCGGTTTTGATGTAGTTAGTTTCTTCTTTGAGGGCTTCATTTGAGTTACAGATGGTAATTGCTCTATCCACAAGTGTTCGTACTATGCCATATTTTGTGCTGTTTGAGTGATTTGAAGTGTAATTGAGATATTGACCTGTATGCGTAGATTTCCTGTACACTAAAGTATGGATGATGTTGCCATTTTTCTTTACGTTCACATCTAGAAAAAGTAGTTAATTGTTTTCTTCTCTCTCCATGGTGAATTTGATTGTCGGTGTCAGGCTATTAATGTAAGGTAGGAATTCCCTGAGTTCGTCATCGTTTCCATTCCAAATAATGAAGGTGTCGTATATATACATATCTCAGCCACATTTTTGGTTTCTTTTTTGCTGGTTTTATTGCTTCAGATTCAAACCATTCCATGTAAATGTTGGAGATTATTGGCAAGAGAGGTGATCCCATCGGTAGTCCGCTCACTGGGCTGAAAAACCTATCTTTTTCCTGGAAGTAAGAATTATCAAGGCAACATTCTTATAGTTCCATGATGGCCTTGATAGGTAGCAGTGTTTTTTCCTGTAGTGCCTGGTCTTCCTCAAGTCTGCTTTTGATAACCTTTAGTGCATCTTTTACAGGGGCGTTAGTGTAAAGGCTTTCGACGTCGAAGCTGACAAGTGGATATTCTGGTTGTACTTCCATTCCCCCTATTAGTTGTACGAAGTGTTGAAGATGACTGGAGATACTTATCAGTTGAAACGTTGTGATGTTAAACAAATAAAGACAATTCAAGTCCAAAACTGTTCTATCATTTAAGAAACATCATTGTCTCTCTACTTAGTTAGAGCGATTTAAAGTTATATATAAATAAAAATATATACACATACATACTGGGGTATCAAACTAACCCCACGCTGAGCCTACTTTGATTTGGCATGAAGATTAACGCTAGGTCAAAGTAGCCCCACATGTGGTGTTATTTAACGTCAAATTTACTTATTTTTTAAATAGATATCTTAGAGAGTTTCTATTTGGTGAATTTAGAGCCAAAAAATTTAACAAAATGTCGCTAAAAAACCTCTAAAACTATGTCAAAGTAGCCCCGGTTTACGGTAGTGTCACAATTTCTTCGAAAATAAGTTGTTTCATACTGAGACAGCAGCAAAGTCTCATTAGATTATTAAAAGCAAATATCTCTGTTCAGGTAACTACAAAATGATTTAATGCGGTTAATAAAAATGTCTACATGTCTCTTTGGCTTTATTACTGTCATACGAAGAGTGATAATAATGTTGATATATCTACTATAGACAGATAATTGATATAAATCGAAGGAAAAATAATAATAAAAAAAATCACTACCTATATCACCAGTAATCACCATAAATTAATTGTTTTGATAATACACTCATATACAGTGGCGTAGCCAGAAAACATGCTGAGGGGGGGGGGTTCAGTGGGCGTAAGTAGGACATTTTTTTCTGGAGAGAGGGACAGTCGGGACTACATATATTTTATGATATTGTACCTAGTGAAGAAGGCGGAAAAGCGCCGCAGGCGAAAAATGTTCGAGGCCACGCCCAAAGTATGTTTAAAGTTCACCTAACTACTATCAAATCTCGAGAATTAAATTTTTACCTCTCCCCCTCTGCATGGTTGGATTAAGTTTGTTTTTATAATTTTTTTTTATATTCCTAGCTGGTTCTTTATTAAAAAAAACATTTTTAATATTTGTGAAAAAAATTTTAATATATGTATAAGACGTATGTATGACCTTAACCAGCGTTTTTCGGTTTCGGGCTTGGTTTTTCATGAATAAAAATAAAGTAAATATCGCTCACCACGCCAAAATTGGTGATTTTTTCAGAAATCATGTATTTTCGGAGCGTAGATCTAAGAGCAGTTTTTGGTGATAATGCTTAGGTTTTAAAATACTCTTTAAGTGTCGTTTTATATATTCATAATAAAGCATTCTCGTTTCTTCCCGCACTATTTTTTATAAGTATTATGAATTATCACACTTCTTCCATAAAAAATGTTTCAATTAAAATTTTTACTTTAATTTTTGTTTTTAAAAATAAATACCTAATTGTTTTTTGTTGTAAAAATATGTTATTACATTAGTGGCGGCAGCCCCCTCCCCCTCTAAATACGCCACTGCTTAGACACTAATATCACTGATTTTCAGCAAAATTATTTTTTTTAAAGTGTATTTACAGGAAAATTATTTTTAAATGGCTTCATCGTTTTTTACAAAACTTCACATTGACGAGAACTACGAAATACGGTGTAATTTTTAGAATCCAATTCTACAAATCCAAAAAATGTTTTTCTACAAATATTATACTTTACAAAAATATCTTTTCTCATTACAAAAAGCAATTTTACAAGATGCGTTTTTTTACATTGTACGGTTCATTAAGAACTAGTATCAGGAATTATTGACTCTGCGGCATGACAGCAAACTCTGACATATGCACGGTAACAGAATATCAAATCTGTTCTGTTCGATTTAGGGTGCATGGCCGTCATTTTTCCTCGGCTGACAATTCCAAGCATTATCTCAAAGAAAAAAAAAATAACAAGGAAATTTCGTCAAGTCTTTAAACAACATATTTTAACAATCAGTTTCTGCATGACTTTGAAAGTGACGATGCTCGTTTATTTTTTAAACGTTTTTGCCCTGCGTGCTACCAGCCGCTAAAGTACTTGTAGAATGTTAACTTTCTCGTGGTGCAAAACTTTTGGAAAATTATCGCATACCTTACAAAGTAAAAATGTACGACCTAAATTACATACAAGCAGGGCCGCAGGGAAGCAGCGGAGGCCTATAAATAAATAGTTTCAGACACATATCGTTTTAGTTATTGATTTTTGATGCAATTAAAAAAAAAAACGAGTAAAAAAAATAATATTTTATAGTATTTTTCCATTATATACGTGTCTGTTCCATTTTTCCTTTTTTAGAGCTATTTTAAATCAACAAAAATATAACCCAATGCAATAAAATATTTTTACAACAAACCAAAGAACAATTGATTGAAACATTTTTTATGGAAGAAGTTCGATAATTTATAATTAAAAAAATAGTGCGGGAAGAAACGAGAATGCTTTATTATGAATATACAAAACGGCACTTAAAAAGGAGTATTACAAAACCTAAGCATTTGCATAAAAAACTGCTATTAGATCTATGCTCCTAAAATACATGATTTCTGAAAAAATCATAAATTTTGGCGTGGTGAGCGATATTTACTTTATTTTTAAATATGAAAAACCGAGCCCGAAAAACGATGGTAAGTCATAGATACGTCTTATGTTAAAATTTTGGATTGACACCAATTTTCATATTTTCACAAATATATAAAAAAAAATTTTTTAAATTAAGAGCCAGCTAGGAATGTCAAAAAAAAGCATTTATAAAAACGAATAATCCAACCGTGTAGAGGGAGAGAGGTAACAATTTAATAGCAGTTAGGTGAATTTTAAGAGAACTTTGGCCCCGAAAATTTTTCGTCTGCGGCGCTTTTCCGCTTTCTTCACTAGGTACAATGTCATGAAATACATGTAGTCCCGACTTTCCCTCTATCCAGAAAAAAAAATTCGTTTCCCCCCCCCCCCCCCCCACTGCTCTTGGCATCTTAAATTAAAAAAAAAATATATCTACATTTTGAGGGCATCTTCTTTTCTTCTTTGACGTTGCTATATCTTTGTGAGATATTTTTGGCAAAAAAGGATATTATTCGGTCAAAAATCAATTGATTTCATTGCAAAATTCTTTATTTTCATCAAGTGCAGGTAGTATCACCAGGGTTTTTGTCAATTTATGGGTTTTGCCTTGTTATCCATTCACAAACACTGAAAATTGTGTGAAAAAGGCGTGCATTATTTACTTAGTGTTAGGTACATAGTATTTACACTTATTTTTTAATAAACATTATAAAAAAAATACAAAACACATTATACAGAAATTAAATTATAAAAAATGATAATATTCTTTGTCATCTGAGGAACTGTCATTTCCTCTTGACGTTATAATTAACGGGTCGACGATCCGATCGATCAGGTGGTCAAGATCCCACATTTTCTCCTCTTTTTAATGACATTATGGACTGCTTTTCGCCAGTTCTCTGGTGTCACTTCCTTAATGACTTGATCAAACAGAAGTTTAACGTCTTTCATTTTGAATGTCGTGTTGTGTCTCGCTCAAAATCCTTTCACTTGCTTCCATATAAGTTCTATAGGATTAAGTTCGCAATGATATGGTGGTGCGCGCAGCACAGTTACAATATGTTTCTCAGCTATATCTTCCACGGCATATTTCATAAAACGATATTTCTGTAAATTTGTTATAGCTAATAGTTCCTTCTTTATCAAATTATCTTTAAATTCAATACTTTTGGTAGTTAACCAGTCGATAATTTCTTGTTTTCTCCAAGATGAAGTTGGAGTCTTCTCTGTGCGTCGTGAATGATAGCTTGTGTCCATAAAAGTTTTCTAGTTATCAACGGAATACTGTCATCCTGGCCAAGCTCCATTAGAACCTTATACACTATTGGCAAACTCGAATCTAGGGTGAGAAATCTCTAATGCAACCAAGAGAGAAGGCACATATGGGCAAAACCTTAAGTTAAAAAGAGACACATAACCAGTCGAGGTATCAATCGCTCCCGTGCCTGCTTCGACCGCGTGTTCTAAAGAATGTGGGTGGGAGGTAGGGGATAGCGTGTTCTCTGTTTACCGTGTTAAACGCTACTAATAATCTCCGTCTGATGCGTTGATATAGGCACCCTAGAGTCAAGTTTGCCAATAGTGTATAAGAGTGCACTTTTCTTCGAACTACGCCTATGGCTGACTCCCAAATTGAGCCGAACTGGACGGCATTTCCCATTTTATTATTCTACACCTTTCTAAAATAGTATCACTTTCAAAAATGTTGGGTCACGTCTAGTCTCTATATCTATAGGCTAAAAAATGTATAATGTGGTTTAAGCTAATAATATGCTAAGAGCTCAATATTGCTTGTACATGTACTAAGTATCAAAAATTACTGAAGTATAAATAAGTAATGGGAATACTTATAAAATAGACTCGCTGTAAAGTATGTGTTTTAAATTCCTCAATAATTAATGAAGAACACATAGAGAGAACAACGCCTACACACTGCTTTATATCTCATGTATTGACTTGGTTCTTATATACGCATATCATAGCTTATCGAATTTCTTATGGGTTGATAGTTTCTCTAATAAGTTTACATATCGTGCTGTTTCATTTAAATTCTTTACGAGCTTCATACAAAGAAACTGGTCTACTTATACCGATTTTTTTTAACTATAACTCACTAGTTAAAATTTATTGATGTATTATTATACAGGGTGATCCATTAAAGGTGGCTATCGGCCATATCTCGGAAACTACTGGGATTAGAAACTCAGGGGAAAAAAATCGTAATTAATGAGAAAACCCTGGATATAATTTTTAAGTTCGGTACCTATTTTGCCGCAAGGGGGCACAATCGAAAATTAAATATTAAAATCCTAAGGCTCATTAGCGTACCGACCTTGATAAGAGTGGGGGAAGCTATTGAAAGTATAATCATTTAAATTGCTGTAACTTCGAATAACTATAAAAGTCGATGCCGCAGAGAATTCGGTACCGCGCCATAGCGAAGCGTAGTGATGTCACGTGGCACGTGGATTTCAGGCAACGAAGGGGGTAAGAATGTTGCCAATCCTCCTGAACTATCGTTAGATATACCAAATTTATTTATTGTTTCCCGATTAATTAAATAATAAACATGATGAAATAAAAGTATTGTATTTGTGGCTGGGGGCTCGCGGCCACACGGCCTCAAGCAGGAGCCGCCACCGGTCGATCGTTAGATATACCAAATTTATTTATTGTTTCCCGATTAATTAAATTATAAACATGATGAAATAAAAGTATTGTATTTGTGGCTGGGGGCTCGCGGCCACACGGCCTCAAGCAGGAGCCGCCACCGGTCGTTACCGGTTACGACTGCATCGACCAATAATTAATAATATTTAACACCCTGTAGGTATTTGTATCACAACCCAGTATGCGAATAACAATTTAAAAGAATTAGAAGAAGGCATAACAAATTATCGTATATATTTCGAGCACGCAACGACTGTATGTAAATGCTGTTTACCATATGTTCATTGTATAAAATATATTATCGCACTGGAAACTATAACATGAAAGGACTTTATAATTTATGTACATTACTTCCATAGTTTTTTATAAAACATGTTGGCAAAATGATTATAGATCGCCCCAAACCTTTCGACAATATTTTATTTATAACTGCCACCCCACACAATGTTCCAATTTTGTTACTTTGTAGTCGTTACTTTACTTACCACCCGTTTAATATATCACAGTACAATGTACAATATGTTCCATTACCCTAAATTACTTTACACTTAGTGGCAGTGGCGGCTCGTCAGGTGAAGTAGGTGAAGGGGCTCTTCACCAAAAAAATAAATAAAGCCAGGAAGAAAGTTTTTCGATAATATTAAATATTAATTTTGTGGAAATAGTCCATCTCTCAGTGGAGTGATATTATGAGTGGGGGCAGGGCCCGCTCTAGGGGGGAAAAACCTGGGCCCCTGCCCAGGGCGGCAAGTTGGAAGAGCGGCATGATAATTCTAAATAACATCATAAATTCCCGTTTTGCCTACTTACGTTCCTACGTATATTTGAAGTTTGAAACATTCCAATTCTCAGTTAACACCATTAATTTCCTTTGTTTTGCTGTTTGTTTTTTTAAACAGTGACTATTTCAACCGATCCCTTTTCTTTTTAATATTATTAAAATATCAAGCAATTCCGCGACAAAGCATGCCGAACAACGCCGGCACCGGTACTTTTTTCGGTCATGACGACGTCGCAGCAAAGGGCTTAATTTCTTTAAACATATGTTTATAATGTGCAATTAGATTGCCTAAAAATTTTAATGTTTTTTTGTTAATTTTCACTTTGTTAGTATTTAGAATTTATTTATGTGCAATAAATACGCAATAAAAAAAAATCATTTTTTTTTTAATTAAAAAAACCTGGCAAGTGTTTTATTTTTTTAAATTAGAAAAAACACTTTCGAAATTATGTGCGAGACTAGGAAAAAGGCGGCAATTTTTTTTTTGCCCAGGGCGGCGTTATTGCTAGAGCGGGCCCTGAGTGGGGGAATAATACACACAGTCTGCTCCACTAGTTTATTATAAGGATCTCAATGATTAGAAAATCCTAATGTCGTACATGTTTCGAATTCAGGGTTTTACAAGAAGAGAGACCCTCAACATTGCAAGATGAACTGCTTAAAGAACAGAAAACGAAAACATTTTTTTTTTAAAATTAAATTTTACATAATTTGATTATTGCGAAATTGTTACATGAACTTTTAAAAAATTTAAAAAATTAAAATTAAAGACCCTTCGTAAGGGTATCTAAATTAAAATTAAAGACCCTTCGTAAGGGTATCTTTTAATTTTTTAAATTTTTAAAAAATTCATTTAACAATTTCGCCATAATCAAATTAAGTATGTAAAATTTAATTTAAAAATTTTTTGTTTCTTTTTCTGTTCTTCAAGCAGTTCATCTTGCAATGTTGAGGGTCTCTCTTCTTGTAAAACCCTGAATTAATTTTATTCGCTGATGATGAAGGTCTTTACCTTCGAAACATGTACGACATTAGGATTTTCTAATCATTGAGATCCTTATAATAAACTAGTGGAGCAGACTGTGTGTATTATTCCCCCACTCTTAAATATTAATGTTCCAATACAGCTACCATTTTAACCCTTAAAAAATAATTATGTTCGAATTAATAATATTAATTTAATCCGAATGTAGCTATGCATAATAGGGGCCACGATTAACTCTGATGGACAATAATTATAAACACTCGTGCATTTTGGCGTGTCCAGACGACCGTGTCCGTTAGCTCAAAGCAAGTGAAGACAAAAGGCCCAACATGGCTTTGATATTCACCATTGCTATGGTTACGTGACGTCAGTCACGCAAACAGCATGTAACAATTTGTATTATGATGAAGGGCAATTTAAAAATTGATCAGTCGTATGCACCATTGTTTTAGCATTGGTTCGCCTAACCTTAAGGTATTTATTTTGAGGCTTCGCCAAACTTACAGTTATAGATATCGTTTTTACGTGATTTACTGTGCGATTAAAAAGTTTTGTTTTTATTTTTCAGTTAATTCAGTAGTGTACGTACCTACTTATTTGTGTGTTTTAAAAATAAACCCAATTATTGATATAGTTTGTAATTTGTTGGAAATTCCATTCAGTCGTTGGACAGATGAGGATAAGAGAGACCTTTTGCCCGCACTATACTTAGCTCTTCACCATTTTTTAAGACCGCGAGCCGCCACTGCTTGGTGGTAATTGCTCGCGTGACTGATGCAATTTTTTTAAAAAGTGTGTTAGGTTTATGCCGATTACAGTGGTCTATTTAGGGGGACAGATTGCCCTCTCCCCCCTAGCGCCATATAAAATAGCAGGAAATTTACAAAATTATTTCAATTTTCAGAAAAAAACTATAAATTTACATTTATCAATTCTTTAAAAAAAAGCGTTGTCATTGTCATTTCTTGCCATTCTTTCGAATTAGGCTTTTTTCCTCTTCGTTCGCTGCCAGGGCCATTCCCGAGGGGACCTACAGCTTAACGTGGGTTCCGAACCACGATCCTCGGTCATGCGAAACCCCCCAAGGGCTATCACTCCTTGGTTTCTTACCCTTGCATGACCTACCGATTGGGAAGGTGTGTATCTTCTTCCGCACCCCACGAGATGTCCGATCTCATCCGGGCTGGTTACCGGCGTGAATGGGGTGTGTTGGGAGATGATGCCTTTTACACTCTTCCCTGCATTCTTAGATCCACTAAATTTCGGACATACTTTTTTTATTGAACGTATACCCATTCCGGGAATCGAACCCGGGTCGCCATTGTCGAATGCCAGTAACTCACGTCTAAGCCACCGCCGCGATTAAAAAAAAACGTTAATTTTTAATTAACAATAATCTAAAGATAAGGATGTCTAAGTCAACTAAGTAAATATAATCCCAAAAATAACTGTTGATAGCACTTGTAAAAATACTAACACTATAAATAAAATACAGTCAACCTATATTTGTCTCCTAAAATATTTTTTTAAATCCGCTCGTTCTTTGGTATAAAAATATCTCTCGACCATGGACCTCAACTTTATTTTTCGGTCCCATCATATATGATGGAATTCATTATATCGAATATAGCCTATCTACCTGTTTATTTTTTTATTTTGTTGCCTCTCCTTGTTTCTCTTCAGATGAAACTCTTCTCATTTCATTTTCACAGCTTCTTAGCAGTAAACAAGCGGGTCACTATCTTCCATTTTGACTTGACTTTTTATAGCTGGTATCTTAACCCTTTAGTTTTTAGAAAGGTACAGTCGGCGGCAAAACGCGAAGAAGAATTTTAAGTCAGGTGCTAAGGTTGCTCAAGGTGAAATATATTAGTAATGTAGATTTTTAAAATTTCATGAATTCAT
This sequence comes from Polydrusus cervinus, assembly GCA_935413205.1. NCBI lineage: Eukaryota > Metazoa > Arthropoda > Insecta > Coleoptera > Curculionidae > Polydrusus > Polydrusus cervinus. The sequence continues at coordinate 5,051,375 of OW284520.1, forward strand.
CAACTAATAGTGATTTTTTATACTGAAAAATGACTTTGTGAGCAAAATAATCTTGTAGCTCTGATCAGCAAGTATTTATTTATTTGAATAATGTTAAAAAATATTATCTATACCTACAGCTTTTAGAGTTATTATATTTTCTTATCATTCATTCAATCATTGTAATTCAGTGGGGTAGCCAGAAAATATGCTCGGGGGGGGGGGGGGGGGGGGGGCGGCTCAGTGGGCGTAAGTAGGACATTTGGAGAAAGGGACAGTCGGGGACTACATGTATTTCATGATATTGTACCTAGTGGAGAAGGCGGAAAAGCGGCGTAGGCGAAAAATTTTCGGGGCCACGCCTAAAGTTTAGAATTCACCTAACTACTATCCAATTTCGAAAATTAAATTATTACCTCTCCCCCTCTGCATGGTTGTATTAATATTGTTTTTTTAAATGTTTTTTTCTTTTCTTTTGATATTCCTAGCTGATGGCTCTTTAAAACAAAAAACATTTTTTATAGGTATTTGTGAAATATATGAATATTGGTGTCAATCCAAAAATTTAACTTAAGACGTATGTATGACTCTAGCCAGTGTTTGTCGGGCTCGGTTTTTCATGATTAAAAATAAAGTAAACATTGCTTACCACGCCAAAATTGATGATTTTTTCAGAAATCATGTATTTTAGGAGCGTAGATCTAAGAGCAGTATTTGGTCTAAATGCTTAGATTTTGAAATACTCCTTCTTAAGTACTGTTATGTATATTCATAGTAAAGCATTCTCGTTTCTTTCCGCACTATTATTTTGTTATAAATTATTACACTTCTTCCATAAAAAATGTTTCAATTAAAATTTGTATTTTAATTTTTGTTGATTTAAAATAGCTCTAAAAAAGAAAAAACGGAACAGACAAGTATATAATAGAAAAATACTATAAAATATTATTTTTTTACTCGTTTTCCTTTAAAATTGCATCATAAATCAATAACTAAAACGATATGGGTCTGAAAACTTCATCTCTATATAAAACAGGACTTTTAGAAGGAAAAGTTTTTAAACGTTTCCTGCAAGACCTTTATAATCTAAGCCAAGAATATATTATTTAAAGATTTAAATTAAGAGTCCAAGCGTGAGACGAATAATTAAGTTACAATTAGACTTTTAGACCCGAGCTCCTAGGTTCGGAATAGCCCCCCCCCCCCCTCCCTAGATACGCCACTGATCTATAGTAGCAATAAATTTTCCAGTTTTAAAATAAATATTTTCAGATAATCACCAACTTTATTTTTGAAATATTTATTTTATCAAAAAAGTCAATTATACAAATATTATTTATAACGAAGTCGTATCTACTCTCCAGAAGGGATATGATAAATTAGGGTTAGGAACAAAAAGCCCTATCTTCCTTCTTACAAAAATATCAGTCAGATATATGAACTGCTAGAATGCAGCGAAATTTTAGTTTTAATTTTAAAATTTTTCGATTGTCGTTGTCTTTCCACTTTTTTTCAAAAAGTGTACATGTTTTTTAATGTGAAATGATGTTTTTTTAATTGACTTGTTGACTAGGGTGCGTCCTACTTGTAATCTTTATGTGGTGACCTTATTACCTTACGCCCTGATGATGGCCTTGTAGGCCGAAACGCGTAGGTGGTAATTTTAATATATTTTTGTAAGAAGGAAGATAGGGCTTTTTGTTCCTAACCCTAATATTATTTATAGTTTAAATTTTTGATTAAATTCAAAGGCTTTATTATTTTTTGAGTAAACTATATAAATACTAGGCGCTAGGAAAAAATACCTAGCAGCGGTGAAGACGTCTTAAGAATTTTAATTAATTCTCCTTGATTTATTTTAAAATTCATACTTTTACGTTTTTCTTTTAAAACGTTCAAGATATGTGAGAAGTAGCAATACTCTTGTACACCCGTAATTGGTTAAGACTGATTTGGCAGTACAAAGGCATGACGATCCTTATAACAATGTTACCGCCCATTTGGGACAAATTTATTTTTAGTAACAAATTTAAAATAAGAAAAAATTAAATCGATTAAAACGATCATTGGCGCCGGTAAATTATATAATATGAATGTGTTTCTAACAGACCTAAAATTTTAGTCAAATATTAACGGTAGATTGACCCCAAATTAATAATTTTTCAGAAAACAGCACTCAATTAAATTTAAAAAAAAATAATAGTGGTATTTTCAATATACACATGACCTTCTGGCATATGTCACCCATCTTTGGAGCAACACCATCGAACATCATGGAGAATCCCGGGCTGTTGCACTGGACATCTCTAGGGCTTTTGATCGTGTTTGGCACGATGGGCTTCTAAGTAAATTGCGATCCTACGGTATGCCTAATGGATTCTGTTTATGGTTAACCAGCTTCCTTAAGAACCGTTCTCTGCAAGTGGCGATTGACGGGTTTCTCTCAGACACCTTCACCATCAATGCCGGTGTTCCTCAAGGGTCCATATTGTCGCCTACCCTCATTTTACTGTATATTAACGACCTTCTAGTGAAAACCCAAAATCCAATTTATAGCTTTGCTGATGACAGCACACTTGTCTCATCTTTTACCTTGACTCCCCAAACATCCGCTGCCGACGCACATCTTCGCAGGCAGCATGAAGTATTGCGCCTCAACAAAGACCTGGAAGAAATTTTGGCTTGGGGTGACAGTAACCAAGTCGAATTTAATGCTAAGAAAACCCAGGCAGCAGTCTTCTCCAAAAAGGTTAACATTGCAGAACCGGATATAGTCATCGCAGGACACGCAATTCCCCTGGCACCGTCTATTAATTTGCTGGGGGTCAATCTGGGAGGTAATATGTCTTGGCATGATCACGTTGCCGCAATTGCCAAGGCAGCTGCACAGAAACTTGGTGTACTTTTCCGCACCAAAAGGTTGTACACACCTCATCAACTTTTGACACTCTACAAAGCCCAGATTCGACCATCATTAGAATATTGCTCTCATGTCTGGAGCTCTGCACCCAAGCACACCCTTCGGTTACTGGATTCCATTCAAAGGAGAGCCATTCGTCTGATCGGCGACCCCGAGCTGACCAAGACCCTCGATAGCCTGGAGCATCGAAGACAGGTTGGTGATTTGGCTCTCTTTTACAGATATTTCCATGGCAGGTGTTCGACTGACATTGCCCACTTGATTCCACCTAGAGCAATTCAAAACAGAAATACACGGCAAACCACTGCCGCTCATCCATATGTTGTTCAGCTTAGTACTCCTCGAACTTCATTGTTCAAGAATTCTTTCATCTGGAGAACGTCATCTTTGTGGAATGATCTTCCTGAGGTCGTGTTTCCCAATGAATACAATCTTCAACGTTTCAAGACCAACGTTAATTGCTTTTTTCGCACTCGCACCGCTCCCAGAGCGCCTTAAAGGATTTTTCCTACAGTGCAGGTGTTTTATCATAAAAAAAAAAAAAAAAAAAATACAAGGCGAGTCCATGATAAAGTAAAGTTAATTTTCTCCTTTATCTTAAGAATTAGATAAAAATTCGAAATGCAAAAAGTGTAGAGATCATTGAGGTGCATATTTTGAAATTATATTGGAGTAGGTATACGGAGTGGCCCCAAAAAACCTGGGGAATATAACTATTGTTTTTTAAATGGAACACCCTATCCGGGTGTTGCATCGTCGAGCGGGACATAGGAAATCCCATGTAATTTTAAATGGGGTCAACTATTGGCTTCCCTAATTATTTTAGAGAAAAATTCTATTTAGGTTTATTAAAGAGCACTAAAACCCACATTCAAAAGAATAACTTTAGATATTTTTTATGAGCCCGTTTACGGGTTATCGCCGATTTCTTTTTAACTATTTCTCCTTTTTATGGCCCCGTATTTGCGGGCACCAGTCAAGGTAAAAGATGACTGTCAAATAAAGTTGTCATTTTGAAATGTGTGCTTTATTGTTATAAAAACTCGTACATCGAAAATATTAGCCATGAATTACACTTCTGAAGAAAAAATATTGATAATTAAATGGTATTATCAAGGAAATAGTTATTAAAATGTGTCAGACATGTTTGCTGCTCTGTATCCGAATAGACCGATACCTGCAAAATCTACAGTCGAAAGGACTATCAAGAAATTTGAGACAAAAGGCACTGTAATAAATAACTGCAGATGTGAAGAAAGGCAGGAACAAAGAAGAGATGCAAGAAATGATAGGGACTTGCGAGTTTTATTGTGCGTGGAAGAAAATGATGGGAAGATCAGCACAAGGAAACTTGAGGATGACATAGGATTAGATCACACCACAGCGTTACGAGCTTTGAAACGACATAAATATTATTCATACAAATATGAAAAGCACCAAGAGCTAAGAGATAGGGACGAAATACGACGACAGGAGTTTTGTTTTGGTATGATTGAAAGAGCAAACATGGATAGGAAATTTTTAAAAAACATTTGTTTCACTGACGAATGCACATTTACCTTAAACAATGAACCCAATATTCAAAATTATCGATATTGGAGCAAAGAAAACCAACACAGGTTTGTGGAAATAAGGATACAATATCCACAAAAAGTTAATGTTTGGGCTGGGATTTTCGGAGAAAATATTATCGGGTTATTATTTCTTACACGAAATTTAAATGCAGAATATTTTTTGGAACTACCTAAAGATCATATTTTTCCTACTTTACATGATGCCGCCAGGGAAAATCAGGAATTTTGGTACCAAATGGATGGCTGCCCGGCACATAGTACCCTGGCTGTCCGGGAATATTTAAACCGTGCTTTTAATGGAAATGTTATTGGCTTAAATCATACAGTAAATTGGCCAGCCAGGTCTCCTGATTTATCGCCAAATGATTTATTTCTCTGGGGCCATTTAAAAAACAGGATATACAAAGATAAAAAATACCCAAATCTAGACGAGTTAAAAAATGCTATTTCTGCCGAATGCAATAGAATTTCAGTTTACCAACTAGCGAATGTAAGAAGAGAATTTTATGATCGCCTAGGTTATTTTCTAGCAGTCAATGGAGGAATATTTGAACATCTTAAATCCTAAAGTTCTAACAATTTAATAGTACCCCACTAAATTCTACACCTATTTTGTATAAAATATTATATGTCTAAATTTAATAGTTTCTGAGATATTGACGTATAAATTATGACATTATTAGACTTTGACAGGCTGGAACGGTTCATCTTAGAGAAAAATGGATATCTTAATTTTTTATTCGTTATCTAAAAGTTACAACTTCTGGTTTAACATGTTAAACCGTTAAAACCGTTTTTTTTGGTTTAACATAGTTTCTTTAGATAGTGAATAAAAAACTAAGATAAGGAGGTGAAAACCATTTTTCTCTGAGATGAACCGTTCCAATGTTACAGCCTGTCAAAGTCCGAAGATGCATTATTTTAAACGTCAATATCTCAAAAAGTATTAAATTTAGACATGACATTTACAAAATAAGAGTAGAATTTTGTGGGGAATCAGAAAATAATACAATACACAAGACCAACGTAAATCGCTTTTTTTGCACTCGCACCGCTCCCAGAGCGCCTTAAAGGATTTTTCCTACAGTGCAGGTGTTTTATCATAAAAAAAAAAATACAATATATAGGGTGTTCTTTTTAAAAAAACCCAAGTTATATTCGCCAAATTTTTTGGGCCACCCCGTATACTACAGCATAATTTTTAAATGTGCACCTCAAAGGTCTCTACAACTTTTGTATCTCGAATTTTTTTTTATTTTTAAAATAAAGGCGAAAATGAACTTTACTCTATTGTTGGCTCACTCTGTACAATGGGGAAGAAAGTGGTAAATAAAAAAATTTAACCACATTCGAGTTAAAACATTTTAATATTTAAACTTATTGATGTTAATTTGTCCTTACCCTTTCTACACCACTGAAATTGTAATATATGTAATAAGTATAACTAAGTCGCCATAAGACAAAAAATTAAATAAGGTTCTTTAATGTGTTCTACGTCTTTTTAATATAAATCTTATAATTACTGGCCATTTACGTGATAAAAATAAGTCTGCTTTTAATCTTTCCTTATACTTATTCTTTATTCACTGACTAGCAATTAACTACTGCGATATCATTTTAATAAACTTTTTTTCATTATTTTTCAGAAACAAGGTGGGACAGTTTTTATAAAGTTTTTTATTTTCGATCTTTAGTTAAATAATGATTTATTTTGTTTCGTTTAAAAACAATGGAATGACACTTACCATGTCTGATTAAAATTAATTAAATTTGCAAAAACTAATAAATCAAATTTAATCACTGTCAAAAAACTAGAAAATTACTAATAATGGTCAAATTTCATACGCATAGTTCCCCTTTTTCCAAAGTTACCTTTTTTTAGTATTTATGTGAAACTACATTATTTTGTTTTAACCGCAAAACCCGATGATCGATTGAGAAAAATGTCACTGATACAAAATCTTAATAAGGAACAAGTTATTTCATTAAAACCCATCATTTTTGAAGCATGCTTCAAAGCTTCCAGTCCGATATACCATAAAAAAGCTTTTAGTCATCAGTCTTTGGTGTTAAACTCAATTAAATGGCTCAACAACGTTTAACCAACGTAACCATTCATGACTGTGCATAATTATCTTCAATTAAATTAATTTATCCTGCCCTTTTCTACAGACCTGTCTGTCATAACTAGATATATTGATTTAGTATTGAGCTTAAACTCACTTATTTACTAATTAAACAGAAATTTCGACTAAACAATTTTGTAGAAACGAATTAATACATATTTGATGGCTGTTTATTACTGTCTGATATTGCCTTTCACTTACTTACACGATCCCCTGTGAAAGTATTTTTTTTTTGGTTTAATAATAAAAAAGCGCAATCACACTTATGATAATAAGGGAAACATATTTTCTCTTCTAAATAAGGCTATTTTTATCTTTGGAACATGATTAGCTTAACTTAATATTTTATAATTTATAAAAACTGGTTCTGTGATGTGATAACTTCATTTAGATATAAGATTTATTTAATTAAATTATATCATGTCCTCAGGACAACAGGACACAATATCCTGTCATAAATTAAATGTTTATTTTTCAATATATTTTAAATCTTGACGCAGTCACAGAATACGCAATATGTGTATTAAAATAAGTGTTCATCCATTTACGCTATTTTTAGAAATAATTTACTAAATATCAAAGGCCCCAAGTGAAAATATAATTACACAAGGTTTAAACCTTAGGAAGGTTTACTGGTCATATTTTTTGACATCCGAACGCCTGCAATTTTTTAAAATATTTATTGTGGCTCGTTAACAGCATCCAAATATTATTTCTAAATTCTTATCCAAAATTACCAAATCCTTGCGAAATTATATCTATATACAGGGTGAATTTTTTCCGCAGTTTTAAAAGTAAGGATTTAAAAATTTGAAGTATTAATAAGTCTGTAAATTGCCGTTTTTCGGAAAATTGATACCTTGAAACCCACTTCCGGTTTAACCAGTGAAGCTAACTTTTAAATTTTAAATGAAAACCCCTCATATTTATTCGATAATTAATTTTTGCAGAAAATTCTCTTTTTAATGACATGTCACAGTTTACAATTTGTTTTAAAAATGGCCACCTAGATCAGTTTTCCTTTGTTTTCTAAAATATTCATAACTTTGGTAAAACAGGGTAGATGGTAAAGAGTAGGCCATGGAAACGTTAAAATGGTTTTGGACTTGTGGATCACATTTTCAATATCTTATAAATAAGTTTATTTTTATACTTTAGAAACACTTATAGCTTTAGATATACAGGGTGATTCCTAAGTTGATACTTCGTTTTTAGCCGTGTATAGAAGGCATTAGAATGAACAACATTTTAAAATACCTTTTTCAAAAAACTTAAAACTAGGCGAGATACAAAAATAAAAAATCTAAGTGCGGGTCTGGTCATCAAAACGTAGCCTGCTATGCTTTATGTTGTTTATCTTATTTCTTATTAGTCATGCAATTTACGGGTCGGTGGTGAGTTATTTGGCAATAGGTACGCTGCGGTGTGTTTTTCTGAAGCAAGTTAATTTTAAATTGGTGACACGTGAAAATAGTATAATTTGAAAACAATGAACCAGTAGATATGGTGCTAATTTACGATGAGTGTCGTCAAAGTGCGGCTGCTACTTCGAGACTATACGCAGAACGGTTTCCCTTGCGGGCTCATCCTACACCCAGAAGTTTTCTTAATGTAATTCAACGCGCAAGTTAGGCGAAACCGTATTTGATCCATAGTGTAATAAATGAATGTAAGTACCTTATTTTTGAGTTTTTTGAAAAAATGTATTTGAAAATGTTGTTTATTTTAATGCCTTCTATGCACATCTAAAAAAGAAGTATCATCTTATAAATCACCCTGTATATTAAAAAATTATAGATTAATTACTATTTGGATTACGCGAAAAAAAGGTGCCAAGAATGATAGTCGTTTCAGTTAAACTATTCGTAATGTGAAATATTATTTTAGACAGGCTTGGAATACCTTAGCCTGTCAATCGAAATCTAGCAAAAGAAAATATGCAGTAACAGAGAAGGCTTAATTACTATTTTAATTAATAAATAAATTACCAAAGTATCGTTTCATCCTTTAATGTACACTTTAACCATTCAATGTATGAACTGGTTAAAATAGAGTAATAAAAGGCCTGTGTAATTATGCTGTTCTTCTTCGTTGATGCCTTCTAGTAAAGTTAAAAGTTGTTCGATTGGTTACTCATACTACAAGTTGCGATACTTAAATCCTTGAATAAACTTTTTAAAATTTCAGATTTTTTAACTCTTTTTAGGTCAATATGCCCCGAAAAGCATTTTCTAAAAGCCGAGTAAATTTATATCTTTATTAACTAATATTCTGGTCAATTCTGCATAAAAATGGTCTCTTGCGTTTTTCTCCTCAGGCACACATAAGAAGCTTCCAAATTTATACTAATTTTTAAAAGTAAGCTTATTTTTTGAAGACGTTTCCATTATGTGCAAGGTTTAATTCTTTTTTCTTCTTTAATCTTCAATTTTTCTAAAATTATATAAAACCTACTCTAATCCCATTTCACCCTGTTAATGCACTTTAAACTAAAATTTTAACACATTATTATCATGTGATAAAATCATTAACGGTAATATTTATTATTATTGGAAATTTAACTCTAGTAAACATATTCTACTTTCAGTAAGAAGAGCGATCATTAAACACAAAATAATCTGACTTACGCAGTACTATTAAAGAAATCTAAGGTAGAAGCTACTCGTTTAATGTTTCTTGAACATGGAATGTCAGTGACGGATATTGAATGAACCAAAAGGGGTATATCGTAATCACCCCATGCATCGAGTGTATTCCTCGTATTTTAAAAATATTTTGCTAAATATGTATATATGTTGTTCCATGTTCTAAAAGCTAAATGTGGCAACCCTAGTGGGAGGTCATTGACCAAATGACCTTATAGGATAGTCGTCAGGATTCTTACAAGGAAATCAATATATTGTGTGTGATATCCCCCTCAATTTTTGAAATACGTTTTTTAGTTGCAAATTTGAGATATAACTTGACCATATAATTTGGTTGTGGTGTATACCCTCCCCGAGCCTAGGAGCTCAGGCCTTGTGACACACTTGGATTCTTAATTAAAATTTTTAAATAATGAAATAATGTATTCTTGGCTTAGATTACAAAGGTCTTGTAGGAAACATTTAGTTTTTAAACTTTTCCTTCTAAAAGTCCTGTTTTATACAGAGATTAAGGTTTCGGACGCATATCGTTTTAGTTATTGATTCATGATACAATTTTATGGGAAAACGAGTAAAAAGAAGAATAATATTTTATAGTATTTTTTTATTATATGTCTGTTCCGTTTTCTCTTTTTTAGAGCTAAGTATTTTAAATCAACAAAAATATAACCAAATGAAATAAAATATTTTTACAACAAAAACAAAAACCAATTAGGTATTTATTTTTAAAGAGCAAAATTAAAGTAAACATTTTAATTGAAACATTTTTCATGAAAGAAGTGTGATAATTTATAAAAAAAAAGAAGTGCGGAAAAAAACGAGAATGCTTTATTATGAATATACAAAACGGCACTTAAGAAGGAGTATTTCAAAACCTAAGCATTTGCATCAAAAACTGCTCTTACATCTACGCTCCTAAAATACATGATTTCTGAAAAAATCATCAATTTTGGCGTGGTGAGCGATATTTACATGATTTTTAATCATAAAAAACCGAGCCCGAAAAACGCTGGTTAGACTCATCTTATGTTAAAATTTCGGATTGACCCCAATATTCATATTTTTCACAGCTATAAAAAATATTTTTAATTTAATAAAGAGCCAGCTAGAAATATCAAAAAAAACATTTACAAAAACAAATTTAATCCAACCATGCAGAGGGGGAGAGGGAGTAATTTAATTTTCGAACTTTGATAGTAATTAGGTGAATTTTAAACGAACTTTGGGCGTCTTCTTTACTCGGTAGGTACAATATTATAAAGTAAATGTAGTTCCGACTGTCTTTTTCTCCAAAAAAAAATTTACTTACTAAAATTACTACTTACGCCCACTGAGCGCCCCCGAGCATATTTTCTGACTACGCCACTGCATACGTCATAAAGTAATATTCCAAAAAACGTCTGTACTGTATAATAGAATAAAATGAAACTTGCACATTAAACATTACTACCATCAAAATTATTTTATAAATAATGTTTTTATAATAATAAAACTTGTTTCACATGGGTCACCAAAGACACTTGCTGCAGACAGTTTACACATTTCTTGTAATTTGTGTTAGGACCATAAAACCACGATTATATCTTTTTCAGTTAACTACATTGTATACATAGCAATTTACAGTTACACAAAATGGCCATAATAAAACCCACATGCAGGAGTCATCTTATCGTCAACAAGGTAGGGTTAAAAATTAGAAAAGGTTAGAAAACCTTTATTCGCTGTAACCTTCCCTTCTCTTTTGCGAAACCTTATAGAACTCAGTGGCGGCTCTCGGTCTTAAAAAATGGTGAAGAGCTAGGTATAGTGTGGGTACTTAAACAAACATTGACTAAAAACCCGCGTAACAAAACGTCTCTCTTATCCTCATCTGTCCAACGACTGAATGGAGTTTCCAACAAATTACAAACTATGTCATTAATTGGGTTCATTTTTAAAACATACAACTAAGTAGGTACGGTACGTACACTACTGAATTAACTGAAAAATAAAAACAAAACTTTTTAATCACACAGTAAATCACGTAAAAACGATATCTATAACCGTAAGTTTCACGAATCTTAAAATAAATACCTTGAGGTTAGGCAAACCAATGCTAAAACAATGGTGCATACGACTGATCTATTTTTAAATTGCCCTACATCATAATGCAAATTGTTACATTCTGTTTACGTAACTGACGTCACGTAACCATAGCAACGTTGAATATCAAAGCCATGATTGGCCTTGGGTCTTCACTTGTTTTGAGCTAACGGACACGGCTGGCTGGGGCGCTCCAAAATGCACGAGTGTTTATAATTATTGTCCATCGGAATTAACCGTGGCCATATTATGCATAGCTTCACTCGGATAAATCAATATTATTAATTCGAACATAATTATTTTTTAAGAGCTAAAATGGTAGCTGTATTGGTACATTAATATTTAATATTGTAGAAAAACTTTCCTCCTGGTTTTATTTTTTTTTTGGTGAAGAGCCTCTTCACCTACTTCACTGACGAACTGCCACTGATAGAACTATAAATGTTTGCATTATAATCTTTGTTGGTAATATTCTTGGGGTCTGAAAATCGTTTTAATGTAATCCTAAAATAATCAGCACAGAAACTTAGATCACCCAAAGTGTTGCAATTATAAAAAATGTTTTACAAGGTAGACATTGCTGTTAATAATTTATAAATACAATTTGGAACAGTGCAACAGATAAAATCATTTTTACAACAGCAATGAAATAAACATTCTACTTTTCCTGATTGATGGGACAGCATGAAAATTGATTTGCCCAAAGCGTTCAGTCGCGTTTCAAACATAATGAAGGTGTCAGTTATTAGGGCCATACTGATTTTGACAGAGGTTATGTTTTTATTTTAAATGTAAACGTCATGTTACCGAAATTTTACAACCTTTAAAACTTAATTCATATTTCAGATCTGAAAAAATTGTTTTCGATACTTATTTATACAAGGTGATTCCTAAGTTGATAATTCTTTTTTTGGCTGTGTATAGAAGGCATCCAAATAAACAACATTGTTTCAAAAAACTCAAAAATAAAATACTTACATTCATTTATTACACTATGGATCAAATACGGTTCTATCTAACTTGCCCGTTGAATAACATTAGGAAAACTACTGAGTGTAGTATAAGCCCGCAAGGGAAAGCGTTCTGCGTATAATCTTGTAGCAGCAGCCGCACTTTGACAACACTCACCGTAAATTAGCACCATATCTACTAGTTTATTGTTTTTAAATTTTACCATTTTCACGTGTCACCAATTTAAAATTAACTTGCTTCAGAAAAACACACCGACCCGTAAATTACATGACTAATAAGACAAAAACAACATAAAGTGTAGCAGGTTACGTTTTGATAACCAGGCCCGCACTTAGATTTTTTACTTCTGTATCTCGCCTATTTTTAAGTTTTTTGAAAATGTTGTTTATATTAATGCCTTCTAGACACAGTTTTAAAAAAAAAGTATCAACTTAGGAATCACCCTGTATTATGTATCAGTAGGACGATGCAAAAAATAAAAGATTAGTTGTTTGGTGCGTGAAGCTTAAACAATTGAAATACATATCTGAATTTAGTGCAAGAATTATTGCTATAAGATCACCTATTTTAGTCCCACGTAAAAAAAATCTCGACAAGTAACAGTCAGATGTTCTTATTAGCTAAACGTATCCTTAAGTAGAAAACATATTTTAGGCATTATTGCAATTCTTTCCATAGAAGTCGTAAATTAGAATTAGATCATTAAGAGTAAGAAATAAATAATTGCTAAATGGCTATCACCGTTGCAAGTAATTCATTATTGTTTTTAATCGAAGAAGAAATACGGTAAGAGTCCGTGCAAGTAGCAGAAACATTATTAATTGACGAAGTTAATCGTTGCTTTATTTTACATGAAAACATGATAAATAGGATATCGTTGGTTTAATTGGCTAGCAAGTTTCTTAAGAAAAATTCACGATTATATGCTCAATGGATTCGTCCATTAATTACTTTTATAAACACATTAACGAGTGTTAAGTACAGACTTGAATTTTTTCTCTATTATAAACGTAACTAATTAAACTGTTCTTTAAAAAAAATCCAAGAGGTAGGAAATATCGGCATGTATTACCTGCTGATGGGGTTTGGAATAAAACAAATGGTCCAAAAAGTGAAAGATACGAAATAAAATCATTCTTTATAAAAGGTTTTGCTTGCAAAATGAATGAGATTTACGTTATAAAAAATGAATTTATTATATAGGGAGCAAAAAAAATACTAAAACTTACTTTGTTAGTTTAATTTTTTTTAGTTTAAATTAAAAACTTAAGAAATAAAGTTTTACGGCTCTGAAAAAAAGAATCAATTCATCCAAAATCATTTTTTAATCCATGGGATTGGGTAAAATTTTTGACAAGGGGTCTAGAGATATTATGAATATAATAGTGTTTAATAATATTTATTTTATACAGGGTGCTTATAAAAAGGTTACAAAAACTAGACATTTTTAATTAATTTTTCTCAAGTTTATTTTTCGTAAGAGTATAGTACATCATCATCATTTTCTACCAAAAGAACAAATATTGAATATGTTTTAAATTAAACCATAAACCGAAGTACAAGATTTCATTAAAAAATGTATATATTTAAAAGTAACGAGTTTTAGAAACTCCGAACTATTTTCTCTCACCTACATGTCATTTGTCAATGTCTTTATTAAATAAAGCAATTATTTAATCTAATCTAAATCCAATCAACAAAAGGGAAATCGGAGGCCCTGGCAAAAGCAAACAAAGTAATACTGCAGTGGGTACCAGTACACGAAGGTATTACAGGGAATGAGAAATCCGATGAATTTGCGAAAAGAGGCTCAGAAAATACATTCATTGATCCAGAACCGGCACTCGGGGTACCAAGGTGCACGGTACGAGATGCTATAAAGCGATGGATCAGGGGTGAACACAAAATTCACTAGAACAACAGACAATCAGACTCCAGACTAACGGAATCAGCTGAGAATTATTACAGGAATTCTGACAGGACACATGGGTGTCAAGAACTATCTGTACAGAATGCAACTGTACAATGGAAACCTTAACTGCAGATTGTGCGGACAAGCTAGAGAAACCATACAGCATATAGTCTAATATTGCGAGTCACTAGATCGGAAGGGGCAACGAATACTCGGGCAAGCAAAACTGGAAGTAGATTACATCCTGACCCTCTCCACAGTGGACCTGCACAAACTGTTGCAAGGGACTGGGATCACCGAGTGGGTGTGAAGAATTAAACAGAGTGAGCACCATAGGCCAAACCTGGCCTAAGTGCATCCGGCGTATTGACGGGCCTCGAAAAAAAAATCAACAAAATGTTATCTACTGGACAAAGGATTTTTATAATTTAGTGTTATAGGGATGGCGAAAAATCGCTTCATAAGGGAAAAATTTAACGAGAAATTTGTAGGAATCCCAATACGTGAAATCAATAATAATCGGTAATACAATAAATAAGTTTCAAAGAACTGCTTTTTAATCTCAAGAAGAAGAAAAAGAAGAAAAATAAGAAGAAGAAGAAGAAGAAGAAGAAGAAGAAGAAGAAGAAGAAGAAGAAGAAAAAGAAGACGAAGCAGAAAAAGAAGATGATGAAGAATAAGAAGAAAAAGAAATAGATAAAAAAGAAGAATAAATATGACCAAAGCGATACTGCTGCAGTTTTAGTTCTCCAGTTTATTGGAGAAACTCTGGTGATGTCTCGAAATCGTGCAAAACAATTAAAATTTGTAAGGAAAGTCATATTCAGAATAATTAAAAGTAAATATTATTTCCGTTCAAATCCCAGTTTAACCAGGTATTGGAAGAGGGTCATGATGCTAAACGACTAGATTTTGGTTTATGGATTACAGACCAAGTTAAGTGAAAATATACATTTTCATAAAATTTATATTTTCTGATGAATATACAGACCAAGTTAAGTGAAAATATACATTTTCATAAAATTTATATTTTCTGATGAATATACATTTTCTACTAATGGAAATGTAGGCGCGGGTCTCGAGAAAATCCCAAATTCTGAAGACAATATTTTACAAAAGTGAACGTGTTGTGCGCGATATCTGTTCACGGCCCATATTTTTTTAATAATACTTGCAATAGAAATGCTGGGTAGGTTTTTAAGCGATGAATTCGAAAATTTACCAATACATTTTTCCCAAAGAATGTATTTATAGATGGCTATGTAGCACATTGGGCTTGCAAGGTGATAGAATGGCTTCACAGCAAATTTGGTCCAAGGTGGATTGGTAGAAATGGCCCAATTTTGTGGCCTCCTGACTTAACGTTGGCCAATAATTTTCTATGGGATCCTTCACAACAAATTGTTTATGCCACTTTGATATCAAATAATATTGATGTACTAATCGACGAATTACCCAAGGTTCGCTTAATATCCCAGTAAGAAACCCTCCAAAAGGCTATCAACTGGAATGTTAAGTGGCGTAGCCCACAAAATATGCTGGAAGGGGGGGGGGGGGTTGTACTTAGTAAAGAAGGTGGAAAAGCGCCACAGGCCACGCCCAAAGTTCGTTTAAATTTAATTAAAAAAATAAAATTTCGAAAATTAAATTATTACCTCTCCCCTTCTGCATTGTTTTTGTAAATGTTTTTTTTACTTTTTTTTTGATATTCCTAGCTGTCTTTATTAAAAAAAAACACTTTTTATATTTGTGAAAATTATGAATATTGGTGTATGTCAATCCAAAATTTTAACATAAACCGTATGTATGACTCTAGCCAGCGTTTTTCGGGCTCGGTTTTTCAGGATTAAGAACAAAGTAAATATCGCTCGCCGCGCCAAAAGTGATGATTTTTTCAGAAATCATGTATTTTAAGAGCCTAGATCTAAGAGCAGTTTTTGTTGCAAATGCTTAGGTTTTAAAATACTCCTTCTTAAGTGCCGTTTTGTATATTCATAATAAAGCATTCTCGTTTCTTCCCGCACTATTTTTTTTATTATAAATTATCACACTTCTTCCATAATAAATTTCAATTAAAATTTTTACTTAATTTTTTCTCTTTAAAACTAAATACCTAATTGTTTTTTGTTCTTGTAAAAATATTTTTTCCTACGAGCGTGCGCAAAGTAGTACTTTGCGCACGCATTTTTGTGTGCAAAGTTACACTTTTCCGCACTAGTGCGGATAAGACTTTTATCCGCACTGGGTGCGGAAAAGTAAAACTATTCAAAAATCTCCTTGGTAGGGAATATTTATATTTATTTTAGTAGCTGTAAACTATTTTATGGCAATGTGAGAAGCCGTTGCAAGAGTATTCTCTTTTATCTTTTAATCGTAATTCCCGATATTTGTATTTCAGCTTAAAACGAAAAAAACTGTATTTTTTATTGTTATGTAATTTTTTAATTTTCTATTATTTTTTTTTGTTATGTAATTTTTAGTTGTAAGTATATTATAGTTCTTTCTTTAAAGTCGAATTAAAAATTATTAAATAAATTATCATATTTTTATTTTTGTTGTTATCTGATATGAAGCTCGTAGGAAAAATGTTGTTCCTAACAAGTGCGCAAAGTGCTTTTCCGCACGCAAGAACTTATCCGAACTCCGCTTCGCGTCGTTCGTCCAACTGTACTTGCGTGCGGAAAAGTATCACTTTGCGCACTTGTTAGGAAAATAACTATATTGCATTGGATTATATTTTTGTTAATTTAATATAGCTCTTAAAAAGGGAAAACAAAACAATACAAGTATATAACAGAAAAATACTATAAAATATTCTTTTTACTCATTTTCCTTTAAAATTTCATCATAAATCAATAACTAAAAGGATATGCGTCTGAAACCTTAATCTCTATATAAAACAGGACTTTTAGAAAGAAAAGTTTGAAAACTAAACGTTTCCTACAAGACCTTTGTAATATAAGCCAAGAATACATTATTTAAAATTTTAAATTAAGAGTCCAAGCGACGAGACGAAAAATTAGGTTGCAATTAGACTTTTAAACCCGAGCTCCTAGGCTCAAAGGAGGGGGGGCTGCAGCCCGCCAGCCCCCCCTAAATACGCCACTGATTATTGCATTGTGATAAAAATTTGAATGGACATCAGCCATAGCTTCCTTCTAAGACATTTAAATCTATCTACATTCATATATCTATATATTTTTTTTTCATGTCTCCCCTTGGAATGGAATTTCGGACACCCTGTATTATACAATTTTTTTACAGGGAAAATAACTTAAAGCCATTTTTTTATGCATCAATCAAACATCCTGCGGATCATCAAAGGAGTTTAAACAAATTCTAAATTCTTCTAAAACAATGGTAAAAGAAAAGACTCCTAAATTTCCTTGGTTTGTAACTAACGTCGGTGGTTGGAATAAACAATACGGCTTGTCAATGCGACGCATTATGTAAACAGCAACTCTGTACATGTACAGAATACAATTTCAAGAACATTATAAGAAATTGGCAATTCAATTGACCCTTTGGTTTCCTTCGGTGTCCGAACAAT
This sequence comes from Polydrusus cervinus, assembly GCA_935413205.1. Lineage (NCBI taxonomy): Eukaryota > Metazoa > Arthropoda > Insecta > Coleoptera > Curculionidae > Polydrusus > Polydrusus cervinus. Next base: position 5,069,135 of record OW284520.1, read on the forward strand.
TCTTTCGTCGACAAAGAAGAATGAAGGAATTACACGCAGTACCAATCACTGCAGCCATCTTTGAGGGCCGCACAAATATAATTCTTTTGTATTCAAAATCATTCCGTTTTTATTCGTAATATAATACATTTATGTATTCAATTACTGATGTATTTTACAAAAACCTTTATATTGAAGTTTTTTGTACAATTTTCGATTTATACATTTTTTTTAATGCCTACAGTTATAAATATCCATTAAAGGGGGGTTATAGTCTATTTCGGAAAGGCGTAGAATAATAAAACCTCATTAGGTATGCAAAGGGACTACAGAGTGACCAAACGAATATTTAAGCCACTTTCATAATTTGGCATTGGTTTCACTGCCAAATTCTTTATTTTCATCAAGTGCGCGTAGTACCACCGGGGTTTGGGTCAATTTATGGGTTTTGCCTATTTTTATCCATTCACAAATACTGAAAATGGTGTGACAAAGGCGTGCATTATGTACACTAATTTTTTATTAAACATAATAAAAAAAAATACAAACAATACATTATACAGAAATTAAATTATAAAAAATCATAATATTCTTCGTCATCTGAGGAACTGTCATCTCCTCTTGAGGTTATAATTACCAGGTTGACGCGACGGTCCGATCGATCAGGTGGTCAAGATCCCACATTTTCTCCTCTTCTTAAATGACTGCTTTTTGCCAGTTCTCTGGTGTCACTTCCTTAATGGCTTGATCAAACAGTAGCTTAACGTCTTTCATTTTGAATGTCGTGTTGTGTCTTGCTACAAATCCTTTCCCTTGCGCCCATATACGTTCTATAGGATTTAGTTCGCAGTGATATGGTGGTGTGCGAAGCACTATGCTTTTCAGCTATATCTTCCACGGCATATTTCATAAAACGATGTTTGCATAAATTTGCTATAGCTTATAGTTCCTTATTTATCAAATTATCTCCTTTTTTTCTTTTGGTTAGTTGTCATAAATAATTTAATGCACAAAATGTACCTGCGCCTATGGCCGACACCGAAATTGAGCCGAACTGGACGGAATTTCCCATTTGATTACCCTACACCTTTCCGAAATATCCTATAGCTAAAAGCATATTTTCTTTTGTGGGATAAAAGTAAAACTTTGAATCTGGAGAAAGTCATCTTATAATTTCTATTAAGGGCTCTCGATGAGGACATACGTATTATATGTTCCATATCCAATATGCTGCAGACAATCGATGTTTTTTTTATATTAACAGTAAAATAGTTTCTGTAATGGGACAAAAGTTGAAAAGCAATTTATGCAGTAATGCCTTTTTTCGTTCACCTTAGTTGTCAGATAAGGAAAAATTACGCTGTTTGCCATTGAAAGTGGCTCTAGAATGACAATTTAACCGTTAGGCAACGATATCTTCAAGACGTGTTCTGTTCCCTTTTTTAGAATATTTATAAACAATGTTTTTTAGCTAAGATGAAATTCCGTTACACATTTTCTATATGTCACAAGTAGTTTACCTTTCCTCATACTTTACAGAAAAAGCTTAAAATTTGACGGCGTAAACCCAAGAGAAGTGGCGTATTTAGGGGGGGGGGGGGGGCTGAGCCTATGAGCTCGGGTCTAAAAGTCTAATTTCAACCTAATTTTTCGTCTTTCGCTTGGACTCTTAATTTAAATTTTTAAATAATGTATTCTTTGCTTAGATTACCAACGTCTTGTAGAAAAAGTTAGTGATTAAGGTTTCGGACGCATGTCGTTTTAGTTATTGATGTATGGTGCAATTTGATAGGAAAGAGTACCCAAAAACAATAATATGTTATAGTATTTTTCTATTATATACTTGTCTGTATTCCGTTTTCCCTTTTTTAGAGCTATTTTAAATCAACAAAAATATAACCCAATGCAATAAAATATTTTTACAACAAAAACAAAAAACAATTAGGTATTTATATTTAAAGAGAAAAATGAAAGTACAAATTTTAATTAAAACTTTTTTATGGAAGAAGTGTAATAATTTATAATAAAAAAATTTGCGCGGGAAGAAACGAGAATGCTTTATTATGAATATACAAAACGGCACTTAAGAAGGAGTATTTCAAAACCTAAGCATTTGCACCAAAAACTGCTCTTACATCTACGCTCCTAAAATACATGATTTCTGAAAAAATCATCAATTTTGGCGTGGTGAGCGATTACTTTATATTTAATCAAAAAAAAAGACCGAGCCCGCAAAACGCTGGTTAGAGTCATACATACGTCCTATGTTAAAATTTTGGATTGACACCAATATTCATATTTTTCGCAAATATTAAAAATGTTTTATTTTTAATAAAGAGCCAGCTAGGAATATCAAAAAAAAAACATTTACAGAAACAAATTTAATCGAACCATGCAGAGGGGGGAGAGGTAATAATTTAATTTTCGAAATTTGATAGTAGTTAGGTGAATTCTAAACGAACTTTGCGCGTGGCCCCCAAAAATTTCATTTCATGAAATACATAATGTATTGTGCCTCTCTCCAGAAAAAAAATGTCGTACTTACGCCCACTGAGCCTTCCCCGAGCATATTTTCTGGCTACGCCATTGCCCAAGAGTATAATAATTGTTGAATGATAGAAGAGTTTTGAACTTGTATCTCCAGGCATTTTCAGGTGAAATCCGTTCCCGGTTGAACTCCGGTCTCATAACTAGAGGGAGGTAAAATAATCTATTATTCGATTATAACATTTTCGATCGACTAATCGTTTAATAGATTATTAAATTTCATAATCTCGTGACCCCCTGATAGTAGGTACTTATCAGTACTTTGTAAAGCATATTTTTTTAAAAAGGAGCAAACATTTCTTTAATTAGATTCATGCCTTGCATAAACGAGGGAGAAAGTAAATCTTAAGATTAATTAACGCAATGGTGCAAAGTTAATCCTGTTTTTACACTAACTAACATACAGAAATCGAGAAAAACGACCTTATAGAATACCAATAAACAATTTCTGTTATTTATGATATTATTTTCGTTACAAATCTCTTCGTCTAAGTTTCATGCTAATTACTTTAATTAATGTACCTAATTATCCTTAGTGGGTACAGAAATATTCACAGCGGTGCGAATATTAGCTACCTAGTGGGGGTTCGTTGTTTTTTTTTGTAAGTGAAGTAGTGAAGACATGTTAAGGCGGTTTTAACACGTTATAAGTTTTATGCTACCCTGCAATACGCTTATTTATCATATAAACAAATTTGAAAAAAAAAATGATTTCTCTATTTTTAGGATTTCGTGTATAGGCTATACCAGGGACGTATTTAGGGAGGGAAGCCCCCCCCCCCCCCCGAGCCTAGCTAATTGTAACCTAATTTCGCGTCTTATGCTTGGATTCTTAATTTAAATCTTTAAATAATGTATTCTTGGCTTGTAGAAAATGTTTAGTTTTTAAATTTTTCCTTCCAAAATTCCTGTTTTAGTTATTGATTTATGATGCAATTTTACAGGAAAACGAGTAAAAAGAATAATATTTTATAGTATTTTTCTATTATATACATGTCTATTCCGTTTTTCCTTTTTAGATGATTGATGATGATAATTTATAATTAAAAAATAGTGCGGGAAGAAACAAGAATGCTTTATTATGAATATACAAAAAGGCACTTAAGAAGGAGTATTTCAAAACCTAAGCGATTGCACCAAAAACTGCTCTTAGATCTACGCTCCTAAAATATATGATGTCTGAAAAAATCATCAATTTTAGCGTGGTGAGCGATGTTTACTTTATTTTTAATCTTGAGAAACGCTGGTTAGAGTCATACATACTTCTTATGTTGACATTTTGGATTGATACCCCCCCCCCCCCCCCCCCACAACCACCACTGACAATATCTTAATATGATATCCTGTATCTTATACCGGATTTTTGTTACATTTTAACCTGGTGGCTTGTATTAATTAAAAAAATTGGCGAAACACCCAAAAAAAAAATTCTGACAATTAGAAAGAACCATATTTTTAATTAGGGCAGATAATTTTTTATTAAAGTCTCAATTTTCTTTATTGCCATTATTTATTAGTTAAAGAATAAACAAAAGAGAGATATGTAAGAAGCTCTACGAAGCGTGAAATTTACCAGCCATGAACCAGAGATAATGATATAGTTTACTTGAATATTTTACCTAGTTAGCTAGGTAAGTGCTAAATGTTGTTTACTTATTTATAAATATAAATTATTGCAATTTGGTCCGAGGAATAAAATGTACAAAAATTAGAATTTAGAAGTTTTTAACCTTATAGAATATAGAACACAGCTACAAGAGACACAGCACGGTTGTTGTCAGCCTCAAAGAATTAACATTTGCAACGCGTCTTCTCCTTGAGGCCGCGCGCGGTCGCCTCCGCCTGCCAAAATAGAATTATTTTATTTTTTTTGTATAATGTTGTTTAATTCATCGGAAAACAATAAATAAATTTGGTAAATCTATCGATAATTCAGGATGATTGGCAACACTGTCTGCAACTCTTACTACCTTCGTCCCTACTATTAGAGATATCAAAAAAGAGTTTTTATAAAAGTTATGAGCCGCGGCAGTGGCTCAGAGGTGAGGTACTGGCATTCGACCGTGGCGGTCCGGGTTCGATTCCAGGAGTGGGCATACGCACAATCAAAAAAGTATGTCCGAAATTTAGTAGGTTTAAGAATGCAGGAAAGAGTGTAAAGAACCTACCCCATTCACGCCAGTAACCAGGCCGGATGAGATCGGACATCTCGTGGGTGCGGAAGAAGGTGCACACTCCCCAATCGGTAGGTCATGCAATTGCAAGAAACCAAAAGTTGATAGCCCTTGGAGGGTGTCGCATGACTGAGGATCGTGGTTCGGAACCCACGTTAAGCTGTGGGTCCCCTCGGGAATGGCCCTGGCAGCGAACGAAGAGGAAAACATTACACAACAAAAAATAAGTTATGAGGTATAAAAAAATATATATTTTAAAATTATTTTTAAATATACAGGATAGTCCAGAAAAAAAGGACAATAGAAAAATACATATTTTTAAATGGAACACCCTATATATTTTATCATTTTTTATTTCCTCACCAAATTATCCATATGATGCTATTTTTAGTTTTTTAATTTTTTTGCAACGTTTCCAAACAAAATGAAAAAATTCTTAAAATTTTGGAAAAAACACAAGAGTACAATACCTGTATTTCTCAATTAAAATATTTTAAGTAGGTACCTATATTTTATTGTTATTAAGTCATACCTATATCTAGATTTCCTAGTTTTGTCAATCTATTAAACGAGCTTTCGAAAAGTTAATGGAGAGGTTTGACAGAACAGGAAGTGCGACTTATATTAAAAGGAATACCTGTTTGCACGGAAGAAAATAGGCTAAATGATTTATTGACTATCACTGAACCGAGAACAAACGAAGTCTTTTGGTACAGTTGTATTTTGTATTTAAAAGAAGTAAAAATTTATTGTGATATGAAATGTAGTTAAGGTTTTAATCGTAGATTAGATTTATAGCCATCGGTATTTATTAAGGTTGTCCCAGTCTTCGGATTTTTGACGTTGATTTAATTATTATTTCTTAACTCAGAATGGGTACTTACGAGTCATTGATCTTTATTAATTGACATTTTATATAGTAATAATTAGGTAAAATATTGATTTTGTTGTGTCTGGTGATTTATTGACAGGATGTATTGTTGTTTAGGTCATTTTAAGTTTGTTAAATAAATACGTAATTATAGTTATCAATTTATTTTAATATGACATTATATTCAATTACATTTGTTTTGACTCTGCTGGTCATGGTTAACTAGAAAAATAAAAATTACAGTTTCTCACGAAAATTTAAATAAAAATCGAAATATTGGCCAAACTAGTAAATTTATGCACAAGTATAACTTAACCATAATAAAAGATACTTACAATATCTATCAGACGAGCCTAATAAAAATATAGGGTGTTTCATTTGAAAAAACAGAGTTATTGTATTTTAAAGTTTTCTATATTTGGATGTCAACAGAAAACACCCTGTACAAAATTTTAAGTACTTGAATATTTAGGACCGTTTTTCTATCGCTACACTTAAAAGTTTACACGATATTTTCGATATTTTAATTGAGAAATACAGGTAATTTTGTACTATCATGTTTTTTCCAATATTTTATGAATTTGCTGTATGGGGATGTGAGAAAGTTATTTTCATGCAAAAGAAAAATTTCATGAAAAAAATATAAGCCAATGAAAACCATTAAATTTTTGTTTAATTTCATTGTATTGTTAAAAATATTTCTTATGTTTTTTTTTTGAAAACATTTTTCTCACACTCCTCAATGTTTGTGTATCTATGAGTCCAAATTTTAAGTTTTTAAAAATTCATTAATAAACATTAGCCAATGTCTTTAATGTATACAGGGTGATTTCAAGTTGATACTTCTTTTTTAACTATGTATAAAATAAACAACATTTTCAAATACCTTTTTTCAAAAAACTTAAAAATAGGCTCGATAGAGAATTAAAAAATCTAAGTTTGGGCCTGGTCATCAAAACGTAGCCCGCTATACTTTATGTTGTTTTTCTTATCTCTTATTAGTCATGCAATTTACGGGTGGTGTTGAGCAATCCGCTGCGGCGTGTTTTTCCGAAGCAAGGTAATTTTAAATTGGTGATACGGTAACATAGTAATATTTGAAAACAATAAATTAGTAGGCATATGGTGCTAATTAAGGGTGAGTGTCGTCAAAGTGCAGCTGCTGCTTCAAGAATATAAGCAGAACTCTTTCCCTTGCGGGCTTATCCTACACCCAAAAGTTTTCTTAATGTTTTTCAACGGGCAAGTTAGGCAAAACCGTATTTGATTAGTAGTGTACCTAATAAATGAATGTAAGTACCTACCTTATTTTTAAGTTTTTTGAAAAAAAGGTATTTAAAAATCTTGTTTATTTTAATACCTTCTATACACAGCTAAAAAAGAAGTGTCAACTTAGGAATCACCCTGTATATGTAGATATACAGTGAAACCTCTCTAAGGCGGACACCTACGGGACTGTCTAAATGTGGCCCCCTAATAGAGGTGTCCGCCCATGGGAAATTTGTTATTAGGTAATATGTAAATGCAAAATTATGACTACATATATGTATGTACAAATAAACATTTATTAAACATAACCAAAAATACACTAGTTTTAGATGGATGTAGTACTAAAAAACACGACGTTTTTCTGCCATTGTTTACGATTTTAACCTTAGAACTCACAAATAAACGGCGGACTGCTTTCGGGGAATTACACTTTCATTCAGCGAAGTCCTTTCGCGCTGCCACGCATACACGATTGGTTGCCGGTTTGTCTTCAGAGAGTTTTTGCACCGTACTTATTCGTCTCCCAAATACTTTATATTTTTTGTCCGTTTAAAGGAGAGTTTTCGCACAAAACAGCCTGCCCGCGTCCGCCCAAAGGAGAGTCCACCCAAGAGAGGTTGATTTTCATGGAATTTTATATACCTAGTTTCGGACTATGAAAAAATGTCCGCTTAATAGAGATCTCCGCTTATCAGAGGTGTCCGTTATGAGAGGTTTCACTGTAAGTTCGCATGTAGTTGGTAACTTTTTTAGAAGAATTTGAAAAAAAAGGATGCTCTTAAAAAAATAAAGAAACATGAATCATATCATGGCCAATTTTTCTAGCTAATGTTTCCGATATGAATTTGTAAAGTCATGCATTTCCGACATTCCCTCAAAAATTTGAAAAATATTCGCAGGCACTTAATTTTGCGTACCTCAAACTCAATATCCACGAGCTTACACTGCTTATATACAGAATTTTCGCCTTATGTGGCGTTGTAGCCTGCCACTTACAAACTCTGGATACTGTAGAGTGTAGATGATAGACATCCTAACCACCATCTACTAGCATATGAAAATCTTCAGGGGTTAGTTACTACCAATGAAGAATTCTTGACAAACACATCCTCGTATCTATTACAGAGCTACTCAGCTAATCATCAGACCAAGCCTCTGTAAATTATCCGAAGTTAGGTAGGTAGCGGAAAAAAAACAAGCGAAACATTGAAACATGCCTTCATTTTAATCGCTCCTAGACATTACTTACAATCAGTCATAAAACAATAAATCGTATTGTCAGTTGGACCGTATCCATTTGAAATATCTTTAACGGAAATAGACGCTGGTAAAAAAAAAGCAAATGGACATACGATGGCTGCCCCTATATCCATATAAGCACCAAACGACTCTGGCATACAAATCGTCGGTAATGAACGCTGATATAAGTAAAAAGTAGGCGGGACGACTGCCCGATGGATGTTCACTTTAGATGGACCAGCGTTGTATTTTACTCAGTCAGTGGCGGAGTCAATAAATTTGTTTACCTTTTGTATGTACCAAGTAACACGTAACCCTTACACTCTAAATATTGTATTGTTATATTTATTAAATTTACAATACATATCGTAATAACATAACAACAATATTTTATTACAAAAGCATGGAAGACACTATATTTTAAATTTATTATAACAACCCTAGGTATAGTCTATTTCAGAAAGGTGTAGAGTAATAAAATGGAAATTCCGTCCAGTTCGGCCCAATTTCGGTGTCCACCATAGGCGTAGTTCGAAGAAAAGTTCACTCTTATAATATATACCGGGTGTTGCATCGTCGAGCGGGACATAGGAAATCCCATGTAATTTTAAATGGGGTCAATTATTAGCTTCCCTAATTATTTTAGAGAAAAATTCTATTTAGGTTTATTAAAGAGCACTAAAACCCACATTCAAAAGAATAACTTTAGATATTTTTGATGAGCCCGTTTACGGGTTATCGCCGATTTCTTTTTAACTATTTCTCTGTTGGCTGTATGGCACTGTAATAAATAACTGCAGATGTGAAGAAAGGCAGGAACAAAGAAGAGATGCAAGAAATGATAGGGACTTGCAAGTTTTATTGTGCGTGGAAGAAAATGATGGGAAGATCAGCACAAGGAAACTTGAGGATGACATAGGATTAGATTACACCACAGCGTTACGAGCTTTGAAACGACATAAATATTATTCATACAAATATGAAAAGCACCAAGAGCTAAGAGATAGGGACGAAATACGACGACAGGAGTTTTGTTTTGGTATGATTGAAAGAGCAAACATGGATAGGAAATTTTTAAAAAACATTTGTTTCACTGACGAATGCACATTTACCTTAAACAATGAACCCAATGTTCAAAATTATCGATATTGAAGCAAAGAAAACCAACACAGGTTTGTCGAAACAAGGACGCAATATCCACAAAAAGTTAATGTTTGGGCTGGGATTTTCGGAAAAAATATTATCGGGCCATTATTTCTTACACGAAATTTAAATGCAGAATATTTTTTGGAACTACTTGAATATCATATTACCTACTTTACATGATGCCGCCAGGGAAAATCAGGAAGTTTGGTACCAAATGGATGGCTGCCCGGCACATAGTACCCTGGCTGTCCGGGAATATTTAAACCGTGCTTTTAATGGAAACGTTATTGGCCTAAATCATACAGTAAATTGGCCAGCCAGGTCTCCTGATTTATCGCCAAATGATTTCTTTCTCTGGGGCCATTTAAAAAACAGGATATACAAAGATAAAAAATACCCAAATCTAGACGAGTTAAAAAATGCTATTTCTGCCGAATGCAATAGAATTTCAGTTTACCAACTAGCGAATGTAAGAAGACAATTTTATGATCGCCTCGGTTATTGTCTAGCAGTCAATGGAGGAATATTTGAACTTCTTCTTAAATCCTAAAGTTCTAACAATTTAATAGTACCTACCTATTAATTAGTAAAATATTGAAATATGTAAAATGTCATAATTAACCTTGTAATTGGATACTTTATTTTAGTTTTATTCAGATTAATTTGTACTCATAAATACACCTTAATATTTTCGATGTACGAGTTTTTATAACAATAAAGCACACACTTCAAAATGACAACTTTATTTGACAGTCATCTTTTACCTTGACTGGTGCCAGCAAATACGGGGCCATAAAAAGGAGAAATAGTTAAAAAGAAATCGGCGATAACCCGTAAACGGGCTCATCAAAAATATCTAAAGTTATTCTTTTGAATGTGGGTTTTAGTGCTCTTTAATAAACCTAAATAGAATTTTTCTCTAAAATAATTAGGGAAGCCAATAATTGACCCCATTTAAAATTACATGGGATTTCCTATGTCCCGCTCGACGATGCAACACCCGGTATAAGATTCTAATGGAGCTTGGTCAGGATGACAGTATTCCGTTGATAACTAGAAAACTTTTATGGACCACTTTAAAAAATATGGATTTTGTCTGGGAAAAGCATAAGCATAAATCACTTTTACTGGAAAGCGATGATATTGTTTGATGGCGACAAAAATACTTGATAAGTATAAAGCAGTACAGAAGAGAGCAGAAGAAAATCTTTTATCTTGATGAGACGTGGATTAATGAAGGTTATATAGTACCAACATTGTGGCAAGACAAAAATATAACCATTGCTCGCCAAGCGATGAGACTAATAATCGGAAGCGAAGAGGGATTCTTAAAAGAAGGGTTGCTAATCTTTCAGTCGTTCAATACGGGAGATTACCACGAGGACATGAATTCGAATGTTTTTGAGGACTATTTTGGTGAAATGATAAAATAACTTCCAGCTGATTCAGTAGTAGTTATGGATAACGGAAGCTATCATTCACGACGCACAGACAAGACTCCAACTTCATCTTGGAGAAAACAAGAAATTATCGACTGGTTAACCATCAAAAGTATTGAATTTGAAGATAATTTGATAAAGAAGTAACTATTAGCTATAGCAAATTTACACAAACATTGTTTTATGAAATATGCCGTGGAAGATATAACTGAAAAAAATAGTGTAACTGTGCTGCGCACACCGCCATATTATTGCGACGTGAATCCTATAGAACTTATATGGGCGCAAGTGAAAGGATTTGTAGCAAGACACAACACGACATTCAAAATGAAAGACGTTAAGCTACTGTTTGATCAAGCCATTAAGGAAATGACACCAGAGAACTGGCGAAAGCAGTTCATCATGTCATTAAAGAAGAGGAGAAAATGTAGGTGTTGACCACCTGATTGATCGGACCGTCGACCCGTTAATTATAACGTCAAGAGGAAATGACAGTTCTTCAGATAACGAAGATTAATATGATTTTTTATAATTTAATTTCTGTATAATGTATTTTTTTATAATGTTTAATAAAAAATAGGAGTACCTAATGCACGCCTTTCTAACACCATTTTAAGTGAATGGATAACAATAGACAATACCGATAAATTGGCCTAAACACGGGTGGTACTACCTGCACTTGATGAAAAGAAATAATTTTGCACTGAAATGAAAGTTAAATTATGAAAGTGGCTTAAATTTTCTTTGGCTTACTCTGTAGTCCCTGTGCATACCTAATGAGCCTTTATTACTCTACACCTTTCTAAAATAGACTATAGTTGGTGTGATATAGTCGAGTATTATATAAAGCACAAGTTTCTTTGCAGCTTGCTACACTCTTCCGATTACCTTGAATATTACCTCTCACGATGATATGACTCTCTTTTAACTTCCTATCTTGCTTTTGGCATGTGTTTTCTTTTCTTAAGGATCGATTCCCCTGCCATGTTATTTTTACATATTAGAGCTACTAACCGTTATTGGAAATAGAGAAGATTGGATTACCATTATTGGTAAATCCTTAAAATCATTTGAGATGGAAAATTAATTTAAATCTCAAAGTTGTGAACAATTCAAGCTGAACATTATAAGATAGGCGACATACATTTTAAAGAAATAATGAAATTTTTAAAATCAAAAAATATAAATGATAGTCTGATACACCACTGTATATTAACAACATTTAGGTGCAGTCCTTTATTTTTTATACTGAGACAAAAGCGATAACACTTAATGTTTAAAGTGTTAAAAATGGTTGCTTTAAATAAAGTCTTTTTGTAAAGTTTACATAGGCAAATTTTATAATAGCCTTGTGCAATTTACAGGTATAATGTGAACAGGAAGTCTTAAACAAGTGGGTATGGAATATGTTCTTTTTATCTGTTGGACCTGTCCATTCATAAAAGTACTGGTTATCATAAAATAAATTAATATCAGTAATAGCTGGGCAATACTGCTATTGCTTCATAAAACTACATCACACACACGTAATTAGGTTTAGGAAATATGAAACCACAAAATAGCTACTTCCTTTCAGTGGCGTATTTAGGGGACGGGGGCTGCCGGGCTGCAGCCCCCCCTCCCGAGTCTAGGAGCTCGGGTATAAAAGTCTAATTGCAACCCAATTTTTCGTCTCACGATTGGACTCTTAATTTAAATTTTTAAATAATGGATTCTTGGTTTAGATTACAAAGATCTTGTAGGAAACGTTTAGTTTTTAAACTTTTCCTTCTAGAAGTCCTGTTTTATATAGAGCTTAAGGTTTCGGACCCATGTTGTTTTAGTTATTGGTTTGTGATGCAATTTTAAAGGAAAACGAGTAAAAATAATAATATTTTATAGTTTTTTCTATCGTATACTTGTCTGTTCCGTTTTCCCTTTTTTAGAGCTATTTTATATAATAATAACAAAAATATACCTAACCCAATGCAATAAAATATTTTTATAACAAAAACAAAAAACATTAGGTATTTATTTTAAAAGAGAAAAATTAAATTAAACATTTTATTTGAAACATTATTTATGGAAGAAGTGTGATAATTTATAATAAAAAATATAGTGCGGGAAGAAACAAGATTGCTTTATTATGAATTTACAAAACGGCACATAAGAAGGAGTATTTCAAAACCTAAGTATTTGCACCAAAAATTGCTCTTAGATCTACACTCCTAAAATACATGATTTCTGAAAAAATCATCAATTTTGGCGTGGTGAGCGATATTTACTTTATTTTTAATCATAATAAACCGAGCCCGAAAAACGCTGGGTAGTCATACATACGTCTTATGTTAAAATTTTGGATTGACACCAATATTCATATTTTTCACAAATATAAAAAATGTTTTTTTTTTAAATATAGAGCCAGCTAGGATTATCAAAAAAAAACATTTCCAAAAACAAGTTTAATCCAACCATGCAAAAAGGGAGAGGTAATAATTTAATTTTCGATATTTGATAGTAGTTAGGTAAATTTTAAACGAACTTTGGGCGTGGCTTCGAAAATTTTTCGCCGGCGGCGCTTTTCCGCCTTTTCCACTGGGTATCATTATCATGAAATACTGTTCCTCTCTTCAGAAAAAAAAATGTCCTACTTATGCCCATTGAGCCCCCCTGCCCCAGAGCATATTTTCTGACTACGCCACTGTTTTATTTGATAATTGAATTAATTTTTCTTCGAACCGTTTCTACTTTTTCTATGGCGTTGTTATGTCGTCATAGTTTCAATTCCCATTAAAACTAGTTAAGTAATGATGTATATAAATCAAAAATTAAATTAAAACAAAATACACATACCCCAGCTTATAATGCATTATTTATAGTACCCCATATCCATTAATTCCAATAGAGCAATCAAAATTCAAATTTCATATATCTAGTTTTGTATTCAAATCTCACATTCTAAATTACTATATAATGCAACCATTATAAGGGAATAAAAAACCCGAAACGCCACTTATTTATTCATCTTTTTTAAATACTTCCTGTTTTATCTTATATAAGACAAGTTTTTTTTTTTAATATTTATTAAAAATACCCCATTCCTGTTTTTTATACAGGACATTTATTTAAATCGGTTAAAAAAAGTTGGGAAACTTGAATGACATCTACCAGTTTGTAACACCGGAACTTGTTGGCACTTGTTATGTAAACCGTGTTACAAGTGTTAAGAACGGAAAAAAAATGTACCAATAATTTGTAATTTGAAAATATTTATTGAAATGTGTAACTTTAACGGTATTTTTCCTGACTCAACGAATTTTTGTAACGTCTTTTTTGATAATAGAATATAACACTATAAAATTGAATAAAGGGAAAACAGGTGACAAAAGCGAAAAACTAGTTTCTTGGCCCATACGGGAATACGTTAAAGGTCCCACGAAATTTTGACTGGGTTAAAAATATTTAAAAAAGTAGAAACCCCCTCAAGGTAGAAAAATAAACTGTGGTCATCAAAATAGACCGGACATTATAAGTTCTCACGAAAATAGTGGTGTATGTCACCAGAAAAACCTGTATGTCCAGTTTTGGTCAGTCCGTTAGGGGTAGGTCAAGGGTCAAACTTTACGAAAAGTGAGGGTTATTTTAATACTCAAAAGGGTTATTCTCACGGATTGTCCGGCGTATGTATATATATAGATAGATGGGGTAGAATGGTCAAGTGAATTTCAATAGGCGCGGATTGCATCTTCAGAATAAAAATGTGGCACTGTGAAAATAACTGGTTTTTACACCGGGTTATACCTTATATTTTATGTTATGTCTTATGTCCCTTATATTTTTCGTATCAATTTATCTATGGTCGTCGTTGTATTCTTTTCGTTTTTTTAGTTTCGGGGCCCCATTATTGAAGGTATATAATCGGTTTAGGCTATACAAAACTACGGCATTAATAATAGTGACGTAAACTGCCATAAATTACTAAAATGATTCGGCTTGCATAATAATTTTAAATTTAATGACTGCCGATGATTTTCTTGTAAAATTATTTATAGCGTAGCAAATATAGCTAACTGCAAAATTATACAAAACGCTACGCGCCGTATTCTCGCACTTAACTTACTGTTTACCCTATAATTTGGATATTATTATTTTACGAAAAAGGTGCATTGCATTTCCATTTTTACTGCTGCTAGTTTATGAAAAACAATTTTCATATTTAAATATTTTTTACATTACTTTCTTTTTAATTGGGAATAAAAATTACATAAGAAAAGTTTGTAGTACCCTGGTAAGATGTGTGGGTTCCTTTATAATTACCGATATATCTACCGGGTGTCCAAAAACTCCGTTCGTATATTGAGAGAGACAGAGATTGTACATCTTATGAAAATATGACAAAAAGTTTATTACAATGTAGGTTCTTACAGTACAAAACAATATTTTTTCTACTGACACATGGAAATTAGCTGTTTCCTTTACACTAAAGTGATTGGAAAAGTGGGCTATTCCGGTTAACTAAACGGATATTATTCCATATCCATCCTAGTTAGGATATGAAACTGACCAATCACAGTGGTTAATTACAAAGAAACCAAATTTACAAGTTGTAAATTTTAGAGTCGTTTTCTGATACTTGACAAAAGTGGGGTTAAGAATATACTTCAAAAATATTTAAGTCTGTCACATAAAATTTGTTCTTTTTTAATTTAAATTAAATGCACACACAATTTCTTCCTAAAGAGTGCACGAAATGGTGCGTAAATTGAAGGTATACTACCAAACTAAAGATGTGTGCAAGGATGCACTTTTTTATTTAAAAAATCTCCTGTTTTCCACTCATTTCTAGACAATAACTACAATTTAATGCATAAAATGTACTTTATAGCCATAAAATGAATGTTTTTTACTGACCTTGGTTGGTTCCTTGACAAGCAAATATTTGTCCACTGCGATATTTTCTACATATTTTGAACGGGGATCCAACCCCAATCGATCTTTAAACTTTTAATTTACTCAACAGATATAGAAAATTAACTGGAAATTCTTAAAAGTAAATAAATATACAGGGCACCTCACCTCCCGTCTTCTATAGCTCACTTATTAATTAAGTTAGGATTTTGATATTTTGCAGACTTTACCTGTATCCCAGGGCGCATTTCAGGAAAATATTTTTGTTTATACAGGGTGTTCCAAAAAAGTGTTGATATGTTTTTTTAGATTACATGCCATATATTTTCTTACTTATTTGAATGCCTCTTATAGTTGCCTACATACCCCTAAAATTTTAATGAAATGGGTTTAGTATTATAGGCGAAAAAAAATAAAAACTAAAAAAAAATCAGTTTTGCACCACTGGTTTTAAAAATTAATAAAAAATAAAA
Organism: Polydrusus cervinus; assembly: GCA_935413205.1. Taxonomy (NCBI): domain Eukaryota; kingdom Metazoa; phylum Arthropoda; class Insecta; order Coleoptera; family Curculionidae; genus Polydrusus; species Polydrusus cervinus. The sequence goes on from OW284520.1 coordinate 5,085,159, forward strand.
ATAATGCCTCGTTATTAAAATTCTACAATGGCACTTAATAAATAAGGTCCTAAAGTCTCGTTAATCAAGTTTGATTAATACGAATTGTACAGGGTGTCCAAAATCTGATGTCAAACTTTGCAAACTTTAAAGCAATTTATTTTTCTTACTTCAAATTGGAACCCCTGTATATTATTATGTCATTCGATGCAGAATTAAAAATCAAATATTTGTTCTAATTACAACCCTATTGCAATTTCTAACGCATTAAGACTTATTTACAGAAAACTCGTTTTATCAACCTTTCCACCAGTCATTATTATAAATAAATATCGAAGGTGGCTTTGAAAAACAATTTATTGGTATTAAAGTTTATTAAAGTGACAAAAGCCCATTTTGACTTTAGTTATTTTATAGTTTCAAATATTATTATATTAGTATTAATTATTTAAGCTCTATTATTTTTTGTGATGGAATACAACCAAGAAAAGCTCGTAGATATGATTTTCATATTAGGAGCATGCGAAAAGAATTTTTATTTGTCTTTTTGGTAAACTATAATATCAATTAATGGTTTTTTAAAGCCACCTTTGATATTTATTATATAATAATGACTGGTGGAATAGTTAGTAAAATGGGTTTTTTGCAAATAAGTCTTAATGCATTAGAAATTGCGAAAGGGTTGTAATTAGAACAAATGTTTGAATTTTAATTCCGCATCGAATGACATAATAATATACAGGGGTTCCAATTTGAAATAAGAAAAATAATTTGCTTTAAAGTTTGCAAAGTTTGACACTAAACTTTGGACACCCTGTACAATTCGTATTAATCAAACTTGGTTAACAAAACGGTGAGACCTTATTTATTAAGTACCTTTGTATAATTTTATTAACGAGACATCATTTTTAATTTTTATTAATTTTTAAAACCAGTGCTGCAAAACTGATCTTTTTTTAGTTTTTTTTTTCGCCTATAATACTGAACCGATTTCATTAAAATTTTAGGGGTATGTAGGCAACTACAAGATGCATCCAAGTAAGTAAGAAAATATATGGCATGTAATCTAAAAAAACATATCCTTATGACGTCAACTTTTTTGGAACAGCCTGTATAAACAAAAATATTTTCCTGAAATGCATCCTAGGATACAGGTAAAGCCTGCAAAACGTCATAATCCTAACTTAATTATTAAGTGAGCTACAGAAGACGGGAGGTGAGGCGCAGGACCCTGTATATGGAATGTTGGAATATCAACAGTCAGTAAGAAGTGTAACCCTTTGTCAAAAAATTATTATAAATTTAATATTAATCTTCTAAAAGGTCTGCGAAGTTTATATTAATGAGTTATAAATGTGTTATAAATATAAAAACTTTTTTATATGAAAATAGTTGAGCATACCTTTTAAAAACAAATATTGTCAAGAACCAAATACAAATTTAAAAAAATATATATTTTCAGTGTGTGCAATCTTAAAATAAACCCAAAGAAGTCAAAAATAAATTCGATGTTCACAACTGCAATGATAGTAAAAAATTACCATAAAAATTATTAGTATTCACCCTTTATCTTGCGGCATATACCCGCACCCGGCAGTATCTCAGATATAATTCAACTGTTAAAGGAACTTTCAATATGAAAAGGTGTGATGATAGTCGACCTCCCTAGAAGAACTAACCCCTTGTTGTCTCAACAAAGGATGTTTGATCTTTTTTATGCATAGAGTAAGCTCGGTAGTTTGCATTTTTACCAAGCAGATTCACTCACTCGAAAAAATATCTATGATTTTAATTTAAGTTTATTTACTTAGCTACTTGTATGTTTTTTTTTTTTCGGATTATACTACCTAACTCATCCAGGATTGAATCAATTTGAATTTATTCTAGGTAATATACGGCTTGAATGTCATTAACTTTGTACGAGAAAGCTTTTTACAAATCACACTAGTAATTTTTAATATTTAATACTTATTATTTCCGAACTAAACTTAAATGGTTGGCACTGGCTCTTTTTCTAAAAGCATTTGAAATGTCTTATGCCCGTATTCTCCATTTTGGCATAAAGCGGACTTAATTTAAGCTGCCTTAAATTTTAAAGCTGGCTTAAAGTAAATTTAATAAGCACCGTAGAAAATTTTTGGTTACTTAACTAAGCCTTATTTTGAGCTGGCAACGATGCGGTTATTCTCTTCTTTTTTTAACAGTTAATGGAACGACAATCTACGCCTACTTTGTGTTATCGTTACTAACTTTGTGTTGTGGGTTTTTAACCTTAGCTTTCAAAACATTTTCAAATTTCAACTGACATAAAATTTTCTTTCTTTCATAATTTTCCTTTTCCTGCTAAAATGGAGAAAAAAAAAAGATGCTGTAATTTTACATATTCAGAAAAATCATTCCTATTCAGATTAATCGCTGACAAATATGCGGGTGAGGACAAAAAAAACGACCGTGCTTCCGTAAAAGAATGGAAAGAACTGTGGAAATTCGTTGATAAAGAGTTTAATACGGTAAATCCTTCAAATAACTATTGGGATGCTAATCAGCTAAAAAACTATACTGTAATAAGAAGAAAGAGCTACGTAAAAAAGTGGCAGAGGAGAAAAAGAACATTTTTTTGACTGGCTGTGGACCGCCCACAAAAACTACTTTTACAAGATGATGTTGATAATATACTTCTCGTTCGTAGATTTTTTGAAAAATCCCAGATCTATAACATCCAAAATATCTCCATCGTTCTCAATAAATATTTCATCTTCTATTTTCATATTTAACTTCGAAAAATACGAATATGTATTACAAGACAAGAGCAAAGAAAAGTCAAATACGGCGTAGACGCGTGGTTAAGCCTGCAATATTTAGGGCTTAAAGTTAATCGAGCTTAAGTCTCCAAACAGCGACCGCGAATACGAAATCAGCAATTTAAGCTGTATTAAATTTTAAGCCAGCTTGAAGCCTTACGGAGAATACGGGCATTAATGTCTGGTAAATATTTTTTTTACTTGAACAAGAGCCAAGGTATTCAACCAAAAAAATATTTTATAATTTATCAATTGAATTTTTTTTTTAATTTTTCTATTTGTAAAAGTTTTCAGTTGTGTAAATCATTGTACCTGGATTACCCTGTATATCTAAGATTAGAGTGGATTTGAAGATAGTTATTGCAAAAAAAATTGTTACAGATTGGTTAATAATTAAATGAATCAATTATAACATAGAAATTAAAGTCGTTTATTAAGTTTGATAAATAAAATACCGGGCAATATACTCTTCATCAACCTATACCCATTTTTCTCCTCTATAGCTTAAAATATGAATGAATTCAAAAAATGGGTAATATTTTTTTTTGGAATTTTCATAATTTTTAAATATTATTAATTATTTATTTAATCCGCCGTAATTTATACACACAACACACTGTACATATTTTATTTCTATGTAAGTGAAGGAAAACTTAAGGCCTAATTTTCCACAATAAAGAAAAATAAAAGATTAATTTCACTAAGGGTTTCAGAAGAACTTCTAGTTTGGCGGATGATACCTTATTTTTTGTAAAAAAAAAAAATTAATAATTTATTTATTTTAGAGTGTCAATTATATAGGTTCAAATTAAATCATCCGCCATACAGAAGATAAAAATAGAAATATTGCGGCTATTTATGTTAATTTCTTATTTTTCATTAAAATAAGAAACGATGCCCCGATATTATCTTCAAAATTTCCATTGACGTCGCGCCACTTAATTGTCGAGAAATTCGTTTTTATAATATTTTATATATTAAAAAAGAAATGTTATTGCCATCGTCCGACGCAGGTACAACATGCGCGATGCGGTGGAAATGCATGGTTTGTTCGTGATAATACGGTACATCAAGATCTACGAAATACTAAAAATTCAGAAAAATTAGCCCAAAGCCATTTCCTTTAAGGGGTGTAGACAATGATGTTGAATTCGTGACATGAATGCAAGACAAACAAGAAGCACCAACTATTTTTGGATGTTTTTAATAAATGGATAAAGGCAATTTTTTACGTTTTTGGTAAATATTTATAAGATTTGAAAAGAAACTACCGATAGTCGGTTTTATTTAATTTTTTTTGTTATTTTTTTTTTCTTTATCACGGAAACAAAATGGAGCACTGTAAAATGTACTATTTTGTATAATATTTATGGTCCAAGTCACATTAATTGTAATATTTACTACTTAGGATTTCCGAACCAAACATAACTTAAATATATATTTTATAATCAGGAGTAGGTACATGTTTTTTTTTCAATTAATTAAACCAAAAATCTTGTTTCACTGCTAATGACCAAAATAATGTAAATATTTATCCAGGAATTTTTCAGTCTAAATCATTTATTTCCAAACAACATGTACCGAAGGCTTTCCATTATGTAAGTAAATTAGATCGTACAGAAGTAAAAAAATAGTATAATAGTAGTTTGTATAACTGTCCATATGGAATGAAAAATAAATTAATCACGACGCCCTAGGCAGAGTGCTTAAACTTTCGAGTGCAATATCGACCAACTCGAGTTGTACAACTTACGAACCTCATACTAATTTTTTTTAAATCATTTAAATCAGGTAAGTATTGTAATAGGTAAAAACTCTCCGTTGAAAATATCAGAGAATAGTAGAAAAATCGCTGTAAAAAAAATTGTTATCACAAAAAACCAACAAAGACAAGTACAAGCATTCCTTTTGTATAAACATTTTATGCCATAAATTTGTGTAGCATTTGTCTAGAAATAAGTAATACACTGGAGATTTTTAGAATAAGAGACTGAACACTTATGCATAAATCTTTAGTTCTGTGCGTATATGTTTTGAAGAAGAAGAGTTTCCTTTAATTTCGTCAGATTCATCCCCAGACGCGTTTCGCCATCTTATGGCTCATCAGTAAGACCACAGAATCTGACGAAAAAAGGAAATGAGCGCCTAACTATATTAATATGCAAATTATTATATTTGACATCATTTTGTGTACGCCTTAGGAAAAATGTTTGCATGCGAAGGATCTGGGATAACTGATTTAATTTAAATAAAAAATAACAAATTTGATCTGATAGATTTGCATCTTTTTAAAGTATATTCTTAAACTCACTTTGCCAAGTGTCATAAAATGACGCGAAAAATTTACGAACGGAACAGAAGTTTGTTGTGTGTGGCAGGGAAAAAGTCTTCTGGGGAGGGATACACTTTTTTTTAGAAATTACTTTGGATCAAATGAGGAGTTTCAGAAGGGAGACACGTTTTTTTGTTAGATTTTTAGAAGTCACTATAGGTCGGAAGAGACGTTGCGGGAGGGAGACCCCTGTTTTTTTTTTGAGTCATTTTGGATCTAATAAAAAATTTCGGGAGGGAGACACTTTTTTTTTAATTACTTTTGATCAAAGACGTTTCAGTTCCCCCCTTAAAGAAAAACCTGGTGCGCTACTGATAGGCATTAACCTGATACAAGTAAAGAGGGATAACTGTTGTTCTTAAAGCCCTCAACAAAAATGGCTACCCCATGCATTTAGTTGATAAACTATTGGAAAATCGCAAGAATCGGCTAAATACACAAAAGAAGCAAATGGAGTGACAATCAACACTCAATATTCCGTATGTCAAAGGAGTATCTGAGAGAATTAGAAGACTACGACAACGATACAACATCAATACGGTATTCAGCTCGAAAGATACTTTAAGAAGCCACATGACGAAGACAAAACCAAGAAGTCAAAAAGACAGGAAAAACTGTGTCTATCAGATCCCCTGCGAATGTGGCCGATCTTACATTGGTGAGACTCAAAGACCACTTAAAACTAGGGTCAAGAAACACAGAAACAACACGCTTAAATGAGAAACTGGAAAATCAGGTGCAGCTGACCAAGCCTGGACACACGGTCATCACATCAAGTGGACAGAAGCTCAAATCCTGCATAAAGAACCACATTGGAGAAAAAGGAAAGTCAAGGAAGCTGCTACCATATACCAAAACCAAGATTGTTTTAGTAAGCCATCATTAGATATAAGAAATATCTGGAAACCTTTGTTAAGTAGATGTAAACTTAAAATACCGCACACGAACTAAACGCATGACTGCACCCATCTCGGTCATGCTCCAGTGCATCTAGCTAGTATAAATAGAGCTGTAGTTACTTTACTTATTTAGTGTTCACCTGAAGACGACTGGAGATACTTACCAGTTGAAACGTTGTGATGTAAAACAAATAAAGACAATGCAAGTCCAAAACTCTTCTATCGTTCAAGAAACATCATTGTCTCCAACCTTGAAACAGACATGAGACCCTTTGTTAAATTAGCTATTAGCCGCCATTTCATGTATTCTATCATAATAATGACATTAATATATTTCTCATAAATTAATTACATTACATTGTCACATAAAAGTAACTTAAATCAAAAAATAAAAATGACTTGTCGCTCTAGGCTTGTAAAATGTCGGCAACTGAAATATCTCTATGATTTCAATCGTATCACTAAATAAGTGGTATTGAGGAGTGGGTTTAGGCAATTAAAACATCTTTAGTACCTCTGCGTAGTAGATTTAAAACTGCTTCAATTAGTTTTCTGCATATATCTATCAAATACCTCATATATGCATCTATTTTATTGCTTATATCTTTGAATATTCCTTTTAAGATATATTTTAATTAAGCATTAGGTTTAGAGCGATCTCATTACAAATTCAAAATATTATTTTCAATTTACATGCAGAATGTAAAACGTCAATTATTAGTTCTTAAACGGCAGGCTCAATAAAAATAATAGATAACTATAATTAAGTTTTTTAATTTTTGATTACCTATTAGTTGGGCCAATTAATCGTGAAAGCAATCCTGTATAGAAAATTGTGTCATCTTAGTATTCACGACGATGATATTGGATATCACTGGCGTAGCTAGGGGAGGGAGGGGAAGGGGGTAAAAGGGGCATTTGCTCCCTTCCAAGGACCAATATTATACAAAATGATACATTTCACAGTTCGGCATTTTGTTTCCGCGCTAAGGAAAAAAAAATAATAAAACCGACTATTGGTAGTTTCTTTTCGAATTTTATGAATATTTACCAAAAACGTAAAAAATTCCCTTCATCCATTCATTAAAAACATCGAAAACTGTTTGGTGCTTTTTGTTTGTCTTGCATTCCTTCTTTCGTCAGATTCGTCCCTGCCACCAAAACTTCAGTTTCGTTCGTAAATTTTTCGCGTCATTTTATGACACTTGGCAATGTAAGGTTAAGAATATACTTTAAAAAGAAGCAAATCTATCAGATCAAAATTGTTATTTTTTATTTAAATTAAGTCGGTTATCCCAGATCCTTTTCATGCAAAAATTTTTACCTAAGGCATACACAAAATGATGTCAAAATTGGAGATATAAAACCAAAACATATTTAGGCGTAAAAACCATGTAGGATGGATGCGGCATCCATATGGATGGAGCTACTGGCACCATCAGTGTCGCTGGGTATGCTTTGGTAGTGTCCAACCTGGTTTTTACGCCAGAACTATTTAATATATGTAGTTAAGCGCTCATTTCCTTCTTTCGTCAGATTCTGTAGCCTCACTGATGCGCCAAAGGATGGCGAAACGCGTCTGGGGATTAATCTAACTTAATGAAAGGAAACTCTTCTTCAAAACATATACGCACAGAACTAAAGATTTAAGCATAAGTGTTCACTCTCTTATTCCAAAAATCTCCAGTTAATTACATCTTTCTAGACAAATGCTACAAGATTTATGGTATAAAATGTATATACAAAAGCAATGCTTGTACTTGTCTTTGTTGGTTTTTTGTGATGAAAATTTTTTTCTTAGCGATTTTTCTACTACATATTCTCTGATATTTTCAACGGAGAGTTTTTATCTATTACAATACTTACCTAATTTAAACGATTTAAAAAAAAATTAGTATGAGGTTCGTAAGTTGTACAACTCGAGTTGGTTCATATTGCACTCGAAAGTTTAAGCACGCTGCCTAGGGCGTCGTGATTAATTTATTTTTCATTCCATATGAACAGTTATACAAACCACTATTATACTATTTTTTTACTTTTGTACGATCTAATTTACTCACATAATGAAACGCCTTCGGTACATGTTGTTTGGAAATAAATTATTTAGACTAAAAAATTCATGGATAAATATTTACATTATTTTGGTCATTAGCAGTGAAACAAGATTTTTGGTTTAATTAATTGATGTACCTACTCCTGATTATAAAATATATATTTAAGTTATGTTTGGTTCGGAAATCCTAAGTATTAAATATTACAAATTACTAGTGTGATTTGGACCATAAATATTATACAAAATAGTACATTTTACAGTGCTCCATTTTGTTTCCGCGCTAAAGAAAAAAAAATAACAAAAAAAATTAAATAAAACCGACTATCGGTAGTTTCTTTTCGAATCTTATAAATATTTACCAAAAAAGTAAAAAATTGCCTTTATCCATTTATTAAAAACATCCAAAAATAGTTGGTGCTTCTTGCTTGTCTTGCATTCATGTCACGAATTCAACATCATTGTCTACACCCCTTAAAGGAAATGGCTTTGGGCTAATTTTTCTGAATTTTTAGTTTTTAGTTCGTAGATCTTGATGTCCTGATTATAAGTGTCCACAGTATTATCACGAACAAACCGTGCGTTTCCACCGCATCGCGCATGTGGTACCTGCGTCGGATGATGCCAATAAAATTTCTTTTTTTATATACAAAACACATATTATAAAAACGAATTTCACGACAATTAAGTAGCGCGGCGTCAGTGGAGATTTTAATGATAATATCGGGGCAAATTAACATGAATACCCGCAATATTTCTATTTTTATATTCTGCATGGGGGATGATATAATTTGAACCTATATAATTGACCAAAAAATAAGGTATCATCCGCCAAACTAGAAGTTCTTTTGAACCCCTTAGTAAAATTAACTTTTTATTTTTCTTTATTGGTGGAAAATTAGGCCGTAAGTTTTCCTTCACTTACATAGAAATAAAATATGCATAGTGTGTTGTGTGTAATTTATAGGCGGATTAAATAATCAATATTATTTAAACATTATGAAAATTCAAAAAAAAATTATTACCTATTTTTTGAATTTCGCTTAAGTTTTGTTCATATTTTAATATCAAGCTATAGAGGAGAAAATTTGGTATAGGTTGATGGAGAGTATATTGCCTGGTATTTTAATTATCAAACTTATTAAACGACTTTAATATGTTATAATTGATTAATTTAATTATTATTTAATCTGTAACAATTATTTTTGCCATAATTATTTTTTAATCCGGTCTTGGGCCCGTTATTGTTTTTGATGTATTCATCTGACCCTACCAGCGCACTTCAATGCATGCAGCACAGTATCAAAATATGCAGATGATACTAAATTATACTGTTATCCGCTAAGGCAATCTTTGTAAGACGACCTAAATATAATAGCCACTTGGTGTGATACTTGGCTCATGCCTCTAAACGAAGCAAAGTGCGTGGTTATGCATCTCGGCCGGATAAATCCTAAGTTACAGTACCATCTCAACAACGTTGTGCCTATAAATTCCAATCAACAAAATGACCTCAAAATGGTGATCAGCAATGACTTATCGTGGGGTGAAAACATTGATAATGCACGTAAAAGAGCTAAACAGTCTTTTTCTATTAAGAAAAACATTTTCGCATCCTGATATCCGGACTAGTTCTTTAATATATAAAACTAATGTGCGCCCAATTCTTGAATTCGGGTTTGTTCTGATGGCCTGTGTTAAAACATAAAAAAGACCAAATTGAGAAAGTGTAGCGATTTGCCACTACTGATAATTTTTGGACTCATTTCTGAAATGGATAGATTGGGCCGGGGGGGATCTTATCCTTACGTGTAGCACACATCACAACCTATTCTCTGTTGATTTAAGTTGCCTTTTCACCCTTAATACAGACAATCGCTTGCGAGGTCATCGATTTAAGCTTCGACATGAACAAGGGCCCGGGAGTTCTTCCTTTCTTACAGAGTTATTAATCTTTGGAACATCTTGCCTGACGAGGCTATTGGTGCGGAATCGTTGAACATTTTTAAACAAAATTGGCATGACTCTTTTTGCAAACTATTAGTTTACATTTATTTTCCATTACTTGTTAACTTTTAAAAAATCTACTATTAACATTAAGCGATTATAGTCTATTTCAGAAAGGTGTAGAGTAATAAAAGCTCATGCAAGGTGAGTACAGAGTGACCCAACGAATATTTAAGCCACTTTTATAATTTGGCATTGATTTCATTGCAAAATTCTTCATTTTCATCAAGTGCAGGTAGTACCACCCGGGTTTGGGTCAATTTATAGGTTTTGCCTATTGTTATCCATTCACAAACACTGAAAATGGTGTGACAAATGCTTGCATTATCTACATAGTATTAGGTACACTTATTTTTTATTAAACAAAAAAAAAATACAAAGTACAAAAAATACATTATACATAAATTAAGTTATAAAAAATCATAATATTCTTCGTCATCTCCTCTTGACGTTATAATTAACGGGTCGACGGTCCGATGGATCAGGTAGTCAAGATCCCACATTTTATCCTCTTCTTTAATGACATCATGGACTGCCAGTTCTCTGGTGTCACTTTCTTAATGGCTTGATCAAACAGTAGCTTAACGTCTTTAATTTTGAATGTCGTGTTGTGTTTTGCTACAAATCCTTTCACTTGCGTCCATATAAGTTCTATAGGATTTAGTTCGGAATGATATGGCGGTGTGCGCAGCACAGTTACACTATGTTTTTCAGCTATATCTTACACGGCATATTTCATAAAACGATGTCTGTGTAAATTTGCTATAGCTAATAGTTCCTTTTTTTATCAAATTATCTTCTTTTTTTTTCTTGGGTTAGTAATCATAAATAATTTAATGCACAAAATTTGCCTGCGCCTATGGCCAACACCGAAATTGAGCCGAACTGGACGGTATAAGTAACCCATTTTTCAAGGAAACCAACTCTTGATTTACCATGTTAAATCAAAAACCCAGTTTTAATGGTTTAACATGTTAAACCAGAAATTGTGAATTTTAGATAGAGAATATAAAATTAAAATAAGGAGGTTTTCCTCCAAGATGAACCGTTCCAATGTTACAGCCTGTCGAAGTCTGAAAATGTCATATTTTGAACGTCAATATCTCAAAAACTATTGAATTTAGACATATGACATTTACAAAATAAGCGTAGAATTTTGTGGGAAATCAGAAATAATACAATATATAGGGTGTTTGATTTAAAAAACCCCAAGTTATATTCGCCACGTTTTTTTGGGCCACCCCGTATACTCCAATTTATTTTAAAATGTACACCTCAATGATCTCCACAACTTTTGCATTTCCAATTTTCATCTAATTCTTATCGTTGACTCGCCCTGTCTTAAGTCTATCTAGTAAGAAAACATTAGCTTGAGTGATCAACTCATTTTTTAGAGTGATTATGTCATTTTTTGTAGATTTGGCGTGTAAAAAACCGATTGATAGAATTGCAAAAGTCTCTTCTATCAAAATACTTTATCTTCATCTATATTATGGCAGAACAGAAGAAGGTATACGGGTTTTATTATTTTTATTTAGAACATTGTTAAGTGTGGGCAGCGCACGTAAAGTAAGTTGTGGGGGTGTGGAACAGATAAATCCTAAAAGACTTTACAGGGTGTTGCATGTAGGCCAGGAATGAATCATATCTTCGTGTTGAAAAACATATTGTTGATAAAACACTGCTACATTTTTCTGTAAAAGTCAAGCATGCCAATCTTGGTATACTTAAATTATTAATTGGTAAATTTTACACAATAAAAAATGTTCATGTAAAATTATAAGCCTTATATAGGTAAATAATATCAATGTTGAACTTACTTTATCAGATTAAATATAGTACATAAAATACGAAATACAGGGTGTCCTTGAAATGACTGTACAACGCTTCACCACAAATTCCTAAACCAAATATATGGCGATCTAGGCAAACTTACCTTTATGCAATGCTGCTTCGTTTTGCCGCTACATGGCGCTAAAGTTCTCAAAATAATTAGTTTTTTTTGGAATAATTTTTAAACGCCTTTATCGATTTCCACTAATTTTGGGACTAAGAGTGACTAATATTAATAGCGTGTTTTGATGTATACGCCATCTTTTTTTGATACCTGCAAATTTAAAAATGGCGTGTAATTGGTAAGTAAAAGTTTGTCTTTTTGTTACCCCCCGTATAAATGACTTTAATTATTTCTCTGACTCTTAATTCCAAAATTAATGGAAATCGATAAAGACGTTTAGATATTATTCCGAAAAAACGATATTTATTTGAAAACTTAAAACGAAGCAACATTGCATATAGGTAAGTTTGTCTAGATCGCCTTATTTTTGGTTAAGTAATTTGTGGTAAAGCGTTGTACAGTCATTTCAAGGACACCCTGTATAACTAGTGATGCACAGATTTTGTGATTATTTGATTAGAAGCCGCGATGTTTTAAGGACTGCTAGTAAAAAACCTTATAATTGTAGGTAGCAATGACTGACAACAAAAAGCAATAATAAAATATTACATAAAAATACTTCAAAAAGAGCTTTTATAATCTCAGACATGCCCGAGGCTATCTCGAGGTTTTTAAAACACTGCGGCCAACCATGCAGACAATTTAGCCTGTGAATCATATAGTCTATTCAACCAAACGTGGTAGAATTGTTTCTTGCAGGAACACTTTTAAACCTATACTTACTTAACAATAATTTTTATAAATCGGAATAATAACATTTCTTTTAATTGTTGTTTGGATTAGTTGAATATATTAGTACTTGTTAATAAATATGTCTAGAAATTTAAAAGATAATATTCTTGGTTTTTTAAACTGACTATAACCATTAGAAAAGCCCAGTGGTTATCTTATTGCGTCTTCCACAAACAGTTTTTTGTCGAATAGATAGGCTTACTTAGAATGGACTTCTCATTATTTTCGAGATGGTAAAAACCAGTAAAACTGACCTATGTTATTGGGTTATTTTAGCTTTATTTATTTTTTTAGGATTATGGTATGTGTAAACTAACTAAATTTTACTGAATGTGTTGTTAGTTATCATATTTTAGCATGTCGTGCATAATTTTATTATCTCTCATTTGATGCCACAGACGATCGACTTAAAAACAAAAATATTTTGGTTACTGTAAGACCCACAACTGTACAATGGAGACTCTAACTGCAGGTTGTGTGGACAAGCTAGGGAAACAGTACAGTACATAGTCTGTCATTGAGACTCACTAGATCAAAAGAGGCAACGAATAGTCGGGCAACCAAAACTAGAACCAGAGGACATCCTGACCCTCTCTCCAGTTGACCTGCACAAACTGGTGCAAGGGACTGGGATCACCGAGTGGGTGTGAAGAATTAAACAGGGTGATCACAATGGGCCAAACCTGGCCTAAGTACATCCGGCTTGTGGGCGGACCCTCGGAAAAAAAAGACTTTAGCCTATCACTATCTATAACGGTTATTTTGTAAGAAAAAAGACACAAAGTCTCTCTTTTATAAAATATCAAATATCAGGTCTCTTTTAGTAAAAATGGATGAATTCTTCGAACTATAACTGTGCCAATTTTGAGCGCTCTATGTCAGCCTTTATGGAAATTTTAATCATATCTACCTTCGTAGAAAATAAAAAAGGGTTACACCCTTTACTGACTGTTCATGTCTTTTCAACGATTTTTCTATTATTTAAAGATACTTTACGTTACTTAATCGACCAAGAATTGAAAAAAATATTGGTAAAGGTGCTTGTTTAATAAAATAATGCCATGAACGGCAGTATAACTTTGGTACTGCCGTTTAAAAAACGTCATTGTCCCACCATCAACCATACAAAATAATGTCATATTCCTGGTAGAACTAGCACTTTTTTTTATTATTAATGTGTAAAATTAACTTTATTAATAAATTCTTTTACTTAAAACTAAATAATTACCATACCATAAATATTATCAAGCCTATAAAAATCTATGACGTAAAGTTAAACACCGAAAAAACCCAACCATCGCGCTACGTTCAGCCAGCATTACGTCAGTAGCATCTCCTGCGAGACAACACGCGTGTAGACGTATATTTCCATCTCACTTCGATTAAATCTTATAGCGGCCATGATTTTATAAGATGCCTTGTGCTGCCCTCACTTTTGTTGAAGAGAACTTCTTGACTCTTATATACCGTATACTTGCGGGAGGACTACCATCTCTTACTGGACCACAGAGAGACTCTTCAGTCGTTATCAGGGTCGAATTAAGTAAACTTTGATTTTATTTATGTTAATGTAAAATATACATTAATATGATTAGGAATTACCACTTTTCATAATTTAGTTATTGTATTAAAATAATAATTTTCTATGTGCATTTTTAAAAGTTTTAAATATTTTAAAATCCTGTAACTATGGGTTATTTAGCAATGGCCGATAAAGCTTTGGTTAAAGAGTAGTATCTATGGTACTAACGACACATTTTGGTAAATATTCTGTATCTACTGAAAGATAACATAGATATGACTGAAAGTTTTATGTTGGGTTGCACAAAGATTTTTAATCAGAATTAACTAGCCAGCAAGTTTCACTGTGACATGAATGACTTTGACAGGCATTTAAAGTTGGCTGATTAGTAAATTAAAGATTGAGTTAACCGGGCCGGTATGATTGTGAGAAAAGTATTTCTGCCAATGTCATGATTTTCACAGTCAAACTTGCTGGTTAGTTAATTTTTATTAAAATTCTTAGTGCAACCCGACATTAATGTGTATTTATTTTCCGTTTCAAGTGATATTATCTTTCAAAATGGCTGTTTCTTGTCGTCTTTTAACTAGGACCATCGTGGTAAACTTTTGAAAAATAATACATTTTATTATTAAATATTTTTAATACACATTTAATATTTTTATTATGAACCAACAACTTTGATAAGCAAAATAGTAAACTCGTTGGTGCACCATATATAGCAGTTTGATATACCGTTTGTAATAAAATGAAGTTTCATTATCGTCTTTGTCAACAAGACAAACCTAATCTTGATAATGTCTGCCCATGGCTTGTTATGTTAATATAAAATACTGCAGGTACCTTGTAAAAGCCAATCAACAAAAATAAGATGAAAAAATCCAATATGGCGACTTCCTGTTAGTCGTAAACATATTAAATTAAAAATGAACAAGATGACCTATGGAAGGTAAATAAAAACAATAAGATTTGTTTGTGCCGTGGTACTGAGCACGGTTCTGACGCCGCGAAAGGTTTAGGAGTCAATCAGCGACGATCGCACCTGTGGTTCTTTCTTTAGCTAATATGAGGAACCCGTGGTACGGCAAGACCCGATGTTGCGCACGCCGACATATACCTGCGAACGGTTGTAAGCCACCGCAACCGAACAGTTAGTAGAGTATTAGTTCGAAACACCTGTACACGCTAGTATGTGATTGAATATTGAATCCTGGCTAATATTGGTAAATGCATGTTGCCAAAGAGTGGTCAGGAGAGCATGCATCTCTCGGTCATCCGGGCAGTGAGTCCGTGTCGTGTAGTGCCGGCCCCGTGACCATGCTACCCTTGCCCTTCTTGTGACCGCCGAAGCGAACAAAGGGATTCATTCGCACATTGCAGGCCGCAGACGTAGGTAATAATCCAAATTTCACTTCGCAAGCATGATATAACGCTCATCTATCACTTAAAACCACTTTTTAGTTTTTGTCAACAACCACGCTACTGAAATTAACACGCTCGAGATCTGTCACTTTCTCGCACGACCAAAATAACAACAATCCTCTATTTGACTAGGACGCTGTGGAACCGGCATGGTTACTCACACCTAGTTGTTTTCAATATTGAATGATTACAATAATACCTGTTATCCCAGGTTGGCAGACCTGTTCATCAACTATTGCTTATTCAATCTTGAATGACGACTCAGTCGATACGCCCCATGCCCCAACTAGTTTATCTCTTGCCCGGCCAGATATTTAGCACTCGTTCTAGACAGCCTGCCGGCTTTCCCTTGAGGCTATATTATAACCTTACTATATGATCCTTTGCTGTATCACTTAATTACTCATAACATAAATACGTGAACCTAAACCAAACCACCATTATATTACCCATGCACTAGACATAAACATAAACAGATGCTAGACGAAGTTTTCATGTTTTATGGTTGCTTTTAATGTTAATGCATGCTTTGTAATCATTATTTAAGATGAGTATTGCGTCTTCGCATAAGAAGAGTGAAAGACGTACGTCAACTGTCAAACATGGTTTACGCAAATACTTATTTCAACAAACTGTTTGGATATTTATTTCTTGATTTCGTAGCTTCACCTTTAAGGCTAAATATAGAATTTGAATATAAATGTTTAATTTTCATATAAAAATTTGCCAAATGCCAAATCTTAATCAATTTTAATAATTCTTCTGTCAGCAAGTTATTTGTATATGCGTCAATACATTGCCAACTCTTATGTAAATGACCTCCCTTCCTTGGTATTGATTTTATCTCGTAACTACCATTTTCAGAAATATTTGGCAATTACTACAAAAAACTTGTAAAAAAAAATGTTATTCTTAATTGTTGCTAACTGATTGAAGAACAACCAGTTCCTATTCAATGAAATAATTTACTCGTTCAGTATTCCAAGACGAGTTTAGTTCATACTATGATTAGTTGTCAACCAAACCAGCTTGTCCATTTCTCTGTCATATAGAACTGATACTACAATTCACTGAAACAAAGCATTTACATTTTAATTATAGTTTCTTGTTTTGCTATGTTAATTATTCCATATAACTGTAATTTCCCTATTTTTATTAATATTATTATTCCTTAGTTAATGCTTGACCATTTTATATATCAGTATTAAAATTCAACTATCGTAGCGAATCGTGATTGGTAGGAGCTTATCGATCCAGCTTATTGGACGTTCGATCCAATCTTAATTATTTATTCTGGGCGTGTATGTGACAACAGTGTTTTGTCTTTGGGCATGGATAAAGCAGCGCGTGCAAAAAAGATACGAAGGTCGGGACCTTTTCTCACGTACAAAGCCTTAATAATTAACTATAATTATTATGGTAGGTACATAATGGAGCTTTTTGCAATTCTGCTGATCGATTTGTTAAAGGCAAATATCTCGATGCTAGAATTATTTTTTGTGTACCTAAATGACGTATGTACACTAACATATTTTTATACCTTTACTTTAGTAAAATTATATAGTACCTATAATGAATTTCGGAAACGTTTGCTTCTTAAAAATTAATAACATGTCTTTCGAAAAATCCGTAACGAGTTGATGTCTAAATTGTAAAAATTTAGAATTTTTTTTAACCTTTATAAAAATAATAAACGGTATATCATATGACATTATGTTGTGAGCGATACGAACTCTTTTATATTGCTCGATTCAAAGCATTTAACGTTTAAAGGCAACATTGAACATGACCTGTATTAAATATATTAATATACCTTATTTGTACATAGGCATGTATAAAAATTTTTTTTTTAAAGAATTAGCTTTCTAACCAAATGAGTTGTATACCTAAAAAACCATTAGAGCAAGCTTTACGATACAAAAGAAGTATTTGTCATTAACATTAAAAGTCATTAAAATAAAGGTACTTAATAACACAAAATGTACATGCCAGGATACTTAAAAACAAATAATTTAAATTACAGAATTGTACATACGTATTATTTAACTCATTGTCGAAAATTCACTTTCTAACTAGGGCTCAGGAGGTTTAAAAGAACGACAGAAAAATGCTGTCATTAAGATTAATTTGCAACATTTGTTTTTTATAATTTAATAATTCCAGAAAAATATGTACTTTTTATACAGGGTGGCGCATCGAACACGAAACAGAGACTGGCAGCTCAGTTTTTTTTTGGATAAACGCTCAGACCCGTCGATTGTGTTTTCGAGATGGACCAAAAATTGGCCAAAAATCACGTTAACACGTGCAGCCCCCTGCGCGGGGGGTGGCACCACACCTAAAATCCTAAAAGGAAAGGGGGTCGAGTAATACCTTATTTTACAGGTATTTCAATTTCAATTACTACTGAACTGAAGTACATGAATTTTACATCATTATAAAGAGAATTGAAAGACCTTTAAAATAAGGTATCACTCGACCCTCCTTTCCATTTAAGATTTTAGGGGTGGTGCCACCCCCGCCCAGGGAGCTGCACATGTTAACGTTATTTTTTGCCTATATTGTTTCCCCCTCGAAAACAAAATCGACGGGTCTGAGCGTTTTTCCAAAAAAGAACTGAGCTGCCAGTAAATGTTCCTGTTTCGTTTTCGATGCGCCACCCTGTATAAATGAATGTGCAATCATTGTTACTTTTTTTGACATAAATATGATATTAAAGCAATGGACCGAAATCACTTCCCTGTAGTACTTCAATGTAACATACCTATTTTCTTAACATGAGGTGCAACATAAGAAGGATGAGCGTCGATAATTACACTTGTAAACTGGTAAATCCCCCAGCCAACCCTGTTTTTTTTATTGTGAATACGAGAAATTCCTATGTATAGTCATAACTGGTGGCACGAGGATATAAAAGAAGTGTTACTACAACCAGACTCATTCTTACTACCGTTACCGGTTTAAAGATCCACTCTATTATTTCGATAGAAAAAAATTCTGAAAATGAACAAAGTTGCCGCGGCTGGTCCGGTTTGGTAAGACGTGGGGTTGCAGAAGGAGGTACGGTATGGCGCCGCAACCGGTAGCAAACCGGAACCTCCACGTGCCAGTAGAACCCGCTCGGTTGATGATCTGTACCATGGCCCTGTTTTAACATGGGTGAATCTACTCAAGTATTTAAAAAAAAAAAATTTAAATTTTTTGTTCTTACTTTGAACTGAATTTTTTACTTGAAATTATTATTATTATTATTATTATTATTATTATTATTATTATTATTATTAGCAACACCTGTAACAGTTAATAAGCTCAAGGAGCTTTATTATGGCCCAATTTCTAACTAAATGTTTGCTTTCATTAGTAAGGTGAATGAAAAATCGAAATTTTTGTTGATGGTTGTAGGTTGTTATTTTAAAAAGTTTAACAAAGTTTATATATGTTAATAACCTACCCAATGACTTGTTGATTGGAATTAGCTATGTATTATTTTAATAACGTACCTATGCAGTATATGTTTTACTTAATTGTTGTTGTTATTGTTTTATGTAAGTATTTGTTCTGAGAACTTTCTATAAAATTAGTTTATTTTTTTTAAATAAAACAAAAATGAATACGTTTTTTCCTGCTATTAACAGCATATTTTATGTTATTTTAATGGCTAACCTAAAGGGTTTTTCTTTTAATATAAAATCCCTATTTTTCAGTGATTCGGAAAATGAATGTACTATATTATCTGGTTAAAGGTTGGAGACAATGATGTTTCTTGAATAATAGAAGAGTTTTGGACTTGCCTTGTCTTTATTTGTTTTACATCACAACATTTCAACTTGTAAGTATCTCTAGTCGTCTTCAGGTGAAGACGACTGGCGATACTTATCAGTTGAGGTGAGCGGCGCCAGGGTGGGCACTGGCCCACCCTAAAAACATGGGTGCCCACCCAAAATTGTGGGATTCGGTTTTGTAATGGAATTTCTGTATTTCACTATGAAATTTTTGATGAGAAAGGAGTGATATTATAGAAGGATGTAATAATGCAATAAGAGATAAAGAGCTCGATGATGACCTTTTTTTTAGACGTCAATTTGGACAAGAAGGTAGTTTTGTTTACTCCGCTTATGGCGTTATAGAGCTTGGGGGAAGCAGCGACTTTTTTTTAGAAATCATTGTTAATTTGGGTAGTGCCCATCCCAATAATCATCGGACCCACTTGTGCCCAACCATCACAAAAATCCTGGTGCCCCCGCTGGTTGAAGTGTTGTAGTTTAAAAATAAATAACGACAATGCAAGTTCAAGACTCTTCAATCATTCATATATTGCTTGTTGCCAATTTAAATTCTTGGACTAATCTTGTATTCGATAAATAAAAAAAAACTTCACCAGAATTATCTTCATCTATCTTTCCAAAATTTAAATATTACTCCACGTGTCAAAGGAATTCCATTAGTGGCCAAAAAGGTGGTTAATCTGACCAGTTTCCACTAACTTGTCTCGAAGGGTTACGCCGTATGCTAATGAAATGACACTTTAATTTTGACATCCGACCTGACCTAGCAATGTCGATAGCAGTTCATGCACCTTCGAGGTCGCTTCAACGTCGCAAGTTACCGACTGTTACAATATAGTTATGAAACTAGTTTTAAGTAGAAAAGATATTTCATTGGGAAATTTGCCATTGATAAAAATAATGAAGTGTATTCAACCTGTAAATGTGGTTTCGTAGAGGAGTTTAACGATATATTTTATTTTTTAACAAATTATTTGGACCGCATATCTATATTTTTATGTATTTGATGAAATATAATTAATTATATGTTAAATGTCCACTTAATTCCATTGACTTTTATCTAACTGTAAAAGTTACGGCTTCATACATTTCGTGTTTTGTTCGAGGGTCCGTCCGTGCTTACACTTGTTATTACACCCACTCCGAGGTCCCAGTTTCTTGCACTAGTTTGTGTAGGTTAACTGGGAAGAGGGTAAGGATGTCCTCTGCTTCCAGTTTTGGTTGCCCGTGTATTTCTTGCCTCTTCCGATCTAGTGATGAGTCACTAGATGGAAAACGATGCTGTACAGTTTCCCTGTCTTGTCCGCATAATCTACAGTCCAGATCTCCATTGTACAGTTACATTCTGGACAGATGGTTCTTGGTAGCCATGTGTCCTCTCAGAATTCCTGTAATGGTTCTCAGCTGATCCATGTTCATTTGAAGTAGCTGTTTCGTAAGTCTTGGGTCTGGGACCCCAATGAAGCTTTTGCTGTGGTGTAATCCCTGGCTGTTGCTCCAGTGAATTTTATGTTCACTCCTGATCCATCGCTTTATGGCATCTCGTACTGTGCACCTTGGTACTCCGAGTGCCGGTTCTGGACCAATAAATGTATTTTCAGAGCCTTTTTTTGCAAGTTTAACGGCTTTTTCATTACCTGTAATACTTTCATGTCCTGGTACCCATTCCAGTATAACTTTGTTTACTTTTGCCAGGGCATTCAGTTCCTCTTAACATTCCCATATCAGTCTTGAAGTTACCTTGTTGCATATTAGCGATCTAACGGCTGCTTGACTGTCAGAATATATCTGGATCCGCTTATTGAGGTAAGCCCTTCTATTTCTGCTTGGAATACTGTGGGATATTTTCCTAGAGAGAAAAACGCATTTTTCTCCGGTCTTACTCCTTGTATCCCCGCTCGGGTACCCTCTTTGGTTTTGGAGCCGTCTGTGTACCAGATTATTGCCCCAGGAATAGTTTCTGGTATTTAAAAAAGACCGGATTTGTATATTCTTTTATTTGGTGTTTTATACATTAAAGTAAAATTTATAATTTACATAACATTTTTTAAACTAACTTACTATCTTAGAAATTATGTTTTTTGCATAAGCCCTTTGGCATTTAGCATTTTCATTTAAGAATACTTATTACGATTTTATTTGAACACTTTTAATTATTTTGTATATCTTTTAACAACTAACCATTTATTTATTCTTGGAAAACCCAACCCAAGTACTGATTAAAACCAATCAATTTAAAATGTTGCTGGTACTATGAACAACCAAACGTATGTTTTTTCCTTATATGTTTATTTTTGTTAATTATTTAAAAACGGCTAGAGATAATTAACAGTTGAAACATAGTTATTTAAAACAATTAAACGCATTAAAAATTAATTTAAAATTTTACTTCGTGTTCTTCAATATGCATCATCATCTAAGACCTTCAAACAAATAACTTTTAAGTATTTTTAAAACGAGCTTGTAAGGTAGAAGATATCGATGTTTTCTTAAGGCATCCCAACTAGCATTTTTACGTCGCACCGACGTTATATTTTTCAACCTGACGTTGGAAATTTACGTCGATCTGACTTCGAGAATCCTCGAATTTGCACCAATTTGGTGAACAAAATAGGGGTTACTATATGACTTCTGCACTTCATAAATAACTAATTTTATGTATATTATCTGTTACTTATCCTGCACCTAAAAATCGGGAAGTTTTAAGAATATCTTTAGTTGACTTCTGCACGGGTAACATACTAGACCACTAATAAATATGACCAACTGTTATTTTGTGGGTTCTTTCATAAAATATAATTTATGACCGCTGACGTAGTTTAGCCGGTAAATACTAACTAGACATCTTAGGTAACTGTATTACCCAAAGTTGCACCAATCCTGACGTCAGATTTAGTTTATATTTAGTCCTAAGTCCCGAAAATGCTAGTTGGGATTATGTTATTGTAACCAAAAGCTAATTTTGTATTTTTTACTTAGCCACAAAATACTAATCTTCAAGTCTTTGAATTCACTGAAATTACTTATACTTATTTAAACATAGCTTTTTTTGAGTACCTAAAACCGAAATATGGCTAATTAATTCGATTTTATTTTTGTTTCAGACTACTTTCCTGAGTCCGTTAAGTGCCTGAATACAAAACAAATTAAGCCATAAGAGTGCCATAACATAGACATTTAATACGTAGCCGAAGTGCAATATTGCTAAAAGTGACTTATTTTCTGTGATATAGACTTGCCATATACATTTAAAAATGACCAGACGTAATTTTGAGAACCACTCCTCTACTCATTCCTCTCCAATGGGAGACGAAAACGGAATGATGTCTCCCCCTCCTCCACAGGCGTCTCCCGTTGGTAGATCACCAATGCGAGTTACGTCCAATTCGCCAACAATGCTGGCTACCATGACACCTGTCAACGTCATGGAATTAAAAAAGGAAATGGAGGAGGATAGTGCCATGGCTCGAAATTCTTCTTATGCTCAGGTGAAAACAGAAGTTCTTTACGAAAAAGACGATGGTGAACTCTATGCTCAAAACATACCTGATAAGAACGACACACCCATAGATTTAATATATGATGATGGTAACAAAACCGTTATATATACAACGACTCCAGATCAGAAAGGTTTGGAAATTTACTCAGCAGATAACACTGGAGAAATTACCATTAATAATATAACTCACCAAATTCAAGCGGGGCAGCAAATTACAGACGTGCTTATAGATGGAAGTTCAGGGACTATGGTGAGTTCTAGTGGTGAAACAGTTGGTAGTCCACCTGGAACCGTATCAGTAGTACTGCAAGGAAATGGACAAGGATTGTTGCAGTATCCTCAAGCCCAGGTCCCTGGAACCACTGTATTGGTACTTTCTGAGCTAGTTGAAGATGTTGGTGGCGTGCCAGTCGTTGGAATAAGGTAGGATTTAATTATTTTCCCGTAATAAGTAACCGAGTTGACTGGTTACAATATGCAGCGTTCCAATTTAACATTTTTTTAGAGGTATTTTAACTAGATCTTTCTGCAATAAGAAATCATATACTAAATTTAAAAATTGCTTATCTGGTGTAGCTTTTCAATGTCATAGGTTCATGAAACGGATAAAATTGGATTTACATCTCGGTTATGAAGCAACCACGCCCTAGACTTGGTATATTTTTTCGCACAGTCATAAGCTGTTGAATCCAATTATTCGTAGCGATATTTATATAAACACATATTTAGGCTTATTTAGTTGCAATATTAACGTTTCTTGAGTAACAAATTAAACAGAATTACCCAGTCCAGCATCGATTATTTAACCCTTTTTTTATATGAAAATGATTTTAAACAATCATTTCTCTAACACTTTGGTAATCCATTAAGCTAGACCCGTTTTTTGGTCCGGCCAGATAACGGCCCCAGACTCTTTTAATACCCTCAGGTGCATGTGGAACCATCGTCGTGGTACTGTTTCGAAGACAGAGGGGTGCCAGTCATCGGACTTAGCAGGTAAGAATCTGTCTGCGTCATTTAACTTTTATAGATTCACCTGAGTGGAAAGGTTATAATGCTAGGACGTTGTATTATTAATGGTGTTTACCTTATTCTTGAACCCCTGGTGTTGCATTAGTTTGCACAATTTTGGATCTTTTGTAAATGCAGTGGCGTTTTCGTACATCACTATTTTTCGACTGTGAAATATAAAAATATTGTGAGGGAATTATTGTTTAAAATTTAATCACTACTGTGTTGAATAGTTTTGAAGTTTACAGCTATTTTAAAAACAATTTTGTTCTTATTTAGTTTACATAAACGTTTTAACATTGTCGTATTTCCGCATGAGTTTGCGATTTAAATATGAAACGCCACTGTAGAGTCGTCTACAAAAACTATTAGAAAATATACATTAAATGAAAGAATTATTGTTAAAGTAAATAATCTTAAAGTTAGCTGTAATTAACATTTATCCTTAGGCACTGCGAGTCTTCGAATATCCACAACCAAGAGAGTGAAGTCAGTTAAAGACTTATATTATGTGGCCTTGGAATTTTTGTATGGGCCAACCGTTTACAGTGTTGCCTCTTTTATTAACCGCGAGAATATTATCTTCTTTTTTTCCAATCAACAGGCGAGTTTTATGTTTGTTATAAAAATGTTTTAAGGATTTTATCTAAAGACGTTTATTTTTATTGGCTTATAAAATAAATTCGTATTTTAAATTTTAATTTGCGTTTAAGCTTCGTGTGATTCTCGTATCAAGGTTAATACAATTATTTCTAAAATTTTACTACTCGTGGCTACTTAATGTGAGCGTATAATAAATATAAAATAATAAAGATCATTTTAAATACATTACATAGATGTAAACAAAATTTTAATTTAACTGACGAACAATCATTGTGTTTAATTACATATCGTTTTAAGAAAAAATTTCAATGGTTTTTAAGATTCACCCACTATGGGGACCCTGCACGTAACAATAATAATGTAATTAATTAATTATTTTGTTAGTATTGACAGTAATACTGATGTAATATTCAAGAGCTATGGGGGAGGGGGTGCATAATACTGCCACACTATAGGACCTTCACATTTCTCAAAATATGTTGTCTTCATTTTTCAACACTATAGTTTCCACATTTTATGTGAACCCTTCGAAAACTACCCACGTCAATTCAAGGAATCATATCCTAGGATGTCCTCGAACATCACAGTTCATGTATACATACAACAATAGTACATATGTCTTGCCAACACAAATATTTTACATTTTCTCCATTTAACAATAGTTTTTAACAATATACTCCACCACTTAAGTTGCTGCTCTCTTTTTCTCTATTATTCTCACATAACGTTTCTCAGTTCATCATCCTAAATTACCACATATTTATCTTTAGAACCTGGTAGTATTTTTCTCCCCTACTTCTATGGAAGTATCATTTTACTATATTGTCATATATAGACATATGGCATATCCTTCTTTCTTAAATTCCCTTTTTTCTTATTATTTAAAGTACTTCTCCTGAAGATGAACGTTTATACGTTCGAAACATGTAGAGCAGATTAAAATTTCTTACTGAATATACCTTAGTGAAGGTTGACTTATGTCGGGTTGCACAAAGAATTTTAATAATAATTATTATTTAACCGGCAAGTTTGACTGTGACAGACGTAACATTGACAGAAATAATTTTCTCACAATCATTCTGGCCCGGTTACCTTAATTTTTAATTTACTAATCACGCACCTTTGAATGTGAGTATTTAATGCCTGTCAAAATCATATATGTCACAGTCAAACTTGCCGGTTAAATAACAATTATTAAAATTCTTTGTGCAACCCGACATTAGAGTATTATTTCTCCCCATTTAATGTAATTATATATTTTCTATAAAAATACTGATTAAATTAATTGCGTCCATGAGTGTTCTTGAAAACCATAAAATTGGCGCTAAAAGATCACTTGAAGCTGGTACTCATACTCGTACAAGAGTACTTATTGCGTTCTTCCAGGGTCTAAGCTTATAATAATATACAAATCCACTGTTAAATAAAATAACCAGTTAAATGGCTGAACCCCTTAAAATTTTTATAATTACAGTAATTATTTCGGGTCGGGTGTAAAAATCATTACTTTAATATTTTTGGTCCATTTGGTTTTATTAAAATTTTAAAAAGGTTTTTGGTTTGTCTCGATATAGCAGTAAATAAATTAGGATTTTTAACCTGGCCTTTTGGGCTCTAAATTGCTGTCAACCTTTAATTAGACTCTTGGGTTAAATTTATTGTAGTGTTCACTATCAGACCCGAGGTATCGTTTTTTTTATTATTTCTATTTTCACCCTAATGGCATGGTATTATCTTACATTTCTTTGTGACAGTCCATATTTTTTATGGTGTTTTTAAATGGTTTTTATTTTGTTTTATGCTGGATATATTGCTTATGGCCCAGCAAATGTACCCATTATTTTCTTAGAATGTTTTATGCAATAAGAACTCTTTCCCCAACTAAATATTTAAGAATAATATTTTACTTTTTTAATGAAATTAGTTTAGTGACACTTTTGGTCACCCCAGTGGCGTATTTAGGGGGTATTTAAGGTTTCGGATGCATATTGTTTTAGTTATTGATTTATGATGCAATTTTAAAGGAAAGCGAGTAAAAAGAATAATATTTGATAGTATTTTTCTATTATATACTTGTCTGTTCCGTTTTCCCTTTTTTAGAGCTATTTTAAATCAACAAAAATATAACCCAATGCAATAAAATATTTTTACAACCAAAACAATTAGGTATTTATTTTTAAAGAGAAAAATTGTAAGTGAAACATTTTTTATGGAAGAAGTGTGATAATTTATAATAATAAAAAATAGTGCTGGAAGAAAGGAGAATACTTTATTATGAATATACAAAACGGCACTTAAGAAGAAGTATTTCAAAACCTAAGAATTTTCACCGCAAACCGGCTCTTAGATCTACGCTCCTAAAATACATGATTTCTGAAAAAATCATCAATTTTGGCGTGGTGAGCGATATTTACTTTATTTTTAATCATGAAAACACAAGCCCAAAAAACGCTGGTTAGAGTCATACATACATACATCTTATGTTAATATTTTGGTTTGACACCAATATTCATATTTTTCACAAATATAAAAAATGTTTTTTTTTTAAAATAAAGAATAGGAATATCAAAAAAAAACATTTACAAAAACAAATTTAATTTTCGAAATTGGATAGTAGTTAGATGAATTTTAAACAAACTTTGTATTCTTTATAACTTCACTGTACAATATCATGAAATACATGTAGTCCCGACTGTCCCTTTCTCCAGAAAAAAAATGTCCTACTTACGCCCACTTAGCCCCCCTCGAGCATATTTTCTGGCGACGCCACTGGGCCACCCTATTTGTTTACATTTATTACAAGTATGGAATAAAGTTTTAATAGATAAAATAATTTGTAATTAATCTTTCGGCAGTACGTGCAGTATGAATGAGGTAATTATATAAATTTTTTGTATTGTTTATGAGAAGTGAATGCCGTGTAAAATCGACTAGAAGCAATTATTACAAATAATAATAATAAATGTAAATTTTTGCTATATTTATTGTGGTAGCAATTAGTAATAAATAATGTACCTGAATTTAATTAAAAAATGCCAAACTTATTATTAGCAACTGGTATACGCGCCGCAATATACGCGATTTATATTCCGAGCTGTATTTAGTTTAAAAAATACACAATAACTGTTGATCTACTTATCGATAATATAAATCTTAACATAAATCTAATGAAATATAACAAAATATCTACTGATATGTATCGGTATGTCTCATAAGATTTGCTTTTTAGCGTCATGTGACACACCCAATTGGCTAATTTTGAACATTATTATTTATTATACAAGAGACATAACAATAAAATTAAACAAAAAACAGCACTCACATACAAAAATCATAATATATCATTATTTACTATATCTCCTATTAAATTGTATTTTTTCTATTATTTCACTCTCATTTAATTTTAATTGGAGATATAATTTTTTCTGCTCCCGCTCGGAAATGTGCTGATTCCTTTACACTAAAGTGATTGGAAAAGTGGGTTATTCCGGTTAACTATGAAACTGACCAATCACAGTGGTCATACAAAGAAACCAAATTTACATGTTGTAAATTTCACTAGTCGTTTTCTGACGCTTGACAGAAGTGAGGTTAAGAATATACTTCAAAAATATGTCTGTCAGATGAAAATTGTTCTTTTTTAATTTAAATCAAAACATTTATCCCAGATACTAGGCATACGCAATTTTTTTCTTAAATGCACGAAAATTAATGGTATAAACCAAAATATATTTCTACCGAAGTATTGTTGTCTTCTGATCGAACTAAAGGTTTGAGCACAGATGCACTTTCCTATTTTAAAATTCTCCAGTTTTACACTCATTTCTGGACAATTACTACAAGATTTAATACATAAAATGTACTAAACACCAGTAAAATTGGTTCTTTGCCATGCAAATATTGGTCCGGCGCGATATCCATACCCCAATCGATCCTAAACTTTTATGATACGCAACAGATATAGAAAATTAACTGGTAATTGTTCCTTAAATGGTGGAACATAAAAATGAGTATATAAAAGTAGATAAGACGGACGAAATTATAAGATTTCTAGAAAAAAATTAATTACGTGTTTTACTATAGGTTATAAGGTTATATTATTTTTACAGTAGTGTCACTTCCCTTTCCCCGTTAACAATGTTTCTTGTTTGTAAATTGGCTATTATTTTCAATACATTTACCATAGCGAACATTAAAAGTGCACAAAGGCCGTGTTTAGCTGTTTAAAATGAATTCTACACCTATTTTGTAGTACTTTCGGAGTTATAATTCTTATGCAAGCAAAAAAGAAATCACAAACCCTTTTTTCTTCTGTGCATTTCAGCAGAACAATTAATCAAAATGGCTGTGGCTGAGAAAAATAAATTGTTAGGCTGATTAAGAGAAAGATAGATATATTCAAAGTGATTTTGTGTAAATATTACCCAAATTGATAAATATGTTATAGTGTAATTTGGTCCATGAATTTGCCAACCAAATAAATATTTGTTCAATTGTTTTTTATTATCTTCCTCACAAGTTCACGGCCAACCTAAAGGTTATGATGCCTATTTAAAAAATTCTTTTTAATATTTAGTATGAAGTTGAGTCGTAGAAAAAATATACTGTACAACTCGAGTGAATTGTTATCTTAATTTTTTATTCTCTATCTAAAATTTACAACTTCCGGTTTGACACGTTAAACCGTTAAAACCTGTTTGTTTCATTAAATAGAGAATAAAAAACCAAGAAGGAAGATGGAAGATGAAAACCATTTTTCTCTAAGATGAACCGCTCCAATGTTACGGACTATCAAAGTCTGAAAATGCCCTATTTTAAATGTCAATATCTCAAAAACTATTGAATTTAGATATATAATATTTACAATATATAGGGTGTTCCATTAAAAAAAATACAAGTAATATTCGCCACGTTTTTTGGACCACCCCGTATACACCAGCATAATTTTAAAATGTGCACCTCAACTTTTGTATTTCGAATTATTAACTAATCGTTGACTTACCGTGTACATTTTGCATGGAACTGGTAACTTTGGAGAAAAATTTACAAATCATGGTTTTAAATGTCTCCTTGGAAAATTTGTACTTATAATCCAAATTCTACCTTAAATACTCCATTATTCAGAAATATTATGTTATTGCCTATTATTCTTGTTAATAACTGTCGTTCTCTTGCAGATAGTTTCTTGCAAAGCTAAACTTCTTATATGATATTTAAGAACTTAATAGGTATTCCAGTCCGCATCACATGCTAATATAGATTTATTAATATTACCTTGCATTTTATATGTAACCGATAATGACCATCAGTAAGTAGACGTTGAATATATATCAAATATATTTAAGCCCACGCAGGACTCTAACGATGTAGCTTCCTTCGATATTAATGCAAAAAGATAAAAGAGGACAGGTCAATCTTTTATTTTTGTTTCCACTCCCTGCCGAGTAAAATGCTGGCAGAAGGCTGAGATAATCTAATCGACTTAAGTGCATGAGATGTGCAATTATCTACTTGGTTTTTGCCAGAATAACTAGCCTTATTAAATTCATTGACAATCTCAATAACTAACCATCTATGACTTAAAAAATAAACAATTAAATTACATACTCGATGTGAAAGTACGGACGTTATTTCTGAAACAAACTGACTTGTGATAGCAATTGTGTTATTCCTTCCAAGAAAATTTTATATTTATAAATATAATATATTAAAAAATAGATTGGTCCACGAGGATTCAATTTTTTTTTTCTAAAAATCAAAATTTCTACTTTAACGTGAAATTGAATTATAAAAATAATTTAGATTGAAGTCCATGAATGATAAGAGAGTTTTCGAGTTGCATTATCTTTATTGAAAATAAGGTTTTTTTTAGCGGCAGGCGGACAAAGTAGTGCATCTATCTTTTGCATTGAGTACACAGG
This sequence comes from Polydrusus cervinus, assembly GCA_935413205.1. NCBI lineage: Eukaryota > Metazoa > Arthropoda > Insecta > Coleoptera > Curculionidae > Polydrusus > Polydrusus cervinus. The sequence goes on from OW284520.1 coordinate 5,115,679, forward strand.
GACGCCAAATGCAAATTTAAAACAATTTAAAAAAAAAATTATTATTGTTAAATTATAAAATATTTTGTTGGTAGAATATTTATTTGGCTCTTACACAAGATGCATGTAAACTACCTGAGAGTCCTAATAAAATGTAATGAATAATAATATTTTGTTGGGTATTCATAAATTTTAAATACTATTAACATATTATACAAAAGTATATATTTTATTCCTATATAAATGAAAGAAAACTTAAGGTCTAATTTTCCACCAATAAAAAGAAATAACAAAGTTAATAGTTTGTGGTAAGTGATAACTCCAGACAATGCAGAATATCTGAAAGTAAGAAATTGCCAACTTTAAAAGGCCATACATTAAAAACGAATCATAGGACTGGATTACGGCCATGGATGCTTTAAAAATTAGCAGAATGCTTTGTGAGGGGTCCTTTGATATAATAACTAAAAACTATGAAAAAAGTGATGAAAGTATCGATCAAACGTATTTGCCGATTTACTTTGTTATTAATGAAATCACCTTGCAATAAATAATTAAACTATGTAAGTGAACTATCATAGGACATTTATAGAATTACACACATCAATAAAGTTAATGCTATTTGTAAACAAGTCAAGGTTTCCGCTAATAGTGTAATTTTCTCTTGCCTAATATTTACATTGCACATAAAAAGTTTTCGTTAATAATGTTATTTAATTTTTACTTTAACAATTTATTGTGAATTTGTTTATAATTTTACAGATAAAAATTTGTAAATTACTTATTCCGAGAATTCAAGATATTTTTAGAGATGTAAAATTCTGATCGTAAAACCATATGGTTTGCATAAGATTAGAATTATGTATTTTTAAACTTCGGTTGTTTATAGTTTAAATATGGCCATAAATAACATAAAAAACAATGAGGCCCCCATTATTTATACATATTTTATCACGTGTGGCTTAATTAAAAAAAATATTAAATTTACAAAAACCCACAAATAAACTTCTAAAATATTGTTATATAATTTATTTAATTTTTTAGCTACAAATTAAAAATTTTAATCCATGGATAAAAGTAGTGAAGACAGGCAAAATGTCAATAAAAATACTCTTCAGTCTTTATTTGAAATTAGCTTCAATTAAAAGGCAGCCTAGATACTAAGTCAAATAAGAATTTATGAAAAGAAGAGAGATAAATATTTCAAAATTTGTTACAGAGGTTCGGCTGTCACCGTATAGCACAGCTATATGGTCACATAGCAAACATATCTGGTATCACTACTGCTAAAGGTTCAAAAGTTGATTGTCTCATAATAGATTTCTAATTAAAGCTTTCATTGCAAGAAACTAGAAGACCTATTTATAATAGAATAAATCGTTTGTCTCTTGTTTTTAACAGTCAAAATTTAGACTTATAGAAGATTTTTGGACTTGCATTGTCTTTATTTGTTTTATATCACAACGTTTCAACTGGTAAACGCATGACTGCACTCATCTCAGTCATGCTTCAGTGCATCTAGCTAGTATGTTGTTATGTAGTTACTTTACTTATTTAGTATTCACCTGAAGACGGCTGGAGATACTTACCAGTTGAAACGTTGTGATATAAAACAAATAAAGACAATGCGAGTCCAAAAATATTCTATCAGTCAAGAAGCATCATTGTCTTCGACCTTCTAACAGACAGTCAAAGTTTTGATTATGTTATGCTATAAAATGTTATTCGTAAAATTAGATTTAAAAAATTAGCAAAAAAAATTTCGCACATGGTGTATATTGGGTCCTTTACTAAGTAAATGATGAATACTATGCGAGACGAAAACATTGATATACCTTAAGTCACGAAGTTAATGAAAAATAAGCATACCATTTTTGGTATGTCTGCCCTTGAGCTATCTGAAGTCCAATCATGAAGAATCTTTAATATGTGGTTGTGTACTCTCTTTAATAATATAAGACTTCAGTTACTTTTAAGAACTGTTATTTTGATCTTATATTTATTGCTACGTACACCATTATGCACATGTCAAAGAAATTTGCATACAGAGTTTACCAATTTTTTTAGAGACTGCATCACGTAACAGTTGAATTTTGAAATATGACATTAACCAATAATATCTGTATACTTTCGAAGTATACAGTGTGTCCAAAAAAGTATGCAACATATGTAAAAGTTTTTTTATTACTGAGTTCTCAGAAAATTGTATTCTTGATAAAAGTTGGTGCATGCCTTAAAACTATAAATGCATATTTCACATTTCACCTGCGGCCAATAGTAAGGGAGCAAATGCCATTTTTTCAAAATTGCATTAAGGGTAAAGTACCTTAGTTATTAGAAATACAGCAAAATTTTATATGGAAATGTTATTGCAAATTAAAAACATAGCCCAAATACAAAATTTGAGTTACGTGTCTCAATTTTATTTTTTTTTTCTAATCTTTAATTTCCTCTAAACGGTACGCCTCTGGTCGATTTTTCGTTTACGCAATTTAAATATATTTATCAAATAACTTAAACGTGGGTTTATAATAAAAATGCATTAAGTAGTTGCAAACTTTTAAAAACTTTTCAATGAACCGGGTCGGTTTAGATATAAGCGTGTTGCACGCCTACTTAAACACATTTTAGCCAACTTCTGTTCGAAACTAAATTATAATAAAATTCAACCCTATTCATGGTACTGGAAATAACTACTAATTTATTTGTCATTTTTACCCAGTACGCTAAAGTCCAAAAACCTACTTTAAAAAAATGCATATAAAATATATAAAAAAAATTGAGACACGTAACTCAAATTTCATATTTGGGCTATGTTTTTAATTTGCAAAAACATTTCCATATAAAATTTTGCTGTATTTCTAATAACTAAGGTACTTTACTCTTAATGCAAATTTGGAAAAATGGCATTTGCTCCCTTACTGTTAGCCGCAGGTAAAATGTGAAATATGCATTTATAGTTTCAAGGCATGCACCAACTTTTATCAAGAATAAAATTTTCTGAGAAATCGGTAATAAAAAACTTTTACATATGTTGCATACTTTTTTGGACACACTGTATATGTCACTTCCTTGTGTAAAAATAGTGGTTTACATAACAAGAGTGGATATGATGTCCATATTGCACGAGGAAGTAAATTTCCGAGCGACGAATATTTTTCTTAAAACAAGTAAAGTAACCACTTTGATCCGCACTAAGACACAATTAAGTTCATTACAAACCATAAACGGGTTACTCACTTTATTGACTGTTGTTTTCCACACTTTCTATTGATGTTTTGTGCACAATAATCGTACTTATACGTCCTAGGACCTTACAAATGTATGAAATGTATTGATTTGATATACAGGGTGTCCTTAAAATAACTGTACAATGCTTCACCACAAATTCCTTAACCAAAAATAAGGATATCTTACCTCTATGCGATGTTGCTTCTTTTTGACGCTACATGTCGCTAAAGTTTTCAAATTAATGTCGTTTTTTTGGAATAATTTCTAAACGCCTTTATCGATTTCCACTAATTTTGGGACTAAGAGTGAGTATTATTAATAGCGTGTTTCGATGTATATGCCATCTTTTTTTAATACCTGCAAATTTGAAAATGGCGTGTGATTGGTAAATAAAAGTTTGTCTTTTTGTTACCCCCTGTATAAATGACTTTAATTATATCTCTGACACTAGCTGACTTCATGTTAAAACTTTTTTGTCTCTTATTAAATTTTAGCCTGACATGCAGTTTCTCTACAAAAAAATATATTTACAATACAATTACAAGGTAATGATAAATTATTATCATTGCTGTTAATTCTGAACGAAAAACATAAAATTTATTAAAATTCTAAATAACTACCCACTAGTTTGATTTTTATAACAATTGTACGAAATGTTCACCGTGTTCCTGAATATATATATTTTTTTTGTATCTGGCTATGATTTAATAAGGGACAAAAAAGTTTTAAAAGTCAGCTAGTGTCAGAGAAATAATTAAAGTCACTTATACGGGGGGTAACAAAAAGACAAACTTTTATTTACCAATCACACGCCATTTTTAAATTTGCAGGAATTAAAAAAAGATGGCGTATACATACACGCTATTAATAATAGTCACTCTTAGTCCCAAAATTAGTGGAAATCGATAAAGGCGTTTAGAAATTATTCCGAAAAAACGATAATAATTTGAAAACTTTAGCGCCCTGTAGCGGCAAAACGAAGCAACATTGCATATAGGTAAGTTTGCCTAGATCGCCTTATTTTTGGTTAAAGAATTTATGGTGAAGCGTTGTATAGTCATTTCAAGGACACCCTGTATAACTGCTTCAAATATTATATTATCTGCATATAATATAGATAGTTATGCATCTTTCTAAAATTATTTTGAACTAACCTAACGTTTGTTCTGTAGTTAAGAAAGTTGTAACTTAGTTGTTATGCTCTTTTTAAAAATTATTTCTCAATCTCCTCCTCTATTTCCATGTCCTTTTTGTGTCCATTGCGGTTATGTTATCCTACGTATTTTTTGTTCGACATCGTCATTATAATTAATAAGCCATCGAGTTTTTAGGATTTTGTAATAACAAAATGTAAATCACATGCTTGTTATTTTCCTAATTTAAAATTCTAAAATATGGAACTATTATTGATTGGCACTAAAATAAAAAGAAAATAACTAAAATAATAAAGAAAACAACAAGAGTGTAGATATAAGTTAGGTAGTTGGTCTAATAAATAAAATTTATATTATATAGAACACTACATTATTACTTAATAAATCAATAATTCCAATGAACGCATTTCTGCATACAAATAAGTGTAAAAGGAAAGTTAATTGCCAATTACCAGTGTATAAGAACTGGAAAATAAAATGATTTTCCATTTCTTATACTGATCGTTTTGGTATACGCATTAAATGGATCATCGGAAATGGCTAACATTACCATTTCTTAATTATCTTTAGGTTTTTTTCTTGTCGTTCTGAAGTCAACCAGTGTCTCCACCCCTTTTTCCAATAAAATTATTAAAGCCGTTTCTTTATTTGTTTCCAAGTTTTTAACTGTAACTAGTTTCTTCAGGGAATTTAATTTTATAAATTTAATATACAGTAAGAAACTTTTTGTAAAATTACCACGATTTTTTTTTGTAATTTCTTTGAGTGATGTAATGGGATGTTTTATTATTATGACTAATATTACTATAATGCCCGTATCCACCAACATATATTTTTGCTGATTAAGAATAAATTGTGATTAACTAATTAAATCGGTATCCATCAATCAACTTTTTGACTTAATTGTCAATTAACTTTACCCGGCCAAATTTGGCCCATTAGTGGTCGTAGTTTTTTTTTGGTGTTATTGTGATTTCTTGCTAAATATTTGACTATTTGTAGGGTCCCAAATATTAAAATAATAAATAAAAGATAAATACTTTGAAAAAAAAGTGGTGTTTAAAAATTATCATGGAACTCTTTTAAGCTTGTCGTGGAGAACTTTTTAGGGAATCATAGATTAAAAAATTGTAAAGAAATGGTAGAATTTCTGTTAAAATCTTATCAGAAATTAGGTTGCGACATGTTAAAAATATATTCTGTACACTCCCACCTAGACGTCTTTCATGAAATTAACGAATTTAGTGACGAGCATGGATAACATTTCCACCAGGAGAGTTAAACTATGGAGAAGAGATATCAAGGGAAATAGAGCCCAGTAGTTTTGGCCAATTACTGTTGGTTTTTAGATAGATATTTGCCTTACGCGGACTACAAAAGACAATTAAAAAAACCAACTAACTACTACTAAATGAAATTCAAGTTACCCCATGTTTGTTTGTTTAGTTTTATTTTTAAAATTAAAACTCTGTTATATAGAGATTTTATATTATTTATTACCATATCCGTTTTCAAGTGCATTGCCATAGGTTTAAAGTCTGTAGTCTTCCAGATTTCTATGGTTTCTAACTCCAAATTCTAATTAAAAAATATCAAAATGCATTATTACAGTGGTTGGTACATTTAGTTCTTTGTATACATAACATAACTTTTTTCGGTATTTTTTACATAGAGAAAAGTGATTTTTCTTTGATTGTTTAAGAAATGTAGATGTTTATTTTATATGCACTAAATATAAATTAATAAAAAATAGTGGCAGCTTTATTAATTTCCTACAAAACTATACAGAATAATTATCTAGAAATGCATGTAATTTTAAAGATATAATTTCTGCTGTATTCTCTAATATCTCCATATACTTATCTAATATTATTTAAAAAAGATTCATTTTTTTATTTAATAAAAAGTTTGTTATTATTTTTCTTTTATTTAACCCAAATCTTATTTATTCAATGTTAGGTAAATTTATTATAATAAACACTTAATCCAACCAAGTATATATTTTTCCCTATTCTAAAATCTTTACCCATTTTAATGCTAAAAAGGGTTTACACATTTTTTAAGTTGTATTTGTCTACCAAACAAAAATCGAGGACCTTATCAAAGACAAAAATCAATATATTTCAATTTTTAACAAACAAAGTAATTTTAAAATCAGACGACTTAACAAAAATTGTATAAGTAGTAAAAGTAATACAACTAAACAAATACGCTGAATTTGTATGATGCATTTTTCTTAGCTTTTTTTACAAATAATATTTTTAAATAAATGTTTTACCTATTTTCACACAATTTAAATATTGACGATGACAATTGCCATGTCAATCAACAAAAAATCCACAAAAAAGCGGGATTGCCAGCTAATTTTTCTTAATTCCAATTTAGTAACCGTGATTAGTAAATTATGGAAATAGAATCTTGGTGGATACGCAAATTAACTAAATCTCGATTAAAGCTAATTTGAGAATTAACTAATTCTGATTATCGTGTAAATTGGTGGATACGGGCATAAGGGAATCTCTGAATATTTGTTAAAAAAACAATTATAGATCAGGTAAGGTATTATGTTCATTTTCGGTAAAAGAAATTAAATATCTGTATATTAATAAGTTTCGAAAACGTATATCTTAAGGCAGGCATAAAATATTTAATATCCATTCAAATACAGAATAGACCCATTTGACATAAGTGCATATAAAATTTTATTTATTACACAAGCGATTTCAAAACAGTCGCCATGGGAAGCTATAAATTTACAGTTTTATTTATTACAATATTTTGATTTTTTTTTTAAATATTTTTTAATGGTTTGTTAACAACAAATTTTTGGGTGTGTGTAGTCCAGATACATTAAAACACTGGTAGATTTATTGTTTTATAATTTATATCGTGAAAATATAGCATAAGTAGTAATAAAAAAATGCGCAAAGTAAAAGTCGATTTTATAATACAGAGAGCAGAATCATAAAAACAGCCATTTATATTAATATACAGGATGTAAAACATAAAGACCCGTATTCACTAAAGGGGTTTAAAATTTTGTCCATCGAAATATTTAGATCTAATAGTCTTACAGTTGTGTTTTCATCAGTGGCGGCGCCAGAATTTTTGGGATGGGTGGGCACAAGTGGGCCCGATGATTTTAAGGTGGGCACTACCCAAATTGAAAATAGCTTCTAAAAAAAAAGGTCGCCGCCTCCCCCATGCTTATAACGCCATAAACACAAATCTCCCCTCTTGTCCAAACTGACGTCTAAAAAAATGGTCTTCATCGTTTTTTCCTTATCTCCCTATTGCACTATTACACTCTTCTATAATACCACTTCTTTCTCATCAAAAATTTCATAGTCAAATCCCCCTTCCCCCACGGAAATTTCATTACAAAACCGAATCCGTCAATTTTGGGGGGGCACCCATGTTTTTAGGGTGGGGCGGTGCCCACCCTGGCCTTTCCTCGCGCCGCGGCTGGTTTTCATCGTGGCATTATTTTATATACCATATGACGCTTTTGTATGAATTTGATTTTTTGGTAATTAAATCATCTTACCGATAAATAATTTGACCAGGATGTTGTTGCAAATGCAATTTTAGCTCTATTAAAGAACACAATACGTACTAAAATACGTTTTTTGTTACAAATTTAAGGAAAAATCAAAAAAATATTCACAATACATAACTTCTGACACTTGTCAGTTTAAACCCAGAACTGTCAGTTTAGAATAGTTTAAAATTTAAAACCCTTTAGTGAATACGGCTGGTAAAATCTATCCATGTAACAAAGAGTTTGATTTTAACCAAACCTTAATAAAATTTTGAAGAAGTAGTCCATTCTTAAAGTGGAGTTAATTTATAGGAATAAATAAAAGCATGAAGTCTTTCTCCACTAGTTTATTAAAGTATTAAAGTTAAAATGTGGTAGATGCTCTACATGTTTCGGGTGTAGTAACACCCATCATCAGGAATAAAATATAAAGAGAAAATTGTTATAAGTTATAGGAACAAAGATAAATGGTAAATGGTAGTGAACATCGATGGAGCTCTCATCGAGCCATAAAAGATTAAATATTGAGATTGGGTTAATGATTTAAGATTGGTATGCTTGAAGATTATAGGTTAAGTCTTGACACTGACCATGGGCAACAGGTAACAGTGGCAAGAGGGGGCCCGTTTGGGTAGAGAGAAAAATGTAAGAAATATAAGAAAAATGGGGATTCACAGGTCAAGAACTTTCATCCCGGAAACCATGGGGAGAAAGAAAAGTTGTTTATTTAAACTTCTTTAGAAAGATTACTTAGAGGTGGGTATCAATTATTAAACTGTATGAATCTTAGTTTACGATTATAGAGGGAATTAGGGGAACAAGTCCGAATAAACGGACCGGAACCCCAGTGGGTATTAATTTCAACATAGTTGTAGTAAAACTTAGAAAAAGGTCCAAAGAACGGGAGTTCTTTTTGTTAGACTTTCATTCAACACGAGGTCAAAAGGAAAAAGCTTTTCCTTTTTCTAAGTTTTACTACAATTTTTTTAAAATTTTTTTAATTACTTGGTTCCAACTATGTTGAAATTAATACCCATTGGGGTTCCGGTCCGTTTATTTGGACTTGTTCCCCTAATTCCCTCTATAATCGTAAACTAAAATTCATACAGTTTAATAATTGATACCCACCTCTAAGTAATCTTTCTAAAGAAGTTTAAATAAACAACTTTTCTTTCTCCCCATGGTTTCCGGGATGAAAGTTCTTGACCTATGAATCTCCATTTTTCTTATGTATTTTACATTTTTCTCTCTACCCAAACGGGCTCCCTCTTGCCACTGTTACCTGTTGCCCATGGTCAGTGTTAAGACTTAACCTATAATCTTCAAGTATACCAATCTTAAATCATTAACCCATTTCTCAATATTTAATCTTTCATGGCTCGATGAGAGCTCCATCGATGTTCACTACCATTTACCATTTATCTTTGTTCCTCTAACTTATAACAATTTTCTCTTTATATTTTATTCCTGATGATGGGTGTTACTACACCCGAAACATGTAGAGCATCTACTACATTTTAACTTTAATACTTTAATAAACCAGTGGAGAAAGACTTCATGCTTTTATTTATTCCTTAATAAAATTGTTTAAATGTAATTATTTATTGCTTACAAGGATGCTTTTTTTTACGGTTCGCCGACTACGGAGGCCATCTTGAACCGGTCATCGACCACAGATGTGGTCTACCGACTGGGGAGTGTGAAACGCTTCATCCTACGAGATATCCGATCTCATCCGGCCTGTCCGGCGTGAATAGGATGGCTAGGTGTCGATTCATTTTACACTCTTCCCTGAGGCAAGCGCACGCCGTATTCCCAAGCGGTCACCCGCCCAAGTACTAACCGCGCTCGACACAGCTTAACTTCGGTGATCTGCGGGAACCGGTGCTTAATATGTCGACAGGCCCTTGCCTTAAGGATGCTTTTAAATAATACTTTTAACCAAAATTTTTCCGAAAAAATAATAAATGCTCTTAAAAATATATCAGACTTTATGAAAACTTTATCTAGCATCATTACTTTCGAACAAAATTTATGTTTCAGTCACATGAAGACGTCTAGAGATGCTTACCAGTTGAAATGTTTCGATTTAAAAACAAATAATGACAATGCAAGTCCAAAACTCTTCTATCATTCTGGTCTATCAATTTGTTACAATTCAATAAAATATTATTTTTTTATAACTAGTATACTGGAAACTGCAATTAAATAAATTACTGCATTAAAAATAAACAAATTAAACCCACGTAATAGAGGTAATAAAAGGACTTTTATATTTATCTTCAAACATTTTGGGAAATAATCTTACCTTTATTCCAATTTTTTGATAATGTCAAATTTAACAAGTAAAGCTGATTTCTTTAAAACGTTGAAAATTGTTTATTAAAAACATATCCTACATGATGCGGACTTTACAGGTGACACTATATAAGGTATATGAATTCTGCACGTAAGTACATAATATGTTTAATTATGGACGTTCATGTACCCAGTATATTAACATTTTCGAATACAGCACTTTCAAATTCTTTTAAAGAATCCTTATATTATCGATAGGCTTATGTAATGCAAGAAGTCGATGCGTATGTCGAAATTGTGTTATCACATAAGATTTTAATGTCGTTAGCTTTCAATCTTTAAGAAATTGGTACCATTTTTCAATATGCACAAATCAGTTTTATCCCTATTTTGCTGGTATTATGAATATTTTCGAAAACTGACAGTATTAGGGTAGTTTGTACAACAAGAGTGGATATGAACGGCAGTAGAGTTTTGGACTTGCATTGTCTTTATTTGTTTAGAATCACTACGTTTCAACTGGTAAGCATCTCCAGTCGTCTTCAGGTGAATACTGAATAAGTACGGTAACTACAGCTCTATTTATACTAGGCAGGTGCTGTGACGCATGACTAGTGGGTAGAGTCATGCGTGTTGCTAGGTGATGATGCATAACTGGATGAGTCATGCTTGATGAGTCATGCTCGATGACGTCATGATCGATGACGTCATGTTCGATGAAGTCATGCTCGATGACGCCATGCTCGATGAATCATGAGTCTAACTCTTGGGTGGTCTTATTCTAAGATTACATTTACTTAACAAGGGTTTCCAGACGTTTCTCATGTCTAATGAAGGCTTACTAAAGCAACCTGGATTTTGGTGTATGGTTGCAGCTTCCTTAAACTTCCTTTTCCTCCAGTGCGGTTCTTTTTGCAGGATTTCCGCTTTTGTCCACATGATATGATGGCCGTGCGTCCAGGCGTGGTCAGCTGCACCTGATTTTTCCGTCTCTCTTTTTTGGGTGTTATTTCTATGTTCTTTAATCCTTACTTCTAGTGGTCTTAGTGTCTCACCAATGTAAGATTGGCCGCATTCGCAGGGGATCTGGTAGACACAATTTTTCTTGTCTTTCTGGCTTGCTGGTTTCGTCTTCGTTAGGTGGCTTCTTAAAGTGTCTCTAGAGCTGAATACTGTGTTGATGTTGTATCGTTGTCCTAGTCTTCTTATTTTCTCGGATACTCCTTTGACATACGGAATATTGAGTATTGGTTGTATCTCTTTCTCTGCTTTACGTGTGTTTGGTATATAGTTCATATCATTATGCTTTAAAGCTTGTATTAATTGTCTATGTGGATGTCTAGTGGAAATAAAGATATTTTTGAAATAAAAAAGTTCGTCTTTGCGCAAATCATTAGTTCGGTCAGAAAATAACAATAATTTGGTATTAAGTTTGTTATTATACCTTCCATTTTCGCACCATTTCATGTACTCTTTAAAAAAAAATTGTGTATGCACAGACTCTGAGGTAAATGTATTGATTCAAATTAAAAAGAGCAAATTTCATCTAACAGATTTGCATATTTTTGAAGTATATTGTTAACCTAACTTCTTTCAAGTGTCAGAAAATGACTCGTAAAATTTACAACATGTAAATTTGGTTTCTTTGTAATTGACATTAATAGATAATACAGAGCAATACATTTCAAATTTTACATCCACATATCCAGTTATTTTATGCACAAGTATTTCTAGAAAAACGGCATGTAAAGCTTTTGTTTTCTGTTTTCCGTTCACTGCGTCTTTCTTGTGTCATCTTTGTTTATAAACCTTTCGGAAATAACTTCCTGATGATGGCCTTCTTAGGCCGAAACGTGTGAGCTTAATATATAAATTTAAGAAAGAAGTTAGAACCTAAATTTTTGCTCTCAATCATTATGGTAAGCTCTAAACCTCTAAATGAATAAAAATAGGATACTAATTTTATCTAATACAAAAGTAATTTTTCGATAAAATATTTAATAAAAAATGTAATGTTATAGAAAGATATGTACAAGAATTTTGTACCGCGCAGAGGTGGCGCTTTTAAAAATTATAAAATAATAACATATACTTGTAATAATTTATTCTATGGAACAGGTCATTATTTCATTTGCTTGACACAGAAACACAACAATTTTAAAAATATTTTCTACCTAAGTGCGTTTCTAATAAACAGTAAAATCAACACAAGTTCAAGGTTTTTTTGGTTTTTGTTCTTACAATAAATAAAGCAACTTAATATAACGTTTTCGTTAGTTACTTGACTGAGGATGATTAAAACATTATAATTAATAAAACAAAACATTGTGACGTTCTTTTTAAATTATTTATAAATATGTGTAAACGGATTATACTTTAAATGATTTGATAATAATTATAAGTCATGAAGAAGAATTAGGTTATCTTACTGAATTTTATGTAACTGGATTTCTAAACAATAATATGTGTCTTATGCATAAATTTATTTTTTTACTCCCGCATGGAAATTAGCTGGTTCTTTTACACTAAAGTGATTGAAAACGTGGCCGATTCCGGTTAACTGAACGGATATTATTTCATATCCATCCTAGTTAAGTTATGAAACTGACCAATCACAGTGGTCAATTACAAAGACACCAAATTTTACGAGTCGTTTTTTGACACTTGACAGTGATGTTAGGAATATACTTCGAAAATATGTAAATCCGTAAAATTTCTTCTTTTTCAATTTAAATCAAAACATTGATCTAGTCTATGCAAACACAATTTTTTCCTAAGGAGTGCACAAAATAGTGCAAAAATTAAAGGTACAATACCAAAATTAATACTAAAATATATTTCTACCAAGCTATTGTTCTTTTCTGACCAAACTAAACATTGGGGCACAGATACACTTTCTTATTTCAAAAATCTCTCGTTTTTCACTCATTTCTAGACAATTACTACAAGATTTAATGCATAAAACGTACTATATAACTATCAAATGAACGTTTTTTTACTAACCGTGGTTGTTTTTTTCCATGCAAATGTTTTGTGAAAAAAATAACTGATGAATCTTCCTTAAATGGTGGAACATGAAGATGAGTGAATCAAACCAGATACAATAGACGAAATTGTAAGATTTCTTTAAAAAAATAATTCCATTTATTAAAGGTTTTAAGGTTATGGTATTTCTACAATATTGCCACTTTTCTTTCCCCGTTAACAATGTTGCTAGTTTGTAACTTGGCTATTATTTTCAAAAACTTTACCATAGCGAACATTAAAGGTTCATATTAATGCACAAAAGCTATTTTTAACTGTTTAAGACGAATTCTACAGCTACTTTGTTGTACTTTCGGAGTAATAATTCTTACGCAAGCAAAAATAAACCCGAACAAACCTTTCTTTCTTCTGTGCATTTCAGCAGAACAATTTAATCAAACTAGCTATGGTTAAGAAAAATAAATTGTTCATATTTATTAATAAATATGTCGCTTTTTGTCTGTTATTCTGCAAAAGGCCGAATGTGAAAAAGATAGATATATTTAACGTGATTTTGTGTAAATGACCCAAATGGATAAATATGTTACAGTGGAATTTGGTCTATGGATTTGCCATCGAAATGAATTTTTCTTCAATTTTTTTTACTATCTTTGTCACAAGTTCACGGCCAACTAAAAAACAAGTTATGATGCCTAATTTAAATGATTTTTTAAGATTTTCGAAGTTCGACAGTTGAGTCGTAGAAAAAATGTACCTTACAAACTCAAGTGGATTGTCCATCTAGCGCTCGAAGTTTGACCACTCCGCCTACGTCGTGGTGCTCAATTTACATCCTCGTGCGATATGGACATCATATTCACTCTTGTTGTACAAACTATTATTACATTGGTCACATATTACATTGCGATTCTAAATGCATGCAGCACATTATAATGGAGAATATGTACCGGGTGTCCCACTAAGAGTGGCTTTCGGCCGTATCTCGGAAACTACTGGGCATAGAAACTCAGGAAAAAAAAATTATAACTAAAGTGGTCATGAGAAAATCCTGGAAATAAAATTATAATTAAATTAAATTAGACAGGCGGAAGTGAAGGTGGTCATTTCCAACAATTTTTATAAAACTAAATTTTTCATTATCAATGTTAATAATGATAATAATAAATAGTACAGCTAATTCATTTCAATTAAGAACGGTGTGCCTGAGGAGAAAAACGCAAGAGACCATTTTTATGCAGAATTGACCAGGCTAATCAGAAATAATATCCACATGAAGAAATATCAGTGGCGTTCCACTTTTTTTCTAAAAAATATATAATCGCTTACTTTTAAAAATTATTCTATTGGCGATAACGCTGAAACGAACGGAGATATCAAGCTGCGGTTTTATTATTTGCTCTAGAAAATTTAATCTACTTTTCAATTATGGTATCATAATTATACCGTATGATTTATTTTTTCGGAGTAAAATCAAAAAATGTGTTATTATTACAAATTGCGCCCTCTAGCATTTTTTTTGAGAACTATTATGGACAACTAAATACGATAGGTGAAAGTGCATACATTTCTCTTCCAAACAGTCTTTAGTTTGCTAAAATCGGATAAATCGTTTATAAGTTACAGCGATTTAACTGATTACACATTCAACCGTTTCCCCCCCTTTTATTAAAGTCGGTACGCTATGATGAGCATAAGACGAAAATGATGCATAATTGTCCAAGCTTTTCTATGGTGTTATCAAAGATATACCTTAATGTGGAATTTTCGGAGATATGTAAACTTTTAAAATTTACTTTTCAATTACGCCCTCTTGCGACAAAATGCGGAACTTAAAAATTATTTCCAGGATTTTCTCATGACCACTTTAGTTATAATTTTTTTTTCCTGAGTTTCTATGCCCAGTAGTTTCCGAGATACGGCCGAGAGCCATTCTTAGTGGGACACCCGGTACATGTTTTTCTAAACCAATGACATTTATTTTTAAATAAGATAAATTGACTTGGATATATACCAGCATACCAAATTTTGCCATGTACACATTTATTAACCAAACACAAATTAAAATTTTGCAAGACTATAGGCATAATAATTCGGTGGTGCAAACCTTTTTGTGTCAAAAATACACACGCATAAAAACTAACCCTAATAAAGATGTTTCGAGATGTATTGTGGCTAGAAAAACTGAAGGTAGATGAAAATAATTAATTAGATTTTAATCTGCGAAATAATTCATTGATAAGGAGGAATTTCTCACGCTGGAAGAACGTTCTTAATATGTCATCGTGTCAGATGCCACTAAGCAAAGATCTTGTCAATTTGACAGGGGTTTAAAAATTGATTAATTGACTTTACTCCTCCGGTCCAAAGATGAAACATCAGGTAAATATATTGAAGATAATATATACAATAATATTTTGAGTAGGTATAAATATGGGTTTCAAGGATGTTCATAAAAATTAATGGGGGGGGGGGGGGGGCGCTTTTATTTAATCAAAATTATTCTGTTTCTAATTTTAAAAGTATTAATCAGCAAGTACCCATTAAATAAATGGCATTAAATTGTTAATTGAATCTTAATTTATCTCCGTTGTTTACTGAGTTCAGCTTATGATTTTAAGTTTAAATTTAAAAAGTTTTAAAAAATCCATTTATAAATATGAGCAGGGTTCGTTTCAAGAGAACGCAATGTTTTTAATATATATATACTTCGGAAAGAATTTTGAAATATTGTTCGGATGCCAAGGAGTTTATTTGAAAATTTGATAAAATAGTGTTTTTTAGACGTTGTTCTCCTATTATTATATTCAAAGTTAAAAGTGCTAATATTTCGAAAACAAAAATAAAAAACAATTAGGTATTTATTTTTAAAGAGAAAAATTAAAGTAAACATTTTAATTGAAACATTTTTTATGGAAGAAGTGTGATAATTTATAATTAAAAAAATAGTGCGAGAAGAAACGAGAATGCTTTATTATGAATATACGAAACGGCACTTAAGAAGGAGTCTTTTAAAACCTCAGCATTTGCACCAAAACTGCTCTTAGATCTACGCTTCTAAAATACATGATTTCTGAAAAAATCATCAATTTTGGCGTGGTGCGCGATATTTACTTTATTTTTAATCATGAAAAAGCGACGCTGGTTAGAGTCATACATATTTTTCACAAATATAAAAATGTTTTTTTTTAATAAAGAGCCAGCTAGGAATATCAAAAAAAAAGTAAAAAGAAAACATTTACAAAAACAAATTTAACCCAACCATGCAGAGGGAAGAGGTAATAATTTAATTTTTGAAATTTAGTATAGTAGTTAGGTGAATTTTAGACAAACTTTGGTTGTGGCCCCGAAAATTGTTCGCCTTCTTTGCTGGATCATGTAGTCCCGACTGTCCCTTTCTGCAGAAAAAAATGTCCTACGCCCACTGAGCGCCCCTGAGCATATTTTCTGGCTACGCCACTGAGTACACACACCCCAATCGTGCAATGATGCAAAAAACCGGGGGTTGAGGGGAGCGTCGTGTGACTAAAAATCGTGGTTCGGAACCCACATTAAGCTCCAGGTCCCCTTGGGAATGGCCCTGGCAGTGAACGAAAAGAAAAAGCCTAATTCGAAAAAAGGGCAAGAAACAACGACCGAATTGATTGCAGAATCAGAAGATCTAAAAATATATACAATTTATTTCATTAAAAAGAATAACGTTTATGCACCTAGCAGTTTTTTTGTTTTACCCTGTATAAAAAATATTTTTTCAAAAAAATGTCATTAAAAAAGTTAGTAAGCGGTACTCTGTATAAAATGCTAATCCGTCTCTTTTTATCACAACCCTGTATAGTTACAATAAAATAATTGCTTTTGACCATTATGTCTGAAAGTACTATGGGCAAAAAAGTTACGCCCTTTTGAGAGAAAGTCGTTTAGTAATATACATTATCTCTTATAACGGCATGTGTTAATACCGAGTTTTACGAGAAGTCCGATTAAAGGTATTACAAAATCTCGAAATAATAATTTAAAAGGAACGGAGGGGCAAAATAATAAAATATTGATATAAAGCTTGGGTATATACAGACATACCTGTACGTAACATTTATGGCGAATAATATACATAAGTTAGGATGTGTTCAGGCCATTCTGGGAAATTTTAATAACACATAAATGGTATAAATCCCACACTATAACTTGTAATATTATACAGCTTATTAAATCTTTTTAAATAGTGTATCAATCTGTGGATCTACCTTTAGGTACTTATGTTTTATATCTATCTATGGGACTTCATCGTTAGTCTACGGCAGTGGGGTGCAATGCTGTTTTAACCAGGGTATGCAAAAATTGCATTGAAGACAAAAATTTACCTATCTAAATTTCAAATTTAGTCACAAAATGTCTTGTTTTTGAGTTTGTGGAAAGACCTGTGACATAAACGTGAACTAGTTCAACACGACGGTTACAGACATTCAGTTTTGGGTTTGTCTTTGTTGTTAGTAATAACAATTCAGACTTTTGGCTATTTGTAATGTTCTTTTTCATACAAAATTATTTTTGTAATTTTTGAAGTAAGGAAGGAAATTTACCTTTAGTAATATTATAAAATAGTTTATCCCTCTACCCCCTGGACCAACCCTCCTAAAAATCTATAATAATAAAAATATCGTAGAGACAATGAGTTTTTAAAAATAGTATGTAAAATCATATTAAACAGGGTGATTCCTAAGTTAATATTTCTTTTTTAGCTGTGAAGAGAAAATAAACATTTTTAAATACCTTTTTTTTAAACTCAAAAATAAGGTACTTAAATTCATTTATTACACTATGGATCAAATACGGTTCTGCCTAACTTGCCTGTTGAATAGCATTAAGAACACTTCTGGGTGTAGGATAAGCCCGCAAGGGAAAGCGTTCTGCGTATAATCTCGAAGCAGCAGCCGAACTTTGACGACACTCACCGTAAATTAGCACCATATCTAGTAGTTCATTGTTTTCAAATTTTACCATTTTCACGTGTCACTAATTTAAAATTAACTTGCTTCAGAAAACACACCGCAGCATATTGTCAAATAACTCACCACCGACCCGTAAATTACATGACTAATAAGAGATAAGACAAACAACATAAAGTATAGCAGGCTACCTTTTAATGACCAGGCCCGCACTTAGATTTTTTACTTCTCTATCTCGCCTATTTTTAAGTTTTATGACAAAAGGTATTTGAAAATGTTGTTTATTTTAATGCCTTCTATACACAGCTAAAAAAGAAATATCAACTTAGGAATCACCCTGTATTTATTATAAAAAGATATGTAAGATTTCAATAAATGGAAAATATTTTAATTTTTATGGTAGGATGTGAATGTGTTGGAAATTTATAACTAAGGACCTTTTGATAAAGCAATAAAATGATCATAAAACCTCTGGTTGGTTTGCAATTAAAAAATAAATGAAAAAACATCTTAATTGGGCTGTAAAAAATTTCCAAAGAGAAACTATAAAATCTTTAGAACCTCAAAACAAAATTTTTCATTTTATTGAGCATTATTTTTGCTGCTACATCACGTGTAGTTGCAGATAATACTAAAATTCCGCGGCCATGTCATTATGTGTTGATTTATACACCCTAACAAAATTTTATATTTTGCTGCTGTAAAAAGTAACAACCCGGCTCAAAAAAAGAAAATAACTATATATTATATTTTTAAGAGCATCTGAACAATATTTCTAAATTATTTTCCAAGGTTTCCAACTCTAAGCGATATTATATCCACACTTATATGGGGATTTTAAATTGAACGCTGCTTATAGCGGCTCTGGGAATAACATTTCTCTAAAATCCAAAAATACTACAAGAGAAACTATTTTCAGGAGTAATTACATTAAATAATAACGTTACACCTGTAAGGTCACTTTTCTAGCATAGCATATGCTGAAAATGTGCCCCATGAATATGTTTTCGTTAAACTCTTCCCTTGCTCTTTCCAAAACTTCTGGCGTAACTAAACGTATGTATCTCTGCTCCAATCCTTGCCTTCAGCTCTTTCAGATTTCTAGGTCTGGTGACACATACCCTTTGATTTAAATCACTTCATAAATAAAAATCTATGGGTGTAATATCCGGAGATTTGGGCGGCCATTCTATAAATCCTCGCAGTCCTATTCACGTATTTGGAAATGTATCATTTAATAATTCTCTTACATTTTGTGCAAAGTGAGGAGGGGCTCCATCCTGCTGAAAAAATATCCTTTGGTTTAGATTTCCATAATTAGGGAATATATTTTGATGTTCTGGTATTTAAAACTTTGCAAGAAATGTAAGAGAATTCCTAAATATTACATTTCCAAATACGTAGATAGAACTGCGAGGATTTAAAGATTGGCCGCCCAAATCTCCGGATATTACACCCTTAGATTTTTATTATTAAGGCGATTTGAAAAGAAGGGTATATGTCCCCAGACCTAGAAATCAGGAAGTGTTGAAGGCGAGGATTCGGGCAAACATACGTTTAATCACGCCAGAAGTTTTGGAAAGAGTAAGGAAAGAGTTCTACCATCGGTTTGGTCTGTAAGTACTTACAGATTCATAGAGCACATTTTCAACAGTTATGCTAAAAAGTGACATTACAGTTTTATTATATATTATATATACAGGGTGTTTTTTAATTGAGTGCCAATACTTAAGGTTGTGAATCCTTGGGTGATTTTAAGAAGAAAAGTTAATATTAACATATGTCCTAAAGCTCTTCATTTTTGATCTACAGGGTGTTAACATTTTTTAAAAAATATAACTTTTTCATCATAATTCCTATATCACTCTTAGATATTTTTATGAAATTTTGTATACACCTCTTAATTATTAGGAAGCATTTTTTGATTTTTGTAAATTTTTACCATTGACGTCCGTACGGGGTTTGAACTGAATATTTTTAAAGGAAAAAATGGTACGCCACTGATTTTTCTAAAAACGAAACATATATTTAAAATCCTCATTTATTTTTGGGCAAATTTGGTCCAGAGACTTACTTTCGTATGATGGCACCCTTTTTGCATAAAAAATAAAAACTAAAAGAAGAATTTTTTTCTTCGGTTCATTGAGACTGCTTTCGATATTTTGTTTAAAAAAAAGAGCTTTAGGACATTGTTAATATTAACTTTTCTTCTTAAAATCACCCAAGGATTCACAACCTTAAGTATCGGCACTCAATTAAAAACACCCTGTA
Organism: Polydrusus cervinus; assembly: GCA_935413205.1. Taxonomy (NCBI): domain Eukaryota; kingdom Metazoa; phylum Arthropoda; class Insecta; order Coleoptera; family Curculionidae; genus Polydrusus; species Polydrusus cervinus. The sequence continues at coordinate 5,136,078 of OW284520.1, forward strand.
TATATTATATTATCAAAGCTACTATAAGCAGTGTTCCATTTAAAAGCCCCACCTAATCAATTAGACCAAAAACATTGTGTTCTCTTGGCCCTAGTTCTAGCCATGTTTATTAATGGCTTTTTTTTAAAATTTAAATTTGGATTTTACAGATATTGGAGAATGTGCGAAAATAATTTTTATTAAAAAATAATAATTCTGAGTATTTTTTACAACACAATGAATTTTCTTTAGGATTTTTATTGACTTCTATATTTTTCTTCGATTTTTTGCTCTGCATAAAAATAACTTTTCCACACGCACAAAGCGACAAAAAAATGCTTAGTTTTGTTTATAATTCGGGAGAAACCCCATTTTAGCACGGGACATTTTAGCGCGGTCAGATCCACATTATTGCCGCATTAAAAATAACTTTTCCACACGCACAAAGCGACAAAAAAATGCTCAGTTTTTTTATAATTCGGGAGAAACCCCATTTTAACATGGGACATTTTAGCGCGGTCAGATCCACATTATTGCCGCATTAAAAATAACTTTTCCACACGCACAAAGCGACAAAAAAATACTTAGTTTTTTTTTATAATTCGGGAGAAACCCCATTTTAACACGGGACATTTTAGCGCGGTCAGATCCACATTATTGCCGCATTAAAAAGTTTAAAAAATACCTACTAATTACCAGAACAATTTTAAATTTTGCACAAAATAAAATTTAAAATTACTTTTGCCAAGAGGAATTACTGAGACGCCCATTAAAAACTCAATATTCCTAAAAAGGAAAAATTCAATTCAAAACCACATATATGTATATTGTATATATATATATATATTTAGTACTTTTTAGCTTAATTGTTTCGTTTTAATAGGTATATCCATTAGCAGGTCAATTTAAAGTATCATTGCCGTTTAAATGTAATTAACGAATTCCTGAAAATTCCAAAATTGGAAACAAACAAAAATAATTATTGTCTTTTAAGTAGCTGGTTTTACATTCATACAGGTTTTATTTTTTTATCGACTTTAAATATGTTCCATCGAAATACTTTATCTTTCAAAGGCCGTTGAATAATATTTTATTAACAAGTTGTAAATAGGTACTCTTATTAAATTTTCCTGGAAACTTTAACAGTAGTCGATGAGTCGTTACAAACAAATACTGCATTTCCACCTTATCGCGCATATTGTACCTGCGTCTGACAAACAAAATTTCAATTTTTGTATACAATATATAATAATTTTTTTTTTTTACGGTTCGCCGACTACGGAGGCCATCTTGAACCGGTCATCGACCACAAATGTGGTCTACCGACTGGGGAGTGTGAAACGGCGCCTTCATCCTACGAGATATCCGATCTCATCCGGCCTGTCCAGCGTGAATAGGATGGCTAGGTGTCGATTCATTTTACACTCTTCTCTGAGGCAAGAGCACGCCGTGTTCCCAAGCGGTCACCCGCCCAAGCACTAACCGCGCTCGACACAGCTTAACTTCGGTGATCTGCGGGAACCGGTGCTTAATACAAAATATTATAAAAACGAATTTCACGAGAATTAAGGGACGCGTCTGTGGAGAATTTGAAAATAATATTGGGCCATCATTTGTAATAATAATGGAAAATAAGAAATTAACATAAATAGCCGTAATATTTCTATTTCTATGGTCTGCATGGTGAATGATATAAGATAAAACCTATACAGGGTGATTCCTAAGTGGATACTTCTTTTTTAGCTGTGTATAAAAGGCATTAAAATAAACAACATTTTTAAATACTTTTTTCGAAAAACTCAAAAATAAAGTACTTACATTTTATTTATTACACTACGAATAAAATAAGGTTCTGCCTAACATGCTCGTTGAATAACATTAAGAAAACTTCTGGTTGTAGGATGAGCCCGCAAGAGGAAGCGTTGTGCGTATAATCTCAAAGCAGCAGCCGCACTTTGACGACACTCACATTAAGTTTTGGGTTTGTCTTTGTTGTTAGTAATAACAATTCAGACTTTTGGCTATTTGTAATGTTCTTTTTCTTACAAAATTATTTTTGTAATTTTTGAAGTAAGGGGAAGGAAATTTACCTTTAGTAATATTATAAAATAGTTTATCCCTCTACCCCCTGACCAACCCTCTTAAAAATCTATAATAATAAAAATATCGTAGAGACAAAAAGTTTTTAAAAATAGTATGTAAAATCATATTATACAGGGTGATTCCTAAGTTAATATTTCTTTTTAGCTGTAAATAGAAGGCATTAAAATAAACATTTTTAAATACCTTTTTTTTTAAATTCAAGAATAAGGTACTTTCATTCATTTATTACACTATGGATCAAATACGGTTCTGCCTAACTTGCTCGTTGAATAACATTAAGAAAACTTCTGGGTGTAGGATGAGCCCGTAAGATGAAGCGTTCTGCGTATAATCTCAAAGCAGCAGCCGCACTTTGACGACACTCACCCTAAATTAGCACCATACCTACTAGTTAATTGTTTTTAAATTTTACGATTTTTACGTGTTACCAATTTAAAATTAACTTGCTTCTGACAAACACACCGCAGCGGATTGCTTAACAACACCCGTAAATTGCATGACTACTAAGAAATAAGAAAAACAACATAAAGTATAGCGGGTTACGTTTTAATTACCAGGCCCGCACTTAGATTTTTTACTTCTCTATCTCGCCCAATTTTAAGTTTTTTGAAAAAAGATATTTAAAAATGTTGTTTATTTTAATGCTTTTTATACACAGCTAAAAAAAGAAGTAATAACTTAGGAATCACCCTGTATAATTGAAACTTAAAAAAAAAATAAGGTATCATCTGCCAAACTAGAAGTTTCTTGGTAACATTTTTGTATTAAATTTTCAATTAGACAATCCAGAAAATGATGCCGCGTTTTGGTATAGAAGGCTCTTAAGCAATATTTACTACCAATGAGTAAAATATGCATCTATACAATAATTTATTATAAACTTTTATAACAACTAGTCCTACTTCATCGGAAGAATGGTATCCTACTAACACAATGAAGAATTGTTTACGTTTTTTATTCATTTAAGTTATTTATAAAGAAGACACCAATTATCTTGGAATAAGACATGCTTGGGTAATTTCGCGATGGTGTAGTATACAACCAGCTAGAATTACTAGAACTTTTACTATTAAATCATCGGAACTATTAAAAGGCCGAACAACTTTTTTTAAACATTTATTTTTAGATTGTGTGGATAAATAAGATTAGACGCAGGCCATATCTCAGGAACCGTTTGTCTCAACGTGTTGAAATAAAAAAGCAAAAAAAATTACTGGAAATTAGTTCCTAAATTAACCGCCAGATGGGGTTCAGCATATGATAATAGCATTTTTATCGATAATATGTTAAATAAAGTTATGTCAAAACGTCAAGTGTTTTATTCTTTAGAATATACGGCATAACTTTTCTTTAATACATTTTGATCTAACTCACAAAATAAACTGAAGGGAGGAGAGGGAATCTCTTTTGACAGAAATACTCATAACTACGGTTTGCTTTGACCAAATTTAACAAACTTGGTCTCCTTTGAAAGAGCTTATCCTATAGTAACGTCTTAAATTTATCACTATAATTTGTTATATCCTTCGCCGCTAGAGGGCGCTATTTGCGCAAGCACCAGATTTTTCAATTTTTCTCAAACATTTTAAATTAAACCATAGGTAGCCTACCTATGGTTCTATTTTTATATTTATCTAAATACCAATAGAATAAAAACGAAGAAAACTGGTGGATATCCCAATTTTAGTGCGAGATACAAGAAAAAATATTATAAAATCGGCTGCACCCAACCGATATTTTTATAAAATATGTATTGTTGGTTTAGGAACGCACATATGATTTAAAAAGGTTTCTAGATCTAGTCTAGTGGTAAGCTTCGCTATTAACAATAGCTATACTATACCTTAATTATTCTTTTTAAAATCATATTACTGTTCCTTAACCTACCATACACATTTTATGAAAATGTCGGTTCCATACAGTCGATTACATACATATATGATTTTTTGTATCTTCGGCTTAAATTTAGTTATCGACATGCAATTGTCACCATTTTTCTTAGTTTTTAATCTTTTTTTTTGTTTAAATAAATATCTATACCGGGTGTCCCATTATGGATGGCCACCGGCCGTATCTCGGAAACTACTGGGCATAGAAACTCAAGGGCGTAATTGAAAAGTAAATTTTAAAACTTTACATATCTCCGAAAATTCCACATTAAGGTGTTGAAAGTGTAATCATTTAAATCGCTATAACTTATAAACGACTTATCCGATTTTAGCAAACTAAAAACTGTTTGGAAGAGAAATGTATGCACTTTCACCAATCGTATTCAGTTGTCCATAATAGTTCTAAAAAAAATGCTAGAGGGCGCAATTTGTGATAATAACACATTTTATGATTTTACTCCGAAAAAATAAATCATACGGTGTAATTATGATACCATAATCGAAAAGTAGATTAAATTTGCTAGAAAAAATATTTAAACCGCAGCTCGATATCTGGTATGGTTCCTTTTAAAATTTTTGAGAAAAATTTAAAAATCTGGTGGTGGCACAAACAGCGCCCGCTAGCGGTGACAGGTATAACAAATTATAATCATGCCAAATTTAAAATGCCACTATAGGGTAAGCTCTTTTAAATGAGACCAAGTTTGTTAAATTTGGTTAAGGCAAACCAGAGTTATGAGTATTTCTTTAAAAATGGGTTCCCCCTCCGCCCCTCAGTTTATTTTGTGAGTGAGATCAAAATGTATTAAAGCAAAGTTATACCGTTTATCCCAAAGAATAAAACACTTAGTGTTTGATATACCTTTATTTGGCATATTACCGATGAAAATACTATAATCTTGTTTGTCATGTTGAACCTCTAGCGGTAAATTTAGGAACTTTAAAATAATTTCCAGATATTTTTTTGATCGATTTTGTTTTTCTTTTCAAGCGTTGTGATAAATGGTTCCTCAGATATGGCCGACGTCCATTCTTATTTTGCTACCCGGTACTATAACTATATAAAATAATTTTTGTTAAACTAGTATGTTTGGGACAGGTTCATTTTAAATGCTTAAACGTTCAGCAAAAAATCTTTATAAGATCTGCCTAAAAAAATATTTAAAAGCAAACAGTAGTCGATGAGTCATCACGAACAAATAGTGCATTTCCATCACATCGCGCTTATTTTACCTGTGTCTGGCGATGGCAATAAAATGTCTTTTTTTATTTTCAAAATATTATAAAAGAGTTTCACGGCAATAGGGTGGCGCGGCGTCAATGAAGATTTTTAAGATAATATCCGGGCATTGTTTGTAATTTTAATAGAAAATACGAAATTAACATGAATAATCCGGGCATCGTTTGTAATATTTCTATTTTTATATTCTGCATGGTGGATGATATAATTTGAACCTACTTATACAGTGTGTCCGCGGATGGGGTCCCCAAGGGGAAAAAATCTTTATTATTCATTTTACGACCAAAAGTCATTCTTTATAAAAAGTTCTGCTTGTTGAGAAAATTAATTCACGATAAAAAAAATGTTAGATCAGATGTACAGGGTGTTAATAAATTAGGAAAATATGAAAATGCTTCAAGAGAGAAGTACCATTATTTATTATTTTTTACAAAAATTTTATAAAACAAAGTTTTTTATAAACTAACGTAAAGTCTAAATACAAATTTTGAAATAAAAATTCGAAGTTTTAAAAATAAAATGTTAATAATTATTGTTTTCATTTAATTAGCATTTTACAAAAAAATCAAGATAATCGATTTTGTATACGTTCATGTTTATGTCAGAATTTTATTTACATCTGTCAGTATTCTATTTCCGTAAAGGCATTTTCGAAAATGTTAACCAAAGAAGAGCGTATTTATTTAAAACAATGTTAAGGTATTGGAAATATGTCTTATCAATACGCTACGAATTTTTATTTCAAAATTTGTATTTAGACTTTACGTCAGTTTATAAACAACTTTGTTTTATAAAATTTTTGTAAAAAATAATAAATAATGGTACTTCTCTCTTGAAGCATTTTCATATTTTCCTAATTTATTAACACATCTGATCTGACATTTTTTATCGTGAATTCATTTTTTCAACAAGCAGAACTTTTTATAAAGAATGACTTTTGGTCGTAAAATGAATAATAAAGATTTTTTCCCCCTTGGGGACCCCATCTGCGGGCACATTGTGTATTAACTGAAACTTTAAAATAAATTTTCAATTTTTTTTTCGAAAAGAAAATAAGGCATCATCCGCCAAACTAGAAGTTCTCGTGAAACCCTTAGTAAAATTTGTGTGTCAAAATTTCAATTAGACGAGACAGGAAACGATGACGCGTTTCACGCTGGTAGGGAAGGCTCTAAGCACGTGACTGTCATAGACGTATCAATAAACCAGAAATTGGGCAACCTAAGTTTATTAGTAATTTCCAATATTTTTATGTTTATTGATATTTAATATATAATTAATTGTCACTGTAGGCACTTTTTAACGTTTTCGTAAACAATAATTTTCAACATGGCGACCAAAGTTAATTAAATTCTTATAAATTAGGTACTAAACAGATTTTGTCGTTCTGATATTTTAATTTTTTTAACACTTAAAAACAGGCTATATATGTCTGAACAAATCTTGGGATTAATGTCGAAAAATAATGGTCTGACCTTTAGCACAATGCAATATAAACAATTAAAATATATCGTTGGTCAGTTTTTTATGACATGGTATTTTTTTAAATCTGAATCTATTTAAATTTTAATTTGCTTAAAATAAAGGTTAAATGTCTAGGCCATTTTTTTTAAAGGTCAAGTCATATAATGTGTAATATATCCAAAACTAAAAAAAATTGACTTTTATTTAAAAGTCTTTCATTTTCTATATATATACCGGGTGGTGCATCTTGGTTAGAAACATAGGAAATCCCATGCAAGTTTTAGACTGTCCAAATATTTGCTCCCCTGTTGAGTTTAGAGCGGGGTTGTAAGAATATTTCTTTAGGGTCTCTATGTGGCGAGTGCACATGCGGAGTTTGAACCATTTTGGACAACCCGATCTTAATTTATTTGAATTGGATTGCGATTGGTTTTTTATTGGAATTCTACAGGTGATGCTGCGGACACCAGCATTGATTGGACTTGTCAACCTGTAATTTGTCATCATCAAATATAATTAAGAGTATCAGATTTTTTACTAGTAATAACTGTTTACCTAGGTATTTATTATGAAGTTACACAAAAGGCACTGTAATAAACAACTGCAAATGTACAGCACAAAATCTTGAGAGAGCTGAAGAAAACAATGATAGAGATCTTAATATTTTACTTCACGTCGAAGAAAATACAAATATCAGCACTGGAACTCTTGGAAAAGGGGTAGAAAAACATCACACCGCAGTTACTGCGAACTTTGGAAAAGCAATTAGTATCAAAACCACCAAAAATTGCTAGAAGGGGATGAAGAGCGGAGATCACTTTTTGTTTTGAAATGATGAAGCGAGCTAACAATAACAGATATTTTTTACAAAATATTTGCTTCTCAGAATGCACGTTTACATTAAAAAATAAGCCGAATATATAAAATTATTTGTACTGGGGCCTACAAAATGTACATCGTCTTGCATGCATTGGAACCCAATACCCTTAGAAAGTCAATGATTGGACAGGACTTTTTGAAATCGCATCATTGGACCATTTTTTATTGACGGAAATCTTATGAGTTCAACATATTTAGATCTTCAATCAAATTGGACCCGCACTGGAGGATGTCGCTTATGAGAATCAGGAGATTTGGTTCCAAATTCGCTTGTGGTACGCGAATATCTAAATAATGCCTTTAATGGGCAGGTTGTCGGTCCAAACTCAACAATTAATTTTAATGCAATCTTAAAGAATTATCCAGCACCAACTCGCAATGTTAATAGATAATTTTACGATCATTTAGTATATTGTTAAGCAGCAAATGGCGGTTTATTTAAATATTTAATTAAGAATTACTAATATTTCAAACGATTGTACAGTTTAAAATAAAATTATTGGGTTTATTATAAACAATTTTTAAACAACCTCTTACATTCTTCTCCTTTCAGCAATTCTTGATGATTTTAATACTATTTAATAGGTTTTATTGTAAGAAAAATATTTCGTTTTCTATTAAAGGATCCGTTTTGAAAATATTGTTCGTTTTATTTGAAAATATTACTTAAATCTAGGGTAAAATGTATCTATTAAAGATTTTTAAAAAGCCTACCGTTTGCAAATTAAATGTAACAATGACCAATCACAGGTTGACAAGTCCAATTAATGCCGGTGTCCGCAGCATCATCTGTTGAATTCCAATGAAAAGCCCACAGCAATCCTATTCAAATAAGTTAAGATCGGGTTGTCCAAAATTGTTCAAACTCCGCATGTGCACTCGCCACGATAACCACGATGCACCACCCGGTATATATATATATATCTTAATTTATAAGTAACATATTTTTTGTGTTATTTTGTAATTTAACATCATAATACACTTGATACCCATTTAAAGTTTACTTTAAAGAATATTAATTATCAGACCTTTCCTTCTATATTTAAAATATTTTAAGACGTCTTCCTGAGAAAAAGGATCATAAAATAATTTTTTACAAGTAAACCCAATTAATAGTATTATCCAAAGTGCTCTTTGCCTTAATCGTAAGAGATAACGATTTTATCCTGCATAAAAAATAAGGGACTTTGAAATGACTGGCAATAAAAATAAAAATCTGACACTTCACTTTTATGTTTGATTTTAAATCTTACGGTATAAAGGTAATCTTTGACCTTTCGCGAACTTTTCAAGGCTGACGTTATTCAACGTTGCCTGGGGACCACGAAGTTCCAGGCAGGTCCGTATTAATTTGTATTTCTACAGCTATTAACTGTCAAAGTAAGGCAAATTATTTTAAGAATCAACCCCGATTATTACCAGATAATTCATCATTTATCAAAATTACTGAAGAAAAATGTGTTACTGTGAAAAAAGGGTGGCCCACTCTCAACGCAGGATTCCATATCATCTAAACTATACTCAAAAATTTAATATTTTTCAAAAACAGAGTTGTAGGAAGGCATTAAAATTATTTTAAATTATAAAGGGTGTCCCAAATAGTTGGGGTATATCCTGCATGCTTTCTTTAAATGGATATACCGAGTGATTCATTAAGGGTGACGAGCGGCCATATCTCGGAAACTACTGGGCTCTATGCCCAGTAGTTTCAGGGATATGCGGAACTTAAAAATTATTTCCAGGATTTTCTCATGGCCACTTTAGTTATAATTTTTTTTTCCTGAATTTCTATGCCCAGTAGTTTCCGAGATATGGCCGCTCGTCACCCTTAATGAATCACCCGGTATATATATTATTTTTTATAAAATGTCAGGTATGTTTTGTATAAAATATCATAGATGTAAATTCAATTGTTTTTGACGTTTAAAATATTGCATTTTCAGACTTTGACAGGCTGTAGCGTTAGAGACAAATGGTTTTCACCTGCCTATCTTAGTTTTTATATCTCTATCTAAAAGTTATAACTTCCGGTTTATCATGTTAAACCTGTAAAATAGTTTTTCGGTTTAACATGTTAAACAGGGAGTTGGTCTCTCTGGATAGAGAATAAAAACTAAGATAGGGAGATGAATACCAAAAGCTAATTAGGTATGCAAAAGAAGTACAGAGTGACCCAACGAATATTTAATCTCCTATTATAATTTGGCATTGATTTCATTGCAACGTTCTTTATTTTCATCAAGTGCAGGTAGTACCACCCGGGTTTGGGTCAAATTATGGGTTTTGCCTATTGTTATCCATTCACAAACACTGAAAATGGTGTAACAAAGGCGTGCATTATGTACATAGTATTAGGTACACTTATTTTTTAAGAAATATTATAAAAAATCATAATATTCTTCGTCATCTGAGGAACTGTCATCTTCTCTTGACGTTATAATTAACTGGTCGACAGTCCGATCGATCAGGTGGTCAAGATCTCACATTTTCTCCTCTTCTTTAATGATATGATGGACTCCTTTTCGCCAGATCTCTGGTGTCACGTCCTTAATGGCTTGATCAAACAGTAGCTTAAAGTCTTTCAGTTAAAATGTCGTGTTGTGTCTTGCTACAAATCCTTTCACTTGCGCTCATTTCAGTTTTATAGGATTTAGTTCGCAATGATATGGCGGTGTGCGCATCACAGTTACACTATGTTTTTCAGCTCCATGCTTCCATGGCATATTTCATAAAACAAATCAAATTATCTTTAAATTCAATACTTTTGGTGGTTAACCAGTCGATAATTTCTGTGTGTCGTGAATGATAGCTTGCGTTATCCATAACTACTACTGAATCAGCTGGAAGATATTTTATCATTTCACCAAGTAGTCCTTAAAAACATTCGAATTCATGTCCTCGTGGTAATCTCCCGTATTGAACGACTGAAAGGTTAGCAAACCTTTTAAAAATCCCTATTCGCTTCCATGTGCGCTTATGGCCGACACCGAAATTGAGCCGAACTGGACAGAATTTCCCATTTTATTACTCTATACCTATCTGAAATATACTATAGATATGGACGGTGTCCATCCCTAATGGAACACGCTATATATTAAGAGGTAAACCGCTTAATTCATTCTAAACGCTCTGAAGGAGGAGATAGTAAAAATGAAATGAACAGTCAGTAAAGGCAGTAACCCTTTTTATTTTTAATGTCTTTACCATATATACTTTGAATATATTTGTTATAATTTGCAATTTATCAAGAATAAAAGTCGATTTATTATTATTATTATTATTATTATTATTATTATTAAATATTGGTCGAATCTTCTTAATAATTTGTAATATACTGTTTAAGAATAGAATTGTATCTGCCTTAAAAGATTGTTTAGTGTTATTATACAGCTAAATTTGGATAATATGAATTCTAATCGTCAAAAAATGGTGAAGGCTCCGTGCAGAGACCTCTTAAAAGTAGTTCAAATAAAAAAATACCGGAAATACTTTATAAATAAAAACAAGCTTGTAAGGTGCATAAAAATATCAAAAACAAATAATTAAAATGCATTAAAAGGATGAAACAAGTTTAAAGTGTGGGTGCAGACTCGTAGCGGTTTTTTAATGTTGATTTTCCAGTTGTATTACTTCAGAACACCCCAGTTAGTGCAGTAGCCAGTTATTGGTAACCGAAGCCTACCTCAACATGTTTTTTATGAAGACTCTATTATAACTGGTATTTTCTCTCTTAGCTAGTTTTGGACCTAGTTGCTATCATTCTACAATAAATCAGGTTTTTGTACGTACTTGCTTTTACAGTTGTCATTCATTTACACACAGTTTTCATAGTAACGTTCCTATACCTGATCATAGAATTATTTGAACATAACAGGTTAATTAGAATGTCTATTTATAAGTGAATAACAAGTGAAAAACGACGTTTTACATACGATTATAAATTTTTTGTTTTGCGCTTTTTAAATAAATGCTAAATTATAAAGTTATTTTTTTACAATAATTTTCCGCAATAAAAATCTAAAAAGTCTTAAACTGAATTTTAAAAATTATGTAATTAAAATAATTTATTTAAATTTTTTCTTAAATTTGGAATATTTTAAATTTCATTGTCATTTTCCAGCTTTTTCGAATTATCTATATAAAACATATTTTGTGTGTAAATGACTATATTCTCAGTTGAAAATTACTTTCAGTGACTCATACCTTTTATATCGAGAGCAGCGAGTTGTACGAAGTCAGAGAAAAAAAATATCATGAAATTTAATAATCTGCTCTATTAGAATTTCAATAATACACTAGAAGTATTTCCTCTAACTTCGTATAACCCGCTGCTCTATATATGAAAACAATGAATCTTTAACAGTCATTTTGAATTGAGAGTTAACCTACACACACAATATTCAAATTTTGAAGATATTTGTAATAAAATACAACAGGCATAAATCTGACTTTGCTATCGACCACAATAAAAAAACAATTATATATTCCCTAATACCTTTTAGTGAAGAAGCCAAATTTAATGTAAAAAAAAATCCATTTTTATAAATTTGACAGATACGACGCCATATTGGATTTTCTTAAATGGCAACCCTACTTTATAGTATGACAGCTGCATTCGCTTATTTGTTCCAAAATCAAAAATGTATAATTGTCAACATTTATTTTCAGCCGTTCCGGAGATACGAGGCTTCGAAGTTGGTGATTTTATTATCATCGAATTAACAGAACCTTTAAAAATTCAATTTTTTCTGGAGATACTTAATTTCTTATAGCGGAGCCACCCATGCTATTGTCACATATCCCAGATGTAAAAAAATGACAGTTACGACGCCATTTTGAATATTTTTAAATGGCAACCCACATTTATAACTACATCAGTGTATTGCATTTCGCGGACCGCTTTAAAAACTGCATCGTTCGATTATGTCTTTTAAGTGTCTCACCCCATTAAAAAATAGAAGCTTTGTGACTAAAAACTTAATTTATTTTTGGCATACGCCAAAGCTTCTATTTTTTAAGGGGGTGAGACCCTTAAAAGACATAATCGAACGATGCAGTTTTTGCTGCGGTCGCATTCCCATAAGGGTTGTAAATAAATATCGACAACTATATATTTTTGAAATCGGAACGCGAAATGCAATACACTGGTGTAGTTATAAATGTGGGTTGCTATTTAAAAAAATTCAAAATGGCGTCGTATCTGTCATTTTTTGACATCTGACATATATCGCAATAGCCTGGGTGGCTCCGCCATAAAAAATTACGTGTCTCCAAAAAAAATTGAGTTTTTAATCTTAAAGCTTCTGTTATTTGATGATAGCAAAATCACCAACTTCGAAGCCTCGTATCTCCGGAACGGCTGAAAATAAATATTGACAATTATACATTTTTAATGTTGGAACAAATAAGCGAATGCAGCTGGCTTACTATAAAGTAGGGTTGCTATTTAAGAATATCCAATATGGCGTCGTATCTGTCAAATTTGTAAACATATATTTTTTTTGACATCAAATTTGACTTCTTCACAAAAAGCTATTGGGAAATACATAATTGTTTTTTTATTGTGGTCGATGGGACAGTCGTCAATCGGGTGAAACACTTAAAACAATGTCCCTGTACCAGTTTTCATAATAAACAATAAATTCCTTGGGCTGTTAAAAAAGTACTATATTACTAAAAAAATTAAAATAAAAGTCAGAAATTTAGGTGTGTTCACATTTATCGTTTAAGGGGGCTCTTTATAAGTCATTCATTGGTGACATTTTGCAAACCAAACAAATACCGCTAATTGAGTTTTCAGACGCTAAAATCTCAGCATTGGCCGATGCCTGAAACCAGATGTTCGATACACTGGAAACAATTATATTTGGCGCTGAATATTAAACAGGTTTTTACAAAGTTGTGTGTGTGGATTCCGAGAAAATCACGTTTGAAATATCGTTTAGCGGGATTTTTTTGGTTGGCAAAATGTCACTATTTTCTTTGGTCTACCAGCGTTTTTGGGAACTTTACAATTGACTCCGTTGCTATAGTCTATTTCAAAAAGGTTTAGAGAATTAAAATGGAAAATTCCGACCAGTTCAGCTCAATTTCGGTGTCGGCCATAGGCGCACGTAAGTTTTTCTCAATAAATTATTTATGATATCTAACTAAAAATTTTAGAGAATTAGGTTAACGGGTATTAAGATACTATTTTATCTGTTTGTAATATTAAAATTTCAATTCGGGAGATTACCACGAGGACATGAATTCGAATATTTTTGAGGACTATTTTGGTGAAATAATAAAATATCTTCCAGCTTATTCAGTAGTAGTTATGGATAACGAAAACTATCATTCACGACGCACAGAGACAACTCCAACTTCATCTTGGAGTAAACAAGAAATTATCGACTGTTTAACCACTAAAATTTGAAGATAATGTGATATAGGAAGGAACTATTATAGCAAATTTACACAAACATCGTTTTATGAAATATGCCGTGGAAGATATAGTTGAAAAACATAGTGTAACTGTGCTGCGCACACCGCCATGTTATTGCGAACTAACTAACTTAAACAGTAGCTTAACTAACGTTAAGCTACTGTTTGATCAAGTCATTAAGTTAGTGACACCAGAGAACTGGCGAAAAGCAGTCCATCATGTCATTAAATAAGAGAAGAAAATGTGGGATCTTGACCACCTGAACCCACAACAGTCACATACATTCCGTGACAATCAGGATTCTGCGCAATAGACTCGGACGCGGATTTCTGGGTATTTGGATTGGTTAGAAAACTGTCAAACTGTCGGTAACTTGTCCGTGATTGCTGGTGGAAACAGACTTTATATTGTCAAGAGGAGATGACAGTTCCTCAGATGACGAAGAACATTATGATTATTTACAATTTAATTTCTGTATAATGTATTTTTTGTATTTTGTATTTTTTTTATAATTTTTAATAAAAAATAAGTGTACCTAATCTATGTACATAATGCACGCCTTTGTCACACCGTTTTAAGTGTTTGTGAATGGATAACAATAGTCAAACCCCATAAGTTGACCCAAACCCTGGTGGTACTACCTGCACGTGATGAAAATAAAGAATTTTGCAATGAAATCAATGCGAAATTATAAAACTGGCTTAAATATTCTTTGGTTCACTTTGTAGTCGCTTTGCATACCTAATGAGCCTTTATAACTACACCTTTTTGAAATAGACTATAGTAACGGACGCCAAGATAGATAGTTCAAAAATAGTTATCGGCGTTCGGTTGTCACTAAAAATCAGTAATATTCAATTAAATAAGTATAAATTTAGTATCGCTGTATAGCTAAAGGTTCAAATGTCGTTTGTCTGTTTATATCAAAAATGAGAGGGAAATTAGAAAATCCATTACATGAGAACCACAGTCTATAAACTGAAGTAAATTGTATGTCTCACTTTGGAGGAATTCAGTAATAATCGAGGGCAAAAAATGAATATATTTCAGATGCGGTGATAAACGCTTAAAATAAATAAAATAAATACAAAACCTGTGCATAAAACATAAACAAGAACGATTATGCACAAATTTCATGGTCTCTAAACCATGTGAAATTTTCTATTTGTGTTTGTCATTTTAAAATTATATAAATAACACAACCTTGATAGTGAAACAAATAATAAAAATGGATGCTTTTAGGTTATTAGGAAACGCAACTAGTAAATAATACCATGAATCAAACGTATTTAAATGTTAGGGACAAATAATATTTTTCTGGTTAAAATAAATTTGATCTTTACAAATCCAAATGAATATCAAACTGACCAACAAAATGTGGTATACAAAAGACGGATAATAAAATAATAACTTTAACATTTTCTTGTAAGTCAGTATGTTGAATAATAAATATAAAATGGTATTTTTGGCGCTAATTAGGTTGGCGTACTTGAAACAGGGTAATTAGCTATGTAGATTTAATTAATTTTAACCATTTAATTTTTCCTCATCATAAAAACATTCCGTTTATTGCACGTTAAAATTATTATTTCCTGGAGTATATTTTTTTTACATTTTTCTTACCTCAAAGGAGAAAAATACGATCTTTCGGCACGGCACGCATTTTGTCTGAAAATGTCCGCTGAAGCATATCAGGCAAGGTTACATTTTAATATAAATTATATACAAGGACGTTATACAAAATGCCTGACGCAGAGCTATAATTTTAATACCTACAGAGCATACACAGTAAACAAGAAATGTATTAATAATTTTAAAAAATACAGGGTGTCCCATAACTTATGGGCCGTAGAAAGAGGAGATATTAAACATCAAACTAAGCCGATTATGTCATGTACGTTTTTTTTGATAATTAAAATATTAATTTAATTATGTACTATGTTTTTTTATTCTTTGGGATGTTTAAAGGGAAATATCTCGAAAACCGTTAAAGATATTGAGATCAATCAAGTACACTTTTTGACTCAGAAAATGCCCTTCTTTAAGAAACTATAATTGAAAAACACCTAATATCACAGGTAAGAAAAAGAATCATAGATTTATGAAGTCCAGTATATGCAACTAGCGCCCTCTAGTTTGAAACTTAATAATTTCTAAAAATTCTTATTTCTTGCTCATAAAAACATAATATTGCCTACTTTCAATTCGATTCATTAAACCGTTTTAAAATTATGGCTTATTTTCGAGAATAAACTTTTACTTTCAACACCCTGTATCTCTAGAACGAGTAACAATCCGAAAAAACTTATATGACTTAATCGGCTTAGTTTGATGTCTAGTATTTCCAGTTACTCTACGGCCCATAAGTTATGGGACACCCTGTATATGCAATGTAAAGAAGGTCCTACATTGCTTATGACTAAAGAAATTTGATTAACAAATGGTCAGTGTTTAATTTTAAGGGCTAGGGCATGTGTATGGGCTATACGGAACCCTATGCACACGCGGAATGGCAAAATGCGTAACGTTTTGCACAGCAAAATAATTTATTAAAACTTTCACAAAATTTTTAAGCACATATATACGGCAATTTATAAATGTCACATTTAAGGTGGACAGTTTTTATTGCCATAGTTTTTGCAATAAGAGCGCGTTGAGCAATATTAAAACAATTTAAAATGCGAACTACATACATATGAGATATTAAATTTAATTTGCAAAATGTTTTGTTATTGTTTCACCAGTTACAGTTGTCATTTATTTGTAAAGTTTAAGTCTTGGTAAAAATACGTTTTGGATA
Organism: Polydrusus cervinus; assembly: GCA_935413205.1. Classification (NCBI taxonomy): domain Eukaryota; kingdom Metazoa; phylum Arthropoda; class Insecta; order Coleoptera; family Curculionidae; genus Polydrusus; species Polydrusus cervinus. The sequence continues at coordinate 5,152,856 of OW284520.1, forward strand.
GTAGTTCCACACTGGGGTCGGCGTTTGAATGGTATTAAAACTGTATGTTTGAATGCCTGCTCATCACAGCCTATACACTGTCATATCTGTATGTGGTACTTGTTGCAAATATAAAAAATCTACTAAATGTAATCATCAAAATATAATTTTTACAGTGGCGTATTGAAGACGGGAGGGCTCACGCCTCCTCCTTCCCGAGCTCAGAAGCTCGGGGTCTATTAGTCAAATTGTAAACTAATTTTTCGTTTTAAACCTTTTACTAATATTTTATATTCGACCACATTCTGCTACATTTTAACAAATTTTTAAAATTCACTATTATCAATAGTTAAATTTTGCTACGTGTGGCAACAGTGTTTCTCGATCGTCATAGTGGCACTAACAACTAAGCTCGAGCCGTCCGCCAAGCCGGCTATGCACCGTGCTTGAGTTGCACAGTAAGTTTGTTGACAGCGACGTTTCTACTCACTCGCTTAAATGCTGAATTACTGTCTTAGCTGGTTTTGTATAGATTTACCGTTTACACGTTGTTTATGAGTTGTGTGACGAAAAAATAATTCTAAAAATATGTGAATTTTACAGCTTTTAAATGTAGTAAAATTATTTTTATTTGGCAGCCATAGTAAACATTTATAAATTTAACCACGAAGTCAGTTGGTCACTCCTCACTATTCTACTTGGTCTAACAGTAACCATGCAATTAGACGGGTATAGAAGAGACTATCGAAAATTCATTTTTAGTGATGAAGCCGCTTAAAAGCAAAAAAGCAAAAACATTTTCGTCGAAATATCTACACGTGCTAACTCGGCGTCATCATGTGTGGTTCATATAGAGAGCGAGTTCATAGTCAAAAAAATATTAAATATATGGGCCGAAAAAAATATATTTTAACGTTTTTTCTGGCTTTTCGATCAGTAAAACAGAATTTCTTTTAGAATAACCCATTTTTGGGCCAGGTAAATGCCGGCTAAGCTGTTTTATGTCGGCAACCTTTATAAATGAATTTTCGATGGTCCCTTCTATACTAACATGACTGTATTCAGCTTGCCTTGAAAGTTGTTGCTATAAAATTCGGTTAATTCGGTGGATAAATAAATAGGTATTATAAAAATTTTTAAGAATAATTAACTAACCAGCAACTTTGACTGTGGCAATAATGACATTGGCAGGCATTATTTTCTTAAAATCAAAGTTGTGTTATTAGTTAATTAAGAATTAAGCTAACCTTGATTGTATAAAAACTATTTCTGCCAATGTCATTTATGCCACAGTTGCTGGTTAGTAAATTCTTGTTAAAAATCTTTATGCAACCCGACATTAGATATATTATATATAAACATATCAATGCGGTTTTATTTTTAACTTGAAAACACAAACCCTAAAAAAATCTGGTTAGAAAATATGAGCCCCACGAACATATTTTCTGGCTACGCCACTGAATTTTTACATATAATTAAGTTGCTATAATTTTAAGTCTACTGCAAGTGTTAACTGTTTAGCAACTTTGTAATTTCCTTACTTTAAATCTCTTTCAATTTTCCTTTAAATATATTCAATTCTGAAATCTTAAGGGTATGGGCTTTGCTTTCTCTTATTAGTATACATATCTTTATAAATTGAATAGGGGAAGTCCACAAATTACCGACGCAATTAAGGGGGGGGGGGGGGAGAGGGGGTCCGGATAGGTGTTACGCTCGTGGAACATGGCGAAGAGTTATATGGAGAATTCTGCGTTATGTAATTTATGAATATATGGTAGTTCTTTACACACAAAATATATCGAATAGTAACAATGACGTTTGCAAAGTTAATTCAATTTTCTCTGAAAACTTTTAAAAATTTTCATTATTCAATTTTACATTAACAAATACCAAGCATAATTTTTAGAACAAAGGTAATTATGAAAAACATTGAGTGAGAAATAAACCGACAATTTAAAAAAGTGTTCAGTAAAAAGTAACATTGAAAATTTGTATAAATTATTGTCATGTTTAATTTTTGACACGAAATATAAGGTTTCAACTCATTTTTGTAAAAACAAGTCACACCTACTTTTCAATAATTAAAGAATTACATTTTAATTAATATCTTGGTAATAAGGAACAATTCTGCAACATCCAAGGATGTTACATTATCTTTTAATTACTCTCGCCGAAAAAATTAATCATGTATTGCTTTCATAATTTTTTCAGACTGACTTTCTCTCACCTTAAATCTGGTTCGGTCCATATTGATTTTTATATCGATTTTCGATCGATAAAATAAATCAAATACCATGTGAAATCGTATAATTAATTATTCTTACTAATCAGAGCCGTCAAAAAGTTTGTTCAAATGTTTATATAAACATCCGTTGCACACCTATTATTTTTTGTACAACCCGTGTTCGTCTTTCAGAAACTCGTATTGACGACCTTTGTTTTTGTAGATCGCCACACGATAGTAGCGACCTTTATTTTTTTTAGAAGTCATATAGAGCTTAACTTGACATTTGGTAAAATCTTGTAGAGGGATCGAATTCATAGGGCGCTACTGCCTAGAACAGAGAAAGTATTGTTATCTAAAAACTTTATACTCAATGTAAAAACAGTATTATCAGCGTGAAATGCGGCGTCGTTTCCAGGCTTTTCTAGTTGAAAATTTAATTCGGATTCATAAGAACTTCTAGTCTGGCGGATGATGATACCTCATATTTAAAAAAAAAAATTAAAATTGAATTTAAAGTTTCATTTATATATCATATAATCCGCCATGCCAGTGGCGTATTTAAGGTAGCCCCCCCCCCCCCCCCCCCCAGCCTAGGAGTTTGGGTCTAATATAGGAAAACGAGTAAAAATAATAATATTTTATAGTATTTTTCTATTATATACTTGTCTGTTCCGTTTTCCCTTTTTAGAGATATTTTAAATCAACAAAAATATAACCCAATGCAATAAAATATTTTACAACAAAAACAAAAAACAATTAGGTATTTATTTTTAAACACAAAAATTAAAGTAAAAATTTTAATTGAAACATTTTTTTATGGAAGAAATGTGATAATTTATAATTAAAAATATAGTGAGGGAAGAAATGAGAATGCTTTATTATGAATGTACAAAACGGCAATTAAGAAGGAGTACAGTACAATCTCGGTAATGTGAACACAAAAAATCCTAAGGAGTTCCTATTAACGGAATATTTATATTAGCGAAGTATACAAAAAATACATATGTAATAACTATTATTGTACCTAGCATACTATAAAGTGTGTGTTGATACAATAAACTAACCTAAGATACTACCCTTAATTGAGCTAACTGAAGAAAGGCATATTGATTTTCCTTTTACATTGACCACTCTGAAGTATGAAGAGTGTTTAATAACAGACAGAGTGGTCAATACAAAAAATGTTATGTTCATATTACTGAGTCGTTCATAAGAGTACATATTCATATTATCGCGATTGTACTGTATTTTCAAACCTAGGCATTTGCACCAAAAACTGCTCTTAGATCTAAAAACACATGATATCTGAAAAAATCATCAATTTTGGACGTTATTTTTAATTATAAAAAACCGAACCCGAAAAACGTGGTTAGAGTCGTACATAATTCTTATGTTAAAATTTTGGATTGACACCAATATTTATATTTTTATCAAATAGATATAAAAAATGTTTTTTTTTAATAAAGAGCCAGCTAGGAATATCAAAAAAAAAACAGAGATAATAATTTAATTTTCAAAATTGAATAGTAGTTTGGTGAATTTTAAATGAACTTTGGGCGTAGCCCCGCATTTCCCCCTTCTTCGCTAGCTACAATATCATTAAATACATGTAGTCCCGACTGTCCCTTTCTCCAGAAAACAAATGTCCTACTTACGCCCAATTCCCCGGCTACGCCATGCAGAACATAAAAATAGAAATATTACGGCTATTCATGTTAATTTCTTATTTTCCATTAAAAGTACAAACGATTCCCCGATATTATATTAAAAATCTCCACTGACGCCGCGCCACTTAATTGTCGTGGATTTGATTTTATATATAAAAAATAAAATTTTATTGCCATCGCCAAACGGAGATATATTATGCGCGATGTGGTGGAAATGTACTATTTGTTCGTGATGACTCTTCGACTACTGTTTGCTCTTAATTGTAAAATTCAGAAATTCTAGGTCATTAGTATGTATCCATTTTTTTTTAATTCGTTGCTATTCCAAGGTTGCTCGACAAAAAGGCTATAAAAAAAATTACCGGAAAATATATAATAGTATTACGCTGGTATATATAAATCACATAATGTATAAATGTCCTTCTATAATTAATACTAATTATTATATTATTTACATAAGTTTTAATAACATAAAAATATAAACATTTTTAATTACATCTCTGGCATAAAAAACATAATTATTATTTGTTTATGACAAAAACATGATTTAAATATTGAGACAAACAACACATTCATTTTGTTTATTAGTAAAATAATCTAATTTTAGTACCTACCGACTGATTTTTTTAATAAATAAGAGTTATTCTCAAGTTATGTTTATGGTTACCAACTTTCAAGCAAGAACCAATAAATCCAAGTTTATTTCTTTTAAAAAACAAAAAGTCTCAAGTATCTTCTCAAGTAACTTTCTCAACTTTATCTGACACCCAAATGTCATCAATACAAACGCTTAAAAGTTGGAATTTGTTGGGGGATTGGTCTGTGAACGTTTTTGGCCTTTTTCTCGAAATTATAAAAAGTGGATTTATCGGTTTTTGCATGTGAGCTCCTCATTTATAGATGTCCCGCACTTAGAATCGCGATACGCAAATACGTCTCTGGAATGTCATGAACTTTCCGCGCTCTAGAGATTATTCTCTTGAAAACTAGGGGCTTAAAACGATTTAGGATGCCTCAGCTATAATTTGTCAAGTATATAAGGTTTTTCTAAAAGGGTTACTAAATAAACACGAAAGAAGGATCATGCATAAACTTTTTTCATTATCGTCGAAAAGGTTTTATACCTGACAGAAAAATGGTATACAATGTGAACATTGCGAGCCTATTTGAAAGCTTACTATATTGTCAAGAGTAAAATTTAAAAAAATAGTAGTTTGTACAACAAGAGTAAATATGATGTCCATATCGCACGAAAAAATAAATTGTTGGGGTGTATTCGGGGTCCGAGCGCAATATGGATAATCCACTCGAGTTGTTCTGTATATTTTTCTACGGCTCAACATCTGAACTTCCTAAAAAATATTTTTAAAAAATTATTTAAGTTAGGCATCATAAGTTGTTTTTTTGTTTCCCTTGAACTTGTGAGAAAGATAATAAAAAACAATTGATGAAAAACTTGTTTTGTTGGCAAATCCATGGACCAAATTATACTGTAACATATTTATCAATTTGGGTCATTTCTTATATTTACACAAAATCACTTTGAATATATCTATTTTCACATTCGGCCTTTTGCAGAATAAAAGACAAAAAGCGATGTATTTATTAATAAAAATGAACAATTTAATTTTCTCAACCATAGCTAGTTTAACTTAATTGTTCTGTTCAAATGCACAGAAGAAAAAAGGGTTTGTTCGTTTTTTTTTCTGCTTGCGTATAAATATGAACTTTTAACGTTCGGGTCTGTTGGCGAATTCGTTATCTTTGCCCATGCAGTTATAAACATTTTTTTACAGATGGTGTGAAATTATAAGAGAAAAACTAATCGTAGGTCTTAGTCAGAAGACAGTTTAATTGCTGCCATATATAGTCGCCTGAAAACCGGGTTATTCTATGTCCAATTTTTTAAATTTTAGAGTAGAGCATTTTTGAAATTCACCAGCTATTATTGGGTACATCTTAATTTTTTTTTTCTAAAAGTGCAATTAAGTTAGGATTAAGGGTTTATAAAAAGTAAGTAATGCAAAAATATACTAAAATTTTTGATTAATTGACCTATTGGCTGGCGAGGACATAGACTAAAATGGTCCGAATATGAAAAACTTTATATGGACATAGTATAAGTTCGAATCTTTGAAAATAGTGAACTGTTTGGCGCAGAGTGACATGGAATAGTTTGGTCGATAGAGCTTTGGACATAGAATACTTTGATGATAAAATCTCAATTTAAAAAAAAACATAGAATAACCTGGTTCTCAGGCTACGATAAGCTATCGTAAATGATAATTTGGCAGTTAATTGATTGGATAAAGTGTGGTGTGTGCGAAAGTTGGTGGCATGAAGCTTGCACGAGTTATGGGAATTGGGGTACCTACTTTTAAATGTGACATTTGTATGTAATCGTCGTCTTGCCCCAATGTGCTCGTCATCTTACCCCACTATTGGGGCAAAATGACGAAAATGCAACAACTTTTAATTTTCAACTTTTTTCTTTATATTTTATTGTTTTTTTATGGATTGTTCACCAAAAATTAACCAATGTTCTGTTAATTTATTACACTTGTTTTTTCTTTTAAAATATTTGTAGTTTATTTTTTAGAGTGTTTTTTTCCTTAACCTCGCCAACTTGCCCCACCTTACCCTACAGAGTATAAAATGAAAACGAATTTTTCATTTACACAAGTCCATTATATCTACTTTTGAAAAATATAAACCACAGTATATTTTCTGACGGGTTCTTTAACGTAGAAAGCTGAAATTCAGCATAGTTCTACTAAGCGATTAAACTGTAACATACCTTACAATAGATACATGTATTTATTAATACCTGCGAAATATTCTGAAAGAAACATAGTCAGTAAACTCATATGTTTTATATTATTTTTTTCGCTTATAAAAATTGGTGTTGCAAATGATTAATGATTAGCGAAAAGATTCGCTAACAGCGCTACAACACATGGTATAACGGTAGCGCCATTTTTTATACAGATTTTTAGGTTAGATTTAACTAATGGTTTTTTTCTTTTTTTTTTGCAGGTAACGTATGGGAACATGAAAATAATTGGCCAATTTAATCGTAAGTTAAATCCTGTCAGCACTTATCAATATTAAAGAGAATGGATCTTTTTTATACAGTGTATCACAACGTTTAATATGGAATGTACTAAAATTTTCAGCCTCTCCAAATATTTAAAGGCTTTAAAAACAAAAAACAAATTTTTTGCTAACAGCTCAAATAGTTGATTTTTTAACGCCTTTTGTTTTATGGCTTCTATCGGTTTGCAAGTAATCGGTAAAAATATTTGTAAAATGTCCCACTTATTGTTGCTTTACAGTTTGCAATTTTTCTCTCACGCAAGAAAAGATTGCCTGCGAGTATGCACAGAACGAGGCTAGTGATCAGCTGGCGGAGTTTGTATTGCTTGCAAGAAATATAACTCTAACTAACTCCGACCTTATTTTTATTGCCATTGCAAGCGCAATTCTGGCGATTTTTTGGTAATTTATAAGACACCAACCTAAATATGAAAATCCCTGACATTTGTTTACGTTCTTTCTAACTTATAAAAGGTACGTTTTGTTTTTGTTGGTTTGCTTTCGTGTCCTGTAATGATGTTATGTTAAAATGAATGCACAAAAAGCGTAAGTCCTAACCGAAGGGCTTTATTATATTAGTCATTGCACGCTGTAAAAAGGCGCTTTACAGTTTGCAATTTTTCTTTCATGCAAGTCGTCTTGCAGCTATTAATATTGTGGCAATAAAAATTTCACTTCGTTTTACAGCGTGCAATGACTTACCAAGGTCGTAGGTGATGTACCACTTGCCAACCTTTAAAATAAAAAGACATTTGGTTAGGACTTACCGGCGCTTTTTTGTGCATTAATTTTAACATAACAGCATTACAGGACACAAAAGCAAACCGTACCCACTAAGAGTAAGAAAGAACATAAACAAACATCGGGAATTTTCATATTTAGGTTGGTCTCATAAATCACCAAAAAATGCCCAGAATTGCGCTTGCTATTGCAATAAAAATTGAGCCAGATAATCACTAGCCTCGTTCTGCGCATACTCGCAGGCAATCTTTTCTTGCGTGAAAGAGAAACTGCAAACTGTAAAACGGCCTTTTGAAATGTTGCTGGAAATTTGCACGGAAACTATATGTGACGCAATAGTATGCAAAGCTGTAACACCTTCTTTATTAGAACCAATATGTTTTGGCCATAAGGCTGCTCTTTTACTGTCTGCAACCCCGGGGCCTCGCCCCTGCTGCCCAACCTCTAGAGACGGCATTGTTACCATAATATGATTGTTACCTACAAACCTTTGTCTAGCATTGGCCACTAAAAGCTTCTTATTTTAGATATTAAGCCTCTAGTTAAGCCACGATACAAATCCTTTAAAAGATAATAAATGTATCAACGTCAATGATCACGAAATGGACCACTTACTAATATAAAAACGCATATGCTTAAGTCATTTTAAATTATTTAATTGAAAAATGCAGTAATGCATCAAAAACAATAACTGATACAGTAGATATTTATGTATAATTACATTGGTTCAGCCCGCTTTTTCATTTATCATTTATTTCGTTTTTTTTTCACTTTTATTGGAGCCTCTTCTCCCAAACTTGTTTTTGGATAGCCAGGTATAGGTCATTCCTCTATCAGGTAGAGCTTAAGTAAAGCATCGACTCTGTACTTATCGATATATAACGTATTTTAACAAACCTTTCTTCATTTTATATTATTATTTTATTATTAACAAGGAAGACATGCAAGAGTTCATGTGAAGGAAACATAGAAATACTGTAGTGTGAGTATGAGGTAACCATACAATCACTGGAAGTTTTAAATACGAGATATACAGCTAAATAGACCTAATTTTTCAACAAAGAGTAATTTTTTATAAGCATTTTTGCTTGTAAAAAAATTATGATTAGTCATTTAAAAATTTAGTTCAGAGGTCAAAATTTTAAAAAATATTAATTTTGCCTAAAAGTAAACTATTCTTATTTAATGTTTTTAAGGAAAATGCCATTATTTTACTTACGATTTTCCCCCCATGCCTAAGCTGTTTTCTAAATGTATTTATTAAGACTTTGACCACCCTGTATACAAAAACTAATTTTTTTATGAAAAATGAGTATTTGTCGTAAAATTAAAAATTAGGTCATTTTGTGGTATAAGTAACCCCACCCAGAGACATTCTGTATGCATATATTTCATTTTTTTCAATTTTGATTCTAATTGCCGTCCATAAAAACGGTAATATTATGAAAATCCAGCGATATTTTCTGAAGTGTGAAAATATCGATACAGTAAAACTTAAACTATCGATAAGGTGGCTCAGATCTATCACGCATCGCGCATGTGTTAAGGATGCTGTTTCCATACTCGGACAAGCGATATCGAAGAAGAAATCAATACATTGTCTTGCCCGTCTTACGGCGAAACTTTTTTAATAAAATGGTTAAAAAAGTTAATTAGTTGTATTTGATATAAGTATTGTTGGTCCATTAAGATCCTCGTTCCCGTTACTTCAAGACATTTTAATGAGAAGAAAATTTAGTACTGACTTAAAAAAAGCAGACTTGAACGGTACTACTGGGTGTGGTTGAGTAAACATTAATTTTTTTTCGAAAAATACCTTCTATAGTCTATTTTAGAAAGGTGTAGAGTAATGAAAGCTCATTAGATATGCAAAGGGACTACAGAGTAACCCAACGAATATTTAAGCCACTTTCATATGTTGGCATTGATTTCATTGCAAAATTTTTTCTTTTCATCAAGTGCAGGTCGTACCACCCAGGTTTGGGCCATTTTATTGGTTTTGCCTATTGTTATCCATTGACGAACACTGAAAATGGTGTGACAAAGGCGTGCATACCAGTATTAGGTACACTTATTTTTCTCTTAAACATTATAAAAAAATACAAAAAATATGTTATACCGAATTTAAATTATAAAAAATCATAATATTCTTCGTCATCTGAGGAACTGTCATCTCCTCTTGACGTTATAATTAACGAGTCGACGGTCCGATCGATCAGGTGGTCAAGAACCCACATTTTCTCCGCTACTTTACATGATGGACTACTTTTCGCCAGTTCTCTGGTGTCACTTTCTTAATGGTATGATCAAACAGTAGCTTAAAGTCTTTCATTTTAAATGTCGTGTTGTGTCTTGCTACAAATCCTTTTACTTGCGCCCCTATAAGTTCTATAGGATTTAGTTCGCAATGATATAGCGGTGTGCGCAGCACAGTTACACAATGTTTTTCAGCTATATATTTCACAGCATATTTCATAAAACGATATTTGTGTAAATTTGCTATAGCTAATAGTTCCTTCTTTATCAAATTATCATCAAATTCAATACTGTTGGTGGTTAACCAGTCGATAATTTCTTGTTTTCTCCAAGATAAAGTTGGAGTCTTCTCTGTGCGTCGTGAATGATGAAAAAAATGCAAATAGATCATGTAAAAAAGTATTAAATATTATTTTAAAATTTGTTTGGTCCACCCTGCCACCCCACGCCCCCTTCCTGTAGACACGCCTATGCTCGACGCAAATGTTTATTTACCTGTCAAAATTCAGTATTTATTTATGCCCGGTAAGTATGAGGCATGATTTTAATAGGTGATAATAAAAAGTAGCTAGTAGAATAGCTAGAAGTCGCCATAAGTAAAGTACATCAATTTTGCAAATGATCATGCTACTTTATCTGAAAAATCATCACCTCTTCCGCTGGGTACAGTAACAGAAGTTTTAAAAGGGGTGTATAAATAATAAAAAATTGAATATTAATGTACCAGGATACTTGTGGGCCATTCCATATGTCATAAATTAAAAAAAAATGTACACTATTATATTTAAAATAACGTATAAATAGCCTTGTCATGTACGTTATTAATTTTGAAACAGTGGTATTTACACAAAAACTAATATGTTTTATTGAAAATACATTTAGTTATCTTCTTATCTATTTTTTTCCAAAATGTCATGGACATTTGGTGGTAAGTTAAGCTGTTGAAAAAAGTATCTGTACATAAACAATGCTCAACTCAAAGAACAAAGTAGAGTGTAGAGATATGTGTTTCCTTCTTATATCTACATCTCTGTAACATTGTAACTATATCTTATATCTTTTAAAATACAAAAGCTGACATATAATGAATTACAGTAATTTTTATTAAAATACTATCAAAGCTTCACATCTCTTTGTTCTTTTCTCGTTGTTTCTTTAAGTTTAAATGATTTTTCATTATTATTTTTTAAATAATTTATTCATGTTAATGGCAAGGGCGGATTTACGGAAAGAGTAATGAAGGGAAGGGAGAGGGGGGGATGGGGGGGATTACACCCTCCCTTAAATAACCACAGGTATGTGGTATCTTTCCTAAAAATATTTTCGTCTGCGGCGCTTTTTTTTTCTGCGCTTTATTCTTTGTTGCCTTTACGAGCCATGCGATTAGGTTTATTTTTTGTATGTGTCTGCTTTACCTCTATTCCTGTTATTATGTAAGAAGTATTTGCATTTATCTCTCTTAACAAGTGGCTATTGTATTGTAAAAAAAAATACAAACCTAATCGCACAAATTCAAGATTGTCTGTTGGTCAAAAGGCTGATAAAAAAATGACGTACGTGAATATCAGTTTACTGATCCAATTTTTATGCAGTCGACTTAACTCGAGATTTAATCCGCCATGACATTTCTTCAAAGAACTTTAAAATTTTTTACTCTGAAATTATTTACATAATCTTTTCTTAAGGGATCATGTTCTGTCTGTTCTTCTGTTACATCTTTTTCTGGCATAGTTATTGCGTCATATAATTCGGTTATTTAAAGCTTTTAATTTCATTTAAAACTCTTAAAATAAAGCGTTTTTAAACTCTGCAAGATCTAAGGTTGGCACTGGTAAAAGTATATTAAGCTATTCCTCAAGAAAGAATAACTAACATTATTTATGTCACGAAGACTGAGAGCTAACATTGTTGCGAGAGGTGGAGGGTAAACATACACGCTATTAAAAATTTCATTTTTATTGTTGATATTTGTTTGTATTTGTTAATAATTTTTTTTAATAATCATAACTTTGAATAATTTTCTTCATAAAAGGCGTGGTAGCTTAGCAATGAAAATACTTTTTCGTAACTATCAATAATAAATTATTTTCAAACCAACGCGGTCACATAAATTGTAGTTGTTTCATTTCAGTTGTAGAGAGATATAAGTTATATTTTGCACTCTCATAGTTTTTATTCTTTAACCAAATCAATTCAATGCTCATGGCTAATTTAAGAAAATATACGGTAGTTAAATGTTCAGTCATTACAATGGAATAAAGGAAGTGATGACAGTAAACTTTGTCACATGAGTATATGGAGATTAAATTAAGTAAACTAAAATTACATTAAATTTTGTACCCTTGTGAAGGCCATACTTAAAAAAGATCCATTTTGGACTACAACATATTCCTTTAAACTTACAATGAACAGCATATTATAAAATAGTATATAACTTTTTATAATAAGGTGTTTTAAAATATATCTACAAGATTATAGGAACAATAAAACGTATGCATTATCTCAATTGTCATGTATACCGGGTGGTGCATCGTAGTTGGAAACATAGAAAATACCATGCAAGACTGTCCGAGTGTTTGCTCCCCTGTTGACATTAGAGCGGGGCTGCAGGGAGACTTTTTTAGGGTCTCTGCGTGGTGAGTGCACATGCGGAGTTTGAACAATTTTTGACAACCCGATCTTTACTTATTCTAATAGGATTGCGATTGGTTTTTTATTGAAATTCAACAGGTGATACTGCGGACATCAGCATTGATTGTACTTGTCAACCTGTGATTTGTTATTTTTAAATATAAATTGCAAACGGTAGGCTTTTTAAAAAGTTACATTTCACACTGGATTTAACTTAACTAATATTTTCAAATAAAACGAACATTATTTTCAAAACGGATATTTTAATAGAAAACGAAATATTTTACTTACAATAAAACCTATTAAATAGAATTGAAATCATCATTAAGAATTGCTAAAGGGGGAAAAAAGTAAGAGGGTGTTTAAAAATAAGCAATTGTTAAAAAAAACTAATCATTTTATTTTAAGAAAATTGTACAATCGTTTGGAATAATGTTAATTCTTAATTTATTATTAAAATAAACCACCATTTGCTGCTAAACAATATCCTAAACGAGAGTATGCTCTAAATCAAACTTAACACTTTTATAAAAAAAAAATTTAAAGGTCCCCGGAGGAAGAAGTCGTTTGGTAAGAGATCTAGTTGTCTAATTAATTGTTTAGTGTGGACCGACAACGTACCCATTAAACGCATTATTTAGATATTCGCGTACCACAAGCGAATTGTGGGCCGGGCAACCATTCACTTGGAACCAAATCTCCTGATTTTCAGCAGCGACTTCCTTCAGTGTGGGCCCAATTTGATTTTGAAGAAGATCTAAATATGTTGGATCCGTAATATTTCCGTCAATAAAAAATGGTCCAAGGATGCGATGTCCAAAAAATCCGACCAAACATTCACTTTCTGAGGGTATTCGGGTCGAGCGCATGCAAGACAATGTTCATATTGTATGCTCCAGTAACGATAATTTTGTATTCGGCTCATTATTTAATGTAAACGTGCATTCATCTGAGAAGCAAATATTTTGTAAAAAATATCTGTTGTTAGCTCGCTCCATCATTTCAAAACAAAAAGTGATCTCTGCTCTTCATCTCCTTCTAGCAATTTTTGGTGGTTTTGATACTAATTGCTTTTCCAAAGTTCGCAGTAACTGCGGTGTGATGTTTTCTACCCCTTTTCCAAAAGTTCTAATGCTGATATTTTAAATTTCTTTGACGTGAAGTGAAATATTAAGATCTCTATCTTGTCTCATCTTTTACCTTGACTCCCCAAACATCCGCTGCCGACGCACATCTTCGCAGGCAGCATGAAGTATTGCGCCTCAACAAAGACCTGGAAGAAATTTTGGCTTGGGGTGACAGTAACCAAGTCGAATTTAATGCTAAGAAAACCCAGGCAGCAGTCTTCTCCAAAAAGGTTAACATTGCAGAACCGGATATAGTCATGGCAGGACACGCAATTCCCCTGGCACCGTCTATTAATTTGCTGGGGGTCAATCTGGGAGGTAATATGTCTTGGCATGATCACGTTGCCGCAATTGCCAAGACAGCTGCACAGAAACTTGGTGTACTTTTCCGCACCAAAAGGTTGTACACACCTCATCAACTTTTGACACTCTACAAAGCCCAGATTCGACCATCGTTAGAATATTGCTCTCATGTCTGGAGCTCTGCACCCAAGCACACCCTTCGGCTACTGGATTCCATTCAAAGGAGAGCCATTCGTCTGATCGGCGACCCCGAGCTGACCAAGACCCTCGATAGCCTGGAGCATCGAAGACAGGTTGGTGATTTGGCTCTCTTTTACAGATATTTCCATGGCAGGTGTTCGACTGACATTGCCCACTTGATTCCAACTAGAGCAATTCAAAACAGAAATACACGGCAAACCACTGCCGCTCATCCATATGTTGTTCAGCTTAGTACTCCTCGAACTTCATTGTTCAAGAATTCTTTCATCTGGAGAGCGTCATCTTTGTGGAATGATCTTCCTGAGGTCGTGTTTCCCAATGAATACAATCTTCAACGTTTCAAGACCAACGTTAATCGCTTTTTTCGCACTCGCACCGCTCCCAGAGCGCCTTAAAGGATTTTTCCTACAGTGCAGGTGTTTTATCATAAAAAAAAAAATCATTGTTTTCTTCAGCTCTCCGATGATTCTGTGCTGTACATTTAAAAATTGCCAACTTGGTAGGAATGAGTCTATCAGGAAAATAAACGGAAGCATTTCCTCGCATTGTCACATTTTATCATAGTGAGTTTTCCTTTTATTGTGTTACTCATAATAATTACCTAGGTAAAAAATTATTACTAGATAAAATCTAATACTTTCAAATTCCATTTGACAATGACACAGGTTGACAAGACCAATCAATGCTTGTACCCATAGCATCCCCTGTTGAATTCCAATAAAAAACCAACCTCAATCCTATTGAAATAAGTTAAGATCGGGGTTTCCAAAATTGTTTAAACTCCGCATGTGCACTTACCAACAGAAATCCTAAAAAAGTCTTCCTACAATTCCACTCTAGTCAACAAGGAAGCAAATATTTGGACAGTCTAAAACTTGCATAGGATTTCCTATGTTTCCAACCACAACGCACCACCCGGTATATTATTTTTCTCAACCAACTTAAAAATTCAATTTTTATGCTTCTAGAAGCTAGTACAGATAGTGCTATTACGTTGTACCATGTTATATTTTGGCTTCTTCCTAATTTATTGAAGCAATTTATTAAATAAACAATTTCAATTATCCACCTGGTGTGAAACAAATAAAAAAAAAATTACCTTACCATGGTCTACACAGTTTAAAACTAATCCTTAGAAGCAATTTTTAAATTATCATGATTAACTTCAGGTAATTTATTGTATAATAATCCAGACAAAACCAATATATTTGAATTAATTTTAGTTAAAAATGTAAATCCGCTTAGGCCATGTGTTTAATTTATGATCTTTTATGACGAAAAATAACTAAATAGTTGATTTTAACACACAAGTAACTAACATTGGCCGTAAAACCTGTTTTGTTTCATCCAAGCAAATAAAAAAAAAATGCTAATAACAACAGTAAAGTACCCAAAGCTAACTAACAACTTTACAATAAATTAAAATTTTGTATTTTACTTACTTCCACTTTATCCCTTATTTCCCTTTAAGAGAAAAAAATACGGTTTATGACAAATGGATTCCGTACCTTATAACCATACATTTTTTGAGAATTTTACACAAAGTTTTTAAAGAACCCAAATTTCATTTTATTTTTAAATTGATGCGTTAAGATAAAATACAAATTAACGTTAATTTAATTGTTTTTCGTAAAAAAAAAGTTTCCAGGTCAATAACCAACTTAACCATTAAATAAACATTCTCAAGTCCAATGTAAACTTGCGGTTTGCATTGGTCAATTAAAAAAACTCGCAAAATAAAAATTCAATTTTAATACTTTTTAAACCATGACTTCTTTGCGCCCCATGTTGGCTGGACTTTTTTACATCTTTTAAGTCAAAATAACAAATCATGTAAAACACTAATGTCGTTGTATAACGGGTGGCAGTGGCGGCTCATCAGGTGAAGTAGGTGAAGGGGCTCTTCACCAAAAAAAAAAAACCAGAAGAAAAGTTTTTCGACAATATTAAATATTAATGTACCAATACAGCTACCATTTTAGCCCTTAAAAAATAATTATGTTCGACTTAATAATATTAATTCAATCCGAATGTAGCTATGCATAATAGTGACACGGTTAACTCCGATGGACAATAATTATAAACACTCGTGCATTTTGGCGCGCGCCAGCGACCGTGTCCGTTAGCTCAAAGCAAGTGAAGACCAAACGACCAACATGGCTTTGAAATTCACCGTTTATAGGGTTACGTAAACAACATGTAACAATTTGCATTATGATGAAGGGCAATTTAAAAATAGATCAGTCGTATGCACCATTGTTTTAGCATTGGTTCGACTAACCTTAAGATATTTATTTCGAGGCTTCGCGAAACCTACCGTTATATATATCGGTTTTACGTGATTTACTGTGTGATTAAAAAGTTTTGTTTTTATTTTTCAGTTAATTCAGTAGTGTACTTAGTTGTGTGTTTTAAAAATAAATCCGATTAATAACATAGTTTGTAATTTGTTGGAAACTCCATTCAGTCGTTGGACAGGTGAGGATAAGAGAGCCGATTTGTTACACGTGTATTTAGTCAATGTTTGTTTAAGTACCCGCACTATACCTAGCTCTTCACTATTTTTTAAGACCGCGAGCCGCCACTGCCGGGTGGTTTATAATGGTTTACGCTTTTTATTATTCAACTAATGCACCACACACTTCTTTCTTTTGTTGAACCCTAGCTTTACTTATTAGCCATACGATGGCGAAACGCAGATAAGTATGGATCTGGCAAAATAAAAGAAAACTTTTTTTTTTGTATAGGAACATTTTATTAAATTATTAGAATACATTTTTAATGTGTTCTAATTATCCTGAATTTTATACCGATACATATCTACTCTATAACAGTGAAACAATTAAACTTTAAAGAAATTTGTAAGCAGGTTTCTAAGAGTCTCTTGGTGCATATAAATAATAAAATGAATGTAAGTAGGTACTCCAAAACAAATTGCAAATAAATGATAATATAACTTTTTCCTGTTTGACTATATAGCCTGGCGTTGTACTAGTATTAGCTAATAGGACCTAGAATTGCTTTAACCTTAGCAAGGTCAGAAGTGGTCCACTGTCTGCTTTGCAGACCCCTTCCATCATTACACCCACTACTGGTCTAAGATTCTTGGTTGCACCGATAAATCTGTTACTCCTGTTTGTTTATTATTGTTTGCTGGTACAATTACTTCTTTAACCCACCACATTTCTTTAGAAAATAAGAAGCAATATGCTGTTATTATAACGATCCAACACGTAATATTAAATTTTTTCTTTAAGATGCATTCTTGATAATTATTTTTTTAAGAGTGAGGTCTAGTTACGCATTCGCCTTTTCGTTTTTTTTTTAAATAAATTATTCGTTACTTTTTCCTTTTACCCAAAAATCGGCCAAATACCGACCTTTGAAGTTAATACCAATAAATTGTTTTGCAAAGCCACCGTCGATATTTATTTATAATAATGACTGGCGGAATAGTTGATAAAATGAGATTTCTGCAAATAAGTCTTGATGCGATAGAAATTCCGATAGGGTTGTAATTAGAAAAAATGTTTGATTTTTAGTTCTGCATCGAATAACATAATAATATACAGAGGTTTCAATTTGAAATAAAAAAACTAAATTGCTTTAAAGTTTGCAAAGTGTGACACTCTGGAAAATTCGTGTTAATCAAACTTGATTAACGAAACTGTTTGACCATATTTATTAAGTACCTTTATATAATTTTATTAACGATGCCTTATTTTTATTTTTTTATTAATTTTTAAAACCAATGGTGCAAAACTGATTTTTCTTAGTTTTTATTTTTTTTGGCTTATAATACTAAACTGATTTTATTAAAATTTCAGGCGTATGAGGGCAATTATAAGAGGCATCCAAATAAGTAAGAATGTATACAGGGTGTCCCGAAATTAGGTGACAATATTTTAAGGGGATGAAGTACATCCAAAAATAGGACTAAAATCCTCTATTAATATACCTTGAAAAACGTTTCGTTATGGGGCTAGAGTCCCCCGAATGGAAGCTATGATAAGCGGTTTTTTCACAATATCTCAGAAACTGATTGAAGTATCAAAAGTCTAAAAATCTGTTGACAATGTTATATTCTGTCAAATTACAATAATAGGTTTTATTAACAAAAAATTTAAAAATTTAAAAAAATTATATTAAAAGTATGAAAACTCCTCAAATTAAAAAAAAATAGTAACATTTACTTTAGGCTCCACCCCGTGCGATGCCACTGGAAAAATATTTAAATGTTACATATCGCTAGTAGAGCTTCTAATAAATTTCATTTTAATATTAAGTGTTTGCTGAGATATGCAAAAAAACACCTTAGCCTTTTCAACGTCTTGTAAAAAACCGGAAAAAAAATTTTAAAATCGATTTTACTGAAAAATGGTGAATCCTACCGAAATGAAGCAAGAGTACCTTTTTTCAATAGAAGACTTCGGTGCTTTTAAAAATTGCACCTGGCGTTAAAAAATCCTGCAAGTAAAAAAGTAAGGGCAATATTCTCCTTACTACCTACACAGTGAGACGCCACTGGAAGAAATACACCGAAGCTAAATAAACCGTTTATTGCGTCTTGTCATGGGTAAAACATGAATCAAATTTTGTTTTGATACTTTAATCAGTTTCTGAGATATTGTGAAAAAAACGCTTATTATAGCTTCCATTCGGGGGGCTCTAGCCCCATAACGAAACGTTTTTCAAGGTATATTAATAGAGGATTTTAGTCCTATTTTTGAATTTTCTTTATCCCCTTAAAATATTGTCACCTAATTTTGGGACACCCTGTATAGCATGAGATCTAAAAAAATAGATCCTTATGATGCTATACTTTTTTGGTCCACCCTGTATAAACAAAAATATTTTCCTGAAGTGCGCCCTAGGATGCAGGTAATGTCTGCAAAATATCAAAATCCTAACTTAATTAATAAGTGAGCTATAGAAGACGGGAGATGAGGTGCAGGACCCTATATATATTAAAAACATTGCTTTCTCTTGAAGCGAATCCTGTCCATGTTTATTATTGAATTTTTAAAAGCCTTTTAAATTTGTACTCTACAGATATTGGAGAATGTGAGAAAGTTATTTTTATTAAAAAAATAATTTCCATTATTTTTTAGAATTATCTATAATATGGTATGAAATATATTCTCCGTACAAACCACTACCCTATAGCCAGTTTTTAAAAAATATTTAATATAACAAAATAAACACAAACCTGTAACATACAGGGTGTCCCATAACTTATGGGCCGTAAAGTAACTGGAGATACTAGACATCAAACTAAGCCAATTAAGTCATATAAGTTTTTTCGGATTGTTACTCGTTCTAGAGATACAGGGTGTTGAAAGTAAAAGTTTATTCTCGAAAATAAGCCATAATTTTAAAACGGTTTAATGAATCGAATTGAAAGTTGGCAATATTATGTTTTTATGAGCAAGAAATAAGAATTTGTAGAAATTTTTAAGTTTCAAACTAGAGGGCGCTAGTTGCATACACTAGGCTTCATAAATCTATAATTTTTTTTCTTACCTGTGATATTAGGTGTTTTTCAATTATAGTTTCTTAAAGAAGGGCATTTTCTGAGTCAAAAAGGTGTACTTGATTGATCTTAATATCTTTAACGGTTTTCGAGATATTTTCCTTTAAACATCCCAAAGCATAAAAAAACATAGTACATAATTAAATTAATATTTTAATTATCAAAAAAAACTTATGACATAATCGGCTTAGTTTGATGTCTAGTATTTCCAGTTACTCTACGGCCCATAAGTTATGGGACACCCTGTATAGCACCTCTCCTCTTAACCTTAGCCTGAACTTTCCCAACCTGCTATATGTCTAAACTTTTCAAGTACGGTATTTGTAAACAAAATGATTATCTTTAATTCGAAGTAATTACTTATAATTTTACATAAGAACTTGAATAACCTTAGTAAAATCAATAGAATGTTATAAATTTCTGCAGTCTTAGCGTTAGAATTTATAATTTTGTTTTTTTGAAATTAACATTTACAGTAATATTCTGGGACCTCTAGTTTAAGTTTCAAAAAATTATAATTTAGACTCTAATTGGGTAATAATGATGTGGGATACAGATCTAACATGGCGGAAGTTACATTCATGCATATTGAATATAGTTATTTCTTATATTGATTTTTGTTTATAATTAGCTGTTACTTTTTATAACACCCACAGGTTAATACGGTATATGCGTTTGTAGTTCCCATCATGGTATGCTCAAGTTTGTTTTGTTTTCATGGTAGTTTTAAAATCGATGATTAAATTAAATTTTATTTTTTAATAGTTTGATTAAAGATAGGAGAAAATCCGTTTTATCTCTTTTCAATTATCCTTATCCAAACTGTTCAAATTCAATAAAGAATATACAGTCATGAAGTATTATTTCCTAGTAATCATGATCAACAATACCCCAACAAAATAAGATTATGTTTCTGTATTATGTACTATGAAAATTAATAATGAATTGATTTTATTTTTTACAATAGTTACACCTACTGTGTATTTGTTCAAATATGTCAGTGCCCTAATATACTTAAGATTAACAATACAAACAATTTTTATTCAAATTTATTCGGACTAATAGTAATGACGCCTACCGAGTATACAGGGTGCGGCAATTTACTATAATAGGCGACATTTTGATAAATTGGATCCTATTTGCAATTCATAAGTTATTCTGCGTACTGATCAATCTGTGTGCAAAATTTTACATATTTTTATTACCATAAAATACATTAAAACTCTGTTAAGTAAATAATAACGCAACCTTGAATCCATCCATCATAATTATTACATTTTTAAAAAATCCAATCTTAAAAGCTTGTACAGGGTTTGCTCGGGTTTGATCCAATTAATACAGTGTTATCCGAATTAAGTGACTACCATAATTGTTATGTTGTTTGCTATTATTAAAGATGCAAAATTGTTTAAATTAGCAAACTTGTAGTATTTTTACAGCTCATTAAGATACAAGAATTAAAAAAAACAGTGGAGCATCATGTTTTTGAGGCTAGAAGTAAAATTAATTTTTTTTAATAAAAAATCCTGGATATTATATTTTTATCTGTTAAAGCTGTAAATGTTAAACAAAAAAGCTTATAATAAATTTCTCCTAGGATAAAAACTAAAGAAGGTATTAAGCCCAAATTGAAACAATAAAGATAGATTTACCAACTTTATTATACACATGAACTTATAAGAAAACAAAATAAAATCACTTATTTTTTCTTAGAAGATGCTTAAAAATACTTCTTACTCTTCTATACATTTTTGTGTACGTTTTTACACTGCTCGAACTGTCTTAAGTATGGTCCTACCATCTATCTCGTTTGTCGTTGCTCTAAATGTAGTATTTAAATCGTCAACGTTATTGTACCTTGGATTGTAAATTTGGTTCATTAAAACACCCCACAAAAAAAATCCAGAGGGGTTAGGTCTGGTGATCGGGGAGGCCACTGAATAGAGCCATTTGTTCCTATCCATTGATTATTAAAAATAGTACTTAGAAGTTGATAAGTACCTCTGTAGTTATGGACAGGTGCGCCATCTTAATGAAAATGAAGATTCTGTCTAGGTACCTACTTATAAGATCCAGTTCTTCTAAGAAATAATTGAAAATTTCACCTATCTTTTACCAGTTAGCGTGCCCTCATAAAGACAATAAGAAGTATCAAATATATTATTAGGCTTCTGGCAGAACCATCAATTGACTTCTAAAGAGCCTTACAGAATTTTCCATATGAATTGGTGACATCTGATTTTACAATAAGCTTGTCTAATTCTGAACTGAAAAGTATTTTTGTATTCAGCTTATATTCATTTTATTTTTCTATTGCCTAGCGCTTTCGGCCTACTAGAAGGCCATCTTTAGAGCTTAGGTTTCATCAAATCTTGCCCAGAAAACAAGAAACATTTTCAAAATGAAAAGAACATTTTTAAACAAATTTTCGGTGTGTTGGTTTCGATTTTTAACAACAAATACCGAAAATCGAAACCAACAAACCGAAAATTTGTTTAAACATTTTCTTTTCATTTTAAAAATGTTTCTTGTTTCCTGGGCAAGATTTGATGAACCCTAAGCCCTGAAGATGGCTTTACAGTAGGCCTTAAGCGCTGGGCAATAGAAAAATAAAATGAATTTACGCTGAATACAAAAACACTTTTTCATTGAAAAATCGGCGTATAACCGACTTCTCCCTTTTACGTTGTCTAACTCTGTTTTTTAGGCCAAATAGATTTGTAGGTCAACAACAAATTTTTGTAGTGTAAACTGCACTTTGCATTTCTGTTATCCAATAGTTTAGCAAGGTATATACAATTTTAAAAATTCTTCAATTTAAAATATAATATAACTTTTTTTACGAACCTTGTACCGGGTGTCCCACTAAGAATGGCTCTCGGCCGTATCTTGGAAACTACTGGGCATAGAAACTCAGGAAAAAAAATTATAACTAAAGTGGTCATGAGAAAATTATGGAAATAAATTTTAAGTTCCGCATTTTGCCGCAAGAGGGCGTAATTGAAAAGTAAATTTTAAAAGTTTACATATCTCCGAAAATTCCACATTAAGGTATATCTTTGATAACACCATTGAAAAGCTTGGACAATTATGCATCATTTTGGTCTTATGCTCATTGGCGTACCGCCTTTAATAAAAGGGGGGGAAGCGGTTGAATGTGTAATCAGTTAAATCGCTGTAACTTATAAACGACTTATCCGATTTTAGCAAACTAAAGACTGTTTGGAAAAGAAATGTATGCACTTTCACCAATCGTATTTAGTTGTTCATAATAGTTCTCAAAAAAAATGCTAGAGGGCGCAATTTGTAATAATAACACATTTTTTGATTTTACTCCGAAAA
Organism: Polydrusus cervinus; assembly: GCA_935413205.1. Lineage (NCBI taxonomy): Eukaryota > Metazoa > Arthropoda > Insecta > Coleoptera > Curculionidae > Polydrusus > Polydrusus cervinus. Next base: position 5,175,962 of record OW284520.1, read on the forward strand.
AATAAATCATACGGTATAATTATGATACCATAATCGAAAAGTAGATTAAATTTGCTAGAACAAATATTAAAACCGCAGCTCGATATCTCCCTTCGTTTCAGCGTTATCGCCAATAGAATCATTTTTAAAAGTAAGCGATTATATATTTTTTAGAAAAAAGTGGGACGCCACTGATATTTTTTCATGTGGATATTATTTCTGATTAGCCTGGTCAATTCTGCATAAAAATGGTCTCTTGCGTCTTTCTCCTCAGGCACACCGTTCTTAATTAAAATAAATTAGCTCTACTATTTATTATTATCATTATTAACATTGATAATGAAAAATTTAGTTTTATAAAAATTGTTGGAAATGACCACCTTCACTTCCGCCTGTCTGATTTAATTTAATTATTTTAATTAAGAACGGTGTGCCTGAGGAGAAAAACGCAACAGACGATTTTTATGCAGAATTGACCAGGCTAATCAGAAATAATATCCACATGAAAAAATATCAGTGGCGTCCCACTTTTTTTCTAAAAAATATATAATCGCTTACTTTTAAAAATGATTCTATTGGCGATAACGCTGAAACGAAGGGAGATATCGAGCTGCGCTTTTAATATTTGTTCTAGCAAATTTAATCTACTTTTCGATTATGGTATCATAATTATACCGTATGATTTATTTTTTCGGAGTAAAATCAAAAAATGTGTTATTATTACAAATTGCGCCCTCTAGCATTTTTTTAGAACTATAATGGACAACTAAATACGATTGGTGAAAGTGCATACATTTCTCTTCCAAACAGTCTTTAGTTTGCTAAAATCGGATAAGTCGTTTATAAGTTACAGCGATTTAACTGATTACACATTCAACCGCTTCCCTGCCTTTTATTAAAGTTGGTACGCCAATGAGCATAAGACCAAAATGATGCATAATTGTCCAAGCTTTTCAATGGTGTTATCAAAGATATACCTTAATGTGGAATTTTCGGAGATATGTAAACTTTTAAAATTTACTTTTCAATTACGCCCTCTTGCGGCAAAATGCGGAACTTAAAAATTATTTCCAGGATTTTCTCATGACCACTTTAGTTATAATTTTTTTTCCTGAGTTTCTATGCCCAGTAGTTTCCGAGATATGACCGAGTGCCATTCTTAGTGGGATACCCGGTACAATATAACTTAACTTTCTTAGTGATATTATAGAATGTACTTTTAAAGAACTCTTATTCAGTAAGATATTGTTTACAGGCATTTTTTAAAATCATATTTCATTTTGGTTTAGCATTACAAATTTATACAAATTGGCAAAGAATAAATAACAAAATATGCCTACTACCTTTTAAAAAATAACACCACAGTGAGTGCTTGCAAAATGTTATTTCTTGATTTAAAAACAAAGTTATGTAACACAGCTCGAGTATTTAATCTTTCTGAGAATTTCGTAACAAAAGACATTATCATGTTATCAAACAATCGAAATAATTAAATGTCAAATTTAAATGGTAATAAAACTAGTTTTTGGAGCAGAAAAAGTAACTTTCTGTAATAAAAAAAAAGAGATCACGGAAATTAACAGAAGCCGGGGCAGGTCCTTTTATTTCGATCAGATAAAGTACTTTAGATTTATTGTTGTTTAAATGGTATATACAGAACTACTTTGATGAATAAACATACAAGGATTGCATAAATGTTAATAATAAAGGTCAGAAAAAAACGTAAGTGACCAGCTTTCATTGAGATTTCAAGCACGATCTTTAAAGTATTGTGCGAATTTTACTGAAAACAGTAATTTTGCTTGAAAAAGTCAATTAAAATGCCCCACGTATACGTAACAAGTGAAGGGAAACAATCATTGTACACCGTACTTAAAAAAAATTAAAAATAAGTGTAATAACATTATTTTAAAAATGACCGATGCAGTACCATGCAATCCAGTTAATTATTATCGGCCCACCAGTGGCCACTCGTTGGGTACCCACAATAAATATAAACAAATATGTTATTTTAGTCTTTAATAGTAAATTTACATCATTTGTAAAAATTCTGAATGTAATACAACCAAATTTAGTTGAATCTAAGCCATTCTTCGACAAATATACTCTAGTAAATCCACTAAAGGACCCCGCACAAAGCTTATGGGAAATGGCTTTCGGCTAATTTTTCTAAACTTTTAGTATTTTCTAGATCTTGACGTCCTGATTAAAAGTGTCCATGGCCGTAATCCAATCCTATGACTAGTTTTTGAGTTATGACATTTTAAAGTTGGCAACTTTTTACTTTGAGATTTTATGTGTCTGGCGTTTTCACTTGTTTCTTAAAAACTTTTAACTTTTTTATTATTTTTTATTTGTGGAAACGTAGGCCTTAAGTTTTCTTTCACTTTTATAGAAATGAAATATCTACAGGATGTTGAATAATTTATAGGCGGATCAAATAAATACTAATATTAAAAAATTATGAAAATCCAAAAAAAAAAATTTACTAATTTTTTGAATGTTGAAAACAAACGGCTAGATTTTGTTCATATTTTAATATTTTGTAGTATCAACCTAAAAAAAATGAGTATAGGTTGACGTACAATATATTATCGGGTATTTTATTTTCCAAAAAAAAAATTAAAAATTCACCTAAAAACTTAATAAACGACTTTTAATTGATTCATTTAATTATTATGCCAATCTGCAACAATTTTCTTTTACAATAATTCATCATATACACATTCTTATCTTAGATATACAGGGCGAACCAGTTACAATGATTTACACAAGTGAAAACTTTTAAATATAGGATAATTAAAAAATGTTTTTTTTATCATAATTTATATTTTTAACTTTCCTATAAATATTTAATATTTAAAGTTTTCACTTGTGTAAATCATTGTAACTGGTTCACCTTGTATATCTAAGAAAAGAATGTGTTAGAGAATAATTATTGTAAGAAAAAATTGTTACAGATTGGCATAATAATTAAATGAATCAATAATCGTTTATTACGTTTTCAGGTAAATTTTCAATTTTTCTTTTGAAAAATAAAATACCTGGCAATATATTCTACGTCAACCTATACTCATTTTTTTCATCCACAGCTTGGTACTACAAGATATTAAAATATGAACAAAATCTAGCCGTTTGTTTTCAAAATTCAAAAAATGAGTAAATTTTTTTTTTATGGATTTTCATAATTTTTTAACATTAGTATTTATTTAATCCGCCTATAAATTATTCAACATCCTGTACATATTTTATTTCTATACAGAAGAAAACTTAAGGCCTACTTTTCCACCAATAAAAATAAAATAAAAAGTTCATAGTTTTTAAGAAACAAGTGAAAACTCCAGACAATGCATAAAATCTCAAAGTAAAAAGTTGCCAACTTTAAAAGGCCATAACTTAAAAACTAGTCATAGGATTGGTTTACGGCTATGAACACTTTTAATCAGGAAGTGAAGATCTAGAAAATACTAAAAATTCAGAAAAATTAGTCGAAAGCCATTTCCCATAAGCTTTGTGCGGGGTCCTTTTGGTTTTGACCCAAGCGTATAGAGCAAGAAAAAATACAATTTTCTACGGTTTCAGTTTTTAAATTCTTTAATTACGTCATAACAATTACATGCAATGGTAGCAGCGGATTGCTCTGCAAACGACGCACTCCTACCTGACTGAGGGCCAGAGTCTGGTTTCTTGTTTCTGAACTGTTTTTGTCTAGTTAAGTTATCGAAACGTAGATACGTCACTTGTCATCTTCGGTCTTTAAACTTTTTTCGCTTTCGCGCCGTGTTTTTTATTATTTCTAGAAAAGGTTTGTGATACTCTAGGAAGATTTTTATTATTGAGATCAGATCTGGGCAAAATTGGCAAGCACCAAGCACTTTGGAAAAAGTAATTGCAAGCCTTTTAAAGTGCTTACAAGAACTTTTAAAATAATTGCAAGCCTTGGATTGAGTAGTCCGTTACTTTGTGATATTGCATACTAACAAAAAACAATATGAATAATTTACTTTGTTATAATATCACTTTATTGACTGAATAGTGACTGCAGTTTCGTAGTACTACTACATTATCAAACTGAATAACTTAAAAACTACGTTGTAATAGGTTTTTGACAAGTGGTGCTTATAAGCATAATGTAGTAGTACTACGAAACTGCAGTCACTATTCAGTTAATAAAGTGATATTATAACGAAGTAAATTATTCATATTGTTTTTTGTTAATTGTGAGCCCTTTAAAAAGGAAAGAGTAATTGCAAGCCCTTGAAATAGTTCTCGCAAGTACTTTACAGGGCTTGCAATTACTTTTTTCAAAGGGCTTGCCAGTTTTGCCCAACTCTGATTATGATCAGGCGCGTAACTACTACGAGGTCTTATGATATTACTATTGATTATTGACCAAATTTGTTAAAATTTGGGCGTGGTCCAATATTTTTTTAACAAATTTGGTCAATAATCAACAGTAATATCACAAGGCCTCGTTTTTTATCGGTTAGATTTTTCAGCTCTCACGAAAACTTTTTTTGGAAATTTTTCGAGTTGAATTTGGACATGTTTATTCTGATAAGATCCCGAGAGCGAAGCTCGAGGGATTTAAATTTTGAATAAACAAGCCCAAAGTTCAACGAATATTGCCAAAAAAGTTTGACTGAAAAATAGACAATTTAACCAATAAAAAAAAGGCCAGAGGGCTAGTAACGCCACTGTGTTATATTTCTAGGTTCTAGTTTAGGATGGTAGTATAACACTGTCGTATTTAAGAAGCGTATACATTTTAGAAGAGGATAAGACACTAATCTAAAAGATCATACTGGAAAATATTTTTTTACAAATTCTTAAAAATATTTTTTAATTTTTATTTCATTTTGACGTCACCCCATTAATTGGACGCGAGTCACCACTGCGGTCGAGTGCAAGCAATACTTTGAAACAAAGTACCTACATCGAAATCGTGAACATGGAAAAAGTCTGTTTTGTAACTTTAAGCAGACGAAGTTATCTTATGGTAAAGATGCATTCGAATTTTTCTTTCGTTGCCCTACATACACGGAGAGAATGTATGGCCGAAAGATATATTGGCCAAAGTCACATAATCAAACTTGTAATTGAACTTTGCACAAGAAGAGTGCGGTTCGCAGAGCCGGTTTTAGGCCTTTTTTAACTAGAGCAACTTATATCTGAAACGCCATCAGTGGCGGCTCGCGGTCTTAAAAAATGGTGAAGAGCTAGGTATAGTGCGGGTACTTAAACAAACATTGACTAAAAACCCGTATGACAAAACGTCTCTCTTATCCTCATCTGCCGAACGACTGAATGGAGTTTCCAACAAATTACAAACTATGTTATTAATTGGGTTCATTTTTAAAACACACAACTAAATAGATACGTACACTACTGAATTAACTGAAAAATAAAAACAAAACTTTTTTTATCACAGTAAATCACGTAAAAACGATATCTCTAACCGTAAGTTTCGCGAAGCCTTAAAATAAATACCTTAAGGTTAGGCGAACCAATGCTAAAACAATGGTGCATACGACTGATCGATTTTTAAATTGCCCTTCATCATAATGCAAATTGTTACATGCTGTTTGCGTGACTGACGTCACGTAACCATAGCAACGGTGAATATCAAAGCCATGTTGGGTGTTGGGCCTTCACTTGCTTTGAGCTAATGGACACGGTCGGCTAGGGCGCGCCAAAATGCACGAGTGTTTATAATTATTGTCCATCGGAGTTAACCGTGGCCCTATTATGCATAGTTACATTCGGATTAAATTAATAATATTAATTCGAACATGATTATCTTTTAAGGGCTAAAATGGTAGCTGTAAGTATTGGTACATTAATATTTAATATTGTCGAAAAACTTTCCTCCTGGTTTTATTTTATTTTTTTTTTTTTGGTGAAGAGCCCCTTCACCTACTTCACCTGACGAGCCGCCACTGAACGCCATGTGCCAAGCCATGGAATATAATCAGTCAATTCACATTAAAACACAAAACAATTACTCCCCTGGTAGTGTGTCTTGTCGAACATTCAACTACCTAGAAATTCACTTCATTCTTAGGATTATTTCCTTACCGTTCCAATCGTCAGTATTCACCGAAGATTATCTTCTTTTTCTTGTATTCAATTAGAAATTAAATACAGCAATATAATATTATATTAATAAGTTTAATAACAACCTATAGAAACAACATTAACAGTCGGTTAGACTAGTAACCTTTCTAACACCTTGTCGGATATGACGTGCAAATTGAGACGTAAGACTGTGAAATATATTACCGTGCGTAAAAACGCACTTTTTCACACATTATGAACAACTTTTCACAGCTTTTAAACTCTGCAACTATTAAATACTACGGCTCCATAAATACAAGTTTACAGATAAGTAATGTTTACGATCATTTTAGTTTACCATGCGTTGAAAATCGAGTTTTAAATTTTGATTTAATAAGAAAACTTCTATATAAATATATGTTAGAAACCTGTGAAGTTATAAATCTGTGGGTATTTTAATTACACATAAAAATGTATAAATAAACTTTTACTAGGATTTTTGGCAGGCAAGTAATTTAGTAAATTTGTACATAAAAATGCTGCTTGTACCCCTTGAGTTCTGACCCCTCAATAACTGCCTTCCATTTTTAATTTCAATATTAAAACTTTCCATTTCGGAGTACTCTGTCAAAACAATCAAAACAGAGTTACCAATAAAATGGGTTAAAATGATATCATAACTGTAAATTTGAAAAGGCTTTTAAAGAATCGTATATTCGGTTATTATTTTTAATATCTGATTTATGCGTGCTTAAACAGGAGAAACGCCCAATACATTTTTTTAAAGTTCAACCTGTTTTTAAATTTACATTGTGATGTAATTTCAGTGCTCCCATTTTATCGCTAATCTGAGTATGTCACAAGTAAACAGGGGCGTCACCCATAATTTGCAACTGACACCGATAAATAACATATTTTTAGTGTAACAAAAAAAATACAGTTATAGGTGCCAGTATCACGGACACGGATTCTTTTCTCAAAGGCATAGATAAAATTTGTTGAACGAAAGTTTTAAAAAGTTTGTAGTAAAATTTCCAAAACTAAACAAGGTTTCTTGCCCGCGTTGCATAAAGCAATTATTATCTAGGAGAAGTACACAATGGAATGAGCAGTTTTTCTCTAATTCAATTTTTGAGACAGACTAGACCCCCTAAAGCAGCCATACTCAACCTTTTTTTTTATAGGGGCCACATAGACGTTTTAGTAAAAGTGCCGCGGGCCACAACAGAAATTTATTTAGGTGTTAATAAAAAACGTAATTTAAATTTAATGGTTTATCTTAATAACAAAGAAAGATGATCTAATAAGTCTTATAATATAAGGTTGACAAAATTTGAAAAGAGCTGTCACAATCCCAAATTTTGAGATATCTGAAATTGTGAACACTTTTTCAAAACTCGGTGCTGCATGCCAATCTTATTACATCATAAAGATGGGAGTCTGTCAAGGTTTGTTTCTGTACGCATTTTTTGCGTATTGCTTTCGCCAAAACGACGATTCGCAAACGTATGTAGATCCAAAAAGTGTTAATAGAATTTTGGCACTTTTTGAACTGGTTTATATTTTTGCGGGACAATGCTCCAAAATTCCAGTATGACTGCCCTAAAGTATGATTTTTAAACTTCAGCGTCGCGATAAGGACAATAAATTAAATTTTAATTAGAAGAAGTTTACGATATTAACATTTCTAATCGCACCAGATCACTTATGTATTCATAAGTACACTGAGTCAAAAAAAAATATTGGAAGCAGAACTAATTGGTTACGTAATCAAGCAGTACATGTAAATTATGAAAAAAATCGTAACTTTTGTCATTTTTTGACTTTTTTGTCAATAAAAATGCAAATAAACGTGCGCCACTGCTGTGACTAAAAAAGTGTATCTTTTAAGATGGACAATAATAACGCAAATTATGTCGAAACTGTAACAGTTCCAATAAACGGCGTGTCTGCATTGCATCAACAAAATTTTTAAAGGTTAATTGGTCTCATTTACAAATTTAAAATAATTTCCTTTTTTGTAGTGTTGACACATTCACTGAATTTTAGCCATTTGGCAGACCTGGGATTCTTTGTTTTAATCAGAGTTCCATCATTCATATAATACCGAAATACGAAATAATATTCTTAATCTCCAAGTGACCGTTTTTGGACACCTTGTTACGAAATATTGTATGTATTGTATTAGTTAGCTTAGAATAATTATACTTAAGTATAACCTGAGGTAAAAATACCCAACAAACAAAAATGTTTTTATCACTTTTTCAAATATTATTTAAGAGCAAACAGTAGTCGATGAGTCATCATGGAAAAATAATGCATTTCCACCACATTGCTCATATTGTACCTGTGTCTGGGGATGGCATCAAAATGTCTTTTTTTTTATATACAGGGTGTCCCGAAATTAGGTGACAATATTTTAAGGGGGTAAAGTACATCCAAAAATAGGACTAAAATCCTCTATTAATATACCTTCAAAAACGCTTTGTTATGGGGCTAGAACCCCCCGAATGGAAGCTATGATAAGCGTTTTTTCACAATATCTCAGAAACTGATTGAAGTATCAAAACAAAATTTTATACATGTTTTACCCATGACAAGACGCAATAAACGGTTTGTTTAGTTTAGGTGTATTTCTTCCAGTGGCGTCCCACTGGGTAGGTAGTGAGGAGAATATTGCCCTAACTTTTTTATTTGTAGGATTTTTTAACGCAAGGTGCAATTTTTAAAAGCACTAAAGTCTTCTATTGAAAAACGATACTCTTGCTTTATTTCGGTAGGATTTACCATTTTTCAGTAAAATCGATTTAAAAATTTTCGGTTTTTTACAAGCCGTTGAAAAGGCTAAGGTGTTTTTTGCATATCTCAGCAAACACTTGATATTAAAAGATGAAATTTATTAGAAGTTCTACTAGCGACAAGGCATATTTATTAAAGGATGTTACTAAAAAAAAATTTCCAGTGGCGTCGCACGGGGTGGAGCCTAAAGTAAATATTACAATTTTTTTTTTAATTTGAGGGGCTTTCATACTTTAATTGTAATTTTTTTTAATTTTTAAATTTTTTGTTCATAAAACCTTCTATTATTGTAATTTGACAGAATAAAACATTTACTTAAGAATTAGTTTCCCGTGTGGTTTTACAATTAAATTTGATTTGCAATTTGTTATTCTTTTTTGTTTTATTTTAATCTCTTATAAAAATAAATATTTAAAAAACAAGGTCTAAAAATCTGTTTGAAACGTTATATTCTGTCGGTATATTCCTTTTTTTATGCCCTTTCCAACGAGTTATCGCAATACATGCTTTACATTTGAGAAAAATAAGTTGGGGGCGGTTTCTACCTCCAAAAGAGGGGTAAATTTCATGACGGAACGAAAAAGGTGTACCAAACTCTCCGCAAATAAAGAGGCTTTCTAATACTGAATTTATTCCAGTTAAAAATTCCACCCTGTATAATTTGAAACAATATAATTGAAACTTTAAAATAAATTTTAAATTATTTTTTTTAAATCCGCCAAACTATAAGTTCTTGTGAAACCCTTAGTAAAATTTTTGTATTAAATTTTCAATTAGACAAGCCAAGATACGATGCCGCGTTTCACGCTGGTATGAAAGGCTCTTAACTAGTAAACCTGGCCATTTTCGTTAAAAATATGTTAAGGTATCAAATCTTAGTATATATTACAGACATGGAGTATATATGGGAAGTGAATTAAAAGATTTTTACCCTGACCAACAAGCAAGGGCAAGTAAATAATAAAACTTAGTGTCATGGATCATAGGTTTTAAGATATTTCATAGTTGTTATTGTTTGAGTAAATGTAACATACACCTTACAAATAAACGCATTAACAAAGTGATAAAGAAGTCAAGCACGCGTGACAACATATTACTGTTAATACATTTAATAATCATTTTAAGAAAAGAATAACATTTATAAATATGCATATATTGTTATTAATTCAAAGGTAAAAAAAATTAGTTAGGTGTGTACTTCCCCTATTAATCAAAATCAATAAAATAATTCATGTAATTTTTTTCATCAGCCTTTATTAGTTATGAATATGAATAAACAACCTTAGCTATGTTGTGACTAATATGGAATAATTACTTTGACAACAAAATATAGGAAAAGCTGGGCAAAAAATGGATTAATCGAGAAGTGACAAGCGAAACGTTAAAAGATTAAATTCAAGATACTCATTAACATGGAACAAGAAATATGTTTTTTCAAATCAAATTGACAACGATTTTTAAAGAATTTCATTAATTCTTACATCAGCGTATTTCTTTAAACTGCCTTTACATTTAGCCTTCTACAGTTATTTTTTATATCAAAGTCTAGTTACTGGCTGTGATCAGCTTTTAAAATTACAACTAAGCAAACCAATGGTCTATAATCCTTTTAAGGGAAATTTCTACTGTGATGGTTTTCAAAAAATCGAAATTTTTTTCCGACGTTTTTCCACTGTCTATAGCCTCTAGAATAACCGTGTGTAAACGTTTTTACCAAATCTACTCGAAAAAAAAATTAAATCCATTTTTATAATTGCCGGTCAGTTTTCACCACTAGCCGCTTTTGAGTTAAGCCGCATTCTCAGAGCTACGTTCTGTCGCCAGCGACATCATCTCGACCAATCAGGATCGTCAAGCCAGGCTCGCAAAGAGGCAGGAAGAATCAGAATTTAATGATTTTGGTCTTAAATACTCAGAATACAAGTGGTTATAGCCCCCTCTAGAATCAAGTATTTTGCGATATTACAGAAAATGTTACGGTCCTTAAAATACAAAAACAAATGGTAAATTTAAAAAAAAAAATTTAATTCTCGCGCCATTTCAACAGTTACTCGAATTTTGACTTGATTCTAGTGGGGGCTATAACTACATGCTTACAATTAAAGAATCTGGGTTAATTTTATTTTTGTCATGAATAGAAAAATTTATTTGAATTCCGCCAGCAAATTACTTTTTTTTTGAGGGGGTAACTTCAGCACCCTGCAGCACCCTCAAGTATTTCATTTTTTGGGGGTTGAAAATTTTTTTTTGGTACATCTTATCTTTAATAAAAAGAATTGAAAACTGGTTTTTCTGCATTTGACCTATTATCCCTAGAAAAAAATCGTAAAGAAACGATGAAAATAGGACTATAACAGTAGAAATCCCCCTTAAAACTATATTTATGATATACGTATAAATACAGTTTATATCCTGATTTTGAATTAAAGAAATTATGTTATTTGTTTACGTCCGCAAAGAAACATGCACAACACAATAAGCTGATGTATCAAAAAGTATCATGATTTCATATATACATACAATATTATTATTATATCTATAGTCAGTGCCTTTAATATTGATCTCTCTGCGTCAAAATACAATATTTAATATCGCGTTTTATCTTGTTTTCTTGCAGCGACCAGTTTAATATATCACCTTTGTATAATATTGTCAACACCAGTAAAGTACCCGTTATGTACTTAAAGTATATAAGTACTATACACTTTGTAATTCTAATTTATGACCGGCAGCTTTGGTACATGGTTCGATTGTATTTTTTATTTATTTTAAATTATTTTATTATTTCATAATTTTTTTGTTTATGATATATCTTCTTTGTCTGGTTGAAATTCTTATCGGAAGCTCTTATATTAGAGGTTTTAGTAGGAGAATACAACATGGAAAAAATAACTTGTCATTATATAATGTTTTATG